>CM037029.1:6582012-7815519 GCA_020875875.1 Dioscorea alata
ATGCGTTCTAGGGATCCTGAATGATGAACTAGAGTCCTAAAAATAAATTAAAAGCTCTATCGAGACAATTAACACCTAATCCTATGCAAACCCCCGTGGTGATCTCTTTCTTCACTAGGGTTCATATGATCGCCTAACGCTCATGGGAGTGCGAAGGTAGGTGTGATCAAGTCGAAGGGAAAAGGGGCTCTCCTCCACCTAAAGTTCTACCCTCTCAACCTTCTTTAACCTTGGTAAGTCTAGCCCTAGTGGGTTTCTCAACTCAACACTAGGTCAACCCTAACATATAATCCGAGATCTCGCTATAAATGGAAGTAAGGCAATCACAAGGTTGAAACTCAAATCAATAAGAAGTAGAGAAACATGAATTAAATCTACCAAATACAACAAGAATTTAGCTCCTCATGGAGCAATGTAATCTACAAACAAGAATGGGCATCAAATACGTCAAAAAAAAAAAAAAACCAAGTAAACTCCCTCGAAATCCGTGGTGAAAGCCCCGACGATTGTCCCTCCAAATGGCTGAATGATTGTTCGCCTGGAAGGGTTGAATGACGTTTCCCAAAAGCTTGCCGATGATCATGATGATGGTGTGGAATACGGTGAGTGATATTGGAGTCTTCCCTTGGATGGATCTAATCTCCAATAAAGCCCTAGCCCAAGCCTTCCTTTTATCCTCCAAGAAACCCCAAGCAAAAGATGTAAACTCTTTTGACAAAATGACTTAAAAAAGGTGAAATCAGGCAACTCAACGGCCATGGGTTGCTTCCCATGGTCATGGTGCTCTTTGCCTTTTATGCCTTGATCAGCTACAATACCATAATATAATAAACCTGCTATAGTGATTTGCTATAGTACTTATAGTATGTGCAAACAAGCACTTATCAAACACCCCCACACTTAAGTGTTTGCTTGTCCTCAAGCAAACAAAATAATGAAAACAAGAGAGAAAAAAAAAGTGCTTGTCCTCTGGTTCACTTAAGAGTAAAAGAAAGAAATTCTAAAATCCAGGAAGGATCTATTTAACACCAAGATGCACAACACACTCTACCAAAAACTCTACTGAAAAGATAAGTGATAAGTGTCTAAATGTATGAATTTTAGTATATGTATTTTATACACTTAGCATGTATTTTGATAGGAATGGATGCCCATTTTGTACTTAATTAAGTATTATTTGCTTTGTAGGGCATGGAGAAGCCACGGAGAACATGAGAACACGATTAGGGCGAAAAAAGAAGAAAACCAGGTGGCACAACACTGTAGCATATTCACTGTAGCACGGGGTACTGTAGTAGATTTACTGCAACAGTCAATGTAGCACTTGGGGAATTTTCGGGCCAGAAAGTTGGTTCGAGTCATATGGCCTCAACAGTGGTCGTCATTGAGGCTGTTTGCCCCATCTCGAGAAGTTAGCTTATTTCATACTGCCTCAATGATGCTCGGTATTAACCCTAGTATGGACCCCGTTTTGACCTCGGTATGCCTCGGGGTTTGAAGGTTTTGAGGTCCTTTTTGTTCCTATATGACCCCCATACGGGCCGTATACCTCTGGGGGGGGTATAAAAGCATACTTCTAGGGTTTGTTTTGAGACCTTTGGCCAACACTTGAAGAGGAGAAGAAGGAGAACGAAGATATCTTGAAGAGGCAACATTCTTGGGCTAGAGGAGGAGGCAAGGGCTAGATTATTAAGGGAAGAGCTTCATAATCACCAAGGAGGAAGGATCTTGGACCTGGAAGTGACCTTCGGCTAGGGGAAGCGTCATTCGGCACTTCTTGGATGGGGGAAGCCTTCTTTGGAAGGATCTCCACCATCTTCCTCATCATTTCACCTAGGGAGTGTCATCTATGAACTCTTTTCTTGTTTTTCTTTACTTTGTTGTTCTTATTTGTATGATGGCACACTAGACCTCTAAGGCCACTGGATGTTGGTGAACCTTAGGGGGTTCATCATTTATTTTGGATGATTTCTACTTAATTGCAAAGCTTGGTTTGATTTATGATTTAGTTTAATGTGCTTCATGTTTAGAACTACTCAATGGAGAGATCCGTAGTTCTTTCTTGAGTTATACACATAGATGTGACCTACTTAATGCAATTGTAGGGATGTTGGATGTCGATAGCCCTCTGATCTGTAAGGGTAGACTAGGGTTTACTGTACCCTTATCTTGGGATCTAGTTGTACTTAATGCAATCGTAGGGATGTTGGTTATGAAGAAATTCCAACCGACATTCGTATGGGATTAGGGTTCAATCACCGAGAAATTGGGGTTGATCTAATCTTGAGATCCTTAGATCTAAATCAACCATGCTATCTTTTGCAATTCATCCATGTCTCATGATGACCCCTTAAGGGGATCCACATCCATAGGCCTGTCCACTTCACTGTAGCTCTTGTAATCATCTTGCTTGTTCTTAAATTTGTATAACCATATTATATTTATTTCATTGCATCTAATAGAGTAATTCTCCATGTTTAAGATGCCAGGTTAGATAGTAGGCAATGAAGGAGTAATAGTAGATTCTTAGCCCCAAGGAATACGATCCTTGCGTCTTTACACGAGGTATTACTTGGAAATCCCGTACACTTGCGGGTAGCATACAACCAATAAGTTCAAGCCCAAGTGTGGAACAACTCTACTCATGTAAACCCCTTAGTCACCCTTTTTGCACAACTAACAAATTAAAATTAAAAGAAAAAAACAAGGATGAGGAAGAATTGACAGTTGGAAGTAGTTTCACACGTCTTCTGAGGTAGCCCTTTCCTTAATGGCCAATAAGGCGGCTTTCACACTTCAGAAGTGGTAGCTCTTTCTCCCCACAACACTTAGGGTGGTAGCTTTCACACTTCTTCTGAGGTAGCTCTTTCTCTTATTAGTACATAGCTAGTATCTAACTGATGAGAGTTGATTCATACTTCACAAGAGATAGCTCTTTCCACCCCTAAATCTCACGATTTTTTTTTACAACTTTCTCATTTTTCAACTAACTCTGGGGTTTTAAGGGGTCTAATGAGTGAGTAAGATCTCCACAACAAGCATTTGAACAAAAATTCTTTAAAAATCGAAAACAACTAGAGTAATCGATGCTCTTAGTGTTCAAAGTTTTCCTTAGTTATAGAATGTCATTCTTAACCCTAACGTGAACTATCATAGATAGATTGAGCATGTATGTGCAAAAGTTAGCATAAAATGTGCACGTGTCATAAAGAACATAAATTGTGCAACTGAACCCCTCCCCTAGACTTAAGATATACATTGCCCCGAATGTACACATGTAAGTACACAAATGATAGAATAAAATACTGAGCAAGAATGGGGGTGTGCAACTAAGATAATACTCCCCTGACTCCATGATGAAGCATGTTGTGGAATCCAAGTGATAAGTGTCTAAATGTATATATTTTATTATACATATTTTATACACCTTGCATGTATTTTATTAAGAATTGATACCTATTTTATGCTTAATCGAGTATTATTTGCTTTGTAGGGTACAGAGAAGCCATGGAGAACATGAGGATACGACTAGGGCAAAAAAGAGAAGAGAACCAGGTTGCGGTACTGTAGTGTATTAACTGCAACAGATTAATGTAGCTGGAATACCATAGCAACTTCACTGTAGCAGCTACTATAGCACATGGAGGTTTTTTGGGACAAAATGTTTTGCCTACTTCATGCGGCCTCCATACGGGTCGCATGAAGGCCGTATGGTCCCTGTCAAGCTGCGAATAGTCTTCATTTTGAGCACATTTTACGGCCCATACGACCCCCATACGACCCGCATACCCTGGGGGGTATAAAAACACATCTTTAGGGTTAGAAAATAAATCCTTTGGCCAGTACTTGAGGAAGCTAAGAGGAAGAATGAAGACATCTTGTAGAGCTGATAATCTTGAGCTAGAGAAGGAGGCAAAGGCTAGATCATCAAAGGGAGAGCTTCATCATCAAAAGGGAGGAAGGTTCTAGGACCATCAAACGGCCTTCAGCTAGGAGAAGCGTCATTCGGCACTTCTTGGATGGAGGAAGCATCATTTGGATGGATCACCATCTTCCTCGTCATTTCACCTAGGGAGTGTCATTTATGAACTCTTTCTATGTTTATCTTTGCTTTCTTGTTTATTTGTGTATAATGGCACACTAGACCCCTAACGCCACTGGATGTTGGTGAACCCTGGGGGGTTCATCATGTATTTTGGATGATTTCTACTTAATTGCAAAGCTTGGATTGATTTACGATTTAGTTTATTGTTCTTCATGCCTAGAACTACTCAATGGAGAGATCCATAGTTTTTTCTTGAGCTATACACGTAGATGTAACCTACTCACATGTATTAGATCATTAATAAACTAAAAGGGGTTGCATGTATCGATATGCCAAGAAATTGGATGTCGGTAGCCCTCCGATTTATAAGGGTAAACTAGGGTTTAGTGTACCCTTATCGTGGAATCTCCTTGTACTTAATGCAATCGTAGGAATGTTGGTTAGGAAGAGATTCCAATCGATATTCGTATGGGATTAGGGTTCAATTGCTGGAAATTAGGGTTGATCTAATCTTGAGATCCTTCAGTCTAAATCACCCATGCTATATTTTGTTATTCATCCATGTATCATGATGACCGCTCAAGGGGATCCACATCCAAAGGCCTTTGCATTTTATTGTAGCTCTTGTAAACTCTTACTTTGTTCTTAATTCGTATAACCATATCATATTTATTTTATTGCATCTATTAGAGTAAACTCTTATGTTTAAGATATTAGGCTAGATAACAGGCGATGAAGGAGTAATAGTAGATCCTTAGCCATGAGGAATATGATCCTTGTGTCTTTACACGAGGTATTACTTGGTGATCCTGTACACTTGCGGGAGCATATTACCAGGAAGTGGCATGGATTGCTTCAGTGGGTGTACTTGAATGGGCCGCCAGTGTGAAGAACTCACACGATCATAGATGCAACCATGCTCAAGGGAACCTGGACAGAATGGAGGGAAGTGCAATAAAGCTCAAAGAATGAAAAATCAAGGCACACAAAATAGAACAACTCATAAGAACACAAAGAAATGCATGAGAAGAAACGACTTAAGAGAAGAAAACAAGTTGGTGAAGAAGTGTAAGGTGCAAAGAGTGACTTCTCCAAAACTTAGCCCCAAGCCAAGAAAACAACAAATAATGAACCCACCGCCGTGGGCTGTCAGCTCACTCAAAAATCTTGAAAAAAATGAGACCCATAGCTATGGGTTTGTGACTCACAGCCGTAGGCTTCTTTGCCCATTAAAAATTTCAGCATTCAACCCCATGGGAAGCTTCCCATGGGGTTGAGTGCTGAAATTTAAAGCTTCCCATGGCTGTGGACTGTTCCAAAAACCAAGAAAAGCCCCACAAACTAAAACCCATGGCCATGGGTTGTGACCCATGGCCCTGGAATCAAAAACTCCTTCACAAAGTTAAGCCAATAAACAGTAAAATAAAAAAGTTCACTCTCACAACCATGCAAAATTTTCAGAATTGATTCCAAATACACCAAATAAAATCAAAATATCCAAAGAACATACTAGAATCAATTCAAACATGTTGAAGGGCATGAGTAAACACAAAAGCACCAAGACGACATGATAAATCACACACCAACCAAAATAAGATGATGAAACCACTCATGCACACTTTATCGCTACAAAACCTTAAAACTAACACAAAACTTGAATTGAAAACTTGGGTTGCCACCCAAGAAGATTGTGTTATTTCACGAGCCTGATATACCTATTCTTAGATGTTTTGGATTACATGAGAACTCTGTGGTTTAAATTCTAGTTTGTACTAAGAGCGCGAGATGTGCCCTTGTATTAGACTCACATAGCTTGAAAGGGATCTATGTACCAATGCACCAAGAAATTTGAGTATTTGGTACCCCTGTAACCATTAGTATTGGACCTAGGTATTGAATATTGATCCTGATTAGAGATTTCTCTATACTCAATACAGTCATAAGAGGATTTGGTCAGAAGAGATTCTGAACCAATATTTGTATGGAATTAGGGGTAATCACTGAGGGATTGGGGATTACTTACTTTAGGAGTCTCTTGGCCCAAACTACTATCACAACATATCATCATGAGTTCAGGGCTTAATGACAACCCTATGGGGATTCCTTGTCCAAATCATCCCTTCTTGTGTTTGGTTCTCCCTTGAATGCCAATTGTATGTAGTAGTAGTCAGGATTTTATTTTAATTAGCTTTTTCTCTTTTTGTAATTATTGTTCATCATTTGAAGTGTTAGGCTAGGAAATAGACAAAAAAGAAATAATAGTAGTTCCTTGGCCCCGTGGAATACCATCCCTGTGTTACACAGGGTATTACTTGACGACTCCATGCACTTGCGGGTGTTCACACCATAAGCACATTGTGATTATGATACCTTAGGTCTAAGGTCTACTTATATGATCATAACCAATAATACCAATCATTAACTATCAAAGAGTAAAGCCCATGTGATTAGATTGTTAAGAGTCATGTTTGAATGCACAAATCTGAGTGATATAATAGTGTTCAACTAGTACTCTTTGTCAAAGTATATGCCATACAAAAATCCATATGAATCTTTAATGCTCAATTAAAGAATCTTTGATTTGTGAACAATTTAAGTGTATAAGTACTAAACCCTTCTCATGATCTCCTTTTTGTCCCATAAAGAGTAGAAGGTTTAACATAATACACAATAACTATAATGTTCAAAACTAATTAAATTGTCATCACAAGATTTGTATGAATATCAAAATAAATGCCTATTACTAATAATAAGAATGTATAATACAAATGAAATGCCCTAATATAAGTATCCTAGTTGGCATTCGAGGGCATAATACTAACAATCTCCCACTTACACTCAATGCCAACCACTATGGTATCTTACACTCATCTTCTCAATATGCTGATCTAGCACGGCTTGTGATAGTGGCTTGGTGAGTGGGTCAATTGAGTTATCCGCTGAGGCTATTTCCTGCATGATTATGTCACCTTTTCCAACAATCTCTCGAATGATGTGGTATCACCGCTCAATATGTTTGGATTTACTATGAAACCTTGGTTCCTTGGCCTATGCTATAGCTTCATTGTTGTCACAATAAAGTAATAATGGGAGCTTCACATGTTGAAACACCTGAAGTTTTGTCAAGAATTTCTTAATCCAAATAGCTCCTTTTTCGGCCTTCAAAGCAACCACATATTCAGCCTCAGTGGTGGAATTTGCAGTGGTACCTTGCTTAGAACTCTTCTAGCTTAATGCTCCACCATTGAGAGTGAATATAAACGCTAAAGTGGATTTTCGATCTTCAACATCAAACTAGAAAACTGAATCTATGTAACCATCCACTCTTAAATTTCTATTTCCATATATCAGAATCATATCTTTAGTCCTTCTAAAGTACTTGAGAATACACTTCACAGCTATCCAATGCTCCTTACTTGGGTTAGTCTGGAACCGACTCACAATGCTGACAGCGTACTCAATGTCCAATCTTGTACATAGTATGGCATACATCAGACTACCAACCGCAGAGGCATAGGGTATCATACCCATCTCTTTTTTGTCCTTCTCACGCAGAGGACTCATGGACATGCAGAGATGGACTCCATGCCTCACAGGTAGAAGCCCTTTGTTAGAGTTTTCCATCACGAATCACTTCAAGACTTTCTCTATGTAAAGGGCTTGGGAAAGCCCATCTTTCTACTCACTCTATCCTTGTAGATGTGAATTCCAAAGATATATGTACCACAAGTGCACGAGTTGTCAAAGTAATAATACCCCAGTGAGAGGGTAGTCGAATCTACACGAAGTAGTGATTCAAGACAAGAGGAATTGCTACTTAGTTAGTACGGAAATAATGGTGGTGAGAGAAAGCAATATGTGCGTGATAAAAAGAAAAGAAATATGAAAGAAAGAAGAGTGCAAGTAAAGAGTGAAGAGGAAACAATCAATGCGAATATGGGGTACTTGGACAACGCTCCCCCTAGGACTAATGCTTCTAGTGCAAGACTAGTATTATACTCCCTTATTGATATTTAATGAGTCATGGAAATCCTTAAGCACATGGTCCCAAACCTAAGGTCAACTGACAGGGGGCCCGAAAATGCACGGGTTTGTCGAAGTAATAAAAGTTACCCCGGTGAGAGGGTAGTCGAATCCATAGGGAATAGGGAGTTAGAATACGGGATTTCACTATTAAAACTATGCGAAGTACGAAAAAGTGATCAATTGATTCGATGAGTGAATTATGGAAACAATTATACTAGAAGACGAGAAATTAAATAGAAAGATGGAAGATGAGAGAGTGCAAATAAAAGAGAATAGAGAGGACTAGTAATGAATGAAATAGGGCATCCGGACAAGCTACCTCTAGGGTCTATGCTTCTAGTGCAGAACTATGCTATTATACTTTCCTATTGATGTTTAATCGAGTCGAGGATATCCTAAGACTCACGGTCCCAAACCTAAGGACAACCGTGACTAACCCCAACACTATGCCCCGGTATTAGGATTCACGTCACCCTTTACTCTATCGCTCGCACGACTAAGCCCCAGGGGAGTATATGTACCTAAACCTCACACTACGTGGGATTGCTTTAAGCTCTAGGGATTCCTAATGGTGAAACCTGTTCCTATGTGTAGTTCTAACCCTTTGGTCCAGGTGGAAGAACCCTAGTCTAGATTAAGCCCCAATGCATAGGATTCACTTCAACCCTTCATTCTGTTACTTGCGTAACTAAGCCCCAGGGGAGTTTATCTGCCTAGCACTTCACTCTATTTCGACCGCTATGAAATCAAGGAAACGGAGGTAGGGAGAAACCATGTCGTAGGGGAAAGGGGTACATCGCTACCTGACACGACCCTTTGCGTGTATCCCGCAAGTGCACGGGTTTGTCGAAGTAATAAATTTACCTTGGTGAGAAGGTAGTCGAATCCACAGGGAATAGGGAGATAGAATATAAGGTTTCACTAATTAAGCTATGCAGAATACGGAGAACGATAATAAGATTGATGAGTGAAAATAATGCAAAGCAATAAACTAAGTAGAGAGATGGAAGAAAGAAGTGCAAGTAGGAAAATCGAGAAGGACTAACAATGAGTAAAAAGGGGTATCCGGACAAGCTAACTCTAGGGTCTATGTTTCAAGTGCAAGACTATGATATTATACTCTCCTATTGATGTCAATTGAGTCGAGGATATCCTAAGACTCACGGTCCCAAACCTAAGGACAACCGTGACTAATTCCAACACTATGCCCGGTGTTAGGATTCACAACACCCTTCACTCTGTCACCTAGATGACTAAGCCCCAGGGGAGTCCATCTGCCTAAACCTCACACTATGTGGAGTTGCATTATGCTCTAGGGATTCCTAGTGATTAAACCTGTTCCTATACGTAATTCTAACCCTTTGGTCCAGGTGGAAGAACCCTAGTCTAGATTGAGCCCCAGCAAATAGGATTCACTACAACCCTCCACTCTATTACTTGCGTAACTAAGCCCTAGGGGAGTTTATCTACCTATTGCTTCACTCTATTTCGACCGCTATTAAATCAAGGAATCGGAGGTAGGGAGAAATCACATCGAAGGGGAAAGGGGTACATTGCTACCTCACAACTCTCCCTCTCAACCCTCTTTAATCTTGAGTAGTCTAATCCTATAGGAGTTGTCACACCTCCAAAGGAAAGCCTAGATTGCTCTCAACCCTAATGTCACGTTTAAGGGAAAACAATATGAAAGGATAATCAAGATTAAAAACTCAATTTTATTCATCAACGATGGAAAGCATAATAATCAATGTCAAAGAAACATAAGAAACCCTAAAGTTTACAAGTCCGAATACCCCACGAGGGGTTTAGCTCCTCATAGAGCTATACATGTTCATCAACGTGAGAAATAAAGCATAAAACATAGACATCAATGAAAAACCCCCTCGAATTGGTGTGGCCGTGGTCTTGTGCAAACGTCGAACCTCGAAATCGATGCCGACGACGCGCTAGAACCTCCACGAAATCCTCTCCGAAACCCTAGCCGCGCTCCAGAAAGTTGGGGAAAAGATAGGTCGAAAGATCCCTAAAAAGGTTGCAAAAATCCCCTTTTATATTGTTGAATCGCGGCTTTAAAATTGGACTTATCGGGGGCTTCACACGGCCGTGTGGAATTTCCACACGCCCGTGTGAAGCTTCTGTCTCGGCTGAAAAATTAATTTCACACGGCCGTGTGGAATTTCCACACGCCCGTGTGTCTTCACTGGATGGCTGAAATCGCAAAACACACGGCCGTGTGGAATTTCCACACGCCCGTGTGACTTCTCTGTCTGGCTGGAAAATGGCTCACACGGCCGTGTGGAATTTCCACACGCCCGTGTGACTTCTCTGGAACACTAATCTTCAGCTGAACAGGCTTGGTAACTTGCCGAAACGCCTCCCGGGTCCATTGTTCTTCATCGAGGCCATTACTTGGGCACACAAGCAACGGTAGGTCGCGCCGATTGCTTCAAGTCTTCTTCTTTCGCGAGATTCTCCTAAGTAACACGGATTGGACTTGTTGTGAATGTGACTGCCTTTGTGCCCCTCCAAAAGAGGTTGGCACACATCCACAAGTCCAAATACGTGCTTCGTTTCTTGCTTGGTCCGAGAACATCCCAACATTGGCGAACGCGACCTAATTTCATTCTTCTTCTCCAATTAGGCTCCACAATACCTTCAATGCACAAGAGAACACAAATGCACACATTTAGTGATAAAACCTGATAAAAGGTATGCTTAATGTAAGATAATAGCGCTTCGCGATACTATAACACAAGCACTTATCAAACCCCCCCACACTTAAGCTTTTGCTTGTCCTCAAGCAAAATAGAACGTGAAAGTACTTGGGAAGAACAATTGAAAGTGCTTGGCCTTAGGTTCACCAAAAGTATGCAAAAGAAGCATTCTACAAGTAAGGGGAACTCAAAACATTGCATAAGGTTACCAATGCTCTAGCTAAAAACTCGAATCAAAAAGGATGAAAACTCGAAAATGTGTTAGTGTGTGCGATCTTACTCAAGAGAACCAACAAGTACTCCTCAAACTTTGGTTAGAAAGGACTTATTTATATACAAAAACAAAAAAAAAAAATAGTGATGGAAGTAGTAGCTTCACACATCCTTGAAGGTAGCCCTTTCCTAGGAGGCCGCCAAAGGTGGCTTTCACTCTTTCGAGGAGGTAGCTCTTTCTACCGGGGTAGTAGCTTTCACGCATCCCATGAGATAGCTCTTTCTCTCATTAGGGCATAACTTGTATCCGACTTATGAGAGTAGCTGCATACTTCATAGGCGGCAGCTCTTGCCACCCCAAATGCATAATTAAAACAAAGCTAATATTTACAAACTCATATATTTTTTTTTTCTTTTTCTCTTTCCATTTTTCCACTTTTTTTTTTTTTTTTTTTTTTTTTTTTTTATATATGCATTTTCAAAGTAAAACTAAGAACAACGATAAACTTGTCCTTAAAAACTTCAAGATTGAGTTTCCAAAAGATTCCAAGAGTAAGTTGTGTACTAAGATGATTCGAGCAAAAATTCCCTAAAATTCAAGTGAAAACTAGAGTATGATAGGATACAATGTTGAAAAATCTCCTAAACTATAAGAATACAACCGTTGCAACTGAGGTGAACCGCCATAGGCTACATTAGCATAAGCAATTGAACGCACAAGTAAAGGTGTGTGCAATGTGAACTCCCCCCCACACTTAAGATGTACATTGTCCTCAATGTACGCATATAAGCACAATAATAAGTGAAAACGATAAAAGCAATTAGTGTGGAAGTGGCAATTGAAACATTACTCCCCTGAACTCCAAGTGTTGCGTTTGATGAAGCTAGGTCATTGAGAGTTGAGTCTCAATGGTTCGTGGAGTACACACGATTCCATCACCGTGTTAATGATTATTCCTCAAAATCCTTACATCCAAGACCATCTGCGCACACATAAACGAGGGTTCAGTAAAGCTCAATAAAACTCGAGTATATAAAATGTAAAGCAATGAATACAACTCGAGATAAAAAGAAAAATCAAAATAAAAGCTATACTCAGAAGGAGAATCCTTTCTGAGTACTACAAGTCCAAAATAAAGTAAAGATATACAGAAATGACAAATAAAAGAAAAGAATCTAAAATCTAAGACGCCTCAGCGTCGGTGTCCTGAGTGGTGGCCTCTGGTGCTGCTGGAGGCTCTGGATCTGCTGGTGCTGAGGGAGATGGAGGTGGTGGAGTGGACACCCGAGGTCGGACCACGAAGGAGGAGGAGGCGACAATCTGCTCGAAGATCTGTCGCAAGCTCTGGAACTGCGCCATCACCTCCTGGTGCTGTGAAATCTGTGTGGCCCTAACCTCGGCCACCTCGATCTGTAGGATCCCCACTACGCTCTCGAGGCGCTCCAGTCTGTCCTGGCCTCGAGACGGTGAAAACATCCGCACTGGAGGTGGCTCCGGCGCGGTGGTGGGTACCTCGGTCTCTGTGTCCTGCGGGGGTGGCTCCAATGCTGCCCGGGATCCCTCGCCCTGCTCTGTATGGGGTATAATCCAGGTATACGTCCCTGATCCTCCTCTGCGGATCATACCCATCAGCCTCAAGGCATCTGTGCCCAGGGGAACTGGTACACTCGTCTTCTCTGCTCCCCTGACTCCATCTCTGAGCCCCAGGCCAATGAGAAGTCTGGTGATGTAGGGGCCTGCAAAGATAACTCCTACCCTGGGGTACTGGCCCTGATGGCGAATGTAGTCGGCCACAATGTGCCCCAGGTGGAGTAGCTCACTCTCCACCATCGAATACAAGTAGAGGAGCTCCTGGCGACTCAGAACACCAGTACTGTCTCCCCTGCCACTAATAGATCTGCTCATAACTGCGTGTAGACATCTATAGGCAGGTCGAGAAAGGCATGAAGCCTTGGAGACACCCGGCTCGTACTGACCCTGACCACAAAGTCTGCTATACGCCTGCTGCGGTGTCACGGTACCCGGGTAGTCTGTGGGGAGCAATGAGTACTCCTCTGTCTCAGTGTACGCCTCATCATATAGACGCATCCCAATCGAAAACTGGCTCATACTGAGGCTGTAATGTCGACCGAGGGCTCTGAACTGAACTGTGGTGCCCTCGGTGAAACTGCTGTACCCCCGGTCGAACTCAAACGACGCCAGGACCTCTAAGGTGAGCGGTCGGATCACCGAGTCCCGGATAACCATCAATCTCTCCCAGCTACCGACTGAGAGCAGCTCGCTAATCTCATCTGCGACGCTGTCTCCCCCCTGAATACTCCTCACTATACTCAAATCCAAATATCTCGTCTGTCCAAAACGGAGTCCTGATAAACGCTCGAACCGAACATGATGCTCGGCTATACTGAACTTTGTCTCTACTGGAGAAGGTGTGGGCTCACGTGGGCGCTTCCCTGTCGATTTCCTGGGTCTAGAAGACATTCCTGTAAGATTGGAAAAGAAAACAATCAAAAATAGTTCAAAATAACCAATCTGCAGAAATCCACACGGCCGTGTGTTAATTCCACACACCCGTGTGGAGTTTCTGACGGGCAAAGCATCACGGCCGTGGGGTTAAAAATACACAATTTACATCTAAATTCGTTCTAATTTCATTCTAAGCATGCTCGTATGTAATGTAAACATTCAAACCAAGCAAAATTGTATAAAAGAACGAATTGAATCAAGAATTGACGAAGAAAAAGGTATTGAAGGTCTCACCGGCGGTGGAGATGAAAAACAAAGTAATACGGCCGGAAAACTCGAACAAATTCCTTCAAAAACCTCAGAGAAAGTCGGGGAAGTGATAGAGAGGGTAGGAGAGAAGTTTAGAGTGGAGAAGGAAGAGGCACAAGTGATTTCTATAAGAAAAACGCGCGGCTTTTGAAGTTCTGGAAATTCACACGGCCGTGTGAAGTAACCACACGGCCGTGTGCCTCAGAAATTAGGGTTCACAAGGGCTAACACACGCCCCTGTGCGCACTCTGGTCACTCTCTGAACTACCTCACACGGCCGTGTGTTAATTCCACACGGCCGTGTGCCTCCACAGAGGTATACACAGGGCCACCCACACGGGCCTGTGGATTCACGGGAAAATACAGAAGGTCTCTGAAAATTTTCACACGGCCGTGTGTTAATTCCACACGGCCGTGTGCCCAACTTGGCCAAGACACAAGGCCGGCCACATGGGCCAACACACGCCCCTGTGGTCTCTCTGACTTGCCCGAGAAACGCTAAGTATTTCACACGGCCGTGTGAATAATCCACACGGCCGTGTGCCTTGACAAGCTCTCCCACAGGGGCTCACACACGCCCCTGTGGTTTCTCGGGATGAAAGGGAATTCCTGCAGAATTTTCACACGGCCGTGTGGTAATCCCACACGGCCGTGTGCCTTAGCACAGTGGCACTCACAGGGGCATCCACACGCCCCTGTGGACTCTCTGGAAAAGAGTTGAAGTTCTGCGAAATGTCACACGGCCGTGTGTTAATTCCACACGGCCGTGTGCCCCTTCTGAAATTTTTCACAGGGGCAAAGTCACGCCCCTGTGTCTTCTCTGGTTGAGCTCCAATTGGTAACACACGGCCGTGTCTTAATTCCACACGGCCGTGTGTTTTCTCTGGTTTACTTAGAAAATTTTACAGACTCTCAGAAAATTTAAGAAACTCTTTTAAAACACTTAGAGCCTGTATAAACCATAAAAACACGACCAGAGACTATCGAAAACACACTCAACCGACTCAAACTTCGTCAATTAACGTTAAGGCACACGTAAATAATCGAAAATCCACACGAAAACTCAGCATATGCACATGAAAATTTGGACACCATTGCTAAGACTTTTATTCAACCCTAAAACTAAACTAGGTCCTATAAAAAACTGCAAAACGCTTGGGTTGCCTCCCAAGAAGCGCTTGTTTAATGTCACTTAGCTTGACGTACCTGTCTTACCTTACGGAGGTTCATGAGTGGAATTTGCCCTCTTCCCTATAATTTGAAAGCAAGCATTGCATAATCGTTGCAAGGTAGAGGGAGAATTATCGAGTTTGTTACCACACATGGGTGAAACACCCTTACTTCGTGAATGCTCATCCCCTTTCTTGTTGGGGTTCTTTTTGTGGCGACGTCTCGACCTCTTCAATCTCCGAAGGACTTTCTTTCTAAGCTCCTTCTCCTTCTTGATGTCTGTTTCAACTGAAACAAGCGCGAGCACTTCTTCCTCTTCAGTCTCCATGTCTTGATCCGGCCACCCTTCATATGGATCCGGGTTAAACATATCCTGCATATATTCATCAATGCAATCATCAGTGACATCAAGATAATATAGAGCATCATCAAAATCAAGAGAATGTCGCATGGCTTCGGCGAGGCGGTAAGTGAGCTTGTCGTCCCCAACCCTAAGTGTGAGCTCTCCACCGTCCATGTCTATCAAAGCTTTGGAAGTGCGCAAGAACGGCCTCCCAAGGATCAGCGGCACCTCGACATCCTCGTCTACATCGAGCACTACAAAGTCGACCGGGAAAATGTACTTATCCACTTTCACCAACACATCTTCAACAATACCCCTCGGATGCCTCACCGATCTATCCGCAAGCTGAAGTGTCATCCGGGTGGGTCTAGGCTCGCCCAAGCCTAGCTTTTGGAAGAACGTGTAGGGCATGACATTGATGCTTGCCCCCGAGTCGGCTAGTGCCATCTCCTCACCCATATCACCAATATTGCACGGTATGATAAAACTTCCGGGGTCCTTCCTCTTGCTTGGCAAATTCTTCTGTAGCACTGCCGAACAGTTTGCATCGAGGATGACGGATGCACTTTCCTCTAACTTCCTCTTATTGGTCAAGAGGTCTTTTAAGAACTTCGCGTACTTGGGCATTTGGGCTAATGCTTCCGCGAATGGAATGTTGATGTGCAATTGCTTGAAGACACCCAGAAATTTCTTGTATTGCTCATTGTCTTGGTCATTCTTCAATCGTGAAGGATAGGGAATTCGCGGCTTGTAAGGTGGGGGTGCCACCTCTTTTTCCTTTGGCGCTCCATCCTCTATTTCCACGACTTCGGGTGAGTCCTTAGTCTTCTCAAGAGGGAGATGTCCCTCAACCTCCTTACCACTTCTCAAGGTAATTGCCGTTAGTTGTTCTCTTGGGTTGGTCTCCGTATTGCTAGGCAAACTACCTTGAGGTCTCTCCGCCAAAGTCTTCGCAATTTGCCCTACTTGGTTCTCCAAGTTGTGTAGGGAGGCGGTGTGATTACGAAGAGTAGCTTCCACCGATTGGAACCTTGCGTCCGAAGAAGAAACGAACCGTGTGAGGGCTCTCTCTAGGTCAGTCATCTTTCCCTCCAACCCGGTCACTCGGCTTTCTAAATTCGGAGCTTGTTGACTTTGAAATCCCGGTGGTGCACTATTTTTGTTCTGTTGTGACTGTCCTTGATTGCTCCAAGAGAAGTTCGGATGGTTCTTCCATCCCGGATTGTATGTACCACTATACGGGTTGCCTTGGCCTTGTCCTCGATATGAATTCCCCACAAAATCGGCCTGCTCTACCGCACTAGTGCCTCCAATAGCAATAGGACAATCGCTTGGAGCATGTCCTCCCCCACAACCGTTACAAGTAGTGATGGCCGCAACTCTTGGCGAAGCGAGAGCATCTAGCTTCTTACTTAACGATTCCACTTGTGCTGCCAACGATGTAACCGCATCAACCTCATGAATTCCGGCAACCTTTTTTCTATCCCTTGAGTTCCATTGATAGCTATTCATAGCCATCTCCTCTACAAGGTGCCGAGCTTCACCGGGAGTCTTGCTTCCAAGAGTCCCTCCGGCCGCCGCATCTAAGAGTTGCTTTGTACTCGGATTCAACCCGTTGTAAAATGTGTGAATAATCATCCACTCGGGAAATCCATGTTGCGGACATTTGCGAAGGAGCTCTTTGAACCTGTCCCATGTCTCGAATAGAGACTCCAATTCCATCTGTACAAAGGAAGATATCTCATTCCGGAGTCTTGCAGATTTCCCCTGTGGAAAGTATCTAGCCAAGAATGCCTCGGCCATTTCCTCCCACGTAGTAATGGAGGCTCTAGGTAATGAGTGCAACCAATGCCTTGCTTTTCCTTTCAATGAAAATGGGAAGGCTCTCAATCGAATTGCATCGTCCGTCACTCCATTTATCTTCAACATGTCACACACTTCCAAGAAATTTTCTATGTGACTATTAGGGTCTTCATCGGCTAACCCATTAAACTGTGCGGACTGTTGCAACATCTAAATGAACGACGGCTTCAATTCAAAATTCATTGCTGTAATTGGGGGCCTCACGATGCTTGATTGGGTCCCCATAACTGTGGGTCTAGCAAAATCGGACAACGTTCGCTGCTGCTCGTTCTGTTCTGCCATTGTCTCGGACCCTTCTGTCTCAATATCGGCTTGATTTGATGCTTCTTGTGCAGGTTCTTTCCCTTTACGATGTGTTCTTCTTCCAATGTCTGGGTCTCCTTCAACAAGTATTGAAGGGTTCCCACGGGTCATAACCTGGAGCCGAAAACAAAGAAAAGAAAAATAAGAACAATGATAGGTAAAGAAAATATGAAATAGAATGCGAAGTGAATAGCTAAAATAGTGAAAAACAAATATCTAAAACGCCTATTCCCCGGCAACGGCGCCAAAAACTTGACACGACCCCTTGCGTGTATCCCGCAAGTGCACGGGTTTGTCGAAGTAATAAATTTACCTTGGTGAGAAGGTAGTCGAATCCACAGGGAATAGGGAGATAGAATATAAGGTTTCACTAATTAAGCTATGCAGAATAAGGAGAACGATAATAAGATTGATGAGTGAAAATAATGCAAAGCAATAAACTAAGTAGAGAGATGGAAGAAAGAAGTGCAAGTAGGAAAATCGAGAAGGACTAACAATGAGTAAAAGGGGGTATCCGGACAAGCTACCTCTAGGGTCTATGTTTCAAGTGCAAGACTATGATATTATACTCTCCTATTGATGTCAATTGAGTCGAGGATATCCTAAGACTCACGGTCCCAAACCTAAGGACAACCGTGACTAATTCCAACACTATGCCCGGTGTTAGGATTCACAACACCCTTCACTCTGTCACCTAGATGACTAAGCCCCAGGGGAGTCCATCTGCCTAAACCTCACACTATGTGGAGTTGCATTATGCTCTAGGGATTCCTAGTGATTAAACCTGTTCCTATACGTAATTCTAACCCTTTGGTCCAGGTGGAAGAACCCTAGTCTAGATTGAGCCCCAGCAAATAGGATTCACTACAACCCTCCACTCTATTACTTGCGTAACTAAGCCCTAGGGGAGTTTATCTACCTATTGCTTCACTCTATTTCGACCGCTATTAAATCAAGGAATCGGAGGTAGGGAGAAATCACATCGAAGGGGAAAGGGGTACATTGCTACCTCACAACTCTCCCTCTCAACCCTCTTTAATCTTGAGTAGTCTAATCCTATAGGAGTTGTCACACCTCCAAAGGAAAGCCTAGATTGCTCTCAACCCTAATGTCACGTTTAAGGGAAAACAATATGAAAGGATAATCAAGATTAAAAACTCAATTTTATTCATCAACGATGGAAAGCATAATAATCAATGTCAAAGAAACATAAGAAACCCTAAAGTTTACAAGTCCGAATACCCCACGAGGGGTTTAGCTCCTCATAGAGCTATACATGTTCATCAACGTGAGAAATAAAGCATAAAACATAGACATCAATGAAAAACCCCCTCGAATTGGTGTGGCCGTGGTCTTGTGCAAACGTCGAACCTCGAAATCGATGCCGACGACGCGCTAGAACCTCCACGAAATCCTCTCCGAAACCCTAGCCGCGCTCCAGAAAGTTGGGGAAAAGATAGGTCGAAAGATCCCTAAAATGGTTGCAAAAATCCCCTTTTATATTGTTGAATCGCGGCTTTAAAATTGGACTTATCGGGGGCTTCACACGGCCGTGTGGAATTTCCACACGCTCGTGTGAAGCTTCTGTCTCGGCTGAAAAATTAATTTCACACGGCCGTGTGGAATTTCCACACGCCCGTGTGTCTTCACTGGATGGCTGAAATCGCAAAACACACGGCCGTGTGGAATTTCCACACGCCCGTGTGACTTCTCTGTCTGGCTGGAAAATGGCTCACACGGCCGTGTGGAATTTCCACACGCCCGTGTGACTTCTCTGGAACAGTAATCTTCAGCTGAACAGGCTTGGTAACTTGCCGAAACGCCTCCCGGGTCCATTGTTCTTCATCGAGGCCATTACTTGGGCACACAAGCAACGGTAGGTCGCGCCGATTGCTTCAAGTCTTCTTCTTTCGCGAGATTCTCCTAAGTAACACGGATTGGACTTGTTGTGAATGTGACTGCCTTTGTGCCCCTCCAAAAGAGGTTGGCACACATCCACAAGTCCAAATACGTGCTTCGTTTCTTGCTTGGTCCGAGAACATCCCAACATTGGCGAACGCGACCTAATTTCATTCTTCTTCTCCAATTAGGCTCCATAATACCTTCAATGCACAAGAGAACACAAATGCACACATTTAGTGATAAAACCTGATAAAAGGTATGCTTAATGTAAGATAATAGCGCTTCGCGATACTATAACACAAGCACTTATCACTACCTCACAACTCTCCCTCTCAACCCTCTTCAATCTTAAGTAGTCTAACCCTAAGGAGTTGTCACACCTCCAAAAAGCAACCTAAATTGTTCTCAATCCTAGTGTCACATCTAAGAGAAAACATTAACAAGATGAAATTAATATTGAAACTCAATTTAATTCATCAATAATGGACAAGCATAATAACAATGTCAAAGAAACATAATAACCCTAGAGTTTACAAGTCCGAATACCCTTAAGGGGTTTAGCTCCTCATGGAGCTATACATGTTTATCAATGTATGAAAGAAAGCACAAAATAAGGACATCAATGAAAACCCCCTTGCGTATGGTGTGGCCGTGGTCTTGTGCGGCCGTCGAACGTCGGTGACGATGCCGATGACGTGCGCTAAACCTCCACGGAATCCTCTCCGAAACCCTAGCCGCACTCCCCAAGTTGAAGAGAAAGATAGGTCAAAAGATATCCCAAAAGGTCTCCAAAATCGCCTTTTATAATGTTGAATCGTGACTTTAAAATTTGACTTATCGGGGGCTTCACACGGCCGTGTGGAATTAACACACGGGCGTGTGAAGTTTCTGTCTGCTGAAAAATTAATTCACACGGCCGTGTGTTAATTCCACACGCCCGTGTGAATTCTCTAGTATTCTGAATTTCGGGTTGAAAGTGAACAGTAACTTGCTACAATACTGCTACAGTACTCGCCCGAAACGTTCCCGAATCCGTCGTTCTTCATCGAGGCCATTGAATTGGGCACACAATCAATGGTAGATCATGCCGATTGCTTCAAGTCTCCTTCTTGGTGAAGTTCTCCTAAGCCACACGAGTTAGAGTTGTTGTGAATGTGACTGCCTTTGTGCCCCTCCAAAGGAGGTTGGCACACACTCACAAGTCTAAGCTCGTGCCTTGTTCCGTGTTTGGTCCAAAAACTTCCCAACATCGGTGCACACGACCTAATTTCGTTCTTCTTCTTCAATTTAGCTTCACAAACCTTCAATGCACAAGAATACACAAATGCACGCCATTTAGTGATAAAAACTGATAAAAGATATGCTCTATGTAAGATAATAACGCTTTGCGGTACTATAACACAAGCACTTATCATCAACCGTGACTAGTTCCAATACTATGCTCGGCACTAGGTTTCACTACAACCATTCACTCTGTTGATCTCTCAACTAAGACCTAGGGGAGTCCATCTAGTAAGCCTCACACTATATGGAACTGCTTGGGGTTTTAGAGATTCCAAGTGATATACTCTATTTCTAAGTGTAGTTCTAACCCTTTGGTCCAGGCAAAAGAATCCTAGTCTCAACTAAGCCGCAGCGCTAAGATTCACTATGACCCTTCACTCTGTTGCTCGAGCAAATAAGCCCCAGGGGAGTTCATCTCCTAGCACTTCACTCTACTTTGACCACAAAGAACTCTTGGAACATGGAGGTAGGAAAAATCACGCCGAAGGAGAAAGGGGACATTTTGCTACCTCACGACTCACCCTCTCGACCCTCTCCAATCTTGTGTAGTCTAATCCTATAGAAGTTATCACACCTTCCAAGGATAACCTAGATGACTCTCAACCTTAGTGTCATGGCTAAGGGAAAATCAATGCAATTATTAAACAAGATTGGAACTAAATTAAAAACATCAATTAAGAAAGCATAATAAAAGTCATAGAAACAATTTCATCCTAGGGTTTACAAGTCCGAATACCCACTACGGGTTTAGCTCTCCATGGAGCTATACAAAATCATCAAAGTATATGTATAAACAAGCATAGCAAACATGAATAAAACCCCCTTTTCATGTGTGGCGATGGTTTTGTGAAGCCGCTCCATCTTCTCCACCGATCCCTCGTCAAGCCTAGGACACACCGTGCAGGATCGATGCCGACGAAAACTCCCCCAATAGCTATCTTCCAAAGGACGTTGATATTGATGCCGTAGACTTACTCCAAACCTCCACAAAATCCTCTCCGAACCCTAGCCGTGAGCTCTCAAGAAATTAGGAAAAGATAGGTGGAAAAGTCCAAGAAACTCCTCAACAAAGACGGACATGACCTAATTTTGCTCCTTTTCCTCTAACTCTTCTCTAAAACCCTACATGCACAAAAACACAAATGCACACTAATTAATGATAAAATCTGATAAAAGTAATGCTCAATGTAAGAAAATAATACTTTGTATTATTTAAACATGAACACTTATCAAACTCCCCCACACTTAAGCTTTTGCTTATCCTCAAGAAAAAATAAACCATGAAAGTATTTGGGAAGAACAATTGAAAGTGCTCGGCCTTAGGTTCACCAAAAGTATGCAAAAGAAGCATTCTACAAGTAAGGGGAAATTAAAACATTGCATAGAAGGTATCATTACTCTAGCTAAAAACTTTAATTAAAAAGGACAACAACTAAAAAATGTGTAACTGTGTGTGAACTCACTCAAGTTAACCCAAAAAGTACTCCTCAAAGCTCTTATTAGAAGGACTTATTTAAACACAAAAGTGGGGAGGTAGTAGCTTCACTCATCCTTTAAGGTAACCCTTTTCTAGGTGGCCGCCAAAGGTGGCTTTCACACTTTTGAGGTGGTAGCTCTTTCTACCAGGGTAGTAGCTTTCACACATCCTATGAGATAGCTCTTTCTCTCATTAGGGCATAACTCGTATCCAACTTATGAGAGTATCTACATACTTCATAGAAAGTAGCTCTTTCCACCCCAAATGCACAAATAAAACCTAAACAAGTATTCACAAGTTCACAAGTTTTTTTTCATATCTCAAAACAAAACTAAAAACTCAGCTAAAACGATGATAAACTAGTCCTTAAAACATTGAGCTTGAGTTTCCCAAAGGTTTCAAGAGTGAGTAGTGCAAAGTGAAATAATCGAGCAAAAATTCCCTAAAATTCAAGTAAAAACTAGAGCATGATGAGATATGATGTTAAAAATTCTCCTAAACTTAAGAATATAACCGTTGCAACTAAGGTGTACCACCACGGGCTACATGAGCATAAACATTTGGACGCGCAAGTATAAAGTGTGTGCAATGTGAACTCCCTCCCATACTTAAGATGTACATTGCTCCCAATGTACGCATGCAAGCACACTAAAAAGTATAATAATTAAAGAAAATTATGTGGGAGTGGGCAATTGAAACAATACTCCCTTGAACTCCAAGTGTTGTACTCAATGGAGCTATGTTCATTGAGAGTTGAGTCTCAATGGGTTGTGGAGCACACACGGTCCCATGACCGTGCCAATGACTATTTCTCAAATTCCAAACATCCAAGACCATTTGCAAGCATACACAAGGGGTTCAGTGAAGCTCAACAAAAATAAAAATAAACTCGAGTATATAAAGATGAAGCAATGAAATACAACTCGAGAAAAGATAAAATCAACAGAAAATAAACTCAGAAGGAAGATCCTTTCTGAGTAATACAAGTCCAAAATAAAATGCAAAAGTACAAATAAAAAAAAATAAAGGAAAACTAAGATGCCTCAGCGTCGGTGTTATGAACGGCCAGCTCGGGAGCTGCTATTAGCTCAGCTGGTGCTGGTGGATCTACCGGCGTAACTTGTGGATCTGGAGATGATGGTGGTGACCGGGGCCTCATCACAAATGGTGATGTCACGGCTCACTCGAGTATCAGCTGTAAGGTGTCGAACCGTGTCATCATCTCTGAATGGTGGCCAGCCTGTGTAGCCCTAATCTCAGCCACCTCTGTCTGAAGGACCCCCACAACACTCTCAAGAGGCTCCAATCTGTCCTGGCCTCGAGAGGGAGAGAAAATGCGCACTGGAGGTGGCTTCTGTGATGTGGGTGGTACCTCGGTCTGTGTCGGAGGTAGTTGTAAAGTCGGCTGTGATCCCTCAACCCCGTCACCCTTACCCTCGTCCTGCTCTGGCTGGGGTGCTATCAAAGCATAAACCCCTAGTCCACATCTGCGGACCATACCCATCAGCCTCATCGTCTTGATGCCGAGGGGAGCTGGTACAGTAATTTTCTCGGCCCCGCGAACTCCGTCTAGAAGACCCATACTGATGATAAGTCAAGTGATGTAAGGGCCCGAGAAGATGACTCCGATCCTATTGTACTGGCCCTGATGGCATATGTACTCAGCTACTATGTGCCCCAGGTGGAGTGGCTCACTTTGCACCATGGAGTAGAGGTATAGAAGCTCCTGTTTGCTCCACACCCCTCTACTGTCTCCTCTATCATTCACTGACCTGCTCAGGACGGTATGAATGTATCTGTACGATGGCCGAGAGAGGCATATCGCCTTGGAGACACTCGGCTCATATTGACCCCCTCCACACAATGTATTATATGTGCGCTGCGTTGTCAAGCTCCCTGGGTAATCAGTGGGGAGCTTCTCATACTCCTCTGTCTCAGTAAACGCCTCATCGTAAAGTCCAAGTTGGATTGCAAACCGTGTCACACTTAAACTAAAATGCTGACCAAATGAGCGGAACTGAATAGTGACAATATCCGTGACGCAACTGTATGCTTGGTCATACTCAAACGATGATAGGACCTCGAGTGTGAGTGAAAGGATAACCAGCTCTCAAATCAATAATAACTGATAAGTGCTTGTGTTATAGTACCGCGAAGCGTTATTATCTTACATTGAGCATATCTTTTATCAGGTTTTATCACTAAATAGCGTGCATTTGTGTATTCTTGTGCATTGAAGGTTTGTGGAGCTAAATTGGAGAAGAAGAACGAAATTAGGTCGTGTTCGCCGATGTTGGGAAGTTTTCGGACCAAGTAAGGAACAAGGCACGAGCTTGACTTGTAAGTGTGTGCCAACCTCCTTTGGAGGGGCACAAAGGCAGTCACATTCACAACAAGTCTAACTCGTGTGGCTTAGGAGAACTTCACCAAGAAGGAGACTTGAAGCAATCGGCACGACTTACCATTGTTTGTGTGCCCAACCAATGGCCTCAATGAAGAACAACGGATTCGGGAGTATTTCGGCAAGCTACTGCAGCAGCACAGTAGCTTGTTACTGCAGCAAAACATTGTAGCAAGCTACTGTTCAATTTCTGCCGAAAATCAGGGTTTCAGAGAATTCACACGGGCGTGTGGAAATTCCACACGGCCATGTGAATCGATTTTTCAGCCAGACAGAAACTTCACACGGGTGTGTGGAAATTCCACACGGCCGTGTTAAGCCCCCGATAAGTCTGATTTTAAAGCCGCGATTCAACATTATAAAAGGGGATTTTGGAGACCTTTTGGGATATCTTTTGACCTATCTTTCTACTCAACTTGGGGAGTGCGGCTAGGGTTTTGGAGAGGATTTCGTGGAGGTTTAGCGCACGTCATCGGCATCGTCACCGACGTTCGACGGCCGCACAAGACCACAACCACACCATATACAAGGGGGTTTTCATCAATGTCTTTGATTTGTACTTTCTTTTCTATTTTGATGAACATGTATAGCTCCATGAGGAGCTAAACCCCTTGAGGGTATTCGGACTTGTAAACTCTAGGTTTTTATGTTTCTTTGACATTGTTATTATGTTTTTCCATTATTGATGAATAAAAATTGAGTTTCAATCTTGCTAATGTTTTCTCTTAGATATGACACTAGGATTGAGAACAATTTAGGTCACCCTTTGGAGGTGTGACAACTCCTTTAGGGTCAGACTACTTAAGATTGAAGAGGGTTGAGAGGGAGAGTTGTGAGGTAGAGATGTACCCCTTTCCCCTTCGATGTGGTTTCTCCCTACCTCCGTTTCCTTGATTTCATAGCGGTCGAAATAGAGTGAAGTGCTAGGTAGATAAACTCCCCTGGGCTTAGTTACGCAAGTAACAGAGTGAAGGGTTGATGTGAATCCTACGCGCTGGGGCTCAATCTAGACTAGGGTTCTTCCACCTGGACCAAAGGGTTAGAACTACACATAGGAACAGGTTTTACCACTAGGAATCCCTAGAGCTTAAAGCAATCCCACGTAGTGTGAGGTTTAGGTATATATACTCCCCTTGGGCTTAGTCGTGCGAGCGATAGAGTGAAGGGTGACGTGAATCCTAATATCGGGGTATAGTATTGGGGTTAGTCACGGTTGTCCTTAGGTTTGGGACTGTGAGTTTTAGGATATCCTCGACTTAATTAACATCAATAGGAAAGTATAATAGCATAGTCTTGCACTAGAAGCATAGATCCTAGAGGAAGCTTGTCCAGATACCTTATTTCATTTATTGCTAGTCCTCTCTATTCTCTTTTACTTGCACTTTCTGATCTTCCATCTTTCTATTTAATTTCTTGTCTTTCATTCTGTTTGATTCTACATTCACTCATTGATCCAGATATTGGTTTTCTATACACCGCATAGCTTAATTAGTGAAATCTCGTATTCTAATCCCTATTCCCTGTGGATTCGACTACCCTCTCACCAGGGTAACTTTTATTACTTCGACAAACCCATGCACTTGCGGGATACACGCAAGGGGTCATGTCAAGGTTTTTGGCTCCGTTGCCGGGGAATAGGCGTTTTAGATATTTGTTTTTCACTATTTTAGCTATTCACTTCGCATTCTATTTCATATTTTCTTTATCTATCATCATTCTTATTGGTTTGCGTTATTTTGATTTCAGCTTCAGAAAAGAAGAGATGTTTCATACAACTGAGATGTTTGATACACTTACAGGATTAGTGGAGGAAGTGGAACAGAAATTTCATTCGTTCACAGCATAGTCGATTATAAACTGCATTGAGTATGGGCACTCGGTTAACACTCCTTCCTTAAAAGAAGACACCGATGTTGATCATTTTTGTGAAGAACAGCTCATGGGTTGTGAATTGGATGAGGTGTTAGATGAATTTGAAAGATCAGCCCTAGCTTCTTCAGGGGAGGATGCAGAAGAAAATCTAGAGAGAGTTCTTGCTCAGTTTAAATCATACTATCAAGAACAGAGACAAGAAGTCTTTTCAGTGGGGATAGTAGACTTAACCAGGGAAGCATGTGAGGTAGGAGTTAGAATGGAATCTCAAGATCATCTTAACAGCCAGGTTTCACAGAACAACGCAGAAAATGTTGAGGAACGAGAACCATTTCAGTTTGAGGAGATTGATCGATTGAAGGAAAGCCGTTTGCGGCCGTCTATTGAAGAACCACCTGATTTGGAGTTAAAAACCCTGCCAACACACTTGGAGTATGCATATCTGGCAGAAGGAATGAAACTCCCCGTTATCATAGTTTCCGATCTCTCCCTGGATCAGAAGAAGAAGTTGGTGAGCATGCTGAAGAAGCACAAATCTGCCATTGCTTGTAAAATTTCGGATTTGAAGGGAATAAATCCTTCGTTTTGTACACATAAAATATTGATGGAGGATAATTTCAAGTCGGTGATTCAACCTTAAAGGAGACTGAACCCCAATATGAAGGAGGTTGTCAAGGCAGAGGTGGTGAAGCTGTTAGATGCAGGGATTATCTATCTCATCTCTGATAGCGCGTGGGTGAGCCCAACTGACACACCCTTTTGCGTGTGTGTACCGCAAGTGCACGGGTTGTCGAAGTAATAATTACCCCGGTGAGTGGGTAGTCGAATCCACAGGGAACGGAAGTACTAGTAATGACTGATTCTTAGTTATCTAGTCGAAACAATAATATGGAGCAATTGAATGTAATATGTAAAATAAGAAAATCGCAAGAAAGAAAACAAATAAAAGGAAAAGGTAAAGGAGATCTCAATCAATGAAGATGAGATACTCGGGCAATGATCCCCCTAGGTTCTATCATGAAGTGCAAAACTAACTAAATGCTTCTAAACCAAGTTCTATGAGTCGAGGTAATCCAAGAACAATCGATCCCTGCTTCCAGGCCACCGATACTAGTCCCCTACAAGGTCCCAGCAGAGAATTCACTCAATCTCAACACCTCACACCCTATATGACCGCAATGAGTTTTAGGGATACCTAAGAGTGAAACCGATTCCTAAAATTAGATCTAACCCTACTTCTAGGCGAAAGATCCCTAACCCCTTACAAAAGTCCCGGCGGAGAAATCTATCAATCTCACACCTCACACCCCATATGGTTGCATAAAACTTAGGGAATACGGAGATAGGAAACACTCAATCGGAAGGGAAAGGGGACACTCCTCTATCTCAAGACTCACCCTCTCAACCCTCTTTAATCTTGTATGTTCTAATCCCTAATGGAGATCTCTCTCTCACCAAGGAAACAAATCAAGCATACCAAACAACCATACGAATTAATAAGGCATGCAAGCAATGATTAAACAAGATTAAAACTCAAATAAACTTGGAATTAAAGGAAAGCATAAAGAAAGTCAATACATGAATCGAAACCTAAGGTTCACATGCCCAAGTATCTACTAGGGTTTAGCCCTCCATGGGACTTATTACAAAGCAAAAGATAATGAAGTAAAAAGCAATGTAATCCATGAAAATAAACCCCCTCAAATTCGTGATGATAGCCTTGATGAATTGTTCAACGTCTCGAAGGAACCTTCTCCGAAGCTAGGTCACCAATGGCTCCCCGATGCTATCTCGTCGAAAGATCTATCGAAGTTAGTGAAGAACAACTCCCAATATCGCCAAAGACCTCGTCCTAGAAACCCTAGCCGCTCTTGCCTTCAAACGTGCGAAAAAAGTTATAAAAGAATCAGCGAGAAGGGCTATTTATAAGCCTGAATCGCGCCAACTGCGTGTCTTCACGCGACCGCGTGAGATCCCACGCGATCGCGTGGGCTGCAGAATTTCCACGCGGTCGCGTGAGATTTTGACGCGGTCGCGTGAACAGTAATTTTGCTACAGTACTGCTACAGTGAAATGAACAGTGTTTTTGCTACAGTACTATTCATAAATATGATCCAAACTCTCTCATATTGAGGCCACATGGTCGGGCACACGTCCATATGGTGAGTTATAAGATTTCTTCTTCTTCGAATCATCATTTGAGAGCTTTAACTATCTTCACACAAGTTGGGACATAAAGGTGTGACTGCCTTTGTGCCCTTCCATCACACAAATCATCTTGAATTCTTAAGGAAGTTGGCACACACCCTCATGTGCATGATCCCCTCTTGTGCCTTGACACTTGTGTTGTACAAAAGCTCCCAACAATACGTCTTTATAACCCATCTTTGCTTCCTTTTCCTCCTTTAACACTTCCACAACCTAATTGCATAAAAGAACACCAAAATACACTTTATGAGACATAATCAATGGTAAAATGATGCTCAATGTATGTAAAACAAGTAGGTAAAACATGTATAATCAAGCACTTATCAAACTCCCCCACACTTAAGCCTTTGCTTGTCCTCAAGCAAAATTAACCATAAACATCATGAAAAGCAAAGAGAAGTGCTTGGCCTTAGGTTCACCAAGAGGGTACGAGAATAAAATTCTAAAATCATGGAGAGAAACAAACACTAGATGAAACAATCAATACTCTAGCAAATAATCCAATCAAAAATGAAAGTACTAAAGTCCGAAAGCGTGTGTGTGTGTAGACTCAACTCATGTCAACACTATATCCATTACTCAAAGTTTTTATTAGCAATGGGATTTATTTATAAACAAAAAGAATAGGTAGTAGCTTCACACATCCTCTAAGGTAGCCCTTTCTTGAGATGCCTCCCGAGTGGCTTTCACACTTTTGAGGTGGTAGCTCTTTCTACCGAAGGTGGTAGCTTTCACACATCCTATTAGATAGCTCTTTCTCTCATTAGGGCATAACAAGTATCCGACTTATGAGAGTAGCTTCATACAACATAGGTGGTAGCTCTTTCCACCCCCTATATACAAACAAACTAAAATTCTGAATTTTTCTGAATTTTCTGCTTTTTTTTTTTTTTTTTTTTTTTTTTTTATTTAATTCGAATAAAACTAACACTATAAAATCCCGCAACAATGAACTAGAGTAAATTTCCATAGGTTTAATGAGTGAGAGAAGTGCATTAAAGAGCAATCGGACAAAAATTTCAAGAAAATTGGATAAAAACTAGAGCATGATAAAACCTAATGTTTACAACCTCCAAAAACTAAGAATTAAACTCTCAACCCTAAGGTGAACCTTCATGGGCAACATGAGCATGATCATGAAAACACAAGTAAAGGCCATGTATAAGGTGAACCCTCCCCCACACTTAAGATGTACATTGTCCTCAATGTACACATGTAAGCACAATAAAAATATAAGCAATAAAAGCATGATGTGGGTGGAAATGCAATTAAAACAACACTCCCCTGAACTCCTTATTGATCGATCGGTGAAGCTAACTCGAGGGTGTGTTATTGTTCAACGGGTTGTGAAGCGCACACGACCAAGTCACATGGTTGTGCGTATGACAAAAACATCATCATCATCACTCTCAAGGCCATCTGCACGGATTTAAGGGGTTCAGTGAAGCTCAATAAAATAAAAATATACGAGTTCATAATGATATAACACTGAAACATAAACTCGCAACGAAAGCTAAAATATGAAGATAACTCTCAGAAGGCATAACCTTTCTGAGTATACAAGTCCACACAAAATAAGATAATGCAAGTAAAATAAAGAAAAACAAAAACTAAAAGAAAATCCCATGAGTGAAAACGCGTCAAGCATCAGCGTCTGGTGGTGCTGCTGGTGTCGCTGGGGAATCCGACTCAGTCTCAGCGTCCAGAGTCTGCTGAATCTGGTCAAGGCGCTGCATGATCCGCGCCTGGTTCTCGAGGATGGTGGCGACTGCAGCCTCGAGTCGAGCCAGTCGCTCATGTACTCGATCTGAGGATGTACTAGGGTCCGCTGATGAAATCGGTGCTGCTGGAGTGGCTGTGGGCTCTGCGGGAGGTGGTGCGTCTGGAGTCTCCGCAGACTCGTCATCATCGGATGACACCTCTACCAATGCATATCCACCTGATGCTGTACGTCGCACTACTCCCATCAGTCGTAGAGTGACTAGCCCCAAAGGTGACGGACTACTGACTCTATCCTCGCCTATAACTGAACGCAGGAGATGCATCCGAAACATGAGTCGAGTGATATACGGTCCCACAAATAGTGCGCCAATGCGCAGATACTGACTCTGATGTCGAAAGAAGTCTGCGACGACGTATCCAAGATGTATGGGAACTCTCTGGGTCATGGAGTACAGGTAGAGTAGATCTGCTCGGCTAAGTGCACCTGTGCCATCTCCCCGTCCAGTGATCGACCTGCTGAGCACAGCATGTACATACCTATGTGCGTGACGTACGAGAGAAGAGCCCTTCGACTGACCTGGAACATATCGAGCGCCCCTGCATAAATCGTGGAAAACCTGACCCGGAGTAACGTCCGAAGGAAAGTCAGTCAAAAGCTCCCGATACTCCAATGTGTCCACATAATCCTGATCATATAATCCGAGCAATGTCGCAAACTGCGTCAGTGACATCCCGTGAAACTGACCGAAAGCCCTAAATCGAATGACATTCTCCGCATCAAAACTAGCATCTGGTCGCTCACGGTCAAAAGAGAATGTCGACAGAACCTCCAGAGTGATATCTCGTCGGACAGGCTCATGAACAGATAGGAGTCGGTCCCAACCCCCAACCTGGATCAACCCTCGAACCTCCTCTGAAAGGCCAATAGCATCGAGCGTCTCGAAGCAAATGTAACGCGACTGTCCGATCTTAAGTCCCTGCAGACGCTCGTACCTATGCCTATGTGTAGTATCAACAAACTCAACCTCAGGTGGTGGTGTCGACTCCCTGTCGTGACGAAGGCGTTTATGGGCCACTCTCTTTGTCCTAGGTGCCATTCCTGCAAGAAAACACAAAATAAATCAATTCGGCATCATTTCAATGAGTGCAGGAGGAAACCTGCGTGCAAAAGTGTGTAAAATAGCCAAAAATAATGCGTTTCCAGCCCACGTGGGCGCGTGGACAGCCCACGCGCCCGCGTGGGGGCGTGTTTGCACGGCAGAAGACCCACGCGACCGCGTGGGCTAGCCACGCGGTCGCGTGGGTGCTTGTTTGGCACCCGCGGCAGGCCACGCGGTCGCGTGGCCTGAGCCACGCGGTCGCGTGGTCGCAGGCCGAGAGCTGGGCTCTCGGCCGCGGGCCACGCGATCGCGTGACCCCAGCCACGCGATCGCGTGGCTGGTTGCTTGTGGCCAGCGCCAGCCCACGCGACCGCGTGGGCTGATCCACGCGACCGCGTGGGCTGTTGGGCAGCCCACATGGCCGTGTGGCTCGGCCACACGCACGCGCGGGCGGTCACCCTTGGTCCTTTGGTCACCATTTAACCCTCTACCACTAAATCTAAGTTCTCTAAGTGTTTTCTCACCAATTAACCATGCAAAATCAAGTCTAGGAATGTAAAGAACACCATGGAAATGAAAGTTTGAAGCTAGGGCATGAAAGGAAGGGAAGAAACCTTACCGATGCGAATCAATGTATGAAACTTGATGCAAATGCCGGAAAAACCTTTTTGAATCCCCAAAGAGTTGAAGAAAAATGATTTGGAACCTTTATGGATGAGAAATTTGGAGAGGGGAAGTGTGAGGAAATGAATGGTTCAATGGCAAGGATGATGAATAGTGACTCTTCAAGTCCTTATATAAGCCACATGGGGGTGTGGAAATCCCACACCCCCGCGTGGGTACTGTACACGGTCGCGTGAGAATTTCACGCGACCACGTGAACTGCAGAATTTCTGCAGACAGTCCACGCGGCTCTCCAAACTTCAAAATTCGCCCAATTCTTCAACAATTATCATGAATTAAAACCCGAATCATGCCCAATATGTGAAAAACACTTATAATCACCAAAAATTGTTCATGAAAACTCAACACCACGAAAAATTTCATCAAAACGCACACTCATGAATTTATTACTGCAGAATTTAAAAACTAACTAGAAAACAAGTAAAAACTTGGGTTGCCTCCCAAGGAGCGCTTGTTTAACGTCACTAAGCTTGACGTACCTGTTCTTACCTCATGGTGGTTCATGTAAATGAAGAATTTCTTTTTTCGCAACCTGCATGCATGAGGGACAGAATTGTTTCATTTTTAAGAAAAATTGTTCAAATATGTTACCAATTGAGGAAGTATGATTCTTTTCTTCGGTGTGCTTGTCTCCAGCTGCACATGAATGTTTCTTACGCCGACGCCTCGCTTTCTTGACACGACGAAAAATCTGTTTAAGCACCACTCCCTCCGATTGGTCCTTGAAAAAGCATGGTGCTTGAACATGAAGTTTCTCTTCCTCAACAACCGGCCATTCTTTATATGGGTCCGGGTGTGCTATTTCCTGCAAATACTCATCAGCAATCTCATCATTAACATCTAAAAAATAACATGAATCATCAAAGTCTAGAGAATGCTTCATTGCTTCGGCGAGGCGGTATGTGATCTTTTCTTCTCCAACTCGAAGTGTCATCTCGCCTCCATCCATGTCGATGAGCGCCTTGGAGGTACGTAGAAATGGTCTTCCCAAAATTAATGGAACCTCCACGTCTTCATCCACATCGAGCACCACGAAATCTGCAGGAAAAATATATTTGTCAACCTTTACTAAAACATCTTCAATTATACCTCTAGGATGACGAATAGAACGATCAGCTAATTGTAATGTCATGCGGGTTGGCCTTGGCTCTCCCAACCCCAATTTCTGAAACAATGTGTATGGCATGACGTTAATACTAGCCCCCGAATCGGCCAATGCTTTTTCTTCCCCCAAACCTCCGATCACACATGGTATGATGAAACTTCCCGGATCCTTCATCTTGTTCGGCAAATTCTTTTGAAGCAATGCCGAGCAATTTCCTTCTAAGACCACAGCCACACTCTCTTCCATTTTTCTCTTGTTGGTCAAAAGATCCTTCAAGAATTTTGCATACCTAGGCATTTGCGACAACGCCTCAACAAAAGGTATATTGATGTGTAGTTGCTTGAATAGATCCAGAAATTTTCTGTTTTGTTCATCAATTTGATCTTTCTTTAAACGTGCCGGATAAGGAATTCTTGGAGCAAATGATGAGGCTGGTATAGCTGCCTCCTTTTCCTTGTCAAGCACCTTATTCATCGGCTTTTCTTGAGGATTTTCAGCTGTCTTCCCAGTGGGGGTTGACTCGTGAGGAATTTCAGAATTCTTCTCAGCAGTGAGCTTTTCTTGGAGCTCCCGACCACTCCTCAAAGTGATTGCATTTACATGCTCTCTTGGATTTGTCTCGGTGTTACTTGGCAAGCTTCCTTGAGGTCTTTCCGCTAATGACTTCGCTATTTGTCCTACTTGATTTTCCAAATTATGTAACGAAGCGGTGTGATTTCGGAGTGTTGCCTCAATATTCTGAAATCTTGTGTCGGTTGATTGAATGAACTTTGACAAAACCTTCTCTAATTCTGAAACTCTCTCCGGAATCGGAGGTGGTTGCTGAAATCCTGGTGGGGCAGCAGGCCTTTGCTGCCCTTGATTACTCCATGAGAGATTGGGGTGGTTTCTCCAACCTTGGTTGTAGGTGTTGCTAAAAGGATTACCTTGTCCTCTTCCCGAATTCCCCACAAAATCAACTTGTTCCATTGGGGCTGAAGAATTAATTGAGATAGGACAGTCAGTTGGCATATGTGAACCCCCACAACCATCGCAACTAGTCACCGCGGCAACTCTTGAAGAAGTTAAAGTGTCCAATTTCTTGCTCATAGCCTCAACTTGGGCTGCCAATGACGTAACGGCGTCAATTTCATGAATCCCGGCCACTTTCTTCTTCTCTCTTGCATTCCATTGATAGCTATTGAGTGCCATCTCTTCGATTAGTTGTCTTGCCTCATCCGGAGTCTTGTTTCCCAATGTTCCTCCCGCGGCGGCATCAAGTAATTGTTTGGTGCCCGGGTTCAACCCATTGTAAAATGTGTGAACAATCATCCATTCGGGGAACCCGTGTTGAGGACACTTCCGCAAGAGGTCCTTAAATCGCTCCCATGTCTCAAATAATGACTCTAACTCAATCTGAACATAAGAGGATATCTCGTTTCGAAGCTTTGCCGATTTCCCCGGTGGAAAGTATCTTGCAAGGAAAGCTTCGACCATCTCATTCCATGTTGTGATGGAAGCTCTTGGCAAAGAATGGAGCCACTGTTTGGCTTTTCCTTTTAATGAGAATGGAAAAGCCCTCAAACGAATTGCATCGTCCGAAACCCCATTAATTTTCAGCATGTCGCACACTTCAAGGAAACTCTCAATATGACTATTCGGATCTTCATCTGTTAGTCCATTGAACTGTGCGGACTGTTGAAGCATTTGAATGAAACCCGGTTTCAACTCAAAATTCTGGGCTGCGACTGGTGGCCTAACAATACTTGATTGCGAACCACGAATTGTAGGACGAGCAAAATCTGAAAGTGTTCTCTGCTGCCCTGCTTGTTCTGCCATGTTTTCAGATTCTTCGATTTCTATTTCTGCAGGAAAATTCTGTGCTACTGCAGATTCCTTTCCTTTTCTCCGCAATCTACGCTCAATTTCAGGATCTTCTTCAACGAATGTCGAAGGATTTCCTCGGGTCATAACCTGTAGAAAGAATGAAGAAAAGAAATAATGAGAACGATGAAAGAACGAAATATGGAATAGAAAAGAAATAAAATGATGAATGACTAAAGTAACTAAGTCCTAGCGTTCCTAATATCCCGTTCCCCGGCAACGGCGCCAAAAACTTGACACACCCTTTTGCGTGTGTGTACCGCAAGTGCACGGGTTGTCGAAGTAATAATTACCCCGGTGAGTGGGTAGTCGAATCCACAGGGAACGGAAGTACTAGTAATGACTGATTCTTAGTTATCTAGTCGAAACAATAATATGGAGCAATTGAATGTAATATGTAAAATAAGAAAATCGCAAGAAAGAAAACAAATAAAAGGAAAAGGTAAAGGAGATCTCAATCAATGAAGATGAGATACTCGGGCAATGATCCCCCTAGGTTCTATCATGAAGTGCAAAACTAACTAAATGCTTCTAAACCAAGTTCTATGAGTCGAGGTAATCCAAGAACAATCGATCCCTGCTTCCAGGCCACCGATACTAGTCCCCTACAAGGTCCCAGCAGAGAATTCACTCAATCTCAACACCTCACACCCTATATGACCGCAATGAGTTTTAGGGATACCTAAGAGTGAAACCGATTCCTAAAATTAGATCTAACCCTACTTCTAGGCGAAAGATCCCTAACCCCTTACAAAAGTCCCGGCGGAGAAATCTATCAATCTCACACCTCACACCCCATATGGTTGCATAAAACTTAGGGAATACGGAGATAGGAAACACTCAATCGGAAGGGAAAGGGGACACTCCTCTATCTCAAGACTCACCCTCTCAACCCTCTTTAATCTTGTATGTTCTAATCCCTAATGGAGATCTCTCTCTCACCAAGGAAACAAATCAAGCATACCAAACAACCATACGAATTAATAAGGCATGCAAGCAATGATTAAACAAGATTAAAACTCAAATAAACTTGGAATTAAAGAAAGCATAAAGAAAGTCAATACATGAATCGAAACCTAAGGTTCACATGCCCAAGTATCTACTAGGGTTTAGCCCTCCATGGGACTTATTACAAAGCAAAAGATAATGAAGTAAAAAGCAATGTAATCCATGAAAATAAACCCCCTCAAATTCGTGATGATAGCCTTGATGAATTGTTCAACGTCTCGAAGGAACCTTCTCCGAAGCTAGGTCACCAATGGCTCCCCGATGCTATCTCGTCGAAAGATCTATCGAAGTTAGTGAAGAACAACTCCCAATATCGCCAAAGACCTCGTCCTAGAAACCCTAGCCGCTCTTGCCTTCAAACGTGCGAAAAAAGTTATAAAAGAATCAGCGAGAAGGGCTATTTATAAGCCTGAATCGCGCCAACTGCGTGTCTTCACGCGACCGCGTGAGATCCCACGCGATCGCGTGGGCTGCAGAATTTCCACGCGGTCGCGTGAGATTTTGACGCGGTCGCGTGAACAGTAATTTTGCTACAGTACTGCTACAGTGAAATGAACAGTGTTTTTGCTACAGTACTCTTCATAAATATGATCCAAACTCTCTCATATTGAGGCCACATGGTCGGGCACACGTCCATATGGTGAGTTATAAGATTTCTTCTTCTTCGAATCATCATTTGAGAGCTTTAACTATCTTCACACAAGTTGGGACATGAAGGTGTGACTGCCTTTGTGCCCTTCCATCACACAAATCATCTTGAATTCTTAAGGAAGTTGGCACACACCCTCATGTGCATGATCCCCTCTTGTGCCTTGACACTTGTGTTGTACAAAAGCTCCCAACAATACGTCTTTATAACCCATCTTTGCTTCCTTTTCCTCCTTTAACACTTCCACAACCTAATTGCATAAAAGAACACCAAAATACACTTTATGAGACATAATCAATGGTAAAATGATGCTCAATGTATGTAAAACAAGTCGGTAAAACATGTATATTCAAGCACTTATCAAACTCCCCCACACTTAAGCCTTTGCTTGTCCTCAAGCAAAATTAACCATAAACATCATGAAAAGCAAAGAGAAGTGCTTGGCCTTAGGTTCACCAAGAGGGTACGAGAATAAAATTCTAAAATCATGGAGAGAAACAAACACTAGATGAAACAATCAATACTCTAGCAAATAATCCAATCAAAAATGAAAGTACCAAAGTCCGAAAGCGTGTGTGTGTGTAGACTCAACTCATGTCAACACTATATCCACTACTCAAAGTTTTTATTAGCAATGGGATTTATTTATAAACAAAAAGAATAGGTAGTAGCTTCACACATCCTCTAAGGTAGCCCTTTCTTGAGATGCCTCCCGAGTGGCTTTCACACTTTTGAGGTGGTAGCTCTTTCTACCGAAGGTGGTAGCTTTCACACATCCTATTAGATAGCTCTTTCTCTCATTAGGGCATAACAAGTATCCGACTTATGAGAGTAGCTTCATACAACATAGGTGGTAGCTCTTTCCACCCCCTATATACAAACAAACTAAAATTCTGAATTTTTCTGAATTTTCTGATTTTTTTTTTTTTTTTTTTTTTTTTTTTTTTTATTTAATTCGAATAAAACTAACACTATAAAATCCCGCAACAATGAACTAGAGTAAATTTCCATAGGTTTAATGAGTGAGAGAAGTGCATTAAAGAGCAATCGGACAAAAATTTCAAGAAAATTGGATAAAAACTAGAGCATGATAAAACCTAATGTTTACAACCTCCAAAAACTAAGAATTAAACTCTCAACCCTAAGGTGAACCTTCATGGGCAACATGAGCATGATCATGAAAACACAAGTAAAGGCCATGTATAAGGTGAACCCTCCCCCACACTTAAGATGTACATTGTCCTCAATGTACACATGTAAGCACAATAAAAATATAAGCAATAAAAGCATGATGTGGGTGGAAATGCAATTAAAACAACACTCCCCTGAACTCCTTATTGATCGATCGGTGAAGCTAACTCGAGGGTGTGTTATTGTTCAACGGGTTGTGAAGCGCACACGACCAAGTCACATGGTTGTGCGTATGACAAAAACATCATCATCATCACTCTCAAGGCCATCTGCACGGATTTAAGGGGTTCAGTGAAGCTCAATAAAATAAAAATATACGAGTTCATAATGATATAACACTGAAACATAAACTCGCAACGAAAGCTAAAATATGAAGATAACTCTCAGAAGGCATAACCTTTCTGAGTATACAAGTCCACACAAAATAAGATAATGCAAGTAAAATAAAGAAAAACAAAAACTAAAAGAAAATCCCATGAGTGAAAACGCTTCAAGCATCAGCGTCTGGTGGTGCTGCTGGTGTCGCTGGGGAATCCGACTCAGTCTCAGCGTCCAGAGTCTGCTGAATCTGGTCAAGGCGCTGCATGATCCGCGCCTGGTTCTCGAGGATGGTGGCGACTGCAGCCTCGAGTCGAGCCAGTCGCTCATGTACTCGATCTGAGGATGTACTAGGGTCCGCTGATGAAATCGGTGCTGCTGGAGTGGCTGTGGGCTCTGCGGGAGGTGGTGCGTCTGGAGTCTCCGCAGACTCGTCATCATCGGATGACACCTCTACCAATGCATATCCACCTGATGCTGTACGTCGCACTACTCCCATCAGTCGTAGAGTGACTAGCCCCAAAGGTGACGGACTACTGACTCTATCCTCGCCTATAACTGAACGCAGGAGATGCATCCGAAACATGAGTCGAGTGATGTACGGTCCCACAAATAGTGCGCCAATGCGCAGATACTGACTCTGATGTCGAAAGAAGTCTGCGACGACGTATCCAAGATGTATGGGAACTCTCTGGGTCATGGAGTACAGGTAGAGTAGATCTGCTCGGCTAAGTGCACCTGTGCCATCTCCCCGTCCAGTGATCGACCTGCTGAGCACAGCATGTACATACCTATGTGCGTGACGTACGAGAGAAGAGCCCTTCGACTGACCTGGAACATATCGAGCGCCCCTGCATAAATCGTGGAAAACCTGACCCGGAGTAACGTCCGAAGGAAAGTCAGTCAAAAGCTCCCGATACTCCAATGTGTCCACATAATCCTGATCATATAATCCGAGCAATGTCGCAAACTGCGTCAGTGACATCCCGTGAAACTGACCGAAAGCCCTAAATCGAATGACATTCTCCGCATCAAAACTAGCATCTGGTCGCTCACGGTCAAAAGAGAATGTCGACAGAACCTCCAGAGTGATATCTCGTCGGACAGGCTCATGAACAGATAGGAGTCGGTCCCAACCCCCAACCTGGATCAATCCTCGAACCTCCTCTGAAAGGCCAATAGCATCGAGCGTCTCGAAGCAAATGTAACGCGACTGTCCGATCTTAAGTCCCTGCAGACGCTCGTACCTATGCCTATGTGTAGTATCAACAAACTCAACCTCAGGTGGTGGTGTCGACTCCCTGTCGTGACGAAGGCGTTTATGGGCCACTCTCTTTGTCCTAGGTGCCATTCCTGCAAGAAAACACAAAATAAATCAATTCGGCATCATTTCAATGAGTGCAGGAGGAAACCTGCGTGCAAAAGTGTGTAAAATAGCCAAAAATAATGCGTTTCCAGCCCACATGGGCGCGTGGACAGCCCACGCGCCCGCGTGGGGGCGTGTTCGCACGGCAGAAGACCCACGCGACCGCGTGGGCTAGCCACGCGGTCGCGTGGGTGCTTGTTTGGCACCCGCGGCAGGCCACGCGGTCGCGTGGCCTGAGCCACGCGGTCGCGTGGTCGCAGGCCGAGAGCTGGGCTCGGCCGCGGGCCACGCGATCGCGTGACCCCAGCCACGCGATCGCGTGGCTGGTTGCTTGTGGCCAGCGCCAGCCCACGCGACCGCGTGGGCTGATCCACGCGACCGCGTGGGCTGTTGGGCAGCCCTCATGGCCGTGTGGCTCGGCCACACGCACGCGCGGGCGGTCACTCTTGGTCCTTTGGTCACCATTTAACCCTCTACCACTAAATCTAAGTTCTCTAAGTGTTTTCTCACCAATTAACCATGCAAAAGCAAGTCTAGGAATGTAAAGAACACCATGGAAATGAAAGTTTGAAGCTAGGGCATGAAAGGAAGGGAAGAAACCTTACCGATGCGAATCAATGTATGAAACTTGATGCAAATGCCGGAAAAACCTTTTTGAATCCCCAAAGAGTTGAAGAAAAATGATTTGGAACCTTTATGGATGAGAAATTTGGAGAGGGGAAGTGTGAGGAAATGAATGGTTCAATGGCAAGGATGATGAATAGTGACTCTTCAAGTCCTTATATAAGCCACATGGGGGTGTGGAAATCCCACACCCCCGCGTGGGTACTGTACACGGTCGCGTGAGAATTTCACGCGACCACGTGAACTGCAGAATTTCTGCAGACAGTCCACGCGGCTCTCCAAACTTCAAAATTCGCCCAATTCTTCAACAATTATCATGAATTAAAACCCGAATCATGCCCAATATGTGAAAAACACTTATAATCACCAAAAATTGTTCATGAAAACTCAACACCACGAAAAATTTCATCAAAACGCACACTCATGAATTTATTACTGCAGAATTTAAAAACTAACTAGAAAACAAGTAAAAACTTGGGTTGCCTCCCAAGGAGCGCTTGTTTAACGTCACTAAGCTTGACGTACCTGTTCTTACCTCATGGTGGTTCATGTAAATGAAGAATTTCTTTTTTCGCAACCTGCATGCATGAGGGACAGAATTGTTTCATTTTTAAGAAAAATTGTTCAAATATGTTACCAATTGAGGAAGTATGATTCTTTTCTTCGGTGTGCTTGTCTCCAGCTGCACATGAATGTTTCTTACGCCGACGCCTCGCTTTCTTGACACGACGAAAAATCTGTTTAAGCACCACTCCCTCCGATTGGTCCTTGAAAAAGCATGGTGCTTGAACATGAAGTTTCTCTTCCTCAACAACCGGCCATTCTTTATATGGGTCCGGGTGTGCTATTTCCTGCAAATACTCATCAGCAATCTCATCATTAACATCTAAAAAATAACATGAATCATCAAAGTCTAGAGAATGCTTCATTGCTTCGGCGAGGCGGTATGTGATCTTTTCTTCTCCAACTCGAAGTGTCATCTCGCCTCCATCCATGTCGATGAGCGCCTTGGAGGTACGTAGAAATGGTCTTCCCAAAATTAATGGAACCTCCACGTCTTCATCCACATCGAGCACCACGAAATCTGCAGGAAAAATATATTTGTCAACCTTTACTAAAACATCTTCAATTATACCTCTAGGATGACGAATAGAACGATCAGCTAATTGTAATGTCATGCGGGTTGGCCTTGGCTCTCCCAACCCCAATTTCTGAAACAATGTGTATGGCATGACGTTAATACTAGCCCCCGAATCGGCCAATGCTTTTTCTTCCCCCAAACCTCCGATCACACATGGTATGATGAAACTTCCCGGATCCTTCATCTTGTTCGGCAAATTCTTTTGAAGCAATGCCGAGCAATTTCCTTCTAAGACCACAGCCACACTCTCTTCCATTTTTCTCTTGTTGGTCAAAAGATCCTTCAAGAATTTCGCATACCTAGGCATTTGCGACAACGCCTCAACAAAAGGTATATTGATGTGTAGTTGCTTGAATAGATCCAGAAATTTTCTGTTTTGTTCATCAATTTGATCTTTCTTTAAACGTGCCGGATAAGGAATTCTTGGAGCAAATGATGAGGCTGGTATAGCTGCCTCCTTTTCCTTGTCAAGCACCTTATTCATCGGCTTTTCTTGAGGATTTTCAGCTGTCTTCCCAGTGGGGGTTGACTCGTGAGGAATTTCAGAATTCTTCTCAGCAGTGAGCTTTTCTTGGAGCTCCCGACCACTCCTCAAAGTGATTGCCTTTACATGCTCTCTTGGATTTGTCTCGGTGTTACTTGGCAAGCTTCCTTGAGGTCTTTCCGCTAATGACTTCGCTATTTGTCCTACTTGATTCTCCAAATTATGTAACGAAGCGGTGTGATTTCGGAGTGTTGCCTCAATATTCTGAAATCTTGTGTCGGTTGATTGAATGAACTTTGACAAAACCTTCTCTAATTCTGAAACTCTCTCCGGAATCGGAGGTGGTTGCTGAAATCCTGGTGGGGCAGCAGGCCTTTGCTGCCCTTGATTACTCCATGAGAGATTGGGGTGGTTTCTCCAACCTTGGTTGTAGGTGTTGCTAAAAGGATTACCTTGTCCTCTTCCCGAATTCCCCACAAAATCAACTTGTTCCATTGGGGCTGAAGAATTAATTGAGATAGGACAGTCAGTTGGCATATGTGAACCCCCACAACCATCGCAACTAGTCACCGCGGCAACTCTTGAAGAAGTTAAAGTGTCCAATTTCTTGCTCATAGCCTCAACTTGGGCTGCCAATGACGTAACGGCGTCAATTTCATGAATCCCGGCCACTTTCTTCTTCTCTCTTGCATTCCATTGATAGCTATTGAGTGCCATCTCTTCGATTAGTTGTCTTGCCTCATCCGGAGTCTTGTTTCCCAATGTTCCTCCCGCGGCGGCATCAAGTAATTGTTTGGTGCCCGGGTTCAACCCATTGTAAAATGTGTGAACAATCATCCATTCGGGGAACCCGTGTTGAGGACACTTCCGCAAGAGGTCCTTAAATCGCTCCCATGTCTCAAATAATGACTCTAACTCAATCTGAACATAAGAGGATATCTCGTTTCGAAGCTTTGCCGATTTCCCCGGTGGAAAGTATCTTGCAAGGAAAGCTTCGACCATCTCATTCCATGTTGTGATGGAAGCTCTTGGCAAAGAATGGAGCCACTGTTTGGCTTTTCCTTTTAATGAGAATGGAAAAGCCCTCAAACGAATTGCATCGTCCGAAACCCCATTAATTTTCAGCATGTCGCACACTTCAAGGAAACTCTCAATATGACTATTCGGATCTTCATCTGTTAGTCCATTGAACTGTGCGGACTGTTGAAGCATTTGAATGAAACCCGGTTTCAACTCAAAATTCTGGGCTGCGACTGGTGGCCTAACAATACTTGATTGCGAACCACGAATTGTAGGACGAGCAAAATCTGAAAGTGTTCTCTGCTGCCCTGCTTGTTCTGCCATGTTTTCAGATTCTTCGATTTCTATTTCTGCAGGAAAATTCTGTGCTACTGCAGATTCCTTTCCTTTTCTCCGCAATCTACGCTCAATTTCAGGATCTTCTTCAACGAATGTCGAAGGATTTCCTCGGGTCATAACCTGTAGAAAGAATGAAGAAAAGAAATAATGAGAACGATGAAAGAACGAAATATGGAATAGAAAAGAAATAAAATGATGAATGACTAAAGTAACTAAGTCCTAGCGTTCCTAATATCCCGTTCCCCGGCAACGGCGCCAAAAACTTGACACACCCTTTTGCGTGTGTGTACCGCAAGTGCACGGGTTGTCGAAGTAATAATTACCCCGGTGAGTGGGTAGTCGAATCCACAGGGAACGGAAGTACTAGTAATGACTGATTCTTAGTTATCTAGTCGAAACAATAATATGGAGCAATTGAATGTAATATGTAAAATAAGAAAATCGCAAGAAAGAAAACAAATAAAAGGAAAAGGTAAAGGAGATCTCAATCAATGAAGATGAGATACTCGGGCAATGATCCCCCTAGGTTCTATCATGAAGTGCAAAACTAACTAAATGCTTCTAAACCAAGTTCTATGAGTCGAGGTAATCCAAGAACAATCGATCCCTGCTTCCAGGCCACCGATACTAGTCCCCTACAAGGTCCCAGCAGAGAATTCACTCAATCTCAACACCTCACACCCTATATGACCGCAATGAGTTTTAGGGATACCTAAGAGTGAAACCGATTCCTAAAATTAGATCTAACCCTACTTCTAGGCGAAAGATCCCTAACCCCTTACAAAAGTCCCGGCGGAGAAATCTATCAATCTCACACCTCACACCCCATATGGTTGCATAAAACTTAGGGAATACGGAGATAGGAAACACTCAATCGGAAGGGAAAGGGGACACTCCTCTATCTCAAGACTCACCCTCTCAACCCTCTTTAATCTTGTATGTTCTAATCCCTAATGGAGATCTCTCTCTCACCAAGGAAACAAATCAAGCATACCAAACAACCATACGAATTAATAAGGCATGCAAGCAATGATTAAACAAGATTAAAACTCAAATAAACTTGGAATTAAAGGAAAGCATAAAGAAAGTCAATACATGAATCGAAACCTAAGGTTCACATGCCCAAGTATCTACTAGGGTTTAGCCCTCCATGGGACTTATTACAAAGCAAAAGATAATGAAGTAAAAAGCAATGTAATCCATGAAAATAAACCCCCTCAAATTCGTGATGATAGCCTTGATGAATTGTTCAACGTCTCGAAGGAACCTTCTCCGAAGCTAGGTCACCAATGGCTCCCCGATGCTATCTCGTCGAAAGATCTATCGAAGTTAGTGAAGAACAACTCCCAATATCGCCAAAGACCTCGTCCTAGAAACCCTAGCCGCTCTTGCCTTCAAACGTGCGAAAAAAGTTATAAAAGAATCAGCGAGAAGGGCTATTTATAAGCCTGAATCGCGCCAACTGCGTGTCTTCACGCGACCGCGTGAGATCCCACGCGATCGCGTGGGCTGCAGAATTTCCACGCGGTCGCGTGAGATTTTGACGCGGTCGCGTGAACAGTAATTTTGCTACAGTACTGCTACAGTGAAATGAACAGTGTTTTTGCTACAGTACTATTCATAAATATGATCCAAACTCTCTCATATTGAGGCCACATGGTCGGGCACACGTCCATATGGTGAGTTATAAGATTTCTTCTTCTTCGAATCATCATTTGAGAGCTTTAACTATCTTCACACAAGTTGGGACATAAAGGTGTGACTGCCTTTGTGCCCTTCCATCACACAAATCATCTTGAATTCTTAAGGAAGTTGGCACACACCCTCATGTGCATGATCCCCTCTTGTGCCTTGACACTTGTGTTGTACAAAAGCTCCCAACAATACGTCTTTATAACCCATCTTTGCTTCCTTTTCCTCCTTTAACACTTCCACAACCTAATTGCATAAAAGAACACCAAAATACACTTTATGAGACATAATCAATGGTAAAATGATGCTCAATGTATGTAAAACAAGTAGGTAAAACATGTATAATCAAGCACTTATCACCAACGCAAGTGGTCCCAAAGAAAGGAGGAATGACAGTGATCAAAAATGAAAAGAATGAACTCATTCCAACTAGAACAGTCACAGGTTGGAGGGTGTGCATTGATTACAGGAGGTTGAACGATGCGACCCGGAAGGACCATTTCCCATTGCCTTTTATTGATCAGATATTGGAGCGGCTGGCCGGGCATCAGTTTTACTGTTTCCTAGACGGGATGTCAGGGTATTTCCAGATTCCTATAGCCCCGGAAGATCAAGAGAAGACTACCTTCACTTGCCCCTACGGAACATTTGCATATAGACGAATGCCATTTGGACTGTGTAATGCACCCGCAACGTTCCAACGGTGCATGACTGCTATTTTTGATGACTTTTTGGAAGATATAATGGAGGTGTTCATGGATGACTTTTCGGTGTTTGGCGACTCATTTGATCTGTGTTTGAAAAATTTGGAGAGAGTACTAATGAGGTGTGAAGAAACAAACCTTGTTCTTAATTGGGAGAAGTGTCATTTCATGGTGCAAGAGGGTATTGTTCTAGGGCACAAGATCTCCCGGAAGGGTATGGAGATGGATAAAGCCAAGATTGAAGTTATAGACAAGCTTCCTCCACCAACAAATGTAAAAGGGATTCGGAGTTTCTTGCGTCATGCAGGTTTTTATAGACGGTTTATCAAGGATTTTTCGAAAATCACACAACCATTGACCGAACTCCTTGAAAAAGATGCTCCATTCGAGTTTGGGGAAGCATGTACGGTAGCTTTCAATATGTTAAAATAAAAACTGGTTCAAGCTCCAATTTTGATCACGCCCAACTGGAATGAGCCGTTTGAGCTCATGTGCGATGCAAGCGACTATGCTATCGGAGCGGTGGGGGCAAAGAACGGGTAAACAGTTTCAACCTATTTATTATGCTAGCAAGACTCTCACGGGTGCACAAGAGAATCACACCACCACAGAGAAGGAGTTATTAGCAGTTGTGTTTGCTCTAGACAAATTCAGGCCATATCTTATCTTGTCGAGAGTCACTGTTTATACAGACCACTCAGCTCTCCGTTACCTCATGAACAAAGCCAATGGTTCATAGACTTTGCCAATTACTTGTCCGGAAAGGTGCTCAAACAAGGACTTACACTCCAACAGAAGAAGAAATTCTTTAGTGACCTGAAGCATTACTTCTGGGATGATCCATTCCTTTTCCGCATTTGTGCAGACCATGTGGTTTGAAGATGTGTCTCAAGGGAGGAAGGATAGGATATTCTTGCTCATTGTCATTCCGGACCGGTTGGAGGCCATTATGCATCAAGTAGAACTGCTGAAAAGGTCTTGGCCGCAGGGTTCTATTGCCTGACTCTATTCCAAGATGCACACCAATTTGTTCTTCGATGTGATAGTTGCCAAAGGGCAGGAAATTTGTCGTGATGAGACGAGATGCCTCATAATCCTATGCAATTCTGCGAGGTTTTTGATGTTTGGGGCATTGATTTCATGGGGCCATTTCCGAAGTCCAATGGGAATCAATACATATTGGTAGCAGTCGATTATGTCTCCAAATGGGTCGAAGCTCAAGCATTGCCAACAAATGATGCGAGGACGGTGGTAAAATTTTTGAAAAGGTTGTTTGCTCGGTTTGGTACTCCACGAGTTATCATTAGTGATCGAGGAACACATTTCTGCAACTTCCAACTGGAAAAGGTGTTGAAAAGATATGGAGTATACCATCGCCTCGCGACCCCGTACCATCCACAAACTAGTGGACAAGTCGAGGTGACCAATAGAGAGCTCAAGAGAATTTTGACGAAATCTGTAGAGCAAGGAAAGTGGGATTGGTCTGAACGGTTGGACGATACACTTTGGGCCCATCGAACATCATACAAGACTCTTATAGGAACTACATCGTACAATTTGGTTTATGGGAAATCATGTCACTTACCGGTGGAGCTCGAACACAAAGTGTATTGGGCAATTAAGGTGATGAACCTTGATTTGAGAAAGGCCGGTGAGCAAAGATTACTCCATCTTAATAAGCTTGATGAGTGGAGATTGAAAGTGTATGAGAATGCTAGAATCTATAAGGAGAAGATCAAAAGGTGGCATGACAAACACATTAAGCCATCGAAGGAATTCAAAGTGGGTGACAAGGTGCTATTGTTTAACTCACGGTTACTGCTCTTCCCCGAAAAACTCAAATCAAGATGGTTTGGCCCATATACAGTCACGCACGTATCCACCCATGGGGCAGTTGAGATCACTCATCCGGAGAAGGGTACATTCAAAGTGAATGGGCATCGGTTGAAACCGTACTTTGGTGGTGAAGTTTGTGGTGATAACAAGGAGGTATTCTTTCTCAAACCGCCATGAGGTAAGCCAAGTACGTCAAGCTAAGTGACGTTAAACAAGCGCTTCTTGGGAGGCAACCCAAGCGTTTATTACTTTTCTAAGGTTTGGTTTAGTTTTAGCATGAATAAGAGTCTTAGTGTGGGTGTCTTGATTCATACATGCTTGTGTTATGATTTTCATGGATCTCTGGTCGTATTTTTATCGTGTATACAGGCTCTAAGTGTTATGAATGTGTTTCTAGAATTTTCTACAGAACCTGTAATTTTTCTGAGTCATCCAGAGAGAACACATGGCCGTGTGGAATTTCCACACGGTCGTGTGAACCATCTCAGAGTTCATCCCGAGCGTCATAGGGGCCGTCTTTATGCCCCTGTGAGCAACCCTGTGAAGGCCACACGGACGTGTGAAGTCCTATAGAACGTAAACTCTCATCCCCGAGAGTCCACAGGGGCGTGTGGATGCCCCTGTAAGTGCTCAGGTGTTAAGGCACACGGCCGTGTGGTATTTCCACACGGCCGTGTGAAATTCTGCAGAAACTTCCCCTTCTTTCCCAAGAAAACACAGGGGCGTGTGGCTGCCCCTGTGGAAGAGCTTGTGAAGGCACACGGCCGTGTGGAATTTCCACACGGCCGTGTGGAACACTTAGAGTATTCTCGGGTCACTCCAGAAAAGCCACAGGGGCGTGTGGGTGCCCCTGTGGCTGGTCTTGTTCTTGGCCAGGATGAACACATGGGCGTATGGAATTAACACACGCCCGTGTGAGGTAGCCCAGGGAGCAAACCGAGTGCACACAGGGGCGTGTACCGGCCTCTGTGAACCCTAATTTTAGAGGCACAAGGCCGTGTGGCATTTCCACACGGCCGTGTGAACCCCCAGAACTTCAAAACACTCTTTATCAATCCACACTGTTTCTTTTGGAATTCATTCGTGTCTCTTTCGTTTTCACTCCAAAACACTCTCCGACCTTATCAAACCACTTCCCCAACTGTTTCCTACATTCTTTGAGGTTTCTTTTTGAGTTTTCCGACCGACTCCGAATTTCTCCCCATCCACGCCATCGGTGAGAACGACAAACCCTTCTTCTTTATCAATCCAGATTTAGATCGTTCATGATAAGTATTTTGGTTGTTTTGCATGATTAACCTGGTTATCAATGAGTTTACAAGGGTTTTGAAGCGAATTTTTGTATGAATATGGAGTTTTGATTCTACAACCTTGCAGCCACGCCCGCCCAACAGTCCACACGGGCGTGTGGAATTTCCCCACGGCCGTGTGGATGCAAATTATTAAAACAAAGTGACTGACTTTCTTTAAATTCTTTTTAGGAATGGCACCTAGGAAAGAAACCAATAAAAGGGCATGAGAACATTCTCCAGAGCCAATCAACTTCGTCACGTCTGAACACCGAGAAATATATAGAAGATTGGCGAAACTCAAGATCGGACAATCTCGGTACTTGGACATAGAATGTTTAAGACCAGCTGATTGGGGTAATGATATGGCAGACGAAATTGAAGAGCTTGTTGCAGTCGGAAGTTGGAAGAGCTTGCTATCTATTCGAGATCCAGTAAATCGTCTGCTTACTTTGGAGGTGCTCTCATCATTCAAGTTTGACAAAACAAGTAGAGAGTTGACGAATGCAAATTCTATATAGTTTCGGGCATTTGAGCATGAGTACAATATGTCAGTGACATAGTTTTCCATTTATATGGGGTTATACAATGAGGAGTTCACTAAGACAGAGGAGTACAAGAGCCTTCCAAGTGACTATCCCGGCAGATTGACTCCTCAAGGAGCTTATAGAGTATTGTGTGGACAAGGGAACTATGAACCAGGTGTATCAAAAGCTACTTGTCTATCACGACCGGCCTATAGGTACATTCACGCTATTCTGAGTAGGTCAATAAATGGCCGGGGCGATAGTACAGGAGTCCTTAGTCGGCAAGAGCTCCTTTACTTACATTCAATGGTACAGAAGGAGCCGCTCCATCTTGGGTATATACTCGCCGAATCCATGCGTCATCAAAGTCAGTACCCCAGGCTTGGAACGATTTTTCAGGGCCTTATATTACAAGACTTATGAAGGGGATGGGTCTTCGGGCAGCAATCAGAGGGATAGAAAGGACGATCACACCTTCCCCAATCGACTTGGAGATGTTGAGACAGATGGGCATGGCCTAGAAACATTACCAGCAGTATGTACTGAACTGGCCCGATGCCTATCCAGCCGAGGGGTCTCAGGCAGCCTTGTAGCCACCCGCAGCAGAGACAGAGACACAGGCACCACCCACCGCGCCGGAGCCACCTCTCGAGGCCAGGATCGATTGGAGCGCCTCGAGAGCGCAATGGGTGTGCTATAGTCAGAGCAGGCCGAGATTAGGGCTACACAGGCTGTGCAACACTTAGAGACCATGGCACGTCTTGACACTATACAGAGACTTCAAGAGCAGGCCGTGTCAGCACCATTCGTGGTCCGACCCCGAGCTTCTACCCCTCCGCCACCATTTCCTCCAGCAGCACCAAAGGCCACTATTCAGGACACCGACGCGGAGGCGTCGTAGTTTTTATTTTGATTTTTTGTTGCACTTTTATTTTCTATTTATGTTGGACTTGTAGTACCTAGAAAGGACTCTCCTTCTGGGTTTGCTTTTATTTTCCGTCTATTTTTATTTTGTCTCGAGTTGTATTTCATTTTCATATATTTATAAACTCGAGCTTTGTTTTGTTTTTTCTTGAGCTATACTGAACCCTTGTATATGTGTGCGTTGATGGTCTTGGATTTAAGGATTTTGAAGAACAGTCATTGGCACGGTCATGGGACGTGTGTGCTCCACAAACCATTGAGACTCAACTCTCAATGACCTAGCTCCATCAAACGCAACACTTGGAGTTCAGGGGAGTAATGTTTCAATTGCCCACTTCCACACTAATTGTTTTTATTTGTTACTTATTACTGTGCTTGCATGCGTACATTGGGGATAATGTACATCTTAAGTGTGGGGGAGAGTTCACATTGCACACACCTTTACTTGTGTGTTCAATTGCTCATGCTCATGTAGCCTACGGCGGTTCACCTTAGTTGCAACGATTGTATTGTTAGAGTTTAGGAGAATTTTTAACATTGTATCCTATCATGCTCTAATTTCTACTTGTGGAGTTTCGGTCTCTTTGCCCTTGGTCGTTATTTCGATTTGTCTTGAGGGTTGTCGTCATTTTCCCATTTAGTTTTCTTTGAATCTTTTTGTCAAATCTTTGCGTTTTGGAGGGTTTTTGAGCGTGTACAGGCTGTGCACAGGCCGCACAAAACTGTGCTGGCTGTGCACAGGCCGCACGGCCTCTCCTGAGGGCTGTACGGCCTCCTGTGCGGGCCGCACAGGTGGCCGCACACCCCAGGCAGAACGGCGTGCGGCCTGGTGTGCGGGCCGCACACCAGCCCGCACACCCTTCTGCCGAGGGCGTGCAGGCACTGCGCAGCCCGCACGCAGCCCGCGCAGCAGCGCGATTTTGGCTATAAAACTCCATTCTCAGCCCTTTCTCTTCATTTCTTTTCTCCCAAACTCCTCCACCTTCTTCTCCTCTCCTCCTCTACCCTCTCTTGAGGTTCTAAGGCCGGCTTAGAGGAGGTTTTAGGGCTTGAAACTTGGATCATCAAGTTACTTCTTCACTTGATCAAGGTAAGCTCCAACCTTGTTTCCCTTCTTCCTTGTTCTTTGATGAGAATGGTTAGGGTTGCTTGTAAGCCCTTATAAGAGCCTTATTATTGTCTCTTTTTCTCCCTCTTTGATGGCAAACCTTGTGATGATTTATTGTATTGAGTTGTATGACCTTGAATCCATGAAATCCATGAATCTTCGAAACCCTAATCCCGGAATTACTGTAGCACCGACCATGTTGGGTCATCCTTGCTTTCCTAGTTGGTTTTATGAGTTGTGAGAGGTCTCCTCCTTGCTAGAACTCTTTGCTATGTTGTTGAGCAAACCCTAGAAGCAACCATCCCTCATTTTGAGCATTTTTCTTCATTCTAGTTAATCTTATAATTGTTGATGCTTGGTTGCTTGTTTTGGGTGTTTATTGGCTTCTAGGAGGTGAGGCTTCGAGTAAGGGCAAGGAACCGGTGGAGTAGAGTTTTCGAGGCATTTGCTCGCCAAGTTTGTGAGTAGGAAATTACCAAAGTTGGACTATGATTCGTGCATGATATTTTCTTGATATTAAATTGCTTGTTTGAATTTACAATATCCTTATTGCTAAACTTCTTCAAAACATAGAATGATGTTTAGAAACATGATGATTTATGAGATTGGTTTATTTATTGAATTCTTGCAAAGTGTAGACAAGTTGCTATGATTTGAAACTCTATGTTCAAAATACATGTTTTAAGCTATGTGTTTCCAAGAGAAGGGATGTTCTCATGATGATGAACAAAGGCATATGAAAACAAGTGGATTTTCATGTTATTAATGCAATGCTCAAAGTGTATTTTTGAAAGACACCTCTATATGATACTTTTGATGAAAGTGGTTTCATTATTAATGTTTTGATCAAATTGATCACTCTTGGGGTGGGAATTGCCATTGTGAACATTTATTTTCTCTTGTTGAGAATTATGCTATCATGATGTATATATTGAGCCTACGGGCTAAGTTATTGGTTATATCTTTTGTTGGTGACATGGGAGCCGAGCTCCAGAACTTGCTGCAGTAAGAAGTGGATGGTTTCCACGGGCCGACCTATATAGAGGTGGCATGGAATACTGTCAAAAATGGTTATGCCATGTCATGTGGGAGCGTAGAGTCCTGACATGGATATAGTTGGGTTGTTCGGAGTCACCACACGAACTTCCCAGCGGCCAATGCCAAGATACGCGCATCTTGGTAGCTCCAGACCTAACCAAGGCCATGGTTAGCGACGGAGGGTTTTTAGGCCATTCGGGACATTTTTTTGTTTATTTGAGAAAGTTGAATTACTTGTTTCTAAGTCTCTTGATAGTTGAAATTATCACTGAGTATTGTGCTTATGCTAGGTCCAGGATGGCATGTGTTTTCTTGATGATTTTCAAAGAACTTTTACTTGCATTACATTGAGAAAAGCTATGTTCTTATGAAATATTTACTATTTAGAACATTTTTTCATTCTCTTTATACACTGAAATATTTTTTTGTGATGATTATCTCTTTGTGATCATGCTTGAGCTATAATCCTATGGCTAACCCCTCACTGAGTAACCTAGTTACTCACCCCCCCTCTTTCTTCCTCCCAGGTGATAGCACAGCACAGGGGTGAAGACGTGAAGTGCTTGGCTAGAGTCGTCAGTGTCTTCTCATTTTGGGGTTATGTATGTTATTTATGCCTTGGCATGTGTTATTAGGGATCCACTATGTATTATTGAACCCTTTCATGTTCCTCCATACTTGGAATATTTTGTATGCCAGTCTAGTTCTTGTTTTGATTGAGGAGTATATCCTCTATTTGGAGTGGTGTTATTATCTTTCTTATGTACCCCCTTGTTATGAGTATCAATGTGTGATACCTTGTTGAGTAACATAAGTATATGTTGTTGAGTTATGTATTGTGATTATAGACGCATTATACAGGAAACAGGTTAGCCTTACGGCCACCTGGGGTTAAGGCAGCTTTGGACCTCCCTTGGGTTGTCGTGGCGGTATGTCGTGCTTGGGACCCGCGGGTCGGGGCGTGACACTACTTGAATTTTAGGGAATTTTTGCTCGATTATCTCATATTGCACAACTTACTCTTGGAATCTTTTGGAAACTCAATCTTGAAGTTTTTAAGGACAAGTTTATCATCGATCTTAGTTTTACTTTGGAAAATGCATATAAAAAAAATGATGAAAAAGATGGAAAAAAATGAAAAAAAAATATGAAAAAGAGAAAAAGAAAAAAAAAATACATATGACTTTGTGAATATTTGCTTTGTTTTATGTATGCATTTGGGATAGAAAGAGCTACCACCTATGAAGTATGTAGCTACTCTCATAAGTCGGATACAAGTTATGCCCTAATGAGAGAAAGAGCTATCTCATGGGATGCGTGAAAGCTACTACCCCGGTAGAAAGAGATACCTCCTCGAAAGTGTGAAAGCCACCTTTGGCGGCCGCCTAGGAAAGGGCTACCTTCAAGGATGTGTGAAGCTACTACTTCCTTTTCTTTTTAGTTTTGTTTTTGTATATAAATAAGTCCTTTCTAACAAAAGTTTGAGGAGTACTCGTTGGTTCTCTTGAGTGAAATCGCACACACTAACACATTTTCGAGTTTTTATCCTTTTTGATTTGAGTTTTTAGCTAGAGCAATGATAACCTTATGCATTGTTTTGATTTCCCCTTACTTATAGAATACCTCTTTTGCATACTTTGGGCGAACCTAAGGCTGAGCACTTTCAATTGTTCTTCCCAAATACTTTCACGTTTCATTTTTGCTTGAGGACAAGCAAAAGCTTAAGTGTGGGGGGACTTGATAAGTGCTTGTGTTATAGTACCGCGAAGCGTTATTATCTTACATTGAGCATATCTTTTATCAGGTTTTATCACTAAATAGCGTGCATTTGTGTATTCTTGTGCATTGAAGGTTTGTGGAGCTAAATTGGAGAAGAAGAATGAAATTAGGTCGTGTTCGCCGATGTTGGGAAGTTTTCGGACCAAGTAAGGAACAAGGCACGAGCTTAACTTGTGAGTGTGTGCCAACCTCCTTTGGAGGGGCACAAAGGCAGTCACATTTACAACAAGTCTAACTCGTGTAGCTTAGAAGAACTTCACAAAGAAAGAGACTTGAAGCAATCGGCACGACTTACCATTGTTTGTGTGCCCAACCAATGGCCTCAATGAAGAACAACGGATTCGGGAGCATTTCGGCAAGTTACTGTAGCAGCACAATAGCTTGTTACTGCAGCAAACCACTGTAGCAAGCTACTGTTCAATTTCTGCCAAAAATTAGGGTTTCAGAGAATTCACACGGGCGTGTGGAAATTCCACACGGCCGTGTGAATCAATTTTTCAGCCAGACAGAGAATTCACATGGGCGTGTGGAAATTCCACACGGCCGTGTGAATTGATTTTTCAGCCAGACAGAAACTTCACACGGGTGTGTGGAAATTCCACATGGACGTGTGAAGCCCTCGATAAGTCCGATTTTAAAGCCGCGATTCAACATTATAAAAGGGGATTTTGGAGACCTTTTGGGATATCTTTTGACCTATCTTTCTACTCAACTTGGGGAGTGCGGCTAGGGTTTTGGGGAGGATTTCGTGGAGGTTTAGCGCGCGTCATCAGCATCGTCACCGACGTTCGACGGCCGCACAAGACCACGGCCAGACCATATACAAGGGGGTTTTCATTAATGTCTTTGATTTGTACTTTCTTTTCTATTTTGATGAACATGTGACACGACCCCTTGCGTGTATCCCGCAAGTGCACGGGTTTGTCGAAGTAATAAATTTACCTTGGTGAGAAGGTAGTCGAATCCACAGGGAATAGGGAGATAGAATATAAGGTTTCACTAATTAAGCTATGCAGAATACGGAGAACGATAATAAGATTGATGAGTGAAAATAATGCAAAGCAATAAACTAAATAGAGAGATGGAAGAAAGAAGTGCAAGTAGGAAAATCGAGAAGGACTAACAATGAGTAAAGGGGGGTATCCGGACAAGCTACCTCTAGGGTCTATGTTTCAAGTGCAAGACTATGATATTATACTCTCCTATTGATGTCAATTGAGTCGAGGATATCCTAAGACTCACGGTCCCAAACCTAAGGACAACCGTGACTAACTCCAACACTATGCCCTGGTGTTAGGATTCACAACACCCTTCACTCTGTCACCTAGATGACTAAGCCCCAGGGGAGTCCATCTGCCTAAACCTCACACTATGTGGAGTTGCATTATGCTCTAGGGATTCCTAGTGATTAAACCTGTTCCTATACGTAATTCTAACCCTTTGGTCCAAGTGGAAGAACCCTAGTCTAGATTGAGCCCTAGCAAATAGGATTCACTACAACCCTCCACTCTATTACTTGTGTAACTAAGCCCCTAGGGGAGTTTATCTGCCTATTGCTTCACTCTATTTCGATCGCTATTAAATCAAGGAATCGGAGGTAGGGAGAAATCACATCGAAGGGGAAAGGGGTACATTGCTACCTCACAACTCTCCCTCTCAACCCTCTTTAATCTAAAGTAGTCTAATCCTATAGGAGTTGTCACACCTCCAAAGGAAAGCCTAGATTGCTCTCAACCCTAATGTCACGTTTAAGGGAAAACAATATGAAAGGATAATCAAGATTAAAAACTCAATTTTATTCATCAATGATGGAAAGCATAATAATCAATGTCAAAGAAACATAAGAAACCCTAAAGTTTACAAGTCCGAATACCCCACGAGGGGTTTAGCTCCTCATAGAGCTATACATGTTCATCAACGTGAGAAATAAAGCATAAAACATAGACATCAATGAAAAACCCCCTCGAATTAGTGTGGCCGTGGTCTTGTGCAAACGTCGAACCTCCAAATCGATGCCGACGACGCGCTAGAACCTCCACGAAACCCTCTCCGAAACCCTAGCCGCACTCCAGAAAGTTGGGGAAAAGATAGGTCAAAAGATCCCTCAAAAGGTTGCAAAAATCCCCTTTTATATTGTTGAATCGCGGCTTTAAAATTGGACTTATCGGGGGCTTCACACGGCCGTGTGGAATTTCCACACGCCCGTGTGAAGCTTCTGTCTCGGCTGAAAAATAAATTTCACACGGCCGTGTGGAATTTCCACACGCCCGTGTGTCTTCTCTGGATGGCTGAAATTGCAAAACACACGGCCGTGTGGAATTTCCACACGCCCGTGTGACTTCTCTGTCTGGCTGGAAAATGGCTCACACGGCCGTGTGGAATTTCCACACGCCCGTGTGACTTCTCTGGAACACTAATCTTCAGCTGAACAGGCTTGGTAACTTGCCGAAACGCCTCCCGGGTCCATTGTTCTTCATCGAGGCCATTACTTGGGCACACAAGCAACGGTAGGTCGCGCCGATTGCTTCAAGTCTTCTTCTTTCGCGAGATTCTCCTAAGTAACACGGATTGGACTTGTTGTGAATGTAACTGCCTTTGTGCCCCTCCAAAAGAGGTTGGCACACATCCACAAGTCCAAATACGTGCTTCGTTCCTTGCTTGGTCCGAGAACATCCCAACATTGGCGAACGCGACCTAATTTCATTCTTCTTCTCCAATTAGGGTCCACAATACCTTCAATGCACAAGAGAACACAAATGCACACATTTAGTGATAAAACCTGATAAAAGGTATGCTTAATGTAAGATAATAGCGCTTCGCGATACTATAACACAAGCACTTATCAAACCCCCCCACACTTAAGCTTTTGCTTGTCCTCAAGCAAAATATAACGTGAAAGTACTTGGGAAGAACAATTGAAAGTGCTTGGCCTTAGGTTCACCAAAAGTATGCAAAAGAAGCATTCTACAAGTAAGGGGAACTCAAAACATTGCATAAGGTTACCAATGCTCTAGCTAAAAACTCGAATCAAAAAGGATGAAAACTCGAAAATGTGTTAGTGTGTGCGATCTTACTCAAGAGAACCGACGAGCACTCCTCAAACTTTGGTTAGAAAGGACTTATTTATATACAAAAACAAAAAATAGTGGTGGAAGTAGTAGCTTCACACATCCTTGAAGGTAGCCCTTTCCTAGGCGGCCGCCAAAGGTGGCTTTCACTCTTTCGAGGAGGTAGCTCTTTCTACCGGGGTAGTAGCTTTCACTCATCCCATGAGATAGCTCTTTCTCTCATTAGGGCATAACTTGTATCCGACTTATGAGAGTAGCTGCATACTTCATAGGCGGTAGCTCTTGCCACCCCAAATGCATAATTAAAACAAAGCTAATATTTACAAACTCATATATTTTTTTCTCTTTTTCTCTTTTCATTTTTTTTTTCATTATATATGCATTTTCCAAAGTAAAACTAAGAACAACGATAAACTTGTCCTTAAAAACTTCAAGATTGAGTTTCCAAAAGATTCCAAGAGTAAGTTGTGTACTAAGATGATTCGAGCAAAAATTCCCTAAAATTCAAGTGAAAACTAGAGTATGATAGGATACAATGTTGAAAATTCTCCTAAACTATAAGAATACAACCGTTGCAACTAAGGTGAACCGCCATAGGCTACATTAGCATAAGCAATTGAACGCACAAGTAAAGGTGTGTGCAATGTGAACTCCCCCCCACACTTAAGATGTACATTGTCCTCAATGTACGCATATAAGCACAATAATAAGTGAAAACGATAAAAGCTATTAGTGTGGAAGTGGCAATTGAAACATTACTCCCCTGAACTCCAAGTGTTGCGTTTGATGAAGCTAGGTCATTGAGAGTTGAGTCTCAATGGTTCGTGGAGCACACACGATTCCATGACCGTGTCAATGACTATTCCTCAAAATCCTTACATCCAAGACCATCTGCGCACACATAAACGAGGGTTCAGTAAAGCTCAATAAAACTCGAGTATATAAAATGTAAAGCAATGAATACAACTCGAGATAAAAAGAAAAAGCAAAATAAAAGCTATACTCAGAAGGAGAATCCTTTCTGAGTACTACAAGTCCAAAATAAAGTAAAGATATACAGAAATGACAAATAAAAGAAAAGGATCTAAAATCTAAGACGCCTCAGCGTCGGTGTCCTGAGTGGTGGCCTCTGGTGCTGCTGGAGGCTCTGGATCTGCTGGTGATGCTGGAGCTGCTGGTGCTGAGGGAGATGGAGGTGGTGGAGTGGACACTCGAGGTCGAACCACGAAGGAGGAGGAGGCGACAATCTGCTCGAAGATCTGTCGCAAGCTCTGGAACTGCGCCATCACCTCCTGGTGCTGTGAAATCTGTGTGGCCCTAACCTCGGCCACCTCAGTCTGTAGGATCCCCACTGCGCTCTCGAGGTGCTCCAGTCTGTCCTGGCCTCGAGACGGTGAAAACATCCGCACCGGAGGTGGCTCCGGCGCGGTGGGGGGTACCTCGGTCTCTGTGTCCTGAGGGGGTGGCTCCAATGCTGCCCGGGATCCCTCGCCCTGCTCTGTATGGGGTATAATCCAGGTATACGTCCCTGATCCTCCTCTGCGGATCATACCCATCATCCTCAAGGTATCTGTGCCCAGGGGAACTGGTACACTCGTCTTCTCTGCTCCCCTGACTCCATCTCTGAGCCCCAGGCCAATGAGAAGTCTGGTGATGTAGGGGCCTGCAAAAATAACTCCTACCCTGGGGTACTGGCCCTGATGGCGAATGTAGTCGGCCACAATGTGCCCCAGGTGGAGTGGCTCACTCTCCACCATCGAATACAAGTAGAGGAGCTCCTGGCGACTCAGAACACCAGTACTGTCTCCCCTGCCACTAATAGATCTGCTCATAACTGCGTGTAGACATCTATAGGCAGGTCGAGAAAGGCATGAAGCCTTGGAGACACCCGGCTCGTACTGACCCTGACCACAAAGTCTGCTATACGCCTGCTGCGGTGTCACGGTACCCGGGTAGTCTGTGGGGAGCAATGAGTACTCCTCTGTCTCAGTGTACGCCTCATCATATAGACGCATCCCAATCGAAAACTGGCTCATACTGAGGCTGTAATGTCGACCGAGGGCTCTGAACTGAACTGTGGTGCCCTCGGTGAAACTGCTGTACCCCCGGTCGAACTCAAACGACGCCAGGACCTCTAAGGTGAGCGGTCGGATCACCGAGTCCCGGATAACCATCAATCTCTCCCAGCTACCGACTGAGAGCAGCTCGCCAATCTCATCTGCGACGCTGTCTCCCCCCTGAATACTCCTCACTATACTCAAATCCAAATATCTCGTCTTTCCAAAACGGAGTCCTGATAAACGCTCGAACCGAACCTGATGCTCGGCTATACTGAACTCTGTCTCTGCTGGAGGAGGTGTGGGCTCACGTGGGCGCTTCCCTGTCGATTTCCTGGGTCTAGAAGACATTCCTGTAAGATTGGAAAAGAAAACAATCAAAAACAGTTCAAAATAACCAATCTGCAGAAATCCACACGGCCGTGTGTTAATTCCACACGCCCGTGTGGAGTTTCTGACGGGCAAAGCATCACGGCCGTGGGGTTAAAAATCCACAATTTACATCTAAATTCGTTCTAATTTCATTCTAAGCATGCTCGTATGTAATGTAAACATTCAAACCAAGCAAAATTGTATAAAAGAACGAATTGAATCAAGAATTGACGAAGAAAAAGGTACTGAAGGTCTCACCGGCGGTGAAGATGAAAAACAAAGTAATACGGCCGGAAAACTCGAACAAATTCCTTCAAAAACCTCAGAGAAAATCGGGGAAGTGATAGAGAGGGTAGGAGAGAAGTTTAGAGTGGAGAATGAAGAGGCACAAGTGATTTCTATAAGAAAAACGCGCGGCTTTTGAAGTTCTGGAAATTCACACGGCCGTGTGAAGTAACCACACGGCCGTGTGCCTCAGAAATTAGGGTTCACAGGGGCCAACACACGCCCCTGTGCGCACTCTGGTCACTCTCTGAACTACCTCACACGGCCGTGTGTTAATTCCACACGGCCGTGTGCCTCCACAGGGGTCTACACAGGGCCACCCACACGGGCCTGTGGACTCTCGGGAAAACACAGACGCTCTCTGAAAAATTTTCACACGGCCGTGTGAAACATCCACACGGCCGTGTGCCCAACTTGGCCAAGAATACAAGGCCGTCCACAGGGGCACCTCACACGCCCCTGTGGCTTCTCTGACTCGCCCGAGAAACAATAAATGTTTCACACGGCCGTGTGAATAATCCACACGGCCGTGTGCCTTGACAAGCTCTCCCACAGGGGCTCACACACGCCCCTGTGGTTTCTCGGGATGAAAGGGAATTCCTGCAGAATTTTCACACGGCCGTGTGGAAATCCCACACGGCCGTGTGCCTTAGCACAGTGGCACTCACAGGGGCATCCACACGCCCCTGTGGACTCTCTGGAAAAGAGTTGAAGTTCTGCGAAATGTCACACGGCCGTGTGTTAATTCCACACGGCCGTGTGCCCCTTCTGAAGTTTTTCACAGGGGCAAAGTCACGCCCCTGTGTCTTCTCTGGTTGAGCTCCAATTGGTAACACACGGCCGTGTGTTAATTCCACACGGCCGTGTGTTTTCTCTGGTTTACTTAGAAAATTTTACAGACTCTCAGAAAAATTCAGAAACTCTTTTAAAACACTTAGAGCCTGTATAAACCATAAAAACACGACCATAAACTATCGAAAACACACTCAACCGACTCAAACTTCGTCAATTAACGTTAAGGCACACGTAAATAATCGAAAATCCACACGAAAACTCAGCATATGCACATGAAAATTTGGACACCATTGCTAAGACTTTTATTCAATCCTAAAACTAAACTAGGTCCTAGAAAAACTGCAAAACGCTTGGGTTGCCTCCCAAGAAGCGCTTGTTTAACGTCACCTAGCTTGACGTACCTGTCTTACCTTACGGAGGTTCATGAGTGGAATTTGCCCTCTTCCCTATAATTTGAAAGCAAGCATTGCATAATCGTTGCAAGGTAGAGGGAGAATTATCGAGTTTGTTACCACACATGGGTGAAACACCCTTACTCCGTGAATGCTCATCCCCTTTCTTGTTGGGGTTCTTTTTGTGGCGACGTCTCGACCTCTTCAATCTCCGAAGGACTTTCTTTCTAAGCTCCTTCTCCTTCTTGATGTCTGTTTCAACTGAAACAAGCGCGAGCACTTCTTCCTCTTCAGTCTCCATGTCTTGGTCCGGCCACCCTTCATATGGATCCGGGTTAAACATATCCTGCATATATTAATCAATGCAATCATCAGTGACATCAAGGTAATATAGAGCATCATCAAAATCAAGAGAATGTCGCATGGCTTCTGCGAGGCGGTAAGTGAGCTTGTCGTCCCCAACCCTAAGTGTGAGCTCTCCACCGTCCATGTCTATCAAAGCTTTGGAAGTGCGCAAGAACGGCCTCCCAAGGATCAGTGGCACCTCGACATCCTCGTCTACATCGAGCACTACAAAGTCGACCGGGAAAATGTACTTATCCACTTTCACCAAGACATCTTCAACAATACCCCTCGGATGCCTCACCGATCTATCCGCAAGCTGAAGTGTCATCCGGGTAGGTCTAGGCTCGCCCAAGCCTAGCTTTTGGAAGAACGTGTAGGGCATGACATTGATGCTTGCCCCCGAGTCGGCTAGTGCCATCTCCTCACCCATATCACCAATATTGCACGGTATGATAAAACTTCCGGGGTCCTTCCTCTTGCTTGGCATATTCTTCTGTAGCACTGCCGAACAGTTTACATCGAGGATGACGGATGCACTTTCCTCTAACTTCCTCTTATTGGTCAAGAGGTCTTTTAAGAACTTCGCGTACTTGGGCATTTGGGCTAATGCTTCCGCGAATGGAATGTTGATGTGCAATTGCTTGAAGACACCCAGAAATTTCTTGTATTGCTCATTGTCTTGGTCATTCTTCAATCGTGAAGGATAGGGAATTCTCGGCTTGTAAGGTGGGGGTGCCACCTCTTTCTCCTTTGGTGCTCCATCCTCTATTTCCACGACTTCGGGTGAGTCCTTAGTCTTCTCAAGAGGGAGATGTCCCTCAACCTCCTTACCACTTCTCAAGGTAATTGCCTTTAGTTGTTCTCTTGGGTTGGTCTCCGTATTGCTAGGCAAACTACCTTGAGGTCTCTCCGCCAAAGTCTTCGCAATTTGCCCTACTTGGTTCTCCAAGTTGTGTAGGGAGGCGGTGTGATTACGAAGAGTAGCTTCCACTGATTGGAACCTTGCGTCCGAAGAAGAAACGAACCGTGTGAAGGCTCTCTCTAGGTCAGTCATCTTTCCCTCCAACCCGGTCACTCGGCTTTCTAAATTCGGAGCTTGTTGACTTTGAAATCCCGGTGGTGCACTATTTTTGTTCTGTTGTGACTGTCCTTGATTGCTCCAAGAGAAGTTCGGATGGTTCTTCCATCCCGGATTGTATGTACCACTATACGGGTTGCCTTGGCCTTGTCCTCGATATGAATTCCCCACAAAATCGGCCTGCTCTACCGCACTAGTGCCTCCAATAGCAATAGGACAATCGCTTGAAGCATGTCCTCCCCCACAACCGTTACAAGTAGTGATGGCCGCAACTCTTGGCGAAGCGAGAGCATCTAGCTTCTTACTCAACGATTCCACTTGTGCTGCCAACGATGTAACCGCATCAACCTCATGAATTCCGGCAACCTTTTTCCTATCCCTTGAGTTCCATTGATAGCTATTCATAGCCATCTCCTCTACAAGGTGCCGAGCTTCACTGGGAGTCTTGCTTCCAAGAGTCCCTCCGGCCGCCGCATCTAAGAGTTGCTTTGTACTCGGATTCAACCCGTTGTAAAATGTGTGAATAATCATCCACTCGGGAAATCCATGTTGCGGACATTTGCGAAGGAGCTCTTTGAACCTGTCCCATGTCTCGAATAGAGACTCCAATTCCATCTGTACAAAGGAAGATATCTCATTCCGGAGTCTTGCAGATTTCCCCGGTGGAAAGTATCTAGCCAAGAATGCCTCGGCCATTTCCTCCCACGTAGTAATGGAGGCTCTAGGTAATGAGTGCAACCAATGCCTTGCTTTTCCTTTCAATGAAAATGGGAAGGCTCTCAATCGAATTGCATCGTCCGTCACTCCATTTATCTTCAACATGTCACACACTTCCAAGAAATTTTCTATGTGACTATTAGGGTCTTCATCGGCTAACCCATTAAACTGTGCGGACTGTTGCAACATCTGAATGAACGACGGCTTCAATTCGAAATTCATTGCTGTAATTGGGGGCCTCACGATGCTTGATTGGGTCCCCATAACTGCGGGTCTAGCAAAATCGGACAACGTTCGCTGCTGCTCGTTCTGTTCTGCCATTGTCTCTGACCCTTCTGTCTCAATATCGGCTTGATTTGATGCTTCTTGTGCAGGTTCTTTCCCTTTACGATGTGTTCTTCTTCCAATATCTGGGTCTCCTTCAACAAGTATTGAAGGGTTCCCACGGGTCATAACCTGGAGCCGAAAACAAAGAAAAGAAAAATAAAAACAATGATAGGTAAAGAAAATATGAAATAGAATGCGAAGTGAATAGCTAAAATAGTGAAAAACAAATATCTAAAACGCCTATTCCCCGGCAACGGCGCCAAAAACTTGACACGACCCCTTGCGTGTATCCCGCAAGTGCACGGGTTTGTCGAAGTAATAAATTTACCTTGGTGAGAAGGTAGTCGAATCCACAGGGAATAGGGAGATAGAATATAAGGTTTCACTAATTAAGCTATGCAGATTACGGAGAACGATAATAAGATTGATGAGTGAAAATAATGCAAAGCAATAAACTAAATAGAGAGATGGAAGAAAGAAGTGCAAGTAGGAAAATCGAGAAGGACTAACAATGAGTAAAGGGGGGTATCCGGACAAGCTACCTCTAGGGTCTATGTTTCAAGTGCAAGACTATGATATTATACTCTCCTATTGATGTCAATTGAGTCGAGGATATCCTAAGACTCACGGTCCCAAACCTAAGGACAACCGTGACTAACTCCAACACTATGCCCTGGTGTTAGGATTCACAACACCCTTCACTCTGTCACCTAGATGACTAAGCCCCAGGGGAGTCCATCTGCCTAAACCTCACACTATGTGGAGTTGCATTATGCTCTAGGGATTCCTAGTGATTAAACCTGTTCCTATACGTAATTCTAACCCTTTGGTCCAAGTGGAAGAACCCTAGTCTAGATTGAGCCCCAGCAAATAGGATTCACTACAACCCTCCACTCTATTACTTGTGTAACTAAGCCCCTAGGGGAGTTTATCTGCCTATTGCTTCACTCTATTTCGACCGCTATTAAATCAAGGAATCGGAGGTAGGGAGAAATCACATCGAAGGGGAAAGGGGTACATTGCTACCTCACAACTCTCCCTCTCAACCCTTTTTAATCTTAAGTAGTCTAATCCTATAGGAGTTGTCACACCTCCAAAGGAAAGCCTAGATTGCTCTCAACCCTAATGTCACGTTTAAGGGAAAACAATATGAAAGGATAATCAAGATTAAAAACTCAATTTTATTCATCAATGATGGAAAGCATAATAATCAATGTCAAAGAAACATAAGAAACCCTAAAGTTTACAAGTCCGAATACCCCACGAGGGGTTTAGCTCCTCATAGAGCTATACATGTTCATCAACGTGAGAAATAAAGCATAAAACATAGACATCAATGAAAAACCCCCTCGAATTAGTGTGGCCGTGGTCTTGTGCAAACGTCGAACCTCCAAATCGATGCCGACGACGCGCTAGAACCTCCACGAAACCCTCTCTGAAACCCTAGCCGCACTCCAGAAAGTTGGGGAAAAGATAGGTCAAAAGATCCCTCAAAAGGTTGCAAAAATCCCCTTTTATATTGTTGAATCGCGGCTTTAAAATTGGACTTATCGGGGGCTTCACACGGCCGTGTGGAATTTCCACACGCCCGTGTGAAGCTTCTGTCTCGGCTGAAAAATAAATTTCACACGGCCGTGTGGAATTTCCACACGCCCGTGTGTCTTCTCTGGATGGCTGAAATTGCAAAACACACGGCCGTGTGGAATTTCCACACGCCCGTGTGACTTCTCTGTCTGGCTGGAAAATGGCTCACACGGCCGTGTGGAATTTCCACACGCCCGTGTGACTTCTCTGGAACACTAATCTTCAGCTGAACAGGCTTGGTAACTTGCCGAAACGCCTCCCGGGTCCATTGTTCTTCATCGAGGCCATTACTTGGGCACACAAGCAACGGTAGGTCGCGCCGATTGCTTCAAGTGTTCTTCTTTCGCGAGATTCTCCTAAGTAACACGGATTGGACTTGTTGTGAATGTGACTGCCTTTGTGCCCCTCCAAAAGAGGTTGGCACACATCCACAAGTCCAAATACGTGCTTCGTTCCTTGCTTGGTCCGAGAACATCCCAACATTGGCGAACGCGACCTAATTTCATTCTTCTTCTCCAATTAGGCTCCACAATACCTTCAATGCACAAGAGAACACAAATGCACACATTTAGTGATAAAACCTGATAAAAGGTATGCTTAATGTAAGATAATAGCGCTTCGCGATACTATAACACAAGCACTTATCAACATGTATAGCTCCATGAGGAGCTAAACCCCTTGAGGGTATTCGGACTTGTAAACTCTAGGTTTTTATGTTTCTTTGACATTGTTATTATGCTTTTCCATTATTGATGAATAAAAATTGAGTGTCAATCTTAATTTCATCTTGCTAATGTTTTCTCTTAGATGTGACACTAGGATTGAGAACAATTTAGGTCACCTTTGGAGGTGTGACAACTCCTTTAGGGTCAGACTACTTAAGATTGAAGAGGGTTGAGAGGGAGAATTGTGAGGTAGCGATGTACCCCTTTCCCCTTCGATGTGGTTTCTCCTTATCTCCGTTTCCTTGACTTCATAGCGGTCGAAATAGAGTGAAGTGCCAGGCAGATAAACTCCACTGGGGCTTAGTTACGTAAGTAACAGAGTGAAGGGTTGAAGTGAATCCTACGCGCTAGGGCTCAATCTAGACTAGGGTTCTTCCACTTGGACCAAAGGGTTAGAACTACACATAGGAACAGGTTTTACCACTAGGAATCCCTCGAGCTTAAAGCAATCCCACGTAGTGTGAGGTTTAGCTAGATATACTCCCTTGGGGCTTAGTCGTGCGAGCAACAGAGTGAAGGGTGACGTGAATCCTAATACCGGGGCATAGTGTTGGGGTTAGTCACGGTTGTCCTTAGGTTTGGGACCGTGAGTTTTAGGATATCCTCGACTTTTTTAACATCAATAGGAAAGTATAATAGCATAGTCTTGCACTAGAAGCATAGATCCTAGAGGTAGCTTGTCTGGATACCCTATTTCATTTATTGCTAGTCCTCTCTATTCTCTTTTACTTGCACTTTCTGATCTTCTATCTTTCTATTTAATTTCTTGTCTTTCATTCTGTTTGATTCTACATTCACTCATTGATCCAGATATTGCTTTTCCATACACCGCATAGCTTAATTAGTGAAATCTCGTATTCTAATCCCTATTCCCTGTAGATTCGACTACCATCTCACCAGGGTAACTTTTATTACTTCGACAAACCCGTGCACTTGCGGGATACACGCAAGGGGTCGTGTCAATAACCTTCGCCAACTACAGACTGAGAGAAACTCATCCACCTCACCTACCAACTTAATCCCCCCTAGATCATTCTCAATGCACTCAAGTTCGAGAACCTTGACTGACCGAACTTGAGTTTCGACAAACGCACAAATCGAGCCTAATGCTCAGGAATGGTGAACTCCATCTGCTCGGGGGACTACTCACGAGGGCGTTTACCGGCTGCTTTCTTAGATCTGGAAGCCATATTTGCAAGATTAAAAAGAAAATGATCAAATAAAACTTAAAAGTTTAATCTGCAGGAATCCACACTGCCTTATGGAATTTCCACATGCCTGTGTGGATCTTCGGGCAAAAACAGAGACACGGCCGTGGGGCCAAAAACTCATACAAAATACTCCTAATCGCTCTGAAATTTTTCATATTCATTTATAAAGTGTATATGCATGCAAACCAAGTGGAAACAACCCTAATAAACTAAAAGAATCAAATTGACGAAGTGAAATTTGAAAAAGAATGGCTTACCGATAATTTGAGTATCAAAGACTTGGAATTCGACCGGCAAATATGCTAGAAACCCATAAAAACCAAGGGGAGAAGGTTGGGAACATAGAGGGGGGGTGTTCTTTAGAGTGTGGAGGTGTATACGAATGAAAAGCAGAAGAGATTTTAAGGAAAAGTCTTGGCTTTTGGATTTCTGCGAATCCACATGACCGTGTGGAAATTCCACACGGCCGTGTGCCTTGATAAGTGCTTGTGTTATAGTATCGCGAAGCGCTATTATCTTACATTAAGCATACCTTTTATCAGGTTTTATCACTAAATGTGTGCATTTGTGTTCCCTTGTGCATTGAAGGTATTGTGGAGCCTATTTGGAGAAGAAGAATGAAATTAGGTCGCGTTCACCAATGTTGGGATGTTCTCGGACCAAGCAAGGAACGAAGCACGTATTTGGACTTGTGGATGTGTGCCAACCTCTTTTGGAGGGGCACAAAGGCAGTCACATTCACAACAAGTCCAATCCGTGTTACTTAGGAGAATCTCGCGAAAGAAGAAGACTTGAAGCAATCGGCGCGACCTACCGTTGCTTGTGTGCCCAAGTAATGGTCTCGATGAAGAACAATGGACCCGGGAGGCGTTTCGGCAAGTTACCAAGCCTGTTCAGCTGAAGATTAGTGTTCCAGAGAAGTCACACGGGCGTCTGGAAAGTCCACACGGCCGTGTGAGCCATTTTCCAGCCAGACAGAGAAGTCACACGGGCGTGTGGAAATTCCACACGGCCGTGTGTTTTGCGATTTCAGCCATCCAGTGAAGACACACGGGCGTGTGGAAATTCCACACGGCCGTGTGAAATTAATTTTTCAGCCGAGACAGAAGCTTCACACGGGCGTGTGGAAATTCCACACGGTAGTGTGAAGCCCCCGATAAGTCCAATTTTAAAGCCGCGATTCAACTATATAAAAGGGGATTTTTGCAACCTTTTGAAAAATCTTTTGGACCTATCTTTTCCCCAACTTTCTGGAGCGCGGCTAGGGTTTCGGAGAGGATTTCGTGGAGGTTCTAGCGCGTCGTCGGCATCGATTTCGAGGTTCGACGTTTGCACAAGACCACGACCACACCAATTCGAGGGGGTTTTTCATTGATGTCTATGTTTTATGCTTTATTTCTCACGTTGATGAACATGTATAGCTCTATGAGGAGCTAAACCCCTCGTGGGGTATTCGGACTTGTAAACTTTAGGGTTTCTTATGTTTCTTTGACATTGATTATTATGTTTTCCATCGTTGATGAATAAAATTGAGTTTTTAATCTTGATTATCCTTTCATATTGTTTTCCCTTAAACGTGACATTAGGGTTGAGAGCAATCTAGGCTTTCCTTTGGAGGTGTGACAACTCCTATAGGATTAGACTACTCAAGATTAGAGAGGGTTGAGAGGGAGAGTTGTGAGGTAGCAATGTACCCCTTTCCCCTTCGATGTGATTTCTCCCTACCTCCGATTCCTTGATTTAATAGCGGTCGAAATAGAGTGAAGCAATAAGTAGATAAACTCCCCTAGGGCTTAGTTACGCAAGTAATAGAGTGGAGGGTTGTAGTGAATCCTATTTGCTGGGGCTCAATCTAGACTAGGGTTCTTCCACCTGGACCAAAGGGTTAGAATTACGTATAGGAACAGGTTTAATCACTAGGAATCCCTAGAGCATAATGCAACTCCACATAGTGTGAGGTTTAGGCAGATGGACTCCCCTAGGGCTTAGTCATCTAGGTGACAGAGTGAAGGGTGTTGTGAATCCTAACACCGGGCATAGTGTTGGAGTTAGTCACGGTTGTCCTTAGGTTTGGGACCGTGAGTCTTAGGATATCCTCGACTCAATTGACATCAATAGGAGAGTATAATATCATAGTCTTGCACTTGAAACATAGACCCTAGAGGTAGCTTGTCCGGATACCCTCTTTTATTCATTGTTAGTCCTTCTCGATTTTTCCTACTTGCACTTCTTTCTTCCATCTCTCTACTTAGTTTATTGCTTTGCATTATTTTCACTCATAAATCTTATTATCGTTCTCCGTATTCTGCATAGCTTAACTAGTGAAACCTTATATTCTATCTCCCTATTCCCTGTGGATTCGACTACCTTCTCACCAAGGTAAATTTATTACTTCGACAAACCCGTGCACTTGCGGGATACACGCAAGGGATCGTGCCATGCCTCTATTGAGAGGGTTCACAGGGACAGTCACACGCCCCTGTGTTCTCTATGTTTACTCTCTGAACACTCCCACACGGCTGTGTGAAAATCCCGCACAGCCGTGTGCCTTTGCAGGGGAGCTTCACAGGACAACCCACACGCCCCTGTGTGCTCTCGGGATAGCACCTATGGCCTTTGCGCAAATCCACACGGTCGTGTGCCTTCACAGGACCACCCACACGCCCCTGTGTGCTCTCCGGATAGCACCTATGGCCTTTGCGCAAATCCACACGGCCGTGTGGAAATTCCACACGGTCGTGTGCCCAATCTGGCCAAAACACAAGGCCGGCCAAAAGGGCACCCACACACTCCTGTGGCCACTCTGGATCACCCGTGAAAAACCCAAGTGTTACACACAGACGGCCGTGTGCCTTTCACAAGCTCACTCACAGGGGCAGTCACACGCCCCTGTGTCTTCTCGGGATAGAAGGGAAGTCTCTACAGAGTTCCACACGGCCGTGTGCCTTAACACGAGGGAACTCACAGGGACATCCACGTGCCCCTGTGGACTCTCGTGATAGAGAGTTGAAGTTCTGCAGGAATTCACACGGCCATGTGTCCTTCATAGGGTCATTCACAGAGGCATTAACACGCCCTTGTGTCCTCTTTGGATGAGCTTTGAACGGAGACACACGACCGTGTGAAAATTCCACACAGCCATGTGTCTTCTCTGGATGACTTAGAAAAATTACAGCCTGTGCAAAAAGTTTCAGACATGTAAACACAACACTTAGAGCCTGTATAAATGATAAAAACATGACCGGAGATCCATGAAAACACACTCAAATGACCCAAAACTTCATCAATCACAATTAGGTACATGAAAACTTCAATGATCCACAAGAAAAATCATAGCAAACCTATAAACATGGCAAGACACCAACACTGAAACTCTTATTCATGCTAACACTAACCTAAGTCCTAGAAAAGCAGTAAAATCTTGGGTTACTTCCCAAGAAGCGCTTGTTTAACGTCACTTAGGTTGATGTACCTGACCTTACCTTACGGGGGCTCATGAATGAAAGTTGCCCTCTTCCCTACAACTTGAAAGCATGCTTGACAAAATTTTTGTAGTTTAGAGGGGGAGTTATCGAGGTTGTTACCACACAAGGGCGAAACATCCTTACTCCTTGAATCCTCATCCCTGTTTGTGTTAGGGCTCTTCTTGTGGCATCTCCTCGCTCTCCTTATTTTCCGGATCATCCTCTTCATGACTCACGGGGACAGTTCCACTTCCTCTACTAGACCAAGTAATAGACATCTTCACTCTCCACATCTTAGTCTGGCCACCCTTCATACGGGTCCGGATTCATCATTTCCTGCACATATTCATTAACAAGCTCATCAGTAGCGTCAAGATAATATAAAGTATCATCAAAGTCTAGAGAATGTCTCATTGTTTCGGCGAGACGATAGGTGAGCTTTTCATCTCCAACTCTCAAGGTCAACTCCCAACAGTCCATGTCAATCAATGCCTTGGAAGTGTACAAGAACGGTCTCCCAAGGATCAATGGGACCTCGACATCCTCGTCAACATCTAACACCATGAAGTGTACATGAAAGATGTATTTGCCCACTTTAACGAGCACATCTTCAATGATAACCCTCGGATGTTGATAAGTGCTTGTGTTATAGTAACGCGAAGCATTATTATCTTACAATGAACATTTCTTTTATCAGATTTTATCACTAAATAGTGTGCATTTGTGTATTCTTATGCATTGTAGGTTTGTGGAGCTAATTTGGAGAAGAAGAATGAAGTTAGATCGTGTTCGCCGTTGTTGGGAGGTTTTCGGACTAAGCAAGGAACAAGGCACGAGATTAGACTTGTGAGTGTGTGCCAACCTGCTTTGGAGGGGCACAAAGGCAGTCACATTCACAACAAGTCTAACTTGTGTAGCTTAGGAGAACTTCGCCAAGAAGGAGACTTGAAGCAATCGGTACGATCTACCATTGATTGTGTGCCTAATTCAATGGCCTCGATGAAGAACGACGGACTCGGGAGCGTTTCGGCGAGTTACTGTTGTTCAGGGGAGTAATGTTTCAACGACCTCAATGAAGAACGACCAATTCGGGAGCGTTTCGGCACAATCACTGTAGCAAGTGTTGTAGCAAAAATACTGTAGCAAGTTACTGTTTACTGTCTGCCGAAAATCAGCAAAACAGAAACTTCACATGGCCGTGTGAAATCTCAATTTCTGCAATTTAAAGCCGCGACTCAACGTTATAAAAGCCCATTTTGGAGACTGTTTTTGGATCTTTTTGGCTCTTCTTTGCCCTAACTTCTAGAGAGGAGCCGCTAAGGTTTGGAGAGGACTTCGTGGAGGTTTGGAGCGCGTTATCGGCGTCGACATCAACGTCCGACGGCCGCACAAGACCACGGCTACATCGCACACAAGGGGGTTTTCATCTATGCATTCAATTTGTTTTCTTATTCTTATTTTGATGGATTTGTATAGCCCCATGAGGAGCTAAACCCCCTTGTGGGTATTCAGACTTGTAAACCCTAGGATTATTATGTTTCTTTGATATCGCTATTATGCCTTTCCATTATTGATGAATAAAATTGAGTTTCAATCTTAATTTCTTCTTGATTATTGTTTTCCCTTAGCCGTGACACTAGGGTTGAGAACAACCTAGGTTATCCTTTGGAGGTGTGACAACTTCTATAGGGTTAGACTACTTAGGATTGAAGAAGCTTGAAAGGGTGAGTCGTGAGGTAGCGGAACGTCCCCTTTCCCCTCCGATGTGATTCTCCCTACCTCCATGTTCCATGATTTATCCGCGGTGGAGATAGAGTTAGGTGCTAGGAGATAAACTCCCCTGAGGCTTCGTTGTGCGAGCAACAAAGTGAAGGGTTGAAGTGAATCTTAGTGCCGGGACTTAATTTAGACTAGAGTTTTCTCACCTGGACCAAAGGGTTAGAACTACACATAGGAGCAGGGTTAATTACTATGAATCCCTAGAACTTAAAGCAATTCCACACAGTGTGAGGCTTAGGTAGATAGACTCCCCTAGGGCTTAATTGACAGGTCAACGAGAGTCAAGGGTCGTAGTCAAACCTAATGACCGTAACATAGTGTTGGGGTTAGTCATGGTTGACCTTAGGTTTGGGACCGTGTGTTTAAGGATCTCCTCAATTTAATTAACATCAATAGGATAGTATAATAGCATTGTCTTGCACTAGAAGCATAAGTCCTAGGGGTAGCTTGTCCGGGTACCCATCTTCTATCATTGCTTGTCCTACTCTTTTACTCCTACGTGCACTCTCTCACCTTCCACAATTCTATTTTAATTCTGGTTTTTATTAGTTTCTTTCGCACTCACTTATCGATTTCTTTCCATACATCGCATTAGCTACATAGTGATACTTGTATCTCAAATCCCTATTCCCTGTGGATACGACTACCCACTCACCAGGGTATATTATTACTTCGACAACCCATGCACTTTCGGGCCCCTGTCATAAACAATAGTGCAAATGCATCTCAACCTCAACTTTGTCATAAAACACATGTTTTTACCCACAAAACACAAAATAATTTGCCAAAATGATGGTAAAATGATGACACACATGTAAAACATGAATTGAGTGAAAGAGAGAAAAAGCTCACAATCCACATGACGACACAAGAAAAACTAAAATACGTAAATGAAAGAATATAAAGAATGCCAAGACTTGGGTTGCCTCCCAAGAGCGTTTGTTTAGTGTCGCCAGCCTGGCATTCAAGTGTTTAAAATTAAGGTGGTTCAAAGGAAGAGATTTTACCTGGAGCAATCATGGGATTAAATGACGACCCAGCCGGTAGGTTTAATGAAAGCAGAGAATCGATATTGTGCATACCTAGATCAATGAAGCATGTTGTTTGTACCGTGTTGTTGGAGTTTTTATTTGCACGATTGACCTTCGGGCTTAAATATTTCCACGCTCTTTTCCATGATCTTTCCTTTTTTGCTTTGTCCTTGTACCTTGTCCGGTGGTAGTGAAGGGGGGTCCTCATGTGACTTCTTCGGTGTTTCTTCTACATCAACATCAATTTCTTGCAAATACTCATCTAAAGGGCTCAGCATAAGTACCTCTTGCACGCTGTCCTCAATTTGTAGCTTAGTATCATCAAGTGCATAAGACGTGCCATCGAGCTCCTTAAGATGCTTCATAGCATCGGGAATCTTAAAAGTGGCTTCTTCACTTCCGACGCACAAAGTCATCTTCCTATCTTGGATGTCCAAGAGATCATGGGAGGTGGATAGGAATGGTCAGCCAAGGATGATGGGGACCACAGTGTCTTCATCCACATCAATAATAACAAAATCAGCAGGAAAGACAAGTCCACCCACTTTGACAACGACATCACTCACAACACCACGTGGGCGTCTAACAGTTTGATCAGCAAGTTGGATGGTGATTCGGGTCGATTCCAAGTCTTGAAGGCCCAATTTAAGGAACAGCTTGTAGGGCATTACATTGATGATTGTGCCGGAGTCGGCAAGAACTTTTTCTCTATAAGCGAGTCCCCAAAGTGACATTCCACAATTAGACCACCCAGGTCCTTGATCTTCTTAGGTAACTTGCTTTGAAGGATTGCTGAACAACTCTCCCGAAGTTTCCTCAAGTTTCTTCCTGTTTGTGAGCAACTTTTTCATGAATTTTGCATATTTTGGCATTTGAGAGAAAGCTTCAACTAATGGAAGGTTGATGTGAAGATGGTTAATAATCTCCAAAAATTTCTTGAATTGGGCGTCCTCCTTGTCTCTCTTAAGTCTTGCGGGGTACGAAACCTTTAGTTGATGTTCCTGCACTTGTTTTTCCCCATTTTGAGGTTTAATCTTTATGTCATGGCTGTCATTAGCATTCTCCCCATCAGTGGAAGTAGTGCCTCTCGCCATACTTTTCGTTTTTTCCTCAGATGGCCTAGTGTTCGGCCGAACCTCAACCTCTTTGCCACTTCGTAGAGTGATAGCTTGCAAATGTTCCCCCGGGTTAGTCTCGGTGTTACTAGGAAGACTACCCTGTGGTCTCTCCACCATTGATGCCGCCATCTGTCCCATGTGTTTCTCAATACTCTGAATTGAAGCTTGCATGTTTCTCACTGAGGTTTCCAATGTAGTAAATCTGGTATCCATGATTTGCATGAACTTTTCTAGGGCATCCTCAGTAGAATACTTATGCTCGGTTGGGGGTGCTTGATGGTGTTGTGTTTGGAACCCAGGCGGTTATGAGAATTTTTGTTGATTTTGGTTCCCCCAATTAAAATTTGGATGATTTCTTCACCCTGGATTATAAGTCCCACCATAAGGATTTCCTTGAAGTTTCTGGCCCTGATTCACATAATCAACATGTTCCAACGGGGTAGCATCGGGCACGGAAATGGGATAATGAGTAGCACTATGCCCTCCTCCACAGGTTTCACAACTCAAGACTTGCTTGGCACTTGAGCTTCCCCGATCAGACCTCTCCAACATGAGTAGGCTTACTTGCTTTGCCAAAGCCTCATACTTAGCATCTTGACCTATTTTGTCATCTACTTCATGGACCCCACAAATTTGAGTTACCTTTCCCCTAGACCCCCAATGAGATTCATTTCTTGCCATATTCTCAATTAGTTCTTCAGCTTCATCGGGGCATTTGCTACTTAAGGAGCCACCGGCTGCGGCATCAATAAGTTGACGGGTCTAGTAGTTTAACCCATTGTATAATATCTGAACTCTCATCCATGCAGCGAAACCATGATGTGGGCACTTTCGTAAAAGGTCCTTGAATCTATCATGAGCTTCAAAGAGTGTCTCAGACTCCCTTTGACTAAATGTTGAAATCTCCTGCCTCAGTCTTGTAGCCTTGCTTAGAAGGAAATATCTCCCAAAAAATTTGCTCACCATGAATAGGCGAAGTTTTGCTGCATCATCGGACAACCCATTGACCTTGAATGTCGAGCACATTTGAAGAAATCGGGACAAGTGCTCATTTGGGTCCTCGTTGGCCAAACCATCAAATTGCACTGTATTCTGTATCATGCCTATCGGTCTGGCCAAATCAAAGTTGCCCGCACTGACAGCAGGTGCTTGTATACTAAATTCAGCCCCGATGAACTGTGGTCTCTCGTAGTTAGATAAAGTTATCCTTTCTTCTGCCATGGCCACTGAAATCTCTTCGGACACTTCGACTGATCCTGAAGGTGAACCTCATTGGGCTTCTCTCAACCTTTGATGTATGACACGCTCAATTTCTTCGTTCGGCTCTACAAACCTAGTAGGATTTGCATGAGTCATACACAGAGTACCTAAGAACAAAAATTCAAAAGGATATATTAGTCAATATGTACAAGAAATGAAAATAAAAGCAAGAAAAGGTGAATAATTACAAAAGAAAATGAAGTGACTAGATTATTGATCCAAAAGTTTTCCTAGTATTCTCGGATGTTCCACGGTAACAGCGCCAAATACTTGATGAGTGAGCGCGCGACAAGCTACGGAGCTAGCACGCGACTCCCCGGCGGCAAGTGCACAGGTTGCCAAGTAATTACCTCTCGTGTGAGCACGAGAGGGTCGTATTCCCAAGGGCTCCGAGATTTACTATTACTTCTTTTTGGGGGTCATTGTCTAGTCGATCGAAACATGATTGTTTGCAAATATTAATCCAGTACGTGTTCCTCCATCCGAAAGATATCCCTACTATGTCATTGGGAATATGGAGTCTTGCTAGGTTTATTCTAATGCATGCTTTCGGCTAAAATAACACTAATCACGCGGGAGGCTACCAATACCCGGAACCTCCGATGTATTGATACAATGAATCCCTATTTAATCATCACAAGACCTAATGCAGGCTAGCATCACGCCAAACAAGTATTTTTCAAAATCAATTCTACGGAATTCATCCATTGTAGAATGAACAAGATAATGAAAGATTAAAACCAACAACACAAGCCACACACATACATTCATAAAACCGGTGGCCTTGGGAGTCTAGTTCGACATAACAAAATGAGAGGATCTACAATACATGAAGTTCATGATACAAACAGTGAGTAAACTCCCCTCGAAATGTCGGCTAGAAGTCGATGATGAGAACTCGTCGGATTCGCGCCGCCGAGCTTTTTGAGTGCTTTCCTTTGTTCTCCCCTTCTTCTCTCCTTCAAAACTTGCTAAAATAGCCTCTAAAGATGATGAGATGAGCTTGGGTGTGTTTAGATATCGGATGAGAGCCAGCCTCCTCTTAATGCCCTAGCAAACCACATTTATAACCCCGAGCTTGTGCAGGTTGTGTGCGGGCCGCACACGCGCCCGCACAAGCTTCTGGCAACCATGTGCGGGCTATGTGCGGGCCACGCGCCCGCACATGGTTCTGGCAACCATGTGCGGCCAGGTGTGCATAAACCAGGCCGTACGCCTCTCTGGCAGAGCTGTGCAGGCATTGTGCGGCCAGCACAGTGGCCACACAGAGTTGCGTGGGCAGCACGCTGCCCACGCAGCCTTCTGTGAGAGCCCTTCGCGCATCGTTCGCGTCCAAAGCTCGTGCAAACTTCATTTCTTCTAAAATTTTCTCCTAAAAAATCCAATGTGGTTCATTTTCTCTAAGATGGTCCATTGAAGCCCTGAAATAAAATAGATATATCAAGCGCGCACAATGTGATCAAAACGATACACAAGTTGCATGAAAGTACAAAGATTTTTCAAGTTAAGTATGATGTATTTAGGCACTTATCACTCCCACTAACTTTCTTGTACACACAAGGCTCATCCTCGTTTTTGAGAAAGCCAAACCCTTTGAGTGCCTCATCAAAACGAAGGTTCCAACTTCGAGATGCTTGCTTGAGTCCATATGATAAACGCCTAAACATATGTATTTCTTATGTATTCGAGCGTATGTATTGCGTATTTTTATATGAGTTGACGCCTGTTTTTGGTCTGAATTGGTTTCTTTCGTGCTACAGGTACCAATGAGACCCCATCGAGCTAGATGACAGAATTGGAGAAGAAATCGGCATCGAAAACACTGTGTTTGAGCCGGGGGGCACTGTAGCAAGCATTGTAGCACGAAGACTTGAAGAACGGCCTAGTCGGGAGATTCATGCGGGCTACCATGCGGGCGCATGAGTACTGTAGCAGCTATACTGTAGCAATTCTACTGTAGCGGCACTGTGGCAACTTACGCGATTTTCAGGCTTTCTCGGAAACTTTCTCTCCCCGCATGCGGGGCCGCATGGGAGGCCGCATAGCTCGCTGGAATTGGTTTTAAGGGCTTTTTGGAGCATTCTTTGGGGGGAAGAACCTAGGTCTTGGGAGAACTTCACTTCACCACTTTCCTTGGGATCTTGAGGCCGGGTTTTGGAGGCAATTCTTGAGGAGAGGATGACGGGGAGAGCACGACACGGCGAGTCCATGCCTTCGATTTGCATTTGAGAGGAAGATTGACAAAGGAAGCCACTCCTTGGGTGGCGTCCTTGGAATCGTCATTCGGCCTTGATCTTTTGAGGGAGTGTTCTCATTATGCATTTGGTTATTTTCATGTATTTTCTTGCCTATTTTGTGATCATGAGTAACTAAACCCCAAGGTCACCGGATGTAGGTGAACCTTGGGGGTGAACTTGTGTAATTTTGGATGCTTGAGCTAGTTTATGCATTTGGCTTGGTTTGTGATCCTTGTTTGGTGTTTCTTAAATGCCTTGGTATGTATGAGAACTCTATGTATCAATTCCTAGACAATACTAGGTTGCATGACCATTGCCCTAGTATTAGGCTCACCAAGCTTGGAAGGGAATACATGTACGAATACACCGTGACCATCGGGTATTTGTACCCCCTCCAATTGTTAGGGTTGTCCTTGATCGTGTTTCAACCCTAGCTTGAGAAATCCACTAGACCCATTGCGATCGTAGGAGGATTTGGGCAGAAGTAATTATGTATTCCAATACTCGTACCGGATTAGGGACCAAACACCGTGACCATCGGGTTGGTCTAATTTAGGGTTTCTCGGTCCAAACCACCCACGTGCATGCTAGTCAGGGCATCCTTAGCACTTTAGTAACCCTCGAGGGAATCCTCATCCGTGACCATTCCCTCGTCTTGATTTCCCTCCGTATTTGTATTTGCTCTTTGCATGCTTTTTATTTCAGTAGATTATTTGTAGTTCTCTCTTTCAAGTGAATGCTTCGGTTGGACAACATTGTGATAAGGAAGTAAGAATAGATTCTCGGGCCCTTGGGAATACGACCCCCTTGTGCTCGCGCGAGGGGTATTATTTGGCGACCCCGTGTTGCGGGTGAACAATCACCATAAATGGACCTTAACAACTTGCACACCTTGTTAGGGTCCTTCTGATCGAGAAAACCCTCAAGTTGTGTCATGTACACATCCTCAAGGTGGTTTCCATTAAGGAAAGTCATTTTGACATCCATTTTCCATATCTCATAGTCGTAATATGTTGCTATGGCAAGAAGAATCCTAATGGATTTGAGCAAGACTACTGGTGAAAAGGTTTCGTCATAGTCAATACCATAGGTCTGTCTGAAACCTTTCGCCACTAGTCTACCTTTGAAGGTGTTATCAGCCTTACGTTTGAAAATCCATTTGCACTCAATGATCTTAGCACCTTCCGATGGATCAACCAAAGTCCATACTTGGTTATCATACATCGATTGCATTTCGGATTTCATAGCTCCAAGCCATTTATCTGAATTAGAACTATCAATTGCCTCTCGGTAAGTGATGGGATCATCCTGATCAAATAGCTCTAAGCTTTGATTGTCAGTAATGAGAAAACCATATTTCTCAGGCTCGTGATAAATCCTACCAAACCTTCTTGGTTCTTGTGTAATAGGTTCGTGTTCCACAACTTTGTGATTCCGTTTCTATTTCCAAACTGTCCTCTACAGGAATTTGTGGTACTTGAACCTCCTCAAGTTGTAATCCACTCCCACTGTTCTTCTTGAAAAGAAACTCCTTCTCCAAGAAAACAACATTCCGAGCAACAAACACTTTGTTCTCGTTAGGGTTGTAGAAATAGTATCCCTTAGTTTTCTTGGGAAAACCCACAAATAGGCATTTGTCAGTCTTGGATGCGAGCTTGTCCAATGTTAACCTTTTAACATGTGCTCACAACCCCAAATCCGTAAAAAGGTCATATTAGGCTTTCGCCCAGTCCATATCTCATATGGTGTCTTTTCAACTGCCTTAGTTGGAGTTCTTTTTAGCAGGAATACAACAATCTCAAGGGCATATCCCTAAAAGGATATTGGAAGACCAGGTTGAATCATCATTGATCGAACCATATCCAATAAAGTCCGATTCCTCCTTTCCGACACACCATTCTACTGAGGTGTTCTAGGGTTAGTGAGTTATGAAGCTATTCCACACTCTCTCAAATAATGATCAAACTCTTGGTTTAAGTATTCACCACTTCGATCTGATTGAATGGCTTTAATACTTTTGCCAAGTTGGTTTTGCACTTCATTCTTAAACTCCTTGAATTTCGCAAAATGAAAATAAAGACGAAATGAGAATGAGAACATGGGGAAAGAGCATAATAATGAAGAATATATTTTGTTAGAGGGAATGAGAGTTAGCAATAAAAAAAAATAAGAGATAGGATGAAAATCATATTTAACCCTTTTTGTGTAAATAAGATCATCTTGCATAAAATAATAAATTATGTTTATTATAAATATTTAACATTATTTATTATTAAATATTTAAAATATAATTATTTACTTTAATTTATTATAGTTAAATATTTAAACTTAATATTATTAATTGACATATTTAATTATAATAATTAAAATAAACAATAATAAAAGTTAAAAATAATTTTATTATGTTAATCAATGTGTGTATATGTTATTATAATTTAAATTATTAATTGGAATTATTATAATTAATTATTTAAAATAATAGTTTTTTATTAAAAAAATATAATTAATTAAAAAAATAAAAAAATTTCAACTATAAAATAACTTAAATATCATTATTTTTTAATTATTATTTATTTTAATTATTATGATTAAATCTATTAATTAATATATTTAAATATAATAATTTAAAATAATAATGTAGTAAAATTACACTCTGCCCCTACATAAATAGGATGATATTGTACCAAATAATACTTTATATTTAATAATAAATAATTAATATGATTTGTTCTTAAATATTTGCAATATATTTAATTATTTATTTTATTTTAATATAATCAAATATTTCAACTAATTATTATAATTTAACAATAAAATAAAATAAAAAGAAAGATGGGATTTTTTCCTAATTAAAGGGTATAAAGGTCATTTCAATAGTAAAGAGAACAAATCCCCCAATTTTGAGAGCATTGGAAACAACCCACATGGAGCAATCCCATTACCACAAAAGCCCTTTATTCATGTCTTTTCTAGTTATTAAACATGGGTTAAAGATTGATGGGTGCATGTGATTCCCACTCCCTAAGACATAAATCCAATGATCAAATGATTATGCCTTCTTCAGATCGAAGAAGACCCATAACAGAAGTACTGAGTTCTAAAGTGCAAGATGGAATCCTCACTAGAGCTCTCTATAATGCTAAATAATGAGTATTCAAACCTTTGTGGAGGATAACCTCCTTGGAGAGGTAGATGAAACCAATGTGTCAAACCTTTAATCCTGAGGATAAGGGATAGCAAAATCATCAAGAAGATCATATTTAAATGATAAGCAGTAGAAGTCCATCTGAGGCCCAATCTAAAGTTCTCCAAGGGATCATTTCAAGAAGCTCTCTTTCTGTTAAATCAATATCCAAGTCAGCTCCATCGAATTATTTCGGCTTTGATACTAAAGATTCGTAATGCTAAGCTCCTGATAAGATTCCGGATGTCACCAATCAATGCATATCACAGAATCTAGGATCCCATTCATCAGTTAGAAGCCTTTTTAAGGTAATGATGCCCCTTAATGTTGCCTTGATGTAATAATGTGCAGAGTATTTCTAGCTACACTTCACAGAGCTAATCAATCATGGTTCTCCAGCTTTACATTGGGTTTTGTAGTTTCCTTTGAATGGCTGGGGGGAAATTTTCTCACTAATTTTATCAATAGAAAAAAATGAAAGAAAACTGGCACTTTGTTGATGAATGTTAAGTAATGAGAGGATAAGAGTCTACAGGACTGCATATATTGTTTTAATTTTGAAACACTTGAAGTTCCTAACCTTAATTAAACATTTGCTTGGTAACCTTGATGGGCTGACTTCGGTAGTATTTTTTTTTTTTTTTCTAATTTAGAAGGTAACTGAAGGATCTTACTAAGACAGCAGTTAAGAAATATATAATCTCAAAAATGATCAAGTGGCTAAGAGAGGTGATCTAGGAAAAAGACAACTGAGGAGTGAGAGGAGATGATCAAAAGCCACCAGGGTGATCTAGGATAAATCTCAAGTTGAAAACAAATATCCTAACTCAGTTTTGCAGTTACACATCCCTAAATGCAAATCAAGGAGAAATTCTTAAGCAAATTCAAGACTGGTATATTCGGAAATCACCTACAAAGTTGAGAACTCTGTCACTAGAAAGAATTTACAAAAGTACTGGCATTTTTATCAGGGGATGACCATGACACCAAAAAAATCGAGAACCTGAGAGATGAAATAAAAGATTTAATCCATAATAGTGGGACAAGAATACATAATAGTGGGACACACAAGTGATTCAATACATAATAGTGGGAAATCGACTAATTGATGGAGTGATTCAATACATAATAGTGGGAAATCGACTAATTGATGGAGTGATTCAATACATAATAGTGGGACACACAAGTGTGGGCAAAACTAGCTCAACACAAAAGCAATATGCGAGGATGCATGCCTAGCCAAGCATGCTGATCAAGAAATCACAAGCACATAATTTTAAAATTTTTTTGAAAAATGACCAAAAGGAAATCTCCCATACTCGTGACGATACACTAGTGCACCTCCGTATCGATTTATCCTTATATTGTTGCTTGTCAATTTTGTTATAAAAAAACTAGTGGTTTTAATGATAGCAAATTTTGAGGTAAGACAAGTTCTAATTGATACCGGAGCTTGGCTAATGTCATGTTCTAAGACCCATAAAAGAAAATGAATTTATTGGTAGAAAAACTCAATCCAATAAAGTGCCTTTTGGTTAGATTCACCAGGCAAGCCCTATTGCCGAGCGTGATCAACTTTCTGCGTTGAAAAATTAAAAATACAGAAGTTGTCTCTGGACCGGCAACAACAATTACAACTTTTTTTAAAAAAAAAAAAAAAAAAAAAACACACAAAATTTTTGGGTTCAAAAATTTTAAAAAAACAAACAAACAAAAAAAACAAGCAAAAAACATAGTTAGATATGAAACTAAAATTTCTTAAAAGTTTAATTTAAACCTATCATTTATGAAAAAGATTAAAATCTTAGATTTCAAATCTATCTAAACCCCTAAACACCAGTGTCCTAGCACATATTAAACACTTAGTTTTGACTTGCCATTAAGATATCTGAAAACACAAAACAATATTGCTAAAATATTTATATTTAAAAACACCGACGACACTTCATAATCATTTCATCCATCATCACAACTTTCTTATGGATTTATACTCGAGATCCAAATTTCCCAATCCTCGAAGACAATTAATTTTCAAATGTTCCCAATCCCTGACAATCACAGATCATTAAAACTGAAAGTCGCTAATCTCACCAAAGGAATACAAATTTTTGAAAGCATATAGCTTATGTGTAATTTGGAATCTAAAACATTTGCTTCCACTCTGGCTAACAATATTGCCAAAAAAAGATACCCTGCTCCCATAACAAACTTATCATCAACATATCAGACTGTCAAACCCTGAGTTCTACTACTTCACCAACAACAATGCTCCTTTAAGTGAATAAAAGAAGCCTTTGTTCAAATGGCCACCATCTGGAAGTTAATATTCAGTATGTACCTATGCAACTACGAAATGGCAGCAAGATAAGAGATTCAATTAAACAACGGACACAAGACATATATTGAAAAAGCAATATGGCAACAGTACCACAGTAATTGCAACTGATCCAAGTTCTACAATATCTTTCAAACTATTAGATAAAAAAAGAAGTTGATAGATGGCACCAAAACCTTTATGACATTCATTCCAGATTCCAACTATCCAAGCTTTCATTCGAAAGCCCACTGATTCTCCCTGCGGATCTCTTCCTCTTCTTCTGGTGTGAAATCATTTTTTATGTTAAAAGTTTTCCGTATTTCTTCAGGAGTCTTCCCCTTGATCATGTCAGCCACTGTCTGGCAGGTAAGGTCCAGAAGGCTCTTGATGTTAAGGTAGTTAGCAGCCTAAACAAATTGAATGATGGTAAGGATGATTATAAAAGATCAAAAGAAAACATATTTGTTAACAGAATAATCAAAATGATTGCTTCAGAGTGAATTGCCCCTACAAAAAGTCCTGCACATGCTTCAAATGCTTAGATAGTCAAGCAACATGGCAACATAAGAGACAGAACAAGTAATTTAATATCCAAACAAAACGTTTTCAATGTAAAAGCAGCATACTGGAACATAGCTAAAAATGAAAACAAAAAATCACGAGCCAAAATAAATGGATGGAAAAAGTATACTTGAAAATGCATTCCATTTCTTGTTGGGATACCCATGTTGTGCTTCAGTAAAGGACTAAAAAAAATGACTGAAAATTATTGGAAGGGTCTTTTCCTCCAAAAACATTGCTGGAAGGAAAAGAAAATTAATTGTTTTTATGGTTCACACTTCTTCATTTGTACATAATTCTCATCAACTAAATGCTTCAATAAATAGATAAATAAATTTCATATTTTGCCTTTTTTTCTACTTGACTTTCCAATCAATCCACACACATACTAACAGAAAAGTAAAGAAACTGGGAGAAACTATTAACTGGTTCTTCAGTGTCAGATCAAAAAAAGTGAAATTAATTTAAAAAAAATTCTCATCAACTAAATGCTTCAATAAATAGATAAATAAATTTCATATTTTGCCTTTTTTTCTACTTGACTTTCCAATCAATCCACACACATTCTAACAGAAAAGTAAAGAAACTGGGAGAAACTATTAACTGGTTCTTCAGTGTCAGATCAAAAAAAGTGAAATTAATTTAAAAAAAAAACAAAGCACATGCAATATGCTCTCCTTTGTAGGAGAAAAATTTTTGTATTTTCTAGGAAAATCTCCACAGATCATGGGACACAAATACACACCGAACAATAAAACAATTTCTCATGGATCGAAACCTATAAAAAATATACAACTTATATAAGAAACTAAGACAAATATATGTTATAACAAACTGAACAATACCTACCATAATTTTTTTTTTCTTTCAACTTACCAGATATTATTCATTTTTTGAGTCAAAGTTAAGACAGCTAATTGTTGGTGCATTTGTGCCAAAGCCAAGGCTCAGGAAAAATAAAAGACCAAGTAGAGGAACAGTGGTGATTGGCAGTAGAAATTTTGAAACTTAACAAGAAAAGTTCACCCAAGATGGAAGAAAAATTCCTATTATATTTGAGAAAACCAAAAGTATCACTACCTCGGCAGTAAGTAACATTGCTTCAGACAAATAAATAAAATCAAACTGTTTAAAATTCCCAACATTTCAGAAAGTTAAAGCAAATATGACTTCCGACAGTTTAAATTCTTTTAGTCAATTCAATTGTAGATGTATATGTTTCCTGTTATGCCAACTACACATCCAAATAGCAGCAGGGTGAGGTAAGGTCATGATCAACACAAAGGGATTATGAATAAATTGCTCTATAATAAACAAAAAAAATAAAATAAAATGCTAGGGCGAAAAAAGGATTGCACAAGAAAAATCAACACTGAGGGATTAATGAATTAAAGGAAACCTAGAACAAGGAAGAAAAAGTAGAAAACAAAAGATAATGAACATACAATAAGCATTGGAGAACAAAATCAGTACTATTTCATACAGAAATCATTGATACAAAAAATATGCGATTGAATAATTTGGAAAGGCCAAATATCACAGTAATTCAAGGAATTTTCAATATGGCCAATGATATAAAAAAACTACAAATCACTAGCATTGCTCAAACCATGACTCTAAAAAACCACTGCCTCCAAATCAAAATGTACCATATAGACCTTACAAACCATGTTTTTTGAACATTCTCTACAAAACATCAAGCCATCAACTATTAAAAGGGAGAGGATTGGAAGAAAAACACTAAAATACATTAAAAAAAAAAAAAAAAACGGCTACAACAAGAAAAAAAAAGAGGAAATAATTGATTTCAAACACATAACAAGATTTAAAAATAATAACAATAAAGCGTGGCATGGATTCAAATACTGAATCTGTTAATTCAAATCAAACAAAATAAAAACAATCCACAATCAAGAAAACACAGAAAAAGTCAACATTGATTACCAAAATGAGATCGAAGAGGGTGCCCTGATCGACTTTGACGAAATCTGCATCCCACGCCTTGATCTCGTCGTCTATGAGCTTCTCATCGGAGGAGGCCTTCGAGGCGTGGTCAACGTGCTTCTTGCAGTACTCGATGACCTTGGAGAGGATCTTGCTGGTGACGTTGGGAAGGGGGATGTTCTCAGCGCAGTCGTCCTCAATCAAGTGCTTGATGGTCTGGGATTCCATGAGAACGGACTCCTCAACCTCGAACGTCTCTCCATCGGAGCTTTTCAAAACTATCACCTTTGCACCGTTCTCCGTTGCCATTGAAGAGATCACCTGAAACTCAGAAAGGGAAATAGGAAAGGGGTCTCTTCAGAAAAAAGGGGAAGCGTTTTGTTTTTTTGGTTGGGGGCACCGCTTTGTGTTTATCAAAACTAGAAGATGGCATCATTATATATTAAAGAAAATTTGCATAAAACTTATATATATAAATTTAAAGATTTTTTAAATTGTTTCTTTTATAATTTACATTTATTACAACGAAGAAATTGAAATGTCTGGGCGAGGTTCCAAACCAAATTGAATGTCTTTTTTCTAGATAGAAGTCCAGTAGAGGCCCAGCCCGGACCATTCCCCAACTCAACCCCTCGCCCTATTTACTGGTTTCAACTCAATGGGCTGGCCCATATACCAAAGCTGTATAGTTATGGCTGTTGTTTTATTTATAAATTTATTAATAAAACTACCACAATGAAATGCGGATTCTTAATAAGGTGTTTGGTTGATATTTGGGTGTTGCACATGCAATCTTCATCTTTACATTTTATAGGTTTAATTTTAATAATAAAAATATATTATGTATTAGTTTTTTTCTTATTTTGTTTGTTATTTAATTTTTTTTTATAAATCCTTAAGATAATATTATTGTTTAATTTCTCAATTTTGCATCTTTAATTTTACATGTAATGTCATCTTATTTTATTTTAATTAATGTTTTTATTTTTTATTTTTGTTATATTTTCTAGACTTGTTTAATTTTATTAATTTTTTGATTGATTTTTATTTTTTATTCATTTGTTATTTAATTTTATCTATAATTCCTTAGCACTATTTAATTTTATCAATTTTGCATTTAGTGTAGCCAAAAAATATTGCAAACAACACTTCCCAGTAAAATATATACTACATCTTAGTTCTATCACCCAAAATCACTATTCTTCAAGAATTTCTTTTTGTTAGATTTTTGGTTTGCTATGATTGGAAGATTATTATTTTTTCCCTTTATCTTATCAAATTTTTTCAAATATATTCTCCTCAAATATCTTCCTTCCCCAACCCTCATTTGAGGTGGGCATTTGTCACTCTCATTGGTGTCTTTTTTTCAAACCTAACTTTTGAAAATTGTTTTGATTTGGTTATTTTATTTTGTGAGCCTAATAATTGCACCCAAGCCTCAATGATTGTGCCCCTTTAATGGTAAACCAAACAACTACCAGACAGCATCCTCATCTCCATCTTCGTTCACATCTTCCCCTACCAAACCATCCTTCCTATCGATGATTGTAATTGTTTTTATTTGTTTTTGTGTAATTGTGGCATGCTCTTCTTAGTTTGCATCCATATTGATGAGGAAAAGGAGAGAGGATTTTCAGAGGAGTAGGGAACTCTTTTGAGGGAGTTAATATGTCCAAACATATGTTGGAGCATGTCAAAGTTTGAATTTTTTTTGTATTTATTTATTTCAATTCCCCTTATATTTAATGTAAATTTTGGTTTTGTTGATTTTAAGAGAACCTAATACAATAGCTTTTCTCTTCATTTAAGTTGATTTGAATTTTTTTACTTTTTCCCAAAAATTTGATTTTATTGCTTTGTTTTTTTTGTTTTGTTTAAAGATGTATAAGGTTAGAGAGAAAGAAGAGTTCAAGAAAAGTACTAAATGTCTTTATTTGTTATTTTAATTTTTTCCCCTCATTATTAGTTTTGAAGATTTGATTTTGTTGGGTTTTATTTTGTTTTAAGATGCAGAAGAGAAAATGATTGAGAGCCATGTATTTGGAGAGGTGGCTGTCTCTACGGTTGCAGAGCAACATCCTTTGGATTTTGTTTCTACATCGTTATTTATTGAAATATTTACTGAAAGGATATCTACACAGCGTTTGAAACTTAGTCACAAAGTTATCTATTAAAAAATTGGATGTACGACTTTGAATACAACCAATTTAATATGACGATATATATATAAATTTATTTTCTTTCCTCTGTTTCAATAAAATTGTTTTAATGTTACAATATTTGAATTAAAGGAATATCAAATATTGATTATATTATGAATAAAATTTAAAAATTTAATTTAGATGAGGGTTTTGGAAAATACCTATATTTATGAGGAGGTTTCCGGGATTCCTTTGTTACATTAATATAAAATTCTACAAATTTTTACTTCAAGAATATATTACATATAACATCCATTAAAAAAAGTACATCTATAATACAAGATTACAAATACAAAAAACTATAACAGAAAAAACTAAACAATATAAATATTACATAAGTTTACAAAGCAAATTAAATTCATATTTCCATCTACAAGCTGAGCTGCAAATCTCTCTCACTAATTCATGTTCACCTAACCATCAATTATAAATAATATCATTGACATTCTGACCACAAAACTCTTTACCACACTCTCATACCTCTTTTTCCATCCATTTGCCTTCTACACTCCATATTATCTCTCTAACAAACTATGCTACAACATATCGACAACTATTTATTATAGGATTACCTGATCTTTTGCTATCTATTGCTTCTGAAACATTACCTATTTTTCCGTAAGAAACTAAATTTAACATTGTTATACCAGAATTACGTCTCATATGATCTTTATACAAAATAATCCCATATGCATATCCTGCAGGCAAATAACCTTTACAAGCTGCATTATGTAAATATTGGATGCATGAATCCATTTTCAACTTTATAACTTCTACCTGCAAATCAATTTTTAAAATTAGTCCCTAATATTAATACTAGAATTTATCTAACATTAATAAAAAATTGTAATCATAAATTTTCACCATGCCAAGTTTCAAACAAGCTTCTAGATTTCTACTTAATACACAATTCCGAAGAAAAGAAATATATTCTTCCATGCTAAGATACCATAAATTATCTATCCGCATCATCTGTCCAACTCTATGGCTTTTGGATGCTTCATAAAAACCCTTGCAACTAAAAAAAACGTTATTATTTAAACAAATAATTTTTATTTCTATTATATAAATGAACGAAATTACCAGCGACGCAAAAGTTTAAGATCATGAAGGGATTTAGAAGATGTTGAAACTATATATCTGAAAATCTCTTCGACCATATCTTGAGGAAGTTTTTTCAAAAAATCACTACTATAATGATCTGCCATGCTAAGCCAAACAAAAACATCATAATCACATAATCAGAACAAATAAAAAATAATCAAAGCAAAAAACTAATGCAATAATTGCAAAAAAATACATATGACAAAAGATGAAAACCTATATGCTGAAAAGAAAGCTTATTGTAGCCGTAGTATTACTGCTTAATCTTTCTTATGGTGTTAGAAACAAGAATAATGATGATGATGAGTCTTACTGTATTATTAGAGATGATGTTGATGATACTTAATCTTGCTATGTTGGAAGCCACAACACTACAGGTAAAAAAAAATTATAAAGCCAGTGTCAAATTTGATAGAAGAAGAAGCCTTATGAAGTAGTGTTACCTCGAAATACATTGCTTTCCATTAAGATCTCATCCACCCCCTAATTCTTCTAATAAAGGACAATAAAGGACAATGATGAGATAGAGAAGAAGATGAAATAGAGAAAGTGGTTTTTAAAAGCATGATTATTGTTGGGAGTGAATGATAGCTAGAATTGGGAAAAAAAAAATTATCCAAATAAAAGCATAAGGCCTAGATATTGATGAAAAAAATTATTCACATTGACTAATTTTAATTTTTTCCTTTATCTTATAAAATATTTTTCAAATATTATCCCCTCAAATATCTTCCTTCCCAATCCTTAGTTGACGTGGGCATTTGTCACTTTCATTGATGCCTTTTTTTTCAAACTTGATTTTTGAAAATTGTTTTGATTTGATTATTTTATTTTTGTGAGTCTAATAATTGCACCCAACCCCGAATAAACTAAATAATTGAGCCGCAATTGTTGACATTTTAAACCAATAGTATATAATTGGTTACAACTTAGGCTTGGGATTAAAAAAAAAAAAACCCCTTCATCCCTTATATGAGGGTGTCATTTATAACACATACACTTAATCTTACATTTGGCACCCTCATTTAGAAAATTAGTAAGTAAATTTTATATTTTTAATTTTGTATTTGATAATATTAATAAATATAATTCATGATGTTAATTTCATTATTTTGATCATGGTTTAATAATAATATGTTTGAGTGGTTTTAGAAATCATGATATTTCCATAAATAATAGCATATGATTTCCTATAATGTTTCTAAGAATGTTAACACAGCATTATGTTATTGTATAATTTCAATTTGTTTGTATTATTCATAGAAGAGATTTATAACATAGATATTATGTATGTTTTTTTTTTTTCTAATTTACGATCAAATGTTAATATAATGTACATAGTTTGATCTATGAATTGGCTATTGAACCCTATTTGTGTACTGATTTTCTTAATAAAACTTTTGAGAGACATGATCTTTAGTAATTGAAAGAACTATTATGTCATTTTCAGAATACAATATTTTGCTATTATATAATTTAAATTTGTTTCTGTTACTCATCTCTTAATTTATATGACAACATTTCTCTAAGCTAAATAATATAGAAATTTTATACGTGACACTATATTTAGAAGTGTAGAGGATATGAAAATGTAAACTATAATTGATAAGAGAAAAGACGTTTCCATTTATGATTATTAAGCAATCTCAGCTACAAATACATTTATATATAGATATATATTTTATAAAAGTCGATAAACTACCAATTTATTAAATAAATGAAGTACAATATAAATTAATAATAACAAAACACTCAAATGAGAAAAATTAAAATAAAAAATCAAATAAAAGATTTTACAATCACAAAAAATAATAGACTTCACATAAACATCCACACAAAAGCATAAGGAAAGCAAATAAAGACAAAAATGATTGACTAAATCCACCTCTTGGTAGCAAACACCATAAAAAAAGAAAGCACCTAAGATTTTGGATAAAAATATATGAAAAACATTAATTCAAGTGCATATCTAAACAAATCCAAGCAATAACAATATGAATAATTTTGTTAATAATTCTGAAACAAAAACATGGCCTTAAAAAAAGAGAGAAGAGATGGAAAAAAAATTACATCATTGTTACCTTAGCACTTGAACTATAAGGATAACAAATATATCTTTAAATATATTTATATGAACTATATACTAAAGTTGAATGGAAATATATAGAGAATGAAACCTTAAAGAATTGTTATATATATATATATATATATATATATATATATATATATAGAGAGAGAGAGAGAGAGAGAGAGAGAGAGAGAGAGAGAGAGAAATATGATATTGATGACAGATAGAGCAGAGAACACAATTAAGACAACATGAATGATTCTGTCACCATTGTTGATTAACAATGCTTTTTCTCTTCTGTCATCTTCTCCATCTTCATCATCTCTTTATCATACCATCGCTATATATCCCGTCTATCATCATATATATATATATATACTACATCTTAATTCTATTCCCCAAAATCACTATTCCTCATTTTTTTGTCTTTGTTGGATATCTGGCCATCCCTTATTGGTTGAGTATTTTGTCTTTTTCATGAGTTTAATAAAACCAAAGCATCGTAACCTCCTCTATCATCAATACCTCTGCTGGCCCACTTTAACATCCTTCCCGATTCCCTATTGTTAGTCAACTGGCTAATGAGAAGCCGATAGTAATTTAATGTTAGAAACACTGTCCGGCACCTGTTTCTTTACTCCCGCCAATCAGCGTACCATCAATTCGAGAGGGCTTTATAGGTGATTTTTTTTTTGTAACCCTAACCCTACCCCTCAATGACGATGCCGTCTCCGTCGTCTACGCTCTCAAGCATGTCACTAATCCCGCCGCTTGAATAACATTCCCCTTTTGTTTTATATGTAGATGCGTCTAGCTGTCTCTAGCTTTGTAACATAATTGACAAGAGATCTTTGCTTGGATTTTGTTTTCCTTTGCTATAAAAAAAAATCCAAATCATCATTTACATATTATGGTAACATATTAATGTCCTATATATATATATATATATTTTTTTTTTGGACATGGGCAGACTTGCATAATAGTATAATTAAGCCACAATTGTTGACCCTTCTATACTAGAATCATATATTTATGTGAAATTCATTGAACTTTACAACCTGTAAAGTAGATTTTGTGTGATTTATCTTTGACTTTTCCCACCCTTATACAAGAGGAAAAAACATAAGATTTCTGTAAGATATATAATATAGAAATCTTATGTGTAGCATTATATTTAGAAATGTATAGCATATTAAAACATAAAAAAATAATTGATAAAAGAAAAAGTGTTTCTATTAATGGTTATTAAGAAATCTCCAATGAATCTCTCTCACTCTGTTTGTTGCTAGCTATGTCTAGCCGGCTCTAACAGTATAAATGGATTGACAAGAGATCTTTGCTTAGATTTGGTTTCCCCTTGCTACTGTGCTATATAAAATTTGTTTAATTTGTATTTTATATTATAAATTTATAATTTTATCATTAAATCATCAATATCAATTATATGCCTAAAATATAATATTAATGTCATACTCTTAATAAAAGTAAAGGAGAAGTCATATATAAACTAAAAGTTTAATAATAATAATAATAAGAGAGAGAAAGACATATATATATATATATATATATATATATATAGAGAGAGAGAGAGAGAGAGAGAGAGAGAGAGAGAGACTGTGTGTGTGTATGAGGATTCGTAATCTAAGTACGACCATCGATTTCAAATCTAAGGACATCTAAAGTAGTTGTTGTATAGCAACCTAACAACACCTACATACTCTAGAAAACCCTAATTCGATTGTTTTTTCAAACTATATATATATATATATATATATATATATATATATATATATATATATATATATATATATATATATATATATATATATATATATATATATATATATATATATATTCATATATGATTGCGTGAAACTATATATAGAGAGATAAGACACGAAACAATCAGGCAACAATTAACATTGCATATCTATGGACACAACTGACTTACAATGCATCAGGCTACCCCATCACCAAAGAAGACGATATAGAGGATCAACGGGATACTTAGGATTACGAAGTAGACCATTGGGACACTATGCAGCAGAGATTAAAAACCCTCATACTAGGAAGAGACATTGGTTAGGCACATTTGATACATTAGAGGAAGCAGCATTTGCTTATGACATGTCATCAATTACCTTTAGTGGTATTGATAGAGCTCAAACTAATTTTTCCTATATGTTTCCTACTATGCCTTCTTCACCTCCTTCACTACCACCACCGCCACTTCCTCCACTACCACATCTGCCACCTCCTCCAATACCACATTCGGTACCTTCTCCTTCGGAGGAGGAGAAGGAATATTATTTTGAATATGACTTTGAGATTAGTAATCATGACGATGATTGGATTAGTATTACTACCATTTTGCAGAGTTTTTGCCAATCGAATGCATTTTCTTCATCTTTTATACTATAACAAATATGATGTTCATGACTTGCAATGTTGTATTGAAGAATAAAAGTTATGTTCTTGAGAATAATAAAATAACTGAGGTGAGTTTTATTATGAATAAAATAGGTTTTTAATTTATATTTTTTTTTTGTTAGAAGATGAATATAGATTAATCATTAAGACCTTTGTGAAAGTGATCAAAGACTTATATTATATATGTGTGTGTGTAAGTACAAGTTGCATTATATCTTAAATGGGTTATTAACTATCATATTCTTTCTTATATATTCATTAAATATATGTAATTTAATCAATTAAGAAATTCAGATAGAAAAAATATAAGCACAATAATGTAACAATTAATGATTGTATACTATAATGTCTATTAAAAAAAAATATAAAATGCATTTCTACCATAAAAACATATTCATCAACCATATGATAGTAGTAAAATATATTATTTTTTATATATATGGATTCATCTATTATGTTTTACCCTTCTGTTGATTCCAGGTAAGGATTTATCCAACACCTATTATTTGCTATTGCATTTTCCCATCTTCGCTTGAAGAACATTAGCTTAGCATATGCACATCTACATATTGATTTTTTTTCCTTTGTTACATTAATAGAAACTTCAACGAATTTCTACTTCAAGAATATATTACATATAACATTCATTAAAAAATGTACATCTATAATACAAGATTACAAATACAGAAAACTATAACAAAAAAAAAAAAACTAAACAATATAAATATTACATAAGTTTACAAAGCAAATTAAATTCATATTTCCATCTACAAGCTGAGCTGCAAAACTCTCTCACTAATTCATCTTCATCTAACCATCCATTATAAATAATATCATTGGCATTCTTACCACAAAACTCTTTACCACACTCCCATACCTCTTTTTTCCATCCATTTGCCTTCTACACTCCATATTATCTCTCTAACAAACTCTGCTACAACATATCAACAACTATTTATTATAGGATTACCTGATCTTTTGCTATCTATTGCTTCTGAAACATTACCTATTTTTACATAAGAAACTAAATTTAACATTGTTATACTAGAATTGTGTCTTATATGATCTTTATACAAAATAATCCCAGATGCATATTCTGTAGGCAAATAACCTTTACAAGCTGCATTATGTAAATATTGGATGCTTGAATCCATTTTCGACTTTATAACTTCTACCCGCAAACCAATTTTAATAATTAGTCCCTAATATTTATACTATAATTTATCTAACATTAATAAAAAATTGTAATCATAAATTTTCACCATGCCAAGTTTCAAACAAGCTTCTAGTTTTCCACTTAATGCACAATTCCGAAGAAAAGAAATATATTCTTCCATACTAAGATACCATAACTTATCCATCCGCATCATCTGTCCAACTCTACAGCTTTTGGATGCTTTATAAAAACCCTTGCAACTAGAAAAAAAAATTACGTTATTATTTAAACAAATAATTTTTATGTCTATTATATAAATGAATGAAATTACCAGCGACGTAAAAGTTTAAGATCATGAAGGGATTTAGAAGATGTTGAAACTATATATCTGAAAATCTCTTAAACCATATCTTAAGGAAGTTTTCACAAAAAATCATTATGATAATGATCAGTCATGCTAAGCCAAACAAAAACATAATAATTACATAATCAGAACAAATAAAAAATAATCAAAGCAAAAAATAATGCAAGAAGTACAAGAAAATACATATAACAAAAGATGAAAACCTATATACTGAAAAGAAAGGTTATTGCAACGGAAGTATTACTGCTCAATCTTTCTTATGGTGTTTGATAAGTGCTTTTGTTATAGTACCGCGAAGCGTTATTATCTTAAAATGAGCATATCTTCTATAAGATTTTATCACTAAATTGTGTGCATTTGTGTGCTTTTGTGCATTGTAGGTTTGTGGAGCTAATTTGAAGAAGAAGAACAAAGTTAGATCGTGTTTGCCGTTGTTGGAGAGTTTTCAGACCAAGCAAGGAACAAGGCACGAGCCTAGACTTGTGAGTGTGTGCCAACTTCCTTTGGAGGGGCACAAAGGTAGTCACATTCATAATAAGTCTAACTCGTGTAGCTTAGGAGAACTTCACCAATAAGAAGAATTGAAGCAATCAACATGATCTACCATTGATTGTGTGCCCAATTCAATGGCCTCGATGAAGAATGGTGAATTCGGGAGCGTTTCGCCAAAGTCACCGCAGCAGCACTGTAGTAAGTACTGTAGCAAAAATAATGTAGCAAGTTACTGTTCACTGTCTGCAGAAAATCAGCATTCCAACAACTTCACACGGGCGTATGGAAATTCCACACGGCCGTGTGAAATCCCAATTCAGCTGAATTTAAACCGCGACTCAACGTTATAAAAGCCCATTTTGGAGACTTTTTACACATCTTTTGACCAATCTTTTCTCCCAACTTCTGGAGAGGGCGGCTAGGGTTTCGGAGAGGACTTTGTGGAGGTTCGGAGCGCGTCATCGGCATTGTCACCGACGTTCGGCGGCCGCACAAGACCACGGCCACATCATACGCAAGGGGGTTTTCATCTATGCTTTCAATTTGTTTTCACTTTTATATTTTGATGGATTTGTATAGCTCCATGAGGAGCTAAACCACTTGTGGGTATTTAGACTTGTAAACTCTAGGATTATTATGTTTCTATGACATTGTATTATGCTTTTCCATTATTGATGAATAAATTCGAGTTTCAATCTTAATTGCTTCTTGTAATTGTTTTCCTTTAGCCGTGACACTATGGTTGAGAACAATCTAGGTTATCCTTTAGAGGTGTGACAACTCCTATAGGGTTAGACTACTTAAGATTGAAGAGGGTTGAGAGGGTGAGTCATGAGGTAGTGGAATGTCCCCTTTCCCCTCCGATGTGATTCTCCCTAACTCCATGTTCCACGATTTCTTAGCGGTCGAGATAGAGTGAAGTGCTAGGAGAGTAACTCCCCTGAGGGTTCGTTGCGCGAGCAACAGAGTGAAGGGTTGAAGTGAATCCTAGTGCTGGGGCTTAATTGAGACTAGGGTTCTTCCACCTGGACCAAAGGGTTACAACTATACATAGAAACAGTGTTTATCACTAGGAATCCCTAGAACTTAAAGCAATCCCACGTAGTGTGAGGCTTAGGAAGACGGACTCCCCTATGGCTTAGTTGACAGGTCAACGAGAGTCAAGGGTCGTAGTGAAAACTTAATGCCGGGGCATAGTGTTGGGGTTAGTCACTGTTGACCTTAGGTTTGGGACCGTGTATTTAAGGATATCCTTGACTCAATTAACATCAATAGGAAAGTATAATAGAATTGTCTTGCACTAGAAGCATAAGTCCTAGGGGTAGCTTGTCCGGGTACCCAACTTTACTCATTGCTTGTCCTTCTCTATTTACTCCTACTTGTACTCTCTCACCTTCCATCCTTATATTTTAATTCTTGTCTCTTTATTTCTGCTTTCCCACTCACTCATTGATTCTCTTCACACTCACCGTACACCGCTTAGCTAAATAGTGAAATCTCGTGTCTTAAATCCCTATTCCCTGTGGATATGACTACCCATTCACCAGGGTAAATTTATTACTTCCACAAGCCCTTGCACTTGCGGGATACACGCTAGGGATCGTGCCAAAGTTTTTGGCACCGTTGCCAGGGAGTAGTCTTATTTTTTATACTTATTTTTGCTATTTTAGCTATTCACTTCGTTTTCTGTTTCACACTTTTCTTTTTCTATCATCGTTCTCACCTGCGTTTTTTTTCTTTGATTTCAAGCCTCAGAAAGGATGTTTGATCCAACTGAGATTTTTGATACACTTACAGGAATGGTAAAGGATGTGGAACAGAAAATGCAGTTGTTCACGATACAGTCTGTTATAAATTTCATAGAGTTTGAGCAACCAGTAGGCATTCCTTTTATAGAAGAAGAGACCGTTGTTGATCAATCCTGGGTAGAGCAGATCATGAGTTGTGAATTGGGTAGTGTGTTAGATGAATTTGAGAAATCAGCCCTAGCTTCCTCAAGTGGTGATACCGAAGAAAATCTTAAGAGGGTCCTTGCTCAGTTTGAAACATGTTATCTGGTGCACAAGCAAGAAGCCTTTTCGGTAGGAATTATAGATTTAACTGAGGAAGCTTGTGAGATAGAAGTTACATCAGGGTCACAAGAGCATGTCAACAGTCATGTTCTGGAGAACAATACAGATAGTGGTATTGAACGGGAACCGACTCAGTTTGAAGAAATTGATAGATTGAAGGAGAGTCGATTGTGACCATCTATTGAAAAACCACCTGATTTGGAGTTGAAAACACTACCAAAACACTTAGAGTATGCATTTTTAGTAGAAGAAATGAAGCTTTCCGTGATTATAGCATCATATCTATCTTCGGATCAAAAGGTTAAGTTGGTGACTATGCTGAAGAAACAAAAGTCTGCCCTTGTTTGGAAAATTTTGGATTTGAAGGGCATAAATCCCTCATTTTGTACACATAAGATCTTAATGGAAGATAACTTCAAATCAGTAATCCAGCCTCAAAGAATATTGAACCCGAATATGAAAGAGGTTGTCAAGGCAGAGGTGGTGAAATTATTGGATGCAGGGATTATATATCCTATCTCCGACAGTGCTTGGGTAAGCCCAACACAAGTGGTTCCGAAGAAAGGAGGGATGACGGTGATCAAGAATGAAACGAATGAACTCATTCCAAGTAGAACAGTCACAGGATGGAGAGTGTCCATTGATTACAGAAGACTGAATGATGCAACCCGGAAGGATCACTTTCCATTGTCTTTTATTGATCAAATGTTAGAGCGATTGGCTGGGCATCAGTTCTACTGTTTTTAAGATGGGATGTCAGGCTACTTTCAGATTCCTATTACTCCAGAAGATCAAGAGAAGACAATATTTACTTGTCCGTACGGGACCTTTGCATACAGACGAATGCTGTTTGGACTATGCAATGCACCCGCCACATTTCAACGATGTATGACGACCATTTTTGATAACCTGTTGGAGGATATAATGGAGGTGTTCATGGATGATTTTTCTGTGTTCGGCAATTCATTTGACATGTGCTTGAAGAACTTGGAAAGAGTTTTGATGAGATGCGAGGAGACAAAGCTTGTGCTAAATTGGGAAAAATGCCACTTCATGGTTCAAGAAGGCATCGTTCTGTGGCATAAGATCTCTCGAATGGGCATGGAAGTAGATAAAGCCAAGATTGAGATCATAGATAAACTGCCTCCACCAACAAATGTTAACGGGATTCGAAGCTTCTTGGGGCATGCAGGTTTCTATAGGCGATTCATCAAGGATTTTTTGAAAATTACATAACCGTTGACTAAGCTTCTTGAAAAGAATGCTCCATTCGACTTTGGGGATGAATGTAAGACGGCATTTAATGTTTTAAAAGAGAAGCTAGTTCAGGCCCCAATTTTGATTACACTTGATTGGAATGAACCTTTCAAGCTTATGTGCGATGCAAGTGACTATGCAATTGGAGCAGTTTTAGGGCAGAGAAAGGGCAAGCAGTTCCAACCAATATACTATGCTAGTAAGACTCTTACATGTGCTCAAGAAAATTATACCACTATAGAAAATGAGATGCTAGTAGTTGTGTTTGCCCTCGACAAATTCAGGCCATATCTCATCTTGTCAAGGGTTATTGTGTTCACAGATCACTCAGCTCTCCGTTACCTCATGAACAAGGCTGATGCAAAACCGAGACTGATTCGTTGGATATTACTCTTGCAAGAGTTTGACATGGAGATAAAGGACATGAAAGGGACTGAAAATGTGGTGGCAGATCACTTGTCTCGGATAGAGGGCAGTGTTGGGCAAGAGTCATCAAGCAAAGAGATTAATGATTCCTTCCTCGAGGAACACTTGTACTGAATCCAGGACTTGACATCGTCGGATGATACTCCATGGTTTGTAGACTTTCTTAATTATTTGTCAGGGAAGGTTCTTAAACAAGGGCTTACGTTCCAACAAGAAAAAGAAGTTCTTTAGTGACTTGAAGAATTACTTCTGGGGTGACCCGTCCTTTTCTGTATCTGTGCAGACCATGTAGTTCGAAGATGTGTACCAAGGGAGAAAGGATGGGATATCCTTGCTCATTGTCATTCAGGACCTGTTGGAGGCCACTATGCATCAAGTAGAACTGCAGAAAAGGCTTTGGACGCGGGATTTTATTGGCCGACTCTCTTCCAGGATGCACACCAGTTTGTTCTTCGATGTGATAATTGTCTGAGGGCAGGAAATTATCTCGGCGGGATGAGATGCCTCAGAACCCTATGCAATTTTGTGAGGTATTCGATGTTTGGGGCATTGATTTCATGGGGCCGTTTCCGAAGTCTAACGGGAACCAATACATATTAGTGGCAGTTGATTATGACTCCAAATGGGTTGAAGCCCAAGCATTGCCAACTAATGATGCTAGAATTGTGGTAAAATTCTTGAAGAGGTTGTTTACTCAGTTTGGAACTCCGTGAATCATCATTAGTGATCGAGGGACCCATTTTTGCAACGCCCAATTGGAAAATGTGTTGAAACAGTATGGTGTACGTCACTGCCTTGCCATTCCATATCATCCACAAACTAGTGGTCAAGTGGAGGTCACAAAATAGAGAACTCAAGAGAATCTTGACGAAGTCTGTGGAACAAGGGAAGCGAGATTGGTCTGAGCGGTTGGATGATACACTCTGGGCTCATCGAACTGCATACAAGACTCCTATCGGAACCACTCCATATAATTTGGTCTATGGGAAGTCATGTCACTTAGCGGTGGAGCTTGAACACAAAGCATATTGGGCAATCAAGGCAATGAATTTTGATTTGAGAAAAACCAGTGAGCAGAGACTGCTTCATGTTAATGAAATCGATGAATGGAGGTTGAAGGCGTATGAGAATGCTAGAATTTACAAGGAAAAGATTCGAAAGTGGCATGATAAGCATATCAAGTTGCCCAAGGAGTTCAAAGTGGGTGACCAGGTGTTACTTTTCAATTCTCGGTTGTGACTCTTCCCCGGAAAACTAAAGTCTAGATGGTTTGGCCCATACACAGTCACTCAAGTATCACTTCATGGGGCAATTGAGATCACTCATCCAGAGAAGGGTATATTCAAAGTAAATTGGCATAGGTTGAAGCCATACTTTGGCGGCGAGGTTTGTAGCGATGATAAGGAGATATTCTTTCTTCAACCGCCGTAAGGTAAGGCTAGGTACGTCAAGCTAAGTGATGTTAAACAAGCGTTTCTTGGGAGGCAACCCAAGGTTTTACAGCTTTTCTAGGATCTAGTTTAGCTCTAGCATGAATAAAAGTCTTAGTTTTGGTGTCCTGAATTTTTAATGCATGTGCTGCGATATTTTTGTGGATTGTTGATATTTTCGTGTGCCTAAACGATAATTAACGAAGTTTGAGTCAGTTGAGCATGTTTTCCATGGTATATGGTCGTGTTTTGATGGTTTTCACAGGCTTTAAGTATCGTATTTTTGTTTCTGAATTTTTTTGTAGAGTCTGTTAATTTGTCTAAGTAAACCAGAGAAAACACACGACCGTGTGGAATTTTCACAAGGGCGTGTGTTACCAATTAGGGCTTAACCAGTGAGGGCACAGGGGCGTGACCTTGCCCCTGTGAGAAACCTTAGAAGGGGCATACGGCCGTGTGGAATCTTGCAGAACTTGGACTTTCATTCCCGAGCGTCACAGGGGCCGTGTGGGTGCCCCTGTGAGTGCCCATGTCTTAAGGCACACGGCTATGTGGAATTTTCACACGACCGTGTGCAATTCTGCAGAGACCCCCTTTCCTTCCCGAGAAACCACAGGGGCGTGTGGCTACCCCTGTGGGAGAGCTTGTGAACGGCACACGACCGTATGGATTATTCACACGGCCGTGTGGAACACTTAGAGTTTTCTCGGACAAGCCAGAGAAGCCACAGGGGCGTGTGGGTACCCTTGTGGCTGGCCTTGTGTTCTTGGCCAGGTTGGGCACACGGCCGTGTGGAATTTCCACACGACCGTGTGACATTTTCCAGAGACCTTATGTGCTTCTCGTGAATCCACAGAGGCATGTACCAGCCCCTGTGGAGCCCCCTGTGAAGGTACACGACCGTGTGGGGTAGTCCAGAGAGCAACCAGAGTGCACACAGGGGCGAGTACCGGCCCCTGTGAACCCTAATTGTAGAGGCATACGGCCGTGCGGAATTTCCCCACGGCCGTGTGAATTCGTCGAATTTCAAAAGCCGCTATTTTTCGTTAGATTTCACTCGTGTCTCATTGATTCTTCACTCTAAACCACTCTCCGACATTCTCTTTCACTTCTCCGATCTTCTCTGATAGCTTTTTGAGGTTTTTTGGGTTCAAATCCGGCGTTGATTCATATTTCCATTCTCACACCGTCGGTGAGAACCCTAATCCATTATTCTTCGTCAATCTTCATTGTAATTCATTCTTTTAAGTTATTTCGCTTGTTTTGAATGATTAAAGTGTATTCGAATGTGTTTAGGGAGAATCTAGAATGAATTAGAATGTAAATACGAAATTTTTGGCCTCCACGGCCGTGGGGCTCTGTCTGCCCGACGATCCACACGGGCATGTGGAATTTCCACATGGCCATGTGGATTTCTGCAGATTGAATTTTTCAATTGTTGTTTGATTAATTCTCTTTTCAATCTTGAAGATATGGCCTCCAGATCGAAGAAGCAGGCCAGGAAACACCCTCGCGAGCCCTCACCACCCCCTGAGCAAGTTGATTTTGCATTACCTGAGCATTAGATACGATTTGCGTGACTCTCGAAGCTTCGCTTTGGACAGTCTCGTTTCCTAGATGTGAGTGCACCCAGGAGGATACAGTTAGGGAGTGAGCTTGCTGATGAGGTTGATGAGTTGTTGGTTGTGGGAGGCTGGATCCGGTTACTGTCGATTAAAGAGCCAGCCATCCGCAGTCTTACACTCGAGGTACTAGCTTCATTTGAGTTCGATAGGAGCTACAACGGATTTGGGGATGTGGAAACTATTCAGTTCCGAGCGCTTGGCCAGAGTCACAATATGAGTGTGAGCCAGTTCTCGATCAGATTGGGACTATACAAGAGTGCCTACACCGAGTCAGAGGAGTATGAGCAGCTACCCACTGACTACCCTGGGGTATTAATACCGCAGAGAGCCTACAGGGCACTATGCAATGATGGACAGTACGAGCCGGGTATTTCGAAGGCGATATGGCTCTCCAGGCTAGCTGATAAGTGCCTAAATACATCATGTTATAGCTATGATGTTCTTGTACATTCATGCAACTTATGTGTATTTTCGATGAGTTTTTGCGCACTTGATGTTTTATTTTTCATTTCAGGGTTTCAAGGACCAAGTGCGCAAGTTTTGACCATATTCGTGTCATTCCGGGGATGATTGAAGAAGGAACGAAGAGTTGGAGCACCCTGGAAGCCGACGCGCCGCACACGGACACATTTTTTCTCGGCCGTGTGCGGCTACTGTGCGGGCTGCGCAGTGGCCGCACACCCTGGCCAGAAGGGTGTGCGGCCACTGTGCGGCCCGCACAGTGGCCGCACAAGGGAGACAGAGAGGTGTGCGGCCAGTGTGCGGGCCGCACACTGGCCGCACAGCACAGCCAGAAGGCTGTGCGGGCACTGTGCGGCCCGCACAGTGCCCGCACACCTTCGGGCTATATATGCTTGTTCTGAAGAGTTTTTGAAGGAGTTTTTTGGTTCTCATCCGGCCTCCACTTGCCCTAGACTTCATTTCACCATTTCTTGAGGGATTTTGGAAGGATTTTCGGCTAGATTTGAAGGAGAGAAGAAGGGGAAGACGTTGAGAAGCTTCATAGGGCTCGCCGGCGCGGATCCGACGAGCTACGCCATCAACCCTAGTCGACATCTTCGAGGGAGTTTTTCCTGTTTTTATTGGATGGAATTGTTGTATGATGAGCTCCTTAGTTTTGTGATGTTGAACTAAACCTCCCAAGGCCGCCGGGCTCCCGGTGAACCTTGGGAGGAGACTTTGTATGAATGACCTATATTTTGCTTTAAATGAATGTGTTAGTTTGATTGTTTGGTTTTAATTCATCATCTTGTTGTTCATTCTACAATGGATGGATTCCGTAGAATTGATTTTGAATGATACTTGTTTGGCGGGATGCTAGCTTGTATTAGGTCCTTTGATGAGTTAAAGAGGGTAACATGTATTAATACACCGGAGGTTCCGGGTGTTAATAGCCTCCCGCGCGATTAGGGTTAATTTAGCCGAGAGCGTGCATTAGATTAACCCTAATCAAGACTCCTTGTTCTCATTGACATCGTAGGGGTATTTTCTGGATAGAGAAACCCGTACTGGATTAGGGCTACACTACGGAGGTTCCGGGGTAGTCGACATCCGAGTCTAGCGGACCAAAACCAAGCCAACCCTAGTTTTATAATTATCTTGGTCATTCGTATTTAGTCTTCTCCCGGGGGAATCCTCGCCCGAGGCCTTCCATAATTATTGGATTCTTCATCTCTATTTTATTCCGGATTGAGTTTTATCTTATTTGCATTACTTTACTTGTTTTTATTATTTTAATATTGCTTCAACCCTGTTTCGATCGACTAGATAGTGACCCCCAAAAGGAAGTAATAGTAGATCTCGGGCCCTTGGGAATACGACCCTCCTCGTGAGGTTTATTACTTGACGACCCGTGCACTTGCGGCCGGGGAGTCGCGTGCTCGCTCTTTAGCGTGTCGCGCGGCGACTCATCAAGTTTTTGGCGCCGTTGCCGGGGAGCATCCGAGAATACTAGGAAAACTTTTGGATCATTGCTCTAGTCTTTTCGCTTTCATTTGTAATTATCCATCTTTTATTGTTTTTGTTTTCGTCATTTTTATATATTCACTAATATCTCTTTTGTCTTTTGTTTTCTCAGGCGTCCTGTGCATAACTCGTGCAAACCTCACTGGGTTTGTAGAGCCGAACGAAGAAATTGAACGCGTCATACACCAACGGTTGAGAGAAACTCAAGTGGGTTCCTCCTCGGGATCAGTTGCTGCACCTGAATCAGTTCCTATAGCTATGGCCGAAGAGAGAAGAACTTTGTCTGACTATGAGAGGCCACAGTTTACTGGGGGAGGGTTTAGTGTGCAAGCTCCGGCTGCCAGTGCAAGTAATTTTGATTTGGCTAGACCAATCGGCATGATACAGAATTCAGTGCAGTTCGATGGCTTGGCCGATGAGGACCCGAATGAGCACCTATCCCGATTCCTCCAAATGTGCTCAACTTTCAAAGTCAATGGCCTATCTGATGATGCAGCTAGACTCCGTCTTTTCCCATTCAGTTTGCGGGGCGCCGCTTACAGGTGGCTCACATCACTCGCCCCGGGTTCCATAAAGACATGGGAGGAGATGGTAAACAAGTTTATGGGCCGCTATTTTCCTCCAAGCAAGGCTGCTAGATTAAGGCAAGAGATCTCGGCCTTCAGTCAAAGAGATTCCGAAACCCTCTTTGAAGCTCATGAGAGATTTAAAGACCTCTTGAGAAAATGCCTACATCATGGTTTCGAAGCTTGGATGCGAGTACAGATACTGTATAATGGCTTGAGCTACCAGAATCGTCAACTCATTGATGCCGCAGCCGGTGGATCCTTGAGTAGCAAATACCCCGAAGATGCCGAAGAATTAATTGAGAACATGGCACGAAATGAATCACATTGGGGTTCAAGGGCAAAATTGACTCAAGCTCGAGGGGTTCATGAAATCGATAGTAAAACCGCTCAAGATGCGAAGCTCGAAGCACTAGCGAAGCAAGTGAGCTTGCTTATGTCCGAAAGAACCGAGCGTTCGAGCACAAGTGTCAAGCAAGTGATGAATTGTGGAACTTGTGGAGGGGGGCATGATGTTGCTAGTTGCCCCATTTCAGTCCCCGATGTCACCCTACTCGAACATGTTGACTATGTGAATCAGGGGCAAAAATTTCAAGGAAACCCCTATGGTGGAACATACAACCCCGGGTGGAGAAATCACCCAAATTTCAATTGGGGAAATCAAGGCCAACAAAAATTTACGCAACCACCAGGGTTTCAGGCACAATCATCACAAGCACCTCCAACGGAAAGGAAATTCACTACTGAGGATGTCCTAGCTAAATACATGCAAATCACCGATGCAAGGTTGAACACACTTGAGACAACAGTGAGGAATATGCAAGCTTCAATCCAGGGCATCGAAAAACACTTGGGACAGATCGCGGTATCCATGGCGGAAAGGACACCGGGTAGTCTCCCTAGCAACACTGAGACTAACCCACGAGAACATGTGCAAGCTATCACTTTGAGGAGTGGTAGAGAGGTTGAGGTTCGACCGACTCCTAGGCCAATTGATAACAAGGAAAAGAACGTGGTGAGAGGCACTTCCTCCGTAGGTGGGGATGAAGCTAATGACAACCATGACAATTCAATTGAACCTCAAAACAAAGAAAAAAAATTGCTAGAGCACCAACCGAAGGTCCCCTATCCGGCAAGACTCAATCGGGACAAGGAGGACACTCAATTCAAAAAATTTTTGGAGATGATCAAGCAACTTCACATCAATCTTCCACTTGTAGAAGCCTTTTCTCAAATGCCAAAATATGCCAAGTTTATGAAGGAATTGCTTACAAACAGGAAGAAACTTGAAGAAGCATCTACAGTGTCTCTAGGGGAGAGCTGTTCGGCAATTCTCCAAAGCAAATTACCCGAAAAAATCAAAGACCCGGGTGGTCTAATTGTGGAGTGTCATTTCGGGGACTCGCTTGTAGAGAAAGCCCTTGCCGATTCCGGTGCAAGCATAAATGTTATGCCCTACAAGCTTTTCTTAAAACTGGGCCTTCAAGACTTAGAGCCGACGCGGATCACCATACAACTTGCGGACCGAACTGTTAGACGCCCGCGTGGCATTGTGAGCGATGTGATTGTGAAAGTTGGTGGTCTAGTTTTTCCGGCTGATTTTGTCATTCTTGATGTTGATGATGCTACTGAGGTCCCCATCATTCTTGGCCGGCCTTTCCTTGCCACATCCCGTGCCCTGCTGGATATTCAAGATGGGAAAATGACCTTGCGGGCCGGGAATGAAGAAGCCACTTTTAAAATTCCCGAGGCAATGAAACACCCCAAGGAGCTTGATGACACTTCTTATGCACTTGATGATACAGAATTACTAGTTCAAGATTGTGTGCATGAAGTCCTTATGATGAACCCCCTTGATGAATTCTTACAAGATGTTGTTCTTGAGGAGGAAGAGGCACCAAAGAAGGCACAAGAAGACCCTCCTCCTATATCCCCGGTCAAGTCACAAGGGCGAAGCAAAGGAGAGCGCTCGTGGAAGCGAGCATGGAAAAAGATAACCCCCAAGGTCAACAAAGCAAGCAAGAATTCTCATGACGAGGTACACACGGCATGCTTCGTCGACCTAGGTATGCACAACATCGATTCCCTCCTCTCCTTGAATTTGCCGGTTGGATCATCATTTGCATCCATTGGGACCTCAGGTAAAACTTCTTCTTTTAAACCACCATGAGTTGAGAAACTTGAACGTCAGGCTCGTGACGCTAAACAAGCGCTTATGGGAGGCAACCCATAAATTTTTACAATTCTGTACTTTTCAATTTTCGTATTTTGGTTATGCTATGTTTGGGTTGTGAGCTCTTCACTTCATTCGTTCTTGGTATGCGTTTATCGTGTATGACATTGTTTCCTCCCCATCTCGGTGAATTCCCATTTGTTTTGTGTTTATATATGTGTATCCTTTGTCCGAGATGAGTTTTGTAACGTTTTTAATGTCGGAGACTTGCTTTGGTTTGAAGAAAGCCATTTTCTGAAAATTTACAGGGCTCTGTGCGGCCACTGTGCGGCCGCACAGAGGCCGCACACCCCTGGCAGAAGGGTGTGCGGCTGGTGTGCCGCCCGCACACCACCCGCACACTGGCCCCAGTTTTGCTGCTGTAATGCTCTTCTTTCCGGCTTTTCTCCACATTTTCGCGCTTGTTTTGATCATACCACATCCCTCGCATCATTTCAACGTTAAAAATATTTTCAAAACTCAATTTATTTGCATACCTTCGAGGTGATTTCTTGGTTTTTAATTTCCTATCCGAATTGGATCTTCGGGGGATTATCGATGGCTTTCGATTTTGATCGCGATCGCGTTGTTTCCACTTCACTCATTTTTTCTTAACTCGTGTTCGTGCGTCTTAGCGTGTTGCCATGGCTTGATCTTTATTTTTCGAGACGTAGGTCACCGTTGGAGGAGACACAGAAGACCTTGAGCGGCTTCATCAGTCCTTTCACTCCGAGAGCTCACTTTCTCTTTCATTCCTTGTTTCTTTTCTTTATTTTTTGTGTGGTTGATGGATGCTTGACTCGACGTCTTTTCTCCTTGTAGGTAGAACAAGACGTCCATTTTTCTTCCTCTCCACTTCGCTTGTAGCCATGGTGATGGTCACCCCGAGCTCGTGCCTTGCAAAGCTCATTACCAATTTCTCGGGGAAGTTCATGACACCACCCTCTTTATTTTCCATGCATAAATTTTTCTGTACTGCTGATCAATGTACATTGAGGGCAATGTACTGCTTTAAGTGGGGGGTGGCTATGCATGTCTGATCTTCGTTACTTGTTTCGTGAACTTGTATGAAAACTTTTGGTAATTCTTGACTTGTTGCATGATTGTAAACCTAGGATGGCGTACTTAATTGTGATTGTATTATAGCTCGAAATCATGATAAATGCTAAGCTTTTTATGACCCTGCACACTTGAGATTTTCATGTCATTCTAGGCAATTCTCGCACTGTTCCCTTAGGAAGAACCCTGGACATCTAGGCGAGGAACCACAGCACTTTCGTGACCCTCTTAGTTGCTAACCCATACTAGTGGTTTCGCGCCTTGACGTGTTAGAATACCTTCTAATAGGGTTTTAAGGACCTTCTTCTTGTTCTTTTTTGCAATACGGTCAAAAAAAAAAAAAAAAAAAAAAAAAAAAAAAAAAAAAAAAAAAAAGGCAAAGTGAATAAAAACGTGGACAGTGCTCCTCTGTCCTAATAGCGAAGTAACCTGGGGTTCTGGCTCCTAACCAGAGTGTTCCTCTCGCCAAAAGCTATAAGGACATGAGCGCGTTTACATGAATGTGCAAAGCTCCAGGTAATGTGGATTTGCAGTTCATGTTAGTCCCGGAAAAGAAAAAGATAAACATTTTGCGTACAGAAAAATAAATTTTGACCGGTTATTGTTCGATAATAAGAGGAAGGATCCTTACGACTCTACTAGAAGTATTTCTACCACCTCAAGGCCGTATTCCACTATGTGGCGTGAATTGTTTCAAGAAGTGGTCCTCGGGGTCCTGTCTACCTTGTTTAGACTACAGGGCTTCGAACTAGGGGATTTGCACACACACAACACGACACGGCCAATGAATGCGTGAATGATCTCAAGTGGTCTTTGCTTAGTATTTTGAGTTTCGCTTTAGCTATGATACTTTCATCTCTTGCCCGAGGTTGTGTATTTAGTCACTTATCAGTATCCCTGGTTTTCCATGTCCGTTTGCTTGGGGACAAGCAAATGCTTAAGTAGGGGGTATTTGATAAGTGCCTAAATACATCATGTTATAGCTATGATGTTCTTGTACATTCATGCAACTTATGTGTATTTTCGATGAGTTTTTGCGCACTTGATGTTTTATTTTTCATTTCAGGGTTTCAAGGACCAAGTGCGCAAGTTTTGACCATATTCGTGTCATTCCGGGGATGATTGAAGAAGGAACGAAGAGTTGGAGCACCCTGGAAGCCGACGCGCCGCACACGGACACATTTTTTCTCGGCCGTGTGCGGCTACTGTGCGGGCTGCGCAGTGGCCGCACACCCTGGCCAGAAGGGTGTGCGGCCACTGTGCGGCCCGCACAGTGGCCGCACAAGGGAGACAGAGAGGTGTGCGGCCAGTGTGCGGGCCGCACACCACAGCCAGAAGGCTGTGCGGGCACTGTGCGGCCCGCACAGTGCCCGCACACCTTCGGGCTATATATGCTTGTTCTGAAGAGTTTTTGAAGGAGTTTTTTGGTTCTCATCCGGCCTCCACTTGCCCTAGACTTCATTTCACCATTTCTTGAGGGATTTTGGAAGGATTTTCGGCTAGATTTGAAGGAGAGAAGAAGGGGAAGACGTTGAGAAGCTTCATAGGGCTCGCCGGCGCGGATCCGACGAGCTACGCCATCAACCCTAGTCGACATCTTCGAGGGAGTTTTTCCTGTTTTTATTGGATGGAATTGTTGTATGATGAGCTCCTTAGTTTTGTGATGTTGAACTAAACCTCCCAAGGCCGCCGGGCTCCCGGTGAACCTTGGGAGGAGACTTTGTATGAATGACCTATATTTTGCTTTAAATGAATGTGTTAGTTTGATTGTTTGGTTTTAATTCATCATCTTGTTGTTCATTCTACAATGGATGGATTCCGTAGAATTGATTTTGAATGATACTTGTTTGGCGGGATGCTAGCTTGTATTAGGTCCTTTGATGAGTTAAAGAGGGTAACATGTATTAATACACCGGAGGTTCCGGGTGTTAATAGCCTCCCGCGCGATTAGGGTTAATTTAGCCGAGAGCGTGCATTAGATTAACCCTAATCAAGACTCCTTGTTCTCATTGACATCGTAGGGGTATTTTCTGGATAGAGAAACCCGTACTGGATTAGGGCTACACTACGGAGGTTCCGGGGTAGTCGACATCCGAGTCTAGCGGACCAAAACCAAGCCAACCCTAGTTTTATAATTATCTTGGTCATTCGTATTTAGTCTTCTCCCGGGGGAATCTTCGCCCGAGGCCTTCCATAATTATTGGATTCTTCATCTCTATTTTATTCCGGATTGAGTTTTATCTTATTTGCATTACTTTACTTGTTTTTATTATTTTAATATTGCTTCAACCCTGTTTCGATCGACTAGATAGTGACCCCCAAAAGGAAGTAATAGTAGATCTCGGGCCCTTGGGAATACGACCCTCCTCGTGAGGTTTATTACTTGACGACCCGTGCACTTGCGGCCGGGGAGTCGCGTGCTCGCTCTTTAGCGTGTCGCGCGGCGACTCATCACTAGCATACCGATATATTCATTCGATACTTAGCAGGTCAGTGAGTGGCCGAGGAGATAGCACCGGGGTATTCAGCCGCCAAGAGCTACGTTATCTATATTTTATGGCACAGTGCATTCTACTCCACCTAGGACACATTCTGGTAGAGTATCTATGATAAGTGTTTGTGGTATAGTAACGCGAATCATTATTATCTTACAATGAACATATCTTTTATCAGATTTTATCACTAAATGGTGTGTATTTGTGTATTCTTATGTACTGTAGGTGATAAGTGCTCGTGTTATAGTAATGCGAAGTGTTATTATCTTGCAATGAGCATTGATTTAATCAGATTTTATCACTAAAAAGTGTGCATTTGTTTATTTTTGTGCATTGTAGGGTTGCGGAGCCAATTTGGAGAAGAATGAAGCAAGAATAGGTTATGTTCGCCATTGTTGAGGAGTTTTCGGACTAAGTGGTAGCTTCCCCGCAAGTGTACGGGATCGCCAAGTAATACCCTGTGAGTGACACAGGGGTCGTATTCCACTGGGGCCAAGGAAGTACTATTACTCACCCTTCATCTATTTTCTAGCCTACCATTCAATATGAGTAGAAGAGAAATAAAACAAACAAACTAATTTAAACTAATCCTATGGCCTGGTAACTAACACACGGATGTAAACAATCAAGGGAGTATCAAGCATGAGAAGGGTGTGTATGGACAAGGAATCCACCTAGGGTTGTCATTAAGTCCCAAACTAGGATGATATAAAGATGCATTGATGATAGTTGAGACCAAGAGACCTCGTGAGTAGATTAGCCCCGATTTCTCAGCGACTAACCCCTGATCCCATACGAGTGTTAATCAGAATCTCTCCGTATTAACACACCTACGATCGCAAAGAGTTCAAGGAAGTCTCTAATAGGAGTAAACCTACTATCCTTCGGCTAAACCTAGCAATGGAGGGCTACGGACACCCAATTTCTCGGCGTGTCGGCACAAGAATCCCCTTTCAATCTCTCCTAGATCTAGTACACGTGAGTAGGTCACGTCTACGTGTACAACTCATAAAAGAATCACGGATTTCTCCACATATGTAATTCTAGACATGAAAGCATGAAAGATTGAATCTCAAAACAACCAACAAACTAGATTAATAACAACATCCAAAGTTCATACAAAAGATTAACCCTAGGGTTCATCCAAATCCAAACACAATGATAAGCTAATCCCTCATTACAAGGGACACTTAAACAACAAACAAGGAAGACAAAAACATAAAAGAAGCAATGAAAACCCCCTCTAGGTTGTAATCTCCTTGAATGGATGAAGCCTCAAATGATGATGCAATGGTGGCGTAGATCTTCACTCCAACTCCTTCTCCCTTGCTCCTCTCCCTCTTGGTGATGATGTGTGCTTGTTTCCCACAAAGATCCCCGCCGAAAGATGGCCGGAAGGCCCCAAGGAGGTGCGGTGGCGGCGGTCTCAAAGACCAAGAGAAAAGTCCCCTTCAAAAGCCCAAGAAGTCCCCATTTATACCCCCGAAGCATACGGGCCGTATGGAGGGCCGTATGGATGTAGATTAGGTCAAGAAAGCCCCAAATCCCGAGACTCACTGGGTAGTTAACTGGGCGGTCAACTGGGTAGTGAAGGGTAGGCAAAACATGCTGGAAACACTTTACTGGGTCGCAGACTGGGCCGTTAGATCCTCACGGGGTAGCAGACGGGGCCGTGAGGCTTAGGCAAAATTCTCAGGATTTTCTTGGCCGAAGACCCCCAGGTGCTACAGTACCTGCTACAGTGCAAAATGCTGCAGCACCCCAAGCTACAGTGGATATGCTACAGTACCGCGACCAGGTTTTTCTTCTCTTTTCTACCCAGAATATGTGCTCATGATCTCTATGGCTTCTACATGCCCTACAAATCAAATAGTACTCGATTAAGCACAAAACGGGCATCTATTCATACAAAAATACATGCTAAGTGAATAAAATACATATACTGAAATACATACATTTAGACACTTATCAAATATCCCCACACCTAAGCGTTTGCTTGTCCCCAAGCAAACAAATCATGAAAAATAGAGGGAAAGATAAGTGGCTAAATGTACTATCTCCGGCTCGAATAAAATGAAATTCTACAAGCAATGGATAATGATATATAGATGTCGAGTTACAATCAATAAGTACAACAAAAAGATCCTGTCTCACCTCTTATATGTCTGTGCTGTGTAAGTGAATTTTCTGTCTCATATGCCCTTACTTGGTCTAGCCTAATGACTTCAATCAGTATAGCTCTAGATGCTAATCACTCCACATGTACAGAGTACTAGGCCTTAGAATGCTAAGTGCTACCTCAATGAACAAGTAAGATCCTTCTAACTCCTGAATTTGAAACTAAATCCCATTTCTTCTCAAAACATCAAGTAGGCAGTCTAAGCGATCACTAGGGTTTTATTTATATGTATATACATTTTTTTTTTCGAGTCCGCCTAACGTAGACTGTACCAAAATCTTTCTGGAGGGTGCACATGCTGGTTAGGCACAAGAGCCACCCAACTACTCGATTACAGTCTGCATAGACGCATTCATGCTTCATTAGCAGAGGAATACTGACATAGACTCATTTTCATTTTTTTTTTTTTTTTTTTTTTATGCACCCTAGATCATGTCTTTAAACTGCACTACAAGTCACAAAACTAGGACTAGCTCAACAAGGCTTAGAAGTTCTTAAGAGTTCATTGAAGGATAGAACTTAGTCTTCTAAGGCCAAGTACTCAAGGTTGTGTGTTAAGCATACAAGAGAGTTAAAGTAGTCAAGTTGGCTATTCCTAGGGCATCAACAAAAAATTCAGTGCACAAGACAATACTAGAGGTGAAACAGGATTCAGTAGAGCACAAAAAGTATATGTAACTCACATCAATCATTAGTTCATGCTTGAAGAATCTCACAAGAATGTATAAAGCCATCATTGATAACACTAGCATGTAAATATGGTCTTAATACATGTAATACACCCATCCCCACACCTAGTGTTGTACATTGCCCTCAATGTACACTAATCATGGATAACATGGCAATATAAGCAATAAAAACATTATAGGAGGGTGAAAATGAACTTCCCCGGTTTATTTTGTGCAACTACCGATGTGCGACCCGAACATAGAGTACGGCGAATTATACAAGTCGGGTCCAATCTCCATTGAATGCGGAGAAGCTCGCCAAATTTCCCTTAATGCCCTACAAGGCAAAAAGGGCACATCATCATTCCACAGAATTTACAAAGGAGAGACGGGGAGTAATCATGCAAGAACTAAAACAAAACACAAAAAGAACACAATAAGAACAAACACAAACACAACAAACAATTAACAAAAGAAAAACAATGGAACAAAACATCGTCCAAGCAAGTCCATGCTTATTCAATATCATGATGCCCAATTCTCTCTTATTGCAAGTGTTGCAAAGGGATAAAAAGATGATACAATGGCAGGCCCAAATACAAGAAAATCAAGGGTACTCATGATGGAGTGTGAAAGAATTCAAGAAATGCTACAGTAACTCCCAATAAAAATTTGCAAGAGCTTCCCTTGTTCATGGAGCATAAAAAATTTTTACAAAGCTTTGAAATTACTCCAAAAACCCACAAAAACAACAAACAACCAATCTCCCACAACATTGTCATCCATTCAACTTGAAAAAAATAGGAGAGAGGAAGAATAAACATTCATGCCCAACACTTAGGGTTTAGGAAGGGGTACCTTAGAAGATCGGTGAAAATGATGGCAAAACTCCCAATAAATCATGCAATTTAAGTCCTTGAAAGTAGGAGAATAATGTAGAGGAAGAAAAACGAAGAAAAACGGTGAAGGAATGAGGGAAAACGGATGAGAAATGAGAAAGATATGAAGAAAACGGTGGAGAGATACACAACTTAAAGTTCAGCCCGAGTGTCCATACGGGTCACCTCAAGGCCGTGAGGGGGGCCGTGAGCCCTAGGCCAAAGGCTCTGCCAAGGGGCAGACGGCCCACCAAACGGCCTCTTGAGGCCGTGAGGACCTGGAAAAATCTGAAAATCTCTCAAATGCAGCCCAAAACACCCAATGAAAGCCATGAAGTGATTAACAACACCTCCTACTTGAAAGTAATGCGTAAAAACTCGATCTAATGAATGGCATAACATCAAAAATATGTGTTTCTCAAGATGGTTATCGATTAAAACACAAGAACGACGATGAGAAAAATGTACAAGGCAAACAAGCATGGACTTATTCAAACAAACAAAAATACGAAAGAAACACAAATACACAAAACACACTCAACTAAAAACACAAAAAGAAAATGAAGAAATTTGAAGCTTGGGTTGCCTCCCAAGAAGCGCTTGTTTAACGTCATTAGCTCGACGTACCTCTTTCTTACCTAGGGAGGCTTGAAAATGGTGTGTTCATCCCGGCTAGAAGTGGCATAGGAACTACCAAGAAATACGAAACATACCTTCCGGGATGATGCGCATTTGGAGGCAATGCATGAGTCACCTTTTGGCCTCCATGGAAAAAGCTTGGGCCGGGAGTTGTGCAATTTAAACTTGGGCGGATCCTTAGAAGGCTTGAACCTCCTTCCCGCTTCTTCTTTGTTCCCAGCAAGAATTCCTTTGAGCACCCCACCACAAAGTTGCTTGGGCCTCCATGGAAAAAGTTTTGGTCGAGAGTTATTTAAGCTCGGCACGAGTGGGTCCATGGACGGTTTCCACCTCCTACCCACATCTTCTTCCTCGACTCCTAGTAGATGGCCTTGAACTACCCATAAGTGTTGTTTGGGTCTCCAAGGAAACAAGTTTGGTTGAGAACTTGTCAATCTTTGCATAGGTGGATCAATTGGAGGCTTCAACACCCTATCCACAATTTTTTTCTCAACCCTTCTTGAATAGTTAACCATTGCCCACAAAATTTGCTTGGGCCGCCACGGAAAAATTTTTGGTTGGGAATTGTCCAAGCCCGGCATTGGTGGGTTCAAGGATGGCCTTAGCTTCCTTCCCACATCATCAAATACAATTCCCGGAATTATCTCTCGGCACTTGAAGATTATTGATTCATTGATGGAGTGATCGATATGAAGGTGAGTAGTGTCTTCAAATGTGGTCAATGGAGCTTCTTCCACTTCCTCACATTTTTCCATAGCCATGACGTCCTCCACATTGTCGTGCTTTACCCCGTCTTCCAAAACACTTGGGCAATCTTCGGTCCCCACCTCTATTTGTTTCCCACTCATAGGAGTGATGGCTCTTATGTGCTCAATTGGGTTACTCGAAGAAGGCTCGGAATTTGCAATAACAAGTTGCCCGACTTGGTTCTCGAGAGACTAAATAGAAGCATGTACACTCCTCAGTATGGTGCCAAATTCATCAAACCTTTTGTCTATATTCTGAAACCCTCTTTCTGTGTTGATCATAAATTTGGCCAAGACCTCTTCAGTGGTGTACCTTCTCACTTGTTGTGGTTGGGGCTGAAATTGGGGAACTTGGGGTTGTGGTGGACTCAATTGTTGTGGATTTCCTTGGCATGCTTTCATGGCAAAACATTTTCCTATCTTTTCTTCAAGTGCATAAATTTTTGCGGCCAAAAGTTTTTCTTGAAAATCCATGGCCCTGTGCAAATGAATAAAACAAAAATCAATAAGATAACAAGGAACTTAAAAGAGAAAGAAAACAAACAAGTATACACAAAAGGATAGGAAACACATAGAAAGACAAATATTTACAAAAGGAAATAAAAATGACTAGAGCAATAGACTACAAGCTTTCCTAATATTCCTTGAATGTCCCCCGGCAACGGCGCCAAAAACTTGATTGCTTCCCCGCAAGCGTACGGGATCGCCAAGTAATACCCTGTGAGTGACACAGGGGTCGTATTCCACTGGGGCCAAGGAAGTACTATTACTCACCCTTCATCTATTTTCTAGCCTACCATTCAGTATGAGTAGAAGAGAAATAAAACAAACAAACTAATTTAAACTAATCCTATGGCCTGGTAACTAACACACGGATGTAAACAATCAAGGGAGTATCAAGCATGAGAAGGGTGTGTATGGACAAGGAATCCACCTAGGGTTGTCATTAAGTCCCAAACTAGGATGATATAAAGATGCATTGATGATAGTTGAGACCAAGAGACCTCGTGAGTAGATTAGCCCCGATTTCTCAGCGACTAACCCCTGATCCCATACGAGTGTTAATCAGAATCTCTCCGTATTAACACACCTACGATCGCAAAGAGTTCAAGGAAGTCTCTAATAGGAGTAAACCTACTATCCTTCGGCTAAACCTAGCAATGGAGGGCTACGGACACCCAATTTCTCGGCGTGTCGGCACAAGAATCCCCTTTCAATCTCTCCTAGATCTAGTACACGTGAGTAGGTCACGTCTACGTGTACAACTCATAAAAGAATCACGGATTTCTCCACATATGTAATTCTAGACATGAAAGCATGAAAGATTGAATCTCAAAACAACCAACAAACTAGATTAATAACAACATCCAAAGTTCATACAAAAGATTAACCCTAGGGTTCATCCAAATCCAAACACAATGATAAGCTAATCCCTCATTACAAGGGACACTTAAACAACAAACAAGGAAGACAAAAACATAAAAGAAGCAATGAAAACCCCCTCTAGGTTGTAATCTCCTTGAATGGATGAAGCCTCAAATGATGATGCAATGGTGGCGTAGATCTTCACTCCAACTCCTTCTCCCTTGCTCCTCTCCCTCTTGGTGATGATGTGTGCTTGTTTCCCACAAAGATCCCCGCCGAAAGATGGCCGGAAGGCCCCAAGGAGGTGCGGTGGCGGCGGTCTCAAAGACCAAGAGAAAAGTCCCCTTCAAAAGCCCAAGAAGTCCCCATTTATACCCCCGAAGCATACGGGCCGTATGGAGGGCCGTATGGATGTAGATTAGGTCAAGAAAGCCCCAAATCCCGAGCCTCACTGGGTAGTTAACTGGGCGGTCAACTGGGTAGTGAAGGGTAGGCAAAACATGCTGGAAACACTTTACTGGGTCGCAGACTGGGCCGTTAGATCCTCACGGGGTAGCAGACGGGGCCGTGAGGCTTAGGCAAAATTCTCAGGATTTTCTTGGCCGAAGACCCCCAGGTGCTACAGTACCTGCTACAGTGCAAAATGCTGCAGTACCCCAAGCTACAGTGGATATGCTACAGTACCGCGACCAGGTTTTTCTTCTCTTTTCTGCCCAGAATATGTGCTCATGATCTCTATGGCTTCTACATGCCCTACAAAGCAAATAGTACTCGATTAAGCACAAAACGGGCATCTATTCATACAAAAATACATGCTAAGTGAATAAAATACATATACTGAAATACATACATTTAGACACTTATCACTAAGCAAGGAACAAGACATGAGTTTAGACTTGTGGGTGTGTGCCAACCTCCATTGGAGGGGCACAAGGGCAGTCACATTCACAAAAGTCTAACTCGTGTAGCATTGGAGAACTTCGCCAATGAAGAGAAATGAAGTAATCGACATAATCTACCATTGATTGCGTGCCCAATTCAATGGCCTCGATGAAGAACGATGAATTCGGGAGCATTTCGGCTAAGTGCTGTAGCAAAGTTACTGTTCACAGTGCCGAAAAATCACAATTTCAGAATTTCCACACGGCCGTGTGGAATTAAGACACGGGCGTGTGGAATTCCTGGTTTTTCACAGGGCCGTGTGGAATTAACACAGGGGCGTGTGGAACTCCGATTTCAGCCCGATTTCAGCCTATAAATAGCCCCTTTTCAGATCTATTTGGGGACCCTCCCCTTCTATCACTTGGATATCTTTTGGGGGGCTTTCGGCTAGGGTTTGAAGAGGTTCTTGGAGGTCTTTGGAGGCGATTAAACGGCATCGACATCGACATCCTTTGGAAGAAAGCTATTGAGGAAGCTCTCATCGGCATTGATTTGTCGAGATGTGCCTTAGGCTTGACAAGGGATTCGTTGGAGAAGACACGCGACTACACAAGACCATCGATACGATCTACAAGGGGGTTTTCTTTATGGTTTTCATGCATATGTTCTTAAACTATTTATTGATTTTGTATTGCTCCATGGAGAGCTAAACCCTAGTGGGTATTCGGACTTGTAAACCCTAGGATGATATTGTTTCTATGACTTTTATTATGCTTTCTTAATTTAATGTTCTATTATTGAGTTCCAATCTTGCATGCCGATTGTATGAGATTTTCCCTTAGCCGTGACACTAGGGTTGAGAATCTATTAGGTTATCCTTTGAGGGTGTGACAACCTCTATAGGATTAGACTACACAAGGTTGGAGAGGGTTGAGAGGGAGAGTTGTGAGGTAGCGATGTACCCCTTTCCCCTCCGGTGTGGTTTCTCCCTACCTCCGTTTCCTTGATTCATTAGCGGTCGAGATAGAGTGAAGTGCTAGGTAGATAAACTCCCCTGGGGCTTAGTTACGTGAGTAACAGTGTGAAGGGTTGAAGTGAATCCTACGCACTGGGGCTTAATCTAGACTAGGGTTCTTCCACCTGGACCAAAGGGTTAGAACTACACATAGGAACAGGTTTTACCACTAGGAGTCCCTAGAACTTAATGCAATCCTACGTAGTGTGAGGCTTAGGTAGATATACTCCTCTAGGGCTTAGTTGACAGGTCAACGAGAGTCAAGAGTCGTAGTGAATCCTAATGCCGGGGCATAGTGTTGGGGTTAGTCACGGTTGACCTTAGGTTTTGGACCGTGTGTTTAAGGATATCCTCGACTCAATTATGCATCAATTAGAGGGTATAATACTAGTCTTGCACTAGAAGCATTAGTCTTAGAGGGAGCTTTGTCCGGGTACCCCATCTTTATATCGATTACCTCTCCTACCCTCATTATTCTTCTTGCACTCTTTTATTTTCTTTTACATTTATATATATATATATATATATATATATATATATATATATATATATATATATATATATATATATATATATATATATATATATATATATATATATATATATATACACTTCTTTCATCATCGACTTCTTTCATAGCTAAATAGCGATAACACTTGTTTCTAAACACTATTCCCTATGGATACGACTACCCACTCACCAGGGTATTTTTATTACTTCGACAACCCGTGCACTTGCGGGGTACACACGCAAGGGGTGTGTCAAGTTTTTGGCGCCGTTGCCAGGGAATAGGCGTTTTAGAGACATTTGTACTTTGCTATTTTAGCTATTCATCCTTTATTCTATTTCACCTTTTTCTTATTCTTCCATTGTTCTAATTTGTTTTCTTTTGTTTTGTCTCACTTTTTCTTGCAAGGAGCCTAAATGGAGATTGATTCAATCATTGAGCTATATTCTCAAGTTGAAGCTCTTAGTACAAAGCTTGATAGAGTTATTGCTTCACAACAACAGAGCAATCCAGGCTATAGCACACATCATCCAAGTGAAAGGAGCTACCAAAAGTTTTTATGGAATAACGATGGACAACATTGGGAAGCACCTCAAGAGCAATTTCAAAAGGATGAGAGACTCGAAGAGGATGCACCTCCGTGGAGAAAGGTACTAGATAACTTTATTGAAGCATCCGATGCCTCTTGCCAAAGTATGGAAGCCACACGAAAGTGTCATGAAGCCTCCTACAACAACCTTGAACATCAATTAGGATGGATACTTGACACACTCTCCAAGGAACATGAAGTATTTGAGCAAGTAAAGCAAGACCCTTGAACTCATCTTTTTATGGGACTTGGAGAGTTCTTTTAGGGCATCTTGAGTTTTCTTCTTAGGGCCTCTCATCACCACCTTCGATCTGAGGAAGAAGAAGCTTTTGGAGGGCGATCTCTGCAAGGATTTGGCAAGGAGAGCAAGGTTTTGGGAAAAATCCATGATCTAGGGCTCACATTTGGAGATTGAAGACAAGGGAAGCCACCTCTTTGAGTGGCGTCTTTGGAACTTCTCCGGCCTTCATTCTTTGAGGGAGTTCTTCTCATGCCTTTCTTGGTTGTTTTCATGTATTTCTTGTTGTATTTAGTGAACATGAGCAACTAAACCCCAAGGTCACCTGATGTAGGTGAACCTTGGGGGTGAACTTGTGATGTTTTGGATGATCTTGTTCTAATTATTGTTTGTGGCTTGTTTGTGATCCATTGTTTGGTGTTTTTGCATACTTGGTATGTATAAGAACTCTATGTATCAAAAGATTTAGGAAATGATAGGTTGCATGGCCATTGCCCTAGTGTTAGACTCACCAAGCTTGGAAGGGAAATACGTAAAATACGCCGTGACCATCGGGTATTTGTACCCCTCCACTCCTAGGGTTAAATACTCCTTTGTATTTTAACCCTAGTTTGAGAAGACCCCTTCACCCAATCGTAGGCGCAATCTTGGCGGTATACGTATCGTATCCAATACCCGTACCGGATTAGGGGTCAATTACCGTGCCCATCGGGTTGGCCTAGTTTAGGGTTTTCATGGTCCAATTAGCCACTTGCATGTTAGTCCAAGCTTCTTACTCACTTTAGTAGCCCCTAAGGGAATCCTCATTCGTGACCACTTCTAGCCACATTTTACCCCGTATTTGGTCCTTGTATGTTTGTATTGTTTATTTATTTGCTCAGTTTCTTTACTTTCTATTCACTCTCTTGAATTGTGCCGGTTGGACAACATTGTAAGAAGGAAGTAAGGGTAGCTTCTCTGGCCCCAGGGAATACGACCCCCCCGTGCTTGCGCACGGGGTATTACTTGGCGATCCGTGCACTTGCGGTAAGCGTTATCAAGTTTTTGGCGCCATTGTCAGGGACCCACGAGAAATACTCGGGAAACTTTGAGCTTGTTGATTTGACCATTTTCTTGTTTAATATTTAGCACTCTTGTATATATTCCATCATTCCTTTATTTGCATTTTATTTTCTTGTTTCTCTTTGGTTTCTAATTATTGATTCTAATTTTTGTGAGGTACCCATCTTATGACAAGAGCGAGTCAAGCTAATTTGGTTGAGCCCGACGACGAGATTGAACGAACTTTGCATCAAAGGTTGAGAGAAGTAACTGAAAGTTCAGAGCAACAAGAAATTCGGGTTGAATCTAGTGAACCATCCTTGATGGCCGAACCTAGGAGGACTTTGTCGGATTATGAAAGGCCACAATTCACCGGTGATGAATTCAGTGTGTAAGCGCCTGCTGTGCCGGTGATGACTTGACCGTAAGCGCACGGGTCACCAAGTAATACCCCTCACGCACGCGCGAGGGGGTCGTATTCCCTGGGGTCCCAAGAGCTGCTATTACTCCCCTCTAGATGACACTGTCTAGCCTACCAAATATAGATTTAAAACAAGATAAGAAAACAAATAAAAGAGAAAACTATAAACACATGGACTAAGGCTCACCACATAAGCATACTAAGGAAGCAAGTAACAATGAAAGTTCGAGGTCCCCGGGCGAGGATCCCCTCGGGACTACTAAAGCTAGAAGGATACTCGAATTACACAGGTAAAGGTGGTTAGGCCAAGAGATGTCCAAAGGTAGGTCACCCCGATGGTCACGGTAATAACCCCTAATCCGGTATGAGTATTGGAATACGGAATTGCTTCCGCCCAAATCCTCACACGATTGCAATGCGCCTAGGAAAATCCCGAATTAAGGTCAAACACAACATCTAGGCTCAACCCTAATGGTTGGAGTGGTATAAATACCCGATGGTCACGACGTATTCGTACATGTATCCCTTCCAAACTTAGTGTGTCTAATACTAAGGTGATGGTCACGCAACCTAGTATAACCTAGAAATCGATACACAGAGTTCTCATGCATACCAATACATCAAAGTGCACCAAGCTTGAACCATAAACCACACAAATACCATACATGTAAATCAAGTATTCATACAAGCAAGTTCATCCCAAGGTTCACCGGATGCCCGGTGACCTTAGGAGTCTAGTTCATCATCAACAATGGAAAGAGTATAGAAAACAAGAAATACAACAAAAAGCTCATAAAACTTCCCCTAAGATGAAGACTAGGAGGTGGTGATGAGAATCTGACGGATCGACACCGACGAACTCCTAGATGTGCTCCTTGATAGATCCCTCTTCTCCCCTTGATTTGCCCTTCAGATCTGCCTTCTCCAACCCCTTGAAGCCTAGGAAGATGATGGTGGTGAAATGGTGGCCAAAGACAATAAGAAGAATGCCCAAAAAGCCTTTAAAACCTAATTTCGGGATGCTATGCGGCCTCCTATGCGGCCTCGCATGCGGGGAGAGAAAGTTTCCGAGAAGTCCCGAAAATCGCGTAAGTTGCTACAGTGCACGCTACAGTAGAATTGCTACAGTAATGCATGCGGCCTCCACTGCGCCCGCATGGTTGCCCGCATGATTTTCCTGACTAAGCCATTCTTCAAGTCTTCGTGCTACAGTGGTTGCTACAGTGCACCCGGGCTCCGAAAATAGTGTTTTTGATGCCGATTCTTCTCCAATTTTGTCATCGAGCTCACCGGGGCCTCATTGGTGCTTGTAACACGAAAGAAACCAATTCAGACCAAAAACGAGTGTCAACTCATATAAAAATACGCAATACATATGCCTGAATACGTAGAAAATACGTATATTTAGGCGTTTATCAAACATCCCCACACCTAAGCATTTGCTTGTCCCCAAGCAAACACACATGAAGAACAGGGGCACGATGATAAACGACTAAACATACGACCTCAAGCTCAATTGTAAAGGACCCCACAAGCGTAGATAGAAGGAAAGACAGATAATGAGTTGTTCTGTTGGCAACTGGGTAAGGATAGTCCTGTTTCATCTAAAGTGCACCTGTGAGTGTGTGCTGACTTCCAACCTCAACCTCCATACCATGGATCACCCGAAGGTGTCCAATCACTCCACACACAATGAAGTCAGCATTAATATATTAAAAACACCCTTAATACCCAGTTAAGAGTCCTTCGGGTCCTGAATAAAACTTTGGCTCTCAAGTGGCTATGCAACAGGCTCCAAGGGATACAAACAAGATATATTATTCTTTACTTACATATATACATAGTTTTTTTTTGTTTTTTTTTCTGAGTCCGACTAACGTAGACTGCACAAAAATATTTCAGACGGATGCACATGCTGGCCAGGCACAAGAGCCACCCATCCTACTTGATTACAGTCCACATAGACGCATTCATGCTGTAATAGCAGAGGAATACTGTCATAGACTCCACTTTTTTTTTTATTTTTTTTATTATTTTTTTATGTATAAATTGTATCTCGTATCCCCCGGTATAAAACCTGTTAAACAAACTCACTTGAGGCCAAAGAAAACAACAAAGGACCTCAAAAGCTCTTAAAAAGGCATTGAAAGTAGACTTTAACAAATTAATGCCGAAAATATTGTAATGGGTTAGTTGGAGTGTATGAGGTGGAAGTACATGTGTAAAAGTCTGTCAGTGCACTAAACATAAAGCAGGACATCATTTAGGCATAATAATGAAATACAACTCATAACTGTCAACCCTTCATGCTAGGAAGTCCTAAACTAGGTATCATTGCTATCATAGGTAGAACAAGCATGCAATTGCAAAGAAATTTTCAAAGTTCACGAGAAAAACCAAATCCACCCCCCACTGAAAGATGCACATTGTCCTCAATGTGCCTAAGCGATAGGATGCAATAATATAGACAATAAAAACATAGTAGGAGGGTTTCGTAAACTTCCCCGAGTCTCAAAGTATGAGTCTTGAAGTCCATGAGATCGGGGCGACCACCGAAGCTTATGATAGATAATGGAGAAGAAAGTGTGCTTGATGTCCAAATTCCACCCTGCAAAGTAGAAGAGAACATCAACTTAAGGCATCCATCACACACAAAGAAAACAAAACACACAAATAAACAAACAACTAACATCACAAGAACAATTAAACAAGAAATGATCCAAGCAAGTCCTTTGTGCAATAAAAAACATGAAGTCCAATTTTCTTTAATGCAAGTGTTGTGGGGGATAAGAGTATACAAGGATGCTACAAAATTAGGACAAATACAAGAGAAGAAATGGTTTCTCATGATGGGATATGAATGAGTTCAAGAAGTGCTACAGTAATTCCCAAAAAAAATTTGCAAGAGCTTCTCTTGTAAATGGAGCATAAAAATTTTTGCAAAGCTTTAAAATTGATCCAAAAACCCACAAAAACAACAAACAACCAATCTCCCACAACATTATCATCCATTCAACATGAGAAATAGGAGAAAGGAAGAAGAACCAATCATGCTCAAAACTAGGGTTTAGAGAAAGGTACCTAGGAAAGTCGGTGAAGATGATGACAAAACTCCCAATAAATCATCCAAATTAAGTCCTTGGAAGTAGGAGATTCGTGTAGAGGAAGAAAAATGGAGAAAAATGGTGAAAGAATGAGGGAAAATGGATGATAAATGAGAGAGATATGAAGAAAATGGTGAAGAGGTACCAAACTTAAAGTTCTGCCCGAGGGTCATGCGGGGTCTTGTACGGCCGCACAAGGGGCCGCACCACTCTCTGGATGCCTATGCAGCCTGCTATGCGGCCGCATACCAGGCCGCACCACTCTCTGGATGCATATGCGGGCTGCTATGCGGTCAATAAATGGGTGATTTTCAGTTTTTGCATCAAATGCTCATCCAAACGCCCCAAAATCACATAAAAACAATGCCGAATTCACCCACAACACCCAAAACATGATAATTGATGCATGGAGATGAATGATAACACAAAGAATGCACAAGAATCATGAATGAAAACAAGTAAACAAATTATGAAAAGCGACTAACTAACCACAATCACACACTTGAAAACAAAGAACACTCAAGCAACCAAACACACCCAAATACGAAAAACACATATGCAATGAATTTTTATGCTTGGGTTGCCTCCCAAGAAGCGCTTGTTTAACGTCATTAGCTCGACGTACCTTTTTCTTACCTAAGGAGGCTTGAAAACAGTGTGTTCATCCCGGCAAGAGGTTGCATAAGAACTACCAAGAAATATGAAACATACCTTCCGGGATGATGCAAATTTGGAGGCAAAGCATGAGCTACCTTTTGGCCTCCATGGAAAAAGCTTGGGCCGAGAGTTGTGCAACTTAACCTTGGGCGGATCCTTAGATGGCTTGAACCTCCTCCCCGCTTCTTCTTTGTTCCCAGCTCCTATGAAATGCCCTTGAACTACCCATAAGTGTTGTTTGGGTCTCCAAGGGAACAAGTTGGGTTGAGAACTTGTCAATCTTTGCATAGGTGGATCAATTCGTGGCTTTAACATCCTTTCCACATTTCTTCTCCCAACCCCTCTTGAATAGTCAACCATTGCCCACAAAATTTGCTTGGGCCGCCACGAAAATATTTTTGGTTGGGAATTGTCCAAGCCCGACATTGGTGGGTTCAAGGATGACCTTAGCCTCTCACCCACATCTTCAAATACAATTCCCAGAATTTTCTCTCGGCACTTGAAGATTATTGATTCGTTTGTTGAATGATCAATGTTGAGGCAAGTAGCGTCTTCAAATGTGGTCAATGGAGCTTCTTCCACTTCCTCATATTTGTCCATGTCCATGATATCATCCTCCTCTCTTTCTTCTTCAACTCCACCTTGAATTGGAACATCTATCATTTGCTCACAAGGTATAGATGAGACCTCAATTGCTTCTTCAATCTCCCACACCTCAACATCAATTTCCACCTCAATATCACCTATGTTCTCTTCCAATCCAGTGTCAATCTGAGGTAGGTCTTCTCTAGTGCGTGGCAACTCTGTCGATATATTGGAAGACACTCCTATCTTGTTTTCCATGCTTGGAAGAGATAGATGGGCACTAAAATTTTTGGAACTCAGGGCTTCAAGTTCAGCATCCGAATTCATTATAAATCTTACAAGCACATCTTGTGTATTGAAGCCCCATTCATTAAGTGGCCTACTTTGAATGACTAGAGGGTGGTCATGCCATGGTTCTTGAAAGGAGGGTTCTTGTGGCAATCCTTGGTAAGGGTGCTCCCATTGTTGGGTATAATGATGTGTAGAAAAATTTTGGTGCCCTTGCCAATATGGATAGTAGTCATTATGATATAGATTGCTCTGGCGTGCTCTCATGGCAGAATATTCTTCCATTGCTTTCTCAAATGCATAGTTTCTTGTGGCCAATAGTCTTTCTTTGTGGTCCATGGCCCTGTATAAGCAAACAAAATTAAAATTAATAAGCTATCAAAGAAAACAAGAAAGAAGTAAAATAAATAAATATGCACAAAATGGTAAAGGACACATACAAAGACCAAAATTTACAAAAGGAAATAAAAATGACTAAATCAGTGAACTAAAGGTTTTCCTAGCATCCTTGAAAGTTCCCCGGCAGCGGCGCCAAAAACTTGATGACTTGACCGCAAGCGCACAGGTAGCCAAGAAATACCCTTTACGCACGCGCGAGGGGGTCGTATTCCCTGGGGTCCCAAGAGCTGCTATTACTTTCCTCTAGATGACACTGTCTAGCCTACCAAATATAGATTTAAAACAAGATAAGAAAACAAATAAAAGAGAAAACTATAAACACATGGACTAAGGCTCACCACATAAGCGTACTAAGGAAGCAAGTAACAATGAAGTTCGAGGTCCCCGGGCGAGGATCCCCTTGGGACTACTAAAGCTAGAAGGATACTCGAATTACACAGGTAAAGGTGGTTAAGCCAAGAGATGTCCAAAGGTAGGTCACCCCGATGGTCACGGTAATAACCCCTAATCCGGTATGAGTATTGGAATACGGAATTGCTTCCGCCCAAATCCTCACACGATTGCAATGCGCCTAGGGAAATCCCGAATTAAGGTCAAACACAACATCTAGGCTCAACCCTAATGGTTGGAGGGGTACAAATACCCGATGGTCATGGCGTATTTGTACATGTATCCCTTCCAAACTTGGTGTGTCTAATACTAAGGTGATGGTCACGCAACCTAGTATAACCTAGAAATCGATACACAGAGTTCTCATGCATACCAATACATCAAAGTGCACCAAGCTTGAACCATAAACCACACAAATACCATACATGTAAATCAAGTATTCATACAAGCAAGTTCATCCCAAGGTTCACCGGATGCCCGGTGACCGTAGGAGTCTAGTTCATCATCAACAATGGAGAGAGTATAGAAAACAAGAAATACAACAAAAAGCTCATAAAACTTCCCCTAAGATGAAGACTAGGAGGTGGTGATGAGAATCCGACGGATCGACGCCGACGAACTCCTAGATGTGCTACTTGATAGATCCCTCTTCTCCCCTTGATTTGCCTTTCAGATCTGCCTTCTCCAATCCCTTGAAGCCTAGGAAGATGATAGTGGAGAAATGGTGGCCAAAGACAACAAGAAGAATGCCCAAAAAGCCTTTAAAACCTAATTTCGGGATGCTATGCGGCCTCCTATGCGGCCCCGCATGCGGGGAGAGAAAGTTTCCGAGAAATCCCGAAAATCGCGTAAGTTGCTACAGTGTACGCTACAGTAGAATTGCTACAGTAATCCATGCGGTCTCCACTGTGCCCGCATGATTCTCCTAACTAAGCCATTCTTCAAGTCTTCGTGCTATAGTGGTTGCTACAGTGCACCCCGGGCTCCGAAACAGTGTTTTTGATGCCGATTCTTCTCCAATTTTGTCATCAAGCTCGCCGGGGCCTCATTGGTACCTGTAACACGAAAGAAACCAACTCAGACCAAAAACGGGCGTCAACTCATATAAAAATATGCAATACATATGCCCAAATACGTAGAAAATATGTATATTTAGGCGTTTATTAGCCGGCTAATAATTTCGAAATCAAGGCAAGCACAATTGGAATGATTCAGAATTCAGTACAGTTTGATGGGTTAGCTGATGAAGACCCACATGCTCACCTGTCCCGCTTTCTGCAAATTTGTTCAACTTTCAAAATCAATTCGGTGTCAAATGATGCTATAAGGCTAAGATTGTTTCCATTTAGTCTGAGGGGAGCAGCATACCGATGGCTCACATCTTTGGCTCTCAGATCCATCACCACGTGGAAGGACATGGTGGAGAAATTCCTTACTAGATATTTTCCGCCAAGTAAGGCCGCGAGACTGAGGCAAGAGATATCATCCTTTTGGCAGGGAGATAAAGAGACACTTTTTGAGGCCCACGAGAGGTTCAAGGATTTGTTGCGCTAGTGTCCTCACCATGGATTCCAGTCTTGGATAAAAGTACAGATGTTCTGCAATGGCCTAATGACACACCCCTTGCGTGTGTGTACCGTAAGTGCACGAGTTGTCGAAGTAATAATTACCCCGGTGAGTAGGGTAGTCGAATTCACAGGGAACGGAAGTACTAGTAATAACTGATTCTTAGTTATCTAGTCGAATCAATGATATGAAGCAATGGGTGTAATGTGTAAAATAAGAAAATCGCAAGAAAGAAAACAAATAAAAGGAAAAGGGTAAAGGAGATAACAATCAATAACAATCCCCCTAGACTCTATCATGAAGTGCAAGACTAACTAAATGCTTCTAAACCGAGTTCTATGAGTCGAGGTAATCCAATAACAATCGATCCCTGCTTCCAGGCCACTGATACTAGTCCCCTACAAGGTCCCGGCGGAGAAATCGCTCAATCTCAACACCTCACACCCCATATGACCGCAATGAGTTCTAGGGATACCTAAAAGTGAAACCGATTCCTAAAATTAGATCTAACCCTACTTCTAGGCGAAAGATGCCTAACCCCCTACAAAGGTCCCAGCTTAGAAATCTATCAATCTCACGCCTCACACCCCATATGGTTGCATAAAACTTAGGGAATACGGAGATAGGAAACACTCAATCGGAAGGGAAAGGGGACACTCCTCTATCTCAAGACTCACCCTCTCAACCCTCTTTAACCTTGTATGTTCTAATCCCTAATGGAGACCTCTCTCTCACCAAGGAAACAAATCAAACATACCAAACAACCATACGAATCAATAAGGCATGCAAGCTATGATTAAACAAGATTAAAACTTAAATAAACTCGGAATTAAAAGAAAGCATAAAGAAAGTCAATACATGAATCGAAACCTAGGGTTCACATGCCCAAGTATCTACTAGGGTTTAGCCCTCCATAGGACTTATTACAAAGCAAAAGATAATGAAGAAAAAAGCAATGTAATCCATGAAAATAAACCCCCTAGAATTCGTGATGATGGCCTTGATGAATCGTTCAACGTCTCGAAGGAACCTTCTCCGAAGCTAGGTCGCCAATGGCTCCCCGATGCTATATCGTCGAAAGATCTATCGAAGTTGGTGAAGAACGACTCCCAATATCGCCAAGGACTCGTCCTTGAAACCCTAGCCGCTCTTGCCTTCAAACGTGCGCAAAAAGTCCTCTAAAAATCGGCAAATCGGGGTATTTATAAGTCTGAAAACGCGCCAGTCACGTGTCTTCATGCGACCACGTGAGATCCCACGCGGTCGCGTGGGATTTTGACGCGGTCGCGTGAACAGTAATTCTGCTACAATACTGCTACAGTGAAATGAACATTGTTTTTTGCTGCAGTACTCTTCATAACCATGATCCAAACTTTCTCATCTTGAGGCCACATGGTCGGGCACACGTCCATGTGGTGAGTTATAAGACTTCTTCTTCTTCGAATCATCATTTGAGAGCTTTAACTATCTTCACACAAGTTGGGACATGAAGGTGTGACTGCCTTTGTGCCCTTCCATCGCACAAATCATCTTGAATTCTTCAGGAAGTTGGCACACACCCTCATGTGCATGATCCCCTCTTGTGCCTTGACATTTGTGTTGTATAAAAGCTCCCAACAATACGTCTTTATAACCCATCTTTGCTTCCTTTTCTTCCTTTAACACTTCCACAACCTAATTGCATAAAAGAACACCAGAATACACTTTATGAGACATAATCAATGGTAAAATGATGCTCAATGTATGTAAAACAAGTAGGTAAAACATGTATACTCAAGCACTTATCAAACTCCCCCACACTTAAGCCTTTGCTTGTCCTCAAGCAAAATTAACCATAAACTCATGAAAAGCAAAAAGAAGTGCTTGGCCTTAGGTTCACCAATAGGGTATGAGAATAAAATTCTAAAATCATGGAGAAAAACAAACACTAGATGAAACAATCAATACTCTAGCAAATAATCCAATCAAAAATGAAAGTACTAAAGTCCGAAAGCGTGTGTGTGTGAAAACTCAACTCATATCAACACTATATCCACTACTCAAAGTTCTTATTAGCATTGGGACTTATTTATAAACAAAAAGAATAGGTAGTAGCTTCACACATCCTCTAAGGTAGCCCTTTCCCGAGATGCCTCTCGAGTGGCTTTCACACTTTCGAGGTGGTAGCTCTTTCTGCCGAAGGTGGTAGCTTTCACGCATCCTATGAGATAGCTCTTTCTCTCATTAGGGCATAACAAGTATCCGACTTATGAGAGTAGCTTCATACAACATAGGTGGTAGCTCTTTCCACCCCCTATATACAAACAAACTAAAATTCTGAATATTTTTTTTTTAACAATAAAACTAACACTAGAAAATCCCGCAATTATGAACTAGAGTAAGTTTCCATAGGTTTAATGAGTGAGGAAAGTGCATTAAAGAGCAATTGGACAAAAATTTCAAGGAAAATGGATAAAAACTAGAGCATGATAAAACCTAATGTTTACAACCTCCAAAAACTAAGAATTAAACTCTCAACCCTAAGGTGAACCTTCATGGGCAACATGAGCATGATCATGAAAACACAAGTAAAGGCCATGTATAAGGTGAACCCTCCCCCACACTTAAGATGTACATTGTCCTCAATGTACACATATAAGCACAATAAAAATATAAGCAATAAAAGCATGATGTGGGTGGAAATGCAATTAAAACAACACTCCCCTGAACTCCTTATTGATCCATCGGTGAAGCTAACTTGAGGGTGTGTTGTTGTTCAACGGGTTGTGAAGCTCACACGACCAAGTCACATGGTTGTGCGTATGACAAAAACATTATCATCATCACTCTCAAGGCTATCTGCATGGATTCAAGGGGTTCAGTGAAGCTCAATAAAATAAAGAGAATATACGAGTTCATAAAGATATAACACTGAAACATAAACTCGCAACAAAAGCTAAGATATGAAGATAACTCTCAGAAGGCATAACCTTTCTGAGTATACAAGTCCACAAAATAAGATAATGCAAGTAAAAATGAAAAATGAAAACTAAAAGAGAATCCCATGAGTGAAAACGCATCAAGCATCGGTGCCTGGTGCTGCTGGTGTCGCTGGGGTATCTGACTCAGTATCAGCATCCAGAGTCTGCTGAATCTGGTCAAGGTGCTGCATGATCCGCGCCTGGTTCTCGAGGATAGTGGCGACGGCAGCTTCGAGTCGAGCCAGTCGCTCATGTACTCGATCTGGGGATGTACTAGGATCCATTGATGAAATCGGTGCTGCTGGAGTGGCTGTGGGCTCTGCGGGAGGTGGTGCTGGAGTGGCTGGAATCTCAGCAGACTCGTCATCGTCGGATGACACCTCTACCAATGCATATCCATCTGATGCTGTACGTCGCACTACTCCCATCAGTCGGAGAGTGACTAGCCCCAAAGGTGACGGACTACTGACTCTCTCCTCGCCTCTGACTGAACGTATAAGGCGCATCTGGAACATGAGTCGAGTGATATACGGTCCCACAAATAGCGCACCAATACGTAAATACTGACTCTGATGTCGAAAGAAGTCTGCAACGACGTATCCAAGATGTATGGGAACACGCTGAGTCATGGAATACAGGTAAAGTAAATCTGTACGGCTTAGTGCACCTGTACCATCTCCCCGTCCCGTGATCGATCGGCTGAGAACAGCATGTATATATCTATGCGCGTGACGTATAAGAGAAGAACCCTTTGACTGACCTGGAACATACCGAGCAACTCCGCATAAGTCATGGAATACCTGGCTCGGAGTAATGTCAGGGGGGAAATCAGTCAAAAGCTCCCGGTACTCTAAAGTGTCCACATAATCCTGATCATATAATCGAAGTAGTAACGCAAACTGTGTCAGTGACATCTCGTGAAACTGATCAAAAACCCTGAATCGGATGACGTTCTTTGCATCAAAGCTCGCGTCTGGTCACTCACGATCAAAGGAAAAAGTCGATAGGACCTCCAAAGTAACATCTCGTCGGACAGGCTCAAAAATAGATAGGAGTCGGTACCAACCCCCAACCTGTATCAATCCTTGAACCTCCTCTGAAAGGCCAATGGCGTCGAGCGTCTCAAAACAAATGTAACGCGACTGTCCAATCTTAAGTCTCTGCAGACTCTCGAACCTATGCTTATGTGTAGGATCGACAAACTCAACCTCAGGTGGTGGTGTCGGCTCCCTGTCATGACGAGGGCATTTATGGGCTACTTTCTTTGTCCTAGGTGCCATTCCTGCAAGAAAACACAAAATAATTCAGTTCAGCATAATTTCAATGAATGCAGGAGGAAACCTGCGTGCAAAAGTGTGAAAACAGCAAAAACAAGTGTGTTCCCAGCCCACGTGGGCGCGTGGAATGCTCACGCGCCGACGTGGGCGCGTGTAATGCTCACGCGCCCACGTGGGCGCGTGTTTGCACGGCAGATGGCTCACGCGAACGCGTGGATCAGTCACGCGGTCGCGTGGGTGCTAGGTTGGCCCTCTCGGCAGGCCACGCGGTCGCGTGGCCTGAGCCACGTGGTCGCGTGGTCGCAGACAGAGGCTGGACGCTCTGCCGAGGGCCACGCGGTCGCGTGAGCCCAGCTACGCGGTCGCGTGGCTGGCTGGTTGTGCCCAGCATCAGCCCATGCGGTCGCGTTGGATGGCCCACGTGATCGCGTGGACTGCTGGCCGGCCCACGCGGCCACGTGGCTTGGCTACGCGCACGCGTGGGTGGTCATCCATGGCTCCTTTGGCCATGGATGACCTCCAACAACCCTCTACAACTCTCTCCTAAGTTTTCTAAGTGTTTTCACAACATTAACCATGCAAAATCAAGTCTAGTAAATTAGAGAACACCATGGAAATGAAAATTGGAAACTAGGGCATGAAAGAAAAGGGATAAACCTTACCGATGTGAATCAATGTATGAAACTTGATGCAAATGCCGGCAAAACCTTTTTGAATCCCCAAAGAGTTGAAGAAAAAATGCTTTTGAACCTTATGGATGAGAAATTTGGAGAGGGGAAGTGTGAGGAAATGAAGGGCTCAATGTCAAGGATGATGAATAAATAACCCTTCAAGTCATTATATAAGCCACATGGGGGTGTGGAAATCCCACACCCCCGCGTTGGTACTGTACACGGTCGCGTGAAAATTTCACGCGACCACGTAAGCTGCAGAATTTCTGCAGACAGTCCACGCGGCTCTCCAAACTTTAAAATTAGCCTATTTCTACAACAATTATCATGAATTAAAACCCGAATCATGCCCAATATGTGAAAAACACTTATAATCACCAAAAATTGTTCATGAAAACTCAGCACCACGAAAAATTTCATCAAAATGCACACTCATGAATTTATTACTGCAGAATTTAAAATAACTAACTAGAAAACAAGTAAAACTTGGGTTGCCTCCCAAGGAGCGCTTGTTTAACATCACTAAGCTTGACATACCTGTTCTTACCTCATGGTGGCTCATGTAAATGGAGAATTTCTTTTTTCGCAACCTGCACGCATGAGGGATATAATTGTTTCATGTTTAAGAAATATTGTTCAAATATGTTACCAATTGAGGAAGTATGATTCTTTTCTTCTGTGTGCTTGTCTCTAGCTGCACATGAATGTTTCTTATGCCGACGCCTCGCTCTCTTGACATGACGGAAAATCTGTTTAAACACCCCTCCTTCCGATTGATCTTTGAAAAAGCATGGTGCTTGAGTATGAAGTTTCTCTTCCTCAATAACCGGCCATTCGTTATATGGGTCCGGGTGTGCCATTTCCTGCAAATACTCATTAGCAATCTCATCATTAACATCTAAAAAATAACATGAATCATCAAAGTCTAGAGAATGCTTCATTGCTTCGGCGAGGCGGTATGTGATCTTTTCTTCTCCAACTCGAAGTGTCATCTCGCCTCCATCCATGTCGATGAGCGCCTTGGAGGTTCGTAGAAATGGTCTTCCCAAAATTAATGGAACCTCCACGTCTTCATCCACATCGAGCACCACGAAATCTGCAGGAAAAATATATTTGTCAACTTTTACCAAAACATCCTCAATTATACCCCTAGGATGACGAATAGAACGATCGGCTAATTGTAACATCATGCGGGTTGGCCTTGGCTCTCCCAACCCCAATTTCTGAAACAAAGTGTATGGCATGACGTTAATACTAGCCCCCGAATCGGCCAATGCTTTTTCTTCCCCCAAACCTCCGATCACACATGGTATGATGAAACTTCCCGGATCTTTCATCTTGTTCGGCAAATTCTTTTGAAGCAATGCCGAGCAATTCCCTTCTAAGACCACAGCCACACTCTCTTCCATTTTTCTCTTGTTGGTCAAGAGATCCTTCAAGAATTTTGCATACCTAGGCATTTGCGACAGCGCCTCAACAAAAGGTATATTGATGTGTAGTTGCTTAAATAGATCCAGAAATTTTCTGTTTTGCTCATCAGTTTGATCTTTCTTCAAACGTGCTGGATAAGGAATTCTTGGAGCAAATGATGAGGCTGGTATAGCTGCCCCCTTCTCCTTGTCATGCACCTTACTCATCGGCTTTTCTTGAGGATTTTCAGCTGTCTTCCCAGTGGGGGTTGACTCATGAGGAATTTCAGAATTCTTCTCAGCAGGGACCTTTTCTTGAAGCTCCCGAGCACTCCTCAAAGTGATCGCCTTTACATGCTCTCTTGGATTTGTCTCGGTGTTACTTGGCAAGCTTCCTTGAGGTCTCTCCGCTAATGACTTCGCTATTTGTCCTACTTGATTCTCCAAATTATGTAACGAAGCGGTGTGATTTCGGAGTGTTGCCTCAATATTCTGAAATCTTGTGTCGGTTGATTGAATGAACTTTGACAAAACCTTCTCTAATTCTGAAACTCTCTCCGGAATCGGAGGTGGTTGCTGAAATCCTGTGGGGCAGCAGGCCTTTGCTGCCCTTCATTACTCCATGAGAGATTGGGGTGGTTCCTCCAACCTTGGTTGTAAGTGTTGCTAAAAGGATTACCTTGTCCTCTACCCGAATTCCCCACAAAATCAACTTGTTCAATTGGGGCTGAAGTAGTATTGAGATAGGACAATCAGTTGGCATATGTGAACCCCCACAACCATCGCAACTAGTGACCACGGCAACTCTTGAAGAAGTTAAAGTGTCCAATTTCTTGCTCATAGCCTCAACTTGGGCTGCCAATGACGTAACGGCGTCAATTTCGTAAATCCCGGCCACTTTCTTCTTCTCTCTTGCATTCCATTGATAACTATTGAGTGCCATCTCTTCGATTAGTTATCGTGCCTCATCCGGAGTCTTGTTTCCCAATGTTCCTCCCACGGCGGCATCAAGTAACTGTTTGGTGCCCGGGTTCAACCCATTATAAAATGTGTGAATGATCATCCATTCGGGGAACCCGTGTTGAGGACACTTCCGCAAGAGGTCCTCAAATCGCTCCCATATCTCAAATAATTACTCTAACTCAATCTGAACATAAGAGGATATCTCATTTCGAAGCTTTGCTGATTTCCCCGGTGGGAAGTATCTTGCAAGGAAAGCTTCGACCATCTCATTCCATGTTGTGATGGAAGCTCTTGGCAAAGAATGGAGCCACTGTTTGGCTTTTTCTTTTAATGAGAATGGAAAAGCCCTCAAGCGAATTGCATCATCCGAAACCCCATTAATTTTCAGCATGTCGCACACCTCAAGGAAACTTTCGATATGACTATTCGGATCTTTATCTGTTAATCCATTGAACTGCGCGGACTGTTGAAGCATTTGAATGAAGCCCGGCTTCAACTTAAAATTCTGGGCTGCGACTGGTGGCCTAACAATGCTTGATTGCGAACCACGAATCGTAGGATGAGCAAAATCTGAAAGTGTTCTCTGCTACCCTGCTTGTTCTGCCATGTTTTCAGATTCTTCGATTTCTATTTCTGCAGGAAAATTCTGTGCCACTGCAGATTCCTTGCCTTTTCTCCGCAATCTACCCTCAATTTCAGGATCTTCTTCAACGAATGTCGAAGGATTTCCTCGGGTCATAACCTGTAGAAAGAATGAAGAAAAGAAATAATGAGCTATACTGTTGACCTTAGGTTTGGGACCGTGAGTTTAAGGATATCCTCGACTCAATTAACATCAATAGGAAAGTATAATAGCATAGTCTTGCACTAGAAGTATAAGTCCTAGAGGTAGCTTGTACAGAGTGAAGGGTTGACGTGAATCCTAATGCCAAAGCAGACAGAGATGGAGGTATCACCCACAGCACCAGAGCCACCTCCAGTGCGCATCTTTTCTCCCTCTCAGGGCTAGGATAGGTTAGAGCGCCTCGAGAGTACTGTAGGTGTCCTGTAGAGCGAGTTGGCCGAGGTTAGGGCCACACAGGTGGCACAGTTCACACATATATCGGCACAGCTCACCACCATCCTTCGGTTACTCGAGCGATCTGTGTCGACATCTCCTTTCGTGGTGCAGCCCAGAGCCTCGACCCCACCCCCATCTCCTTCACCATCAGCTGATCCACCAGCGACCTCAGAGCCCGCAGCAGCAGTAGCAGCACCTGAGTCATCGACACAGGACACCGACGCTGAGGCGTCGTAGTTATCTTAGTTTTCTTTCTTTTGTACTTTTTGTATTATTATGGACTTGTAGCACTCAGAAAGGACTTTCCTTCTGAGTTTATCTTTTATTTTTCTTTTATTTTATTTTTTTTCTCGAGTTGTATTTCATTTCTATATCTTTATATACTCGAGTTTTATTTTGATTCTTTTTGAGCTATACTGAACCCATGTGTATTTGTCCAGATGGTCTTGGATGTAAGGAATTTGAGAAATAGTCATAGGCACGGTCATGGGACGTGTGTGCTCCATGAACCATTGAGACTCAACTCTCAAATGAACCTAGCTCCATCAAATGCAACACTTGGAGTTCAGGGGAGTAATGTTTCAATTGCCTACTCCTACAATAATTGTATTAATTGTTTTACTTTTCATTGTGCTTGCATGCTTACATTGGGGACAATGTACATCTTAAGTGTGTGTGGAAGGGGGGGGGGGGGGGGGGGGGGGGGGGGGGGGGGGGGTTCACTTTGCACACACCTTTACTTGTGCGTTCAATTGCTTATGCTTATGTAGCCTATGGCGGTTCACCTTAGTTACAACGGTTTTATTCTTAGAGTTTAGGAGAATTTTTAACATTGTATCCTATCATGCTCTAGTTTCACTTGAATTTTAGGGAATTTTTACTCGATTATCCCATATTGCACAACTAACTCTTGAAATCTTTTGGAAATTCAAACTCGAAGTTTTAAGGACTAGTTTAGTATTACTTAGTAAGGTTTTAAGTGCTATATTGCTGAAAAAAAAAATCTTGTGATCTTATAAATACTAGTTCAGCTTTTATCTTTGCATTTGAGGTGGCAAGAGCTACCTCCTATGAAGTATGTAGCTACTCTCATAAGTCAGATACGAGTTATGCTCTAATGAGAGAAAGAGCTATCTCATGAGAAGCGTAAAAGCTACTACCCCGGTAGAAAGAGCTACCTCCTCTAAAGCGTGAAAGCCACCTTTGGCGGCCGCCTAGGATAGGGTTACCTTAGAGGTTGAGTGAAGCTACTACCTCCCTACTTTGTATACATAAATAAGTAATTGTAACAAGAGTTTGAGGAGTACTCTTTGGTCTCTCTTGAGTGAATTCACACACACATACACATTTTCGAGTTCTCGTTCTTTTTTATTCGAGTTTTTAGCTAGAGCAATGATAACCTTATGCAATGTTTTGATTTCCCCTTACTTGTAGAATGCTTCTTTTTCACACTTTTGGTGAACCTAAGGACGAGCACTTTCAATTGTTCTTCCCAAGTACTTTCACGGGTTATTCTTACAATGAGCATATCTTCTATCAGATTTTATCACTAAATTGTGTGCATTTGTGTGCTTTTGTACATTGTAGGTTTGTAGAGCTAATTTGAAGAAGAAGAACAAAGTTAGATCGTGTTTTCCATTGTTGGGGAGTTTTCAGACCAAGCAAGGAACAAGGCACGAGCCTAGAGTTGTGAGTGTGTGGCAATCTCCTTTGGAGGGGCACAAAGGCAGTCACATTCACAATAAGTCTAACTAGTGTAGCTTAGGAGAACTTCACCAATAAGAAGAATTGAAGACATCGGCACGATCTACCATTGATTGTGTGCCCAATTCAATGGCCTCGATGAAGAATGGTGAATTCGGGAGCATTTCGGCAAAGTTACTACAGCACCACTGTAGTAAGTTACTGTAGAAAAACACTGTAGTAAGTTACTGTTCACTATCTGCCGAAAATCAGCATTCCAGCAACTTCAGACGGGCGTGTGGAAATTCCACAAGACCGTGTGAAATCCCGATTCAGCATAATTTAAACCACGACTCAACGTTATAAAAGCCCGTTTTGGAGACTTTTTACACATCTTTTGACCAATCTTTTCTCCCAACTTCTGGAGAGGGCGGCTAGGGTTTCGGAGAGGACTTTGTGGAGGTTGGGAGCGCGTCATCGGCATCATCACCGATGTCCGGCGGCCGCACAAGACCACGGCCACATCATACGCAAGGGGGTTTTCATCTATGCTTTCAATTTGTTTTCATTTTTATATTTTGATGAATATGTATAGCTCCATGAGGAGCTAAACCCCTCGTGGGTATTCGGACTTGTAAACCCTAGGATTATTATGTTTCTATGACATTGTTATTATGCTTTTCCATTATTGATGAATAAATTCGAGTTTCAATTTTAATTATCTTGTGTTATTGTTTTCCCTTAGCCGTGACACTAAGGATGAGAGCAATCTAGGTTATCCTTTGGAGGTGTGACAACTCCTATAGGATTAGACTACTTAAGATTGAAGAGGGTTGAGAAGGTGAGTCGTGAGGTAGTGGAACGTCCCATTTCCCCTCCGATGTGATTCTCCCTACCTCCGTGTTCCATGATTTCTTAGCGGTCGAGATAGAGTGAAGTGCTAGAAGAGGAACTCCCCTGGGGCTTAGTTGCGCGAGCAACAGAGTGAAGGGTTGAAGTGAATCCTAGTGCTGGGGCTTAATTGAGACGAGGGTTCTTCCACCTGGACTAAAGGGTTAGAACTATACATAGGATCAGGGTTTATCACTAGGAATCCCTAGAACTTAAAGCAATCCCACATAGTGTGAGGCTTAGGAAGACAGACTCCCCTAGGGCTTAGTTGACAGGTTAATGACACGACCCCTTGCGTGTATCCCGCAAGTGCACTGGCTTGTCGAAGTAATAAAATTACCCTGGTGAGTGGGTAGTCGAATCCACAGGGAATTGGGATTTGGAACACAAGAATTCTCTCTTTAGTTATGCGGTGCACGAAAAGTAACAATCGGTTTGATGAGAGAATTATAGAATCAATTAAAATTAAAGACAAGAAAGTAAATAGAGAGATGGGAGACAAGACAGTGCAAGTAAGGGTAGAAGGAGAAAGACTAGCAATGAATGAAATAGGGTATCCGGATAAGTTACCTCTAGGACTTATGCTTCTAGTGCAAGACTTATGCTATTATACTTTCCTATTGATGTTAATTGAGTCGAGGATATCCTTAAACACACGGTCCCAAACTTAAGGTCAACCGTGACTAACCCCAACACTATGTCCCGGCATTAGAATTCACGTCAACCCTTCACTCTGTCACTCACGCAACTAAGCCCCAGGGGAGTATTTCTACCTAAGCCTAACACTGCGTGGGATTGCTATAAGCTTTAGGGATTCCTAGTGATAAAACTTGTTCCTATAAATAGTTCTAACCCTTTGGTCCAGGTGAAAGAACCCTAGTCTAAATTAAGCCCCAGTGCATAGGATTCATGTCAACCCTTCACTCTGTTGCTTGCGCAACTAAGCCCCAGGGGAGTTTATCTACCTAACACTTCACTCTATCTCGACCGCTAATAAATCAAGGAAACGGAGGTAGGGAGAAATCACACCGGAAGGGAAAAGGGATACATCGCTACCTCACAACTCTCCCTCTCAAACCTCTTCAATCTTAAGGAGTCTAACCCTATAGGAGTTGTCACACCTCCAAAGGATAACCTAGATTGCTCTCATCCTTAGTGTCACAGCTAAGGGAAAACAATAACACAAGATAATTAAAATTGAAACTCGAATTTATTCATCAATAATGGAAAAGCATAATAACAATGTCATAGAAACATAATAATCCTAGGGTTTACAAGTCCGAATACCCACGAGGGGTTTAGCTCCTCATGGAGCTATACATATTCATCAAAATATGAAAGAAAGAATAAAGCAAAAGCATTGATGAAAACCCCCTTGCGTATGGTGTGGCCGTGGTCTTGTGCATCCGTCGAACGTCGATGTTGATGCCGATGATGCGCTCCAATCCTCCACAAAGTCCTCTCCGAAACCCACGCTGCACTCTCCAGAAGTTGGGGAGAAAGATAGGTCAAAAGATATTCTCAAAGTCTCCAAATCTGGCCTTTATAATGCTGAGTCGCGGCTTTAAATTTGGACTTATCCGAACTTCACGCGGCCGTGTGGAATTAACACACGGGCGTGTGAAGTTTCTGTTTGCTGAAAAATTAGTTCACACGGCCGTGTGGAATTTCCACACGCCCGTGTGAATTCTCTGGAATTCTGAAATTCGGCCGAAAGTGAACAGTAGCTTGCTAAAGTGTTTTGCTACAGTAACAAAGCTACAGTGCTGCTTCAGTAACTCGCCGAAACGCTCCCGAATCCGTCGTTCTTCATCAAGGCCATTGAATTGGGCACACAATCAATGGTAGATCGTACCGATTGCTTTAAGTCTCCTTCTTGGCGAAGTTCTCCTAAGCTACACAAGTTAAACTTGTTGTGAATGTGACTGTCTTTGTGCCACTCTAAAGGAGGTTGGTACACACTCACAAGTCTAATCTCGTGCCTTGTTCCTTGCTTGGTCCGAAAACTTCCCAACAACAGCGAACACGATCTAACTTTGTTCTTCTTTTCTAAATTGGCTCCACAAACCTACAATGCACAAGAATACACAAATGCACACTATTTAGTGACAAAATATGATAAAATATTTGTTCATTGTAAAATAATAACGCTTCATGTTATTATAACACAAGCACTTATCAGTTAACGAGAGTCAAGGATCGTAGTGAAAACCTAATGCCGAGGCATAGTGTTGGGGTTAGTCACGGTTGACCTTAGGTTTGGGACCGTGTGTTTAAGGATATCCTCGACTCAATTAACATCAATAGGAAAGTATAATAGCATTGTCTTGCACTAGAACCATAAGTCCTAGGGGTAGCTTGTCTGGTTACCCAACTTTACTCATTGCTTGTCCTTCTATATTTACTCCTACTTGCACTCTCTCACCTTCCATCTTTCTATTTTATTTGTTGTCTCTTTATATTTGCTTTCACACTCACTCATTGATTCTCTTCACAGTCACCGTACATCTCTTAGCTAAATCGTGAAATCTCCTGTCTTAAATCCCTATTCCCTGTGGATACAACTACCCACTCACCAGGGTAAATTTATTACTTCGACAAGCCCGTGTACTTGCGGGATACACGCAAGGGGTCGTGTCAGTGTTAGAAATAACAATAATGATGATGATGAGTCTTACTGTATTGTTAGAGATGATGTTGATTGACACACCCCTTGCGTGTGTACCCCGCAAGTGCACGGGTTGTCGAAGTAATAAAAATACCCTGGTGAGTGGGTAGTCGTATCCATAGGGAATAGTATTCAGAAACAAGTGTTATCGCTATTTAGCTATGAAAGAAGTCGATGATGAAAGAAGTATATATATATATATATATATATATATATATATATATATATATATATATATATATATATATATATATATATATATATATATATATATATATATATATATATATATATATATATATATATATATATAAATGTAAAAGAAAATAAAAGAGTGCAAGAAGAATAATGAGGGTAGGAGATGTAATCGATATAAAGATGGGGTACCCGGACAAAGCTCCCCCTATGACTAATGCTTCTAGTGCAAGACTAGTATTATACCCTCTAATTGATGTCTAATTGAGTCGAGGATATCCTTAAACACACGGTCCCAAACCTAAGGTCAACCGTGACTAACCCCAACACTATGCCCCGGCATTAGGATTCACTACGACTCTTGACTCTCGTTGACCTGTCAACTAAGCCCTAGAGGAGTATATCTACCTAAGCCTCACACTATGTGGGATTGCATTAAGTTCTAGGGTCTCCAAGTGGTAAAACCTGTTCCTATGTGTAGTTCTAACCATTTGGTCCAGGTGGAAGAGCCCTAGTCTAGATTAAGCCCCAGTGCGTAGGATTCACTTCAACCCTTCACTCTGTTACTCGCGTAACCAAGCCCCAGGGGAGTTTATCTACCTAGCACTTCACTCTATCTCGACCGCTAATGAATCAAGGAAACGGAGGTAGGGAGAAACCACACCGGAGGGGAAAAGGGTACATCGCTACCTCACAACTCTCCCTCTCAACCCTCTCCAACCTTGTGTAGTCTAATCCTATAGAGGTTGTCACACCCTCAAAGGATAACCTAATAGATTCTCAACCCTAGTGTCACGGCTAAGGGAAAATCTCATACAATCGGCATGCAAGATTGGAACTCAATAATAGAACATTAAATTAAGAAAGCATAATAAAAGTCATAGAAACAATATCATCCTAGGGTTTACAAGTCCGAATACCCACTAGGGTTTAGCTCTCCATGGAGCAATACAAAGTCAATAAATAGTTTAAGAACATACGCATGAAAACCATAAATAAAACCCCTTTGTAGATCGTATCAATGGTCTTGTGTAGTCGCGTGTCTTCTCCAACAAATCCCTTGTCAAGCCTAAGGCACACCTCGACAAATCAATGCCGATGAGAGCTTCCCCAATAGCTTTCTTCCAAAGGATGTCGATGTCGATGCCGTTTAATCACCTCCAAAGACCTCCAAGAACCTCTCCAAACCCTAGCCGAAAGCCCCCCAAAAGATATCCAAGTGATAGAAGGGGAGGGTTCCCCAAATAGATCTGAAAACGGGCTATTTATAGGCTGAAATCGGAGTACCACACGCCCCTGTGTTAATTCCACACGGCCCTGTGTAAAACCAGGAATTCCACACAGCCGTGTGGAAATTCTGAAATCGTGATTTTTCGGCACTGTGAACAGTAACTTACTACAGTGTTTTACTACAGTACTTTCGCTACAGTACACTGCCGTGTGGAATTTCCACACGCCCGTGTGAACTCTCTGAAATCCTGATTTTCGGCAACAATAAACAGTACTTAGCCGAAATGCTCCCCGAATTCATCGTTCTTCATCGAGGCAATTGAATTGGGCACACAATCAATGGTAGATTATGTTGATTACTTCATTTCTCTTCTTTGACGAAATTCTCCAATGCTACACGAGTTAGACTTTTGTGAATGTGACTGCCCTTGTGCCCCTCCAATGGAGGTTGGCACACACCCACAAGTCTAAACTCGTGCCTTGTTCCTTGCTTGTTCCAAGAACTCGTCAACAATGGCGAACATAACCTATTCTTGCTTCATTCTTCTCCAAATTGGCTCCACAACCCTACAATGCACAAAAGTAAACAAATGCACACTTTTTAGTGATAAAATCTGATTAAATTAATGCTTATTGCAAGATAATAACGCTTCGCATTACTATAACACGAGCACTTATCATTGATGATACTTAATCTTGCTACGTTGGAAGCCACAACACTAAAGGTAACATAAAATTACAAAGCCGGTGTCAAACTTGATAGAAGAAGAAGCCTTATGAAGTAGTGTTACCCTGAAATACGTTGCTTTCCATTAAGACCTTATCTACTCCCCCCTCCAAGTCCTCCAATAAAGGACAATGATGAGATAGAGAATAAGATGAAATAGAGAAAGTAATGGTTAGGATTAAGAGCATGATTATTGTTGGGAGTGAAGAATAGCTAGAATTGGCAAAAAAAAAAAAAAAAAAAAAGATAATTATCCTATAAAAGATGGGCAAATGTCCATCCCAAAAACAAGTTTAGAAGTCTCTCAATATAATAATGATGAAATGATAAAAAAGAACAACTAGGTCCTCTGCCTTGGTCTTTGTTTTCCCATATCAGTGCTATGATGATAACTCTAAAATCACCTCCTTGCTCATCATACAATCTACGAGGGAACAGACTACTTTGCTCCATTGCCAATGTCTTAGAGCATATTTCTTTATTTAGTCCATATATTTCTCTTTTTTCCCCACATTTTGAAATATATATATATATATATATATATACTGTACGATGTAGGTATATATAGATATATGCATGTAATATACATCTCTCTTTCTCCATCTCTATTTGGTATAAATAGATAGATGCATGTATATATATGCATGTAGGTATACAGATTTATATACACTGCATGTTGTAGGTATACATAGATATATGCCTATACATACATACATAAAGTATACATCTAGAGATATATCATAAGCATTTGCTACTCACTCAAGCACTCACTCCCTTTCTCTCTCAATCTCTCTCTATATATAACCAATTTAAAAAAGGAAGAAATAAATAAACATAATTAGATCACCTAAAGACCCCACCTACTGCCACATTGCAAAAATCTATATCTTACCTCTACCTTACATCCTACTTTATTGTTTTCTAACAAATTACTACCCAGGTTTTAAAATAATAAACTTAACAAAACATATGAAAAATTCATTATTTGATTTATGAACATTTAACATATTACTTAAAAAAATATATATGTTATCATAATCTTTTACTACTTATACTCACTCCCTATCCATATGTCTATCTATCTATCTAACTATCTACTTATCTATCTATATATGTTTTTAATCTAAACTTTTTTTTAAAAAAAATATAACTATCTCTTTTATATTTATATTTATATTTTTTGTTCTAAAAATTATCAATTTGTTATACACATCGTAATATGTATGGTTAAAAAACTCATAAATTCCCAAAAAAATGTTGAAAATATTTATTATGACATACATTAATATTTAATAAATTATGTTATAAATATAATATATGATTATTGAATAAATTCCCCCTACCTACAATTATATATATATATATATATATATATATATATATATATATATATATATATATTATAAAGGTAGACAAACAATCAATTTATTAAATAAAGAAAGCACAACATAAACTAATAATTAAAAAAACACTCAAAAGATAAAAAAAAAAAAAATCAATCAAAAGATAAACATCCACACAAAAGTAAAAGGAAAACAAATAAACAAAAAAAAAATGCATTAACTAAATCCACATCCTGATAGAAAATGCCATCAAAAGAAGGAAGTGCATACGATGCTTGATAGAGACATATGAGAAGCATTGGTCCAAGGTATTATTTGCATAAATCCAAGAAATAATAATATAAATAATTTTATTAATACTTCACAAAAAAAAAAAAACCCACACACTGAAACAAAGATAGAAGAAATACAAAAAAGATTACGCCATTGTTACTTTAGCACTTAAACCATATGTATAACAAGTTTGAATATCTTTGTATGAACTATATACTAAAGTTTAAATAGAAATATATATATAATGAAACCATAAAAACTAGAAGAACATAGAGTGTCAGAGAGAGAGATAGAGAGAAGAAAAAAGATAAAATAATGATGGCACAGACCAGAGAGCACAATTAAGACAACATGGAATGATTTTTTTCACCATTATTGATTAATTATACTCTATCTGTCTCTCCTATCATCTTCTCCATCTTTATCTTCATCATCTCTTCATCATACCATCACTATACATTCTCTCTCTATGCATTATACCAACATTATAAAATATATCAAAACAAAAATGCATAATATTTCATATAATAAATAATTAATTAGGTTTATATGCATGCAACTTTCAACAATCTACCAAGGGAAAAAAATATAAAATAATAAAATATATAATCAACTTATAGTAATATATAACCATACATTATAAATTATGTTAATTATATACTTTAATTATTAAATAGAGAAAATATAACAAACGACTCGAAGCCAAATAGCACCAGCTTCTTTCAACATAGGAATAAGCTTGCCAATAACATGAATAGCTATGAGCTGATCCAAACCCCCAATCAATTTTTCCCCAATGAATATTGCTGGAAACAACGGTGCAAACAAAGTATTATAATCTCCTCTAAGAGTCCTTCCAAGGTTACGCATTAATGTCATCCTCGCTACAAACTCTTCACTAACTTCATACATTGTTGGATAAGCTTTCAATCCTTCCAACAATCTCTGAGCAACATAATTCATGTGACAACCTCTTCTACCTACAATCATCACCATACTTCCCTCCACAATTGGTATCAAACCTTCCTCTTTAATTGCTACCATCAGTAATTGCTCCATCACAATCTTTCCCTCTCAAAGAGTTTCAAATGTAACATAGCATGTTCTTCCCACCACATTCATTATATAATATAATATTATATATTTTTAGATATAGAATAAATTATTTATATATCATAAATATACACTGACATTACCAATGTGTTATTTGTAGTTATTCCCTTCACTCATAAAACTATTGAAAATACATAAAAGACTGATCTTAACAAAATCTTACATATTTAAAGACAATCAACAAATTAAATCCTCCAAAATATTTTTTAGACAATAATATAAAATATTCAAAAATTTACAGATACTTATTATATCATGAAAATATTTTTAAAAGATATAATAATAATAATAATAATAATAATAATATTAATAAAACAATCACATAACAATTATTCACAAAAACACAATTCAGAGTATTTAAAATAGAGCAAAAAAATCCTTTCAAGAGATAGAAATCAAACTAAGAGTATCTAAACCTAACCTAAAACTATATAATATATCTCACTCATATATTCTACCTTTGTCATCCACATCTTTTTAAATGTTTTGTAATTAAGAATAAAACATCCTATAAAAACATAAGAATTAAACTAAAAGAATCTAAACCTGAACCCAAATTCCTCCCAAAAGAATTAATGCCGCATTTAAAGAAAACATCCAATCAATAGATACGAATCAAGCTAAGCGATTCTAGATCTAGGGCTAAAAGTATATAATATATATTACACTATAATAATAATATTATCTCAGTTAAACATTGTACCGCTTTCGTCCGTATATAAACAAAAAGATATGATTGAAACATTTTTAAATAGGAAAAACAAATCCTATCAAAAGATACAAATCAAACTAGCAAAAGTTAACCCTATGGTCTAGGAAAGAGTCTTGCCAAAAAAAAAAAAGGAGGAGAGAGGGAGAGAATGTGAGAGATCCATCCGTTAATTACAGTGGCTAGGGTTTGAAAAAAAATAAAGCTCTTTCCATCATAACAAGATATTTCTCTTCCAACCATAGCAGAACAAATGTTCATAAAAAAAAAGCTTAAAAAATATATATATTTGGGTGATGAGATTAAGATAGAAAGATTATCTGAGCTTAGGAAACTAATTTGTCGGTCAACAAGAATAAGGAAGAAAGAGAGAAAGTAAGAGATCTGGCCATTGATTATAGTGGTTAAGGTTGGGAAAAAAAGAAAGTTCTTTCAATCATAGCAAGACATGTGGCTTCCAACCAAAGCAGAATAAATATCCATCAAAGTAAAACTTGAAAAATAAAAATTTAAGGGAGATAAGATTGAGATTAAGTAACTAAATATATTAAGATTAAGCATATATATATTTATGTATTGTAAAACATATGAGCGAGAAAAGAAAACCTTTCCATACATATCTACATTTGTTATATATATTTGTGTGTGTGTGTGTGTGTGTGTGCTTTCTAAAATTATAATGATAGTCTATCTTTACTTAATTTTAATCATTATATCACCTTAAACATAGTATATGCCTTAGATATAAAAAAAAAACTAAAGCATAAAAAACACATTGTCATTTTATCAAGCTTAATATTTTTTAATTAACTAATACAATGTTTGTCAATCTCCATCTATTAATCATTTTGTTTTTATCCTTCCAAACATTTCACAAAGTTTGACATTCTTGCAACTTTATGTTATTTCAATTATGTCAATAATTGACATGACACAACAAGCTAAGGCTTTTAATAATGCATAAGTATTAATTTATTCTCGATAAAGCTAAACCGTATTCTCTACATATAATGGATAATATCTATTCAAATTGTCAGCGTTTCAACCTAACAAAAAAAAAACTGAAAAGGAAAATGGAGGAAGAAAAGAAAAGCACTGCATCCAAGTTCAAAACAATCGGTGTTTTTTGCAGTAGTAGTGGAGGAAAGAAAAAAAAAGTTACCAAGATGCTGCTATAAATCTTGGCAAAGAACTGGTTTGGTTTCTATCTACATAGTTATTGTCATTTATCTTGCAATTCTCCTCCTTCCTTTTCCCCTTCTCAATTATTTTTCTTCTTGAAATATAAGTAAATTCTTAAACACCATTGAAATATTTTACTGAATGTTACCATTGTCAGGTGCTGAAGAACATTGATTTGGTATATGGAGGAGGAAGTATTTAATTAATGGCTTTGATTTCTCAGACTGTATTTAATGGTGGTAGAAATGTTATAGGGTATGGATCTCTTTTCCCCAAACATTTTCCAAAAAAAAAAAAAATCCATTTAATTAAAATTTGCTAAAATTATTAACGAAATCTTTTTTCCATGTATTTAGTGTCATTCCGAAAGCTCTAATGGGTAGAGAGGTATGACAATAAATTGTTTCATTTTTCTGCCATTCTTTCTAATGTGTACATTTCTTTCCCTGCCTTTTAATGAAAAAACATATCCCTACATTTGTCCACATATATAAAAACATATTCTACAATGCTATATTTGTATGTAATTTTTCATTTTACCATTTGAGTTTCAAATCACTGGTGTCACTGTCGGACAAGTAAAACTAGTTATAGACATGCACCATAGGAAAACAGAGATGGGCAGTTATGCTGATGCCTTTATTGCTTTGCCAGGTTAGTATATAAATTGCATTTATTATCACTTAATATCACATATAATGAAAACTCATGTTCTTTTATTTTTTTATATCGAATATACATTAATGCTTGCAATTCAAACTTTCAATGAGAAATACAATGAAAATATACTTTTCTCATGTTGATCACTGAAAATGCGCATAAATTAGCTACTATGAAATTTGTATTATATATCTATTTGCCAAGCTTACTAACAGTTAACATAGAGCACTGATCTACCATTGAAAAAGAATAACATTTTCAAAATACTTTAATTTTGTTATCACTCTTTTATCACTCATTATACTTAAAATTCACATATTCTCCAATTGATTATTATATCTACTTTCTTCCAATAGACAACTGTAAATGCAAAAAATAAAAAAATTACTCATTTAAGTATATTTTTTTTAATATTCAGGAGGTTATGGAACTCTTGAAGAGCTTTTTGAAGTAATTAGTTGGGCATAATTAGGCATACATAATAAACCGGTAATTTGATCTCAATGCTCTATATACACACATGAAATTATAAAAAGAAAATACATAACTTATGCTTTGTTCCAGATTGATTTGCTAAATGTTGATGGATATTATAACTCACTACTTTCATTCATCGACAAAATTTTAGAAGAAGGTCATCAACCTAGGAGCACGGCAGATCATCATCTCTTCTTCAAATGCAAAGGAATTGATTGAAAAACTCAAAGTAATAATTATAAACTTTTGAATACTATTTACAACGTGTTTCTTTTCAATCATTATTATTGATTATTTTAAATTATGATTATATGAATATTCCCCACATTCATCTCCCAAAATCCCATCTTTAGACACTCTGATTGACCTCAATCTTCCTGTTTCCATAGACGACAATGTTGAACACTCCACTATCTCTAATACACATTCGTGATAGCAACTATGAGTGCAATGAAGCTGTGTCACTTCTTTTCCCTTTTCTGTTCACCTTTTTTTAGTTGGAGATGAGAACTTGAACAACTTTTTGTTGTGTTAACACAAGTGGGTTTGTTTGCTAAAACTAGATTAAAATTATGAGGACCTTGCATAATATCATCTCAACGACAACATTGCTTTTAGATTAATACTTATGTGATGATGAGTTGTAACAAATTCTCTTGAATGATGAAGTGTTTATATATATATGGCGGGTATCTTATGTCAATTATTACAACAAAGAAGAAAAAAACCAAGTAAAAGGCTTAATACTTAAAATTATTTTTCCTTTCAAATTATTGAAATGAAATCATTTTCATTATTCAATAAACAATATAACATATTCAAATAATATATTTTCCAATCTTTCATATCTTGCGAATATACTTCTTGACACGACTTTTTGCGTGCGTACCGCAAGTGCACGGCCTTGTCGAAGTAATAAAAGTTACCCCGGTGAGTGGGTAGTCGTATCCACAGGGAATAGTGTTCAGAAACAAGTGTTATCGCTATTTAGCTATGAAAGAAGTCGATGATGAAAGAAGTATATATATATATATATATATATATATATATATATATATATATATATATATATATATATATATATATATAAATGTAAAAGAAAATAAAAGAGTGCAAGAAGAATAATGAGGGTAGGATAGGTAATCGATATAAAGATGGGGTACCCGGACAAAGCTCCCCCTAAGACTAATGCTTCTAGTGCAAGACTAGTATTATACCCTCTAATTGATGTCTAATTGAGTCGAGGATATCCTTAAACACACGGTCCCAAACCTAAGGTCAACCGTGACTAACCCCAACACTATGCCCCGGCATTAGGATTCACTGTGACTCTTGACTCTCGTTGACCTGTCAATTAAGCCCTAGAGGAGTATATCTACCTAAGCCTCACACTATGTGGGATTGCATTAAGTTCTAGGGACTCCTAGTGGTAAAACCTGTTCCTATGTGTAGTTCTAACCCTTTGGTCCAGGTGGAAGAACCCTAGTCTAGATTAAGCCCCAGTGCGTAGGATTCACTTCAACCCTTCACTCTGTTACTCGCGTAACTAAGCCCTAGGGGAGTTTATCTACCTAGCACTTCACTCTATCTCGACCGCTAATGAATCAAGGAAACGGAGGTAGGGAGAAACCACACCGGAGGGGAAAAGGGTACATCGCTACCTCACAACTCTCCCTCTCAACCCTCTCCAACCTTGTGTAGTCTAATCCTATAGAGGTTGTCACACCCTCGAAGGATAACCTAATAGATTCTCAACCCTAGTGTCACGGCTAAGGGAAAATCTCATACAATCGGCATGCAAGATTGGAACTCAATAATAGAACATTAAATTAAGAAAGCATAATAAAAGTCATAGAAACAATATCATCCTAGGGTTTACAAGTCCGAATACCCACTAGGGTTTAGCTCTCCATGGAGCAATACAAAGTCAATAAATAGTTTAAGAACATACGCATGAAAACCATAAAGAAAACCCCTTTGTAGATCGTATCAATGGTCTTGTGTAGTCGCGTATCTTCTTCAACGAATCCCTTGTCAAGCCTAAGGCACACCTCGACAAATCAATGCCGATGAGAGCTTCCCCAATAGCTTTCTTCCAAAGGATGTCGATGTCGATGCCGTTTAATCGCCTCCAAAGACCTCCAAGAACCTCTCCAAACCCTAGCCGAAAGCCCCCCAAAAGATATCCAAGTGATAGAAGGGGAGGGTTCCCCAAATAGATCTGAAAACGGGCTATTTATAGGCTGAAATCGGAGTTCCACACGCCCCTGTGTTAATTCCACACGGCCCTGTGTAAAACCAGAAATTCCACACGCCCGTGTCTTAATTCCACACGGCCGTGTGGAAATTCTGAAATCGTGATTTTTCGGCACTGTGAACAGTAACTTGACTACAGTGTTTTTGCTACAGTACTTTTGCTACAGTACGCCGTGTGGAATTTCCACGCGCCCGTGTGAAGTCTCTGGCTTGCTGGAAAATATTTCACACGGCCGTGTGTTAATTCCACACGGCCGTGTGAACTCTCTGAAATCCTGATTTTCGGCTACAGTGAACAATAGCTTGCTACAGTAGCTTCGCTACAGCATTTTTCTACAGTACTGCTACAGTGCTTAGCCGAAATGCTTCCGAATTCATCGTTCTTCATCGAGGCCATTGAATTGGGCACACAATCAATGGTAGATTATGTCGATTACTTCATTTCTCTTCTTTGACGAAATTCTCCAATGCTACACGAGTTAGACTTTTGTGAATGTGACTGCCCTTGTGCCCCTCCAATGGAGGTTGGCACACACCCACAAGTCTAAACTCGTGCCTTGTTCCTTGCTTGGTACAAGAACTCGTCAACAATGGCGAACATAACGTATTCTTGCTTCATTCTTCTCCAAATTGGCTCCACAACCCTACAATGCACAAAAGTAAACAAATGCACACTTTTTAGTGATAAAATCTAATTAAATCAATGCTCATTGCAAGATAATAACACTTCACATTACTATAACACGAGCACTTATCACTTCTCATACTGAAAACGATTTATATAAAAAAATAACATTAACAATTTTTTTAAAAATTTATACTATTTTTGCGATTGTCCTGTTAGATATAGTTAACCCGCAGCGTTAGTGCGGGTACATAAATCTAGTTAATATTTAAGTTTACAAGAATGATTGGAGGCATGCTCAAATGGCAATAAGAAGAAAAAATAAAATTCCAAAAGCTAGTGTCTTTTCTTCACTGGTAACATGATGACCACAACAATAATGGTCCTTGAGTTCAAGAGTTAAAACATTATGTCGATGATTAGGTTAGTAGGTTACAACTCCAATAGTTAATTCAGTGTTTGGTTGATTCTTGGGGGACCCGGTTGAACAGCCTCTCACTACATTCATTTTTTTCCTTTTTTTATAAGAGAAATATTTTAAAAGAATAATAAAAAGATATTTAAAAAAAAATTACCAACCTAGTTTGCTAGACTTGGACATCGTAGGTTATGAGATAAGTCAGATAAAGGTCCACTTCACCATTTTTGCTCAAAATAATCCCTTGACTAGTCCCTACATGTTAATGAGGTTTCCCTCTTTAGTTTCTCTAGTATAAATATCTCAATTTAATACCTTTATTATTTTGATTGAGCAATTTCAATCCATGCACTAACTAGCGTCAATTTCTCCATCCATTAATGTTGATATGGCAATTACATGAAAATTTAAATAATTAAATGATAATTAAAATGATTAAAATCTAATGTGAGAGAGAAGCCAGAGTTCAAGGGAAAGGTGGTCATTCGAGAGGTACAAGGAGCCAGAGTTAAAGCTTTTCGATATAATGAGAGAAAAGAGAGTGAAACTTAGAAAGCCTATAATTCAACAAGCTTTAAGGGAGGAGACAAGGAAGCACATCGATGACACTAGCTTGCTTGACCACCTTCTCAAACATGTGGCCGAAAAGACTATTGTTGATGGTGCTAAGTGGTTACATCAGCACGAGACTTGGTAGAGTTACTTTGAAAAGGTGGGCAGACTTGCTGAAGATATTCTGGCTAACTTGAGGGAGAAGGCATGTAAGCACATTAGTTAACACTACTACTAATACTAATGAAAGTTAGATTACAGTTGTGAGAAAGAATGGGTTCAAGATACGCAAGCCCTAATGGACATTCTTGTGGCAAAAAAATGGTGCCATCATGGTCATCAAGCATGGTGGCACTCTACCACAACATGCTATTGCATGGCTACAAGCTCCCACTTTTTCTTTTGTTTCATCCACCATCTCTGTTGTAACCTGCCCTATTTTTAACCCTAATTTTTTTTAACATTTTTGCATACTTGGGAGTAAGAAGGGAAATTTGGTCTTTTCATATCCCTTCTTTTGGCCATGCCCCTAACCAAGCCTTGTCATTTCAAAGCCATGATTTTTCTTTCATTACCTCTTTGCTTTTCTCTTGGAGAAGAAATAGACCTTGAATGAAAATCCTTCCCTTGATAGATTGAAGCTTCATCTTTGCTTTCTCCCTTCTCTCTTGAAGCTAGCAAGGTAAACACCATATTCTTTCTTGTTTTCTGCTTGTTTTCTTCATCCTTGATAAAGGAATCTAGTTATTGTGATAAATGAACATATTTGAGGTTTGATTCTTTCATTATCTTCTTGTTAGAGTGTAGAAGGTTATTGGATTATGATTCCCTTATTTGTTTCCCAAAATTTGTTGGAAACTTGAATGAATTTTATACTTGGAATTTCAGGGTTAATGTAACTCCTGTGAGTTTTCCTTGTTTTCTTACTTTCTTTGAGTTAGAGTGAGGCTAAACCCTTTAGAACTTCTTTAGTAGCCTAAAGTGTTAGTTGAGCAAAACCTAGTTGTGGTTAGGGTTGTTTGGTAGAAGAAACCTATGGTTTCTTTGCTTGGTTTGGTGCTAACCCTTGTGGTTGTTGTTTGTTGCACTTTGAGCAAAGAGGTGAAGCTTCAGCTCGAGGCAAAGAGTTGGCCGACGATTTGTATCATCGGAGGTGAAATTGGCAAATTTTGTGAGTGGGATTATTTAGTATAACCCTATGGGAAAATTACTAATATCTATATGCTTTTATACTCTATCTTACTTAATGAGATTTCATTGGTTTCATGATTGATTTTGAGATGTTTATTGCTTTGGAAATAAGTGTATGGCTTGATGCTTCTTTTATGCAAAGTTTGTGTGGGAGTTGGTTTTTTTTTTTTCTATTTCTATTGCATTTTGTTTCTTGAGTGTAACATGTGTGTTTGAGTTTCTTTGAGTGTCTTCTTGTGTTAATACCTTAGTTAAGGTCTTTTATGAGGTTAAAAAGGTAGGGGAAAGCTTTTAAAAAGGTTAAATCAAGGCCAAAGCCTTGATGGTACTTGTTGTGCCCGTAAGGGGCTGATTTAGAGGCTTCATAGCCTCCCTTGCTAGCAAGGGAGCTCGTGAAGCAATCCAGAGAGGCTTGACGGCCTCTCTTGCTTGCAAGGGAGCCAGTGAAGCCTTCCAGAGAGGCCTCACGCTGTCCATTGTCATCGTAAGGCAACTTATGAACAGCCGTCGGGCTGGGACCTATTTAAGGCTCTTCTTGGACCTTCTAGGGTCTTCTTGAGCCCCTTTTTCCTCTCTTTCTTCCTCTTCCTCCTCTTGAGCCTTCATTTCTTCTCTCTAAACTCATCATCTTTGGCCTCCAAGAAAGGGAAGAAGTGGAGATCCTTCTCCTCCTCTCTTGATGAAGAGCTTCCTTAGGGTTTGGTGAAACTTGGAGGTGCGTTCCTCCTTCTTCTTCTTCTTCTTCTTCTTCTTCTTCTCCTTACTTTTTTCCAAATTACTTTCTATTTATGATGAAAAAACTTGGGTTTTGTTTGGATTCAATGTTTAGAAGAAGTTTAAAGTTGTAAAACCTTGATTTGGTGAAGGATTGAGAGAGATCTTTCATCTTCAATTTAGGGTTACTGTGGCACTGAACCAAGTTGGGTTCCTTTTGCTTTTCTTGTTAGTTTTGAAGGTTGTGTGAGTTTCATTCTTGTAGGATCTTCTTGATGAGTTTCTTAGCAAACCCTAGAAGCAATTTTTTTTTCTCATTTTGAGCATTTTTCCTTCATTACTTGGTTGTGTTATTGTTAATAGTTGTTGCTTGTGTTGGTTGTTAAATTGCTTCTAGGAGGTGAAACTTCAAGCAAGGGAAAAGAGCCGGTGCATTTTCCTTCAATTTTTTCTCCAAACCCTAGAAGCGCTCTCCCAGAAAGTTCGGCAAAAGATAGATAGAAAGTCCCTCAAAAGATAGATAGAAAGCTCGGGGCACTGTAGCAATACTGTAGCAACCATTGTAGCATGAAGACTTGAAGAATGGCTTGGTCAGGGAGTTCATATGGATAGCCATGCGGGTGCAGTGGAGGCCGCATGCATACTGTGGCAGTCCTACTGTAGCAGCCACTATAGCAACTTATGCGATTTTCGGGATTTCTCGGAAATCTTCTCTCCCCGCATACCGACCGCATGAGAGGCCGCAAAGCTCGCTAGAATGGGGTTTTAAGGTTTTCTTGGAGCAAATTGAGGGGAGAACCTAGGTCTCTTGAGAGCTCATCTTCACCACCTTCTCTTGGGAGTTTGAGGCTGGGTTTTGGAGGAGATTCTTGAGGGGAGGACGACAGGGAGAGCACGACACGACGAGTCCACACCTTTGATCTACATTTGAGAGGAAGATCGACGTAGGAAGCCACTCCTTGGGTGGCGTCCTTGGAAGCATCATTCGGCCTTGTTCTTTTGAGGGAGTGTTGTCATTATATATTTGTTTGTTTTCATGTACTTTCTTGCTTATTTTGTGATCATGAGTAACTAAACCCCAAGGTCACCGGATGTGGGTGAACCTTGTTGGTGAACTTGTGTTGTTTGGATACTTGATCTAGTTTATGCATTTGCTTTGGTTTGTGATCCATGTTTGGTGTATCTTGAATGCCTTGGTATGTATGACAGAACTCTATGTATCAATTCCTAGAAAATATTAGGTTCCATGACCATTGCCCTAGTATTAGGCTCACCAAGCTTGGAAGGGAATACATGTAGGAATACACCGTGACCATCGGGTATTTGTACCCCTTCAATTGTTAGGGTTGTCCTTGATTGTGTCTCAACCCTAGCTTGAGAAATCCACTACACCCAATGCGATCATAGGAGGATTTGGGCGGAAACAATTCCATATTCCAATACTCGTACTGTATCTTTTAGAGCTTTTGGCAAGAGGCATAGGATCAATCAAGACCAGTTGGGTGTTTATCTTGGGCTCTACACTAATGAGGACACCCAAACTTCTGACTTCGTGGATTTGCCTCGTGATTTCCCACGCTCAGTCTCCCCTGGTTCTTTTTGGATGTCAATTGCTCGCACATCATCGAAGAAGGCTTCTATGATGGCGGACCCCGTTCATAGATACATTCAGGCTTTGCTATTCAGAAGTGTGAACGGTCGCGCTGATTCTACAGGGGTGGTTACTCCTACCGACTTGCTTATGATGTACAGTATCCTTGAGCGGTACCCCATCCACATGGGCTATCTTTTTGCCGGACTTATTGCACATCAGGGGACTTCTACTCGCCTTGGAGCTATATTTGCCGGACCATACATTACGCGCATTATCAGGGGCCTAGGATTAATTGAGCTCACCCGAGGCATGAGTGTTGTGGGCCCCGTCACACCGCTTAGTTTGTCGATCCTGCTTCATATTGGGATAGTTGAGAGGTCGGAAGACATTTATCGCCTCCCGCGCTGTGGAGGCAAGAGCGCCCATGATCCAGACACCTCTCGAGATTCTGAGACAGGATCCGATTCTGATTCGGAGTCTTCCCCTGTGCCTGACGCAGCACCTAGCGGGAGTCGACCATCACTTGAGGCCAGTTTCGCAGAGTTCTGCATCGAGGTCCGTCAGCAATTGCAGACCCTTTGGACATCACAGGAGGCACTAGCAACATCAGTGAGGGACTTGGCCACATCACAGAGCCGCATAGAGAGTAGCATGACCGAGATCCTATCATATCTGCGCAGCTCATCATCATCTATCGGCACCTCCTCCACGGCTACCACGTGCTTTGCACCATCACTCCCTCCAGATCTCTAGACTCACAGCACCACCTTTTAGTTTCCTGTTGTTTGTATTTGTTTTTATTTCTAGACTTGTTTGTTTGTATTGTTGTACTTTTCAGTTAGCAAGGGTCCTGATCCTCCTAAACTGTACTTTCCCGTTTTTGATTCGTACTTACTTGTCCTGCTCTCTATTTATTTCTTGGGGTGTGATATTTTTCTTTTTACTTTCAGGACTGATCATTGTGGAAGCTTCACACCCCTTGTACCTCACAGCCTTCCCCGGTTTAGGCACATTTGGAGTTCATCTCATTGACTAATTGGGGAAGTTTCTTTACCTCGTCCCTTTATTTTTATGGCATGTCTCGCACCTTACTCTGCTGATCTACGTATATTGAGGGCAATGTACAACTTTAGGTGTGGGGATGGGGTACTTTACTTGTTGTGCATGCATGATTAACGATGATAGCTATGGTTTTAGTGTTTAGCACTTCTTAGATTATAAGAATGATAGAAGTGAGTTGTACTTTTATACTGTCCTTGAATGATGCCTTGCTTTATCTTCAGTGCTTTTCCATGCTTAATCATGATTACTTCCACCTTATACTCTCCAACCAACCCATTATGATGACTTTGGCATTAGACTGTTAAATTCTTTCTTCAATATTCTTTTAAGAGCTTTTGAGTTCCTTCGTTATTTTTTGTAGCCTTAAGTGAACTAGTGTGACAGGATACCAAGGGACCTGAGATACAACTTGTACAAAAAAAAAATTTGGAGTCTATGACAGTATTCCTCTGCTAATACAGCATGAATGCGTCTATGTGGACTGTAATCGAGTAGGATGGGTGGCTCTTGTGCCTAGCTAGCATGTGCACCTGTCTGAAACATTTTTGTGCAGTCTACGTTAGTCGGACTCAGAAAAAAAAAAGAGAGAGAAAATTTGTATATATATGAAAAAGGAAATAAGTATCTCTACTGCCTCCCTTGGAACCTGTTACATAGTCGTTAAGCGCTAGAGTCTTACATAGGAACCCAAAAGACTTTTTAACTGAGTATTGAAGATTTATTTAACTGTCTAATGTCACTCTCACCATATGTGGGGTGAAGGTTTGGAGGTTAAGGTTGGGAGCCAGTACACACTCACAGAAGCAGTTTGGATAAAACTGGGCTACCATTACTTATAGTACAGCTCACTATCTAGATTTCTTTTCACCTGTGTTAGTGGAGTACTTTACAATTGAGCTTGAGGTGGTATGTTTAGTCGTTTATCATTGTGCCCCTGTTCTTCATGTGTGTTTGCTTGAGGACAAGCAAATGCTTAGGTGTGGGGATGTTTGATAAACGTCTAAAAATACGTATTTTTTTTACGTATTCGGGCATATGTACTGCGCATTTTTATATGAGTTGGCGCCCGTTTTTGGTCTGAATTGGTCTCTTTCATGTTACAGGTACCAATGAGGCCCCAACGAGCTCGATGATAGAATTGGAGAAGAAATCAGCATTGAAAAACTGTTTCTGAGCTCGGGGGAGGGGGGGCACTGTAGCAATACTGTAGCAACCGCTGTAGCACGAAGACTTGAAGAATGGCTTGGTCAGGGAGTTCATGCGGGCAGCCATGCGGGCGCAGTGGAGGCCGCATGCATACTGTAGCAGTTCTACTATAGCAGCATTACTGTAGCAGCCACTGTAGCAACTTATGCGATTTTCGGGATTTCTCGCAATCATTCTATCCCCGCATGCCGACCGCATGAGAGGCCGCATAGCTTGCTGGAATGGGTTTTTAAGGTTTTCTTGGAGCAAATTGAGGGGGAGCCTAGGTTTCTTGAGAGCTCATCTTCACCACCTTCTCTTTGGAGTTTGAGGCCAGGTTTTGGAGGAGATTCTTGAGGAGAGGACGACGGGGAGAGCATGACACGACGAGTCCACACCTTTGATCTACATTTTAGAGGAAGATTGACGTAGGAAGCCACTCCTTGGGTGGCGTCCTTGGAAGCGTCATTCGGCCTTGATCTTTTGAGGGAGTGTTCTCATTATGTATTTGGTTGTTTTCATGTACTTTCTTGCTTATTTTGTGATCATGAGTAACTAAACCCCAAGGTCACCAGATGTGGGTGAACCTTGGGGGTGAACTTGTGTTGTTTGGATACTTGATCTAGTTTATGCATTTGCTTTGGTTTGTGATCCATGTTTGGTGTATCTTGAATGCCTTGGTATGTATGAGAACTCTATGTATCAATTCCTAGAAAATATTAGGTTGCATGACCATTGCCCTAGTATTAGGCTCACCGAGCTTGGAAGTGAATACATGTATGAATACACCGTGACCATTGGGTATTTGTACCCCTCCAATTGTTAGGGTTGTCCTTGATTGTGTCTCAACCCTAGCTTGAGAAATCCACTACACCCAATGTGATTGTAGGAGGATTTGGGCGGAAGCAATTCCGTATTCGTACCGGATTAGGGACCAAACACCGTGACCATTGGGTTGGTCTAATTTTGGGTTTCTCGGTCCAAACCATCCACGTGCATGCTAGTTAGGGTATCCTTAGCACTTTAGTAACCCCCGAGGGAATCCTAGTCCGTGATCATTTCCTAGCCTTGATTTCCCTCCATATTAGTGTTTGATATTTTCATGCTTTTTACATCCATATATTATTTGTAGTTCTCTCTATCAAGTAATTGCTTAGGTTGGACAACATTGTGATAAGGAAGTAAGAATAGATTCTCGGGCCCTTGGGAATACGACCCCCTCGTGCTCGTGCGAGAGGTATTACTTGGCGACCCTGTGCACTTGCGGGTGAGCGAATCATTCACCAAAGTATGCAAAAGAAGCATTCTACAAGCAAGGGGGAATTAAAACATTACATAAAAGGTATCATTGCTCTAGATAAAAACTTGAATAAAAAAAAGGACAGTAAACTAGATATTGTGTAAGCATGTGTAAACTCACTCAAATTAACACAAAAAGTACTCCTCAAAGCTCTTATTATGAAGGACTTATTTAAAAATAAGAAAGAGAAGGTAGTAGATTCACACATCATCTAAGGTAGGCTTTTCCTAGGCAGCCGCCAAACGTGGCTTTCACACTTTTGAGGTGGTAGCTCTTTCTACCAGGGTAGTAGCTTTCATGCATCCCATGTGATAACTCTTTCTCACATTAGGGCATAACTAGTATCCGACTTATGAGAGTAGCTTCATACTTCATAGGTGGTAACTCTTTCTACCGCAAATGCACAATTAAACCTAACAATATTCACAAAAGTTTTTTTTTGAAACTCAATTAAATCAATGCTAAAACTCAAAACTAACTACTACTAAACTATTCCTTAAAAATATTGAGCATGAGTGTCTAAAAGATTTCATGAGCAAGTAGTGCAACAAGAGATAATTGGGCAAAAATTCCCTAAAATTCAAGTAAAAACTAAAGCATGATGAGATACAATGTTAAAAATTCTCCTAAACTTGAAGAATACAACCGTTGCAACTAAGGTGAACCGCCATTGGCTACATGAGCATAGACAATTGAACGCATAAGTATAAAGTGTGTGCATTATGAACTCCCCCCCATACTTAAGATGTATATTGCCCTCAATGTACGTATGCAAGCACAATAAAGAATATAACAATCAAAGCATAATATGTGAAGGTGGGCATGATAAATGTATAAATGTATGTATTTTATACATATATTTGCGCCTGCTTTTCCGTATTTTGTTGATGAGTCGATGCCCTTTTTCGGTCGAAATTGGGTTATTTCGTGTTTCAGGTACAAAAGATACTAAGGTGAGCTCAACGACGCGATTTGAGAAGAAATTCACGCCGAAATCGTTGTTTTGGGGTCCTGGCACTGTAGCAACACTGTAGCATTCTAAAGCACGAACATTTGAAGAATTTTCTAAGTCTGGAAACCCTCATGGGCAACCTTGCGACCGTGAGGTCAACCGCAAGCAAATCAGAGGGCAATGTACTGTAGAAGTTTTACTATAGCGAAGCCACCGTAGCGGTCTACTGTACTCGTACTGTAGCAACTTATTCAGATTTTCGGCCCGTTTTCTGGGCAACCTTACGGCCCGTATATTAACCGTGAAGCCACCCGTAAGCCATCCTGAGATCATCTTTAAAAGGGTTTCTAGGGCATCTTGAAGGGGTGTTTGGCCACCTCTTCTCCTCTACCACCATCTAGGGTTTGATCCGGGCTGGAAAAGGCAGATCTTTGGAGCAAATCAAAGAGAAAAGAAGATCACACTCAAGGAAGAGCATCTAGGAGTTCATTGGCACCGATCTACAGATTCCCATCACCATCTTCTAGTCTTCATCTTAGGTGAGTTGTTATGAGCTTTATCTTGTATTTCTTGTTTTGTATGCATTCTCCTTTGTTGATGATGAACTAGACTCCTAAGGTCACCGGGCATCCGGTGAACCTTGGGATGAACTTGCTTGTTTGGACACTTTGATTTACATTTACGGTTTTTGTGTGGTTTGTGGTTCAAGCTTGGTGCACTTTGATGTATTGGTATGTATGAGAACTCTGTGTATCGATTTTTAGGTTATACTAGGTTGTGTGACCATCGGCTTAGTATTAGACACACCAAGTTTGGAAGGGATTCATGTATGAATACGCCGTGACCATCGGGTATTTCGTACCCCTCCAACCATTAGGGTTGAGCCTAGACATTGTGTTTGACCTTAATTGGGGATTTTCCTAGGCGTAATGCAATCGTAGGAGGATTTGGTGGAAGTGATTCCATATTCCAATACTCGTACTGGATTAGGGGTCATCACCGTGACCATCGGGGTGACCTACCTTTGGATATCTCTTGGCCTAACCACCTTTGCTTGTGTAATTCGAGTATCCTTCTAGCTTTAGGAATCCCGAGGGGATCCTCGCCCGGGGACCTCGAACTTTCATTGTTACTTGCTTCCTTAGCATACTTATGTGGTGAGCCTTAGTCCACTTGTTTATAGTATTTTTCTTTTGTTTGTTTTCTTTTCTTGTTTTAAATATATACTTGTTAGATTAGACAATACTGTCTAGGGGGAAGTAATAACAGTTCTTGGGACCCCAGGGAATACGACCCCTATGTCAATCACAGGGCATTACTTGACGACCCATGCGCTTGTGGACCACTCATCAGGGCACTTGAAACAATACTCCTCTGAACTTCTAGTGTTACGTTTGATGGAACTACATTCATGGAGAGTTGAGTTCCAACGGGTTGAGAAGCACACGGTCACATAACCATGCTAATGACTATTCCTCAATTTCCTTACTCACAAGACCATCTGCACGTGTACACAAGGGAATTCAGTAAAGCTAATAAAAGGAAAATAAAATCGAGTCTATAAAGATGATGAAATGAAATACAACTCGAGAAAAATAAAAGCAACAAAATATAAAGATAAACTCAGACGTAGAATCCTTTCTAAGTACTACAAGTCCAACATAAAATGTAAATATAACAAATAAACGACAAAATGAAGTAAACTAGACACCTCCAGCGTTGGTGTCCTACTCGGTAGGGTCTCGTGCTACTGCTACTGCTGTTGCTGGTGGATTTGGTGGTGGTGATGTTGTTGGTGATGGCGGTGTTGGGGATGCTCGCGGTCTCACAATGAATGGCGAGGTCACGACTCACTAAAGTAAATGTTGTAGAGCGTCGAACCGTGCCATCGCCTCACCGTGGTGCGCAGCCTGGGTAGCTCTAACCTCAGCTATCTCTCCCTGTAAGATCCCCACAACACTCTTGAGTCTTTCTAACTGATCATGACCTCGAGAGGAAGAAAACATGTGCATTGGAGGTGGCACATGTGCTGCGGGTGGTACCTCTATCTCTATCTGCTCTGGCGCTGGCTGCAAGACTGGCTGCGAACCTCCGCCCTCGTCCTCCTTATCCTCGGCCTGCTCAAGTGAGGGCATGATCATGATGTAAACCCCATCTCTGTGCCTGTGTCTACTAGACTCATCGTGTCCAGGTTGAGGGCTGGCGGTACTACAGTCTTCTCATCTTCTCTAAATAGCATCCAATAGACCCATCGCTAGGATGAGTCTAGTAATGTAGGGGACCTAGAAGATCACTCCAATCCTGGGGTACTGGCCCTGGTAGCGCAAATACTCCGCTACTATGTGTCTCACGTGGAGTGGCTCACTCTGTGCCATCGATTAAAGGTAGAGGAGCTCTTATCGGCTCAAAACACTGGTGCTATCTCCATAGACGTTCACTAATCGGCTAAGCACGGCGTGGAGGTATTTGTATGCTGGACGGGACAAACATGCTGCCTTCAAAATCTGATGAGTGTTATCCAGCAAGTGCACCGGTCGTCAAGTAATACCCTGTGCGTGACACAGGGGTCGTATTCCCTGGGGCCCTAGAAGCTACCCTTACTTCCCTTTTACAATGTTGTTTGACCGATACAATTCAAGAGAGAGTGAATATAATGCAAAGAAGCTAAATAAGTAAATAACTAATGCAAACATACGAGGGCAAGATACGCGGTAAAATAGGACTAGGAGTGGTCACGGATGAGGATTCCCTTAGGGGCTACTAAGGTGAGTAGGAAGCTTGGACTAACATGCAAGTGGCTAATTGGACCGAGAAAACCCTAGATTAGGCCAACCCGATGTTCACGGAAGTCAACCCCTAATCCGATACGGGTATTGGATACGGTACGTATACCACACAAGATTACCCCTACGATTGCAAAGGGTGAAGTGGTTTTCTCAAACTAGGGTTACAATACAAAAGAGTACTTAACCCTAGGAGTGGAGGGGTACAAATACCCGATGGTCACGGCGTATTTATATGTATTTCCCTTCCAAGTTTGGTGAATCTAACAGTAGGGCAATGGTCATGCAACCTAGCATTTTCTAAGTCTTTTGATACATAGAGTTCTCATACATACCAAGCATGTAAAAACACCAAACAATGGATCACAAACAAGCCACAAACAATAAATAGAACAAGATCATCCAAAACATCACAAGTTCACCCCCAAGGTTCACCTACATCCGGTGACCTTGGGGTTTAAGTGCTCATGTTCACTAAATACAACAAGAAATGCATGGAAACAACCAACAAAGGAATGAGAAGAACTCCCTCAAAGAATGAAGGCCGGAGAAGTTCCAAAGACGCCACTCCAATGGGTGGCTTCCCTAGTCTTCAACCTCCAAATGTAAGCCCTAGAACGTAGAATCTTCCCAAAACCTTGCTCTCCTCGCCAAATCCTTGCCTAGATCGCCCTCCAAGAGCTTCTTCTTCCTCAATTCGAAGGTGGTGATGAGAGGCCCTAAGAAGAAAACTCAAGATGCCCTAAAAAGAAGTCTCCAAGTCCATAAAAAGGTGAGTTCGTGCCTCTTCACGGGTGAGCTCACGGTCCATATATGGCCGGTGAGGTAGCCTGTAATGCGGGACGAAAGATTCTGCAAAGTTACAAAACTGCTACAGTACTACTACCATAACCCATCTTTCGTTTGAGATTTAATCTTTCCATATATGTTTGAGATTTAATCTTTCATGCTTTCATGTCTAGAATTACATTTATGGAGAAATCCGTAATTCTTTTATGAGTTATATGCTTTGATGTGACTTGCTCATGTGTACTAGATCTAGAAAAGATTGAAAGAGGATTCTTGTGCTGACACACCGAGAAATTCGGTGTTGGTAGCCCTCCATTGCTAGGTTTAAGCCGAAGGATTGTAGGTTTACTCCTATTAGAGACTTCACGGAGCTTATTGCGATCGTAGGTGGGTTAATATGGAGAGATTTCGATTAACACTCGTATGGGATCAGGGGTTAGTCGCCGAGAAATCGGGGCTAATCTACTCACGAGGTCTCTAGTTCTCAACTATCATCAATGCATCTTTATATCATCCTAGTTTAGGACTTAATAATAACCCTAGGTGGATTCCTTGTCCAAACACACCCTTCTCATGCTTGGATGATAAATAAACAAGGGAGTATCAAGCATGAGAAGGGTGTGTTTGAACAAGGAATCCACCTAGGGTTATCATTAGGTCCCAAACTAGATGATATAAAGATGCATTGATGATAGTTGAGACCTAGAGACCTTGTTAGAAGATTAGCCCCAATTTCTGGGTGACTTACCCCTGATCCCATACGAGTGTTAATTGGAATCTCTCCATATTAACCCACCTACGATCGCAATGAGCTCCGTGAAGTCTCTAATAGGAGTAAACCTACTATCCTTCGGTTTAAACTTAGCAATGGAGCACTACCAACACCCAATTTCTCGGCGTGTCAGCACAAGAATCCCCTTTCAAACTTTTCTAGATCTAGTACACGTGAGCTAGTCACATCAACGCATACAACTCATAAAAGAATTAAAAGTTTCTCCACAAATGTAATTCTAGAAATGAAAGCATGAAAGATTAAATCTCAAACAACCATCAAACTAAATTAATAACAACATTCAAAGTTCATACACAAGATGAACCCTAGGGTTCATTGATAAGTACTTGTGTTATAGTAATGCGAAGCGTTATTATCTTGCAATGAGCATTAATTTAATCAGATTTTATAACTAAAAAGTGTGCATTTGTTTACTTTAGTGCATTGTAGGGTTGTGAAGATAAAGTGAAGGAAAGGAATGAAGTTAGATCATGTTCGCCATTGTTGGGAAGATTTTTAGACTAAGCAAGGAGCACGGCATGAGTAGAGACTTGTGAGTGTGTGCCCCTCCTTTGGAGGGGCACAAAGGCAGTCACATTCACAATAAGTCTAACTCATGCTAGCAAGGAGAACTTCACCAATTAGGAGATTTGAAGCAATCGGCACGATCTACCGTTGATTGTGTGCCCAATTCAACGGCCTCAATGAAGAACGATGAATTCGGGAGCATTTCGGGACAATTACTGTAGAAACAATGTAGAAAATAATGTAGCAAGTTACTGTTCACTGTTTGCCGAAATTCAGCATTCCAGCAACTTCACACGGGCGTGTGGAAATTCCACACGGCCGTGTGAAATCCAGATTTCTGCGATTTTAAAGCCACGACTCAACATTATAAAGCCCGTTTTGGAGACTATTTGGGATATCTTTTGACCTATCTTTATCCTCAACTTCTAGAGGGTGGCTAGGGTTTTGGAGAGGACTTCGTGGAGGTTTGGAGCGCGTCATCGGCATTGTCCCCGACGTCCGGCGGCCGCACAAGACCACGGCCACACCTTACACAAGGGGGTTTTCATTGATGTCTTTACTTTGTGCTTTCTTTCATATTTTGATGAACATGTATAGCTCCATGAGGAGCTAAACCCCTTGTGGGTATTCGGACTTGTAAACTCTAGGGTTATTATGTTTCTTTGACATTGTTATTATGCTTTTCCATTATTGATGAATAAAAATTGTGTTTTGATCTTAATTTCATCTTGTTAATGTTTTCCTTTAGATGTGACACTAGGGTTGAGAACAATCTAGGTTGTCCTTTGGAGGTGTGACAATTCCTATAGGATTAGACTATTTAAGATTGAAGAGGGTTGAGAGGGTGAGTCGTGGGGTAGCGGAGCGTCCCCTTTCCCCTCCGATGTGGTTTCTCCCTACCTCCGTTTCCTTGATTTCTTAGCGGTCGAGATAGAGTGAAGTGCTAGGTAGATAAACTACCCTGGAGCTTAGTTACGCGAGTAACAGAGTGAAGGGTTGAAGTGAATCCTACGCATTGGGGCTTAATCTAGACTAGGGTTCTTCCACCTGGACCAAAGGGTTAGAACTACACATAGGAACAGGTTTTACCACTAGGAGTCCCTAGAACTTAAAGCAATCCCACGTAGTGTGAGGTTTAGGTAGATATACTCCCCTGGGGCTTAGTCGTGCCAGCGACAGAGTGAAGGGTTGACGTGAATCCTAATACCGGGGCATAATGTTGGGGTTACTCACGGTTGTCCTTAGGTTTGGAACAGTGAATCTAAGGATTTCCTCGACTCAATTGACATCAATAGGAAAGTATAATAGCATAGTCTAGCACTAGAAGCATAGATCCTAGAGGTAGCTTGTCCGGATACCCTATTTCATCCATTGCCAATTTCTCTCTATTCTCTTTTACTTGCACTTTCTTATCTTCCATCTTTCTATTCAATTTCTTGTCTTTTATTATATTTGCTTCCATATTCACTCATCGATTCTATTCTTATCTTTCCATACTCCACATAGCTTAAATAGTAAAATCTCGTATTTTAACTCTTTATTCCATGTGGATTCGACTACCCATTCGCCGGGGTAAAATTTATTACTTCGACAAACCCGTGCACTTTCAGGGCGTGTCATTCATCCAAATCCAAACACAATGATAAGTTAATCCCTCATGACAAGGGATACTTATACAATATACAAGGTAAAGAAAGATAATAAAGAAGCAAGAAAACTCCCTCTACTATCTTGATATCCTTGAATCAATGAAGCTTCAATTGATGATGCAATGGTGGCTTAGATCTTCACACAAACTCCTTCTCCCTTGCTCCTCTCCCTCTTGGTGATGATGTGTGCTTGTTTCCCACAAAGATCGCCGCCAAAAGATGTCCGGAAGGCCCCAAGGAGGTGCGGTGGCGGCAGCCTCAAAGGCCAAGAGAAAAGTCCCCTTGAAAAGCCCTAGAACTCCACATTTATACCCCTGAAGCATACAGGCCGTATGGAGGGTCGTATGGATGTAGATTAGGTCAAGGAAAGCCCCAAATCCCGAGCCTCACGGGGTAGTTAACGGGGTAGTTAACTGGGTAGTTAACTGGGTAGTGAAGGGTAGGCAAAAATTTCTGGAAATTCTTCACTGGGTCGCAAACTAGGCCGTGAGACAAGGCTAAGGCTTCTGGAACTTCTTTATGGGGTAGCAGACGGGGCTGTGAGGCTTAGGCAAAAGTCTCGGATTTTCTTCCCCAAAGACCCCCAAGTGCTACAGTACTGCTACAGTAGACCTACTACAGTACCGCGACTTGGTTTTTCTCCTCTTTTCTGCCCAAAATATGTTCTCTCGATCTCCATGGCTTCCACCTGCCCTACAAAGCAAATACGACTCGATTAAGCATAAAAATGGGCACCAAATGTGATCAAATACATGCAAAGTGTGATGCATAAGTATACTAGAATACATACATTTAGACACTTGTCAAACATCCTGATAAGTGCTTGTGTTATAGTAATACGAAGTATTATTGTCTTACATTCAGCATTACTTTTCTCAGATTTAATCACTAATTAGTGTGTGTTTGTGTTTTTTCGTGCATTGTAGGGTTGTGGAGAATATTTAAGAAGAAGGAGCAAGAATAGGTCATGAACGCGATTGTTGAGGGAATTCTTGGACAGGTCAAGGAACAAGGCACAAGTTGTGGTCAAAGACATATAAGTGTGTGCCAAACTCCAACTGGGATAGAGTAAATACGTGATTTGGAGGATACAAAGGCAGTCACACTCACATGTTCCGACTTGTGCAACATTATCAAGAGCTTCGTCAGTGTGTTTCAAGTGAAGATGCGACATGATTTACCATTGATTGTGTGTCCAATTCAACGGCCACGATGAAGAACGATGAATTCGGGAGCATTTCGGCGAAGTACTATAGTAGTTACTGTAGCAAGTTACTGTTCACAGTCTGCCGAAAATCAGCAAAACAGAATTTCCACACGGGCGTGTGAAAATTCTGCAGGCCAGTGTAGAAATTCTGCAGGGGCGTGTGGAACTCCGATTTCAGCCTATAAATAGCCCATTTTCAGATCTATTTGGGGGACCTCCACTTCTATCTCCTGCCTATCTTTTGGGGCGCTTTCGGCTAGGGTTTGGGAGGTTCTTGGAGGTCTTTGGAGGCAATTATACGGCATCGGCATCGGCATCGACATCCTTTGGAAGAAAGCTATTGGGGAAGCTTTCGTCGGCATTGATTCGGCGAGGTGTGCCCTAGGCTTGACAAGGGATTCGTTGGAGAAGATTAGGCGGTTCCACATGACCATCGATACAATCTACAACGGGGTTTTCTTTATGGTTTTCATGCATATGTTCTTAAACTCTTTATTGACTTTGTATTGCTCCATGGAGAGCTAAACCCTAGTGGGTATTCGGACTTGTGAACCCTAGGATGCTTGTGTTTCTATAACTTTTATTATGCTTTATTAATTTGATGTTTTTCTTATTGAGTTCCAACCTTGCACGCCGATTGTATGAGATTTTCCCTTAACCGTGACACTAGGGTTGAGAATCTAAGTCAGATACAAGTTATGCCCTAATGAGAGAAAGAGCTATCTCATGGGATGCGTGAAAGCTACTACCCCGGTAGAAAGAGCTACCTCATCGAAAGAGTGAAAGCGACCTTTGGCGGCTGCCTAGGAAAGGGCTACCTTCGAGGATGTGTGAAGCTACTACCTCCTCTCTTATTTTTCGTATATAAATAAGTCCTTTTGAATAAGAGTTTGAGGAGTACTCGTTGGTTCTCTTAAGAGAATTCGCACACACTTACACGTCTTTGAGTTGTTATCCTTTTTTATTCATGTTTTTAGCTAGAGTAATGATAATCTTATGCAATGTTTTGATTTCCCCTTACTTGTAGAATGCTTCCTTTGCATATTTTTGGTGAACCTAAGGCCGAGCACTTTCAATTGTTCTTCCCAAGTATTTTCACGTTTTATTTTTGCTTGAGGACAAGCAAAAGCTTAAGTGTGGGGGGATTTGATAAGTGCTTGTGTTATAGTGACGCGAAGCGTTATTATCGTACTATGAGCATCTCTTTTATTAGATTTTATCACTAAATAGTGTGCATTTGTGTATTCTTGTACATTGTAGGTTTGTGGAGCCAAGTTGGAAAAGAAGAACAAAGTTAGATCGTGTTCGCCGTTGTTGGGAGGTTTTCGGACCAAGCAAGGAACAAGGCACGAACTTGGACTTGTGAGTGTGTGCCAACCTCCTTTGGAGGGGCACAAAGGCAGTCACATTCACAACAAGTCTAACTCGTGTAGCCTAGGAGAACTTCACCAAGAAGGAGACTTGAAGCAATCGACACGATCTACCATTGATTGTGTGCCCAATTCAATGGCCTCGATGAAGAACAACGTATTCGGGAGTGTTTCGGTGAGTACTGTAGCAGCATTGTAGCTTTGTTACTGTTCTAATCAACTGTAGCAAGTTACTGTGCATTTTCTGCCAAAGATCAAGTTTCCAGAGAATTCACACGGGCGTTTGGAATTAACACACGGCCGTGTGAATCATTTTCCAGCAAGCTAGAGACTTCACACGGGCGTGTGGAAATTCCACACGGCCGTGTGAAGCCCCGATAAGTTTAAATTTAAAGCCGTACTTAGCCTATTTAAAGCCCGATGGGGAGACTTTTTGAGCATCTTTTGACCTATCTTTCTCTCCAACTTCGAGAGGGTGCGGCTAGGGTTTCGGAGAGGACTTTGTGGAGGATTGGAGCATGCCAACGACATCGTCATCGACGTCCGACGGCAGCACAAGACCACGGCCACATCACACGCGAGGGGGTTTTCATTGATTTTCTTATTTTGCAATTTATTTTACACTTTGATGAACATGTATAGCTCCATGAGGAGCTAAACCCCTCGTGGGTATTCGGACTTGTAAAACCCTAGGATCATTATATTTTGCAATTTATTTTACACTTTGATGAACATGTATAGCTGGAGCAATCGACTACATAGACTACATAGACTAAAGGACACATACAAAGACCAAAATTTACAAAAGGAAATAAAAATGACTAAATCAGTGAACTAAAGGTTTTCCTAGCATCCTTGGAAGTTCCCCGGCAACGGCGCCAAAAACTTGATAACTTAACCGCAAGCGCACGGGTCGCCAAGTAATACCCCTCATGCACGCGCGAGAGGGACGTATTCCCTGGGCTCCCAAGAGCTGCTATTACTCCTCTCTAGATGACACTGTCTAGTCTACCAAATATAGATTTGAAACAAGATAAGAAAAATAACAAAAGAGAAAACTATAAACAAGTGGACTAAGGTTCACCACATAAGCAAACTAAGGAAGCAAGTAACAACGAAAGTTCGAGGTCCCCGGGCGAGTATCCCCTCGGGACTACTAAAGCTAGAAGGATACTCGAATTACACAGGTAAAGGTGGTTAGGCCAAGAGATGTCCAAAGGTAGGTCACCCCGATGGTCACGGTGATAACCCCTAATCCGGTATGAGTATTGGAATACTGAATTGCTTCCGCCCAAATCCTCACACGATTGCAATGCGCCTAGGGAAATCCCGAATTAAGGTCAAACACAATATCTAGGCTCAACCGTAATGGTTGGAGGGGTACAAATACCCGATGGTCAGGGCGTATTCGTACATGTATCCCTTCCATTCTTGGTGTGTCTAATACTAAGGCGATGGTCACGCAACCTAGTATAACCTAGAAATCGATACACAGAGTTCTCATGCATACCAATACATCAAAGTGCACCAAGCTTGAACCATAAACCACACAAATACCATATATGTAAATCAAGTATTCATACAAGCAAGTTCATCCCAAGGCTCACCAGATGCCCGATGACCTTGGGAGTCTAGTTCATCATCAACAATGGAGAGAGTATAGAAAACAAGAAATACAACAAAAAGCTCATAAAACTTCCCCTAAGATGAAGACTAGGAGGTGGTGATGAGAATTCGACGGATCAGCGCCGACGAACTCCTAGATATGCTCCTTGAAAGATCCCTCTTCTCTCCTTGATTTACCCTTCAGATCTGCCTTCTCCAACCCCTTGAAGCTCTAGATGACAATGGTGGAGAATGGTAGCCAAAGACCCCTCAAAATGGTGCCCTAGAAACCCTTAAAAACCAATTCCAGCGAGCTATGCGGCCTCTTATGCGGCCCCGCATGCGGGGAGAGAAAGTTTCCAAGAAAGCCCGAAAATCGCACAGTACCGGGCTCGAAAATAGTGTTTTCCTTGCCGATTTCTCCTTAAATCATGTTGTCGGGTTCCCCATTGTAACTTTTGTAACTGTAACACGAAATAAACTAATTTAGACCGAAAACGGGCATCCACACATACAAAAATACTCTATTTATACGTACACATACATGAATAATATGTACATTTAGGTGTTTATCAGTACTACTCAAACTTTTGTTAACAAGGACTTATTTATATGCGAAAAGCAAGAAAGGAAGTAGTAGCTTCACACAACCTCGAAGGTAGCCATTTCCTAGGCGGCTGCCAAAGGTGGCTTTCACTCTTTCGAGGAGGTAGCTCTTTCTACCGGGGTAGTAGCTTTCACGCATCCCATGAGATAGCTCTTTCTCTCATTAGGGCATAACTTGTATCCGACTTATGAGAGTAGCTACATACTTCATAGGTGGTAGCTCTTTCCACCCCAAATGCATAAATAAAACAAAGCACATATTCACAAACTTATATATATATATATATATATATATATATATATATATATATATATATATATATATATATATATATATATATATTTTTTTTTTTTTTTCTTTTTCTCATTTTTCATATTTTTTTTATGCATTTTCCAAAGTAAAACTAAGAACGACGATAAACTTGTCCTTAAAAACTTCAAGATCGAGTTTCCAAAAGATTCCAAGAGTAAGTTGTGCAATATAAGGTAATCGAGTCAAAATTCCCTAAAAATTCAAGTAAAAACTAGAGCATGATAGGATACAATGTTAAAAATTCTCCTAAACTCTAAGAATACAATCGTTGCAACTAAGGTGAACCGCCATAGGCTACATGAGCATAAGCAATTGAACGCACAAGTATAAGGTGTGTGCAATGTGAACTCCCCCCCCCCACCCACACTTAAGATGTACATTATTCTCAATGTACGCATGCAAGCAAAATAAAAGTGAAGAATTGTAAAATAATTAGTGTGGAAGTAGGCAATTGAAACATTACTCCCCTGAACTCCAAGTGTTGCGTTTGATGGAGCTAGGTGCATTGAGAGTTGAGCCTCAATGGGTTGTGGAGCACACACGGTCCGATGACCGTGCCTATAACTATTCCTTAGATTCCTTTCATCCAAGACCATCTGCACACACACACACACAAGGGTTTAGTATAGCTCAACAAAGATAAAATAAAACTCGAGTATATAAAGATAAAGCAATGAATACAACTCGAGATAAAAGAAAAGCAACAGAAAAGATAAACTTAGAAGGAAAATCCTTTCTGAGTGCTACAAGTCCAAAATATGATAAAAAGTACAAAATAAATTAAATAAAAATAAAACTATGATGCCTCAGCATCGGTGTCCTGTGCTGGGGCCTCTGGTGCTGCTGGTACTGGTGCTGGTGTATCTGCTGCTGCTGGAGAAGACGGGGGTGGTGGAGTAGAGACTCAAGGTCGGACTATAAAAGGGGAGGTAATAGCCTGCTCAAATATCTGCTGCAATCTCTAGAGCTGGGCCATCACCTACTGATGTTGTGTGGTCTGAGTGGCCCTGACCTCGGCCACCTCAGTCTACAGGACACCCACAGCGCTCTCGAGGCGCTCCAGTCTATCCTGGCCTCGAGAGGGCGAGAACATACACACTGGAGGTGGTTCCGGTGCTGTGGATGGTGCCTGTGCCTCCGTATCTACTGGAGGTGGCTTTAAGGCTGCCTGTGAACCCTCTGCCTGCTCCCCCTGTGTAGACTCTGAGTGAGGGATAATCAGGATGTATACTCCCGTTCCTGATCTGTGGACCATCCCCATCATCCTCAGGGTCTCAATGGCTAATGGAGCCGGTGTAGAAATCCTCTCGGCCCCGCGAACTCCGTCTTGAAGTCCTAATCCCATAATCAGTCGTGTGATATAAGGGCCCGAGAAGATAACTCCCACCCTGGGGTACTGGCCCTGGTGGCGGATGTAGTCTGCTACAATGTGCCCCAGGTGGAGTGGCTGGCTCTCCACCATCGAATATAGGTATAGGAGCTCCTCGCAGCTCAAGACCCCTGTACTGTCTGCCTGACCACTCACTGATAAGCAGGTAGCCTTGGACACCCCCGGCTCTTACTGTCCCTATCCGCATAACCTATTATATGCGCGCTGCGGAGTCAAAGTGCCGGGATACTCGGTGGGAAGCCCCTCGTACTCCATTATCTGTGTGTGGGCCTCATCATATAATCCCATCATAACCGAGAACTGGGTTACACTAAGGCTGAAATGTTGACCCAGTGCTCTGAACTGAATAGTATCTAGTGTAGCGAAAGCACTATATGATCTGTCGAACTCGAATGATGCCAAGACCTCGAGTGTTACCTCTCGAACAGTTGGCTCTCTGATCATCAGTAATCTCTGCCAACTGCCCACAAACAATAGCTCCTCGACCTCATCTGCAACACTGTCGCCCCCCTTGGATCCCTCTAATGATGCTCAGATCTGGATATCGTGTCTGTCCAAATCAGAATCGTGATAATCGCTTAAAACGAGCCTGATGCTCAGGTATACTGAACTCAGTCTGCTCTGGAGGGGGTGATGGCCCTAGAGGATGCTTACCGGCTTGCTTCTTTGATCTAGAAGCTATATCTACAACATTGAAAAGAGAAATGATCAAAAATAGGTAAGAAAACTCAATCTGTAGAAATCCCACGGCCGTGTGGAAATTTCACACACCCGTGTGGAGCTTCTGGCGGACAGAGCCTCACGGCCGTGGGGCTAAAAACCAAAATTTACACTCAAATTCGTTCTAATTTCGTTGTAAACACGTTCGCATATATTTAAATCGTTCAATCCAAGCGAAATCATCTAAAAGAACGAATCAAATGAAGAATTGACGAAGAAAAGAGGCTTGAAGTCCTTATCGTCGGAGTGAATGAAGAAAACCTCGAAATCGGCGGCAAAACTCGAAAAGAAAACTCAAAGGACGTCGGAGACGGTTGGGGAAATGAAAGAGAAGGCGGAGAGTGTTTTGGAGTGGAAAACAAAAGAGGCACGAGTGAAATCCAAAAGAAAACTCGCGGCTTTTGAAGTTGTGGGGATTCACACGGCCGTGTGGAAATTCCACACGGCCGTGTGCCGCTGAATTTAGGGTTCACAGGGGCTCACACACGCCTCTGTGTGCACTCTGGTCACTCTCTGGACTACCCCACACGGCCGTGTGAGAACCCCACACGGCCGTGTGCCTTCATAGGGGAGTTTCCACAGGGGCTGGTACACGCCCCTGTGGATTCATTGGGAATCACCGAAGGTCTCTGGAAAAATCCACACGGCCGTATGGAAATTCCACACGGCCGTGTGCCCAACCTGGCCAAGAATACAAGGCCGCCCACAGGGGCACCTCACACGCCCCTATGGTCTTTCTGACTTACCCGAGAAACCCTAAGTATTTCACATGGCCGTGTGAAATATCCACACGGCCGTGTGCCATGCACAAGCACTTCACAGGGGCAGCCACACGTCCCTGTGTATTCTCAGGAAGAGAGGGGGTCTCTGCAGAGTTTTCACACGGCCGTGTGGAATTTCCACGCGGTCGTGTGCCTTAACACAGGGTTACTCATAGGGCTCCCACACGCCCCTGTGGATTCTCTGGACTGAGAGTTTAAGTTTTGCAGGTTTTCACACGGCCGTGTGCCCCTTCCGAAGTTTTTCACAGGGGCAAGGTCACGCCCCTGTGCTCTCACTGGTTGAACCCTACTTGGTAACACACGCCCGTGTGTTTTCTCTGGTTTAGTTGGAAAAATTCACAGACTTACAGAAAAATTCAGAAACATAAATACGATGCTTGGAGCCTGTGAAAACTATCAAAGCATGACCAGATACCATGGAAAACATGCTCAACCGACTCAAACTTCGTCAATATCGCTTAGGCACATGAAAACGTCAATAATCTTTAATAAAATTACAGTATACGCACATGAAGATCAGGACACCAAAACTAAAACTTCTATTCATCTTAAAGCTAAAGCTAAGTCCAAGAAAAACTGTAAAAAATTGGGTTGCCTCCCAAGAAGCGCTTGTTTAACGTCACTTAGCTTGATGTACCTGGTCTTACCTTACTGTGGCTCATGAATAGAAGTTGCCCACTTCCATACAACCTGAAAGCATGCAGAACATAGTCTTTGTAGAGTAGAGGCAAAGTTAGTGATTTTGTTACCACACGAGGGCGAAACACCCTCACTCCTTACTTGCTTATCCCCATTGACTTTGGGGCCTTTGGTGTGGCGTCTTTTCGCTCTCTTGATTTTTCTTCTCATCTTCTTTATGAGCCCCGGTTTTGGCTCTACCTTCTCCTCGACTAGACCAAGTGTTAGCACTTCTTCTTCAATCTCCTCATCTTGGTCTGGCCACCCTTCATTTGGATCCGGGTTCATCATTTCTGGCACATATTCATCAATACACTCATCAGTAGCATCAAGATAATATAGAGTGTCATCAAAATCAAGAGAATGTCTCATGGCTTCGGCGAGGCGATAGGTGAGCTTGTCATCTCCAATTCTAAGTGTGAGCTCTCCGCCGTCCATGTCTATCAAAGCCTTAGAAGTGCGCAAGAACGGCCTCCCAAGAATCAGCGGTACTTCAACATCCTCATCCACATCAAGCACAACAAAGTCGACAGGAAAGATGTACTTGTCTACCTTCACCAACACGTCTTCCACAATCCCCCTCAGATGCCTCACCGATCTATCCGCGAGTTGAAGTGTCATCCGAGTTGGTCTAGTGATAAGTGCTTGTGTTATAGTATCGCGAAGCGCTATTATCTTACATTAAGCATACCTTTTATCAGATTTTATCGCTAAATGTGTGCATTTGTGTTCTCTTGTGCATTGAAGGTATTGTGGAGCCTAATTGGAGAAGAAGAATGAAATTAGGTCGCGTTCGCCAATGTTGGGATGTTCTCGGACCAAGCAAGGAACGAAGCACGTATTTGGACTTGTGGATGTGTGCCAACCTCTTTTGGAGGGGCACAAAGGCAGTCACATTCACAACAAGTCCAATCCGTGTTACTTAGGAGAATCCCGCGAAAGAAGAAGACTTGAAGCAATCGGCGCGATCTACCGTTGCTTGTGTGCCCAAGTAATGGCCTCGATGAGGAACAATGGACCCGGGAGGCGTTTCGGCAAGTTACCAAGCCTGTTCAGCTGAAGATTAGTATTCCAGAGAAGTCACACGGGCGTGTGGAAATTCCACACGGCCGTGTGAGCCATTTTCCAGCCAGACAGAGAAGTCACACGGGCGTGTGGAAATTCCACACGGCCGTGTGTTTTGCAATTTCAGCCATCCAGTGAAGACACACGTGCGTGTGGAAATTCCACACGGCCGTGTGAAATTAATTTTTCAGCCGAGACAGAAGCTTCACACGGGCGTGTGGAAATTCCACACGGCCGTGTGAAGCCCCCGATAAGTCCAATTTTAAAGCCACGATTCAACAATATAAAAGGGGATTTTTGCAACCTTTTGAGGTATCTTTCAACCTATCTTTTCCCCAACTTTCTGGAGCGCGGCTAGGGTTTCGGAGAGGATTTCGTGGAGGTTCTAGCGCGTCGTCGGCATCGATTTCGAGGTTCGACGTTTGCACAAGACCACGGCCACACCAATTCGAGGGGGTTTTTCATTGATGTCTATGTTTTATGCTTTATTTCTCACATTGATGAACATGTATAGCTCTATGAGGAGCTAAACCCCTCGTGGGGTATTCGGACTTGTAAACGTTAGGGTTTCTTATGTTTCTTTGACATTGATTATTATGCTTTCCATTGTTGATGAATAAAATTGAGTTTTTAATCTTGATTATCCTTTCATATTGTTTTCCCTTAAACGTGACAATAGGGTTGAGAGCAATCTAGGCTTTCCTTTGGAGGTGTGACAACTCCTATAGGATTAGACTACTCAAGATTAAAGAGGGTTGAGAGGGAGAGTTGTGAGGTAGCAATGTACCCCTTTCCCCTTCGATGTGATTTCTCCCTACCTCCGATTCCTTGATTTAATAGCGGTCGAAATAGAGTGAAGCAATAGGTAGATAAACTCCCCTAGGGCTTAGTTACACAAGTAATAGAGTGGAGGGTTGTAGTGAATCCTATTTGCTGGGGCTCAATCTAGACTAGGGTTCTTCCACCTGGACCAAAGGGTTAGAATTACGTATAGGAACAGGTTTAATCACTAGGAATCCCTAGAGCATAATGCAACTCCACATAGTGTGAGGTTTAGGCAGATGGACTCCCCTGTTGCTTAGTCATCTAGGTGACAGAGTGAAGGGTGTTGTGAATCCTAACACCGGGGCATAGTGTTGGAGTTAGTCACGGTTGTCCTTAGGTTTGGGACCGCGAGTCTTAGGATATCCTCGACTCAATTGACATCAATAGGAGAGTATAATATCATAGTCTTGCACTTGAAACATAGACCCTAGAGGTAGTTTGTCCGGATACCCCCCTTTTACTCATTGTTAGTCCTTCTCGATTTTCCTACTTGCACTTCTTTCTTCCATCTCTCTATTTAGTTTATTGCTTTGCATTATTTTCACTCATCAATCTTATTATCGTTCTCCGTATTCTGCGTAGCTTAATTAGTGAAACCTTATATTCTATCTCCCTATTCCCTGTGGATTCGACTACCTTCTCACCAAGGTAAATTTATTACTTCGACAAACCCGTGCACTTGCGGGATACACGCAAGGGGTCGTGTCATCTAGGCTCACCCAAGCCTAGCTTTTGGAAGAATGTGTAGGGCATAACGTTGATACTTGCCCCGGAATTAGCTAATGCCATCTCTTCACCCAAGTTACCAATATTGCATGGTATTATGAAACTCCCGGGATCCTTTATCTTGCTTGGCATGCTCTTTTGCAATACGGCCAAGCAATTAGCATCAAGGATTACAAATGCACTCTCCTCCAATTTCCTCTTGTTGGTCAAGAGGTCCTTCAAGAACTTCGTGTACTTGGGCATTTGGGCCAATGCTTCCGCGAATGGTATGTTGATGTGCAACTGCTTGAAAATCCCCAGAAATTTCTTGTACTGTTCGTTCTCTTGGTCACTCTTCAACCTCGAAGGGTAGGGGATCCTCGGCTTGTAGGGTGGTGGTGCCACCTCTTTCTCCTTTGGTGCTTCTCCCCCTACTTCTTCAACTTCAGGCGCTTCTTTTGTCTTCTCAAGAGGGAGATTTCTCTCGACCTCTTTCCCACTTCTCAAGGTAATTGCCTTCACTTGCTTCCTTGGATTAGTCTCCGTATTACTAGGCAAACTTCCTTGAGGTCTTTCCGCCAAAGTCCTCACAATTTACCCCACTTGATTCTCCAAATTGTGTAGGGAGACGGTGTGATTGCGAAGTGTAGCTTCCACCGACTTAAACCTAGCATCCGAAGAAGAAATGAACCTTATGAGGACTTTCTCTAGATCGGTCATCTTCCCTTCTAGTCCGGTCACTCGGCTTTCTAGGTTCGGTGCTTGTTTATTTTGAAATCCTGGTGGTGTGTTGCTCTTTTGTTGCGACTGACCTTGATTGCTCCATGAGAAATTCGGGTGGTTCCTCCACCACAGATTGTAAGTTCCACAATACGAGTTACCTTGGCCTTGCCCTCGATAAGCATTACCAACGAAATCGACTTGTTCTACCGTACTAGTGCCTACGATAGCAATAGGACAATCACTCGAAGCGTTACCTCCCCCACAACGGTTACAAGTGGTGATGGCTGCAACTAGAACAACTAACTTCTTACGCAATGACTCTACTTGTGCCGCCAATGATGTAACCGCGTCAACTTCATGAATTCCGGCAACCTTCTTTCGGTCCTTTGTGTTCCATTGATAGAGCTATTCATAGCCATCTCTTATATAAGGTGCCGGGCTTCACCGGGAGTCTAGCTTCCTAGAGTTCCTCCGGCAGCCGCGTCTAACAGTTGCTTGGTGCTGGGATTCAACCCATTGTAAAAGGTGTGAATAATCATCCATTCGGGAAATCCGTGTTACGGACATTTTCGAAGGAGCTCCTTGAACCTATCCCATGTCTCGAATAGAGACTCTAATTCCATTTGCATGAAGGACGAAATCTCATTCCGGAGCCTCGCCGATTTTCCCGAAGGAAAATACCTAGCTAAGAACGCCTCGGCCATCTTCTCCCACGTAGTGATAGATGCTCTCGGTAATGAATGTAGCCAATGTCGTGCTTTTCCCTTCAATGAAAATGGGAAGGCTCTCAACCTAATCGCGTCGTCCGTTACTCCATTGATCTTCAACATGTCGCATACTTCAAGAAAGTTCTCTGACAGGGGGCCTGAAAGTGCACGGGTTTGTCGAAGTAATAAAAGTTACCCCGGTGAGAGGGTAGTCGAATCCACAGGGAATAGGGAGTTAGAATACGGGATTTCACTATTAAAACTATGCGAAGTACGGAAAAGTGATCAATTGATTCGATGAGTGAATTATGGAAACAATTATACTAGAAAACGAGAAATTAAATAGAAAGATGGAAGATGAGAGAGTGCAAGTAAAAGAGAATAGAGAGGACTAGTAATGAATGAAATAGGGCATCCGGACAAGCTACCTCTAGGGTCTATGCTTCTAGTGCAGGACTATGCTATTATACTTTCCTATTGATGTTTAATCGAGTCGAGGATATCCTAAGACTCACGATCTCAAACCTAAGGACAACCGTGACTAACCCCAACGCTATGCCCCGGTATTAGGATTCACGTCACCCTTCACTCTATCCCTCGCACGACTAAGCCCCAGGGGAGTATATCTACCTAAACCTTACACTACGTGGGATTGCTTTAAGCTCTAAGGATTCCTAATAGTGGAACCTGTTCCTATGTGTAGTTCTAACCCTTTGGTCCAGGTGGAAGAACCCTAGTCTAGATTAAGCCCCAATGCATAGGATTCACTTCAACCTTTCACTCTGTTACTTGCGTAACTAAGCCCCAGGGGAGTTTATCTGCCTAGCATTTCACTCTATTTCGACCGCTATGAAATCAAGGAAACGGAGGTAGGGAGAAACCATGTCGGAGGGGAAAGGGGTACATCGCTACCTCACAACTCTCCCTCTCAACCCTCTTCAATCTTAAGTAGTCTAACCCTAAGGAGTTGTCACACCTCCAAAAAGCAACCTAAATTGTTCTCAATCCTAGTGTCACATCTAAGAGAAAACATTAACAAGATGAAATTAAGATTGAAACTCAATTTTATTCATCAATAATGGAAAAGCATAATAACAATGTTTAGCTCCTCATGGAGCTATACATGTTCATCAATGTATGAAAGAAAGCACAAAATAAAGACATCAATGAAAACCCCCTTGCGTATGGTGTGGCCGTGGTCTTGTGCGGCCGTCGAACGTCGGTTACGATGCCGATGACGCGCGCTAAACCTCCACGAAATCCTCTCCGAAACCCTAGCCATACTCCCCAAGTTGAAGAGAAAGATAGGTCAAAAGATATCCCAAAAGGTCTCCAAAATCGCCTTTTATAATGTTGAATCGCGGCTTTAAAATTTGACTTATCGGGGGGCTTCACACGGCCGTGTGAAATTAACACACGGGCGTGTGAAGTTTCTGTCTGCTGAAAAATTAATTCACACGGCCGTTGATAAGTGCTTGTGTTATAGTAATACGAAGTATTATTATCTTACATTGAGCATAACTTTTCTCAGATTTAATCACTAATTAGTGTGTATTTGTGTTCTTTTGTTCATTGAAGGGTTATGGAGAAGATTTAGAGAAAAAGAAGCAAGAATAGGTTATGTTCGCCATTGTTGAGAAGTTCTCGGACCAAGCAAGGAACAAGGCACGAGTCTAGACTTGTGGGTGTGTGCCAACCTCCATTGGAGGGGCACAAGGGCAGTCACACTCACAAAAGTCTATAACTCGTGTAGCATTGGAGAACTTCGCCAATGAAGAGAAATGAAGTAATCGACATAATCTACCATTGATTGTGTGCCCAATTCAACGGCCTCGATGAAGAACGATGGATTCGGGAGTATTTCGGAGAAGTACTGTAGCAGGTACTGTAGCAAAAACTGTAGAGAAATACTGTAGCAGTTACTGTTCACATTCTGCCGAAATTCAGAATTTCAGAGAGTTCACACGGGCGTGTGGAAATTCCACACGGCCGTGTGAATTAATTTTCCAGCAAACCAGAGACGTCACACGGGCGTGTGGAATTAACACATGGCCTTGTACTGTAGCAGAAATACTATAGCAAAAACACTGTTCGTAGGTGCCGAGAAATCACGATTCCAGAATTTCCACACGGGCGTGTGAAATTTCTGGATTTTCACAGAAGTCCGATTTCAGCACGAATTCAGCCCGATTTCAGCCTATAAATAGCCCGTTTTCAGATCTTTTGGGGGACCTCCCCTTCTATCACTGGGATATCTTTTGGGGGGCTTTCGGCTAGTGTTTGGAGAGGTTCTTGGAGGTCTTTGGAGGCGATTAAACGGCATCGACATCTACATCCTTTGGAAGAAAGCTATTGGGGAAGCTCTCATCGGCATTGATTTGGCGAGGTGTGCCCTAGGCTTAACAAGAGATTCGTTGGAGAAGACACACGACTACACAAGACCATCGATACGATCTACAAGGGGGTTTTCTTTATGGTTTTCATGCATATTTTCTTAAATTCTTTATTGATTTTGTATTGCTCCATGGATAGCTAAACCCTAGTGGGTATTCGGACTTGTAAACCCTAGGATGATATTGTTTCTATGACTTTTATTATTATGCTTTCTTAATTTGATGTTCTTTTATTGAGTTTCAATCTTGATTTTATCTTGTTATTGTTTTCCCTTAGATGTGACACTAGGGTTGAGAATTTATTAAGTTATCCTTTGAGGGTGTGACAACCTCTATAGGGTTAGACTCCTTAAGATTGAAGAGGGTTGAGAGGGAGAGTTGTGAGGTAGCGACGTACCCCTTTCCCTTCCGTTGTGATTTCTCCCTACCTCCGATTCCTTGATTCATTAGAGGTCGAAATAGAGTGAAGTGCTAGGTAGACAAACTCCCCCAAGGTTTTGGGGTGACGTGAATCCTACGCACTGGGGCTTAATTTAGACAATGGTTCTTCCTCCTGGACCAAAGGGTTAGAACTACTACACATAGGAACAGGTTTTATCACTAGGAATCCCTAGAGCTTAAAGCAACTCCACTTAGTGTTAGGCTTAGGTAGATATACTCCCCTGGGGCTTAGTTGAGCAATCAACAGAGTGAAGGGTTGACGTGAATCCTAATGCTGGGACATAGTGTTGGGGTTAGTCATGGTTGACCTTAGGTTTGGGACCGTGTGTTTAAGGATATCCTCGACTCAATAGGCATCAATTGTAGAGCATAATACAAGTTTTGCACTAGAAGCATTAGTCGTAGGGGGAGCTTTGTCCGGGTACCCCATCGTTATATCGATTACCTCTCCTACCCTCATTATTCTTCTTGCACACTTTTATTTTCTTTTATATCTATACATACATACTTTTCTCGTCATCGATTCCCATCATAGCTAAATAGCGATAACACTTGTTTCTGAACACTATTCCCTGTGGATACGACTACCCACTCATCGGGGTAACTTTTATTACTTCGACAAGGCCGTGCACTTGCGGTACGCACGCAAAAGGTCGTGTCAAGTTTTTGGCGCCGTTGCCGGGGAATAGGCGTTTTGGAGACATTTGTACTTCGTTATTTTAGCTATTCATCATTCATTCTATTTTAACCTTTCTTATTCTTCCATCCTTCTTATTTGTTTTTCTTTTGTTTTGTCTTACTTTTTCTTGCATGGAGCCTAAATGGAGATTGATCGAGTTATTGAGCTATATTCTAAAGTTGAAGCTCTCAATACAAGCCTTGATAGAATTATTGCTTCACAACAACAAAGCAATCCATGCTACAACACATATCATCCAAATGAAAGGAGCTACCCAAATTTTTCATGGAATAATGATGGACAACATTGGGAAGCACTTCAAGAGAAATTTCAAAAGGATGAGGTACTTGAAGAGGATGCACCTCAATGGAAAAAAGCTATAGATAACTTCATTAAAGCATCCGATGCCTCTTGCCAAAGTATGGAAGCCATGCGAAAGTGTCATGAAGCCTCCTATAACAACCTTGAGAATCTATCAAGATGGATACTTGACACACTCTTCAAGGAACATGAAGTGTTAGAGCAAGCAACGCAAACTCCTTGTAGAGAGGATGTGGTAGTGAACGATAATGAAGAAACGGGGCAAACTGAGTATGATGTTGTAGAAATTGAAGAGAAAAAAAAAAAAGATCATTTGGAGAATTGGGATTGCTTGAATGAAGATGGTGCTCATGAGCAAGGAAATTTTCAAGGGGATTTGCTAGTGTCATGTTCTCTTCAAGATGAAAATACACAAGAAGAAGCAAACCCTAAGGTAATGGAGCAAGCATCTCTCTTTGGGATTGATCAACTCATAAGAAGCAAGAAAGAGATTTTGGGAAGGGAAAAAGATGTGGGGAGGATATTTAAACCATCCAATGACCCACCTATGCTAAGCTTGGACAATTCACAACCCAAATTGTTCCCTTGGAGGCCAAAAGTAAGATGGTTGGATCCTCCAACGAATTCTCCACCCGCTCAACTAGTTTTTTTGTTCAAAGGAAGTAGCTACGCAAATGCTAGTCGGGAGGAACACACTCTTTTCAAGCCGCCTTGAGGTAAGAAAGAGGTACGTCAAGCTCAGTGACGTTAAACAAGCGCTTCTTGGGAGGCAACCCAAGTTTTTAATGCTTTTCTAGGCTTAGTTTAGTTTTAGTATGAATAATTGCCTAGTTTTGGTGTTTTGATTTTATTATGCATGTGCTGTGATTTTCTCATGGATTATTGGTGTTTTAGTGTGCCTAATTGTGATTGTCGAAGTTTTGGGTCGTTTGAGTGTGTTTTCATAGATCTCTGGTCGTGTTTTTATCGTTTATACAGGCTCTAAGTGCTATGAATGTGTTTCTGAAATTTTCTGCAGAGCCTGTGATTTTTCTAAGTCATCCAGAGAAAACACACGGCCGTGTGGAATTTCCACACGGCCGTGTGAACCATCTCAGAGCTCTTCCCGAGCATCGCAGGGGCCGTGTAGCTGCCCCTGTGAGCGACCCAGTGAAGGGCACACGGCCGTGTGGAATTTCCACACGGCCGTGTGAAATTCTGCAGAACATCAACTCTCAGCCCAGAGAGTCCACAGGGGCGTGTGGCTGCCCCTGTGAGTGCCCATGTGTTAAGGCACACGGCCGTGTGGCAAGTTCACACGGCCGTGTGAAATTCTGCAGAAACTTCCCTTACATCCCGAGAAAACACAGGAGCGTGTGGCAACCCCTGTGAGAGAGCTCGTGAAAGGCACACGGCCGTGTGGATGTTCCACACGGCCGTGTGGAACACTTAGAGTTTTTCGGGATATCCAGAGAGGCCACAGGGGCGTGTGGGTGCCCCTGTGGCCGGCCTTGTATTGGCCAGGTTGGGCACACGGCCGTGTGGAATTTCCATACGGCCGTGTGGATGTTCTGAGAAGCAAACAGACGAAACACAGGGGGGTGTGACTGCCCCTGTGAACCCTACTAGTGAAGGCACACGGCCGTGTGGATGCGCAGAACACAAAAAGGCTGTGAGTTCTTTTAAAATCTATTTTTGCCTTTTCAATTCTAAATGCCTCCACACTCAAGGGATGTTTCCTCCCATCTTCCCAACCATCTCTTTGTCCTTTTAAGGAGTTTTTAAGTTGTTTTCCAACCATATTCGAAGTTTTTGATTTTCACTTCGTCGGTAAGCATATTTTCTCCTCTTCTTCGTCAATTTTTTTCTTTTTCAGCACCAGATCCGCCAGTATCAGCACCGACAGCAGCACTGCAGATCGAAGAACGGACGACACCGACGCTTGAGGCGTTTTTAGCTTTATTTTTCTTTTGTTTTATTTTACTTTTATTGAGCTTCACTGAATCCCCTTGTGTACGTGCAGATGGTCTTGGATGCAAGGAATTTGAGTACTAGTCATAGGCACGGTCATGGGACCGTGTGTCCTCCACAACCCGTTGAGACTCAACCCTCAATAAACGTAGCTCCATCAAACGTACCACTAGGAGTTCAGGGGAGTAATGTTTCAATTGCCTACTTCCACACTAATTGTTTTACAATTTTTAAAATTTTATTGTGCTTACATGAGTACATTGGGGACAATGTACATCTTAAGTGTGGGGGGGAGTTCACATTGCACACACCTTTACTTGTGCGTTCAATTGCTTATGCTCATGTAGCCTATGGCGGTTCACCTTAGTTGCAACGGTTGTATTCTTATAGTTTAGGAGAAATTTTTAACATTGTATCCTATCATGCTCTAGTTTCTACTTGAATTCTAGGAATTTTTTGCTCGATAACCTCATATTGCACAACTTACTCTTGGAATCTTTTGGAAACTCAATCTTGAAGTTTTTAAGGACAAGTTTATCATCGTTCTTAATTTTACTATTGGAAAATGCATATAAAAAAAAATTGGAAAAAAAAAAATGAGTTGTGAATATTCTCTTTGTTTTAATTATGCATTTGGGGTGGAAAGAGCTACCACCTATGAAGTATGTAGCTACTCTCATAAGTCAGATACAAGTTATGTGACACGACCCCTTGCGTGTATCCCGTAAGTGCACGGGTTTGTCGAAGTAATAAATTTACCTTGGTGAGAAGGTAGTCGAATCCACAGGGAATAGGGAGATAGAATATAAGGTTTCACTAATTAAGCTATGCAAAATACGGAGATCGATAATAAGATTGATGAGTGAAAATAATGCAAAGCAATAAACTAAATAGAGAGATGGAAGAAAGAAGTGCAAGTAGGAAAATCGAGAAGGACTAACAATGAATAAAAGGGGGGTATCCGGACAAGCTACCTCTAGGGTCTATGTTTCAAGTGCAAGACTATGATATTATACTCTCCTATTGATGTCAATTGAGTCGAGGATATCCTAAGACTCACGGTCCCAAACCTAAGGACAACCGTGACTAACTCCAACACTATGCCCCGGTATTAGGATTCACAACACCTTTCACTCTGTCACCTAGATGACTAAGCCCCAGGGGAGTCCATCTGCCTAAACCTCACACTATGTGGAGTTGCATTATGCTCTAGGGATTCCTAGTGATTAAACCTGTTCCTATACGTAATTCTAACCCTTTGGTCCAGGTGGAAGAACCCTAGTCTAGATTGAGCCCCAGCAAATATGATTCTCTACAACCCTTCACTCTATTACTTGCGTAACTAAGCCCTAGGGGAGTTTATCTACCTATTGCTTCACTCTATTTTGACCGCTATTAAATCAAGGAATCGGAGGTAGGGAGAAATCACATCGAAGGGGAAAGGGGTACATTGCTACCTCACAACTCTCCCTCTCAACCCTCTTTAATCTTGAGTAGTCTAATCCTATAGGAGTTGTCACACCTCCAAAGAAAAGCCTAGATTGCTCTCAACCCTAATGTCACGTTTAAGGGAAAACAATATGAAAGGATAATCAAGATTAAAAACTCAATTTTATTCATCGACGATGGAAAGCATAATAATCAATGTCAAAGAAACATAAGAAACCCTAAAGTTTACAAGTCCGAATACCCCACGAGGGGTTTAGCTCCTCATAGAGCTATACATGTTTATCAATGTGAGAAATAAAGCATAAAACATAGACATCAATGAAAAACCCCCTCGAATTAGTGTGGCCGTGGTCTTGTGCAAACGTCGAACCTCGAAATCGATGCCGACGACGCGCTAGAACCTCCACGAAATCCTCTCCGAAACCCTAGCCGCACTCCAGAAAGTTGGGGAAGAGATAGGTCGAAAGATGCCTCAAAAGGTTGCAAAAATCCCCTTTTATAATGTTGAATCGCGGCTTTAAAATTAGACTTATCGGGGGCTTCACACGGCCGTGTGGGATTTCCACACGCCCGTGTGAAGCTTCTTTCTCGGCTGAAAAATTAATTTCACACGGCCGTGTGGAATTTCCACACGCCCGTGTGTCTTCACTGGATGGCTGAAATTGCACAAACACAAGGCCGTGTGGAATTTCCACACGCCCGTGTGACTTCTCTGTCTGGCTGGAAACTGGTTCACACGGCCGTGTGGAATTTCCACACGCCCGTGTGACTTCTCTGGAACTCTAATCTTCAGCTGAACAGGATTGTAACTTGCCGAAACACCTCCCGGGTTCATTGTTCTTCATCGAGGCCATTACTTGGGCACACAAGCAACGGTAGGTCGCGCCGATTGCTTCAAGTCTTCTTCTTTCGCGAAATTCTCCTAAGTAACACGGATTGGACTTGTTGTGAATGTGACTGCCTTTGTGCCCCTCCAAAGGAGGTTGGCACACATCCACAAGTCCAAATACGTGCTTCGTTCCTTGCTTGGTCCGAGAACATCCCAACATTGGCGAACGCGACCTAATTTCATTCTTCTTCTCCAATTAGGCTCCACAATACCTTCAATGCACAAGAGAACACAAATGCACACATTTAGTGATAAAACCTGATAAAAGGTATGCTTAATGTAAGATAATAGCGCTTTGCGATACTATAACACAAGCACTTATCATTATGCCCTAATGAGAGAAAGAGCTATCTCATGGGATGCGTGAAAGCTACTACCCCGGTAGAAAGAGCTACCTCCTCGAAAGAGTGAAAGCCACCTTTGGCGGCCACCTAGGAAAGGGCTACATTCGAGGTTGTGTGAAGCTACTACTTCCTTTCCTACTTTTCATATATAAATAAGTCCTTGTTAACAAAAGTTTGAGGAGTACTCGTTGGTTGTCTTGAGTGAATTCACACACTACACATTTTTCGAGTTCTTCTTCCTTTTTAATTCGAGTTTTTAGCTAGAGCAATGGTAACCTTATGCAATGTTTTGATTTCCCCTTACTTGTAGAATGCTTCTTTTGCATACTTTTGGTGAACCTAAGGCCAAGCACTTTCAATTGTTCTTCCCAAGTACTTTCACGTTTTATTTTTTGCTTGAGGACAAGCAAAAGCTTAAGTGTGGGGGAGTTTGATAAGTGCTTGTGTTATAGTAATACGAAGTATTATTATCTTATATTGAGCATTACTTTTCTCAGATTTAATCACTAATTAGTGTGTATTTGTGTTCTTTTGTTCATTGAAGGGTTATGGAGAAGATTTAGAGAAAAAGAAGCAAGAATAGGTTATGTTCGCCATTGTTGAGAAGTTCTCGGACCAAGCAAGGAACAAGGCACGAGTCTAGACTTGTGGGTGTGTCCCAACCTCCATTGGAGGGGCACAAGGGCAGTCACACTCACAAAAGTCTATAACTCATGTAGCATTGGAGAACTTCGCCAATGAAAAGAAATGAAGTAATCGACATAATCTACCGTTGATTGTGTGCCCAATTCAACGGCCTCGATGAAGAACGATGGATTCGGGAGTATTTCGGAGAAGTACTATAGCAGGCACTGTAGCAAAAAACTGTAGAGAAATACTGTAGCAGTTACTGTTCAAATTCTGCCGAAATTCAGAATTTCAGAGAGTTCACACGGCCGTGTGAATTAATTTTCCAGCAAACTAGAGACGTCACACGGGCGTGTGGAATTAACACATGGCCGCGTACTGTAGCAGAAATAATGTAGCAAAAATACTGTTCACAGGTGCCGAGAAATCACGATTCCAGAATTTCCACACGGCCGTGTGGAATTCACACACGGGCGTGTGAAATTTCTGGATTTTCACAGAAGTCCGATTTCAGCCCGAATTCAGCCCGATTTCAGCCTATAAATAGCCCGTTTTCAGATCTTTTGGGGGACCTCCCCTTCTATCACTGGGATATCTTTTGGGGGGCTTTCGGCTAGGGTTTGGAGAGGTTCTTGGAGGTCTTTGGAGGCGATTAAACGGCATCGACATCGACATCCTTTGGAAGAAAGCTATTGGGGAAGCTCTCATCGGCATTGATTTGGCGAGGTGTGCCCTAGGCTTGACAAGAGATTCGTTGGAGAAGACACACGACTACACAAGACCATCGATACGATCTACAAGGGGGTTTTCTTTATGGTTTTCATGCATATTTTCTTAAATTCTTTATTGATTTTGTATTGCTCCATGGAGAGCTAAACCCTAGTGGGTATTCAGACTTGTAAACCCTAGGATGATATTGTTTCTATGACTTTTATTATTATGCTTTCTTAATTTGATGTTCTTTTATTGAGTTTCAATCTTGATTTTATCTTGTTATTGTTTTCCCTTAGATGTGACGCTAGGGTTGAGAATCTATTAAGTTATCCTTTGAGGGTGTGACAACCTCTATAGGGTTAGACTCCTTAAGATTGAAGAGGGTTGAGAGGGAGAGTTGTGAGGTAGCGACGTACCCCTTTCCCTTCCGTTGTGATTTTTCCCTACCTCCGATTCCTTGATTCATTAGAGGTCGAAATAGAGTGAAGTGCTAGGTAGACAAACTCCCCCAAGGTTTTGGGGTGACGTAAATCCTACGCACTGGGGCTTAATTTAGACAATGGTTCTTCCTCCTGGACCAAAGGGTTAGAACTACTACACATAGGAACAGGTTTTATCACTAGGAATCCCTAGAGCTTAAAGCAACTCCACGTAGTGTTAGGCTTAATTAGATATACTCCCCTGGGGCTTAGTTGAGCAATCAACAGAGTGAAGGGTTGACATGAATCCTAATGCTGGGACATAGTGTTGGGGTTAGTCACGGTTGACCTTAGGTTTGGGACCGTGTGTTTAAGGATATCCTCGACTCAATAGGCATCAATTGTAGAGCATAATACAAGTTTTGCACTAGAAGCATTAGTCCTAGGGGGAGATTTGTCCGGGTACCCCATCGTTATATCGATTACCTCTCCTACCCTCATTATTCTTCTTGCACTCTTTTATTTTCTTTTATATCTATACATACATACTTTTCTCGTCATCGATTCCCATCATAGCTAAATAGCGATAACACTTGTTTCTGAACACTATTCCCTGTGGATACGACTACCCACTCACCAGGGTAACTTTTATTACTTCGACAAGGCCGTGCACTTGCGGTACGCACGCAAAAGGTCGTGTCAGCCGTGTGTTAATTCCACACGCCCGTGTGAATTCTCTGGAATTCTGAATTTCGGACGAAAGTGAACAGTAACTTACTACATTGTTTTCCTACAGTAACAAGCCACAGTATTGCTACAGTACTCGCCCGAAAACGCTCCCGAATCCGTCGTTCTTCATCGAGGCCATTGAATTGGGCACACAATCAATGGTAGATCGTGCCGATTGCTTCAAGTCTCCTTCTTGGTGAAGTTCTCCTAAGCCACACGAGTTAGACTTGTTGTGAATGTGACTACCTTTGTGCCCCTCCAAAGGAGGTTGGCACACACTCACAAGTCCAAGCTCGTGCCTTGTTCCGTGTTTGGTACGAAAACTTCCCAACATCGGTGCACACGACCTAATTTCATTCTTCTTCTCCAATTTAGCTTCACAAACCTTCAATGCACAAGAATACACAAATGCACGCCATTTAGTGATAAAAACTGATAAAAGATATGCTCAATGTAAGATAATAACGCTTCGCGGTACTATAACACAAGCACTTATCATTCTCTATGTGGTTGTTAGGATCTTCATCGGCCAACCCATTAAACTGTGCGGACTGTTGCAACATTTGAATGAACGACGGCTTCAACTCAAAGTTATTTGCGGTAATTAGGGGCCTCACGATGCTCGATTAAGTCCCCATCACTGCGGATCTAGCAAAATCGGACAATGTCCTTTGTTCTTCATTCTATTCTGCCATTGCTTCTGACCCTTCTGAATCAACATTGGCTTGATTGGACTATTCTTCCACAGGTTCCTTCCCTCTTTGATGTGTTCTTCTACCAATCTCCAGATCTCCTTCAACAAGAATCGAAGGATTCCCATGGGTCATAACCTGAACCCAAAACAAAGAAAAAGAAAAATAAGAACAATAATAGATGATAAGTGCTTGTGTTATAGTAATGCGAAGTGTTATTATCTTGCAATGAGCATTGATTTAATCAGATTTCATCACTAAAAAGTGTGCAATTGTTTACTTTTGTGCATTGTAGGGTTGTGAAGATAAAATTAAGGAAAGGAACGAAGTTAGATCGTGTTTGCCATTGTTGGGAAGATTTTCGGACTAAGCAAGAAACGAGGCATGAGCATAGACTTGTGAGTGTGTGCCAACCTCCTTTGGAGGGGCACAAAGGCAGTCACATTCACAACAAGTCTAGCTCATGCTAACAATGAAGACTCCACCAATTAGGAGACTCGAAGCAATTGGCACAATCTACCGTTGATTGTGTGCCCAATTCAACGGCCTCGATGAAGAACGACAAATCCAGGAGCGTTTCGGCACAATACTGTAGCAGCAATGCAGTAAATTACTGTAGTGAAAACATTGTAGCAAGATACTGTTCACTGTCTGCCGAAATTCAGCATTCCAGAAATTTCACACGGGCGTGTGGAAATTCCACACGGCCGTGTGAAATCCTGATTTCAGCAATTTTAAAGCCGCGACTCAATATTATAAAAGCCCGATTTGGAGACTTTTTAAAATATCTTTTGACCTATCTTTCTCTCGAACTTCTGGAGTGCGGCTAGGGTTTTGGAGAGGACTTCGTGGAGGTTTAGAGCGCGTCTTCGGCATCGTCACCGACGTCCGGCGACCGCACAAGACCACGGCCACACCATACGCAAGGGGGTTTTCATCCATGTCTTTATTTTGTGCTTTCTTATACACTTTGATGAACATGTATAGCTCCATGAGGAGCTAAACCCCTTGTGGGTATTCGGACTTGTAAACTCTAGGGTTATTATGTTTCTTTGACATTGTTATTATGCTTTTCCATTATTGATGAATAAGAATCGAGTTTCAATCTTGATTTTATCTTGCTATTGTTTTCCCTTAGATGTGACACTAGGGTTGAGAACAATCTAGGTTTTCCTTGGGAGGTGTGACAAACTCCTATAGGATTAGACTCTTTAAGATTGAAGAGGGTTGAGAGGGAGGGTTGTGAGGTAACGATGTACCCCTTTCCCCTCCGGTGTGATTTCTCTCTATCTCCGTTTCCTTAATTTATTAGCGGTCGAGATAGAGTGAAGTGCTAGGTAGATATACTCCCCTCGGGCTTAGTTATGCGAGTAACAGAGTAAAGGGTGGAAGTGAATCCTACGCACTGGGGCTTAATCGAGACTAGGGTTCTTCCTCCTGGACCAAAGGGTTAGAACTACACATAGGAACAGGTTTTATCACTAGGAGTCCCTAGAACTTAATGCAATTCCACGTAGTGTGAGGATTAGGTAGATGTACTTCCCTGGGGCTTAATCGTGCGAGCGATAGAGTGAAGGGTCGATGTGAATCCTAATACCGGGGCATAATGTTGGGGTTAGTTACGGTTGTCCTTAGGTTTGGGACCGTGAGTCTAAGGATTTCCTCGACTCAATTGGTATCAATAGGAGAGTATAATAGCATAGTCTTGCACTAGAAGCATAGATCCTATAGGTAGCTTGTCCGGATACCCCGCTTCATTCATTGTTAAATCCTTTCTATTCTCTTTTACTTGCACTTTCTCATCTTCCATCTTTCTTTTAATTTCTCATCTTTTATTATAATTGTTTCCATAATTCACTCATCGAATCAATTGATCACTTTTTCATACTTCGTATAGTTTTAATAGTGAAATCTCGTATTCTAACTCCCTATTCCCTGTGGATTCGACTACCCTCTCACCGGGGTAACTTTTATTACTTCGACAAACCCGTGCACTTTCTGGCCGCCTGTCAATAGACAAAGAAGCGTGAATTAGAAAACAAAGTGGAATAGCTAAAATAGCGAGAAACAAGTATCAGAAATACGCTTACTCCCCGGCAACGGCGCCAAAAACTTTGACAAGGTCCCTAAAGTGCACGGGTTGTCGAAGTAATAAAATACCCTGGTGAGTGGGTAGCCGTATCCACAGGGAATAGGGATTTTAGATATAAGTATTCACTATTTAGCTAACGCGATGTGCGAGAGGAAATCAGTGAGTGAGTGCGAGAATAATTCGTAAAAGCAAGAATTAAAAGAGAAGTGTGGAAGATGAGAGAGTGCAAGTAAGAGTAGAAGAGTAGGACAAGTAATGAGAGGAGATGGATATCCGGACAAGATACCCTTAGGACTTATGCTTCTAGTGCAAGATAATGCTATTATACCTTCCTATTGATGTTAATTGAGTCGAGGAGATCCATAAACACACTATCCCAAATCTAACATCAATCGTGACTAATACCAACACTATGCCCCGGCATTAGGTTTCACTACGACCCTTGACTCTCGTTGACCTGTCAACTAAGCCCTAGGGGAGTTTGTCTTCCTAAGCCTCACACTATGTGGAATTGCTTTAGGTTCTAGGGATTCCTAGCGATAAACCCGGTTCCTATATGTAGTTCAAACCCTTTGGTCCAGGTGAGAGAACCCTAGTCTAGATTAAGCCCCAATGCTAAGATTCGCTACAACCCTTCACTCTGTTGCTCACGCAACTAAGCCCAGGGGAGTTTATCTCCTAGCACTTCACTCTATATTGACCGCTAATGAATTATGGAACACAAAGGTAGGGAAAATCACATCGGAGGGGAAAGGGGACGTTCCGCTACCTCACGACTCACCCTCTCAACCCTCTTCAATCCTAAGTAGTCTAACCCTATAGGAGTTGTCACACCTCCAAAGGATTACCTAAATTGTTCTCAACGCTAGTGTCACGGCTAAGGGAAAATAATAACGAAATAAATCAAGATTGAAACTCACTTTTATTCATCAATAATGGAAAAGCATAAAAGCAATGTCAAAGAAACATAATAGTCCTAGGGTTCACAAATCCGAATACCCAGAAGGGGTTTAGCTCCTCATGGAGCTATACAAATCCATCAAAGTAATAATAAGAACACAAATTGAATGCATAGATGAAAACCCCCTTGTGTGCAATGTGGCCGTGGTCTTGTGCCGCCATCAGATGTTGATGTTGACGTCGATGAGGAGCTTTAAACCTCCACGAAGTCCTCTCCAAACCCTCGCCGTTCCCCTCCAAAAGTTAGGGCAAAGAAGAGCCAAAAAGATCCCCAAAATAGTCTCAAAAACGGGCTTTTATAATATTGAGTCACGGCTGAAATTTGAGTTTATCGGGATTTCACAAGGCCGTGTGGAATTTCCACATGCCCGTGTGAACTTTCTGGTTTTCTGAATTTCGGCCGAAAATGAACAGTAGATTGCTACAATGTTTTTGCTACAGTACTTGCCGAAATGCTCCCGAATTCATCGTTCTTCATCGAGGCCGTTGAATTGGGCACACAATCAATGGTAGATCGTGCCAGTTGCTTCAAATCTCCTAATTTGGTGAAGTTCTCCTTGTTAGCACGAGCTAGAGTTATTGTGAATGTAACTGCCTTTGTGCTCCTCCAAAGGAGGTTGACACACACTCACAAGTCTATACTCATACCGTGCTCCTTGCTTAGTCCAAGAATCTTCCCAATAATGGCGAACACGATCTAACTTCGTTCCTTTCCTTCACTTTATCTTCACAACCCTACAATCCACAAAAGTAAACAAATACACAATTTTTAGTGATAAATCTGATTAAATTAATGCTCATTGCAAGATAATAACACTTCACTTTACTATAACACGAGCACTTATCACTCCCCCTTTGCAACACCTACTTTTTTTTCTTCCTGAGGGCTTGAAACAAGAGGATTAGACATTTTATTCATTGAGTCGATGAGATCCAAGTAGTGGGTTTCTGGCCCAGCAGTTTACGGAGAAGAGGGGAAAGTTTGAGGAGAGGAATAATAAGAAGAGAGGGGACCTCATCATGGCACGCTAGAGCAGGAATTGAATCTGTACTTGGCTTTATGAAAGCAAAAGCAAAACAACCTTTCATTGCCACAGAATCCCCAGCACTTGCGGGGTACACACGCAAAGGGTGTGTGACATCCCCACACGAAGCGTTTGCTTCTCCCCAAGCGAACAAATCATGAAAAATAGAGGGAAAGATAAGTGGCTAAATGTACTATCTCTGGCTCGAATAAAAATGAGATTATACAAGAAATGAATAACGATATACAGATGTTGAGTTACAATTAGTAAATACAACCAAAAGATCCTGTCTCGCCTCTTATATGTTTGTGCAGTGTAAGTGAATCTTTTATCTCATTTGCCCTTGTTTGGTCTAGCCTACTGACTTCAATCAGTACAGCTCTAGATGCTAATCACTCCACAAATAAGAATACCAGGACTTAAAATGCTAAGTGCAACTTCAAAGAGCAAGTAAGATCCTTCTAAGTCCTGTATTTGAAACTAAATCCCTTTTCTTCTCAAAACATGAAGTAGGCAGTCTAAGTGATCACTAGGGTTTTATTTACATGTATATACAATATATATATATATATATATATATATATATATATTCGATTCCGCGTAACGTAGACTACACAAAAATCTTTCTGGAGGGTGCACATGCTAGTTAGGGATAAGAGCGACCCAACTACTCGAGGTTGTGTGTTAAGCATAGAAGAGAGTTAAAGTAGTTGATGCGCTCTCCGCAAGTGTACGGGTAGCAAGAAGTAATAAAGTGGTACTCAATTGAGAGTAGAGTTGTCGAACCACAAGGAACTGTACTTAAAGTACTCGTTGATCCTTTGATGTCTAGTGAAACAAATAGAAAAGATGTGTGCTCAACATAACAATGAACAAAAGGTAATGGTGGTGATAATGGAGGAGATTAGGACTAAGTATTCAACAATCACAAGAGTAAATCCCTACGGAAGTCTCCAATGACTCATGTACACTATCTCATCCTAGTTGACTACCTCGGTACATTCCAATGACATTCGTGTGTACTCACAAGCAATATTGCATCTATGTGTTCGAAGATATACTCCAGTTTTGCTAGGACGACCTAACAACTATGCACTCCAAACACACTACAGTTATGCAATACAAGATAAAACACAAGCATCAATCCGAACTCCATAGTCAAATACAATGAGTGAATAAGTACAACAGTCTGACAATTGTCCACAACCAAGGCACTATGGCCAGTTGGGCCCTGAGGGCAGGTACACAAGGTAAGGCAAAAGAAAGAACAAAGAAAGAGAGAAAGAACCCCCTTTAATACTCAAGATGACCTCCCTTGTAGTGTCCATGCGCGAACTCCACCTCTTGCTATGCCTCCTACTAGTCCTTGATCTCCTTAGGCGGTTTGGTGAAGCTTGATCTTCGATCTCATCAATGTCCTCCCGGTGGAGAGATGAATCCCCGAACAAAAGATGAGAAAGAACCCTAATTTCTGTAGTTAAAAAGGCAGACTCGGGGCCCGACACGGTCTGGACACGGGCGTGTCCCGACCGTGAGCTCTACATGGGAATCCAGAGGTAAAACTCCTGAGATTTGCAGCAGCTGGGGTACAAGCGTGTGTCCCCCGTGTCACCTTGCACACGACTGTGTACCAGGCACCGTGCCCATGTTGTTCACGAGGGAACGTCTCCTGAAATTTGCAGCACTTGGGGCACGGGCGTGTGGTGACCGTGTCTTGCCTGGGACACTCCCGTGTCAGGATTTTAGCTCTTCTGCACTCCAGGAAGGGACTTGCAGCACTTGGGGCACAAGCGTGTCATGCCCGTGTCAGCCAGTTCTGAACCATTGGTCACTGCACGCGTGGGAAACACCCTCGGTTTCACACCAAATTGACTCGGGTCCCAGATTCCTATATAAGGAATAAAATAGCTGAAATAGCACCAATTCCAGTCAACAAATATGCTTAATGACAAAGATAAGACTACAATAGGGGGTAAGAAACATGATACAAAAATGCACTCATCAGTAGTCATCTTGGCTATTCCCGGGGCATCAACAAAAGACTCAGTGCACATAACAATACTAGAGGTGAAAAAGGATTCAGTAAAGCACAAAAAGTATGTAAGTCACATCAATTATTAATCCATACTTGAAGGATCTCACAAGAATGAACAAAGCTGTCATTGATAACAATAGCATGTAAATATGGCCATAATACATGTAATACACCCATCCCCACACCTAGTGTTGTACATTGCCCTCAATGTACACTAATCATGGATAACATGGCAATATAAGCAATAAAAACATTAGAGGAGGATGAAAATGAACTTCCCCGGTTTATCTTGTGCAACTAGCGATGTGTGACCCGAACATAGGGTACAGCGAGCTATACATGTCGGGTCCAATCTCCATTGAATGCGGATAAGCTCACCAAATTTCCCTTAATGCCCTACAAGGCAAAAAGGGCACATCATCATTCCACAAAATTCACAAAGAAGAGATGGGGAGTAATCATGCAAGAACTAAAACAAAACCCAAAAGAACACAAAAGCTAGAAAATAAAGTCTAAAACAACAAAATAAAGTATCCATGCTAGCCCTTGTCGTTGATTGCTTGTCTATTCCATCATCCTCTACATTCCTACAAATCGTGAAAAACATAATCAAGCATAGAGGAATCCAAGACAAACCAAAATGTGGTGTAAAAGATGGAGAAAATTTTGGTAAAATGATGAATAGTAACTGATAAGTGTTTAAATATATCACTTTTATTATGTACATTTTATACACTTTCAAGCATTTTTGTATGACTCAGATGCCCTTTACGTGTTTTATTTGTTATTATTGTTTCTGGACATCGGATGATCATCTAGTGCGTGAATGAGCTTTGTTTTGGCATAGATCGAAGAATTTATTGAAGCTCACACGCACCCTCATGTTTCGGGCAATAAAAGAATGGATTTTCGGGCCGTACTGTAGCGTCGTTACTGCAGACATTTACTGCAACACCTGTACTGTAATAGTGTGCGGGCACTGTACGGCCCTGCACACCACCCGCACAGGCCCGACCGAAGGGTGTGCGGGCTGTGTGCAGCCCCGCACACAGCCAGCACACACACGGCCAGATCTTCAAGTTTTTGGTTATTTAAGTGAAGCTAGGGCATTTTGGAGGGGGTCTTTGGCCATCCTCTCCTCCATCCTTCTCCACCATCATCTCCTCCATTCTCCACCCTCATCCCCACCATTTTCCATCATCATCACTAGATTGGAGAGGCAATTTGAAGAGCAAAAGTCAAGGGAAGAAGAAGGAAGCACTCAAGGTTGTCATCAAGGAGCTTAACCGGCTCGGATTCGGCGAGCCTTCATCACCACCTTCTAGCCTACGTCCAAGGGAGATTTTATGAACTTTGTCATTGATTATACTTTGTTTTCTCTCTTTGTGATATGGAACTAGCCTCCCAAGGTCTCCGGGCATCTGGTGAACCTTGAGAAAAGAACATGTTTGTATGGATGGATGATAATTGTTAGTTTTAATTGAATGTTGGCATGCTTGTTGGTTTCAATCTATTGTTTTGATGTTCAACCTACAATGGATGGATTCCGTAGGTTTTAATTCATGAATTGTATATATATGGCGGGATGCTTGCATGTATTTGGTCACACAGAGATTGAAGGGGGATTCAATGTATCGGTACACCGGAGGTTCCGGGTGCCGGTAGCTCCCATCGAGCTTTACGGTGGTTCTAGCCAAGAGCGAGTATTAGAATTACCCTAGGCAAGACTCCCTATTCCCAATGACATCGTAGGGGTAGCGATACTGTAGCAACCACTGTAGCACGAAGACTTGAAGAATGGCTTGGTCAGGAAGTTCATGCGGGCAACCATGTGGGCGCAATGGAGGCCGCATGCAGTATTGTTGCTGTTTTACTGCAGCAATTTACTGTAGCGGTCACTGTAGCAACTTACGCGATTTTCGGGATTTCTCAGAATTCTTCTCTGCTCACATGCGGACCGCATGAGATCACTCAAGACCAGCTGGGTTTGTACCTTGGGCATTACACATATGAGTTCTCCCAAACTCCCGAGTTCAAAAGCTTGCCCCAAGATTTCCCATGCCCAGTCTACCATGATTCCTTTTGGAAATCCGTTACTTGCATATCATCGAAGAAGGCTTCTCGGATGGTGGACCCCGTTCATAGATACATTCAGGCTTTGCTATCCAGAAGTGTGAACGGTCACGCTGATTCTACCGAGGTGGTTATACGTATTGACTTGCTTATGATGTACAGTATCCTTGAGCGGTACCCCATCCACATGGGCCATCTTTTTACCGGACTTATTGCACATCAGGGCATTTCTACTTACCTTGGAGCTATTGATAAGTGCTTGAGTATACATGTTTTACCTACTTGTTTTACATACATTGAGCATCATTTTACCATGGATTATGTCTCATAAACTGTATTTTGGTGTTCTTTTATGCAATTAGGTTGTGAAAGTGTTAAAGGAGGAAAAGGAAGCAAAGATGGGTTATAAAGACATATTATTGGGAGCTTTTGTACAACACAAGTGTCAAGGCACAAGAGGGGATCATGCTGATTGCTTCCCCGCAAGTGTACGGGATCGCCAAGTAATACCTCACACAAAAGCACGAGGATCGTATTCCACGGGGTTAAGGAGCTACTCTTACTCCTCCATCGCCTATTATCTAACCTAACCACACAAGCATGGATGTATGTTCTACTGAAGCAAAGAAATAAATACGATATAATTAAATAGAATTGAAAGCATACAATGTGGTTGCAAGTGCTACGATAAGGAGTAAAGGCCTATGGATGTGGATCCCCTTGAGGGGTCATCATGATACATGGATGAAGGATAAAAGGTAGCTTGGTTGATTTAGACCGAAGGATCTCAAGATTAGATCAACCCCAATTTCTCGGCGATTGAACCCTAATCCCATACGGATATTGGTTGGAATCTCTTCCTAACCAACATCCCTACGATTGCATTAAGTACAAGGAGATCCCAAAATAAGGATACACTAAACCCTAGTCTATCCTTACAGCTCGGAGGCTATCGACACCCAATTTCTCGGTGTGCCGATACAAGTAACCCCTTTTAGTTCATTAATGACCTAATACACGTGAGTAGGTCACATCTACGTGTATAATTCAAGAAAGAACTACGGATCTCTCCATATGGTAGTTCTAGACATGAAGCACAATGAACTAAATCTTAAACCAAACCAAGCTTGCAATTAAGTAAAGATCATCCAAAATACATGATAAACCCCCCAAGGTTCACCAACATCCGGTGGCCTTGGGGGCCTAGTGTGCCATCAAGCAAGTAACAACAAAAATACAAAGTAAATCACTTAAAAAGCTCATAAATGACACTCCCTAGATGAAATGATGAAGGAGGAGGTGGAGGTCCGGCCGAATGACGCTTTCCCCAGTCCAAGAGATGCCGAATGACGCTTCCCTTGACTTGGATCCTTGCCTCCTTGATGGTGAAGCTTCTCCCCTTCAAAATGATGTTCTTGCCTTCTTCCTTGGCTCCAAATTGTCGTCCTCTCAAGATTTCTTCATTTCTTTTCTTTTAGATGCCGGCCCAGAAGTTCCCCTTTTGTGCCCTCAAAAACATCTATAAATACTCCAGCAGTATCCCGGGGTGGATGGATGGATCCCGGGGTGGATAGGTAGGAAAAAACAAGGCAAAACTTGTCTCATGTGGGGGTGTATCTCGGGGTGGATAGATGGATCCCGGGGTGGATAGGGGGCCGTGAACCCTAGTATAAAATCACTGTCTATTGATGCTCACGGCCCCTTATACGGCCCCGTATGGTGCACTGTTTACTCTTATGCACTTCCATCATTTCCAGCCCAAAACTCCTCAGATGCAACAGCAACAGCAACAGCAACAGCAACAGCCCAAAACTCTTATGCACTTCCATCATTTCCAGCCCCGTATGCTGCGACGCCTGAATTTCATCCTTTTTCGCCCAAATTGCATTCTCGTGCTCCTCATGGCTCCCCCGTGTCCTACAACATAAATAGTAGTCGATTAAGCACAAAACGGGCATCAATTCTTAACAAAATACATGCTAAGTGTACAGAATACGTATATTAAAACATATACATTTAGACACTTATCACATGCACATGAGGGTGTGTGCCAACTTCCTGAAGAATTCAAGATGATTTGTGTGATGGAAGGGCACAGAGGCAGTCATACCTTCATGTCCCAACTTGTGTGAAGATAGCTAAAGCTTTCAAATGATAGTTTGATAGAGGAGAAGTCTTATAACTCACCACATGGACGTGTGCCCGACCATGTGGCCTCAAGATAAGAGAATTTGGATCGCGTTTTACGAAGAGTACTGCGGGAAAACACTGTTCATTTCACTGTAGCAGTAATGTAGCAGAAGTTACTGTTTACGAGACCGCGTCAAAATCCCACACGACCGCGTGGGAATTCTGCAGCCCACGCGACCACGTGGGATCTCACGTGGTCGCGTGAAGACACGTGACTGGCACGTTTTCAGATTTATAAATACCCCGATTTCCAGATTTTTAAAGGACTTTTTGCGCACGTTTGAAGGCAAGAGCGGCTAGGGTTTCAAAGACGAGGTCTTTGGCGATATTGGGAGTCGTTCTTCACCAACTTCGATAGATCTTTCGAGGAGATAGCATCGGGGAGCCATTGGCGACCTAGCTTCGGAGAAGGTTCCTTCGAGACGTTGAACAATTCATCAAGGCCATCATCACGAATTCAAGGGGGTTTACTTTCATGGATTACATTGCTTTTTACTTCATTATCTTTTGCTTTGTAATAAGCCCCATGGAGGGCTAAACCCTAGTAGATACTTGGGCATGTGAACCCTAGGCATCGATTCATGTATTGACTTTCTTATTGCTTTCTTTTAATTCTGAGTTAATTTGAGTTTTAATCTTGTTTAATCTTTGCTTGCATGCCTTATTGATTCGTATGGTTGTTTGGTATGTTTGCGTTGTTACCTTAATGAGAGAGAGGTCTCCATTGGGGATTAGAACATACAAGGTTAAAAAGGGTTGAGAGTGTGAGTCTTGAGATAGAGGAGTGTCCCCTTTCCCTTCCGATTGAGTGTTTCCTATCTCCGTATTCCCTAAGTTTTACGCAACCATATGGGGTGTGAGGCGTGAGATTGATAGATTTCTCCGCCGGGACCTTTGTTGGGGATTAGGGATCTTTCGCCTAGAAGTAGGGTTAGATCTAATTTTAGGAATCGGTTTCACTCTTAGGTATCCCTAAAACTCATTGCGGTCATATGGGTTGTGAGGTGTTGAGATTGAGCGATTTCTCCGCCGGGACCTTGTAGGGGACTAGTATCGGTGGCCTGGAAGCAGGGATCGATTGTTCATGGATTACCTCGACTCATAAAACTCTGTTGAGAAGCATTTAGTTAGTCTTGCACTTCATGATAGAGCCTAGGGAGATCATTGCCCGGGTATCTCATCTTCATTGATAGAGATCTCCTTTACCTTTCCCTTTTACTTGCTTTCTGTCTTACGATTTTCTTATTTTACACATTACATCCATTGCTTCATATTATTGATTCGACTAGATAACTGAGAATCAATCATTACTAGTACTTCCGTTCCCTGTGGATTCGACTACCCAATCACCGGGATAATTATTACTTCGACAACCCGTGCACTTGCGGTACACACATGCAAGGGGTGTGTCAGCTATATTTGCCAGATCATACATCACGCGTATTATCAGGGGCCTAGGATTGATTGAGCTCACCCGAGGCATGAGTATTGTGGTCTCTGTCACACCTCTTGGTCTGTCGACCCTACTTTATATTGGGATAGTTGAGAGGTCGGGAGACACTTATCGCCTCGCGCGCAGGGGAAGCAGGAGCGCCCATGATCCCCACACCTCTCGAGATTCTGATTCGGAGTCTTACCCTGTGCCTGACTCAGCACCCAGCGGGAGTCAACCATCACTTGAGGCCAGTTTCACGGAGTTCCGCATCGAGGTCCGCCAGCAGTTGTAGACCCTTGGGACATCATAGGAGGTGTTAGGGACATCAATGAGGGACTTGGCCACATAACAGAGCCACATAGAGAGTAGCATGACCGAGATCCTATCATATTTGCGCAGCTCATCATCATCTGTCGGCACCTCCTCCACAGCTACCACGTGCTTTGCACCATCGTTCCCTCCAGATCTCTAGACTCACAGCACCACTTTTTAGTTTCCTGTTGTTTGTTTTTCGTTTTTATTTGTAGACTTGTTTGCTTGTGTTTTTGTACTTTTCAGTTAGCAATGGTCCTGACCCTCCTAAACTGTACCTTCTCGTTTTTATTTCGTGCTTACTTGTCCCACTCTCTATTTATTTCTTGGTGTGTGATATGTTTTCTTTTCACTTTCAGGACTGATCATTATGGAAGCTCCACACCCCTTGCACCTCACAACTTTCCCCGGTTTGTGCACATTTGGAGTTCATCTCATCGACTAATTGGGGAAGTTTCTTTACCTCATCCCTTTATTTTTATGGCATGTCTCACACCTTACTTAGCTTATCTACGTACATTGAGGACAATGTACAACTTTAGGTATGGGGATGGGGTACCTTACTTGTTTTGCATGCATAATTACCGATGATAGCTATGATTTTAGTGTTTAGCACTTCCTAGTTTGAAAGAATGATAGAAGTGAGTTGTATTTTTATATTGTGCTTGAATGATGCCCTGCTTTATCTTCAGTGCTTTTCCATGTTCCATCATGATTACTTCCACCTTATACACTCCAACCAACCTATTATGATGATTTTGGCGTTAGACTGTTAAATTCTTTCTTCAATATTCTTTTAAGAGCTTTTGAGTTCCTCCGTTGTTTTCTGTAGCCTTAAGCGAACTATTGTGGTGGGTTACCAAGGGACCTGAGATACAGTCTATATAAAAAGAAAATGGAGTCTATGACAGTATTCCTCTGCTAGTACAGCATGAATGCGTCTATGTAGACTGTAATTGAGTAGGTTGGGTGGCTCTTGTGCCTAATCAGCATGTGCATCCTTCTGAAAGATTTGTTGTGCAGTCTATGTTAGTCAGACTCAGAAAAAAAAAAGAGAGAAAAAATTGTATATTTGTGAAAAAGGAAATAAGTATCTCCATTGCCTCCCATGGAACTTGTTGCTTAGTCACTTAAGAGCTAGAGTTTTATTTAGGAACCCAAAAGATTTTTAACTGAGTATTGAAAATGTCTTTAACTGTCTAATGCCTCTCTCACCATATGTGGGATGAATGGACCCCTGGGGTAATCCAGGGTGTGGAGGTTAAGGTTGGGAGCTAGCACACACTCACGGAAGCACTTTGGATAAAACAGGGCTACCATTACTTGATTACTAATAGAGCATCTCACTTTCTGGATTTCTTTCTGTCGGTGCTAGTGGAGTACTTTACCATTGAGCTTGAGGTCGTATGTTTAGTCGTTTATCATCTTACCCCTATTCTTCATGTGTGTTTGCTTGGGGACAAGCAAATGCTTAGGTGTGGGGATGTTTGATAAACGCCTAAATATAAGCATTTTATACATATTCAGACATATGTATTGCGTATTATTATATGAGTTGATGCCCGTTTTTGGTCTAAATTGGTTTCTTTCGTGTTATAGGTACCAATGAGGCCCCAGCGAGGTTGATGACAGAATTGGAGAAGAAATTAGCATCGAAAACACTATTTTTGAGCCGAGGGCACTGTAGCGATACAGTAGCAACCACTGTAGTATGAAGACTTGAAGAATGGCTTGGTCAGGAAGTTCATGCGGGCAACCATGTGTGCGCAGTGGAGGCCGCATGCAATACTGTTGTTGTTCTACTGCAGCAGTTTACTGTAGAGGCCATTGTAGCAACTTACACGATTTTCGGGATTTCTCGGAATTCTTCTCTGCCCGCATGCCGACCGCATGAGAGGCCACATAGCTCGCTGGAATGGGTTTTTAAGGGTTTTTTGGAGCAAATTGGAGGGGGAGCCCTAGGTCTCTTGAGAGCTTGACTTCACCATCTTGATTTTGGAGTTTGAGGCCGGGTTTTAGAGGAGAGGACGATGGGGAGAGCGCGACACGACGAGTCCACACCTTTGATCTACATTTGAGAGGAAGATCGATGAAGGAAGCCACTCCTTGGGTGGCGTCCTTTGAAGCGTCATTCGGCCTTGATCTTTTGAGGGAGTGTTCTCATTATGTATTTGGTTGTTTTCATGTACTTTCTTGCTTATTTTGTGATCATGAGTAACTAAACCCCAAGGTCACCGGATGTAGGTGAACCTTGGGGGTGAACTTGTGTTGTTTGGATGCTTGATCTAGTTTATGCATTTGTTTTGGTTTGTGATCCATGTTTGGTGTATCTTGAATGCCTTGTTATGTATGAGAACCCTATGTATCAATTCCTAGAAAATACTAGGTTGCATGACCATTGCCCTAGTATTAGGCTCACCAAGCTTAGAAGGGAATACATGTACGAATACAACGTGACCATCGGGTATTTGTACCCCTCCAATTGTTGGGGTTGTCTTTGATTGTGTCTCAACCCTAGCTTGAGAAATCCACTACACCCAATGCGATCGTAGGAGGATTTGGGCAGAAGCAATTCCGTATTCCAATACTCGTACCGTATTAGGAACCAAACACTGTGACCATCGGGTTGGTCTAATTTAGGGTTTCTCGGTCCAAACCACCCACGTGCATGCTAGTTAGGGCATCTTTAGCACTTTAGTAACCCCCGAGGGAATCCTCATCCGTGACCACTTCCTTGCCTTGATTTCCATCCGTATTTGTATTTGCTATTTGCATGCTTTTTACATCCGTAGATTATTTGTAGTTCTCTCTATCAAGTGATTGCTAAGGTTAGACAACATTGTATTCTCGGGCCCTTGGGAATACGACCCCCTCGTGCTCGCGCGAGGGTTGTTACTTGGCGACCCCGTGCACTTGCGGTTGAGCAATCACTTGTAAACCCTAGGATGATATTGTTTCTAAGACTTTTATTATGCTTTCTTAATTAATGATTTTAATTGAGTCCAATCTTGAATGATAGTTGTATTAATTTTTCCTTAGCCGTGACATTAGGGTTGAGAGTCATCTAGGTTACCCTTGGAAAGTGTGACAACTTCTATAGTGTTAGAATACATGAGATTGGAGAGGGTTGAGAGGGTGAGTCGTGAGGTAGCGAAACGTCCCCTTTCCTCTTCGGTGTGATTTTCCCTACCTTCATGTTCCAAGAGTTCTTTGCGGTCAAAGTAGAGTGAAGTGCTAGGGGATGAACTTCCCTGTGGCTTAGTTACGTGAATAACAGAGTGAAGGGTTGTAGTGAATCTTAGTGCTGGGGCTTAACTGAGACTAGGGTTCTTTCACCTGGACCAAAGGTTTAGAACTACACTTAGGAATAGGGTCTATCACTTGGAATCCATAGAACCCCAAGCAGATCCACATGGTGTGAGGCTTAGGAGATGGACTCCCCTGGGGCTTAGTTGAGAGATCAACAGAGTGAAGGGTTATAGTGAATCCTAGTACCAGGCCATAGTATCAGAACTAGTCACGGTTGACCTTAGGTTTGGGACTGTGTGCTTAAGGATTTCCATGACTCATTAGACATCAATTAGAAGGTATAATATTAGTCTTGCACTAGAAGCATTAGTCCTAGGGGGAGCTTTGTCTGGGTATCCTATATTTGCATTGATTGTTTCCTCCTTACTATTTGCTTGCACTCTTCTTTCTTTCATAGTTCTCTTTCTTTTATTGCACACACATTATTTTCTCTCATCAGCACTATTTCCATACTAGCTAAGTAGCAACTTCTCTTGTCTTGAATCACTACTCCCTTTGGAATCGACTGCCTACTCACTTGGGTATTATTACTTCGATAACCCGTGCACTTGCGGTACACACACGCAAAGGGTGTGGCACACCCCATCACTGTATCTCCGTACCATGCCATTCTGTCGCTTGGTCTCTAAGCCAAGAGGGGATGGTATAATCATCTTCTTGGCACCTCGAATACCTTCCAAGAGACCCATCCTTGTGAGGAGTCTTATGATGTAGGGGCCTGAGAAAATAACTCCAATGCAAGCTTACTGGGCCTGATGGCGCAGCTATTATGCTACAATGTGACCTAAGTGGAGTGGCTAACTCTGCACCATCGAATATAAGTATAATAACTCCTGTCGGCTCAGTACTTCTGTGCTGTCACCTCTGCCATTCACTGACCTACTCGGAATAGCATGGATGTATCTGTAGGTTGATCGGGCAAGACATGTGGCCTTGGAGACACCGGGCTCATACTGGTCCTGTCCACAAAGTGCTCTGTAGGCCCTCTGAGGAGTCAAACTACTCGGATAGTCCATCGGTAGGCTCTCATACTCCTCTGTATCTGTGTACCCCTCATCATACAGTCCCAAATGAATCAAAAGCTACGTTACAATCATACTATGACACTGTCCAAATGCTCTGAACTGGATGGCATCAATGCTAGAAAAATCTCCGTATGACCTATTGAACTCGAAGGAAGGGAGAACATCCAAAGTCAGTGTACGGATGGCTGGCTCTCGAATAAGCAATAAGAGTCACCAACTCCCCACGTAAAGAAGCTCCTTAACCTCATCTGCGATGTCGTCACCCCACTGTGCTGTCCTCAATGCACTCAAGTCTGGATAACGAGACTACCCAAACTTGAGTTTCGATAAACGCTCGAACCTGACCTGATGCTCGGGTATGGTGAACTCTATTTACTTTGGAGAGGGCTCTTGAGAAAATTTGCCAGTTGGTTTCTTCGATCTAGAGGCCATTCGAAAAGAAATCGATCAAATCACACTTAAAACTCATTCTGCAGGAATCCACATGGCCGTGTGAAAATTCCACTTACCCGTGTGGATCTTCAGGCCGCGACAGAGATACGCTCGTGTCCCTCTAACACTCAAACAAATCATCCTTACTTGTTTTAAATTTTTCCACATTTATTCACAATATAGATACGCATGAAAACCAAGTGAAATCGAATGAAATAAACCAAAATATTAAGATTCATAAAGAGAAAGGGGAAAGAAGAAGCTTACTGACGAAGTGAGAATCAAAAACCTAGGAATCGCTCGAAAACTAACTCTAAAACCCCTGCAATCAATGGAGAGAAGGCAGGGAAGATGCTTGGAGGTGTTCTTTGAGTATAAAAATGTTTAGGATTGAAGAGGCATGAGAAGCTTATAAAGAAAGGTCGTGGCCTTTTGAATTCTGCACATCCACACGGCCGTGTGAAAATTACATACACCCGTGTGCCTCTACTGAGAGGGTTTATAGGGGCAGTCACACGCCCATGTGCGCTCTCTATTTGCCTCTGAACAACCCCACACGGGCGTGTGGAAATTCCACAGGCCCGTCTGCCTTTGCACTGAACTCCACAGGGTCAGTCACACGACCCTGTGCTCTTGGGTTAGCACTCAAGCTTCTAAACACATCCACACTCCCGTGTGGTAATTACACACAGCTGTGTGCCTAACCTGGCCAATACATAATGCCGGCGACAGGGGCACCAACACGCCCTTGTGGCCTCTCTGGAATTTCTGAAATTCTCCTAAGTGTTCCACATGGCCGTGTGGAAATTCCACTCGGCTATGTGCCTTGCACATGGGCCCTCACATTGGCATTCACATGCCCCTGTGTCTTCTCTTGATGGAGAACTTCGGCTCTGCAGAGATCCACACTGCCGTGTGAAAATTCCACACAACCGTATGCCCTTCACAAGGTCATTCACAGCGCCATTCACACGCCCTTGTATCTTCTCTGGATGAGCTCTAAATGGGGACATGGATGTGTTACCCACAAGTGTACGGGTCACACTCAAGTAATATAATGGTACCCCGTGAGGGGTAGGGTTGTTGAACCATAGGGAACTGTACTCAAAGTACTGATTGATCCTCTGACGTCTAGTGAACACAAGTTGAAAAAGCGATTGAATGATAAAACACTAAAGTAAAGATAGAAAGAGTGGAAATGGAGGATACTAGAATTGAGTATTCAACGATACAAGAGTAATCCCTCAGGGCAATCCCTACGACTAGTGCACGCTATCTTGCTCTAAATGTCTACCAGGTACATTCCAAAGATAAAGGAATGTGCTCACAAGCAATGTTCATCTATGGGTTCTTAAATAAACTGAGTTTTGCTAATATAACTGCACGTTGCTCACAAGCAAGCTACGCACCATTTTTTCCCCTAACAACTAAGTACATCCAACATAACAAAACATGCAACACAAGATTAAACATATAAATCAATTAGAACTCCATAAAACAATTAGAAGCAAGTGTATAAGCATTACAATTTGTCAAAGTCCACAACCCTAGGCACTATGGCCAGTTAGCCCCTTGTGGGTAGGTACAACAAGGAAAGAACAATGAAATAACAAGTGGAGAAAGATATGACTCCCCTCTACGTGTTGAATGACCTTCCTTGCCGAGACCTTGCACTAACCCCACCTCTTGTGGTGCCTCCAACTCATCCTTTATCTCCTTAAGTGGTGTGGAGAAGCTTGATCTTTGATCTTATCAACGTCCTCCCGGTGGAGAGAAGAATCCCCGAACAAAGATGAGAAAGAAACCCTAAGTTCTGGAGTTAAAAAGGCAGTTTCGAGGCCTAACACGGTCTGGACACGGACGTGTTAAGACCGTGTACAATTCTGGGGAAAAACAGAGAGAAACTCTTAAGATTTTCAATAGGTCGGACATAGCCGTGCGATCCCCGTGTCAACTTGCACACGACCATGTAACTAGCACCGCACCCGCGTTGCTCTAAAGAAAGGTTTTCTTGAGATTTTTAGCAGCACAGCCACGGGCATGTGGTGATCGTGTTCTGCCTGGGACACTCTCGTGTCAGGAATTTACTACTTTGATCTCAAGGCTGGGATTTTCAATGGATCAAACATGACCATGTCCTGCCCGTGTCAACAAGTTCTAATCCCTCGGTCGACGCACACGCAAGAAACACACTCAATTTCCCTCCAAAGTGGCTCGAGCCTTCGAATCCTACAAAATAAACATAATACCATAAATATCACAAAATCTACACAACAAATATGCCAAATGACACGAAAAGGATATAATAAAGGGCATGAAAACATGATATAAAATGCACTCATCATATGCCCCACACTTGAACATTTGCTTGTCCTCAAGCAATCCACATAAGCATGATGAAAATACAGATGAGTGCACCACTTTTGATCTCACATGATTGTTAAGGCTTAAAGAAAAGAAGGAACAATGTGGGTTAGAAAAATATTGTCAATTCGTGCAAGACTCCTCTCTACTTCAAAGAATATGTGTGTGTGCAAGAACCTGAGAGTATGAGCCCCACAATCTTAAGAATTCTCCTAACTAAAACACTCTATTTACACGCAAAATATTGGGTAGTAGCTTCATACACCCTAGTGGTAGCCTTTTCTCTTGGGAGGTCATCAAATGCACACTTGTAATGCCAAAAATTCGATTACTCAAGAGTGGCTTTCACTCAAGCAAGGCGATAGCTCTTTCTACCATCTTTTCACAAAACTTAGCCCAAAATTTTGACTAGTAGGGCATCCTAAAACCGGAATCTGACTTTCTAGTTTTTCTTAACACAAAAAATTGACTAAGATGAAAGGCACTACACTCCGAGTAAAGTGAATTGATGTTTGGTCTAAAAAATAGAAAAGAGTCTACACATAGGCTCACGTGGTTCCTAACACACCCATGTCCTCCTAGGTTAAAACCAAACCAAGCAAACATTTCAAAGATCTTCACTAGTAAAGCACCCATCTATAACAAGCATACAATCATGCAATCATGCAAGCATGTAACCCTCCCCCACACTTGAATTCTACATTGTCCCTAATGTACAAATGAATGACATACAACATGATAATGGTGAATATAATTAAAGGATGAGAGTGCTGAAATCTTTCTTGAACATGGAGAGTGATGTGGCCGCTCTTGCATGCGTGCTATTCAACAAAACTCTACAAACACGGAGAGCGATGTGGCAGTTCTTAACGTGTTGCCAATTGAACTCCCAGCAACCAACACACACCTGAGATGTATACAAGGCATGCAAGTAAAGAGAGCATACAAAATATAGTCAAAAGAAATGCTAAAAGTAAACAAACCAAAATACCAGTTAAGCAGGAGGGTCCCCATACATATTGGACTCAAAAGTACAGAGTACAAACATAGAAACATAAACATGTTACTAAACCAAAATATAAACAACGCATAAAAACAATATCAAAGTGGGTCATCATCGGGCCCGAGGTCATCGTCAGGGATCACCGAGGAGGTGGCACAATGGTCGTTGATGTGCTGGAGACTGGATCCCAACCAGCGAATGCAAGAGTGCTTATCTGAGAAAAGGGCGAGGGCAACAGTACTGTAATCATATATAGAGGGAAGTAATCTCAGTCGCCCGAGGCCCGCGTAAGAAAATGGGCTACATCCATCCATGAAGGCTAAACGGGACTCGTCGCCTAAGATGCCCATCATTCGAAGGAGTCGGGTGATGTAGGGCCCCGTGAAGAGGGCCTGTGTGATGATGAAAGGCACAAGAAATCACATGGCCCAAGTGATAGGGAGTCCCGGCAGTCATACTCAAGAGATACTCGAACTCGACATTAGAGATGGCGTTGGAGCTCCGAGTTCGACCTGTGATAGTACCACCAAGCAGAGCATGTGACACACCCCTTGCGTGTGTGTACCGCAAGTGCACGGGTTGTCGAAGTAATAATTACCCCGGTGAGTGGGTAGTCGAATCCACAGGGAACAGAAGTACTAGTAATGACTGATTCTTAGTTATCTAGTCGAATCAATGATATGAAGTAATGGATGTAATGTGTAAAATAAGAAAATAGCAAGAAAGAAAGCAAGTAAAAGGAAAAGGTAAAGAAGGTCTCAATCAATGAAGATGAGATACCCGGGCAATGATCCCCTAGGCTCTATCATGAAGTGCAATACTAACTAAATGCTTCTCAACCGAGTTCTATGAGTCGAGGTAATCCAAGAACAATCGATCCCTGCTTCCAGGCCACTGATACTAGTCCCCTACAAGGTCCCGGCGGAGAAATCGCTCAATATCAACACCTCACACCCACATGACCGCAATGAACTTTAGGGATACCTAAGAGTGAAACCGATTCCTAAAATTAGATCTAACCCTACTTCTAGGTGAAAGATCCCTAACCCCCTACAAAGGTCCTGGTGGAGAAATCTATCAATCTCACGCCTCACACCCCATATGGTTGCATAAACTTAGGAAATACGGAGATAGGAAACTGACACGACCTTTTGCGTGTATACCACAAGTGCACGGCCTTGTCGAAGTAATAAAATTACCCTGGTGAGTGGGTAGTCGAATCCACAGGGAATAGGGATTTAGAACACAAGAATTCACTATTTAGTTATGTGGTGTATGAAAAGAAATAATCGGAGTGATGAGTGAATTTATGGAAACAATTAGAATAAACGACAAGAAAATAAATAGAGAGATGAAAGACAAGAGAAAAGCAAGTAGAAATTAAAAGAGAAAGACTAGCAATGGGTGAGATAGGGTATCCGGACAAGTTACCTCTAGGACTTATGCTTCTAGTACAAGACTATGCTATTATACTTTCCTATTGATGTTAATTGAGTCGAGGATATCCTTAAACTCACGGTCCCAAAAATTAAGGTCAACCGTGACTAACCCCAACATTAAGTCCCGGTATTAGGATTCACTACGACCTTTGACTCTTGTTGACCTGTCAACTAAGCCCCTGGGGAGTCTATCTTCCTAACCCTAACACTACGTGGGATTGCTTTAAGCTCTAGGGATTCCTTGTGATAAAATCTGTTCCTCTATGTAGTTCTAACCCTTTGGTCCAGGTGGAAGAACCCTAGCCTAGATTGAGCCCTAAAACTCTATCTTGACTGCTAATTAACCAAGGAAACGGAGGTAGGGAGAAATCACACCGGAAGGGAAAGGGGTACATTGCTACCTCACAACTCTCCCTCTCAACCCTCTTCAATCTTAAGTAGTCTAATCCTATAGGAGTTGTCACACCTCCAAAAGATAACCTAGATTGTTCTCAACCCTAGTGTCACGGCTAAGGAAGAACAATAGAAAAAGATAATTAAAACTGAAACTCGAATTTATTCATCAATAATGGAAAAGCATAATAACAATGTCATAGAAATATAATGATCCTAGGGTTTTACAAGTCCGAATACCCACGAGGGGTTTAGCTCCTCATGGAGCTATACATGTTCATCAAAGTGTAAAATAAATTGCAAAATAAGAACATCAATGAAAACCCCCTCGCGTGTGATGTGGCCGTGGTTGGTGAGCGAGCGCGCGACTAGCTACAGAGCGAGCACGCGACTCCCCGGCCGCAAGTGCACGGGTCGTCAAGTAATAAACCTCACGAGGAGGGTCGTATTCCCAAGGGCCCGAGATCTACTATTACTTCCTTTTGGGGGTCACTATCTAGTCGATCGAAACAGGGTTGAAGCAATATTAAAATAATAAAAACAAGTAAAGTAATGCAAATAAGATAAAACTCAATCCGGAATAAAATAGAGATGAAGAATCCAATAATTATGGAAGGCCTCGGGCGAGGATTCCCCCGGGAGAAGACTAAATACGAATGACCAAGATAATTATAAAACTAGGGTTGGCTTGGTTTTGGTCCGCTAGACTCGGATGTCGACTACCCCGGAACCTCCGTAGTGTAGCCCTAATCCAGTACGGGTTTCTCTATCCAGAAAATACCCCTACGATGTCAATGAGAACAAGGAGTCTTGATTAGGGTTAATCTAATGCACGCTCTCGGCTAAATTAACCCTAATCGCGCGGGAGGCTATTAACACCCGGAACCTCCGGTGTATTAATACATGTTACCCTCTTTAACTCATCAAAGGACCTAATACAAGCTAGCATCCCGCCAAACAAGTATCATTCAAAATCAATTCTACGGAATCCATCCATTGTAGAATGAACAACAAGATGATGAATTAAAACCAAACAATCAAACTAACACATTCATTTAAAGCAAAATATAGGTCATTCATACAAAGTCTCCTCCCAAGGTTCACCGGGAGCCCGACGGCCTTGGGAGGTTTAGTTCAACATCACAAAACTAAGGAGCTCATCATACGACAATTCCATCCAATAAAAACAGGAAAAACTCCCTCGAAGATGTCGACTAGGGTTGATGGCGTAGCTCGTCGGATCCGCGCCGGCGAGCCCTATGAAGCTTCTCAACGTCTTCCCCTTCTTCTCTCCTTCAAATCTAGCCGAAAATCCTTCCAAAATCCCTCAAGAAATGGTGAAATGAAGTCTAGGGCAAGTGGAGGCCGGATGAGAACCAAAAACTCCTCCAAAAACTCTTCAGAACAAGCATATATAGCCCGAAGGTGTGCGGGCACTGTGCGGGCCGCACAGTGCCCGCACAGCCTTCTGGCTGTGCTGTGCGGCCAGTGTGCGGCCCGCACACTGGCCGCACACCTCTCTGTCTCCCTTGTGCGGCCACTGTGCGGGCCGCACAGTGGCCGCACACCCTTCTGGCCAGGGTGTGCGGCCACTGCGCAGCCCGCACAGTGGCCGCACACGGCCGAGAAAAAATGTGTCCGTGTGCGGCGCGTCGGCTTCCAGGGTGCTCCAACTCTTCGTTCCTTCTTCAATCATCCCCGGAATGACACGAATATGGTCAAAACTTGCGCACTTGGTCCTTGAAACCCTGAAATGAAAAATAAAACATCAAGTGCGCAAAAACTCATCGAAAATACACATAAGTTGCATGAATGTACAAGAACATCATAGCTATAACATGATGTATTTAGGCACTTATCAGTGGTCTTGTGCTGCTGTCGGACGTCGATGACGATGCCGTTGGCGTGCTCCAATCCTCCACAAAGTCCTCTCCGAAACCCTAGCCGCACCCTCTCGAAGTTGGAGAGAAAGATAGGTCAAAACATGCTCAAAAAGTCTCCCCATCGGGCTTCAAATAGGCTGAGTGCGGCTTTAAATTTGAACTTATTGGGGCTTCACACGGCCGTGTGGAATTTCCACACGCCCGTGTGAAGTTTCTGTCTTCCTGAAAAATTACTTCACACAGCCGTGTGGAATTTCCACACGCCCGTGTGAAGTCTCTGGCTTGCTGGAAAATGATTCACACGGCCGTGTGTTAATTCCACACGCCCGTGTGAATTCTCTGGAAACTTGATCTTCGGCAGAAAATGTACAGTAACTTGCTACAGTGGATTGGAACAGTAAGAAAGCTACAGTGCTGTTACAGTACTCACCGAAACACTCCGGAATACGTTGTTCTTCATCGAGGCCATTGAATTGGGCACACAATCAATTGTAGATCGTGCCGATTGCTTCAAGTCTCCTTCTTGGTGAAGTTCTCCTAGGCTACACGAGTTAGACTTGTTATGAATGTGACTGCCTTTGTGCCCCTCCAAAGGAGGTTGGCACATGATGACTTGACCGCAAGCGCACGGGTCGCCAAGTAATACCCCTCACGCACGCGCGAGGGGGTCGTATTCCCAAGGGCCAAGGAACTACTATTACTTCCCCTTCATCTATTTCCTAACCTAACAATTTTGTGATAAAAGAAAGATAAGAAGAATAACAAAGAGAAAACTATAAACAAGTGGACTAAGGCTCACCACAATAGCATTCTAAGGAAGCAAGTAACAATGAAAGTTCGAGGTCCCCGGGCGAGGATCCCCTCGGGACTACTAAAGCTAGAAGAATACTCGAATTACACAGGCAAAGGTGGTTAGGCCAAGAGACGTCCAAAGGTAGGTCACCCCGATGGTCACGGTGATAACCCCTAATCCGGTATAAGTATTGGAATACGGAATCACTTCGGCCCAAATCCTCACACGATTGCAATGGGCCTAGGGAAATCCCTAATTAAGGTCAAACACACATCTAGGTTCAACCCTAATGGTTGGAGGGGTACAAATACCCGATGGTCACGGCGTATTCGTACATGTATCCCTTCCAAACTTGGTGTGTCTAATACTAAGGCGATGGTCACGCAACCTAGTATAACCTAGAAATCGATACACAGAGTTCTCATGCATACCAATACATCAAAGTGCACCAAGCTTGAACCATAAACCACACAAATACCATACATGTAAATCAAGTATTCATACAAGCAAGTTCATCCCAAGGTTCACCGGATACCCGGCGACCTTGGGAGTCTAGTTCAACATAAATAAGGAAGAAGTCTCAAAATATAATACAAGAATGATCAAAACCAAAGAAAACCCCCTTAATGTTGACTAGATGAAGATGGTGATGGGAACTCGCGGATCGATGCCGACGAACTCCTAGATGATCTCCCTTGCGTGTGATCTTCTTCTCCCTTTGATTTGCTCCTCTAAAGTGCCTCCTCCAGCCCCTTGAAGCCCTTCAAACCCTAGATGGTGGTGGAGGAGAATGGTGGCCAAAAGACAACAAGAAGAATGCCCAAAAGGCCTTTAAAACCTAATTTCGGGATGCTATGCGGTTACCCATGCGGCCCCGCATGCGGGGAGAGAAAGTTTCCGAGAAATCCAGAAAATCGCGTAAGTTGCTACAGTGCCGCTACAGTAGTTTTGCTACAGTGGAATTGCTACAGTCGTATGCGGCCTCTGCAGTGCCCGCATGGTAGCCCGCATGATTTTCCAGACTTAGCCGTTTTGCCAAAGGTTTCGTGCTACAGTGCTGCTACAGTATTCAACTACAGTACCGGAGCTCAAAAATGGTCTTTTTCCTGCCAATTTCTTCTAAAATCATATTGTCGAGCTCCCCACGGTATCTTCTGTGCCTGTAACACGAAATAAACCAATTTAGACCGAAAACGGGCATCCACACATACAAAAATACTCTATAAATACGCAAACATACATAAAAAATACGTACAGTTAGGCGTTTATCAGCACACACTCACAGGTCCAAGTTCGTGCCTTGTTCCTTGCTTGGTCCGAAAACCTCCCAACAACGGCGAACACGATCTAACTTTGTTCTTCTTTTCCAACTTGGCTCCACAAAGCTACAATGTACAAGAATACACAAATGCACACTATTTAGTGATAAAATCTGATAAAAGAGATGCTCATAGTAAGATAATAACGCTTCGCGTCACTATAACACAAACACTTATCAGAAACACTCGATCGGAAAGGGGACACTCCTCTATTTCAAGACTCACCCTCTCAACCCTCTTTAACCCTGTATGTTCTAATCACCAATGGAGACCTCTCTTTCACAAGGAAAATAAATCAAGCATACCAAACAACCATACGAATTAATAAGGCATGCAAGCAATGATTAAACAAGATTAAAACTCAAATAAACTCAAATTTAAAAGAAAGCATAAAGAAAGTCAATACATGAATCGAAACCTAGGGTTCACATGCCCAAGTATCTACTAGGGTTTAGCCCTCCATGGGGCTTATTACAAAGCAAAAGATAATGAAGTAAAAAAATAATGTAATCCATGAAAGTAAACCCCCTCGAATTCGTGATGATGGCCTTGATGAATCGTTCAACGTCTTGAAGGAACCTTCTCCAAAGCTAGGTCGCCAATGGCTCCCCAATGCTATCTCGTCGAAAGATCTATCGAAGTTGGTGAAGAACGACTCCCAATATCGCCAAAGACCTTGTCCTTGAAACCCTAGCCGCTCTTGCCTTCAAACGTGCGCAAAAAGTCTTTTAAAAATCGGCAAATCGGGGTATTTATAAATCTGAAAACGCGCCAGTCACGTGTCTTCACGCGACCACGTGAGATTCCACGCGGTCGCGTGGGCTGCAGAATTCCCACGCGGTCGTGTGGGATTTTGACGCGGTCGCGTGAACAGTGATTTCTGCTACAACACTGCTATAGTGAAATAAACAGTGTTCGCTGCAGTACTCTACATAAAACACGATCCAAACTCTCTTATCTTGAGGCCACATGGTCGGGCACACGTCCATGTGGTGAGTTATAAGACTTCTCCTCCATCGAACCATCATTTGGAAGCTTTGGCTATCTTTACACAAGTGGGGACATGAAGATGTGACTGCCTTTGTGCCCTTTCATCACACAAATCATCTTGAATTCTTCTGGAAGTTGGCACACTCCCTCATGTGCATGACCCCCTCTTGTGCCTTGACACTTGTGTTGTACAAAAGCTCCCAACAATGTGTCTTTATAACCCATCTTTGCTTCCTTTTCCTTTTTTAACACTTCCACAATCTAATTGCATAAAAGAACACCAAAATACACTTTATGAGACATAATCCATGGTAAAATTACGCTCAATGCATGTAAAATAAGTAGGCAAAACATGTATACTCAAGCACTTATCAAACTCCCCCACACTTAAGCCTTTGCTTGTCCTCAAGCAAAATTAACCATAAACTCATGAAAAGCAAAGGGAAGTGCTTGGCCTTAGGTTCACCAAGAGGGTACAAGAATAAAATTCTAAAATCATGAAGAGAAACAAACATTACATGAAACAATCAATACTCTAGCAAATAATCCAATAAAAAATGAAAGTACTAAAGTCCGAAAGCATGTGTGTGTGAAAGCTCAACTCATGTCAACACTATATCCACTACTCAAAGTTCTTATTAGCAATGGGACTTATTTATAAACAAAAAGAATAGGTAGTAGCTTCACACATTGATAAACACCTAAATGTATGTATTATTCATGTATGTGTACGTATAAATAGAGTATTTTTATATGTGTGGATGGCCGTTTTCGGTCTAAATTGGTTTATTTCGTGTTACAGGTACAAAAGTTACCATGGGGAGCTCGACAACATGAATTAAGGAGAAATCGGCAAGGAAAAAAACTATTTTCGAGCCCCGGTACTGTGCGAACTGTAGCAACCACTGTAGCACGAACACTTAAAGAAACGGCTTGGTCAGGAGATTCATGCGGGCTACCATGCGGCCGCATAGCAGGCCGCATGAGTACTGTAGTAGTTCTACTGTAACAGGCACTGTAGCGGCACTGTAGCAACTTACGCGTTTTTCGGGCTTTCTCGGAAACTTTCTCTCCCCGCATGCGGGGCCGCATGGGAGGCCGCATAGCTCGCTGGAATTAGTTTTTAAGGGTTTCTAGGGTATCATTTCTCTTGTCTTTGGCCATCATTCTCTCCACCATCATTGATAAGTGCTCGTGTTATAGTAATGCGAAGTGTTATTATCTTGCAATTAGCATTAATTTAATCATATTTTATCACTAAAAAGTGTGCAATTGTTTACTTTTGTGCATTGTAGGGTTCTGATGATAAAATGAAGGAAAGGAACAAAGTTAGGTCGTGTTTGGTGTTGTTGGGAAGATTTTCAGACTAAGCAAGGAGTAAGGCGTGAGCATAGACTTGTGGGTGTGTGCCAACCTCCTTTGGAGGGGCACAAAGGCAGTCACATTCACAATAAGTCTAACTCATGCCAACAAGGAGAACTTCACCAATTAGGCGATTCGAAGCAATCGACACGATCTACCATTGATTGTGTGCCCAATTCAACGGCCTCGATGAAGAACGACGAATTCGGGAGCGTTTCGGCACAATTACTGTAGTAGTACTGCAGTAAATTACTGTAGTAAAACTGTAGCAAGTTACTGTTCATACTCGGCCGAAAATCAGTTTTCCAGAATTTTCACACGGGCGTGTGGAAATTCCACACGGCCGTGTGAAATCCCGATTTCAGCAAATTTAAAGCCGCGACTCCACATTATAAAAGCCCGATTTGGAGACTTTTTGAGACATCTTTTGACCTAATTTTCTCCTCAACTTTGGAGAGGGCGGCTAGGGTTTTGGAGAGAACTTCATGGAGGTTTGGAGCGCGTCATCGGCATTGTCATCGACGTCCGGCGGCCGCTCAAGACCACGGCCACACCATACGCAAGGGGGTTTTCATCTATGTCTTTACTTCTTGTTTTATTATATACATTGATGAATATGTATAGCTCCATGAAGAGCTAAACCCCTTGTGGGTATTCGGACTTGTAAAACTCTAGGGTTATTATGTTTCTTTGACATTGTTATTATGATTTTCCATTATTGATGAATAAGAATTGAGTTTCGATCTTAATTTTATCTTGCTATTGTTTTCCCTTAGATGTGACACTAGGGTTGAGAGCAATCTAGGTTTTCCTTTGGAGGTGTGACAACTCCTATAGGATTAGACTCTTTAAGATTGAAGAGGGTTGAGAGGGAGAGTTGTGAGGTAGTGATGTACCCCTTTCCTCTCCGGTGTGATTTCTCCTTACTTCCGTTTCCTTGATTTAATAGCGCTCAAGATAGAGTGAAGTGCTAGGTAGATAAACTCCCCTGGGGCTTAGTTACGCGACTAACAGAGTGAAGGGTTGAAGTGAATCCTACGCACTGGGGCTTAATCTAGGCTAGGGTTCTTCCTCCTGGACCAAAGGGTTAGAACTACACATAGGAACAGGTTTAATCACTAGGAGTCCCTAAAACTTAATGCAATCCCACGTACTGTGAGGTTTAGGTAGATGTACTCCCCTGGGACTTAATCGTGCGAGCGATAGAGTGAAGTGTTGTTGTGAATCCTAATACCGGGGTATAGTGTTGGGGTTAGTCACGGTTGACCTTAGGTTTGTGACCGTGAGTCTAAGGATTTCCTCGACTTAATTAGCATCAATAGGAAGGTATAATAACATAGTCTTGCACTAGAAGCATAGATCCTAGAGATAACTTGTCCGGATACCCCGCTTCATTAATTGTTAAATCCTCTTTAATCTCTTTTCTTGCGATTTCTAATCTTTCACCTTTCTCTATTTAATTTCCTGTCTTTAGTATAATTGTTCTCACAATTCACACACAAATCGATTACTACTTTTCCGTACTTCGCATAGTTTTAATAGTGAAATCTCGTATTCTAACTCCCTATTCCCTGTGGATTCGACTACCCTCTCACCGGGGTAACTTTTATTACTTCGACAAACCTGTGCACTTTCGTTGATCCTGTCAATCATTCTCTAGGGTTTCAAGGGATTGGAGAGCCTGATCTAGGGTGCAAATTGAAGGAGAGAAGAGGAGCGCGATCAAGGAGAAGATCTAGGAGCTTGTTGGCGCGGATCCATCAAGTTCTCATCACTACCTATAGTCTTTATCTTAGGGGAGTTTGTTATGTGCTTTAGCTTGTATCTATTGTGTTTTATACTTTCTCTTTCATTGATGTTGAACTAGACTCCCATGGTCGCCGGGAATCCGGTGAACCTTGGGATGAACTTGCTTGTATGAATACTTGATTTACATGTATGGTATTTGTGTGGTTTACGGTTCAAGCTTGGTGCACTTTGATGTATTGGTATGCATGAGAACTCTGTGTATCAATTTCTAGGTTATACTAGGTTGCGTGACCATCGCCTTAGTATTAGACACACCAAGTTTGGAAGAGATACATGTACGAATACGCCGTGACCATCGGGTATTTGTACCCCTCCAACCATTAGGGTTGAGCCTAGATGTTGTGTTTGACCTTAATTAGGGATTTCCCTAGGCCCATTGCAATTATGCGAGGATTTGGGCGGAAGTGATTCCGTATTCCAATACTCATACCGGATTAGGGGTTATCACCGTGACGATCGGGGTGACCTACCTTTGGACATCTCTTGGCCTAACCACCTTTACCTGTGTAATTCGAGTATCCTTCTAGCTTTAGTAGTCCCTAGGCGATCCTCGCCCGGGGACCTCGAACTTTCATTGTTACTTGCTTCCTTAGTATGCTTATGTGGCGAGCCTTAGTCCACTTGTTTATAGTTTTCTCTTCTGTTATCTTTCTTATCTTGTTTCAAATCTATATTTGGTAGACTAGACAGTGTCATCTAGAGGGTAGTAATAGCAGCTCTTGGGACCCCAGGGAATACGACCCCCTCGCGCGTGCGTGAGGGGTATTACTTGGCGATCCGTGCGCTTGCGGTCAAGTCATCAAGTGTTTGGCGCCGTTGCCGGGGACTTCCAAGGATGCTAGGAAAACCTTTAGTTCACTGATTTAGTCATTTTTATTTCCTTTTGTAGATATTTGTCTTTCTATGTGCTCCGTATTCTTTTGTGCATATTTGTTTATTTTCTCTTTCTTTTAGGTTCCTTGTTAGCTTATTGATTTCTATTTTATTTATTTACACAGGGCCATGGATTTTCAAGAAAAACTTTTGGCCGCAAAGATTTTTGCACTTGAGGAACAGACGGCCAAGGGCTTTCAAAATATCTATGCTCTTCAGACGAAGATGGAAAATTTCCTTGGCATGAAAGCTTTCCCAAGCAATTTACCACAACCCCATGTTCCCCAATTTCATCCCCAACTACAACAAGAGAGAAAGTACTCCACTGAAGATGTCTTGGCCAAATTTATGATCAAAACAGAGCTAAGGTTTCAAAATATAGACAAATGGTTTGATGAAATGTGGAAGGTACTGAGAATTATCCAAGCTTCTATTCAGTCTCTCGAGAACCAAGTCGGGCAACTTGTTATTGCAAATTCCGAGCGTTCTTCGAGTAGCCCATCGAGCAATATCGAAAATAACCCAATTAAGCACTTGAAGGCCATAACTCCTATGAGTGGGAACCAAATAGAAGTGGGGAATGAAGATTGCCCAAGTGTTTTGGAAGACGAGGTAAAGCAAGACAATGTGGAGGATGACATCGTGGCTATGGGAAAATGTGAGGAAGTCAAAGAAGCTCAATCGACCACATTTGATGACACTATTCACCCTCATGTCGACCATTCCAACAATGAATCAATAATCTTCAAGTGCAGAAAAGAAACTCCGGGAATTGTATTTGATGATGTGGGAAGGAAGCTAAGGCCATCCTTGAACCCACCAATGCCGGGCTTGGACAATTCCCAACCAAAAATTTTTCCGTGGCGGCCTAAGCACATTTTATGGGCAATTGAAGTTCATCACAAAAGGGTTGAGAAAAAAATTGTGGATAAGATGTTAAAGCCACCAATTGATCCACCTATGCAAAGATTGACATGTTCTTAACGAAACTTGTTTCCTTGGAGACCCAAACAATTCCTATGGGTAGTTCAAGGCCATTTATCACAGGTTGAGAAAAAGAATGTGGATAGGATGTTGATGTCATACATTGATCCACCAACGCCAAGCTTAGATAACTCTCAACCAAAGCTTTTTCCATGGAGGCCCAAGCAACTTTGTGGTTGGGTACTCAAGGGAATTCTTGTCGGGACCAAAGAAGAAGCGGGAAGGAGGTTCAAGCCATCTAAGGATCCGCCCAAGTTTAAATTACACAACTCCCGGCCCAAGCTTTTTCCATGGAGGCCAAAATGTAGCTCATGCATTGCCTCCAAATTTACTTCATCCCGGAAGGTATGTTTCGTATTTCTTGGTAGTTCTTATGCAACCTATTGCCGGGATGAACACACCATCTTCAAGCCTCCTTAGGTAAGAAAAAGGTATGTCGAGCTAATGACGTTAAACAAGCGCTTCTTGGAAGGCAACCCAGGCATAACAATTCATTGCATGTGTGTTTTTCGTATTTTGGTGTGTTTGGTTGCTTGAGTGTTCTTTGTTTTCAAATGTGTGATTGTGGTTAGTTAGTCGTTTTTCATAATTTGTTTACTTGTTTCCATTCATGGTTCTTGTGAGTTCTTTGTGTTATCATTCATCTTCATGCATCAAACATCATGTTTTGGGTGTTGTGGGTGGATTCGGTGTTGTTTTTATGTGATTTTGGGGTGTTTGGATGAGTATTTGATGCAAAAACTGGAAACCGCCCGCTTATTGACCGTATAAGAGCCCGCATAAGCATCCAGTGAGTGATGCGGCCGCATAGCAGGCCGCATAGGCATCCAGAGAGTGATGCGGCCTCCTATGTGGCCGCATAGGAGCCCGCATAGACTCTCGGGGCTGAACTTCATAAATGGTACCCCTTCACCATTTTCTTCATAACTTTCTCATTTCTCATCCATTTTCCCTCATTCTTTCACCGTTTTTCTCCATTTTTCTTCCTCTACACGAATCTTCTACCTCCAAGGACTTAATTTGCATGATTTATTGGGAGATTTTCCATCATCTTCACCGACTTTCCAAGGTACCCCTTTCTAAACCCTAGTTGTTGAGCATGAATGTCTCTTCCTCCTTTCTCCTATTTTTCAAGTTGAATGGATGCCAATGTTATTGGAGATTGGTCGTTTGTTATTTTTGTGGTTTTTTGGATCAATTTGAAAGCTTTGTAAAAATTTTTATGCTCCATGTACAAGAGAAGCTCTTACAAATTTTTTTTGGGAATTACTGTAGCACTTCTTGAACTCATTCATATCCCATCATGAGAAACCATTTCTTTTCTTGTATTTGTCCTGATTTTGTTGCATCGTTGTAAACTCTTATCCCCCACAACACTTGCATTAAAGAAAATTGGACTTCATGTTTTTGATTGCACAAAGGACTTGCTTGGATCATTTCTTGTTTAGTTGTTCTTGTGATGTTAGTTGTTTGTTTATTTGTGTGTTTTATTTTCTTTGTGTGTGATGGATGCCTTGAGTTGATGTTCTTTTCTACCTTGTAGGGTGGAATTTGGACATCAAGTACACTTCCCGTCTCCTATATCTACCATGAAGCTTTGGTGGTCACCCCGATCTCATGGACTTCAAGACTAATGTTTTGAGACTCGGGGAAGTTTACGAAACCCTCCTACTATGTTTTTATTGTCTATTTTGTTGCATTTCATTGTTTAGGCACATTGAGGGTAATGTGCATCTTTATGTGGGGGGTGGACTTGGATTTTCGTGAACTTTGAAATTTTTTGCAATTGCATGCTTGGATTACCTATGATAGCTATGATTTTATTGTTAAGGACTTCCTGGCTTTGTAGAATGATAGTTATGAGCTGTACTTTACCTGTGCTTGAATGTAGTTCTATTTCATCTTTAGTGCACTCTTATACTTGTTCACGATCACTTCCACCTTGTACATTCCAACCAACTCATTGCAATGTTTTTGGCATTAAAATGTTAAATTCTACTTTCAATGCTCTTTTAAGAGCTTTTGAGGTCCTTTGTTGTTCTCTTCGGCATTAAGTGAGATTATCTAACAGGTTCTATTTCAGGGGATACGAGATTTATATATATATTTATTAAAGATTTATATATATATTTATAAAAAAAAAAAGTGGAGTCTATGACAGTATTTCTCTGCTAGTACAGCATGAATGCGTCTATGTGGACTGTAATCAAGTAGGATGGGTGGCTCTTGTGCCTAGCCAGCATGTGCATCTGTCTGAAAGATTATTGTGCAGTCTACGTTAGTCGGACTCAGAGAAAAAAAAAAGGTAAAGTAAAAGGATGGATATATGTAAATAAGGAATAAAGCATCTCGTATGTGTCCCCTGAAACCTGTTGGATGATCACTTAAGAGCCAGAGTTTTATTTAGGAGCCGAAGGACTCTTAACTAAGTATTGAGGGTGTCTTTAACACTTTAATGCCATCTTCATTGTGCGTGGGGTGAATGGTCATCCTGAGGTAATCCAGGGTGTGGAGGTCAAGGTGGGAGTTAGCACACACTCACGGTGGCACTCTAGGAGAAACAGAATTAATATTACTTGACTATTCATTGAACAGCTCACTTCTTAATTTCTATCCATTTATGCTCGCGGAGTTCTTTACTATTGAGCTTGAGGTCGTACATTTAGCCGTTTATCTTCTTGCCCCTGTTCTTCATGTTTGTTTGCTTGGGGACAAGCAAACGCTTAGGTGTGGGGATGCTTGATAAACCCCTGTAGCACGAACACTTAAAGAAATGGCTTGGTCAGGAGATTCATGCGGGCTACCATGCGGCCGCATAGCAGGCCGCATGAGTACTGTAGCAGCACTGTAGTGGCACTGTAGCAACTTACGCGTTTTTCGGGCTTTCTCGGAAACTTTCTCTCCCCGCATGCGGGGCCGCATGGGAGGCCGCATAGCTCGCTGGAATTAGTTTTTAAGGGTTTCTAGGGCATCATTTCTCTTGTCTTTGGCCACCATTCTCTCCACCATCATTCTCTAGGGTTTCAAGGGGTTGGAGAGGCTGATCTAGGGTGCAAATCGAAGGGGAGAAGAGGAGCGCGATCAAGGAGAAGATCTAGGAGCTTGTTGGCGCGGATCCATCAAGTTCTCATAACTACCTCTAGTCTTCATCTTAGGGGAGTTTGTTATGTGCTTTAGCTTGTATCTATTGTATTTTATACTTTCTCCTTCATTGATGTTGAACTAGACTCCCAAGGTCACCGGGAATCTGGTGAACCTTGGGATGAACTTGCTTGTATGAATACTTGATTTACATGTATGGTATTTGTGTGGTTTATGGTTCAAGCTTGGTGCACTTTGATGTATTGGTATGCATGAGAACTCTGTGTATCGATTTCTAGGTTATACTAGGTTGCGTGACCATCGCCTTAGTATTAGACACACCAAGTTTGGAAGGGATACATGTACGAATACGCCGTGACCATCGGGTATTTGTACCCCTCCAACCATTAGGGTTGAGCCTAGATGTTGTGTTTGACCTTAATTAGAGATTTCCCTAGGCCCATTGCAATCGTGAGAGGATTTGGGCGGAAGTGATTCCGTATTCCAATACTCATACCGGATTAGGGGTTATCACCATGACCATCGGGGTGACCTACCTTTGGACATCTTTTGGCCTAACCACCTTTACCTGTGTAATTCGAGTATCCTTCTAGCTTTAGTAGTCCCGAGGGGATCCTCGCCCGGGGACCTCGAACTTTCATTGTTACTTGCTTCCTTAGTATGCTTATGTGGCGAGCCTTAGTCCACTTGTTTATAGTTTTCTCTTCTGTTATCTTTCTTATCTTGTTTCAAATCTATATTTGGTAGACTAGACAGTGTCATCTAGAGGGGAGTAATAGCAGCTCTTGGGACCCCAGGGAATACGACCCCCTCGCGCGTGCGTGAGGGGTATTACTTGGCGACCCGTGCGTTTGCGGTCAAGTCATCACACATCCTCTAAGGTATCCCTTTCCCGAGATGCATCCCGAGTGGCTTTCACACTTTCGAGGTGGTAGCTTTTTCTACCGAAGGTGGTAGCTTTCACACATCCTATGAGATAGCTCTTTCTCTCACTAGGGCATAACAAGTATCCGACTTATGAGAGTAGCTTCATACAACATAGGCGGTAGCTCTTTCCACCCCTTATATACAAACATAACTGAAATTCTGAATTTTGTGAATTTTGTGAATTTTCTCATTTTTTTTCTTCAAATTAAACTAACACTAGAAAATCCCACTATAATGAACTAGAGTAAATTTCCATAGGTTTAATGAGTGAGAAAAGTGCATTAAAGAGCAATCGGACAAAAATTTCAAGAAAATTGGATAAAAAACTAGAGCATGATAAAACCTAATGTTTACAACCTCCAAAAATCAAGAAGTAAACTCTCAACCCTAAGGTGAACCTTCATGGGCAACATGAGCATGATCATGAAAACACAAGTAAAGGCCATGTATAAGGTGAACCCTCCCCCACACTTAAGATGTACATTGTCCTCAATGCACACATGTAAGCACAATAAAAATATAAGCAATAAAAACATGATGTGGGTGAAAATGCAATTGAAACAATACTCCCCTGAACTTCTTAGTGATCGATTGGTGAAGCTAACTCGAGGGTGTGTTATTGTTCCACGGGTTGTGAAGCTCACACGACCAAGTCACTTGGTCATGTGTATGACAAAAACATCATCATCATCACTCTCAAGGCCATCTGCACGGATTTAAGGGGTTCAGTGAAGCTCAATAAAATATAAAAATACACGAGTTCATAAAGATATAATCACTGAAGCATAAACTCGCAACAAAAGCTAAGATATGAAGATAACTCTCAGAAGGCAAAACCTTTCTGAGTAAACAAGTCCACAAAATAAGATAATGCAAGTAAAATAAGAAAAACGAAAACTAAAAGATAGTCCCATGAGTGAAACGCCTCAAGCATCGGCGCCTGGTGCTGCTGGTGTCGCTGGTGAGTCTGACTTAATATCAGTGTCCAATGTCTGCTGAATACGGTCCAGACGCTCCATGATCCGTGCCTGGTTCTCGAGGATGGTGGCGACAACAGCTTCGAGGTGAGCCAGTCGCTCGTGTACTCGATCAGAAGATGTGCCCGGATCGGCCGATAAACTCGGTGCTGCCGGAGTGACTATGGGCTCTGTGGGAGGTGGTGCGTCTGGAGTCTCAGCAGACTCGTCATCGTCGGATGATACCTCTACTAATGCATATCCACCTGATGATGTACGTCACACTACCCCCATCAGTCGGAGAGTGACTAGCCCCAACGGTGACGGACTACTAGCTCTCTCCTCACCTCTCACTGAACGCATGAGACGCATCTGGAACATGAGTCGAGTAACATATGGTCCCACAAACAGCGCTCTAATGCGCAAATACTGACTCTGATGCCGAAAGAAATCTGCGACGACATATCCAAGGTGTATGGGAACTCGCTGAGTCATGAAGTACAGGTAGAGCAGATCTGCACGGTTAAGTGCACCTATACCATCTCCCTGTCTAGTGATCGGCCTGCTGAGCACAGCATGGACATACCTATGTGCGTGACGTACGAGAGAAGAACCCTTCGACTGACCCGGAACGTACCGAGCACCTCCGCATAAATCGTGGAAGACCTGGCTCGGAGTAATGTCCGGAGGGAAATCAGTCAACAGCTCTCGGTACTCCAATGTGTCCATATAATCCTGATCATATAGTCCAAGCAATGTCACAAACTGCGTCAGTGACATCCCGTGAAACTGACCGAAAGCCTTGAATCGAATGACGTTCTCCGTATCAAAACTCGCATCTGGTCGCTCACGGTCAAAGGAGAACGTCGACAAAACCTCCAAGGTAATATCGCGTCGGACTGGCTCATTAATAGACAAGAGTCGGTCCCAACCCCCAACCTGTATCAGTCCTCGACCCTCCTCTGTAAGGCCAACTGTGTCGAGGGCCTCAAAACAAATGTAGCGTGACTGCCCAATCTTATGTTTCCGGAGACGCTCAAACCTCTGCCTATGTGTAAGATCGGTAAACTCAACCTCAGGTGGTGGTGTTGGCTCCCTGTCTCGACGAGGGCGTTTGTGTGCTACTTTCTTTGTCCTAGGTGCCATACCTGCAAGAAAACATCAAATAAATCAGTTCAGCATGATTTCTATGAGAGCAGGGGAAAACCTGCGTGCAAAAGTGTGAAAAATAGCAAAGCAAGCATGTTTCCAGCCGACGCGGGCGCGTGAAATGCTCACGCGCCCGCGTGGGCTCGTGTTTGCATGGCAGATAACCCACGCGATCGCGTGGATCAGCCACACGGTCGCGTGAGTGCTTGGTTGGCACCCTTGACAGGCCACGCGGTCGCGTGGTCGCAGGCAGAGAGTTGGGTCTCGGCCGAGGGCCACGCGGTCGTGTGGCTGGCTGGCTGTGACCAGCGCCAGCCCACGCGGTCGCGTGGCTCGGCCACGCGCGCGCGTGGGCGGTCGTCCATGTCAAAAACGTCACGGGCGACCCCCAACGCCACACTCTACCTTGGTTCTACACAATCTAAGTGATTTCCACATAAAAATAGCCATGAAAAATAAAATCTAAGAACTAGAGACACCATGGATATGGAAATTGGAAACTAGGGAAAGAATGGGAGAGGAAAAGCCTTACCGATGCGAATCAATGTATAAAACTCGATGCAAATGCCGGCAAAACCCTTTTGAAACCCCAAAGAATCGAAGAAAAATGGATTTGAGACCTTATGGATGAGGAATTTGGAGAGGAAAAGATGAGGAAATGAAGAGCTTCAAGGTCAAGGATGATGAATAGTAATCCTTCAAGTCATTATGTAAGCCACATGGGCGTGTGGAATTTCTACACCCCTGCGTGGGTACTGTATACGGTCACGTGAGAATCTCACACGACCACGTGAGCTGCAGAATTTCTGCAGACAGTCCACGCGGCTCTCCAAACTTCAAAATTAGCCCATTTCTTCAACAATTATCATGAATTAGAACCCGAAACATGCCCAACATGTGAAAAACACTAATAATCACCAAAAATTGATCATGAAAACTTAGCACCAAGAAAAATTTCATCAAAACGCACACTCATGACTTTATTACTGCAAAATTAAAAACTAAACTAGAAAACAAGTAAAAACTTGGGTTGCCTCCCAAGGAGTGCTTGTTTAATGTCACTAAGCTTTACGTACCTGTTCATACCTCATGGTGGCTCATATAAATGGAGAATTTCCTTCTTTGCAACCTGCACGCATGAGGGACAGAATTGTTTCATGTTTAAAAAGAATTGCTAAAATATGTTACCAATTGAGGAAGTATAACTCTCTTCTTTTGTGTGCTTGTCTCCAGCTGCACATGAACGCTTCCTATGTCGACGCCTTGCTCTTTTGACACGATGGAAAATTTGTTTAAGCACCCCTCCTTCCGATTGGTCCTTGAAAAGGCATGATGCTTGATCATGACGTCTCTCCTCCTCAATAATTGGCCATTCTTCATATGGGTCCGGGTGTGCAATTTCCTGAAAATACTCATTAGCAATCTCATCATTAACATCTAAAAAATAACATGAATCATCAAAGTCTAGAGAATGCTTCATTGCTTTGGCGAGGCGGTATGTGATCTTTTCTTCTCGAACTAGAAGTGTCATCTTGCCTCCATCCATCTCGATGAGCGCCTTGGAGGTTCTTAGAAATGGTCTTCCCAAAATTAATGGAACCTCCATGTCTTCATCCACATCGAGCACCACGAAATCTGCAGGAAAAATATATTTGTCAACCTTTACCAAAATATCTTCAATTATACCTCTAGGATGACGAATTGAGCGATCGGCTAATTGTAGAGTCATGCGGGTTGGCCTTGGCTCTCCCAATCCCAATTTCTGAAACAAAGTGTACGACATGACGTTAAAACTAGCTCCCGAATCGGCCAATACTTTTTCTTCCCCCAAACCTCCAATCACATATGGTATGATAAAACTTCCCCGATCCTTCATCTTGTTCGGCAAATTCTTTTGAAGCAATGCTGAATAATTTCCCTCTAAGACCACAACCACACTTTCTTCCATTTTCTTCTTGTTGGTCAAGAGATCCTTCAAGAATTTTGCATACCTAGGCATTTGCGACAATGCCTCAACAAATGGTAAATTGATGTGTAGTTGCTTAAATAGATCCAGAAATTTTATGTTTTGCTCATCAATTTGATCTTTCTTTAAACACGCCGGATAAGGAATTCTTGGGGCAAATGATGAGGATGGTATAGCTGCCCCCTTCTCCTAGTCATGCACCTTACTCATTTGTCCTACAAGTGTGAATGCGTACTCGTATAGTCCCATGAACACAACCAACTAGTTGTAGCTCAGATGGCAGTCCTGCCCTCGGAATTGGAAGCTGATAGCGTGAGGGTCCTCCCAAGAACCGAAGCGCCGCTCAAATATGGAGAAAAACTTAATGGTGACGTCACGGTAGGTAGGCTCTGTGACAGTGAAAATTGACATCCAACCGCTCATGCACAATAGCTGCTCAACATCCTCTCCTAGGATGGCCCGGTCGAGAGCTTCCCAGTTGGCTGTCCGTATAGTACCAAAAGTGCATGCAGAAAGGTGAGGTCGGCATTCCTATCACACCTGTGCAATGAGAGGGGAACGCTGGGACATGATCCGCCAAAACCATAGGTGATAATTAATTTGGGTAACAGAATTGATGGATGACATGATCGTGTCAAGTGCATAGTGACCGTGGCACAGGGAACACACAGCCTCGTGGAATGACACACGACTGTGTCAACTAGCACGCGTCCATCTCCCATGAATGAATAATTATTGTGGGGAAAATGATGCAGACACGGCCGTGGTTTATAAGAACACAGCCGTGGATCATGTTTCAAACCACAAAAAAACTTTCAAAAATGTGCCAAATTGAAAATATGGGTGATGAATAGCCTCAAAAAGCACAAAAAAGAGTCAGCTTGCCCTCAAAACATCGCCATGATGAACAACAAGACCAAAACTCAAAAACAACAGAAATAAACAAGGAATTTTGAGAAAACACAGACATTACCAGACGGGAAGACAACCGACGAGCGTGAAATGAATGTAGGGGAAATAACCATGGAGAGGATCGGGCGAGCAAATGACGTGCAAGAGTGACACGCTTGCGACGACGGTGATGAGTTAAAATGGAAGAGACGAACGGAAAATTAACAAATGGAGTACCAGGCGCAACAGGCCGCCTCCTGACACGGGAAAAACACGGGTGTGTCGATGGTGGTTATTAGTGCCAGTGTAAATGTGGTGGATACACCCGTATTTTTTGAATTTGTCCATGCTGCTGAAAAACCCAGGAAAATCTCCCAGCATGGCTGAGAAAATGACACGACCGTGTAGTCGATCCCGTGTTAGACTCACTGCTCAGGGAAACTAAAAACTAAGAAAAATAACAACGACTACAGAGTTGTGGCTTGCTGACACGACCCCTTGCGTGTATCCCGTAAGTGCACGGGCTTCTCGAAGTAATAAAATTTACCCTGGTGAGTGGGTAGTCGAATCCACAGGGAATAGGGATTTAAACCACAAGATTTTGCTATTTAGTTTGTGCGGTGTACGAAAAGTGATAATAAGATTGGTGAGTGAATTATGGAAGCAATGAGAATAAAAGACAAGAAATTAAATAGAGAGATGGAAGACAAGAAAGTGCAAGTATAAGTGAAAAGAGAAAGACTAGCAATGGATGAAATAGGGTATCCGGACAAGCTACCTCTAGGACTTATAGTTCTAGTGCAAGACTATGCTATTATACTTTCCTACTGATGTTAATTGAGTCGAGGATATCCTTAAATACACAGTCCCAAACTTAAGGTCAACCATGACTAACCCCAACATTATGCCCTGGCATTAGGATTCACATCAACCCTTCACTCTGTTGCTCGTACAAATAAGCCCAGCGGAGTCTATCTACCTAAGCCTAACAGTATGTGGGATTGCTTTAAGCTCTAGGGATTCCTAGTGATAAAACCTGTTCCTATATGTAGTTCTAACCCTTTGGTCTAGGTGGAAGAACCCTAGTCTAAATTAAGCCATAAACTATGACGCCGCATCTCGACCGCTAATAAATCAAGGAAAACAGAGGTAGGGAGAAATCACACCGGAGGGAAAAGGGGACACTTTGCTACCTCACGACTCACCCTCTCAACCTTCTTCAATCTTAAGTAGTCTAACCCTATAGGAGTTGCCACACCTCCAAAGGGTAACCTAGATTGCTCTTAACCCTAGTGTCACGGTGATAAGTGCTTGTGTTATAGTACCGCGAAGCGTTATTATCTTACATTGAACATATCTTTTATCAGGTTTTATCACTAAATGGCGTGCATTTGTGTATTCTTGTGCATTGAAGGTTTGTGGAGCTAATTTGGAGAAGAAGAACGAAATTAGGTCGTGTTCGCCGATGTTGGGAAGTTTTCAGACCAAGTACGGAACAAGGCACGAGCTTAGACTTGTGAGTGTGTGCCAACCTCTTTTGTAGGGGCACAAAGGCAGTCACATTCACAACAAGTCTAACTCGTGTAGCTTAGAAGAACTTCACCAAGAAGGAGACTTGAAGCAATCGGCACGACCTACCATTGTTTGTGTGCCCAATTAATGGTCTCGATGAAGAACAACGGATTCGGGAGCGTTCCGACGAGTACTGTAGCTTGTTACAGTAGCAAAACACTGCAGCAAGCTACTATTCATTTTCTGCCGAAAATTAGGGTTTCAGAGGATTCACACTTGCGTGTGGAAATTCCACACGGCCGTGTGAATTGATTTTTCACCCAGACAGAAACTTCACACGGGCGTGTGGAAATCTCACACGGCCGTGTGAATTGATTTTTCACCCAGACAGAAATTCACACGGCCGTGTGGAAATTCCACACGGCCGTGTGAAGCCCCCGATAAGTCCGATTTTAAAGCCGCGATTCAACATTATAAAAGGGGATTTCGAAGACCTTTTGGGATATCTTTAGACCTATCTTTCTCCTCAACTTTGGGCAGTGCGGCTAGGGTTTTGGGGAGGATTTCGTGGAGGTTTAGCGCTCGTCATCGGCATCGTCACCGACGTTCGACGGCCGCACAAGACCACGGCCACACCATATACAAGGGGGTTTTCATCAATGTCTTTAATTTATACTTTCTTTTCTATTTTGATGAACATGTATAGCTCCATGAGGAGGTAAACCCCTTGAGGGTATTCGGACTTGTAAACTCTAGGGTTATTATGTTTCTTTGACATTGTTATTATGTTTTTCCATTATTGATGAATAAAAATTAAGTTTCAATCATAATTTCATCTTGCTAATGTTTTCTCTTAGATGTGAAACTAGGATTGAGAACAATTTAGGTTACCCTTTGGAGGTGTGACAACTCTTTTAGGGTTAGACTACTTAAGATTGAAGAGGGTTGAGAGAGAGAGTTGTGAGGTAGCGATGTACCCCTTTCCCCTCTGACGTGGTTTCTCCCTACCTCCATTTCCTTGATTTCATAGCGGTCGAAATAGAGTGAAGTGTTAGGCAGATAAACTCCCCTGGGGCTTAGTTACGCAAGTAACAGAGTGAAGGTTTGAAGTGAATCCTACGCGCTGGGGCTTAATCTAGACTAGGGTTCTTCCACCTGGACCAAAGGGTTAGAACTACACATAGGAACAGGTTTTACCACTAGGAATCCCTAGAGCTTAAAGCAATCCCACGTAGTGTGAGGTTTAGGTAGATATACTCCCCTGGGGCTTAGTCGTGCGAGCGACAGAGTGAAGGGTGACGTGAATCCTAATACCGGGGCATAGTGTTGGGGTTAGTCACGGTTGTCCTTAGGTTTGGGACCGTGAGTTTTAGGATATCCTCGACTCAATTAACATCAATAAGGAAGTATAATAGCATAGTCCTGTACTAGAAGCATAGATCCTAGAGGTAGCTTGTCCGGATACCCTATTTCATTCATTGCTAGTCCTCTCTATTCTCTTTTACTTACACTTTCGGATCTTCCATCTTTCTATTTAATTTCTTGTCTTTTATTCTGTTTGCTTCTACATTCACTCATTGATCCAGATATTGATTTTCCATACACCGCATAGCTTAATTAGTGAAATCTCGTATTCTAAATCCCTATTCTTTGTAGATTCGACTACCCTCTCACCAGGGTAAATTTTATTACTTCGACAAACCCGTGCACTTGCGGGATACCCGCAAGGGGTCGTGTTAAAGTTTTTTGGCACCGTTGCCGGGGAATAGGTGTTTTAGATATTTGTTTTTCACTATTCTAGCTATTCACTTCACTTTCTATTCCACACTTTCTTTTTCTGTCATTGTTCTTATATTTCTTTCCTTTGCTTTGGCTTCAGGTTATGACTAGCGGGAACCCTTTGATTCTTGTTGAAGGAGACCCGGACATTGGATGAAGAACACATCGCAAAGGGAAAGAACCCATACAAGAAGCTTCAAATCAAGCCGATATTGAGATAGAAGGGTCAGAAACAATGGCAGAACAGACTGAACAACAACGGACATTGTCCGATTTTGCTAGACCCATAGTCATGGGGACCCAATCGAGCATTGTGAGGCCCCCAATCACTGCAATGAATTTTGAGTTGAAGTCGTCATTCATACAGATGTTGCAATAGTCCGCACAATTTAATGGGATGGCCGATGAAGATCCCAACAGTCATATAGAGAATTTCCTCGAAGTGTGTGACATGTTGAAGATTAATGGAGTAACAGATGATGCAATTTGCTTGAGAGCCTTGCCATTTTCATTGAAGGGAAAAGAAAGACATTAGCTTCATTCATTACCGAGAGCTTCTATCACTATGTTGGAGGAGATGGCCGAGGCATTCTTGGCTAGATGCTTTCCTCTGGGAAAATCTGCAAGGCCGAATGAGATATCATCCTTCGTGCAAATGGAATTGGAGTCTCTGTTCGAGACATGGGATAGGTTCAAGGAGCTCCTTCGCAAGTGCCCGCAACATGGATTTCCCGAGTGGATGATCATTCACACCTTCTATAATCCGACTACCAAGCAACTCTTAGATGCGGAGGCCGGAGGAACTCTAGGAATCAAGACTCCCGATGAAGCCCGGCACCTTGTAGAGGAGATGACTATGAATAGCTATCAATGGAACTCAAGGAACAGGAAAAAGGTGGCCGGAATTCATGAGGGGTACGCGGTTACATCTTTGGCGGCACAACTGGAATCTTTGAGTAAGAAGCTAGATGCACTATCTTCACCAAGAGTTGCGGCCATCACTACTTGTAACAGTTGTGGGGGAGGACATGCTTCGAGTGATTGTCCTATTGCTATTGGAGGCACTAGTGCTGTGGAGCAGGCTAATTTTGTTGGAAATTCTTATAGAGGACAAGGCCAAGGCAACCCGTACAGTGGAACATATAACCCGGGGTGGAAGAACCATCCAAATTTCTCTTGGAGCAATCAAGGGCAGTCACAACAGAAAAATAGTGCACCACCAGGATTTCAAGGTCAACAAGCTCCGAATCTAGAAAGCCGAGTGACCGGGTTAGAAGGGAAAATGACCGACATCGAGAGAGCCCTCACAAGGTTTGTTTCTTCATCGGATGCTAGGTTTCAGTCGGTGGAGGCTACTCTTCGCAATCACACCGCCTCCCTACACAATTTGGAAAATCAAGTAGGGCAAATTGCAAAGACATTGGCAGAAAGACCTCAAGGTAGCTTGCCTAGCAATACAGAGACTAATCCAGGGGAGCAATTGAAGGTAATCACCTTGAGGAGTGGGAAAGAGGTCGAGAGAAATCTCCCTCTAGAGAAGACGAAAGAATCACCCGAAGTTATGGAGGTAGAGGATGAAGCACCAAAAGAGAAAGAGGTGGCACCACCACCCTACAAACCAAGGATCCCCTACCCATCGAGGTTGAAGAATGACCAAGACAATGAGCAATACAAGAAATTTTTGGGTATCTTCAAGCAATTACACATCAACATACCATTCGCGGAAGTATTAGCCTAAATGCCCAAGTACGCGAAGTTCCTGAAGGACCTCTTAACCAATAAGAGGAAGTTGGAGGAGAATGCAGTTGTAGTTCTTGATGCTAATTGCTCGGCCGTCATACAAAAGAACATGCCGAGTAAGAGAAAAGATCCTGGGAGTTTCATCATACCTTGCAACATCGGCAATTTGGGTGAAGAGATGGCATTGGCCGATTCGGGGGCAAGCATCAATGTCATGCCCTATATCTTCTTCCAAAAGCTAGGCTTGGGCGAGCCTAGACCAACTCGGATGACACTCCAACTTGCAGATCGATCGGTAAGGCATCCGAGGGGAATTGTGGAAGATGTGTTGGTAAAGGTAGACAAGTACATCTTCCCGGTAGACTTTGTTGTACTTGATGTGGACGAGGATGTCGAGGTGCCGCTGATTCTTGGTAGACTGTTCTTGCGCACTTCCAAGGCTTTGATAGACATGGACGGTGGGGAGCTCACACTTAGAGTTGGAGATGATAAGCTCGCCTATCGCCTCGCCGAAGCCATGAGACATTCTCTTGATTTTGATGATACTCTTTATTATCTTGATGTTACTGATGAGTGTATTGATGAATACATGCGGGAAATGTTAAATCCGGATCCGTATGAAGGGTGGCCGGACCAAGACGTGGAGATAGAAGAAGAAGAAGTACTTGCACTTGGTCCAGTCAAGACAGACATCAAGATGGAGAAGGAGCGTATAAAGAAGAAGCTTCGGAGGATGAAGAGGTCAAAAAGACGCCACAAGAAGAACCCCAACAAGAAAGGGGATGAACATTCACAGAGTAAGGGTGTGACACCCTTTTGTGGTAACAAATTTGACAACTCTCCCTCTACTCTACAAAGATTATGTAATGCATGCTTTCTGGTTGTAGGGAAGAGGGCAACTTCTATTCATGAACCTCCGTAAGGTAAGATCAGGTACGTCAAGCTAAGTGACCTTAAACAAGCGCTTCTTGGGAGGCAACCCAAGGTTTTACAGTTTTTCTAGGACTTAGCTTAGTTTAGGTTGAAAAAGAGTCTTAGTTTTGGTGTCCTAAAGTTTTAATACATGTGCTGCGATTTTTATTGTGGATTGTTGACGTTTTCGTGTGCCTAGATGATTATTGCCGAAGTTTGAGTTGGTTGAGCATATTTTCCATGGTATCTGGTTGTGTTTTGATAGTTTTCACAGGCTCCAAACATCGTATTTGTGTTTCTGAATTTTTGTGAGTCTGTAAATTTTTCTAAGTAAAACAGAGAAAACACACGGGCGTGTGGAAATTCCACACGGGCGTGTGTCACCTCATAGGGCTCACCCAGAGAGGGCACAGGGGCGTGTCCATGCTCCTGTGAACAACCTCAAAAGGGCACACGCCCATGTGGGAATTCCACACGGCCGTGTGAAATCTCGCAGAACTAAAACTCTTTTCCAGAGAGTCCACAAGGGCGTGTAGGTGCCCCTGTGAGTGCCACTGTGCTAAGGCACACGGCCGTTGGTGAATATGCGTTTGAATCGCTTACCCGCAAGTGCACGGGGTTGCCAAGTAATACCCCTCGCGCGAGCACGAGGGGGTTGTATTCCCACGGGCCCGAGAAGCTATTCTTACTTCCTTATCACAATGTTGTCCGACCTAGTCAATCACTTGGAAGAAGAACTACAAATAATCTACTAAAGCAAAGAGCATGCAAATAGTAAGAATAAATACGGAGGGAAAAATCAAGGCGAGGGAATGGTCACGGATGAGGATTCCCTCGGGGGTTACTAAAGTGATAAGGATGCCCTAACTAGCATGCACGTGGGTGGTTTGGACCGAGAAACCCTAAGTTAGACCAACCCAATGGTCACGGTGTTGGTCCCTAATCCGGTACGAGTATTGGAATACGGAATTACTTCCGCCCAAATCCTAGTACGATCGCAATGGGTTTAGTGGATTTCCCCGAGCTAGGGTTGAGATACAACCAAGGACAACCCTAACAATTGGAGGGGTACAAATACCCGATGGTCACGGTGTATTCGTACATGTATTCCCTTCCAAGCTTGGTGAGCCTAACACTAGGGCAATGGTCATGCAACCTAGTATTGTCTAGGAATTGATACATAGAGTTCTCATACATACCAAGGCATTCAAGAATCACCAAACAAGGATCACAAACCACACCAAATACATAAAACTAGAACAAGCATCCAAAATACACAAGTTCACCCCCAAGGTTCACCTACATCCGGTGACCTTGGGGTTTAGTTGCTCATGATCTCAAAGTAAACAAGAAAATACATAAAAATAACCAAATGCATAATGAAAACACTTCCTCAAAAGATCAAGGCCGAATGACGCTTCCAAGGACACGACCCAAGAAGTGCCTTCCTTTGTCAATCTTCCTCTCAAATGCAAATCGGAGGTGTGGATTCATCGTGTCGTGCTCTCCTCGTCGTCCTCTCCTCAAGGATTGCCTCCAAAACCCGGCCTCAAGCTCCCAAAGAAGATGGTGAAGTCAAGCTCTCTAAAGACCTAGGGTTCCCCCTCCAAAAATGGACTAAAAACCCTTAAAAACATGATCCAGTGAGTTATGCGGCCCCCCATGCGGGGAGAGAAAATTCCCGAGAAATCCCGAAATCGTGTAAGTTGCTACAGTGCCGCTATAGTGAAACTGCTACAGTATCGTGTGCGTCCTTTGCAGTGCCCGCATGAACCTCCAAACTTAGCCGTTTCGCCAAAGTTTTCGTGCTACAGTGATTTGCTACAGCCCCTCCCTCCCCCCCCGTGGGAGAGCTTGTGAAAGGCTACAATGTTTATCAGCCGTGTGAAACTCTGCAGAGACAACCCTTCTTCCCAAGAATACACAGGGGCGTGTGTGCACCCCTGTGGGAGAGCTTGTGAAAGGCACACGGCCGTGTGGAATACTTAGTGTTTCTCGGGCAAGTCAGAGAGACCACAGGGTCGTGTGGGTGCCCCTGTGGCCGGCCTTGTGTTCTTGGCCAGGTCGGGCACACGGCCATGTGGAATTTTCACACGGCCGTGTGAAAATTTTCAGAGACCATCTGTGTATTCCCCCATGAGCCCTAATTTTAGAGGCACACGGCCGTGTGAATTCCCAGAACATCAAAAGCCGCGCGTTTTCATTTGGATTTCAATCGTACCTCTTGATTCTTCCACTCTAAACTTCTCTCTTACCCTCTCTACTACTTTCCCGACTGTCTCAGAGGATTTTTGAGGTTTTATTGGAGTTTCTTCGGCCGATTCTAAGTATTCCATCATCCACTCTGTCGGTAAGGACTTCAAGCCCTTTTTCTTCATCAATTCTTAATTTGATTCGTTCTATTGGATGATTTCACATGTTTTAAATGCTTATTATGTATGTGAACATGTTTAGAGATGAATATAGAATGAATTTAGTTGCAAATTTTGGATTTTAAGACCCACGGCCGTGAGGCTCTGTCTGCTAGAAGCTCTACACGAGCGTGTGGAATTTCCACATAGCCGTGTGGATTTCTGCAGACTGTGTTCTTGAACTGTTTTTAACTGTTTTCTTTTATAACTTTGCAGAAGATGTCTTCCAGGACAAAGAAGCAAGCAGGGAAGTGGCCCCGTGAGCCTGCCCCACCTCCTGAGGAGATGGAGTTTGATTTAATAGAGCACAGGGAGAGATTTAAGAGACTTGCGAAACTCCGCTTTGGACAGACACGTTACTTAGACTTGAGCACAGTCAGAGAGATACAAGGGGGGCAGAGCATCACAGATGAGATCGAGGGGATGCTCATCGTCGGTAGCTGGGGCCGTCTATTGTCCATTCGAGAGCCAGCTATCAGATTACTCACACTCGAGGTCTTATCGACCTTTGAGTTCGACCGAGGCTATGATAGCTTTACAGATGTTGGTTCCATTCAGTTCCGTGCACTCGGTTGGCACTTTACCTTGAGTATGACCCAGTTTTCGATTGGGATGGGCCTCTATGACGAGGCATTCATAGAGACAGAGGAGTATGCGCTGCTACCTATAGACTATCCGGGTACTCTGACCCCCCCAACGCGTATTGATAAGTGCTTGTGTTATAGTAATACGAAGTATTATTATCTTACATTGAGCATTACTTTTCTCAGATTTAATCACTAATTAGTGTGTATTTGTGTTCTTTTGTGCATTGAAGGGTTGTGGAGAAGATCTAGAGAAAAAGAAGCAAGAATAAGTTATGTTCACCATTGTTGAGGAGTTCTCGGACCAAGCCAGGAACAAGGCACGAGTCTAGACTTGTGGGTGTGTGCCAACCTCCATTGGAGGGGCACAAGGGCAGTCACACTCACAAAAGTCTATAACTCGTGTAGGATTGGAGAATTTCGCCAATGAAAAGAAATGAAGTAATCAACATAATCTACCGTTGATTGTGTGCCCAATTCAACGGGCTCGTTGAAGAACGATGAATTCGAGAGCATTTCGGCGAATACTGTAGCAGCACTGTAGCTTTGTTACTATAGCAAAACCATTGTAGCAAGCTACTGTTCACTTTCTGCCGAAAATCAGGATTTTAGAGAGTTCACATGGACGTGTGAAAATTCCACACGGCCGTGTACTGTAGCACAAGTGCTGTAGAAAAGCATTGTAGCAAGTTACTGTTCACAGGCTGCCGAAAATCAGCAAAACAGAATTTCCAAACGGCCGTGTGGAATTAACACACGGGCGTGTGGAAATTCTGCAACCCGTGTGGAAAATCCACAGGGGCGTGCGGAACTCCGATTTCAGCCCGATTTCGGCCTATAAATAGCCCGTTTTCAAATCTATTTGGGGACCCCCCCCCCCCCCCCCTTCTATCTCTTGCCTATCTTTTGGGGGGCTTTTCGCTAGGGTTTGGAGAGGTTCTTGGAGGTCTTTGGAGGCGATTATACGGCATCGACATCGACATCTTTTGGAAGAAAGCTATTGGGGGAGCTTTCGTCGGCATCGATTCGGCGAGGTGTGCCCTAGGCTTGACAAGGGACTCGTGGAGAAGACTAGGCGGCTCCACAAGACCATCGATACGATCTACAAGTTGGTTTTCTTTATGGTTTTTATGCATATGTTCTTAATCTCTTTATTGATTTTGTATTGCTCCATGAAGAGCTAAACCCTAGTGGTTATTCGGACTTGTAAACCCTAGGATTATATTGTTTCTATGACTTTTATTATGCTTTATTTATTGATGAATTTAATTGAGTTTCAATTTTAATTATCTTGTGCTATTGTTTTCCCTTAGCCGTGACACTAAGGCTGAGAGCAATCTAGGTTATCCTTTGGAGATGTGACAACTCCTATAGGGTTAGACTCCTTAAGATTGAAGAGGGTTGAGAAGGAGAGTTGTGAGGTGGCGATGTACCCCTTTCCCCTCCGGTGTGATTTCTCCCTACCTCCGATTCCTTGATTTATTAGCTGTCAAAATAGAGTGAAGTGTTAGGTAGATAAACTCCCCCAAGGCTTTGGGGTGATGTGAATCCTATGCACTGGGGTTTAATTTAGACTAGGGTTCTTCCACCTGGACCAAAGGGTTAGAACTACTACACATAGGAACAGGTTTTATCATTAGGAATCCCAAGAGCTTATAGAAATTCCATGTAGTGTTAGACTTAGGTAGATATACTTCCCTGGGGCTTAGTTGCGTGAGCGATAGAGTGAAGGGTTGACGTGAATCCTATTGCCGGGACATAGTGTTGGCGTTAGTCACGGTTGACCTTAAGTTTGGGACCGTGTGTTTAAGGATATCCTCGACTCAATAGGCATCAATTGTAGAGCATAATACAAGTTTTGCACTAGAAGCATTAGTCCTAGGGGGAGCTTTGTCCGGGTACCCCATCGTTATATCGATTACTACTCCTACCCTCATTATTCTTCTTGCACTCTTTTATTTTCTTTTACATCTATACATAAATACTTTTCTCATTATCGATTCCCATCATAGCTAAATAGCGATTAACACTTGTTTCTGAACACTATTCCCTGTGGATACGACTACCCACTTACCAGGGTATTTTATTACTTCGACAACCCGTGCACTTGCGGGGTACACACGCAAGGGTGTGTCACGTATACAGTAGATTATGTGGTCAGGAACAGTACGAGCCAGGGGTGTCCAAGGCCACATGCTTGACCAAGGCTTCGTACAGATGCATCCACGCTATTTTGAGCCGATCAGTGAGCGGCAGGGGAGATAGTACCTGGGTCCTGAGCTGCCAGGAGCTCCTATACTTACATTCGATGCTGGAAAGCGAGCTACTTCACCTGGGGCACATCTTAGCATAGTATATTCGTCATCAGGGACAGTACCCAAGGGTCGGAGTTATCTTCGCAGGCCCGTACATCACCCGATTGATTATTGGGTTAGGGCTCAGAGATGGAGTTCGGGGGGCCGAGAAGATCAGTACACCAGCCCCCCTTAGCATTGAGACATTGAGATAGATGGGAATGGTCCGCAGAGCAGGACCAGGAGTAAACACATGGATCATTCCCCAGTCAGATCAGCCTGAGGAGCCCCAGGCAGCCTTAGAGCCACCCCCAGCAGATACAGAGACACAGGCACCACCCACAGCACCGGAGCCACCTCCGGTGCGCATGTTCTCGCCCTCTCGAGGCCAGGATCGACTGGAGCGCCTCGAGAGCGCAGTGGGTGTGCTACAGACAGAGGTGGCCGAGGTTAGGGCTACACAGGCTGCGCAGCACTTAGAGACCATGGCACGGCTTGACACTATACAGAGACTCCTTGAGCAGGCCGTGTCAGCACCATTCGTGGTCCGACCCGAGCTTCTACCCCTCCACCACCAGCTACACCTTTAGAGCCTCCAACAGCACCAGAGGCCACTACTCAGGACACCGACACTGAGGCGTCGTAGTTTTAGTTTTTATTTGCTTTTGATTTTCATTTTTTTATACTTTTTATTCTATTCTAGACTTGTAGTACTCAGAAAGGATCTCCCTTCTGAGTTTATCTTTTATTTTGCTTTTCTTTTATCTCAAGTTGTATTCATTGCTTCATATTTTATATACTCGAGTTTTATTTTATCTTTGTTGAGCTATACTGAACCCTTGTATATGTGTGTGTAGATGGTCTTGGATGTAAGGATTTTAAGGAACAGTCATTGGCACGGTCATGGGACCGTGTGTGCTCCACAAACCATTGAGACTCAACTCTCAATGACCTGCTCCAGCAAATGCAACACTTGGAGTTCAGGGGAGTAATGTTTCAATTGCCCACTTCCACACTAATTGTTTTTATTTGTTTACTTATTATTGTGCTTGAATGCGTACATTGGGGACAATGTACATCTTAAGTGTGGGGGGGAGTTCACATTGCACACACCTTTACTTGTGCGCTCAATTGTTTATGTTCATGTAGCCCGTGGCGGTTCACCTTAGTTGCAACGGTTGTATTCTTATAGTTTAGGAGAAAATGAACAATAGCTTAAGATGTAATGTTAAAAATTCTCCTAAACTATAAGAATACAACCGTTGCAACTAAGGTGAACCACCATAGGCTACATGAGCATAAGCAATTAAACACACAAGTAAATGTGTGTCCAATGTGAACTCCCCCCCACACTTAAGATGTACATTGTCCCCAATGTACGCATGCAAGCACAATTATAAGTAGCAAATAAAAACAAATAGTGTGGGAGTGGGCAATTGAAACATTACTCCCCTGAACTCCAAGTGTTGCGTTTGATGGAGCTAGGTCATTGAGAGTTGAGTCTCAGTGGTTTGTGGAGCACACACGGTCCTATGACCGTGCCAATGACTGTTCCTCAGAATCCTTACATCCAAGACCATCTGCGCACACATACACAAGGGTTCAGTATAGCTCAATAAACCTCGAGTATATAAAATATGAAGTAATGAATACAACTCGAGATAAAAGAAAAGCAAAATAAAAGATAAACTCAGAAGGATAATCCTTTCTAAGTACTATAAGTCCAAAATAAAATAAAAAGTACTCAAAAGCAATAAAAACTAAAACTAAGACGCCTCGGCGTCGGTGTCCTGAATAATGACCTCTAGTGCTGCTGGAGGCTCTGGATATGTAGATGGATCTACTGATGCTGGAGATGGTGTTGGAGGAGTGGGGTCTCTGGGTCGGGGCACAGATGGTACTGATCTCGGCCGTGCCATAGTCTCTGCGTGGTGTGCAACCTGTGCGGCCCTGATCTCGGCCTGCTCTACCTGTAGCACGCCCACTGCGCTCTCGAGGCGCTCTAACCTGTCCTGCCCCGAGAGGGCGAGAATATGCGTACCGAAGGTGGCTCCGGCGCGGTGGGTGGTGCCTCGGCCTCTGTGTCTGTCGGGGGTGGCTCCAAGGCTGCCTGGGACCCCTCTGCTTGATCTGACTGGGGTATGATCCAAGTATAGGTCTCTGATCCCGCTCTGTGGATCATCCCCATCATCCTCAATGTATCTGCGCCCAGAGGAGCCGGTACACTGGTCTTCTCTGCCCCTCGCACTCCGTCTCTGAGACTCGTCCCAATCAGTAGTCTCGAAATGTAGAGTCCTGCGAAGATCACTCCCACCCTAGGGTACTGGCCCTGATGGCATAAATACTCTGCTAGGATGTGCCCTAGGTGGAGTGGTACCCTCTGAGCCATACAGTATAGACAGAGAAGCTCCTGCCGGCTCAGAACTCCAGTGCTATCACCCCGGTCACTCACTGATCTACTCAGAATGGCATATACGTATCTGTAGGCCGGGCGGGATAAGCACGTGTCGTTCGAGACCCCTGGCTCATACTGGCCCTCTCCGCACAAATCTCTGTAGGCCCTCTACGGAGTAAGACTGCCTGGGTAGTCGGTAGAAAGACCATCATACTCCTTGATAAGTGCTCGTGTTATAGTAATGCGAAGTGTTATTATCTTGCAATGAGCATTGATTTAATCAGATTTTATCACTAAAAAGTGTGCATTTGTTTACTTTTGTGCATTGTAGGGTTGTGGAGCCAATTTGGAGAAGAATGAAGCAAGAATAGGTTATGTTCGCCATTGTTGACGAGTTCTTGGACCAAGCAAGGAACAAGGCTGATAAACGCCTAAACATACGTATTTTCCATGTATTCGGGTGTATGTATTACGTATTTTTCTATGAGTTGGCACCCGTTTTTGGTCTGAATTGGTTTCTTTCATGTTACAGGTACTGATGTGACCCATTCGAGCTGATTGATAGAATTTGAGAAGAAATCGGCAACAAAAACACTATTTCATAGGGGGTTACTGTAGCGACCACTGTAGCAGATCCTGTAGCACGAATCCTTTGGCGAAATGGCTAAGTCTGGAGGTTCATGCGGTCTGGCATGCGGGCACTGCAGAGGCCGCATACGGTACTGTAGCAGTTTTACTGCAGCATACGGTACTGTAGCATTTACTGTAGCGGCACTGTAGTAACTTACACGATTTCGGGTTTTCTCGGGATTTTCTCTCCCCGCATGCGGGGTCGCATACAGGGCCGCATAACGTTCTGGATGATGTTTTTAAGGGTTTTGGGAGTTCATTTTGGAGAGAGCCCGAGGTCTTGAGCCAACTTGCCACCATCTTCAAATCGGAGCTAGGAGCTGCCGTCGGAGGCCATTTCCGGGGAGAGAACGACGAGGAGAGCGACATACGACGAGATCCACCCTCTTGATCCTTAGTTTGGAGGAGAATCGACAAGGGAAGCCACCCCTTTGGTGGCGTCTTTGGAACGTCATTCGGCTTCTATCTTTTGAGGGGGTGTTCTCATCTATGTATTTGGTTGTTTTGATGTGTTTTCTTGTGTATTTTGTATTCATGGGCAACTAAACCCCAAGGTCACCGGATGTAGGTGAACCTTGGGGGTGAACTTGTGTAGGATGCTTGCTTGACTTGATTTATGCATTTGAGACTTGTTTGTGAACCTTGTTTGGTGTATTTGATTGCTTGGTATGCATGAGAACTCTGTGTATCATTGTTTAGATAATGCTAGGAAGCATGACCATTGCCCTAGTATTAGGCTCACCAAGCTTGGTAGGGATACATGTATGAATACGCCGTGACCATCGGGTATTTGTACCCCTCCAATTGTTAGGGTTGACCTAGTTTGTGTCTTCTCCCTAACTTGAGAAACCTTTTGTTCCCTTTGCAATCGTGTGAGGATTCGAGCGGAAGGAATTCCGTATTCGATACTTGTACCGGATTAGGGACCAATTTCCGTGACCATCGGGTTGGTCTAACTTCGGGTTTCTCAGTCCAAACTACCCATTTGCATGCTAGTTAAGGCAAGCCCCGCACTTTAGTAGCCCCCTTGGTAATCCTCATCCGTGACACTCTCTTTATATTGTTTTATCCCTCGTTCATTGCCTCCACCTTAGAACACTTTATTTGCATGTTAATCATCTTTTTACTTTCTTTTGCACAACACTTGACTTGATCGGCCAAACAATCATACGAAGAGGAAGTAAGGGTAGATTCTCGGGCCCTTGGGAATACGACCCCCTCGCGCGCGCGTGAGGGGTATTACTTGACGACCCGTGCACTTGCGGTCGACCCATCAAGTTTTTGGCGCCGTTGCCGGGGACCCACGAGAAATATCCGGAAAACTTAGAGTTGGTTGATTTGGCCATTATTTTGTTTCGTTTTTTTTTCACCACTGTATATATATTCTGTTTCATTCCTTTTATTTTGTAAATATCTCTTATCTATCATTTAACCATGTCTTCATCAGGTGACTGGAGCAATTATTATCGGTCTCAGGAGGCGCACCTTTACTACTCAAGCGCAGGGACTACATGGAACCCTCCATGCTTGTATGATGATCAGTGGAGGAGGCAGCACTATGAAGACTCAACCATCTTTACCACAGAAAATCACGACACTGAGTCTATTCTCCAACAGTATATGCAGACTGAGAGGGTGAATCTAGTACAGTCTTTTGGACCCTCTAGATGCCTGCTCGATCCCGTCAACAATTGGACAGAGAATAACTCAGATGAACACTTAGGGTCGTGGGCTCCAGTTGACAAGGAGACAGATCGAACAGGGTCGGAGAGTTCAGAAGGAAAGGACTATTTACAGGAGGAGCACATGAATTCAGTTGAAGTAGAACAACATGAAATGGAAGACAGCTCGGGGAATGATAGTTCATGTGAAATGGAAGATCAGAGAGTTGAAAAGGATGATTTGAGCAATTATGGGAGATTGAAATCATCGCTTGAAGAACCCCCTGAACTGGAATTGAAGCAACTACCAGACCATCTAGAGTATGCCTTCTTGGGGGAAAATTCTACACTCCCTGTTATCATTGCAGCAGACTTGACCAGACAACAGAAGGACATGCTCCTGGATGTACTAAAGAAACACAAGAAGGCAATTGCTTGGAAAATCGCTGATATTAAGGGGATCAATCCATCATTCTGCACTCATAAAATTCTTATGGAAGACAATCACAGGCCTTTGGCAATACCCCAACGAAGATTGAATCCTAACATGAAAGAGGTAGTAAAGAATGAAGTCATCAAGCTCCTTGATGCGGGCATTATTTACCCCATTTCTGACAGTGCATGGGTGAGTCCAGTTCAAGTAGTACCCAAGAAGGGGGGTATGACAGTCGTGACCAATGAGAAGAATGAATTGATACCTACCAGAACGGTAACAGGATGGAGGGTTTGCATAGACTACAGAAAGCTTAATGATGCCACATGGAAGGATCATTTCCCCTTACCCTTCATTGATCAGATGCTTGAGCGACTTTCCGGCCACTCCTACTATTGCTTCTTGGACGGTTTCTCTGGATATTTTCAAATTCCTATTGCTCCAGAAGATCAAGAGAAAACTACTTTCACTTGCCCCTATGGTACTTTCTCTTACCGGCGGATGCCTTTTGGACTTTGCAATGCACCGGCCACTTTTCAGAGGTGTATGATGGCCATCTTTGAAGACATGGTAGAGGATATTATGGAAGTGTTCATGGATGACTTCTCCGTGTTCGGTGACTCGTTCGACCTATGCCTCAAAAACCTTGAACGGGTCCTGAGTAGATGTGAAGAAACAAATCTGGTGCTTAGTTGGGAGAAATGTCATTTTATGGTCAAGGATGGCATTGTCCTGGGACACAAAATTTCAAAACAGGGGATTGAAGTGGATAAGGCAAAGGTCGCTACTATTGAAAAACTTCCTCCTCCAACCTCAGTGAAGGCCATCAGGAGCTTCCTAGGACATGCTGGGTTTTACAGAAGATTCGTGCAAGATTTCTCTTCCATCTCCCGACCATTGACAAAACTGTTGGAGAAGGATGCTCCTTTTGAATTCAATAGTGACTGCATGAATGCCTTCTTAACTCTCAAGAAGAAACTGGTTGAAGCACCAATCATGGTTTCCCCAGACTGGAGTTTGCCATTTGAGCTGATGTGTGATGCGAGTGACTATGCTGTGGGTGCAGTGCTTGGGCAACGAAGGGACAAACACTTTCATCCTATCTACTATGCAAGTAAAACTTTGAATGATGCTCAAGAAAACTATACCACTACCGAGAAGGAATTGTTGGCGGTAGTCTTTGCATTTGACAAGTTCCGATCATACTTGGTGTTGTCCAAGGTGATTGTTTACACAGACCATTCTGCCCTAAAGTATCTATTGAGCAAGTCGGATGCCAAGCCGCGACTGATCCGCTGGGTGCTACTTCTTCAGGAATTTGACTTGGAGATAAGAGATAAAAAAGGGGCAGAAAACCTTGCTGCTGACCATCTCTCCCGCCTTGAGGGTCCCAATGACGACGTATTGGAAAAGAGAGAAATCAATGATTCATTTCCTGGAGAACAATTATGTAGTATTCAGGTGGTAGCAACAAATGAAACCCCGTGGTTCGCTGACTTTGCCAACTTTCTAGCTGCGAAAACATTCCCTAAGTGGCTCACTCACCAACAACGGAAGAAGTTCTTTGCCGACCTGAAGTATTATATTTGGGAAGACCCCCATTTATTCAGGGTTTGCTCGGATCAGACTGTCAGAAGGTGTGTTTCGTTAGAGGAAGGGCAAGATATCTTGAAGCATTGCCATTCTGGGCCCACAGGTGGTCATTATAGTGGGAACCGGACTGCTAGGAAGGCCCTCGATGCGGGGTTTTATTGGCCGACTATGTTCCAAGATGCACAAACATTGGTGCAACATTGTGACAGGTGCCAGAGAACGGGTAATATCTCAAAAAGAGAGGAAATGCCTCAATCATGGAATCAAGCATGCGAAGTATTTGATGTTTGGGGAATCGACTTCATGGGGCCGTTTCCTAGCTCGCAGGGCAACAAATATATCCTGGTGGCAGTGGACTATGTCTCCAAGTGGGTGGAAGCACAGGCCCTCCCATCGTGTGATGCACGAGTTGTTGTGAAATTCCTAAGAAAATTGTTTTCCCGGTTCGGAGCACCTAGAACAATCATTAGTGACCGAGGCACTCATTTCTGCAACTCTCAGTTTGAGAAGGTTTTGAAACGATATGGTGTGTCTCATAGAATCTCAACCGCTTATCACCCGCAAACCAGTGGTCAAGTGGAAATATCAAATAGGGAATTGAAGCGCATCCTTGAGAAAACAGTGAGTCACCATAGGAGGGATTGGGCCGACCAACTTGATGATGCACTCTGGGCATATAGAACCGCATACAAGACACCTATTGGGACAACACCATATAGATTGGTCTATGGAAAGACATGTCACTTGCCGGTTGAACTTGAACACAAGGCTTATTGGGCCATAAAGCAACTTAACTTTGATCCTCATTTGTGTGGTCGCAAGCGAAAACTCCAATTAAATGAGTTAGAGGAATGGCGGTCCTTGGCGTATGACACATCAATAAGGTACAAGGAGAAAATGAAGGAATACCATGACCGGCATATTAAACGAGCCAAGTGTTTCCAACCCGGGGACCAAGTACTATTATTCAATGCAAGATTAAAATTATTCCCCGGGAAGTTAAAATCACGATGGCATGGCCCCTACACCGTCACTCAAGTGTTCCCTCACGGCGCCGTCGAGATATCTCATTCACAATTGGGAACCTTTAAGGTTAATGGGCACCGGTTGAAACACTATTTCTCGGGTAACAACATTTCACACAAGAATGGAGGTAATTTGACTTCCTTTGATCCACCATGATGTCAAGGTAAGAGACGTCGAGCTAAAGACGTTAAACAAGCGCTTCTTGGGAGGCAACCCAAGTCTTTAAATTCATTGCATCTATTTTTTTTCTTCTTAGTTGTTGTTGTGTTTGGGTGTTTTTATTTTTTGTGGTGCTTTTGAGTTTGCGTGTTGTTGATTTCTTTGATTGTGGTGGTTGATTAGTCGTTTTCCTTAATTTATTTTACCATGTTGCACCCTTGGTTTGATGATCATTGTATTTTTCCTTGAGTGTTGGTGCTTCAATCTCCATGTTTTCAATGATTTTTGAGTGTTTTCGGCTTTGTTTTCATGTAATTTTTGAGTGCTAGGTTGAGTTCAAAGGTTGATTTGAGAGTGTTTTGAGCTGAAGAATTCCTGGGCCTTGTGCGGCCTGTCATGCGGCCGCACAAGGGGCCGCACAAATTTTCCCGAGAGCAATGCGGCCTGCTATGCGGCCGCATAGCAGGCCGCATAGATTTTCCAGAGCCTTATGCGGGGTACCATGCGGCCGCATAGCAGGCCGCATGGATTTTCCAGAGAGTTATGCGGGGTACCATGCGGCCGCATGGTAGGCCGCATGGTCACCCAGCCCCTATTTCCCCCTCTCTTCAGCCCACTTCCTCACTATTCACTCAATTTTCATCAAACTTCTTCTCTTTTCTCCTTCATCTCTCCACCATTTTCCTTCATTCTTTTTGCATCCAAACACTCTCCTCATCCTAGCAAACGAATTTTTGGAAGATTTTCAAGGTTTTATCAAGCTTTAAGCCGGATTCCACTTCATTTTCACTTTGGTGCCCTAGATTGAAGTAAGTTCCATATCTCTCCATTTCTAGGGTTTTTCTTTGTGTTTTTGGGCTGATTTTCTTGGGAATGTGGTTGTGAATGTTCCTTGTGAATGTATGTGTTGAATTTCAAGGTTTGTAAAATTTGTTTGCTACTTTTACAAGAAGAAACTCTTGAAAAATTTTCCCGAAATTACTGTAGCAACAATAAGATTTCAGCCCATTGATGCCATTGTGCATTCTTTTCATATATTTTTGGTTTGATGAAGCTTGTATGGTCTTGTAGGGATGTCAATCAAGCATGTGGCTTCAAAGCGATCCCGGAGGAGCTCTACACCGCCCGTCTTTGAGCCAAGATTCACCGATGATGCCCACAAGACCCGTTATGCCCTCTTTGTCGAGGAAGAATTTTGGTGTTGTCCGACAAATTGATTGGGAAACCTTGGGGGTTTTGAGCCTCGATCATACCATCCGGGAGTACATATCACATGGCTTCACCACCTCCACCAAATCATTAGACTCATGACACCGACTCTCAGTTTTTACTTTTCTTGTTGTGTGTATTTTGTTTTTGCGCACTTAGACTTATTTTGGTGTTTGTTGTATCGTTCAGTTAGTTAGGGTTTCGGCCCTACTAAACTACTTTTTTTTTATTTATGTAGTTTGGATTTTATTTGTTCGCTCTCTTTATTTATTTATCGAGTTGTGATGCATTTCCTGTTGCTTTCAGGACTGATCGTTGAGGATGCTTCACACTCCATGGCCCTAGTGATTTACCCCTGTTTGTGTTCACCTTGAATTCACTGCATCAACTAATTGGGGAAGTCTTCTTGCTTCATCTCCTTATTTTTATTGCATACATATCATCATGTTCTGCTGATTCATGTACATTAGGGACAATGTACGATTCTAGGTGTGGGGATGGAGTGCTTTACTCTTATTTGCATGCTTGTTATACCGATGATAGCAATGACGCCTAGTTTAGGACTTCCTAGCATGAAGGTTCGACAGTTATGAGTTGTATTTCATTATTGTTCCTAAATGATGTCCTGCTTTATCTTTAGTGCACTGACAGACTTTTACACTTGTACTTCCACCTCATACACTCCAACTAACCCATTACAATGTTTTCGGCATTAATTTGTTAATGTCTACTTTCAATGCCTTTTTAAGAGCTTTTGAGGTCCTTTGTTGTTTCCTTAGCCTCAAGTGAGTTTGTTAACAGGTTTTATACCAGGGGATACGAGATATATTGTATACAGATAAAAAAAAAAAAAAAAAAAAAAAAGTGGAGTCTATGACAGTATTCCTCTGCTAGTACAGCATGAATGCGTCTATGTGGACTGTAATCAAGTAGGATGGGTGGCTCTTGTGCCTGGCCAGCATGTGCATCCGTCTGAAAGATTTTTGTGCAGTCTACGTTAGTCGGACTCAACTCAAAAAAAAAAAAAAAAAAAAAAAAAAAAAAAAAAAAAAAAAACCTTTGCAAATATGTAAATACAGCATATAGTATCTTATTCGTATCCCTTGGAACCTGTTACACAACCACTCGAGAGCCAAAGTTTCATTCAGGACCCGAAGGACTTTTAACTGGGTATTGAGGGTGTCTTTAACAGATTAATGCCATTTTCATTGTATGTGGAGTGAATAATATGGAGAATGAGGTTGGAAGTAAGCACACACTCACCAGTGCACTTTAGATGAAACAAGACCATCCATACCCAGTTGCCAACAGAACAACTCATTATCTGTCCTTCCTTCTATCTGTGCTAGTGGGGTCCTCTACTGTTGAGCTTGAGGTCGTACATTTAGTCGTTTATCTTCTTGCCCCTGTTCTTCATGTTTGTTTGCTTGGGGACAAGCAAATGCTTAGGTGTGGGGATGTTTGATAAACGCCTAAACATACGTATTTTCCATGTATTCGGGTGTATGTATTACGTATTTTTCTATGAGTTGGCACCCGTTTTTGGTCTGAATTGGTTTCTTTCATGTTACAGGTACTGATGTGACCCATTCGAGCTGATTGATAGAATTTGAGAAGAAATCGGCAACAAAAACACTATTTCATAGGGGGTTACTGTAGCGACCACTGTAGCAGATCCTGTAGCACGAATCCTTTGGCGAAATGGCTAAGTCTGGAGGTTCATGCGGTCTGGCATGCGGGCACTGCAGAGGCCGTGATTGCTTCCCCGCAAGTGTACGGGATCGCCAAGTAATACCCTGTGAGTGACACAGGGGTCGTATTCCACTGGGGCCAAGGAAGTACTATTACTCACCCTTCATCTATTTTCTAGCCTACCATTCAATATAAGTGGATAAGAAATAAAACAAATAAACTAATGTAAACTAATCCTATGGCCGGGTCACTAGCACACGGATGTAAGCAAACAAGGGAGTGTCAAGCATGAAAAGGGTGTGTTTGGATAAGGAATCCACCTAGGGTTGTCATTAAGTCCCAAACTAGGATGATATAAAGATGCATTGATGATAGTTGAGACCTAGAGACCTCGTGAGTAGATTAGCCCCGATTTCTCGGTGACTAACCCCTGATCCCATACGAGTGTTAATCAGAATCTCTTCGTATTAACCCACCTATGATCGCAATGAGCTCCGTGAAGTCTCTAATAGGAATAAACCTACTATCCTTCGGCTTAAACCTAGCAATGGAGGGCTACCAACACCCAATTTCTCGGCGTATCGGCACAAGAATCCCCTTTCAATCTTTCCTAGATCTAGTACACGTGAGTAGGTCACATCTACGCATACAACTCATAAAAGAATTACGGATTTCTCCACAAATGTAATTCTAGACATTAAAGCATGAAAGATTGAATCTCAAACAACCATCAAACTAGATTAATAAAAACATCCAAAGTTCATACACAAGATGAACCCTAGGGTTCATCCAAATCCAAACACAATGATAAGTTAATCCCTCATGACAAGGGATACATGAACAACATACAAGGAAGATAAAAACATAAAAGAAGCAATGAAAACCCCCTCTAGGTGATGATCTCCTTGAATGGATGAAGCTTCAAAGGTTTGTCAATGGTGGCTTAGATCTTCACTCCAACTCCTTCCCCTTTGCTCCTCTCCCTCTTGGTGATGATGTGTGCTTGTTTCCCACTTGGATCCCCGCCGAAAGGTGGCCGGAAAGCCTCAAGATGAAGTGGTGGCGGCGACCCAAAAGGCCAAGGAAAAGTCTCTCCATAAGCCCTAAAAACATCTATAAATATTCCCGTAGTATCCCGGGGTGGATAGATGGATCCCGGGGTGGATAGATAGACAAAAACAAGGCAAAACTTGTCTCATGTGGGGGTGCATCCCGGGGTGGATAGGTGGATCCCGGGGTGGATAGGGGGCCGTGAACCCTAGTATAAAATCACTGTCTTTTGATGCTCACGGCCCCTTATACGGCCCCGTATGATGCACTGTTTACTCTTATGCACTTCCATCATTTCCAGCCCAAAACTCCTCAGGTGCAACAGCAACTGCTACAGTAAGAATGCTACAGTGCTTCAGCTACAGTAAATACACTACAGTGCTGCGACGCCTGAATTTCATCCTTTTTCGCCCAAATTGTATTCTCGTGCTCCTCATGGCTCCCCCGTGTCCTACAACATAAATAATAGTCGATTAAGCACAAAACGGGCATCAATTCTTAACAAAATACATGCTAAGTGTACAGAGTACGTATATTAAAACATTTACATTTAGACACTTATCAAATATCCCCACACCTAAGCGTTTGCTTGTCCCCAAGCAAACAAATCATGAAAAATAAAGGGAATGATAAGTGGCTAAATGTACATCTCCGGCTCAAATGAATACAAGATTATACAAGTATAGAACAATGATATACAAATGTTGAGTTACAGTCAATACGTACAACAAATAGATCCTGTCTCACCTCTTATATGTCTGTACAGTGTAAGTGAATCTTTCATCTCATTTGCCCTGACATGGCCTAGCCCTATGACTTCAATTAGTACAGCTCTAGATGCTAATCACTCCACAAGTACAGAGTACCAAGTCTTAAAATGCTAAGTGCCACTTCAATGAACAAATAAGATGCTTCTAAGTCTATACTTGAAACTAAATCCCCTTTCTTCTCAAAACACCAGGTAGGCAGTCTAAGTGATCACTAGGGTTTTATTTACATGTATGAACAAATTTTTTTTTTTTTTTTTTTTTTTTTTTTTTTTTTTTTTTTTTTTTTTTTTTTTAGGTCCGACTAACGTAGACTGCACAAAAATAATCTTTCAGACGGATGCACATGCTGGCCAGGCACAAGAGCCACCCATCCTACTTGATTACAGTCTACATAGACGCATTCGTGCTATACTAGCAGAGGAATACTGTCATAGACTCTTTTTTTTTTTTTTCATTTAATTTTTTTTTTTTTTTTTTTTTTCATTTTCACCATAGATCATGTCTTTAGACTGCACTACAAGTCACAAAACTAGGACTAGCTCACCAGGCTTAGAAGTTCTTAAGAGTTCATTGAAGGATAGAACTTAGTCTCCTAAGGCCAAGTACTCAAGGTTGTGTGTTAAGCATACAAGAGAGTTAAGAAAGTCAAGCAGGCTATTCCCAGGGCATCAACAAAAGACTCAGTGCACAGAACAATACTAGAGGTGAAACAGGATTCAATAGAGCACAACAAAAAATGTAACTCACATCAATCATTAATTCATACTTGAAGAATCTAACAAGAATGAACAAAGCCATCATTGATAACACTAGCATGTAGATATGGCCACTAAACATGTAATACACCCATCCCCACACTTAGTGTTGTACATTGCCCTCAATGTACACTATTCATGAAAATAGAGGCAATATACACAATAATAACAAAGGAGGAGGGTGAAAATGAACTTCCCCGGTTCTTGTTGCGCAGACGGCGATGTGTGACCCGAACATAGAGTACGGCGAGCGATACATGTCGGGTCCAATCTCCATTGAATGTGAAGAAGCTCACCAAACTTCCCTTAATGCCCTACAAGGCAAAAAGGGCACATCATCAATCCACAAAATTTACAAAGGAGAGACGGGGAGTAATCATGCAAGAACTAAAACAAAACACAAAAAGAACAAACACAAACACAACAAACAATTAACAAAAGAAAAACAATGGAACAAAAGATCATCCAAGCAAGTCCATGCTTATTCAATATCATGATGCCCAATTCTCTCTTATTGCAAGTGTTGCAAAGGGATAAAAATATGATACAATAGCAGACCCAAATAAAAGAAAAATCAAGGGTTTTCATGATGGGAGTGTGAAAGAGTTCAAGATGTGCTACAGTAACTTCCCAAAAAAAAATTGCAAGAGCTTCCCTTGTACATGGAGCATAAAAATTTTACAAAGCCTACAAATTACTCCAAAAACCCACAAAAACAACAAACAATCAATCCCCCACAACATTGGCATCCATTCAACTTGAAAAATTATGAGAGAGGAAGAAGAAACATTCATGACCAACACCTAGGGTTTTGAAAGGGGTACCTTTGAGGATAGGTGAAGATGGTGGCAAAACTCCCAAACAATCATGCAAATTAGGTCCTTGGGAGTAGATTATTCGTTTAGAGGAAGAAAAATGAAGAAAAACGGCGAAAGAATGAGGGAAAACGGATGAGAAATGAGAGAGTTATGAAGAAAATGGTGAGGATATAGGTCCAGGACCCGTGGCATACGGCCCCTCTCACGGCCGTGAAGGGGGCCGCATGGCCTAGGCCATTTTCACTGGAATTTTGTCACGGCCCCATATACGGCCGTGAGGGGGGCCGTGAGAGCTAAGCAAACTTCACTGGAATTGTCTCACGGCCCTCCAAACGGCCCCCTTAGGGCCGTGAGGACCTGGAAAAATCAGGAAATCTTTCAAAAGCAGCCCAAAACACCCAATGAAGGTCATGAAGTGATTAACAACACCTCCTACTTGAAAGTAATGCGTAAAAATTCGATCTAATGAATGGCATATCATCAAAAACATGCTTCTCAAGATATTTATCAATTAAAGGACAAAAGCAATGATGAGAAAAATACACAAGGAAAACAAGCATGGACTTGAAAGAAACACAAACATACATACCACATTCAACTAAAAACACAAAAAGAAGAAAATGAAGAAATTGAAGCTTGGGTTGCCTCCCAAGAAGCGCTTGTTTAACGTCATTAGCTCGACGTACCTTATTCTTACCTAAGGAGGCTTGAAAATAGTGTGTTCATCCCGGCTAGAAGTGGCATAAGAACTACCAAGAAATACGAAATTTACCTTCCGGGATGATGAAAATTTGGAGGTCAAGAATGAGTCACCTTTTGGCCTCCATGGAAAAAACTTGGGCCGGGAGTTGTGCAATTTAAACTTGGGCGGATCCTTAGATGGCTTGAACATCCTCTCCGCTTCAACTTTGTTCCCGGCAAGAATTCCTTTGAGTAACCCACCACAAAGTTGCTTGGGCCTCCATGGAAAAAGTTTCGGTCGAGAACAATTCAAGCTAGTCATGGGTGGGTCCTTGGACGGTTTCCACCTCCTACCCACATCTTCTTCCTCGACCCATCTAAAACTTCCTTGAACTACCCATAAGTGTTGTTTGGGTCTCCAAGGGAACAAATTTGGTTGAGAACTTGTCAATCTTTGCATAAGTGGATCAATTGGAAGCTTCAACATCCTATCCACAATTTTTTTCTCAACCCTGTTCTGATAAACTTCAATTGCCCATAAAATTTGCTTAGGCCGCCAAGGAAAAATTTTTGGTTGGGAATTGTCCAAGCCCGGCATTGGTGGGTTCAAGGATGGCCTTAGCTTCCTTCCCACGTCTTCAATTACAATTCCCGGAGTTTTTTTTCTGCACTTGAAGATTATCGATTGATTCATGGAATGGTTCATGTTGAGGCAAGTAGTGTCTTCAAATATGGTCGATGGAGATTCTTCCACTTCCTCACATGTTTCCATGGCCATGATGACATCCACGTCCCTGTCTTGCTTGACCCCATCTTCCATGACACTTGGACTCTCTTTGGCCCCAACCTCTATTTGCTTCCCAATCATAGGAGTGATGGCCCTCAAGTGCTCGATTGGGAAATTTTCGATATTGCTCGATGGGCTACTTGAAGAATGCTCGGAATTTTCCTTAACAAGTTGCCCGACTTGGTTCTCGAGAGATTGAATAGAATCTTGGACATTTCTCAATATGGTTCCAAATTCATCAAACCTTTTGTCTATATTCCGAAACCCTGTTTCTGTGTGGATCATAAATGTAGCCAAGACTTCTTCAGTGGTGTACTTTCTCACTTGTTGTGGTTGGGGCTGAAATCGGAGAACTTGGGGTTGTGGTGGATTGCATTGGCGTGCTTTCATGGCAATGAACTTTTCTATCTTCTCTTCAAGTGCAAAGATTTTGGCGGCCAAAAGCTTTTCTTGGAAATCCATGGGCCTGTATAAATAATCAAAACTAAAAACAATAAGCTAACAAAGAAAATAAGAAAGAAGTAAAATAAATAAATATGCACAAAATGGTAAAAGATACATACAAAGACAAATATTTACAAAGCAAATGACTAGAGCAATAGACTATGAGCTTTCCTAATATTCCTTGAATAGTCCCCGGCAACGGCGCCAAAAACTTGATTGCTTCCCCGCAAGTGTACGGGATCGCCAAGTAATACCCTGTGAGTGACACAGGGGTCGTATTCCACTGGGGCCAAGGAAGTACTATTACTCACCCTTCATCTATTTTCTAGCCTACCATTCAATATAAGTGGATAAGAAATAAAACAAATAAACTAATGTAAACTAATCCTATGGCCGGGTCACTAGCACACGGATGTAAGCAAACAAGGGAGTGTCAAGCATGAAAAGGGTGTGTTTGGATAAGGAATCCACCTAGGGTTGTCATTAAGTCCCAAACTAGGATGATATAAAGATGCATTGATGATAGTTGAGACCTAGAGACCTCGTGAGTAGATTAGCCCCGATTTCTCGGTGACTAACCCCTGATCCCATACGAGTGTTAATCAGAATCTCTTCGTATTAACCCACCTATGATCGCAATGAGCTCCGTGAAGTCTCTAATAGGAATAAACCTACTATCCTTCGGCTTAAACCTAGCAATGGAGGGCTACCAACACCCAATTTCTCGGCGTATCGGCACAAGAATCCCCTTTCAATCTTTCCTAGATCTAGTACACGTGAGTAGGTCACATCTACGCATACAACTCATAAAAGAATTACGGATTTCTCCACAAATGTAATTCTAGACATTAAAGCATGAAAGATTGAATCTCAAACAACCATCAAACTAGATTAATAAAAACATCCAAAGTTCATACACAAGATGAACCCTAGGGTTTATCCAAATCCAAACACAATGATAAGTTAATCCCTCATGACAAGGGATACATGAACAACATACAAGGAAGATAAAAACATAAAAGAAGCAATGAAAACCCCCTCTAGGTGATGATCTCCTTGAATGGATGAAGCTTCAAAGGTTTGTCAATGGTGGCTTAGATCTTCACTCCAACTCCTTCCCCTTTGCTCCTCTCCCTCTTGGTGATGATGTGTGCTTGTTTCCCACTTGGATCCCCGCCGAAAGGTGGCCGGAAAGCCTCAAGATGAAGTGGTGGCGGCGACCCAAAAGGCCAAGGAAAAGTCTCTCCATAAGCCCTAAAAACATCTATAAATATTCCCGTAGTATCCCGGGGTGGATAGATGGATCCCGGGGTGGATAGATAGACAAAAACAAGGCAAAACTTGTCTCATGTGGGGGTGCATCCCGGGGTGGATAGGTGGATCCCGGGGTGGATAGGGGGCCGTGAACCCTAGTATAAAATCACTGTCTTTTGATGCTCACGGCCCCTTATACGGCCCCGTATGATGCACTGTTTACTCTTATGCACTTCCATCATTTCCAGCCCAAAACTCCTCAGGTGCAACAGCAACTGCTACAGTAAGAATGCTACAGTGCTTCAGCTACAGTAAATACACTACAGTGCTGCGACGCCTGAATTTCATCCTTTTTCGCCCAAATTGTATTCTCGTGCTCCTCATGGCTCCCCCGTGTCCTACAACATAAATAATAGTCGATTAAGCACAAAACGGGCATCAATTCTTAACAAAATACATGCTAAGTGTACAGAGTACGTATATTAAAACATTTACATTTAGACACTTATCAGGCCGCATACGGTACTGTAGCAGGTTTACTGCAGCGTACGGTACTGTAGCATTTACTGTAGCGGCACTGTAGCAACTTACACGATTTCGGGTTTTCTCGGGATTTTCTCTCCCCGCATGCGGGGTCGCATACGGGGCCGCATAACGTTCTGGATGATGTTTTTAAGGGTTTTGGGAGTTCATTTTGGAGAGAGCCCGAGGTCTTGAGCCAACTTGCCACCATCTTCAAATCGGAGCTAGGAGCTGCCGTCGGAGGCCATTTCCGGGGAGAGAACGACGAGGAGAGCGACATACGACGAGATCCACCCTCTTGATCCTTAGTTTGGAGGAGAATCGACAAGGGAAGCCACCCCTTTGGTGGCGTCTTTGGAACGTCATTCGGCTTCTATCTTTTGAGGGGGTGTTCTCATCTATGTATTTGGTTGTTTTGATGTGTTTTCTTGTGTATTTTGTATTCATGGGCAACTAAACCCCAAGGTCACCGGATGTAGGTGAACCTTGGGGGTGAACTTGTGTAGGATGCTTGCTTGACTTGATTTATGCATTTGAGACTTGTTTGTGAACCTTGTTTGGTGTATTTGATTGCTTGGTATGCATGAGAACTCTGTGTATCATTGTTTAGATAATGCTAGGAAGCATGACCATTGCCCTAGTATTAGGCTCACCAAGCTTGGTAGGGATACATGTATGAATACGCCGTGACCATCGGGTATTTGTACCCCTCCAATTGTTAGGGTTGACCTAGTTTGTGTCTTCTCCCTAACTTGAGAAACCTTTTGTTCCCTTTGCAATCGTGTGAGGATTCGAGCGGAAGGAATTCCGTATTCGATACTTGTACCGGATTAGGGACCAATTTCCGTGACCATCGGGTTGGTCTAACTTCGGGTTTCTCGGTCCAAACTACCCATTTGCATGCTAGTTAAGGCAAGCCCCGCACTTTAGTAGCCCCCTTGGTAATCCTCATCCGTGACACTCTCTTTATATTGTTTTATCCCTCGTTCATTGCCTCCACCTTAGAACACTTTATTTGCATGTTAATCATCTTTTTACTTTCTTTTGCACAACACTTGACTTGATCGGCCAAACAATCATACGAAGAGGAAGTAAGGGTAGATTCTCGGGCCCTTGGGAATACGACCCCCTCGCGCGCGCGTGAGGGGTATTACTTGACGACCCGTGCACTTGCGGTCGACCCATCAAGTTTTTGGCGCCGTTGCCGGGGACCCACGAGAAATATCCGGAAAACTTAGAGTTGGTTGATTTGGCCATTATTTTGTTTCGTTTTTTTTTCACCACTGTATATATATTCTGTTTCATTCCTTTTATTTTGTAAATATCTCTTATCTATCATTTAACCATGTCTTCATCAGGTGACTGGAGCAATTATTATCGGTCTCAGGAGGCGCACCTTTACTACTCAAGCGCAGGGACTACATGGAACCCTCCATGCTTGTATGATGATCAGTGGAGGAGGCAGCACTATGAAGACTCAACCATCTTTACCACAGAAAATCACGACACTGAGTCTATTCTCCAACAGTATATGCAGACTGAGAGGGTGAATCTAGTACAGTCTTTTGGACCCTCTAGATGCCTGCTCGATCCCGTCAACAATTGGACAGAGAATAACTCAGATGAACACTTAGGGTCGTGGGCTCCAGTTGACAAGGAGACAGATCGAACAGGGTCGGAGAGTTCAGAAGGAAAGGACTATTTACAGGAGGAGCACATGAATTCAGTTGAAGTAGAACAACATGAAATGGAAGACAGCTCGGGGAATGATAGTTCATGTGAAATGGAAGATCAGAGAGTTGAAAAGGATGATTTGAGCAATTATGGGAGATTGAAATCATCGCTTGAAGAACCCCCTGAACTGGAATTGAAGCAACTACCAGACCATCTAGAGTATGCCTTCTTGGGGGAAAATTCTACACTCCCTGTTATCATTGCAGCAGACTTGACCAGACAACAGAAGGACATGCTCCTGGATGTACTAAAGAAATACAAGAAGGCAATTGCTTGGAAAATCGCTGATATTAAGGGGATCAATCCATCATTCTGCACTCATAAAATTCTTATGGAAGACAATCACAGGCCTTTGGCAATACCCCAACGAAGATTGAATCCTAACATGAAAGAGGTAGTAAAGAATGAAGTCATCAAGCTCCTTGATGCGGGCATTATTTACCCCATTTCTGACAGTGCATGGGTGAGTCCAGTTCAAGTAGTACCCAAGAAGGGGGGTATGACAGTCGTGACCAATGAGAAGAATGAATTGATACCTACCAGAACGGTAACAGGATGGAGGGTTTGCATAGACTACAGAAAGCTTAATGATGCCACATGGAAGGATCATTTCCCCTTACCCTTCATTGATCAGATGCTTGAGCGACTTTCCGGCCACTCCTACTATTGCTTCTTGGACGGTTTCTCTGGATATTTTCAAATTCCTATTGCTCCAGAAGATCAAGAGAAAACTACTTTCACTTGCCCCTATGGTACTTTCTCTTACCGGCGGATGCCTTTTGGACTTTGCAATGCACCGGCCACTTTTCAGAGGTGTATGATGGCCATCTTTGAAGACATGGTAGAGGATATTATGGAAGTGTTCATGGATGACTTCTCCGTGTTCGGTGACTCGTTCGACCTATGCCTTTTGGAGAAGTACTGTAGCAGGCACTGTAGAAAACACTGTAGGTAAATACTGTAGCAGCTACTGTTTACATTCTGCCGAAATTCAGAATTCCAGAGAGTTCACACGAGCGTGTGGAAATCCCACACGGCCGTGTACTATAGCAGGAATACTGTAGCAGAAACACTGTTCACATGTGCCGAGAAATCACGATTCCAGAATTTCCACACGGCCGTGTGGAATTAACACACGGGCGTGTGGAATTTCTGGATTTTCACAGAAGTCCGATTTCAGCCCGAATTCAGCCCGATTTCAGCCTATAAATAGCCCGTTCTCATATCTATTTGGGAACCCTTCTCTTCTATCACTTGGATATCTTTTGGGGGGCTTTCGGCTAGGGTTTGGAGAGGTTCTTGGAGGTCTTTGGAGGCGATTAAACGGCATCGACATCGACATCCTTTGGAAGAAAGCTATTGGGGAAGCTCTCATCGGCATTGATTTGTCGAGGTGTGCCTTAGGCTTGACAAGGGATTCGTTGGAGAAGACACGCGACTACACAAGACCATCGATACGATCTACAAGGGGGTTTTCTTTATGGTTTTCATGCATATGTTCTTAAACTATTTATTGACTTTGTATTGCTCCATGGAGAGCTAAACCCTAGTGGGTATTCGGACTTGTAAACCCTAGGATGATATTGTTTCTATGACTTTTATTATGCTTTCTTAATTTAATGTTCTATTATTGAGTTCCAATCTTGCATGCCGATTGTATGAGATTTTTCCCTTAGCCGTGACACTAGGGTTGAGAATCTATTAGGTTATCCTTTGAGGGTGTGACAACCTCTATAGGATTAGACTACACAAGGTTGGAGAGGGTTGAGAGGGAGAGTTGTGAGGTAGCGATGTACCCCTTTCCCCTCCGGTGTGGTTTCTCCCTACCTCCGTTTTCTTGATTCATTAGCGGTCGAGATAGAGTGAAGTGCTAGGTAGATAAACTCCCCTGGGGCTTAGTTACGCGAGTAACAGAGTGAAGGGTTGAAGTGAATCCTACGCACTGGGGCTTAATCTAGACTAGGGTTCTTCCACCTAGACCAAAGGGTTAGAACTACACATAGGAACAGGTTTTACCACTAGGAGTCCCTAGAACTTAATGCAATCCCACGTAGTGTGAGGCTTAGGTAGATATACTCCTCTAGGGCTTAGTTGACAGGTCAACGAGAGTCAAGAGTCGTAGTGAATCCTAATGTCGGGGCATAGTGTTGGGGTTAGTCACGGTTGACCTTAGGTTTGGGACCGTGTGTTTAAGGATATCCTCGACTCAATTAGACATCAATTAGAGGGTATAATACTAGTCTTGCACTAGAAGCATTAGTCTTAGGGGGAGCTTTGTCCGGGTACCCCATCTTTATATCGATTACCTCTCCTACCCTCATTATTCTTCTTGCACTCTTTTATTTTCTTTTACATTTATATATATATATATACTTCTTTCATCATCGACTTCTTTCATAGCTAAATAGCGATAACACTTGTTTCTGAACACTATTCCCTGTGGATACGACTACCCACTCACCAGGGTATTTTTATTACTTCGACAAGGCCGTGCACTTGCGGTACGCACGCAAAAGGTCGTGTCACTCCTCTGTTTGTGTATAAGCCTTGTCATATAACCCTATATGGATCGAAAACTGGGTCACGCTGAGGCTAAAATGCTGGCCTAATACCCTGAACTGAATCGCGTTAAGAGTAGAGAAGTCCCTGTACGTTCTGTCAAACTCGAACGAGGCCAAGAACTCAAGTGTCACTCCCCGAATGGTTGGATCTCTGATCCTTAGTAATCTCCTCCAACTACCCACCGAGAGTAGCTCCTCAACCTCGTCGGCAATACTGTCACCCCCCTGAATCCCTCTGATAATGCTCAGGTCGGGGTATCGTGACTGGCCAAAACGGAGCTGTGATAATCGCTTGAACCGCTCCCTATGCTCTGGTATTAAGAAATCTGTCTCCTCGGGAGGTGGGGTGGGCTCACGGTGTCGCTTCCCTGCTGATTTCCTAGACCTAGAAGTCATATCTGCAATGTTGCAAAAGAAAATTTTCAAAAATTAGTTCAACAGAATAATCTGCAGAAATCCACACGGCCGTGTGGAATTTCCACACGCCCGTGTGGAGCTTTTGGCGGACAGAGCCCACTGCCGTGGGGGCTAAAAATCCAAAATTTACATTGTAATTCATTCTAATTCATTTCTAAACGTGTTCGTACACATAATAAACATTTAAAACAAGCGAAATCACCGAACAAAACGAATCAAATTGAGAATTGACGAAGAAGAAGGCTTTGAAGTCCTTACCGACGGAGTGGATGAAGAAATGTTTTAAAATCAGCCGGAAAAACTCCAATAACACCTCACAAATCCTCTGAGACGGTCGGGAAAGTAATAGAGATGGTAGAGAAGAGTTTAGAATGAAAATGTCAAGAGGCACAAGTGAAAACTTAAAGAAATCGCGCGGCTTTTGACATTCTGGGAATTCCACACGGCCGAGTGCCTCTGAAATTGGGGTTCACAGGGGCCATCACACGCTCTTGTGTACATTCTGTTCACTCTCTGGGCTACCCCACACGCAAAAACTTTGACAGGAAGCCTGAAAGTGCACGGGTTTATCGAAGTAATAAAAGTTACCCCGGTGAGAGGGTAGTCGAATCCACAGGGAATAGGGAGTTAGAATACGAGATTTCACTATTAAAACTATGCGAAGTACGGAAAAGTGATCAATTGATTCGATGAGTGAATTATGGAAACAATTATACTAAAAGACGAGAAATTAAATAGAAAGATGGAAGATGAGAGAGTGCAAGTAAAAGAGAATAGAGAGGACTAGTAATGAATGAAATAGGGCATCCAGACAAGCTACCTCTAGGGTCTATGCTTCTAGTGCAGGACTATGCTATTATACTTTCCTATTGATGTTTAATCGAGTCGAGGATATCCTAAGACTCACGGTCCCAAACCTAAGGATAATCGTGACTAACCCCAACATTATGCCCCGGTATTAGGATTCACGTCACCCTTCACTCTATCGCTCGCACGACTAACACCCAGGGGAGTATATCTACCTAAACCTCACACTACGTGGGATTGCTTTAAGCTTTAGGGATTCCTAATGGTAAAACCTGTTCCTATGTGTAGTTCTAACCCTTTGGTCCAGGTGGAAGAACCCTAGTCTAGATTAAGCCCCAATGCATAGGATTCACTTCAACCCTTCACTCTGTTACTTGCGTAACTAAGCCCCAGGGGAGTTTATCTGCCTAGCACTTCACTCTATTTCGACCGCTATGAAATCAAGGAAACGGAGGTAGGGAGAAACCACGTCGGAGGGGAAAGGGGTACATCGCTACCTCACAACTCTCCCTCTCAACCCTCTTCAATCTTAAGTAGTCTAACCCTAAGGAGTTGTCACACCTCCAAAAGGCAACCTAAATTGTTCTCAATCCTAGTGTCACATCTAAGAGAAAACATTAACAAGATGAAATTAAGATTGAAACTCAATTTTATTCATCAATAATGGAAAAGCATAATAACAATGTCAAAGAAACATAATAACCCTAGAGTTTACAAGTCCGAATACCCTTAAGGGGTTTAGCTCCTCATGGAGCTATACATGTTCATCAATGTATAAAAGAAAGCACAAAATAAGGACATCAATGAAAACCCCCTTGCGTATGGTGTGGCCGTGGTCTTGTGCGACCGTCGAACGTCGGTGACGATGCCGATGACGCGCGCTAAACCTCCACGAAGTCCTCTCCGAAACCCTAGCCGAACTCCACAAGTTGAAGAGAAAGATAGGTCCAAAGATATCCCAAAAGGTCTCCAAAATCGCCTTTTATAATGTTGAATCGCGGCTTTAAAATTTGACTTATCGGGGGCTTCAGACGGCCATGTGGAATTAACACATGGGCGTGTGAAGTTTCTGTCTGCTGAAAAATTAATTCACATGGCCGTGTGTTAATTCCACACGCCTGTGTGAATTCTCTGGAATTCTGAATTTCGGCCGAAAGTGAACAGTAACTTGCTATAGTGTTTTTGCTGTGGATTCGACTACCCTCTCACCAGGGTAAATTTTATTACTTCGGCAAACCCGTGCACTTGCGGGATACACGCAAGGGGTCATGTCACACGGCTAAGGGAAAACAATAGAAAAAGATAATTAAAATTGAAACTCGAATTTATTCATCAATAATGGAAAACCATAATAGTAATGTCATAGAAACATAGTAATCCTAGGATTTTACAAGTCTGAATACCCACGAGGGGTTTAGCTCCTCATGGAGCTATACATGTTCATCAAAGTATAAAAGAAAGCACAAATTAAAAACATTGATGAAAACCCCCTTGCGTATGGTGTGGCCGTGGTCTTGTGCAGCCGCCAGACGTTAGTGGCGATACCGATGACGGGCTCCAAACCTCCACGAAGTCATCTCCGAAACCCTAGCCGCACTCTCCAGAAGTTGGGGAGAAAGTTAGGTCAAAAGATATCTCAAAAGTCTCCAAAATCAGGCTTTTATAAGGTTGAGTTGCGGCTTTAAAATTGGACTTATCGGGACTTCACATGGCCATGTGGAATTTCCACACTCCCTTGTGAAGTTTCTGGCTTGCTGGAAAATTAATTCACACGGCCATGTGGAATTTCCACACGCCCTTGTGAACTCTCTGAAATCCTGATTTTCGGCAGAAAGTGAACAGTAGCTTGCTACAGTGTTTTGCTACGTTAACAAGCTACAGCGCTGCTACTATAACTCACCAAAACACTCCCGAATCCATTGTTCTTCATCGAGGCCAGTGATTTGGGCACATAATCATTGGTTGATCGTGCCGATTGCTTCAAGTCTCCTTCTTGGTGTAGTTCTCCTAAGCAACACGAGTTAGACTTGTTGTGAATGTGACTACCTTTGTGCCCCTGCAAAGGAGGCTGGCACACACTCACAAGTCTAGGCTCGTACCTTGTTCCTTGCTTGGTCTGAAAACTTCCCAACAACGGCGAACACGATCTAACTTCGTTCTTCTTGTCCAAATTAGCTCCACAAACCTATAATGCATAAGAATACACAAACGCACACAATTTAGTGATAAAATCTGATAAAAGATATGTTCATTGTAAGATAATAACGCTTCGCATTACTATAACACAAGCACTTATCACTTTCCACCCAAAGTAGCCACAAAACAAAAACCCTCAAAACACTGGGGTAGGAATGGTTCAAATGGGGTTAAAAATATTTCAAGAATGGAAAATTACAACTAGCAGGACGAAAGACGCACAAAAACCATGCAACAAGGACTACAACAAAAAGGAAAACAGGAAAAGAAATGATGACTTAGGTTGCCTCCCAAGAAGCGCTTGTTTTACGTCACTAGCTTGACGTACCTGGTCAATCAGGGTATCAGTTGGGAGAAGTATGGATAAGGAAAGAAGTACCCATTCTCAACTGAGCCTGACCTGATCTTATTAAGTATTGCTTCAACCTGTGCCCATTGACCTTGAATATTCCTTTCTGAGGATGTGAGATTTTGATTACACCATGGGGAAATGTTTGTGTAATCGTGTACGACCCTGAACATCGAGATTTTAGTTTGCCTGGGAAAAGTTTTAACCTAGAATTAAACAAAAGGGCTGAGTTCCCGACTCGAAACTGCGCATCCTTGATAAGTGCCTAAATACATCATATTTTACTTGTAAAGTTTATACACTTTCATGCAACTTGTATTAGATTTCGATGACATTTTGCCCATTTGATGTATTTATTTTGTTTCAGGATTTCGAGGACCTTTTTCATGAGACTAAACCATATTTGATGTGTTTCGGAGAAGATTGAAGAAGAAATGAAGTTTAGTCAAGCTCCAGACACGAAACGGCGCGCGAATTGGAAATTCACAGAAGTCTACGTGGGCACTGCAGTATCCACGCAGTTCTGTGAGGTCACTGTACGAGCCGCATAGTGCTCGCACAGCTCAGGTAGTTAGCTGTGTGGCCTAGTGGGCGGCCCGCACACCAGGCCTCACAGAGCAGCCAGAGGGCTATGCGAGCGTGTGTGCAGCCCGCACATAGCCCGCACAGGCTCGGGGCTATATAAGGCTTTGCTGAGGGTTTTGAAGGGGGATTGGTTCTCATCCGACCTCCACACTCACTCAAGCATTTCTCATCATCTTTGGAGGCTTTTTTCAGCAAGGATTGAAAGAAAGAAGAAGGGGAGGGCATAGGAAAGCATCAAAGAGCTCAGCGGCGCGGATCCGACTAGTTCTCATCATCACCTTCTAGCCGACATTTCGAGGAGAGTTTACTCATTATTTGTATCATGATCTTCATGTATTGCGAGTTCTCTTACTTTGTTATGTTGAACTAGACTCCCAAGGTCGTCGGGCTCCTAGTGAACCTTAGGAGGAGACTTTGTATGGATGACATTATTGTTTTATAAATGAATGTGTGTGGCTTGTGTTGTTGGTTTTAATCTATCATTTTCTTGTTCATTCTACAATGGATGGAATCCGTAGAATTGATTTTGAAAAATACTTGTTTGGCGGAATGCTAGCTTGTATTAGGTCATGTGATGATTAAAGAGGGATTAATTGTATTAATACGCCGGAGGCTCCGGGTATTGATAGCCTCCAGCATGGTTAGGGTTATTCTAGCCGAAAGCGTGCATTAGAATAACCCTAGCCAAGACTCCTTGTTCCCAATGACACCGTAGGGGCATCGTTCGGATGGAGGAACCCGTACTGGATTAGGGCTACACTACGGAGGTTCCGGGGTAGTCGACATCCTAGTCTAGCGGACCAAAACCAAGCCAACCTTATCTTTAATATTGTTAGTGTCATCCGTACTTAGTCTTCTCCAAGGGGAATACTCACCCGAGACCTTCCTTAATATTTGGTTTCTTCATCTTTATTCTTGTTCAAATCAAGTTGTTAGCTTGTTTTTATTTTCTTTAGTTTTTATTATTGCAAACAACTATTTCGATCGACTAGACAGTGACCCCCAGAAGGAAGTAATAGTAGATCTCGGGGCCCTTGGGAATACTACCCTCTCGTGCTTGCAAGAAAGGTTATTACTTGACAACCCGTGCACTTGCGGCAGGTGTGTCATGTGCTAGCTCAGTAGCATGTCTCGCGCTCGCTCCTCATCAATCCTGCTTCACCTGATTATCATGAAACCTTATAACCTTTTCCTTATATGCCAATGAATTTTCATATGCATTTAATCTGTGCTCTTCTAATTTATTGAGTTGAAACTTCTGTTTTCTTTGCGTGTCAACCATATTCAAATTTAGCAATTTAATATCCCAGTACGATTTATGCTCTAATGCTACAGGGAGGTGACACGCCTTACCATAGACTAAACAGAAAGGGGTATGCTAGGTAGAAGTTTTACATGCTGTTCGGTAAGCCCGTAGAGCATCATCCAACCTTTCTGACCAATCCTTCCTATTATAATGCACCATTTTTTCGAGGATTCGCTTTAACTCCGGATTTGTAACCTCCACCTGACCACTTGTTTTGGGGTGATATGCGGCTGCCACCCTATGAGTGTCACCACATTTCTTCATCACCTTTTCAAATTGAGAATTACAAAAGTGAGCACCCCTATCGCTGATAATTGCCCTGGGAGTCTCGAAGTGAGTGAACAATGTTTTTAAGAACTTAACCACAACTCGAGCATTATTAGAGGGGAGAGCCTATGCCTCAACCCATTTAGACACATAATCCACTACCACTAACACACACTTGTTCCCATTCTACATCGGGAAAGGCCCATGAAATCTATACCCCAAACATCGAAAACTTCACACTGGTGAATTGGTGTCTGCTTCATTTCATCAAGTTTGGATAAGTTTCCACTCCTTTGGCATTGATCACAAGTCCGAACAAATTCTCGTGCATCGTTAAAAATTGAAGGCCAAAAGAAACCGGCCTCCAACACTTTCTTTGCGGTACGATTTGTGTTGAAATGGCCAGCAGCTGGCCCTGAATGTCAATGCTCTAAAATCTCCCACCACTCAGCATGTGACACACAACGGCGCACTACCAAGTCAACACACAACTTGTAAATGAAAGGGTCCTTCCAATAATAATGTTTGCTATTCGACAAAAATTTCTTCCGCTGTTGATATGAAAATTGTGTTGGAATAACTCGCAGCAAGAGATAGTTAGCAAGGTCGGCGAACCAAGGACAATCATCACCACACTTTTGATGTGTTTGGATCATATAGAGATGCTCGTTAGGGAAGTTTTGATTAATCCTCTGCCGTTCGCCATTACCATCGACATATATTAGACGTGAAAGATGATCAGCAACCATATTTTCTGACACCCTTTTATCCTTGATTTCCAAGTCGAATTCTTGCAACAACAAAACCCAATGAAACAGTCAGGGTTTGGCATCCATTTTAGAGAGAAGATAGCAGATAGCAGTGTGATTTGTATAGACAGTAACCTTAGATAGCACCATATATGACCGAAACTTATCAAAGGCGTAGCGATGGAAGGTAACTCCTTTTTCGTGGTGGTGTAATTCCCTTGTGTGGGTGTCAATGTCTTGCTAGCATAATAAATCAGATGAAACTGCTTACCATATGTTTGCCCCAATACCACTCCTATGGCCCAATCACTTGCATCGCACATGAGCTCAAAAGGTCGACTTCAATCAGGAACCTTCATGATTGGTGCACTAAGGAGTCACTCCTTCAAACTCTGGAAAGACGTGATGCACTCATGATTGAAATAAAACGACGTGTCCTTCTCCAAGAGTTTTGTTAGCGGCTTGGAGATTTTAGCGAAGTCCTGAATAAATCTTCTATAAAACCCTATGTGCCTAAGAAAGCTACGTATATCCTTAACTGTTGAGGATGGGGGAAGTTTCTCGATTGTGCCCAACTTTGCTTTGTCAACCTTGATAAGTGCCTAAATACATCATGTTTTAGTTATAAAATTTGTTTACTTTCATGCAACTTATTTTCATTTCGACGACATTTGGTGCGTTTGATGCGTTTATTTTTGTTTCAGGGCTTCATGGACCGTTGTCGCGATGAAAATACATATTTGATTTGTTCTGGAGGGAAATGAGGAAGAAAGAAAATCATTACATGCTCCGGACGCCAAGGGACGCGTGCGTAATGCTCACACTGAGCATTTGTGCGGCTACTGTGCAGCCCCACACAATGGCCGCATACAGCCTCCAGAAGCCTATGCGGCTAATGCGCAGGGCCGCACACTAGCCGCACACCACGGCCAGAAGCATGTGCGGCCGATGTGCCGCCCCACACACTAGCCACACAACACAGCCAGAAGGCTGTGCGGCTACAGTGCGGCCCCGCACAGTGCCCGCACAGCCTCGGGGTATTTAAGCTGCTCTTCAAGGGTTTTAGAGGGTATTCTTGGGCTGTTGGTTCTCATCCGACCCCCACTCTCCATCAGGCCATTCTCTGTCATTCTTGGGGTGAATTCGGTGGGAATTATAGGAGAGAAGAAGGGGAGAACGTAGAGAAGCATCAAGAGCTCAACGGCGCGGATCCGACGAGCTACCAGCATTACCTTCTAATCGACATTTCAAGGGAAGTTTTCTTGTTGTTTGTATGATGAACTATATGTATTATGAGCTCTCCCATTTTGTTATGTCGAACTAAACTCCCAAGGCCACCGGGCTCCAGGTGAACCTTGGGAGGAGACTTTTGTACAGATGACTTTATTTCTCTTTGAATGAATGTGTTTGGCTTGTGTGTTTGGTTTTAATTCATCATTATCTTATTCATTCTACAATGGATGGATTCCGTAGAATTGATTGTGAAAAATACTCGTTTGGCGGGATGCTAGCTTGTATTAGGCCTTGTGATAATTAAAGAGGGTTTCATTGTATTAATACACCGGATGTTCCGGTTGTTACTAGCCTCCCGCGCGATTAGGGTTATTTTAGCCGAGAGTGTGCATTAAAATAACCTTGATCAAGACTCCTTGTTCTCATTGACATCGTAGGGGTATCTCCTGGATAGGGGAACTCGTACTGAATTAGGGCTTCACCACGGAGGTTCCGGGGTAGTTGACATCCGAGTCTAGCGGACCAAAACCAAGCCAACTCTATCTTTATAATTGTTATCGTCATCGGTACTCGGTCTTCTCCCAGGGGAATCCTTGCCCGTGGCCTTCCTCGATTATTGGATTCTTCATCCCCATTTCTGTCCGGATCGGGTTTTGTTTTACTTTTACTTTCTCGTTATTTCTTTTATTTTCAATCCTATAATCACTCCAAACCTGTTTCGTTCGACTAGACAGTGAACCCCAAAGGGAAGTAATAGTAGATCTCGGGACCCTTGGGAATATGACCCTCTCGTGCGTGCACGAGAGGTTATTACTTGACGATCCGTGCACTTGCGGCCTGGGAGTCGGCTGCTCGCTCTTTAGCGTGTCACGCGGCGTCCATCAAGTTTTTGGCGCCGTTGCTGGGGAATTCCCTGAGAATACTAGGAAAACTTTTGGATCAATGATCTAGTCACTTCACTTCCATTTGTACTTATTCACCATCTTTTATTTTCTTCTGTACATACCGACTAATTTACCTTTCAACCCCCGTTTCACAGGTACTCCTTTACTAGTCCTTACATTAATGGATTCGCATCCGTGTGAATCCGCCTCCTACTATCTTAATCAATGGACAAAGCAATTTTTGACTCTTAATTTGGTCACCGTAGGTTGGGAAAGAAGAAATTGCAGCAACAATGAAGTTTTTCGCCAATTCATGAATGGGGCCATGTACATTGATGACGCCCAAAGTGAGGTTCACGACTTACGGACCGACCGTGCCATTAAGAAGAGACGCTCGCCAGAACCCGAGGAAGTTGTTTATGAAATCCACGTGGAGTCTGAGTCTGATAGCTCTACAGATGAATTGAAAGAGTTCGCAAGAGTACAGCGTGACAACATGATAGGTTGAAGCCATCCATTGAAGAGCCACCAGATTTAGAATTAAAGGAATTACCCCCGCACCTTGAGTATGCATTTCTTTAGATGAACTCCAGGCTACCTGTCATTGTGTCGTCCGATCTATCAGCAGAGCAAAAAAGTGAGCTTTTGAAAGTGTTGGGGAGACATAAGCGAGCCATAGATCATTTAGATGATGCACTATAGGCATATCGTACTGTGTTTAAAACACCTACTGGGAGTAGTCCTTATCGATTAGTCTATGGCAAGGCGTGCCACCTACCAGTGGAACTTGAGCACAAGGCTTACTGGGCAACTAAATTCTTAAATTTTGATTGCAACTTGGTTGGTGAAAAGAGGAAAATGCAATTGAATGAACTTGACGAATGGCGGGCGCTGGCTTACGAAAATTCCAAATTGTACAAGGACAAAGTGAAGCAGTACCATGATAAAAACGTAAAGCAGGGCAAGAAATTTGAGGAAGGAGATCAGGTATTGCTTTATAACGCCTGACTGCAGTGATTTTCGGGGATGCTTAAGTCACGATGGCCAGGACCATACACTGTCACTAATGTTTCGTCCCAAGGAGTAATTGAAATTCTTCATCCAGAAAAAGGTCTGTTCAAGGTAAACAGACATCGCCTCAAACCATATTTTGGTAAGAGTTCAACACTTCCAGACACATTAGGTAAAATCTTTCCTTTTGACCCACACTATCTCTGCAACACCTGACTATCGAGCTCATGACACTAAACGAGCGCTCTTAGGAGGCAACCCAAGTTTTTTCTGTGCACATTTTCTTATCATTGCACTGTCCGTTTTTAGTTTATTGATTTGTTGATTGTTGGATTTTGAGCTCTTTTTCTTATTCCTGCCCTTTGAGCTTTGTTTGTTTGTCATCGATTCATTATCGTTATGGTGAGTGCATGTCTCCCCTACTTAATGATGCTCGTTTCTCATTTCCCTTTAGGTTTTACTTTGTGTGTGAGCTTCTACTGAATTGCATTGTCATTTAATTTTGGGATTTGTGCGGCTGGTGTGCGGCCCTGCACACCGACCACTCAACACGGGTAGAACCGTGCGCGGTTGATGTGCAGCCCCACACATCAACCGCACAACTCGGGCAGAACCGTGTGCGGTTGATGTGCAGCCACGCACATCAACCGCCCGCACATCAACCGCACAACTCGGGCTGAACCATGTGTGGTTGATGTGCAGCCCCGCACATCAACCACACATTTTGTCTTGCCAGCCGTCCTCTTGAGTGACAAGTGGCAAAGAAGCTGCCACTTGTCCACTCTTCTCTACTTTAATATGTTGCCACCGGACCCATCTTCCCCTCCTACCTCACAAACACATCTCCCACTTGGTGCCCTAGCCTTCATTTCCACCTAGAAGCTCTACTCATTCTCTTTGAGTCCTTTTATCATACTTCGTACAAGGTATGTTCTTCTCTCCTATCTCTTTGTTTTTTCTTGCACTTGATGTTGCTTGCCTCCTTTGTTTTGTGCTTTGTGGTGTTTGTTGTTGGTGTTGTACAAATCCTTTGTTCTTGCATGCATTGGGCTTGTTCTATAATCTTGACTTTGTGTCTTGGCTTTACTTTCCAAATTGCAAAACTTTTCTATGCCTTAATTTCCTACATATTTGGGGAACCATGTCCAAGCTTGATCTTTGCTTTCACCTTTAAAGGACTCATGTCGACTGGTAAGAGGAATCCCACAAGCGTACGGGATCGCCAAGTAATACCTAGTGCAAAAGCACAAGGATCGTATTCCACGGAGCTAAGGGTCTACTATTACTCCTTCATCACCTATTTTCTAACCTAACATCTCAACATGGTTTTGGTGCTCTAATTAAAGCAAGAAATAAGAACAATATGTATAAACAAATTTAAAGTCAAACACAATGGTTGCAAGTGCTACAATGAAGAATGAAGGCCTGTGGATGTGGATTCCCTTGAGGGATCATCATGAAACATGGATGAACAGTAAAAGAGTCGTTTGGGTGATTTAGACTGAAGGATTTCAAGATTAGATCAACCCCAATTTCTCGGCGATTGAACCCTTATCCCATATGAATACCTAGTGGAATTTCTTCCGAACTGGTATTCCTACGATTGCATTAAGTACAAGGAGATCCCAATATAAGGGTACCCTAAACCCTAGTTTACCCTTATGCATCGAAGGGCTATTGATATCCAATTTCTCGGCAATACCAATAAAAGAAACCCCTTTTTGTTCATCGTAGATCTAATACATGTGAGTAGGTCACGTCTATGTGTACAACTCAATAAAGAGCTACGGATTTCTCCTTTGAGGTAGCTCTAGGCATGAAACACAATGAACAAAATCATAAATCAACCCAGGCACAATATTAACTACAAATCATCCAAAATACATGATGAACCCCCCAAGGTTCACCGACATCCGGTGGCCTCGGGCGTCTAGTGTGCCATCATACAAGTAGTAACAACAAGATAAAGTAAATCACTCAAAACGCTCATAAATGACACTCGCTAGATGAAATGATGAAAGAGAAGGTGGAGATCCGGCCGAATGACGCTTCCCTCGCCCAAAGGGTTGCCAAATGACGCTTCCCCTCTGCTTGGCATCTTGCTCCCTTGATAGTGAAGCTCTCCCCTTGTTGGTGATGCTCTTCCCCCTTCTTTGGCTCCAAATCGTCGTCTTCCAAAAGGTATTTTCATTCTCCTCTTTGATGTGCCCGCCAAAAAGTTCCCCTGTTGAGCCCTAGAACTCCCAATTTATACCCCCGAAGCATACGAGCCGTGAAGGGGGCCGTATGGATGTAGATTGGATCAAGGAAACCCCAAATCCCGAGAATCACTGGGTAGTTAACTGGGTGGTTAACTGGGCAGTTAACTAGGTAGTGAAGGATAGGCAACTCTTGCTGGAAACTCTTTACTGTGTCCCAGACTGGGTCATGAGATCCTCACGGGGTAGCAGACGGGGCCGTGAGGCTTGGGCAAAGTTCTCAGGATTTTTCTTGCTCGAAGACCTCCATGTGCTACAGTACTTGCTACAGTGCATATGCTACAGTAGATCCGCTACAGTACCACGCCCAGGTTTTTCTTCTCTTTTCTGCCCAAAATGTGTGCTCACGATCTCCATGGCTTTTACCTACCCTACAAAGCAAATATGACTCGATTAAGCTTAAAAACGGGCACAAAACGTAATGAAATACATGCAAAGTGTACTAATTAAGTATACTAGAATACATACATTTAGACACTTATCAAACATCCCCACACTAAGCGTTTGCTTTTCCCCAAGCAAACAAATCATGAAAAATAGAGGGAAAGATAAGTGGCTAAATGTACTATCTCCAGCTCAAATAAAATGAAATTCTACAAACAATGGATAATGATATATAGATGTTGAGTTACAATGAATAAGTACAACAAAAAGATCTTGTCTCACCTCTTCTATGTCCGTGCAGTGTAAGTGAATCTTTTATCTCATTTGCCCTAACTTGGTCTAGCCTACTGACTTCACTCAGCACAGTTCTAGATGCTAATCACTCCACATACAAGAATATCGGGATTAAAATGCTAAGTGCCACATCAATGAACAAGTAAGAACCTTCTAAGTCTTACACTTAAAACTAAATCTCCATTCTTCTCAAGACATAAAGTAGGTAGTCTAAGTGATCACTAGGGTTTTATTAAAACTTATCTACACTTTTTTTTTCTTTCGAATCCGCCTAACGTAGATTGTACCAAAATCTTTCATGAGGGTGCACATGCTGGTTAGGCACAAGAGCCACCAAACTACTCGATTACAGTCTACATAGACGCATTCATGCTTCATTAGCAGAGGAATACTGACATAGACTCATTTTTTTCTTCATATTCACCGTAGATCATGTCTTTAGACTGCACTACAAGTCACACAACTAGGACTAGCTCAACAAGGCTTAGAAGTTCTTAAGAGTTCATTGAAGGATAGAACTTAGTCTTGTAAGGCCAAGTACTCAAGGTTGTGTGTTAAACATACAAGAGAGTTAAAGTAGTCAAGTTGGCTATTCCTAGGGCATCAACAAAAAAATCAGTGCACAAGACAATACTAGAGGTGAAACAGGATTCAATAGGGCACAAAGAATATGTAACTCACATCAATCATTAATCCATGCTAAAAGAATTTCACAAGAATGAACAAAGCCATCATTGATAACACTAGCATGCAAATATGGCCCTAAACATGTAATGCACCCATCCCCACACTTAGTGTTGTACATTGCCCTCAATGTACACTAGTCATGAATAACAAGGAAAGATAGTCAATAAAAACAATAGAGGAGGATGAAAACGAGCTTCCCCGGTTTATCTTGTATAAATGGCGAGATGTGACTCAAACAAATGTATGGCGAGCTCTACATGTCGGGCCCGACATCCACAAAATGTGGGGAGGCTCACCAAACTACCCTTAATGCCCTGCAAGGCACAATAGCAAATCATCATCCCACATAAAAATTAAATTCAAAGAAAAGGCACTAGGGAGAAGTCAAAGAAACATGCTAGATAATAAAAATACACAAAGTTCAACAAAAGGTTGTTTAGGGCATAACCCCTCCCAACTTATTCAAATAAACCAAACACATGCAGAAAATGAAATAGAAAAAAAAGCAAACAACAAGCTACTGAAATAAAGCCAAATGTCCATGCTCATAAGTGAAAGTGATCATCGCTGAAGGGTGGTGCAGGTGTGGCGGTGCAGGAAATGGTAGCGGTCTGTGACGATGTACCACGAGAGGAAATGGTAAACTGGAGGAAATCCTCAGTGAGCTGGCGCGGTCCCTCTAAGATATAAAACAGCTGACCAGGCATCTCACGCTGTTCGTGATGAATAGCCAGTATATCGCTCTCTATCCCTCGCAACCTAGCATCAAAATCTGGTGGAAATGCAGTGCCCTGAGCAGGAGCGGGAGCGCCCTCATGGTCAGAGTCAGAATCCACTGGCCTACTGGATTCTCCCGTGACTGAGTGCCGGGAGAGCCTGTATTGGTCACCTCTCTTCTCAAGTAACCCAGTAGCCCGCAGGATTGCCGCATTAAGGGGTACCACATCCCCCACAATGGTCATGTCACGTGCCCGGTCCAATAAATTCATACCTCGAATCAATCTAGTAATGTAAGGACCGACGAAGATGGCACCCAACCGCGCAAACTATGCCTAATGTAGGAAAGCCTCGGCCGCAAGGTGCCCCATGTGGAGAGGATACTGCTCAAAAATCCCGTACAAGATTTGTAGATCGGACTGAGAAACTACTCCAAGACTGTCCCGTCGACCCTCGATAGACCGAGCAATCAATGAATGAATGTATCTTTGAATAGGATCCATAATTCGAGAAGCTTTTCGAGTGTTCTTGGTGTCACTTGGAACGATAGCAGCCCAATAATCCCTCGCAGTCATGTCAGACGGGAAATCAATGTGGAGTTGGCCGACCGGTAATGTACTGGTGTAGTCATCATCATGAATACCCAAATATTTGGCAAACTCCAAATGATTCATGTCATAGGTCCTTCCAAAGGCTTGAAAGCGAATGGCACCTTGCTTTCGATAGATGACAGCCCTCATGTCTTGGCGTGCTTCAAAGGTACTAAGGACTTCCAAGGTAAGTTGGTGAAAGGTTGGTTCATCAATGGAGAAAAGGTTCTCCCAACCATTTTGCGCTAGCAACTCTTTCACTTGCTCGGCTATACCAATTTTCCCTAAGATTCCCCACTCAATGTTTCGAAGAGTACCAAATGGTTTGGTTTTCAAAACCTCGTATCTTGCTTTATGGAGGGCGTGTGTGAGATTGGGCTCTTCGGGGGTTTGAATTGAAGCCCTAGGACGTTTCGAGGGAAGCTTCTTGAAGTTCGGCATCCCTACAACAACAATAAAGCTCATCAAACTTCAAGCAATCCAATGTAATGCCAAGCAACATGCAAATAATGGGGAAAAACAAGAAAAAGGTGGTGAATAGGGTCCATACGGCCGTGAGAGAGGCCGTATGGACACTATTCATCAAGTAGCATAACCCCATAAATTCAAAAAATCTGAAAATTTTTACAAAAAATTCAATGGAAATCTATCATACACCAATTACAACATCTAATACAAGCAAAATACTTGAAATCCACCACAAAGAAGCTCAAAGACACCATGAACATTGTAAAAGAAGGAATTAGGGCATCAAAAAGCTTACCGATGAAACCTTGATAAATCTTGCTTGAAAACTTTGGAAGAACACTAGATTGAAGTCTCAAATTATTTAAGAGGTGATATAGGAAGAAAAAATGAATGGATTTGGCCAAGAAATGAGAAAGAAAAGAGGAGAAAAGTTTATGTGATAAGTGCTTGTGTTATAGTATCGCGAAGCGCTATTATCTTACATTAAGCATACCTTTTATCAGATTTTATCACTAAATGTGTGCATTTGTGTTCTCTTGTGCATTGAAGGTATTGTGGAGCCTAATTGGAGAAGAAGAATGAAATTAGGTCGCGTTCGCCAATGTTGGGATGTTCTCGGACCAAGCAAGGAACGAAGCACGTATTTGGACTTGTGGATGTGTGCCAACCTCTTTTGGAGGGGCACAAAGGCAGTCACATTCACAACAAGTCCAATCCGTGTTACTTAGGAGAATCCCGCGAAAGAAGAAGACTTGAAGCAATCGGCGCGACCTACCGTTGCTTGTGTGCCCAAGTAATGGCCTCGATGAAGAACAATGGACCCGGGAGGCGTTTCGGCAAGTTACCAAGCCTGTTCAGCTGAAGATTAGTGTTCCAGAGAAGTCACACGGGCGTGTGGAAATTCCACACGGCCGTGTGAGCCATTTTCCAGCCAGACAGAGAAGTCACACGGGCGTGTGGAAATTCCACATGGCCGTGTGTTTTGCAATTTCAGCCATCCAGTGAAGACACACGGGCGTGTGGAAATTCCACACGGCCGTGTGAAATTAATTTTTCAGCCGAGACAGAAGCTTCACACGGGCGTGTGGAAATTCCACACGGCCGTGTGAAGCCCCCGATAAGTCCAATTTTAAAGCCGCGATTCAACAATATAAAAGGGGATTTTTCCAACCTTTTGAGGGATCTTTCGACCTATCTTTTCCCCAACTTTCTGGAGCGCGGCTAGGGTTTCGGAGAGGATTTTGTGGAGGTTCTAGCGCGTCGTCGGCATCGATTTCGAGGTTCGACGTTTGCACAAGACCACGGCCACACCAATTCGAGGGGGTTTTTTCATTGATGTCTATGTTTTATGCTTTATTTCTCACATTGATGAACATGTATAGCTCTATGAGGAGCTAAACCCCTCGTGGGGTATTCGGACTTGTAAACTTTAGGGTTTCTTATGTTTCTTTGACATTGATTATTATGCTTTCCATCGTTGATGAATAAAATTGAGTTTTTAATCTTGATTATCCTTTCATATTGTTTTCCCTTAAACGTGACATTAGGGTTGAGAGCAATCTAGGCTTTCCTTTGGAGGTGTGACAACTCCTATAGGATTAGACTACTCAAGATTAAAGAGGGTTGAGAGGGAGAGTTGTGAGGTAGCAATGTACCCCTTTCCCCTTCGATGTGATTTCTCCCTACCTCCGATTCCTTGATTTAATAGCGGTCGAAATAGAGTGAAGCAATAGGTAGATAAACTCCCCTGGGGCTTAGTTACGCAAGTAATAGAGTGGAGGTTTGTAGTGAATCCTATTTGCTGGGGCTCAATCTAGACTAGGGTTCTTCCACCTGGACCAAAGGGTTAGAATTACGTATAGGAACAGGTTTAATCACTAGGAATCCCTAGAGCATAATGCAACTCCACATAGTGTGAGGTTTAGGCAGATGGACTCCCCTGGGGCTTAGTCATCTAGGTGACAGAGTGAAGGTTGTTGTGAATCCTAACACCGGGGCATAGTGTTGGAGTTAGTCACGGTTGTCCTTAGGTTTGGGACCGTGAGTCTTAGGATATCCTCGACTCAATTGACATCAATAGGAGAGTATAATATCATAGTCTTGCACTTGAAACATAGACCCTAGAGGTAGCTTGTCCGGATACCCCCCTTTACTCATTGTTAGTCCTTCTCGATTTTCCTACTTGCACTTCTTTCTTCCATCTCTCTATTTAGTTTATTGCTTTGCATTAATTTCACTCATCAATCTTATTATCGTTCTCCGTATTCTGCGTAGCTTAATTAGTGAAACCTTATATTCTATCTCCCTATTCCCTGTGGATTCGACTACCTTCTCACCAAGGTAAATTTATTACTTCGACAAACCCGTGCACTTGCGGGATACACGCAAGGGGTCGTGTCAAGTTTTTGGCGCCGTTGCCGGGGAATAGGCGTTTTAGATATTTGTTTTTCACTATTTTAGCTATTCACTTCGCATTCTATTTCATATTTTCTTTACCTATCATTGTTCTTATTTTTCTTTTCTTTGTTTTCGGCTCCAGGTTATGACCCGTGGGAACCCTTCAATACTTGTTGAAGGAGACCCAGACATTGGAAGAAGAACACATCGTAAAGGGAAAGAACCTGCACAAGAAGCATCAAATCAAGCCGATATTGAGACAGAAGGGTCAGAGACAATGGCAGAACAGAATGAGCAGCAGCGAACGTTGTCCGATTTTGCTAGACCCGCAGTTATGGGGACCCAATCAAGCATCGTGAGGCCCCCAATTACAGCAATGAATTTCGAATTGAAGCCGTCGTTCATTCAGATGTTGCAACAGTCCGCACAGTTTAATGGGTTAGCCGATGAAGACCCTAATAGTCACATAGAAAATTTCTTGGAAATGTGTGACATGTTGAAGATAAATGGAGTGACAGACGATGCAATTCTATTGAGAGCCTTCCCATTTTCATTGAAAGGAAAAGCAAGGCATTGGTTGCACTCATTACCGAGAGCCTCCATTACTACGTGGGAGGAAATGGCCGAGGCATTCTTGGCTAGATACTTTCCACCGGGGAAATCTGCAAGACTCCGGAATGAGATATCTTCCTTTGTACAGATGGAATTGGAGTCTCTATTCGAGACATGGGACAGGCTCAAAGAGCTCCTTCGTAAATGTCCGCAACATGGATTTCCCGAGTGGATGATTATTCACACATTTTACAACGGGTTGAATTCGAGTACAAAGCAACTCTTAGATGCGGCGGCCGGAGGGACTCTTGGAAGCAAGACTCCCGGTGAAGCTCGGCACCTTGTAGAGGAGATGGCTATGAATAGCTATCAATGGAACTCAAGGGATAGGAAAAAGGTTGCCGGAATTCATGAGGTTGATGCGGTTACATCGTTGGCAGCACAAGTGGAATCGTTGAGTAAGAAGCTAGATGCTCTAGCTTCGCCAAGAGTTGCGGCCATCACTACTTGTAACGGTTGTGGGGGAGGACATGCTTCAAGCGATTGTCCTATTGCTATTGGAGGCACTAGTGCGGTAGAGCAGGCCGATTTTGTGGGGAATTCATATCGAGGACAAGGCCAAGGCAACCCGTATAGTGGTACATACAATCCGGGATGGAAGAACCATCCGAACTTCTCTTGGAGCAATCAAGGACAGTCATAACAGAACAAAAATAGTGCACCACCGGGATTTCAAAGTCAACAAGCTCCGAATTTAGAAAGCCGAGTGACCGGGTTGGAGGGAAAGATGACTGACCTAGAGAGAGCCCTCACACGGTTCGTTTCTTCTTCGGATGCAAGGTTCCAATCGGTGGAAGCTACTCTTCGTAATCACACCGCCTCCCTACACAACTTGGAGAACCAAGTGGGGCAAATTGTGAAGACTTTGGCAGAGAGACCTCAAGGTAGTTTGCCTAGCAATACGGAGACCAACCCAAGAGAACAACTAAAGGCAATTACCTTGAGAAGTGGTAAGGAGGTTGAGGGACATCTCCCTCTTGAGAAGGCTAAGGACTCACCCGAAGTCGTGGAAATAGAGGATGGAGCACCAAAGGAGAAAGAGGTGGCACCCCCACCTTACAAGCCGAGAATTCCCTATCCTTCACGATTGAAGAATGACCAAGACAATGAGCAATACAAGAAATTTCTGGGTGTCTTCAAGCAATTGCACATCAACATTCCATTCGCGGAAGCATTAGCCCAAATGCCCAAGTACGCGAAGTTTTTAAAAGACCTCTTGACCAATAAGAGGAAGTTAGAGGAAAGTGCATCCGTCATCCTCGATGCAAACTGTTCGGCAGTGCTACAGAAGAATATGCCAAGCAAGAGGAAGGACCCCGGAAGTTTTATCATACCGTGCAATATTGGTGATATGGGTGAGGAGATGGCACTAGCCGACTCGGGGGCAAGCATCAATGTCATGCCCTACACGTTCTTCCAAAAGCTAGGCTTGGGCGAGCCTAGACCTACCCGGATGACACTTCAGCTTGCGGATAGATCGGTGAGGCATCCGAGGGGTATTGTTGAAGATTTGTTGGTGAAAGTGGATAAGTACATTTTCCCGGTCGACTTTGTAGTGCTCGATGTAGACGAGGATGTCGAGGTGCCGCTGATCCTTGGGAGGCCGTTCTTGCGCACTTCCAAAGCTTTGATAGACATGGACGGTGGAGAGCTCACACTTAGGGTTGGGGACGACAAGCTCACTTACCGCCTCGCCGAAGCCATGCGACATTCTCTTGATTTTGATGATGCTCTATATTATCTTGATGTCACTAATGATTGCATTGATGAATATATGCAGGATATGTTTAACCCGGATCCATATGAAGGGTGGCCGGACCAAGACATGGAGACTGAAGAGGAAGAAGTGCTCGCGCTTGTTTCAGTTGAAACAGACATCAAGAAGGAGAAGGAGCTTAGAAAGAAAGTCCTTCGGAGATTGAAGAGGTCGAGACGTCGCCACAAAAAGAACCCCAACAAGAAAGGGGATGAGCATTCACGAAGTAAGGGTGTTTCACCCATGTGTGGTAACAAACTCGATAATTCTCCCTCTACCTTGTAACGATTATGCAATGCTTGCTTTCAAATTATAGGGAAGAGGGCAAATTCCACTCATGAACCTCCGTAAGGTAAGACAGGTACGTCAAGCTAAGTGACGTTAAACAAGCGCTTCTTGGGAGGCAACCCAAGTGTTTTGCAGTTTTTTCTAGGACCTAGTTTAGTTTTAGGATTGAATAAAAGTCTTAGCAATGGTGTCCAAATTTTCATGTGCATATGCTGAGTTTTCATGTGGATTTTCGATTATTTACGTGTGCCTTAACGTTAATTGACGAAGTTTGAGTCGGTTGAGTGTGTTTTCGATAGTCTTTGGTCGTGTTTTTATGGTTTATACAGGCTCTAATTGTTTTAAAAGAGTTTCTGAATTTTTCTGAGAGTCTGTACAATTTTCTAAGTAAACCAGAGAAAACACACGGCCGTGTGGAATTAACACACGGCCGTGTGTTACCAATTGGAGCTCAACCAGAGAAGACACAGGGGCGTGACTTTGCCCGTGTGAAAAACTTCAGAAGGGGCACACGGCCGTGTGGAATTAACACACGGCCGTGTGAAATTTCACAGAACTTCAACTCTTTTCCAGAGAGTCCACAGGGGCGTGTGGATGCCCCTGTGAGTGCCACTGTGCTAAGGCACACGGCCGTGTGAGATTTCCACACGGCCGTGTGAAAATTCTGCAGGAATTCCCTTTCATCCCGAGAAACCACAGGGGCGTGTGTGAGCCCCTGTGGGAGAGCTTCTCACGGCACACGGCCGTGTGGATTATTCACACGGCCGTGTGAAACATTTATTGTTTCTCGGGCGAGTCAGAGAAGCCACAGGGGCGTGTGAGGTGCCCCTGTGGACGGCCTTGTGTTCTTGGCCAAGTTGGGCACACGGCCGTGTGGATGTTTCACACGGCCGTGTGAAAATTTTTCAGAGAGCGTCTGTGTTTTCCCGAGAGTCCACAGGCCCGTGTGGGTGGCCCTGTGTAGACCCCTGTGGAGGCACACGGCCGTGTGGAATTAACACACGGCCGTGTGAGGTAGTTCAGAGAATGATCAGAGTGCGCACAGGGGCGTGTGTTAGCCCCTGTGATCCCTAATTTCTGAGGCACACGGCCGTGTGGTTACTTCACACGGCCGTGTGAATTTCCAGAACTTCAAAAGCCGCGCGTTTTTCTTATAGAAATCACTTGTGCCTCTTCATTCTCCACTCTAAACTTCTCTCCTACCCTCTCTATCACTTCCCCGACTTTCTCTGAGGTTTTTGAAGGAATTTGTTCGAGTTTTCCGGCCGTATTACTTTGTTTTTCATCTTCACCGCCGGTGAGACCTTCAGTACCTTTTTCTTCGTCAATTCTTGATTCAATTCGTTCTTTTATACAATTTTGCTTGGTTTGAATGTTTACATTACATACGAGCATGCTTAGAATGAAATTAGAACGAATTTAGATGTAAATTGTGGATTTTTAACCCCACGGCCGTGATGCTTTGCCCGTCAGAAACTCCACACGGGCGTGTGGAATTAACACACGGCCATGTGGATTTCTGCAGATTGGTTATTTTGAACTGTTTTTGATTGTTTTCTTTTCCAATCTTACAGGAATGTCTTCTAGACCCAGGAAATCGACAGGGAAGCGCCCCCGTGAGCCCACACCTCCTCCAGCAGAGACAGAGTTCAGTATAACCGAGCATCAGGTTCGGTTCGAGCGTTTATCAGGACTCCGTTTTGGATAGACGAGATATTTGGATTTGAGTATAGTGAGGAGTATTCAGGGGGGAGACAGCGTCGCAGAAGAGATTGGCGAGCTGCTCTCAGTCGGTAGCTGGGAGAGATTGATGGTTATCCGGGACTCGGTGATCCGACCGCTCACCTTAGAGGTCCTGGCGTCGTTTGAGTTCGACCGGGGGTACAGCAGTTTCACCGAGGGCACCACAGTTCAGTTCAGAGCCCTCGGTCGACATTACAGCCTCAGTATGAGCCAGTTTTCGATTGGGATGGGTCTATATGATGAGGCATACACTGAGACAGAGGAGTACTCATTGCTCCCCACAGACTACCCGGGTACCGTGACACCGCAGCAGGCGTATAGCAGACTTTGTGGTCAGGGTCAGTACGAGCCGGGTGTCTCCAAGGCTTCATGCCTTTCTCGACCTGCCTATAGATGTCTACACGCAGTTATGAGCAGATCTATTAGTGGCAGGGGAGACAGTACTGGTGTTCTGAGTCTCCAGGAGCTCCTCTACTTGTATTCGATGGTGGAGAGTGAGCCACTCCACCTGGGGCACATTGTGGCCGACTACATTCGCCATCAGGGTCAGTACCCCAGGGTAGGAGTTATCTTTGCAGGCCCCTACATCACCAGACTTCTCATTGGCCTGGGGCTCAGAGATGGAGTCAGGGGAGCAGAGAAGACGAGTGTACCAGTTCCCCTGGGCACAGATACCTTGAGGATGATGGGTATGATCCGCAGAGGAGGATCAGGGACGTATACCTGGACCATACCCCAGACGGAGCAGACTCAGGGTACACAGGCAGCTTTAGAGCCACCCCCGACGGATACACAGACCGAGGTACCCCCCACCGCGCCGGAGCCACCTCCGGTGCGGATGTTTTCACCGTCTCGAGGCCAGGACAGACTGGAGCGCCTCGAGAGCGCAGTGGGGATCCTACAGACCGAGGTGGCCGAGGTTAGGGCCACACAGATTACACAGCACCAGGAGGTGATGGCGCAGTTCCAGAGCTTGCGACAGATCTTCGAGCAGATTGTCGCCTCCTCCTCCTTCGTGGTCCGACCTCAGGTTTCTCCTCCACCACCTTCTCCCCCGACATCAGCTGATCCACCAGCAGATCCAGAGCCTCCAGCAGCACCAGAGGCCACCACTCAGGACACCGACGCTGAGGCGTCTTAGATTTTAGATTCTTTTCTTTTATTTGTCATTTCTGTATATCTTTACTTTATTTTGGACTTGTAGTACTCAGAAAGGATTCTCCTTCTGAGTATAGCTTTTATTTTGCTTTTTCTTTTTATCTCGAGTTGTATTCATTGCTTTACATTTTATATACTCGAGTTTTATTGAGCTTTACTGAACCCTCGTTTATGTGTGCGCAGATGGTCTTGGATGTAAGGATTTTGAGGAATAGTCATTGACACGGTCATGGAATCGTGTGTGCTCCACGAAACATTGAGACTCAACTCTCAATGACCTAGCTTCATCAAACGCAACACTTGGAGTTCAGGGGAGTAATGTTTCAATTGCCACTTCCACACTAATTGCTTTTATCTTTTTCACTTATTATTGTGCTTATATGCGTACATTGAGGACAATGTATATCTTAAGTGTGGGGGGGAGTTCACATTGCACACACCTTTACTTGTGCGTTCAATTGCTTATGCTAATGTAGCCTATGGCGGTTCACCTCAGTTGCAACGGTTGTATTCTTATAGTTTAGGAGAATTTTCAACATTGTATCCTATCATACTCTAGTTTTCACTTGAATTTTAGGGAATTTTTGCTCGAATCATCTTAGTACACAACTTACTCTTGGAATCTTTTGGAAACTCAATCTTGAAGTTTTTTAAGGACAAGTTTATCATCGTTCTTAGTTTTACTTTGGAAAATGCAAAAAAAAAAAAAAAAAAAGTATATGAGTTTGTAAATATTAGCTTTGTTTTAATTATGCATTTGGGGTGGCAAGAGCTACCTCCTATGATGTATGAAGCTACTCTCATAAGTCGGATACAAGTTATGCCCTAATGAGAGAAAGAGCTATTTCATGAGATGCGTGAAAGCTACTACCCCGGTAGAAAGAGCTACCTCCTCGAAAGAGTGAAAGCCACCTTTGGCGGCCGCCTAGGAAAGGGCTACCTTCAAGGATGTGTGAAGCTACTACTTCCACCACTATTTTTTGTTTTTGTATATAAATAAGTCCTTTCTAACCAAAGTTTGAGGAGTACTTGTCGGTTCTCTTGAGTAAGATCGCACACACTAACACATTTTCGAGTTTTCATCCTTTTTGATTCGAGTTTTTAGCTAGAGCATTGGTAACCTTATGCAATGTTTTGAGTTCCCCTTACTTGTAGAATGCTTCTTTTGCATGCTTTTGGTGAACCTAAGGCCGAGCACTTTCAATTGTTCTTCCCAAGTACTTTCACGTTCTATTTTCCTTGAGGACAAGCAAAAGCTTAAGTGTGGGGGGGTTTGATAAGTGCTTGTGTTATAGTATCGCGAAGCGCTATTATCTTACATTAAGCATACCTTTTATCAGATTTTATCACTAAATGTGTGCATTTGTGTTCTCTTGTGCATTGAAGGTATTGTGGAGCCTAATTGGAGAAGAAGAATGAAATTAGGTCGCGTTCGCCAATGTTGGGATGTTCTCGGACCAAGCAAGGAACGAAGCACGTATTTGGACTTGTGGATGTGTGCCAACCTCTTTTGGAGGGGCACAAAGGCAGTCACATTCACAACAAGTCCAATCCGTGTTACTTAGGAGAATCCCGCGAAAGAAGAAGACTTGAAGCAATCGGCGCGACCTACCGTTGCTTGTGTGCCCAAGTAATGGCCTCGATGAAGAACAATGGACCCGGGAGGCGTTTCGGCAAGTTACCAAGCCTGTTCAGCTGAAGATTAGTGTTCCTGAGAAGTCACACGGGCGTGTGGAAATTCCACACGGCCGTGTGTTTTGCAATTTCAGCCATCCAGTGAAGACACACGGGCGTGTGGAAATTCCACACGGTCGTGTGAAATTAATTTTTCAGCCGAGATAGAAGCTTCACACGGGCGTGTGGAAATTCCACACGGCCGTGTGAAGCCCCCGATAAGTCCAATTTTAAAGCCGCGATTCAACAATATAAAAGGGGATTTTTGCAACCTTTTGAGGGATCTTTCGACCTATCTTTTCCCCAACTTTCTGGAGCGCGGCTAGGGTTTCGGAGAGGATTTCGTGGAGGTTCTAGCGCGTCGTCGGCATCGATTTCGAGGTTCGACGTTTGCACAAGACTACGGCCACACCAATTCGAGGGGTTTTTTTCATTGATGTCTATGTTTTATGCTTTATTTCTCACATTGATGAACATGTATAGCTCTATGAGGAGCTAAACCCCTCGTGGGGTATTCGGACTTGTAAACTTTAGGGTTTCTTATGTTTCTTTGACATTGATTATTATGCTTTCCATCGTTGATGAATAAAATTGAGTTTTTAATCTTGATTATCCTTTCATATTGTTTTCCCTTAAACGTAACATTAGGGTTGAGAGCAATCTAGGCTTTCCTTTGGAGGTGTGACAACTCCTATAGGATTAGACTACTCAAGATTAAAGAGGGTTGAGAGGGAGAGTTGTGAGGTAGCAATGTACCCCTTTCCCCTTCGATGTGATTTCTCCCTACCTCCGATTCCTTGATTTAATAGCGGTCGAAATAGAGTGAAGCAATAGGTAGATAAACTCCCCTGGGGCTTAGTTACGCAAGTAATAGAGTGGAGGGTTGTAGTGAATCCTATTTGCTGGGGCTCAATCTAGACTAGGGTTCTTCCACCTGGACCAAAGGGTTAGAATTACGTATAGGAACAGGTTTAATCACTAGGAATCCCTAGAGCATAATGCAACTCCACATAGTGTGAGGTTTAGGCAGATGGACTCCCCTGGGGCTTAGTCATCTAGGTGACAGAGTGAAGGGTGTTGTGAATCCTAACACCGGGGCATAGTGTTGGAGTTAGTCACGGTTGTCCTTAGGTTTGGGACCGTGAGTCTTAGGATATCCTCGACTCAATTGACATCAATAGGAGAGTATAATATCATAGTCTTGCACTTGAAACATAGACCCTAGAGGTAGCTTGTCCGGATACCCCCCTTTACTCATTGTTAGTCCTTCTCGATTTTCCTACTTGCACTTCTTTCTTCCATCTCTCTATTTAGTTTATTGCTTTGCATTAATTTCACTCATCAATCTTATTATCGTTCTCCGTATTCTGCGTAGCTTAATTAGTGAAACCTTATATTCTATCTCCCTATTCCCTGTGGATTCGACTACCTTCTCACCAAGGTAAATTTATTACTTCGACAAACCCGTGCACTTGCGGGATACACGCAAGGGGTCGTGTCATTATGTTTTGAAGAAGAGATGAGGATGTGAGAAAGAAGTGAAAAAGAATTGAGAGAAATGGGTATATACCCGAGCCTCACAGCCTCAAGGAGGTCGTGAGGCCTAGGCCTTCCTCTCGGCCATGGGGTAGATGGCCTCAAGGGGGCCGTGATGAAGGCCGTGAGGCCTAGGCCATGGGCTCGGGAATGAGGCAGACGGCCCATCTCACGGCCCCTTGAGGTCGTGAGGACCTGGAAATCACTTAAAAGTTGAAAATTTTCTTCTCCAAATGGCTAAGGATGACATTTAAACATTATAGAACACCTCCAACTTGAAAGAAACATAAAACAAATCGATCTAATGAACAAAACGACAAGCAAAACAAGAAACACACAACAAATGAAATGATTTCACCACTCTCAAGACGATAGGAAATCGCGCGCATTGACTTATTCAATTGCAAAACTAGTAAAGGAAATTGCAACTAAAATAATAAGATGAAAACCTAGAATATGAAAATTGAACAAAAGAACCCCGAATTCTTGGGTTGCCTCCCAAGAAGCGCTTGTTTAACGTCACAAGCCTGACGTACCTTCTTACTTACCTTACGGGGGTTCATAGAGCTTGAAGTTACACCCGGTCAAGCTTGGAGCATCATTGTGGTTGAAATAAAATTTTAGTCTTTGCCCATTCACCTTGAAGGTACCACGGTCTGTGTGGGTCACCTCAACTGCTCCATGTGGGAAGACCTGAGTGACAATATATGGACCTGACCATCGTGATCTGAGTTTCCCTGAGAATAATTTCAACCTGGAATTTAATAGTAACACTTGATCTCCCTCTTTGAATTGTTTTGGGTGCTTGATATATCTGTCGTGGTAATCCTTTACTTTTTCCTTGTAAAGCTTCGAGTTCTCATATGCATTGGAGCGCCATTCATCCAGTTCATTCAGTTGTAGCTTCCTCTTATTACCTGCAAGAGTAGATTCAAGATTTAGAAATTTTATGTCCCAAAAAGCTTTGTGTTCAAGCTCAACTAGTAAGTGGCATGCTTTCCCATAGACTAGCCTATAAGGGGTAGTTCCTATAGGAGTCTTATATGCAGTTTTGTAAGCCCAGAGAGCGTCATCCAAGTGTTCTGCCCAGTCTCTTCGGTTCTGAGATACCATTTTCTCTAGTATTTGCTTCAAGTCTCTATTGGACACTTCTAATTCCCCACTAGTCTGTGGATGATACGGTGTTGCCATTTTGTGGTGCACACCATAACGCTTCAAGATTTTTATGAATTGGGTATTACGGAAGTGCTTGCCCCTGTCAGTAATGATTGCGCGTGGCGTGCCAAACCTGGAAAATAGTTTCTTCAAAAACTTTACCACTGCCCTAGCATCACTTGTTTGCAAGGCTTGTGCTTCCACCCATTTGGATACATAATCAACTGCCACAAGGATGAACTTAAATCCATGGGAGCTAGGGAATGGTCCCATAAAGTCAATCCCCCAAACATCAAAGACTTCACATGCTTGATTCCAATTCTGGGTCATCTCATCCCGGCGAGAGATGTTGCCAACCTGCTGACAACGATCGCAAGAATGTATGAATCTCTGAGTATCTTGAAATAATGATGGCCAATAGAAACCTGCATCAAGAATCTTATTTGCTGTCCGATTTGCATTATAGTGGCCTCCAGTAGGCCCTGAGTGACAGTGTTTCAAGATGCTTAGGTCCTCTGGTCAGGAGACACATCTTCGAGCAACTTGATCGGCACAAATTCGGAATAGGTAGGGATCTTCCCAAATGTAGTGCTTGACATCTGAAAAGAATTTCTTTCGTTGTTGAAAGGTGAACCATTTTGGGATAACCCCTCCAACCAAATAGTTGGCAAAATCGGCAAACCAAGGTGGCTCTTTCTCATCCGTAACTTGAATGATGTACAAATGTTCTTCGGGAAATGAATCCTTGATGTCTTTCTCAGTCATGGTTTCCCTATTGGGATTCTCTAAATGAGACAAGTGATCAGCTGCAAGATTTTCTGCCCCCAGGCTTGTCCTTGATTTCAAGATCAAACTCTTGAAGGAGTAACACCCATCTAATCAACCTCGATTTGGCATCTGAATTGCTAAGCAGGTATCTCAAGGCTGAATGATGAGTATGCAACACAACTTTGGACAGGACTAAGTAGGAACGGAATTTATCAAATGCGAACACCACTGCAAGTAATTCTTTTTCAGTCGTAGTGTAATTCTCTTGAGCTCCAGTCAAGGTTTTGCTCACATAATAGATGGGATGGAAATGTTTGTCTCGGCGTTGCCCAAGAACCGCACCCACTGCGAAATCACTTGCATCACACATCAGTTCAAATGGGGAATCCCAATCCGGAGCTACTACTATAGGAGCTTGAACTAACATCTTTTTTAGTGTAAGAAAAGCTTTCATGCATTCATCGCCAAATTCTAATGGGACATCTTTTTCCAACAACTTTGTCAAGGATCTAGCAATTTTTGAGAAATCTTTGATGAATCTTCTATAAAAACCTGCATGTCCCAAAAAACTTCTAATGGCTTTCACTGAAGTTGGGGGAGGTAGCTTTTCTATGACAGAGATTTTTGCCTTGTCTACCTCAATTCCATCTTTTGAGATCTTGTGACCCAAGACTATCCCTTCTTCTACCATGAAATGGCATTTCTCCCAACTTAGTACAAGATTGGTTTCCTCACACCTAATGAGAACCCGCTCAAGATTTTTGAGGCAACAATCAAATGTGTCACCGAAGATGGAAAAGTCATCCATAAACACCTCCAGGAAATCTTCCACCATGTCTTCAAAAATTGCCATCATGCATCTTTGGAAAGTCGCAGGGGCATTGCAAAGTCCAAAAGGCTTTCGGCGATAGGCAAATGTTCCATAAGGACATGTGAATGTGGTCTTTTCTTGATCTTCTGGTGCAATGGGGATTTGAAAGTACCCAGAAAATCCATCCAAGAAACAGTAGTAGGAGTGCCCTGCTAGTCGCTCAAGCATCTGGTCAATGAATGGTAGCGGAAAATGGTCTTTCCGAGTGGCATCATTCAATTTTCTATAGTCAATGCAAACACGCCACCCAGTGATGGTTCAGGTTGGAATTAACTCATCATTCTCATTGGTGATTACGGTCATCCCCCTCTTTTTAGGTACTACTTGCACTGGACTCACCCATTCACTATCAGATATTGGGTAAATAATGCCCGCATCGAGAAGCTTAATGACTTCAGCTCTTACCACATCCTTCATATTCGGATTAAGTCTTCTTTGAGGTAGAACTGAAGGTCTGTGATTGTCTTCCATCAAAATTTTGTGAGTGCAAAAGGATGGATTTATCCCCTTTATGTCGGCTATCTTCCACGCAATTGCTTTCTTGTGTTGTTTCAAAACATTCACTAACTTTCTCTTCTGTTCAGCTGTTAGATTCGCAGCAATGATGACTGGAAGCTAAGTCCCTCCCCCGAGGAAGGCATACTCAAGGTGCTCGGGCAACTTTTTCAGCTCTAATTCGGGTGCCTCCTCTGTTGAAGGCCTTAAGCTCTTATTTCTCAGTTTATCGCACTGAACTGCATCCTCCTCTTCCTCTGACTCTGAACTTCCATCCAAACAATCATTTATGCTAAACACACATTACACAGCAAATTCCTCTAAGTATCTTTGATCCTCTATTAATTCAACCATCTAACTTGACTGGGGTGCTTGGGATCCCTCCAATTTTTGGAACAGTGACCCATTAAGGACTCTAACACTCTCAGTTTGCGGAACCACCACATTATTCATGTATTCTGTGAATAGTGTCTTCAATGCGTCACCCGTGTTTTCTAAGGTTGAGCCTTCCCATGGCTTAAATATGCAAAAGGAATTATCCTGAATATATGACAAGTGCTGTTTAGGTGGTATCCACTCCTGCCAAATCTCAGTCATAATTGACCCATACCCTTGTGTAGAGTTTAGGTTTGCCATGTATGGTACCTTGCACAAAGTAGAAAAGATAGAGCAAGTTAAGCTCAAACGAAATGAAAACAAAAGAAAAGAAAAGAGACAATAAATAAATGGCTAGAGCAATAAGCTAGAAGTTTCCTAGAATCCGTTAAATGCTTCCCCGGTAACGGCGCCAATAACTTGGTAAGAGGAATCCCGCAGGCGTACGGGGCCGCCAAGTAATACCTAGTGCAAAAGCACAAGGATCGTATTCCACGGGGCTAAGGGTCTACTATTACTCCTTCATCACCTATTTTCTAACCTAACATCTCAACATGGTTTTGGTGCTCTAATTAAAGCAAGAAATAAGAACAATATGTATAAACAAATTTAAAGTCAAACACAATGGTTGCAAGTGCTATAATGATGAATGAAGTCCTGTGGATGTGGATCCTTTTGAGGGATCATCATGAAACATGGATGAACAGTAAAAGAGTAGTTTGGGTGATTTAGACTAAAGGATTTCAAGATTAGATCAACCCCAATTTCTCGGTGATTGAACCCTAATCCCATATGAATACCTAGTGGAATTTCTTCCAAACCGGTATTCCTACGATTGCATTAAGTACAAGAAGATCCCAATATAAGGGTACCCTAAACCCTAGTTTACCCTTATGCATCGGAGGGCTATTGATATCCAATTTCACGGCAATACCAATACAAGAAACCCCTTTTTGTTCATCGTAGATCTAATACATGTGAGTAGGTCACGTCTACGTGTACAACTCAATCAAGAGCTACGGATTTCTCCTTTGAGGTAGCTCTAGGCATGAAACACAATGAACAAAATCATAAATCAACCCAAACATGATATTAAGTGCAAATCATCCAAAATACATGATGAACCCCCCAAGATTCACTGACATCCGGTGGCCTCGGGGGTCTAGTGTGCCATCATACAAGTAGTAACAACAAGATAAAGTAAATCACTCAAAAAGCTCATAAATGACACTCGCTAGATGAAATGATGAAGGAGAAGGTGGAGATCTGGCCGAATGACGCTTCCCTCGCCCAAAGGGTTACCAAATGACGCTTTCCCTCGGCTTGGCACCTTGCTCCCTTGATGGTGAAGCTCTCCTCTTGTTGGTGATGCTCTTTCCCCCTTCTTTGGCTCCTAATCGTCGTCTTCCAAAAGGTATTTTCGTTCTCCTCTTTGATGTGCCGGCCAAAAAGTTCCCCTCTTGAGCCCTAGAACTCCCAATTTATACCCCCGAAGCATACGGGCCGTGAAGGGGGCCGTATGGATGTAGATTGGATCAAGGAAACCCCAAATCCCGAGCCTCACTGGGTAGTTAACTGGGTGGTTAACTGGGCAGTTAACTGGGTAGTGAAGGATAGGCAAATCTTGCTGGAAACTCTTTACTGGGTCGCAGACTGGGTCATGAGATCCTCACGGGGTGGCAGATGGGGCCGTGAGGCTTGGGCAAAGTTCTCAGGATTTTTCTTGCTCGAAGACCCCCAGGTGCTATAGTACCTGTTACAGTACCGCGCCAAGGTTTTTCTTCTCTTTTCTGCCCAAAATGTGTGCTCGCGATCTCCATGGCTTCTACCTGCCCTACAAAAAAATATGACTCGATTAAGCTTAAAAACGGACACAAAACGTAACGAAATACATACAAAGTGTACTAATTAAGTATAATAGACACTTATCATCGACCGTAGCCGCGGCGGGGAAACGTGGGAGAGGGAGTGCGAGCACGTCATCCGATCTTCATTTCGACAATGAAATCTTTCAAGAACGCTACGAAAACCTCCGTTCAAAACCTTTTGGTCAAACCTGTGTCATTGATTGGGCAGTGCTTGAGCAGTTAGGGCTCGCTTATGACGTCCGACAACTAGTTGGGTTTGATCGTTGGATTTACGACCACAATTTCCTTCGGAGCATGCACTATCCTGGCCTTCCTCTTGAATTTCCTGCGCATGTCGAACCGCGGTATTTTTGGCGCACTATCACAACGGCAACTGGCCAAGACTCCAAAAAAGCGTCTCTTCTCCGTAACCCGGCTCACAGATATATTCACGCATTATCGAGCCGATCTCTGACGGGCCGGGCTGATAGCACAGGGGTAGTGTCTCGAATGGATTTGTTAATCATGTATAGCATGATAAACCGCTACGCCATCAATATAGCCTGCATCGTGGCTGAGTGTCTTGCTTGTCATAATCAGCATCCACCTGTTGGCATCATCTTCGCAGGACCTTACGTTACTCGCCTAGTGCGTGGTTTGGGTGCCTTAGGTCACATTCATTCTATGGAAAGAGTTGGGGGATCAGTTGCGCTCGGAATTTAGGTTCTTCGAGCTATAGGCCTTGTACGGCGCCGCGGGTCTTCCTATACCCTCGCACCGCACATTGAAACCTCGTCTGACTCAGATGATGATACCAGTGCTCCAAGAGCCCCGCGGGGTGGGCGATCATAACCACGCACTGATCATCCCCTTACCCTTATAGAGTTACATCACGAGCTCCAGGACATGCGCGACACACAGCAGCAACAGGGGGATGACATCACCAGGCTTATTCAAAGGCAACAGGAACTTCTCCGTGGCCAACAGAGCCTCATCACCCTACTGCAGCACCCCCCATCTCCAGAGACCTCTGCACCACCTGCTTCCACCGACAACTGGGACAACTGGGATTAGAGCTCATTTCCCTTTAGTTTTATTTTCTTGCTGTTGGTGTGCTTTTGTGTGTTGTTTGTTTTTGTTGTAGTCTAGTGGATTTGGGCCTATCCCTACTACTTTGTTGTTGTTATTTCACTTTGGCTTGTGAACTTGTGTTAATGTTATGCAATTCCATATTTTAGTTTTTTGGGTTTGATGGATACTTGATTTGGCGTCTCTTCTCCTTATAGGATGAACTAGATGTGATATGTTTGCTTTTCTCCAACTTCTGAGATATTTTTGCAAGTCCGCCCCGAACTCACCATCCACATGAATCACACCTCATGTTTCGGGGAAGTTCACGAACCCACCTTCTTTATTTTCATAGCATATTTGTTCTTTGCCGCTGACTTAGGTACATTGAGGGCAATGTATTACTCTAAGTGGGGGGTGGGTGTGTATGTTCTGGTCTACTTATGTTTTTTGTGAACTTGTATGAAAATTTCTGAAATGTTGCATGATTGTTAACCAAGGACGGCATGCTTAGTTGTGAATGTATTATAGCATGAAACTATGATAGACGCTAAGCTATTTGTGACCCTGCACTCTTAAGATTTTCGTGTCATTCTTGGCATTCCTTGCACTTACCCCCTAGGTAGAACCTTGTACACCTAGGCGAGGAACAACAGTTACCTTCGTGACCCTCTTAGTTGCTAACCCATTCGAGTGGTTTCGTGCCTTGATGTGTTAGGCATGCTTTCTAATAAACTTTTAAGGACTTTCCTCTTCATTGTTCTTGCGATATTGTAAAAATAAAAAGTGGGAAATCTAATAAAGAAAAGGGACAGTGCTCCTCTGCCCTACTAGCAAACTAACCTGGGGTTCTTGCTCCTAACCAGAGTGTTCCCCTCGCCAAAAGCTATAAAGGCATGAGCGTGTATATATGAATGTGCAAAGCTTCAGGTAATGTGGATTTGCAGTTTATGTTAGTCTCGAAGAAAAATATAAAAACATGTGTGTACAGCAAAATAATGTTTTATGACCGGTATTTGCTCGAATAGAAGAGGAAAGATCTTTGGGGGTTTACTAGGAGTATCCCTACCATCTCAAGGCCGAATTCCACTAAGTGGCGTGAATTGCCTCAAGAAGTGGTCCTCGGGGTCCTGTCTACCTTGCCTGGACTACAGGGTTTCGAACTAGGGAGGTTGCACACACACATCACGATATGGCCAATGAATGCATGGAAAATCCTAAGTGGTTCTGGCTTGGTGTTTTGAGTTCTACTTTTGCTTTAATACTACTTGCTAGCCTGAGGTTGTGCATTTAGTCACTTATCTGCCCTTGTTGTTCTTCATGGTTGTTTGCTTGGGGACAAGCAAATACTCAAGTGGGGGGTATTTAATAGGTGCCTAAATACATCATGTTTTAGTTATAAAATTTGTTTACTTTCATGCAACTTATTTTCATTTCGATGACATTTGGTGTGCTTGATGGGTTCATTTTTGTTTCAGGGCTTTATGGACCGTTGTCGCGATGAAAATACGTATTTGATTTGTTCCAGAGGAAAATAAGGAAGAAAGAAAATCGTTACATGCTCCGGACGCCAAGGGACATGCGCGCAATGCTCACACTGAGCATTTGTGCGACCACTGTGCAGCCCCGCATAGTGGCCACACACAGGCTCCAGAAGCCTGTGCATAGGGCCGCACACTGGCCGCACACCATGGCCAGAAGCATGTGTGGCTGATGTGTAGCCCCACACACTAGCCGCACAACACAGCCAGAAGGCTGTGCAGCTACTGTGCGGCCCCGCATAGTGCCCGCACAGCCTCGGGGTATTTAAGCTGCTCTTCAAGGGTTTTGGAGTGTATTCTTGGGCTGTTGGTTCTCATCCGACCCTCACTCTCCATCTGGCCATTATCTGTCATTCTTGGGGTGAATTCAGTGGGAATTGTAGGAGAGAAGAAGGGGAGAACGTAGAGAAGCATCAAGAGCTCGACGGCACGGATCCGACGAGCTACCATTATTACCTTCTAGTCAACATTTCAAGAGGAGTTTTCTTGTTGATTGTATGATGAACTATATGTATTGTGACCTCTCCTATTTTGTTATGTCGAACTAAACTCCCAACGCCACTGGGCTCCCGGTGAACCTTGGGAGGAAACTTTTGTACGGATGACTTTATTTCTCTTTGAATGAATGTGTTTGGCTTGTGTGTTTTGTTTTAATTCATCATTATCTAGTTCATTCTACAATGGATGGATTCCGTAAAATTAATTATGAAAAATACTCGATTGGCGGGATGCTAGATTGTATTAGGTCTTATGATAATTAAAGAGGGTTTCATTGTATTAATACACTGGAGGTTCCGGGTGTTGGTAGCCTTCCGCGCGATTAGGGTTATTTTAGCCGAGAGTGTGCATTAGAATAACCCTGATCAAGACTCCTTGTTCTCATTGACATCGTAGGGGTATCTCCTGGATAGGGGAACCCGTACTGGATTAGGGCTACACCACGGAGGTTCCGGGGTAGTCGACATCAGAGTCTAGCGGACCAAAACCAAGCCACCTCTATCTTTATAATTGTTATCGTCATCTGTACTCGGTCTTCTCCCAGGGGACCAAAACCAAGCCAACTCTATTCTTCATCTCCATTCCCGTTCGGATCGCGTTTTGTTTTACTTTTACTTTCTCGTTATTTCTTTTATTTTCAATCTTATAATCACTCCAAACCTGTTTCGTTCGACTAAACAGTGAACCCCAAAGGGAAGTAATAGTAGATCTCGGGACTCTTGGGAATACGACCCTCTCGTGCCTGCACGAAAGGTTTTTACTTGATGACTTGTGCACTTGCGGCCGGGGAGTCGCGTGCTCACTCCTTAGTGTGTCGCGTGGCGTCCATCAAACCTCAATTCCAGCACTTGAAACCTTGTGTCCTAAAACAATCCCTTCTCTTACCATGAAATGGCATTTCTCCCAGTTCAGAATTAGATTAGTTTATTCACACCGTGTAAGGACCCGATCCAGATTTTTCAAACATCCTTCAAAAGAATCTCCGAATACAGAAAAATCGCCCATGAATACCTTCATGAAGTCTTCAATGAATTCATTGAAAATTGCCATCATGCATCTCTGGAATGTTGCTGGTGCATTGCATAATCCAAATGGCATCCGTAGATAGGCGAATATGCCATAAGGACTTGTGAATGCCATCTTTTCTTGATCTTCTGGTGCCACTAGAATTTGCAAATACCCGGACATCCCATTAAGGAAACAATAATACTGATGGCCAGCAAGATGCTCGAGCATCTGATCAATGAATGGTAAGGGGAAATGATCCTTCTGAGTTGTATCATTCAGCTTCCGATAGTCAATGCAAATGCGCCATCCAGTCACTGTATGGGTGGGGATTAATTCATTGTGGTCGTTCAATATAACCGTTGCCCTCCTTTTTTTTGGCACCACTTGTACCGAGCTTACCCATGGGCTATCTGAAATGGGGAAGATAATAACAAAATCTAGATGCTTCTTCACTTCCTTCTTGACTATCTCCATCATATGAGTGTTTAATCTCCATTGGGGTTGCATCTTAGGTTTTATATTTTCTTCCATTAAAATCTTATGTGTGCAGAAAGACGGATTGATTCCCATGATGCCAGAGATGCTCCAAGCTATGGCTTTTTTGTGCAATTTAAGTAAATTCACCAATTTCTTCTTTTGTTCAGCATTAAGGGCGGATGAAATAATAACTAGCAAGTTTGGATTATTTTGCAAGTAAACATATTCCAAGTGTGCAGGTAACTCTTTGAGTTCCTGCTCATCAAAACATGACATGTCTGATTCTGACTCTATCACTCCCTCCTCGACGACCATGTGAAGATGATCACTGCTTAATTCACAACTGAGTTGCATACTTTCTGGTTCCCGCTAGGTCCGTTTATGACAGCCAAAATGTGTACCAAACAATCCCCATGCTCTTGATACATTTGACACTGTCCAGAGACTGTACTAACAAACTCATTCCACTGATCAGTCTGACTGCAAAAATTTGAGATTAAGCTAGCTAACCCGTGCTCATCACATGATTCATTATGTCCCTCGCTCTGACCAGGGATGTGTGAATAGCAATGCAAAGCGGCCGATAATTCTTCCATGGTAATAGTTCATCGCTCCCTGTAATGATCTTGACCATGTTAAAAATGAATAAAATTAAATGAAACAAGTATTCACAAGAAAACGGAATATTCACAAACTAGATCACCAAAGTCCTAATGTTCGAAAGAGTGAACAGATTCCCCGGTAACAGCGGCAAAAACTTGTGTGTTATCCGCAAGTGTACAGGTCGCACACAAGTAATATAATGGTACCCCATAAGGGGTAGCATTGTCGAACCACAGGGAACTGATAAGTGTCTAAATACATCACGTTTATTATATATATTTTATACACTTTCATGCATTTTTCTATGACTCTGATGCCCTTTACGCGCTTTTCTTGTTAATTATCATTTCAGTACATCGGAAGACCATCTAGTGCGTGTTTGAGTTTCTTTTGGCATCATCAAAGAATATATTGAAGCTCACATGTATCCTCAAGTTTCGGGCAAGAAAAGAGTGGATTTCAGGCCGTTTACTATAGCGATTTTAATGTAGCACCATTACTGTAGCAGTGCGCGGGCACTGTGCGGCCTGCACACCGCCCGCACAAGGCAAACAGAAGGATGTGCGGGCACTGTGCGGCCCGCACAGTGCCCGCACACGCACGGGCTGAAGAGAAGATTGTTTGGTTATTTAAGGCTTCTAGGGCTTGTTTTATGGTGTCTTTGGCCACCTTCTCCTCCATCCTTCTCCACTATCATCTCCACCACCCTCCATCATCATCTCCATCATTCTCCATCATCACCACTGGATTGGAGAGGCAATTTGAAGAGCAAAACTCAAGGGGAGAAGAAAGGAAGCACTCAAGGAGATCATCACGGAGCTCAACCGGTGCGGATCCGGCGAGCCTTTGTCACCACCTTCTAGCCTACATCTAAGGGAGATTCTTATGAGCATTTTCATTGTTTATTTTGTGTTTTCTCTCTTTTGATGTGGAACTAGCCTCCCAAGGCCAACGGGCTCCGGTGAACCTTGGGAGAGGAACTTGTATGGATGATGATACTTATTTATAGATGATTGTTGGCTTGTTTGTTTGATTTCAATCTATTGTTTTAATGTTCAACCTACAATGGATGGATTCCGTAGGTTTTGATTCATGAATTGTATGTGTATGGCGCGATGCTTGCATGTATTAGGTCGCACAATGATTGAAGGGGGATTCAATGTGCCGGTACACCAGAGGTTCCGGGTGCCGGTAGCTCCCCTCGTGGTTAGGGTTGTTTTAGCCGAAAGCGCGCATTAGAATAACCCTAACCAAGACTCCATGTTCCCAATGACATCGTAGGGGTATCTTCTGGATAGTGGAACCCGTATTGGATTAGGGCTACACCACGGAGGTTCCGGAGTAGTCGACTCTCGAGTCTAGCGGATCAACCCTAGCCAACTTAGCACTCAACTTCCTATATTCATCCTAACTTGTTCTTCTCCCAAGGGGATCCTCGCCCAAGGCCTCTAGTTTTCATTGCTACTTGTTCTTTTTATTGCTTGAATGGTGCGCCTTAGTCCATTTTGTTTATAGCTTTTCTTTTATCTATATTTTCGTATTTGTGTTTTATACAACAACTCTTGAATTGATCGACTAGATAGTGACATCTAGGAGGAAGTAATAGCAGATCTTGGGGCCCTTGGGAATACGACCCTCTTGCGCTCGCGTGAGAGGTTATTACTTGACGACCCGTGCACTTGCGGCCGGGGAGTCGCATGCTAGCTCTTTAGCTTGTCGCGGGGCGACCATTAGGAACTGCACTCAAAGTACTGATTGATCATCTATTGTCTAGTGAACACAAGTTGAAAAGGGGATTGAATGATAAAACACTAAAGTAAAGATAGAAAGGGTGGAAATGGAGGAGATTAGAATTGACTATTCGGCGATACAAGAGTAATCCCTCAGGGCAATCACTAAGACTAGTGCACGCTATCTTGCACTAAATGTCTACCAAGTGCATTCCAAAGATAAAGGTGTGTGCTCACAAGCAATGTTGCATCTATGGGTTCTCAAATACACAAAGTTTTGCTAAGATAACTGCACGTTGGTCACAACCAAGCTACACACCTTGTTTTACCCTAATAACTGTGTACATACAACACAACAAAACATGCAACACAAGATTAAACACAGAAATAAATTAGAACTCCGTAGAACAATTAGAAGCAAGTGCACAAGCATTACAATTTGTCAATGTCCACAACCCTGGGCACTATGGCCAGTTAGCCCCTCATGGGTAGGTACAACAAGGAAAGAACAATGAAAGAATAAGGGGAGAAAGATAAGGCTCCCTTCTACGCGTTGAATGACCTTCCTTGCCGAGACCTTGCGCAAATCCCACCTCTTGTGGTGCCTCAAACTCGTTCTTTATCTCCTTAAGTGGTGTGGAGAAGCTTGATCTTCGATCTCATCAACGTCCTCCCGGTGGAGAGAAGAATCCCCGAACAAAGATGACAAAGAAACACTAAGTTCTGGAGTTAAAAAGGCAATTTCAGGGCCTGACACAGCATGGACACGGACGTTTTAAGACAGTGCACAATTCTGGGGGAAAACAGAGAGAATCTCTTAAGATTTTCTGCAGCACAGGCATGGGCGTGTGGTGACCGTGTTCTGCCTGGGACACTCCCGTGTCAGGATTTTGCTACTTTGCTCTCGAGGCTGGCATTTTCAGTGAATCAGACACGACCATGTCCTGCCCGTGTCAGCAAGTTCTAATCCCTCAGTCGACGCACACTCAAGAAGCGCACTCAATTTTACTCCAAAGTGACTCAAGCCCATGAATCCTACAAAAAGAACATAATACCATGAATAGCACTAAATCTACACAACAAATATGCCAAAGGACACAAAAAGAATATAATAAAGGGCATGAAAACATGATATAAAATGCACTCATCAGACACATGCCCGTGTGTCTTCTCTAGATGACTTAGAAAAAATTACAGACTCTGCATACAAGTTCTAGAACACTTATACTATGTACAAAGATTGCAAACCTGCAAAATTTATGACTAGAGATCCATGATAACACACTCAAACAACCTCAAACTTCGTCAATCACAATAAGGCACATGAAAAACACAAAATATCCATGAGAAAATCATGGCACACATGTATGAAAACCAAAACAACTAAACTAAGACTTTTATTCATGCTAAACTAAACTAAGTCCTAGAAAAATAGTAAAAACTTGGGTTGCCTCCAAGAAGCTCTTGTTTAACGTCACTAAGGTTCATGAATAAAAATTGCCCTCTTAACTACAACTTGAAAGCATGCAGAACATAACCTTTGCAAGTTAGACGGGGAATGATCAAGTTTATTACCACACAAGGGTTTGTCATCCTTACTCCGTGATTGCTCATCCCCACTAGCCTTAGGGCATTTCTTGTGGCACCTTTTTGCTCTCTTCAGCTTTTGGATCATCCTCTTCATGACTCCCGGGGCAAGGTTCACTTCTTCCACTAGACCAATCGATGAAATGTCTTCATTCTCTGCTTCTTGGTCTAGCCACCCCTCACATGAGTCTGGATACATCATTTCCTGCATATATTCATCAATTAACTCATCAGTAGAGTTAAGATAATATAAAGTATCATCAAAGTTAAGAGAGTGTCGCATGGACAAGGTGAGGCGATATGTAAGCTTGTCGTCTCCAACTCTCAAAGTCAACTCCCCACCATCCATGTCAATAAGTGCCTTGGAAGTGCGCAAAAATGGCCTCCCAAGAATCAATGGAACCTCAACATCCTCATCGACATCCAACACCACGAAATCCACAAGAAAGATATACTTGTCAACTTTCACGAGCATGTCTTCGATGATACCCCTCGGATGTCTACCTGATTAGTCGGTGAGTTAAAGTGTTATCCGAGTGGGTCTAGGTTCTCCCAAGCCTAGCTTCTGAAAGGACGTGTAAGGCATGACATTGATGCTAGCTCCTGAATCCACCAATGCCTTTTCTTCACCAAAATCTCCAATGTTACAAGGAATGATGAAGCTTCCGGGGTCCTTCTTCTTGTTCGGCATATTCATTTACAACACTGTCGAGTAAGTAGTATTTAATATCACAGATGCACTCTCTTCTAATTTTCTCTTGTTGGTCAAGAGATCCTTCAAGAACTTTGTATACTTAGGAATTTAAGACAACGCCTCCATGAATGCAATGTTAATGTGCAACTGCTTAAATACCCCAAAAACTTCTTGTATTACCCGTCATTTTGGTCATTCTTCAAATTCGAAAGATAAGGGATTAATGGCTTGTAGGGTGGGGATGCCACCTCCTTCTCTTTGGTTATCTCCTCAACCTCCACATCCTTGGATGATTCATTCCTTGTCTTCTTGAGGGGTACTCTACCCTCAATTTTATGATCACTTCTCAAAGTGATGGCCTTCACTTTTTCTCTCGGATTTGTTTCTGTGTTGCTAGGCAAGCTTCTTTGAGGTCTTTCAGATAGAGACTTCACAATTTGACCCTCTTGGTTCTCCAAGTTATGCATCCAATGATTGGACAAACCTTGTAAGTGCCTTCTCCAAATCGGTCATCTTGTTCTCCAAACCTGACACCCAGTTCTCCAAATTCAGTGCTTGTTCTTGTTGGAAGCCCAATGGTACATTAGTCTTTTGTTGTTGGCCTTGGTTCCTCCACAACAAGTTTGGGCTATTTCTCCACCCTGGATTGTAGATGCCACTATATGGATTTCGTTGGCCTCTTATTGCATTATCTACAAACTCCACTTGTTCTACCGGAGAAGTACCACCAATTACAAATAGGGCAATCACTAGGAGCATGTCCTCCCCCGCATCCAGTACAACTCATAATGGTTACCACTCTAGGGGAAGTTAGGGTATCCAACTTCTCACTCAATGACTCAACTTGGGCCGCCAATGAGGTGAGTGCATCTATCTCATGAAGTCCGGCTACCTTTTTCCTATCCCTTGAGTTCTACTGATAGCTATTCAAAGTCATCTCTTCAATGAGGTGTCGGGCTTCTTCGGGGATCTTGCTTCCTAAGGTACCTCCTGTTGCAGAATCAAGTAGTTGCTTTGTGTTTGGATTCAACCCATTGTAAAAAGTGTGGATAATCATCCACTCGGAGAATCCATGATGTGGACATTTCCTCAGGAGATCCTTGAAACTGTCATACGTCTCAAAAAGAGACTCCAAGTACTGATCGATGCCCTAGGTAATGAGTGTAACCAATGTCTTGGTTTCCCCTTCAAGGAAAATGGGAAGGCTCTCAATCTGATAGCATCATCCATTACTCCATTAATCTTGAGCATGTTGCACACCTCCAAGAAGTTCTTAATATGACTATTTGGATCCTCGTCGGCCAATCTATTAAATTGTGCATACTGCTATAGCATTTGGATGAAGCTTGCCTTGCACTCAAAGTTATGAAATGTAATCAGTGGCCTCATAATACTTGATTGTGTGCCCAAAACCGCGGGTCTTGCAAAATCAGAGAGTGCCCTCTGCGCTCATGTTTTTCTGCCATAGTGTCAGACCCTTAAGTATCTATCTCAGCTTGATTAGACTATTCTTACACATGTTCTTTTCCTTGTCTATGAGTTCTCCTTCAAATTTTTGAATCTTCCTCAAGCAATGTCGAAGGGTTGCCTCGGGTCATAACCTGGAACTAACATCAAAGAAAGAAAACAAATAAGAATGATGGAAGAATAAGAAAATGTGAAATAGAATGAATGATGAATATCTAAAATAGTAAAGTACAAATGTCTCTAAAATGCCTACTCCCTAGCAATGGTGCCAAAAACTTTTACACGCCCCTTGCGTGAGTGTTTTGCAAGTTGACAGGGTCCCCGAAAGTGCACGGGTTTGTCGAAGTAGTAAAAGTTACCCCGGTGAGAGGGTAGTTGAATCCACAGGGAATAGGGAGTTAGAGTATGAGATTTCACTATTAAAACTATGCGAAGTACGGAAAAGTAATAATCGATTCGTGTGTGAATTGTGAGAACAACTATACTAAAAGACAGGAAATTAAATAGAGAGAGGTGAAAGATTAGAGAGTGCAAGAAAAAGAGATTAAGGAGGATTTAACAATGAATGAAGTGGGGTATCCGGACAAGTTACCTCTAGGATCTATGCTTCTAGTGCAAGACTATGCTGTTATACCTTCCTATTGATGCTAATTGAGTCGAGGAAATCGTTAGACTCACGGTCCCAAACCTAAGGTCAACCGTGACTAACCCCAACATTATGCCCCGGTATTAGGATTCACAACAACCCTTCACTCTATCGCTCGCCCGATTAAGTCCCAGGGGAATACATCTACCTAAACCTCACACTACGTGGGATTGCATTAAGTTCTAGGGATTTCTAGTGATTAAACCTGTTCCTATGTGTAGTTCTAACCCTTTGGTCCAGGAGGAAGAACCCTAGTCTAGATTAAGCCCCAGTGCATAGGATTCACTTCAACCCTTCACTCTGTTACTCGCGTAACTAAGCCCCAGGGGAGTTTATCTACCTAGCACTTCACCCTATCTTGACCGCTAATAAATCAAGGAAACGGAGGTAGGGAGAAATCACACCGGAAGGGAAAGGGGTACATCGCTACCTCACAACTCTCCCTCTCAACCCTCTTCAATCTTGAATAGTCTAATCCTATAGGAGTTGTCACACCTCCAAAGGAAAACCTAGATTGCTCTCAACCCTAGTGTCACATCTAAGGGAAAACAATAGCAAAATAAAATCAAGATTGAAACTCAATTCTTATTCATCAATAATTGAAAAGCATAATAACAATGTCAAAGAAACATGATAACCCTAGAATTTACAAGTCCGAATACCTACAAGGGGTTTAGCTCCTCATGGAGCTATACATGTTCATCAATGTATGAAATAAAACACAAAGTAAAGACATAGATGAAAACCCCCTTGCGTATGGTGTGGCCGTGGTCTTGTGCGGGCACCGGACGTCGGTGACGATGACGATGACGCGCTCTAAACCTCCACGAAGTCCTCTCCAAAACCCTAGCCGTACTCCCCGAAGTTGGGGAGAAGAATAGGTCAAAAAATATCTCAAAAAGTCTCCAAATCGGGCTTTTATAATGTGGAGTCGCGGCTTTAAATTTGATGAAAACAGGATTTCACACGGCCATGTGGAATTTCCACACGCCCGTGTGAAGTTTCTGGAATTCTGATTTTCGGCCGACTGTGAACAGTAACTTGCTACATTGTTTTGCTACAGTGCTGCTACAGTAATTATGCTGAAACGCTCCAGGATTCGTCATTCTTCATCGAGGCCATTGAATTGGGCACACAATCAACGGTAGATCGTGCCGATTGCTTCGAATCGCCTAATTGGTGAAGTTCTCATTGTTGGCATGAGTTAGACTTATTGTGAATGTGACTGCCTTTGTGCCCCTCCAAAGAAGGCTGGCACACACTCACAAGTCTTTGCTCACGCCTTGCTCCTTGCTTGGTCCGAAAATCTTCCCAACAATGCCAAACACGACCTAACTTCGTTCCTTTCCTTCATTTTATCTTCACAACCCTACAATGCAAAAAAGTAAACAATTGCACACTTTTTAGTGATAAAATCTGATTAAATTAATGCTCATTGCAAGATAATAACACTTCGCATTACTATAACACGAGCACTTATCACAAGTGCACGGGTCGTCGCAGTAATAAAATTTACCCCGGAGAGTGGGTAGTCGTACCCACAGGGAATAGTGCTTAGAGACAAAATTTATCACTACTTAGCTATGAAGAAAATCGATGATGAGAGAGATCAGTAATAGAGTGTAAAAGAAAATAAAAGAATGTAAGAAGAGCAATGAGAGTAAAAAGACGTAATCGATATGAAGATGGGGCACCTGGACAATGCTCACCCTAGAATTATTGATTCAAGTGCAAGACTAATATTATAATTCCTAATTGATGCATTAATGAGTCGTGCAAATCAAAGACACACGGTCCCAAACCTAAGGTCAACAGTGACTAGCCCTCTATACTATGCCCCTGTGCAAAGTGCTACCCTCAACGCCACACACTATGTGTGACTGCATGGGGTTCTAGGGACTCCAATTGATAAACCCTATTCCCTAATGTAAACCTAACTCTTTGGTCCAGGCGAAAGGCCCATAGCCATAATTAAGCCCCAGCACTAAGATTCACTAGATCACTTCACTCTGTTGCTTGCGCAACTAAGTCTCAGTGGGTCGTATTTCCAAGGGCCAAGGAACTAATATTACTCCCCCTTCATCTATTTCCTAACCTAGCAATTCGATTGTCATGCAATAATTACAAAATGGAGAAAGAAATAACTAAAATGAGATCCGGGCTACTACTACACACATTTAGCAAACAAGGGAGAATCAAGCATGCGAAGGCGTGATTTGGATAACGAATCCCCTTAGGGTTGTCATTAAGCCCTGAATTTAGGATGAAATGTTATGATGGTAGTTGGGCCAAGAGATTCCTAAATTAGGTCACCCCGATGGTCACGGTGATAACACCTAATCCGGTACGAGTATTGGAATACGGAATCACTTCCGCCCAAATCCTCGTACGATTGCCTTACGCCTACGGAAATCTCAAATTAGGGCCGAACTCAACCTAGGTGAAGCCCTAATGGTTGGAGGGGTACAAATACCCGATGGTCACGGTGTATTCGTACATGTATCCCTTCCAAGCCTAGTGTGTCTAGTACAAGGGCGATGGTCACGCAACCGAGTACAACCTAGAAGTTGAAATACAGAGTTCTCATGCAAATCAACGCATCAAAGTACACAAGGCTTGAACCACAAACTACAAGATTCCATAAAAGAAATACAACATCAAACAATGCATCAATAAAGATGATCAATCAAAAGACAAACTACCAACCCCAAGGTTCATCATGTCCAAATCACAAATAAGTTAGTTCCTCATTGAAGAGGAAAACTCATACAAATACAAGGAATAACAAAACACGAAATGAAGCAAGAAACACTCCCTCTAGCCTTGGAATCCCTTGATGGATGAAAACCTTGAAAATATGCCTTAATGCCTTGGATCTTCCCTCCAATCTCCTCCTTCGACGTTGTCTCCCTCTTGGTGAAGCTTCGTGCCGTAGATCGCCGGAAATCGCCGCCAAAATGGGTGGGGCGGCGGCCCAAAAATCTCCCAAAAAATCCCCCTCTCAAAAGTTGTCCAAAAAGCCCTTAAAACCAATTCCAGCGAGTTATGCGGCCTTCCATGCGGCCCCGCATGCGGGGAGAGAAAAATTCCGAGAAATCCCGAGAATCGCGTAAGTTGCTACAGTGCCGCTACAGTGAATCTGCTACAGTAGAATTGCTACAGTACCATATGCGGCCTCTGCAGTGCCTGCATGGTAGCCCGCATGAAACTCTAGACTTAGCCGTTTCGCCAAAGTTTTCGTGCTGCAGTGCTGCTACAGTCCCAGGGGCTCAAAAATGGTCTTTTCCCTACCGATTTCTTCTAAAATCATATTGTTGAGCTCCCCACGGTATCTTCTGTGCCTGTAACACGAAATAAACCAATTTAGACCGAAAACGGGCATCCACACATACAAAAACACTCTATTAATACGCAAACATACATAAATAATACGTACAATTAGGCGTTTATCACTATCATGACCACAAAGAACTTTTGAAATGTGGAGATAGGATAAATCACGTCGGAAGGGAAAGGCAAGGTTTCGCTACCTCTCGACTCACCCTCTCAACCCTCTTCAATCTTGCTTAGTCTAACCCTAATGAAGTTGTCACACCTTTAAAGGATTACCTATATGGATTCTCAACCTCAGTATCACATTTAACGGAAAATCATGAAATTAATATTCAATATTGAAACTCAATTAAATTCATCAATTAAAGAAGCATAACAGAAATCAATGAAACAAAGTCATCCTAGGATTTCACAAGTCCAAGCACCCACTAGCGGTTTAGCTCCATGAAGTAATGCAAAATCAACAAAGAGTTTGCGAACATATGCATAAAAACCATATAGTAAACCCCCTTGTGGTTCGTCTCGATAGTCTTGTGGAGCCGCCTCGTCTCCTCCAAGTGTTCACTTGTCAAACCTTGGGCACACCTCACCAAATTGATGTCGATGAAAGCTCCCACAATAGCCCTCCTGCAAAGGAACTCGATGTGGATGCAATAGGATTGCCTCCAAAGACTCCCAAGAACCTCTTCAAACCTTATTCGCGCTCTCCCCGAAAGTTGTGCGAAAGATAGATCAAAAGTCTTTCAAAATAAATCATATCGTGGTATTTATAAGGTTGAAATTGGGCATGGACACGACCGTGTTGAATTTCCACACGCCTGTGTTGATTTTTTGGAATACTGAATTTTGGCGCACGCTGAACAGTAACTTACTACAATGAATTGGTACAGTAACTGCTCCAATACTTATGCCAAAGTTGCTTCCGACTTCATCTCTTCATCGAGGCCGCCGAATTAGGCACACAATTGTGCGGTAGATCACGTTGCATCTTCAATTAAACTATATTAACGAAGCTCTTGATAATGTTGCACAAGCCGGAACATGTGAGTGTGATTGCCTTTGTGCCCCTCCAATTCACATATTCCCTTAAACTCAGTTGGAGGTTGGCACACACTCACATGTCTTTGAACACAACTTGTACCTTGTTCCTTGCCCAGTCCAAGAACTCCCTCAACAATTACGGCCATGACCTATTCTTGCTTCATTTTCTTCTACATCTTCTTCACAACCCTAAATGCGCAAAAGAACACAAATGCACACATATAAGCGATAAAATCTAAATTATGCAATGATCAATGTAAGAAAAGTATACTTCGTATGGCTTATAAATGAGCACTTATTATGCTTATTGTTGAGTTTGTATGGTGATACCCTACTATAGTAGGCGGTCTGCACGGCCAGCCTATTGAGGTGGCATGGTAGGCTGAATGATTACTACGAGGGCCAGTGATAAGTGCTTGGGTTATAGTACCGTGAAGCGTTATTATCTTACATTGAGCATATCTTTTATCAGTTTTTATCACTAAATGGCGTGCATTTGTGTATTCTTGTGCATTGAAGGCTTGTGGAGCTAAATTGGAAAACAAGAACAAAATTAGGTCGTGTTCGCCATTGTTGGGAAGTTTTCGGACCAAGCACGGAACAAGGCACGAGCTTGGACTTGTGAGTGTGTGCCAACCGCCTTTGGACGGGCACAAAGGCAGTCACATTCACAACAAGTCTAACTCTTGTAGCTTAGGAGAACTTCACCAAGAAGGAGACTTGAGGCAATCGGCACAATCTACCATTGATTATGTGCCCAGTTCAATGACCTCGATGAAGAACGACGGATTCGGGAGCGTTTCGGGCGAGTACTGTAGCAGCACTGTAATGCGTCAATGAAGAAAACACTGTAGCAAGTTACTGTTCACTTTCGGCCGAAATTCGGAATTCCAGAGAATTCACACGGCCGTGTGAATTAATTTTTCAGCTGACAGAAACTTCACACGCCCGTGTGTTAATTCCACACGGCCGTGTGAAGCCCCCGATAAGTCAAATTTTAAAGCCGCGATTCAACATTATAAAAGGAGATTTTGGAGCCCTTTTGGGATCTTTTGACCTATCTTTCTCTTCAACTTGGAGAGTGTGGCTAGGGTTTCGGAGTGGATTTCTTGGAGGTTTAGCGCGCGTCATCGGCATCGTCACCGACGTTCGACGGCCGCACAAGACCACGGCCACACCATATGCAGGGTGGTTTTCATTGATGTCCTTATTTTGTGCTTTCTTTCATACATTGATGAACATGTATAGCTCCATGAGGAGCTAAACCCCTTAAGGGTATTCGGACTTGTAAACTCTAGGGTTATTATGCTTCTTTGACATTGTTATTATGCTTCTTTGACATTGTTATTATGCTTTTCCATTATTGATGAATAAAAATTGAGTTTCAATCTTAATTTCATCTTGCTAATGTTTTCTCTTAGATGTGACACTAGGATCGAGAACAATTTAGGTTGCCTTTTGGAGGTGTGACAACTCCTTAGGGTTAGACTACTTAAGATTGAAGAGGGTTGAGAGCGAGAGTTGTGAGGTAGCGATGTACCCCTTTCCCCTCCGACATGGTTTCTCCCTACCTCCGTTTCCTTGATTTCGTAGTGGTCAAAATAGAGTGAAGTGCTAAGCAGATAAACTCCCCTGGGGCTTAGTTACGCAAGTAACAGAGTGAAGGGTTGAAGTGAATCCTATGCATTGGGGCTTAATCTAGACTAGGGTTCTTCCACCTGGACCAAAGGGTTAGAACTACACATAGGAACAGGTTTTACCATTAGGAATCCCTAGAGCTTAAAGCAATCCCACGTAGTGTGAGGTTTAGGTAGATATACTTCCCTGGGGCTTAGTTGTGCGAGCGATAGAGTGAAGGGTGACGTGAATCCTAATACCGGGGCATAGTGTTGGGGTTAGTCACGGTTGTCCTTAGGTTTGGGACCGTGAGTCTTAGGATATCCTCGACTCGATTAAACATCAATAGGAAAGTATAATAGCATAGTCCTGCGCTAGAAGCATAGACCCTAGAGGTAGCTTATCCGGATGCCCTATTTCATTCATTACTAGTCCTCTCTATTCTCTTTTACTTGCACTCTCTCATCTTCCATCTTTCTATTTAATTTCTCGTCTTCTAGTATAATTGTTTCCATAATTCACTCATCGAATCAATTGATCACTTTTCCGTACTTCGCATAATTTTAATAGTGAAATCTCGTATTCTAACTCCCTATTCCCTGTGGATTCGACTACCCTCTCACCGGGGTAACTTTTATTACTTTGACAAACCCGTGCATTTTCGGGCCCCCTGTCAGCCAGATCAAGTGGGAGTGTAGAGTCCTAACTGGATATTCATCGCGTAGCCAGAGTTACCAACTAGTGAATCGATGTCTCAACGTCAAGGGGATGATTACCTTGATGGCTCTGAACATAGCTGCCACCACGACGATGGCTTGGAGAGGTTTCTAGACCACTTTATGGTGGGTGAGTATTGGGTGTTGCTTTATGCTAGGTTTGAGATTTATTTCCATTGAGTTTATTTGTTGTGTCATCTCGAATTGGTGGTGAGCTGGCAACGCCCAGCTATCGCTATTAGGAGGGAAGTCTCTGATAAATTTGATTGGAAACTAGTATTATAATTACTTATTTTGAAACTCATGTTATTTAGTTTGTTATACCTATATTTTGGAATGATTTTGGTTTATATGTTTTATGATGAAAGATTTGTTTCATGATTAGTTTGTTTTCATCTATTGGAAACCCTATGTTCAATATTATTGTTGGTTTAAAGTTATAAAACCCTAGTTGAAGTAAAACTATACTCTTGACTCTATCTTTCTTTTATACTGAATTAAAGTTTACCCTTATTTGTATTTTTGCTATAAACTTGCTATTTTATGGGTAAAGTATTATTTTGACAAGTTGTCCTTATTGTATTTTGGTATACTTCTACAATTGTGCTAACCTCCCCTCACTTAGTAATTTTAATTGATTATCTCTCTTTTTTCCTCCTAGTCTGTTGCAGGTAGTTGGTACGGCTGTGTTGCAGCATGCTGAGCATTTGCTACCATTATATCTTATGTTTTTTCCTTTCAGTTCATGTATGTTATTTTGTCATGAACATGTTATTGAGTCCTAGATCCACTAGCTTGTAGAGAACCTTGTTTCATGATTTTGTATCTAAACAACTCTTAAACTCTTATGTATCAGTATTTCCTGCTGTTGTTAGTGTTGCTTCCCTATCCATTTGTGAACCTATATATTTCCTGTATATTGTGGTGATTGTTGTTTTGGTTACTTCTAGTATGTATCATTGTGCTTCTCAGCACTATATCTATGACATATGCTATTGGATTCTAGTTGTGTTGGTTAACTTTGTGGTGTCCTGAAGGCTGAGTGGCGGAGTTTCCCTCCTCGAGATTGTCACTGCGGTTGTCGCATCCCATGGGCCCATGGGTCTGGTCATGACAATTGTATTGGTATCAGAGCTATTGGTTTAGACTAATAACTATACCCTATTCTTATCTCTGTTCGTTTTCTTTAGTAACTAGTGGATCCAGTTAGAGTCGATCATGTAGCATGTTGCATCTAGGATTTAATTCTGAACATTATTTTGGTGTCTTTTTAGTTTAATTAAAATGCCAACACAACGCCCGCTCACACACAGTGGAGAAGTTGCTCTTGTTGTTGAACCTACTCCTACAGTGTCGAGAGTCTGTGCTACTAAGTTGCCTTGTTTTTGTAGAGGAGTTGTGTTAGAGGCAGAGTTGTTTCCTTTGAAAGTTGAGGTTTTTTGCCTTCCTGGGTTTTATTTGTTGGTCTTATCATTTCTTTTGCTTGTTCTTGGAAGGAAATTTCTAGGGCAAAATTTTTGTTAGGGGATAGAGTGTTGTACCCTACCCTATTTTTAGCCCTAATATTTTTTAATATTTTTGCATACTTGGGAGTTATAAGGGCAATTTGGTCTTTTCCATGTCCCTTCTTTTGGGCATACCCCCAACCATGCCTTGTCATTTCAAAGCCATGATTTTCCTTTCATTACCTCCTTGCTTTTTTCTTGGAGAAGGAGTCTTTGAATGAAAATCCTTCCCTTGATAGATTGAAGCTTCATCTTTCCTTCCTCCTTCTCTCTTGAAGCTATCAAGGTGAACACCATATTCTTTCTTATTTTCTCCCTTTTTTCTTCATCCTTCCTAGAGGAATCTAGTGCTTATGATAAATGAACATGTTTGAGCTTTGATTCTTGCATTATCTTCATGTTAGAGTGTAGAATGTTATTGGATTATGATTACCATTTTTGTTTCCCAAAATTTGTTGGAATCTTGAGTGAATTTTATGCTTGTAATTTTGGGCTACTATAGCTCCAGTGAGCTTTCCTTGTTTTCTTTGTTTGTTTGAGTTAGAGTAAGACTAAACCCTTTAGAACTTCTTTAGTAGCTTAAAGTGTTAGTTGAGCAAACCCTAGTTGTGATTAAGGCTGTTTGGTAGAAGAAACCTAGGGTTTCTTTGCTTGGTTGGTGCTAACCCTTGTGGTAGTTGGTTGTTGCACTTTTGGCAATGAGGTGAAGCTTCAGCTCGAGGCAAAGAGTTGAAGGAGGATTAGCGTCATCGGAGGTAAAATCAACAAATTTTATGATTGGGATTGGTGAGTGCATTTATATCATGTAATTATGCCCTTTACTTTATTCCTTTCGTCGTCTTTTAGCATATTTTGGTATATAATTGGTGCTATTCAAGGTATAATGTTCTTTATGCAGGAATTGGGAGGTTGAATTATTGTGGAGTGAAACTATATGTGTTTCGTACATGTGTGACGAATGGGGAAAGAGAACCAGCCGACATGGGCAGAACATGGTCGTGTGAGATCTACTGCAAACCCCAGCCTGGAGAGAAAACCAGCAAAATCCTAACAAAAGAGCGTGCCAAGAAGAACCCGGTCATCACACACCCGTTCCCGTGCTGCTGCAAATCTCAGGAAAATCCATCTCAGGAGCGACACGGGCATGGTGCCAACTATACGGTCATGTGTTAGTTGTCACGAGGATCACATGTCCATGCCCAAACTGCTGCAAAAATCAGGAGAATCCCTTTCAGGAATGACACGAGCATGGTGCCAGTTACACGAGCGTGTGATAGCTAACATGGGGTTCGCACATCCGTGCCCATGCTGCTGCAAATCTCAGGCGTTTCACCAAAAGAATCCTGAGAAAGGCGCACGGTCCGAATACGACTGTGTATAGACCGTCTCAGGCCCCTGAAACTGCCTTTTTAACTCCATATCTTAGGGTTTCTATCTCATCTTTGTTCGGGGACTCTTCTCTCCACCGGGAGAATGTTGATGAGATTGAAGATCAAGCTTCACCACACCACCTAAGAAGACCAAGGATGAGTTGGAGATACTACAAGAGGTCTTAGCAAGGAAGGTCATCCAATACATAGAAGGGAGTCATGTCTTCCACCTGTTGTTCTTACATTGTTCTTTCCTTATTGTACCTGCCCATGAGGGGCTAACTGGCCATAGTGCCCTGATGTTTGAGAACTTAGATAAATTGTAATGCTTATGCAATTATCTTTAATTGTTTTATGGAGTTCTAATTGATGCTTGTGGTTAATCTTGTGTTGCATAATTCGATGTGTTGATTGACACAGTTGTTAGGGTAAAACTAGGTGCGTAGCTTGTTAGTGAGAGATGCAAAGTTATCTTGGCAAAACTCGGTGTTTTTGAGAACTCATAGTAGCAATATTGCTTGTGAGCACACACTTGTATCTTCGGAATGTACCTGGTAGACATTTAGGGCAAGATAGCGTGCACTAGTCTTAGGGATCACTGTGGGACATTACTCTTACATTACCAAAACACTCGATCCTAATCTCCTACTTTCCTGCGAATTTATCTTTTCATAACTATTCCTTATTTCGCTCTAACTCAATTCGTGTTTCCTAGACATCAGAATAGCAATTAGTACTTCGAGTACAGTTCCCTGTGGTTCAACAACCCTAGCCCCTCTCGGGATACCACTATGTTACTTGTTTGCGACCCATACACTTGCGGTTAGCGCATCACATTTTTGGCGCCGTTGTCAGGCAACTAGTCACTCTTAGGAGCCTTAGGACTTTGGTGATCTAGTTGTGAATATTTTGTATCTTAGCGAATTGTCTTTTCTTTTGTGTTTCCTTTTTGTAAACTCATTTTTTGTAAACATTAGGACTCTGTATTGGAATGGGTTTGTTAGCACAGTGTCCGGGTAGCAGCAAGTATAACAAGAGCAAGGAGATAATTCCGTACAAGTGGTTATTGTAGGTGGGGTCAGCAAGGATCCAAAATCTGGGCAATCCAGTAGTGGTTGTGAAGAAAAGAAAAGTTCAGGAACAAGATCGGATGTGTCATGTCCCACTAAGATGGAACTCAAGGAGCTTTCTACACGTTTAGAATACGTCTTCCAGGAGGATAACCCTAGTATGCTAGTTATTATTTCATCCACCCTCTGCGCTAAGCAAAAGAAAAAACTGGTGGGCTTGCTCCGGTCGCACAAAAAGGCTATCGCTTGGAGCATTTCTGACATTAAGGGAATCAACCCATCCTTTTGTACACACAGGATTTTGATCGAAGAAAACATAAAACCCAAGGTTTAGTCCCAAAGGAGGCTAAATCCTCACATGATGGAAGTAAAGAAGCTCCTGAATGTTGGTATCATTTTCTCCATCTCAGATAGCCCATGGGTAAGCCCAGTGTAGGCGGTACCAAAAAAAGGGGAGACTACAGTCATCTCAAATGAGCAAAATGTGTTAATTCCCACTCGTACAGTGACTGGATGGTGTGTGTGCGTAGACTATCCGGTATTGAATGATGCAACACGGAAAGATCATTTCCCTTTACCATTTATAGATCATATGCTTGAGCGGCTTTCTGGTCATCAATACTACTGTTTCCTTGATAGGATTTCAGGTGATAAGTGCTCGTGTTATAGTAATGCGAAGTGTTATTATCTTGCAATGAGCATTGATTTAATCAGATTTTATCACTAAAAAATGTGCATTTGTTTACTTTTGTGCATTATAGGGTTGTGAAGGTAAATTAGAGAAAAGGAACGAAGTTAGATCATGTTCGCCGTTATTGGGGAGATTTTTGGACTAAGCAAGGAACAAGGCATGAGCATAGAGTTGTGAGTGTGTGCCAACCTCCTTTGGAGGGGCACAAAGACAGTCACATTCACAATAAGTCTAACTCGTGTAGCTTAGGAGAACTTCACCAAGAAAGAGATTTGAAGCAATCAGCACGATCTACCATTGATTGTGTGCCCAATTCAATGGCCTCGATGAAAACAACGAATTCGGGAGCGTTTCAGCGAGTTACGGCAGTCAGTGCATTAACACAGAAACTTGATCAGTTCATGTTGGGGTCTAGCTCTACCCCCAAGGTAGTGATGTCCTGTGATACCTATGGTGTAGGGCATGCAACTTAGCAATGCCCCATTTTTATTGCTCCTTTTGCACCAGTGGAAACGGTGGATTATGTTGGTGGAGGACCTAGGGGACCGGGGAATCAGTATGGTAACAACTACAACTCGGGGTGGAGGAATCCCCCGAACATGTCTTGGAACCAAGTTCTTCTGCTAAAAGGGGACTTGAATATAAACCTGTGGTACCCTATCCTTCTAGGCTCAAGCAAGATAAGGAAGATGCCCAATTCAAGAAATTCCTAAACATCTTTAAGCAACTTCACATAAACATCCCCTTGGTCGAGACCCTCTCACAAATACCAAAGTACGCTAAATTTATGAAGGAACTCCTCACCAATAAGAGGAAACTTGAAGACTTGGAGACCGTTACTCTATCGGGAAATTGCTCGGCCATGATCCAAAAGAAATTACCTAAGAAACTCAATGATCCGGGTAGCTTCATTATCCCTTGTGTGATAGGGGATGGAATGCAAGAAAGTGCCTTGGCCGACTCGGGAGCTATCATAAACGTGATGCCATATAACTTGTTCTTGAGGCTGGGGTTAGACAATTTGAAACCCACACAAATGACTATGCAACTTGCGGACCGTTCAGTGCGAAGACCCCGAGGAATTTTTGAAGATGTTCTTGTTCGAGTTGATAGGCTAATCATTCCGGTTGACTTTGTAACTATAAATGTGGATGATGACGTGGAGGTCCCAATGATCCTTGGGCGTCCATTTCTTAACACCTCTGGCGCACTAATCCATGTAAAAGGAGGAAAAATGACTTTGAGGGTTGGCGATGAACAAGTGGTTCTCACCCTCCCCGAAGCAATGAAATGCACACGTGATCACGATGATGCTCTTTATTTCACGGATACAACTGACGTGATTATTTCTGACTGTGTACAGGAAGTCCTCGCTTTGAACCCCTTAGAGGAATACTTTGAAGATCTAGGGGAGGATGTTGTGGAAGATGAGTCTCCCCCTTCACCATTTCAACAACTAGCACAAGTAGAGGTTAAATCTCCATCATATTCCAAGGAAAAGAGAACCGTGAAGAAGTTGTGGAAGAAAAAAAAAAAAGAAAAGCAAAAGCGGGGAGTGGATGTCTCTACAATGTCACCCGAGGAGGTAGACCGCCTATTCTTTGAGGACCACGGGAAATTTAAAATCTTTTCGTGCCTCTCAATGAACTTCCCGGGTAATAACTCTTCACCAAAAAATGGAGGTATCTCTCATCCCTTTGTTCCACCATGATTTGAGGTAAACCATGTCGAGCTTAAGACACTAAAAAAGCGCTTCTTCGGAGGCAACCCAAGTCTTTAAATTCATTGCAATTATTTTTCTTCATAGTTCTTGTTGTGGTGTTTGTGTGTTTTTTGTATTTTTGTGGTGCTTGTGGGCTTGAGTGTTGTTTTATTATTGTGGTTGTGGTGATTGTTTAGTTGTTTCCCATAATTTGTTTCATCATGTTGCACCATAGTTTTTGTGAATCTTTTATTTTTCCTTGATTGTTGGTGCTTCATTTTCCATGTTTTCAATGCTTGTGAGTGAGTTCGGCTTTGTTTTCATGTGATTCTTGAGTGCTAGGATGAGTATGTTGTTTTTCGGGTTTGTTTGTAAGCATATTTAGTGCATTGGGGGTCTCCAGCCAACCATGCGGCCTGTTATGTGCCCGCATAGCAGACCGCATGCAATCCAGAGGCTTGTGTGGCCTGCTATGCGGCCGCACAAGGGCCCGCATGTCCAACCCAGTAGCTTGTGCGGCCTGCTATGCGGCCGCACAAGAGACCGCATAACCCATCCAGTGACTTGTGCGGCCTGCTATGCGGCAGCACAAGAGCCCGCATGGGCACCCGACCCATTTACTTCATCCCTCCACTTCATTTCAACACTATTCACTCATTTTCCATCACTCTTTTTCCCTTTTCCTCTTCATCTCTCAACCATTTTCCTTCATTCTTTTTGCATTAAAACACTCCCCTCATCCTAGCAAACGGGTTTTTGGGAGGTTTTCAAAGTTTTATTAAGCATTTAGCCGAATTCCACTTCATCTTCTACCTAGTGCCCTAGTTCAAGGTAAACTCCATATCTCACTCATTCTAGGGTTTTTCTTGGTTTAAATGGGGGGAAATCTTCGTGGTTGTCATGGTGAATGCTTCTTGTGATTGTTTATCTTGAATTCAAAGCTTTGTACATTTTGATTGCTACTTTTACAAGCAGAAACTCTACCAAATTTTTGAAGAAATTACTGTATCAATGGCTACAAAATCAGCCTTGATTCTTCATTAAGCATTTTTGTCATAAAATTTTGGCTTGATGAAGATTGTATTGTCTTGTAGGGATGCCAACCAAACATGTGGCCTCCAAGAGAGTTAGGAGAAGCTCTCCGGTGCCCGTTTGCGAGCCTACCTTTAAGAGTGAAGCCCACAAGACGAGGTTTGCGTTGTTGTCAAGAAGGAAGTTCGGCACCGTTCGGATTATTGATTGGGAAGCCTTGAGGGTTTTGGGCCTCGACAATAAAATCCGGGATTTCATCTCTCATGATGGGTGGGATAGTGTATTTGAGATTGATGAGCCCACCTATAGAGAGTTAACCTTGGAAGTGTTGAGTACAATTGAGGTTACCGGTTATTGTCACCTCACGCGCCAAGCAAGTACTGTATCCTTTAGAGTTTTAGGTAAGAGGCACAGGATCACTCAAGACCAGCTAGGTTTGTACCTTGGGCTTTACACATATGAGTTCTCCCAAATTCCTGAGTTCAAAAGCTTGCCCCGTGATTTCCCAGTCTCAGTCTCCCATGATTCTTTTTCGAAGTCCATTGCTTGCACATCATCGAAGAAGGCTTCCACGATGTCGTACCCCATTCACAGATACATTCAGGCTTTGCTATCCAAAAGTGTGAACGGTCGCGCTGATTCTACCGGGGTAGTTACACGTACCGACTTGCTTATGATGTACAGTATCCTTGAGCGGTACCCCATCCACATGGGCCATCTTTTTGCCGAACTTATTGCACATCAAGAGACTTCTACTCGCCTTGGAGCTATATTTGCCAAACCAAACATTACGTGCATTATCAGGGGACTAGGCTTGATTAAGCTCACCCGAGGCATGAGTGTTGTGGGCTCCGTCGCATCGCTTGGTCTGTCGACCCTACTTTATATTGGGATAGTTGAGAGGTCGGGAAACACTTATCGCATCCTGCGCAGGGGAGACAGGAGCGCCCATGATCCCGGCACCTCTCGAGACTCTGAGACAGGATCCAATTCTGATTCGGAGTTTTCCCCTGTGCCCTGACTCAATACCCAGCGGGAGTCGACCATCACTTGAGGCCAGTTTCACGGAGTTCCGCATCGAGGTCCGCTAGCAGTTGCAGACCCTTGGGACATCACAGGAGGCGTTGGCAACATCAGTGAGGGACTTGGCCACATCACAGAGCCGCATAGAGAACAGCATGGCCGAGATCCTATCATATTTACGCAGCTCGTCATCATCTGTCGGCACCTCCTCCACAGCTACCACGTGCTTTGCACCATCACTCCCTCCAGATCTCTAGACTAACAGCACTACTTTTTAGTTTCCTGTTGTTTGTATTTGTTTCTATTCCTAGACTTGTTTGCTGTATTATTGTACTTTTCAGTTAGTGAGGGTCCCGAGCCTCCTAAACTGTACTTTCCCATTTTTGATTCGTGCTTGCTCGTCTCGCTCTCTATTTATTTTCTGGGGTGTGATATCTTTTCTTTTTACTTTCAGGACTGATCACGGTGGAAGCTTCACACCTCTTGCACCTCACAACTTTCGCCGGTTTGTGCACATTTGGAGTTCATCTCATCGACTAATTGGGGAAGTTTCTTTACCTCATCCCTTTATTTTTATGGCATTTCTCGCACCTTACTCTGCTGATCTACGTACATTAAGGGCAATGTACAACTTTAGGTGTGGCGATGGGGTACTCTGCTTGTTTTGCATGCATGATTACCGATGATAGCTATGATTTTAGTGTTTAGCACTTCCTAGCTTGAAAGAATGATACAAGTGAGTTGTATTTTTATACTGTGCTTGAATGATGCCTTGTTTTATCTTTAGTGCTTTTCCATGTTCTATCATGATTGCTTCCACCTTATACACTCCAACAAACCCATTATAATGATTTTGGCATTAGACTATTAAATTCTTTCTACAATGTCCTTTTAAGAGCTTTTGAGTTACTTCGTGTTTTCTGTAGCCTTAAGTGAACTATTGCGACAGGATACCAAGGGACATGAGATACTGCTTGTACAGTAAAAAAAAAAAAGTGGAGTCTGTGATAGTATTCCTCTACTGGTACAACATGAATGCGTCTATGTAGACTGTAATTGAGTAGGTTGGGTGGCTCTTGTGCCTAATCAGCATGTGCATCCTTCTGAAAGAATTGTTCTACAGTCTATGTTAGTCGGACTCAGAAAAAAAATTGTATATATGCGAAAAAGGAAATAAGTATCTCTACTGCTGATAAGTGTCTAAATGTATATGTTTTAATATATGTATTTTGTACACTTAGCATGTATTTTGTTAAGAATTGATGCCCGTTTTGTGCTTAATCGACTATCATTTATGTTGTAGGACACGGGGGAGCCATGTGGAGCACGAGAATGCAATTTGGGCGAAAAAAGGATGAAAATCAGGCGTCGCAGCACTGTAGCGCATTTACTGCAGACGGAGCACTGTAGCATATTTACTGTAGCAGTTGATGTTGCACCTGAGGAGTTTTGGGCTGGAAATGATGAAAGTGCATAAGAGTGAACAGTGCAGCATACGGGGCCGTATAAGGGGCCGTGAGCATCAAAAGACAGTGAATTTCAACTAGCTCTCACGGCCCCCTATCCACCCCGGGATCCATCTATCCACCCCGGGATACTGCGGGAATATTTATGGATGTTTTTAGGGCACACAAAGGGGGACTTCCTGATGGGATCTAAAGGGAAGAAATGAAGAAATCTTTGGAAAGACGACGATTTGGAGCCAAAGAAGGAGGCAAGAGCATCATTTTGAAGGGGGAGAAGCTTCACCATCAAGGAGGCAAGGATCCAAGCCAAGGGAAGCGTCATTCGGCATCTCTTGGACGGGGGAAAGCGTCATTCGGTCGGACCTCCACCTCCTCCTTCATCCTTTCATCTAGGGAGTGTCATTTATGAGCTTTTTAAGTGATTTACTTTGTATTTTTGTTGTTACTTGCTTGATGGCACACTAGACCCCCAAGGCCACCGGATGTTGTTGAACCTTGGGGGGGATTTATCATGTATTTTGGATGATCTTTACTTAATTGCAAGCTTGGTTTGGTTTAAGATTTAGTTCATTGTGCTTCATGTCTAGAACTACCACATGGAGAGATCCGTAGTTCTTTCTTGAATTATACACGTAGATGTGACCTACTCGCGTGTATTAGGTTATTAATGAACTAAAAGGGGTTACTTGTATTGGCACACCGAGAAATTGGGTGTCGATAGCCCTCCGAGCTATAAGGATAGACTAGGGTTTAGTGTATCCTTATTTTTGGGATCTCCTTGTACTTATTGCAATCGTAGGGATGTTGGTTAGGAAGAGATTCCAACTGATATCCGTATGGGATTAGGGTTAAATTGCCGTGAAATTGGGGTTGATCTAATCTTGAGATCCTTCGGTCTAAATCAACCAAGCTACCTTTTATCTTTCATCCATGTATCATGATGACCCCTCAAGGGGATCCACATCCACAGGCCTTCACTCTTCATTGTAGTACTTGCAACAACAATGTATGCTTTTAAATTTGTTTAATCATATCGTATTTATTTCTTTGCTTTAGTAGAACATACATCCATGCTTGTGTTGTTAGGTTAGATAATAGGCGATAGAGGAGTAAGAGTAGCTCCTTAGCTCCGTGGAATACGATCCTTGTGCTTCTGTATGAGGTATTACTTGGTGATCTCGTACACTTGCGGGGAAGCAATCAAGACAAGGAGGATGTCCAATTCAGAAAATTCATCAATATTTTTAAGCAACTCCACATCAATATCCCAATCGTCAAGGCTTTAACACAAATGCTGAAGTATGCCAAGTTTCTGAAAGAGCTCCTCACAAATAAAAGAAAACTTGAAGAAGAAGGCACCGTGGCACTCTCAGGAAATTGCTCGGCCATTTTGGAAAAGAAGCTCCCACAAAAATTGAAAGATCCGGGTAGCTTTATAATCCCATGTGTGCTTGAAGGGGGAGTGAAGGAAAATGCACTAGCGGATTCGGGGGCAAGCATCAACGTCATGCCCTACACCATGTACTTGATGCTTGGTTTGGAGGAACTCAGACCTATGAGGATGACTTTGCAATTAGCGGATTGATCAAGAAGAAAACCCCGTGGGATTGTGGAAGATGTGATTGTCCGGGTGGACAAATTGGTGTTTCCTGTAGACTTTGTGATCATGGACATAGATGAAGATGTGGAGATACCTCTGATCCTTGGTCGCCCCTTTCTAACCACTTCTGGAGCTCTCATCGATTTAAAAGGAGGAAATTTGACTTTAAGGGTTGGGGAGGAAGAAGTAATTTACACATTGCCGGCGGCCATGAAACATTCCCTTGACCATGATGACACATTGTATTTTGTTGATGAAATTGATCGGTTAATTTCTACTTGTGTGCAGGAGGTGTTATCATTAAATCCTTTGGATGAATACTTAGAAGAGGTGGAGGACAAAGAACAAGAAGAACCCCACAATTCCCCTTCAAGTCACAATTTGAAGAAACCAAAGGAGGAAGTGATATGTACCAATACCAAGGAAAAAGAGAAAAAAGAATCAATGTTGAAGAAAATTTAGAGGGAGGTCCGAGAAAAGAAAAGAAAAGGTACCAACCCTCATCATTCAAAGTCTCTAGGAGGGAAGGTAAAGTTCGAGCCCCTCTTTACTCATGAAAAGTGTAATGTATTCTCTTTGATGTCATTGAACTTACCGACCAACAATAATAATTCAAAGGGGACCGGGGGTCACTTCAAACTCTTTGAACCCCGGTGAGGTAAGTGAGAAAGTACGTCAGGCTCGTGACGTTAAACAAGCGCTTCTTGGGAGGCAACCCAAGCGTTCGGGGGTTTTAAATTCAATTTTCGTATTTTAGTTGCTCATATCTACTTTGCAATGTGTTAGTTTCCTTATTTGTTTTGCATTTGAATAAGTCCGTGTTCAAAATTTTTTTGTTTTCATCATGTGTGTTGTTTTATATTTTTCTTTGTTGTGCCTACTTGTTTTATTGTCAATTCATGCGTTTATTCGAGTCTTTTGCGTATTTCTTTCGAGTAGGAGGTGTTATAAATCATGTTATTACCTTCCCGGAGAGTTTTAGAATGCATTGAGACCCCAAACTAGCCTCCCCAGGTCCTCACGGCCCTAAGGGGGGCCGTGAGAGAGGCCGTGAACAAAATGCCAGTGAGTTTGTACTAGGGTTCACGGCCCCCCACACGGCCGTATGGGGGGCCGTGAGACGCGGGCTGGGACTTTGCACTAGGCTTCACGGGCCCTCTCATGGCCGTGAGAGGGGCCGTGAGGCTCGGCCTAGTAGCTTATCCTCCCCCCCCCCCCTCCCCAATTATTTGGTTCTTTGGGTCTTTTTCTCCATTCTCCCTTCATCTCCATCATTTCACCTTTCCTTTTTCCATCATTTCTCAACCAAATCTCTCCAGTTTTCGTTCTAGATCACCTCCTAGACAATTTGAGACCTCGATCTAGTGATTTACTAAGAGTTTCAAGCAAGTTCCACCAAGGATTCACTGGTAAGCTTTTTGGTGCCCTAGATTTCTCTTCCTCATTTTCTCTTGATTTCATGGAGCTTTTTGGTTGATAAATTCATGCTTTTATCATGTGTTGGTGGTGTGAATGTTTTATGTTCAATTCCCATTGAATTCTTGTAAAACGTTTTTCGATTTTCATGATGGTAAGGAAATACTACACCATGAATAGTGTCCATACGGCCCCCTATACGGCCGTATGGACCCTATTCATGCCCCTTTCTCATTTGTTTCTTGCTTCTTGTGTTGTTTTTGGTGTTGTATTGGATTGGTTAAGGCTTGATGAAGATCTTATGTGTTGTAGGGATGCCAAACATCAAGAAGATTGCTTCAAAACGTCCACGAACTTCCACACAAAACCCCGAGAAGCCTACGTTCACACACCCCCTTCACATGGCACGTTACGAGACATTGAAGACTAAACCCTTTGGCACCGTCCGACGTATTGATTGGAATTTTCTGCATGAGCTTGGACTTGCCGACCAAGTGAGGGAAATTCTATCTCAAAATGGTTGGATGAGCTTATTTACTATCGATGAACCAACATACCGGCAACTCACTTAGGAGGTTTTGAGCACCTTTGAGGCACAACAAGACCGGAGATGCATCATTTGTCAGAAACAGGGGACTATCCGCTTCCAAGCTTTTGGAAGGCTTCGCGAGTTGACTCACATCGAATTTGCAAGTTACTTGGGGGTCTATGACGAGGAATACATGAACTCCATTCCGATTGGCCAAATCCGAGTCGATTTTCCACCGCATGTGAATGCGAATCAATATTGGGCCACCATAGCCCCAGGTGACACCAAAAACACTCGCAAGGTGTCCCGGATTATGGATCCTATCATGAGATACGTGCATGCCCTAATTACTCGTTCCATAGGGGGCCGAAAGGATAGTACTGGAGTAGTATCTAACTCTGATCTACTAATTTTGTTTGGGATTTTTGAGCAATGCCCCCTCCACCTTGGGCATCTTGTGGCTGAAGCATTTATTCATCACGCATAGTGCACGCGATTAGGTGCTATTTTCTTGGGTCCGTGCATCACCAGGTTGATTCGCGGTATGAAAGTGTTGGACCGCGCTTGTGATATGACGATTGTGGGTGGTGCGGCGCCCCTTGGCGCGAATGTCTTGCTGGCTGTTGGTCTAGTTGAAAAGAGAGATGCCCGCTACCGACTTTCCCGACAGCCATCGGCCGGGGAGTCCAGTTTGCCAGCAGACAATGACTTTGATCCTGATGACACGCCCACTCCTGGCACCACATCATCATCGGGCTTCGAAGCTTCAGGCCATCCGTCACGAGAAGCGCGAGGTGCGCGAACAACTGTACCATATCATAGAGGGTCAGCGCCTGCTCACCGAGGACTTTCGCCAGTTTGCCATCTCTGCTCGCGGTTCATCTTCGCAGACTGGCACCGCATCCTGCACCGACACACCTATCCCACCTGTTACCGTCGAGCAGTTTCATTCTTGAGCATGGACACTTATTTCTCTTTTAGTAGCATGCTGTTTATATTTATTGTTGTTTTCTTTATTTTCTGCACGTGTGTTTGTTTGTTTTGAATAAGTTGGGAAGGGTTATACCCTGAACAACACTTTGTAGAACTCTGGTTGCTTTTATTTAGTTGTGTGTTTGACTGCTCCCTAGTGTTAGTCTTTCTTTTTTATTTTTCTGGAATGATGGTATGCCCTTGTGCTTTGCAGGGCATTGAGGGGAATTTGGTGAGCATCTCCACATTTTGTGGAAGCCGGACCCGACATGTAAAACTCGCCGTACACTTTGGTCGGGTCACATTTCGCCAATTGTACAAGATAAACCGGGGAAGCTCGTTTTCACCCTCCTCCTTTGTTATTATTGTGTATATTGCCTCTATTTTCATGATTAGTGTACATTGAGGGCAATGTACAACACTAGGTGTGGGGATGGGTGTATTTACATGTATTAGGTCAACTTTACTTGCTAGTGTTATCAATGATGGCTTGTTACTTTCTTGTGAGATTCTTCAAGTATGAATTAATGATTGATGTGAGTTACATTTTTTGTTGTGCTCTATTGAATCCTGTTTCACCCCTAGTATTGTTTTATGCACTGAGTCTTTTGTTGATGCCCTGGGAATAGCCTGCTTGACTTTCTTAACTCTCTTGTATGCTTAACACACAATTTTGAGTACTTGGCCTTAGACTACTAAGTTCTATCCTTCATTGAACTCCTAAGAACTTCTAAGTCTTGTTGAGCTAATCCTAGGGTTTTTACTTGTAGTGTAGTCTAAAGGTTTGATCTAGGGTATATTTAAAAAAAAAAAAAAAAGGAAGGAGTCTATGTCAATATTCCTCTGCTAATGGAACATGAATGCGTCTATGTAGACTGTAATCGAGTAGTTGGGTGACTCTTGTGCCTAACCAGCATGTGCATCCTCCAGAAAGATTTTTTGTGCAGTCTACATTAGGCGGACTTGAAAAAAAAAGTGTATATAGTTGTAAATAAAAAACCCTAGTGATCTCTTGGACTACCTACTTGAGTTCGTGAGTGGAAATGGGATTTAATCTCAAGTTATAGACTTAGAAGGATCTTATTTGTTCATTGAAGTGGCACTTAGCATTTTAAGACTTGGTACTCTGTACATGTGGGGTGATTAGCATATAGAGCTTTACTGGTTGAAGTCATAGGGCTAGACTAGGTCAGGGCAAATGAGATGAAAGATTCACTTACACTGCACAGACATATAAGAGGTGAGACAGGATCTTTTTGTTGTACGTATTGACTGTAACTCAACATCTGTATATCATTATTCTATACTTGTAGAATCTCATATTTGTTTGAGCCGGAGATGTACATTTAGCCACTTATCATTCCCTTTGTTTTTCATGATTTGTTTGCTTGGGGACAAGCAAACGCTTAGGTGTGGGGATGTTTGATAAGTGTCTAAATGTATATGTTTTAATATATGTATTTTGTACACTTAGCATGTATTTTGTTAAGAATTGATGGCCGTTTTGTGCTTAATCGACTATCATTTATGTTGTAGGACACGAGGGAGCCATGTGGAGCACGAGAATGCAATTTGGGAGAAAAAAGGATGAAAATCAGGCGTCGCAGCACTATAGACGGAGCACTGTAGCATATTTACTGTAGCAGTTGATGTTGCACCTGAGGAGTTTTGGGCTGGAAATGATGGAAGTGCATAAGAGTGAACAGTGCAGCATACGGGGCCGTATAAGGGGCCGTGAGCATCAAAAGACAGTGAATTTCAACTAGCTTTCACGGCCCACTATCCACCACGGGATCCATCTATCCACCCCGGGATACTGCGGGAATATTTATGGATGTTTTTAGGGACACACAAAGGGGGACTTTTTGACGGGATCTAAAGGGAAGAAACGAAGAAATCTTTGGAGAGACGACGATTTGGAGCCAAAGAAGGAGGCAAGAACATCATTTTGAAGGGGGAGAAGCTTCACCATCAAGGAGGCAAGGATCCAAGCCAAGGGAAGCGTCATTCGGCATCTCTTGGACGGGGGAAAGCGTCATTCGGTCAGACTTCCACCTCCTCCTTCATCATTTCATCTAGGGAGTGTCATTTATGAGCTTTTTAAGTGATTTACTTTGTATTTTTGTTTTTACTTACTTGATGGCACACTAGACCCCCAAGGCCACCGGATGTTGGTGAACCATGGGGGGGATTTATCATGTATTTTGGATGATCTTTACTTAATTGCAAGCTTGGTTTGGTTTAAGATTTAGTTCATTGTGCTTCATGTCTAGAATTACCACATGGAGAGATCCGTAGTTCTTTCTTGAATTATACACGTAGATGTGATCTACTCGCGTGTATTGATAAACGCCTAAATATACGTATTTTCTACATATTCGGGCGTATGCATTGCTTATTTTTATATGAGTTGACACCCATTTTTCATTTGAATTGGTTTCTTTCGTGTTACAGGTACCAATGAGGCCCCAGCGAGCTCGATGACAAATTGGAGAAGAAATCGGCATCGAAAACTCTGTTTCTGAGCACTGTAGCAACACTGTAGCACGAAGACTTGGAGATTGGCTTGGTCAGGAGGTTGATGCGGGCTACCATGCGGGCGCATCGCAGGCCGCACATGGTACTGTAGCAGGATTACTGTAGCAGAGACACTTTCTCGGAAACTTTCTCTCCCAGCATGCGGGGCCGCATGGGAGGCCGCATAACTCGCTGGAATGAGTTTTTAAGGGTTTTAAGGGCATTTGAAGAGGGGGACTTTTTGGAGAGACTCTTGGGCCGCCGCCCCACCTCTTTTGGCGGCGATTTTGGCGATCTACCGCACAAAGCTTCACCAAGAGGGAGGCAACATCGAAGGAGAAGATTGGAGGGAAGATCCAAGACATTGAGGCATATTTTCAAGGTTTTCATCCATCCAAGGGGTTCCAAGGCTAGAGGGAGTATTTCTTGCTTCATTTCTTGTTTTGTTAGTCCTTGGAGTTGTATGAGTTCTCCTCGTTCATGAGGAACTAACTTATTTGTGATTTGGACACGATGAACTTTGGGGTTGATTGTTTGTAATTTGGATGATCATCTTTATTGATGCATTGTGTGATGTTGTATTTCTTTTATGGAATCTTGTAGTTTGTGGTTTAAGCCTTGTGTACTTTGATGTGTTGATTTGCATGAGAACTCTATATTTCAACTTCTAGGTTGTATTCGGTTGCGTGACCATCGCCCTTGTACTAGACACACTAGGCTTGGAAGGGATACATGTACGAATACACCGTGACCATCGGGTATTTGTACCCCTCCAACCATTAGGGTTGAACCTAGATATTGTGTTTGACTCTAATTCGAGATTTCCCTAGGCGTAAGGCAATCGTACGAGGATTTGGGCGGAAGTGATTCCATATTCCAATACTCGTACCGGATTAGGGGTTATCGCCGTGACCATCGGGGTGACCTAGTTTTGGAATCTCTTGGCCCAACTACCATCATAACATTTCATCCTAAATTCAGGGCTTAATGACAACCCTAGGGGGATTCGTTGTCCAAATCATGCCTTCGCATGTTTGATTCTCCCTTGTTTGCTAAATGTGTGTAGTAGTAGCCCGGATTTCATTATAGTTATTTCTTTCTCCATTTTGTAATTATTGCTTGATAATCGAATTGCTAGGTTAGGAAATAGATGAAGGGGAAGTAATAGTAGTTCCTTGGCCCTTGGGAATACGACCCCCTCGTGCTTGTGCGAGGGGTATTACTTGGCGACCCGTGCGCTTGCGGTCAAGTCATCATGTATTAGGTTATTAGTGAACTAAAAGGGGTTACTTGTATTGGCACACCGAGAAATTAGGTGTCGATAGCCCTCCGAGCTATAAGGATAGACTAGGGTTTAGTGTATCCTTATTTTTGGGATCTCCTTGTACTTATTGCAATCGTAGGGATGTTGGTTAGGAAGAGATTCCAACCGATATCCGTATGGGATTAGGGTTCAATTGCTGAGAAATTGGGGTTGATCTAATTTTGAGATCCTTCGGTCTAAATCAACCAAGCTACCTTTTATCTTTCATCCATGTATCATGATGACCCCTCAAGGGGATCCACATCCACAGGCCTTCACTCTTCATTGTAGTACTTGCAACAACATTGTATGCTTTTAAATTTGTTTAATCATATCGTATTTATTTCTTTGCTTTAGTAGAACATACATCCATGCTTGTGTTGTTAAGTTAGATAATAGGCGATGGAGGAGTAAGAGTAGCTCCTTAGCCCCATGGAATACGATCCTCGTGCTTCTGTACGAGGTATTACTTGGCGATCCCGTACACTTGCGGGGAAGCAATCAACTGCCTCCCTTGGAACCTGTTGCATAGTCATTTAAGAGCTAGAGTTTTACATAGGAACCCAAAAGACTTTTAACTGAGTATTGAAGATTTCTTTAACTGTCTAATGCCACTCTCACCGTATGTGGGATGAATGGACCCCTGGGGTAATCCAGGGTGTGGAGGGTAAGGTTGGGAGCCACCACACACTCAGGGAAGCACTTTGGATAAAACAGGGCTACCATTACTTGATTACTCATAGAACAACTCACTTTCTGGATTTCTTTCTACCGGTGCTAGTGGAGTACTTTACAATTGAGCTTGAGGTCGTATATTTAGTTGTTTATCATCTTGCTCCTTTTCTTCATGTGTGTTTGCTTGGGGACAAGCAAATGCTTAGGTGTGGGGATGTTTGATAAACGCCTAAATATACGTATTCTATACATAATCGGGCGTATGTATTGTGTATTTTTATATTAGTTGATGCCCGTTTTTGGTCTAAATTGGTTTCTTTCGTGTTTTAGGCACCAATGAGGCCCGCGCGAGCTCGATGACAGAATTTGAGAAGAAATTAGCGTCGAAAACACAGTTTCTAAGTGGGGGCACTGTAGCAATACTGTAGCATGAAGACTTGAAGAATTAGCTTTGTCAGAAAGCGCATGCGGGTAACCATGTGGGCGCAGTGGAGGCCGCAAGCAGTACTGTAGCTGTTTTGCTGTAGCAGTTACTGTAGTGGTCCCCTGTAGCAACTTACGCGATTTTCGAAATTTCTCAGAATTCTTCTCTGCTCGCATGCCGACTGCATGAGAGGCCGCATAGCTCCCTGGAATGGGTTTTTAGGGGCTTTTTGGAGCAATTTGAGGGAAGAACCTTAGGTCTCTTGAGAGCTTTACTTCACCACCTTTATTTGGGAGTTTGAGGCCGGGTTTTGGAAGAGATTCTTGAGGAGAGGACGACGGGGAGAGCATGACATGACGAGTCCACACCTTTGATCCACATTTGAGAGGAAGATCGATGAAGGAAGCCACTCCTTGGGTGGCGTCCTTGGAAGCGTCATTCGGCCTTGATCTTTTGAGGGAGTGTTCTTATTATGTTATTTCGTTATTTTGATGTATTTTCTTGCTTATTTTGTGATCATAAGTAACTAAACCCCAAGGTCACCTGATGAAGGTGAACCTTGTGGGTGAACTTGTGTTGTTTGGATGCTTGACTTAGTAATTGCATGTGTTTTGGCTTGTGATCCATCTTTGGTGTATCTTGAATGCCTTGGTATGTATGAGAACTCTATGTATCAATTCCTAGAAAATACTAGGTTGCATGACCATTGCCCTAGTATTAGGCTCACCAATCTTGGAAGGGAATACATGTCCGAATACACCGTGACCATCGGGTATTTGTACCACTCCAATTGTTAGGGTTGTCCTTGATTGTGTCTCAACCCTAGCTTGAGAAATCTACTACACCCAATGCGATCATAGTAGGATTTGGGCGGAAGTAATTCCGTATTCCAATACTCGTACCTGATTAGGGACCAAACACCGTGACGATCGGGTTGGTCTAACTTAGGGTTTCTCGGTCCAAACCACCCACGTGCATACTAGTTAGGGCATCCTTAGCACTTTAGTAGCCCCCGAGGGAATCCTCATCCGTGACCATTTCTTTGCCTTGATTTCCCTCCGTATTTGTATTTGCTATTTGCATGCTTTTTACATCCGTAGATTATTTGTAGTTCTCTCTATCAAGTGATTGTTAAGGTTAGACAACATTGTGATAAGGAAGTAAGAATAGATTCTCGGGCGCTTGGGAATACAACTCCCTCGTGCTCGCGCGAGGGGTAGTACTTGGCAACCCCGTGCACTTGCGGGTGAGCAATCACCTGGCCCCGAGAGGGAGAAAAGATCCACACTAGAGGTGGCTCTGGTGCTGTGGGTGGTGCCTCAGCCCTGTCTTCCCTGGGAGTGGCCTAATGCTGCTTGCTTTTCCTTAGTGGCTGCTGTCTGGGGGCCGATCATGGAGTAGACTCCTGGACCTGATCTGTGGATAATCCCCATGAGCCTCATCATCTCCAAGCCAAGAGGAGCCGGTACGGTCGTCTTCTCGGCCCCGCGTACTCCGTCCAAGAGACCCATACCAATGAAAAGTCTCGTAATATAGGGGCCCGAGAAGATGACACCTACTCTGGTGTATTGGCTCTGATGGTGTAGGTACTCCGCCAAGATGTGTCCTAAATGCATCGGCTCTCTCTGAACCATGGAGTGCAGGTATAACAACTCCTGTCTGCTCAGGACTCCAGTACTATCCCTCCTGCCGCTCACTGATCGGCTCAGTACTGCATGAATGTATTTGTAGGCTGGGTGAGATAGGCAGGTGGCCTTCGACACCCCTGGCTCATACTGACCCAAACCACACAAGGCTCGATATACTCGCTGAGCGGTAAGAATGCCCGCGTAGTTGGTAGGAAGTCACTCGTACTCCTCGGTAGTCGTATAAGCTGCGTCATATAATCCTAATCTTTGTGAAATCTATGTGATGCTCATACTGTGGTGCTGTCCAAAGGCTCTAAACTAAATGGTATCTATCAAGCCAAAACTGGAGTATGAGCGATCGAACTCGTAAGAGGCGAGGAACTCAAGTGTCAAGGTACGGATGGGTGGCTCCCTGATCTACAACAACTGCTCCCAACCACCCATGGAAATGAGTCCCTCAACCTCCTCCGCAATCTCCTCACCTCCCTGGACTGATCTCAGTGCGCTCGAGTCAGGGTAGCGTGACTGACCGAAGCGGAGTGTTGATAACGCTTGTACCTGTCCCTATGCTCCGGTAAAGCAAACTCTATCTTCTCGGGAGGTGGAGAATGCTCACAAGGACGCTTCCCCTGCTTGCTTCTTTACCCTAGAGGTCATATCTGCAAGATTGAAAAGAAAAATCATCAAAAATAATTGAAAAACTTAATCTGCCGAAATCCACACGGCCGTGTGGATCGTCTGGCGGACGGAGGTGCATGGTCGTGGAGGCTAAAATTTTATTTTTACACTCAAATTCGTTCTAATTTCATTCTAAAAATGTTCGCCTATAGTTTAATCATTCAACACAAGAGAAATAATCAAGAAGAACGAATTAAATCAAGAATTGACGAAGGAAAAAGGGTTTGAAGTTCTTACCGACGGTGTAGATAAGTAAACCCGCCGGGAAAACCTCAAATAAAACCTCTAAAACTCTCGGAGAAGATAGGGGAAGTGCAAGAGAGTGTCGGAGGGCCGTTTGGAGTGAAGAAAACTAGAGGCACGAGTGAAAACCAAAAAAAAATCGCGGCTTTTGAAGTTCTAGGGATTCATACGGCCGTGTACCTCTACAATTAAGGTTCACAGGGGCCGGTACACGCCCCTGTGCACACTCAAGTTACTCTCTGGTCTACCCCACACGGGCGTGTGGAAATTCCACACGCCCGTATGCCTTCACAAGGAAGCTCACAGGGGCAGTAACACGCCCCTATGGACTCTCGGGAAAACGCTGAGGTCCCTGCACATTTTTCACACGGCCGTGTGGAAATTCCACATGCCCTTGTGCCTAACTTGGCCATGAACACAAGGACGGCCACAGGGGTGCCCACACGCCCCTGTGGCTTCTTTAGTTCGTCCCGAGAAAGTTTAAGTATCTCACACGGCCGTGTGAAACATCCACACAGCCGTGTGCCATGCACAAGCTCTTCACAGGGGCAGCCACACGGCCATGTGTTTTCTCGAGATGGAAGGGGAATCTCTGCAGTGTTTCACACGGCCGTGTGCCTTAACACATAGGCACTCACAGGGGCACCCACACGCCTCTATGGACTCTTTGAAATGAGAGTTTAAGTTATGCAAGATGCCACACGGCCGTGTGCCTTAACACATAGGCACTCATAGGGGCACCCACACGCTCTTATGAACTCTTTGGAACGAGAGTTTAAGTTCTGCAAGATGCCACACGGCCGTGTGAAAATTCCACACGGTCGTGTGCCATTTCTGAGGTTTTTCACAGGGGCAAGGTCACGTCCCTGTGCCTGGTAAGTGCTTGTGTTATAGTAATGCAAAGCATTATTATCTTACAATGAGCATACCTTTTATCAGATTTTATCACTAAATGGTGTGCATTTGTGTATTCTTATGCATTATAGGTTTGTGGAGCTAATTTGAAAAAAAAAAAGAACGAAGTTAGATCGTGTTCGCCGTTGTTGGGAAGGTTTCGTAGTAAGCAAGGAATAAGGCACGAGCCTAGACTTGTGAGTTTGTGCCAACTGATGAGCGAGCGCGCGACTGGCTACAGAGCTAGCACGCGACTCCCCGACGCAAGTGCGCGGGTCGTCAAGTAATATACCTCACGAGGAGGGTCGTATTGCCAAGGGCCCGAGATCTACTATAACTTCCTTTTGGGAGTCACTTTCTAGTAGATCGAAACAGGGTTGAAGCGATACTAAAATAATAAAACCAAGTAAAGAAGTGCAAATAAAATAAAGCTCAATCCGGAGTAAAGCTAGAGACGAAGAAGCCAATAATTAGGAAAGGCCTCGGGCGAGGATTCCACTGGGAGGAGACTAAGTACGAATGACCATGGAATCCAATAAACTAGGGTTGGGTTGGCTTTGGTCCGCTAGACTCGGATATCGACCACCCCGGAACCTCCGTAGTGTAGCCCTAATCCAGTACGGGTTTCTCTATCCAGGAAATACCCCTGCGATGTCAATGAGAACAAGGAGTCTTGATTAGGGTTAATCTAATGCACACTTTTGGCTAAATTAACCCTAAACGCGCGGAAGGCTATTAGCACCCGAAACCTCCGGTGTATTAATACATGAATCCCTCTTTAACTCATCAAGTGACCTAATACAAGCTAGCATCCCGCCAAACAAGTATCATTCAAAATCAATTCTACGGAATCCATCCATGGTAGAATGAACAACAAGATGATGAATTAAAACCAAACAATCAAACCAACACATTCATTCAAGATAATATAAAGGTCATTCATACAAGGTCTCCTCCCAAGGTTCACCGGGAGCCCGGCGGCCTTGGGAGGTTTAGTTCGACATCACAAAGCTAAGGAGCTCTTCATACAAAGAATCCATCAAATGAAAACAAGAAAAACTCCCTCAAAGATGTCGACTAGGGTTGATGGTGTATGATAAGTGCTTGTGTTATAGTACCGCGAAGCGTTATTATCTTACATTGAGCATATCTTTTATCAGTTTTTATCACTAAATGGCGTGCATTTGTGTATTCTTGTGCATTGAAGGTTTGTGGAGCTAAATTGGAGAAGAAGAATGAAATTAGGTCGTGTTTGCCGATGTTGGGAAGTTTTCGGACCAAACACGGAACAAGGCACGAGCTTGGACTTGTGAGTGTGTGCCAACCTCCTTTGGAGGGGCACAAAGGCAGTCACATTCACAACAAGTCTAACTCGTGTGGCTCAGGAGAACTTCACCAAGAATGAGATTTGAAGCAATCGGCACGATCTACCATTGATTGTGTGCCCAATTCAATGGCCTTGATGAAGAACGACGGATTCGGGAGCATTTCAGGCGAGTACTGTAGCAGCACAGCAGCTTGTGTACTGTAGCAAAACATTGTAGCAAGTTACTGCTCACTTCGGCCGAAATTCATAATTCCAGAGAATTCACACGGGCGTGTGGAATTAACACACAGCCGTGTGAATTAATTTTTCAGCAGACAGAAACTTCACACGCCCGTGTGTTAATTCCACACGGCCTGTGAAGCCGCCGATAAGTCAAATTTTAAAGCCGCGATTCAACATTATAAAAGGCGATTTTGGAGACCTTTTGGGATATCTTTTGACCTATCTTTCTCTTCAACTTGGGGAGTGCGGCTAGTTTTTCGGAGAGGATTTCGTGGAGGTTTAGCGCGCGTCATCTGCATCGTCACCGACGTTCGACGGCCGCACAAGACCACGGACCATACGCAAGGGGGTTTTCATTGATGTCCTTATTTTGTGCTTTCTTTCATACATTGATAAATATGTATAGCTCCATGAGGAGCAAAACCCCTTAAGGGTATTCGGACTTGTAAGCTCTAGGGTTATTATGTTTCTTTGACATTGTTATTATGCTTTTCCATTATTGATGAATAAAATTGAGTTTCAATCTTAATTTCATCTTGCTAATGTTTTCTCTTAGATGTGACACTAGGATTGAGAACAATTTAGGTTGCCTTTTGGAGGTGTGACAACTCCTTAGGGTTAGACTACTTAAGATTGAAGAGGGTTGAGAGGGAGAGTTGTGAGGTAGCGATGTACCCCTTTCCCCTCCGACGTGGTTTCTCCCTACCTCCGTTTCTTTGATTTCATAGCGGTCGAAATAGAGTGAAGTGCTAGGTAGATAAACTCCCCTGGGGCTTAGTTACGCAAGTAACAGAGTGAAGGGTTGAAGTGAATCCTATGTATTGGGGCTTAATCTAGACTAGGGTTCTTCCACCTGGACCAAAGGGTTAGAACTACATATAGGAACAGGTTTTACCATTAGGAATCCCTAGAGCTTAAAGCAATCGCACGTAGTGTGAGGTTTAGGTAGATATACTCCCCTGGGGCTTAGTCGTGCGAGCGATAGAGTGAAGGGTGACGTGAATCCTAATACCGGGGCATAGTGTTGGGGTTAGTCACGGTTATCCTTAGGTTTGGGACCGTGAGTCTTAGGATATCCTCGACTCGATTAAACATCAATAGGAGAGTATAATAGCATAGTCCTGCACTAGAAGCATAGACCCTAGAGGTAACTTGTCCGGATGCCCTATTTCATTCATTACTAGTCCTCTCTATTCTCTTTTACTTGCACTCTCTCATCTTCCATCTTTCTATTTAATTTCTTGTCTTTCATTCTACTTTATTCTATATTCACTCATTGATCCTACTATTGCTTTTCCGTACTCCGCATAGCTTAATTAGTGAAATCTCGCATTCTAATTCCCTATTCCCTGTGGATTCGACTACCCACTCACCAGGGTAAATTTATTACTTCGACAAACCTGTGCACTTGCGGGATACACGCAAGGGGTCGTGTCAGTGTAGCTTGTCGGATCCACGCCAGCGAGCCCTATGAAGCTTCTCCACGTCTTTCCCTTCTTCTCTCCTTTAAATCTGCCCAAAAATCCCTCCAAATCCCTCCAAAGATGATGAGAATGGCATGTGGTGGAGTGGAGGGCGGATCGAGAACATGATGTCTTCACAAAAACTGAAGATCCCATATATAATCCCGAGACCGTGCGGGCTGTATGCGGGCCGCACGTGTGCCCACACGGTCTTCTGGCCACTCTGTGCGGCCTGGTGTGCGGGCCACACAGCTCACTAGCCATGGTGTGCGGCCACTGTGCGGGCCACACAGTGGCCGCACATGGCAGAGAGAGCTGGCTCCGTGTACGGCGTGTCGGCTTCCGGGGTGCTCCGAGTCTTCATTTCTTCTTTAATCTTCCCCGGAACGACACGAATACGGTTCGATCACGCGCACCTGGTCCTCGAGACCCTGAAACAAAAATAAAAACATCAAGTGCAAAATGTCATCCAAAATACACATAAGTTACATGAAAGTACAAGAACTTCATCGCTAAAACATGATATATTTAGGCACTTATCACCAACCTCCTTTAGAGTGGCACAAAGGCATTCACATTCACAACAATTCTAACTCGTGTTGCTTAGGAGAACTTCACCAAGAAGGAGACTTGAAGTAATCGGCACGATCTACCATTAATTGTGTGCCCAAATCAATGGCCTCGATGAAGAACAATGATAAGTGCTTGAGTATACATGTTTTACCTACTTGTTTTACACACATTGAGCATCATTTTACCATGGACTATGTTTCATAAAGTGTATTTTGGTGTTCTTTTGTGCAATTAGGTTGTGAAGGCATTGAAGGAGAAAAAAGGAAGCAAAGATGGGTTATAAAGACATATTATTGGGAGCTTTTGTACAACACAAGTGTTAAGGCATAAGAGGGGATCATGCACATGAGGGTATGTGCCAACTTCTGGAAGAATTCAAGCTAATTCGTGTGATGGAAGGGCACAAAGGCAGTCACACCTTCATGTCCCCACTTGTGTGAAGATAGCCAAAGCTTTCAAATGATGGTTCGATAGAGGAGAAGTCTTATAACTCACCACATGGACGTGTGCCCGACCATGTGGCCTTAAGACAAGAGAGTTTGGATCGCGTTTTATGAAGAGTACTGTAGTAAAAATCTGTTCATTTCATCGTAACAGTACTGTAGCAGAAATCACTGTTCACGCGACCGCGTGGCAATTCTGCAGCCCACGCAACCGCGTGGGATCTCATGTAGTCGCGTGAAGACACATGACTGGCGCGTTTTCAAAGTTATAAATACCCTGTTTTGCTGATTTTTAGAGGACTTTTTGCGCACGTTTGAAGGCAAGAGCGGCTAGGGTTTCAAGGACGAGATCTTTGGCGATATTGGGACTCGTTCTTCACCAACTTCGATAGATCCTTCTACGAGATAGCATCGGGGAGCCATTGGCGACCTAGCTTCGGAGAAGGTTCCTTCGAGACGTTGAACGATTCATCAAGGCCATCATCACGAATTCGAGGGGGTTTATTTTCATGGATTACATTGCTCTTTATTTCATTATCTTTTGCTTTGTAATAAGCCCCATAGAGGGCTAAACCCTAGTAGATACTTGGGCATGTGAACCCTAGGTTTCGATTCATGTATTGACTTTCTTTATGTTTTCTTTTAATTCCGAGTTAATTTGAGTTTTAATCTTGTTTAATCATTGCTTGCATGCCTTATTGATTCGTATAGTTGTTTGATATGTTTGATTTGTTGCCTTAGTGAGAGAGAGGTCTCCATTGGGGATTAGAACATACAAGGTTAAAGAGGGTTGAGAGGGTGAGTCTTAAGATAGAGGAGTGTCCCCTTTCCCTTCCGATTGAGTGTTTCCTATCTCCGTATTCCCTAAGTTTCATGCAACCATATGGGGTGTGAGGCGTGAGATTGATAGATTTCTCCCCCGGGACCTTTGTAGGGGGTTAGGGATCTTTCACCTAGAAGTAGGGTTAGATCTAATTTTAGGAATCAGTTTCATTCTTAGGTATCCCTAAAGCTCATTGCGGTCATATGGGGTGTGAGGTGTTGAGATTGAGTGATTTCTCCGCCGGGACCTTGTAGGGGACTAGTATTGGTGGCCTGGAAGCAGGGATCGATTATTCCTGGATTTCCTCGACTCATAGAACTCATTTTAGAAGCATTTAGTTAGTCTTGCACTTCATGATAGAGCCTAGCGGGAGCATTGCCCGGGTATCTCATCTTCATTGATAGAGATCTCCTTTACCTTTCCCTTTACTTGTTTGCTTGCGATTTTCTTATTTTACACATTACATCCATTGCTTCACATTATCAATTCGACTAGATAACTGAGAATTAGTTATTAGTAGTACTTCCGTTCCCTGTGGATTCGAATACCCACTCAACGGGTTAATTATTACTTCGATAACCCATGCACTTGCGGTACACACACGCAAGAGGTGTGTCAAACAATGGATTCGATAACCCTGTAGATTGCTACTGTAGCAAAACAATGTAGCAAACTACTGTTCACTTTCTGCCGAAAAACAGGATTTCAGACAGTTCACACGGGCGTGTGGAAATTCAACACGGCCGTGTGAAGTCTCGATAAGTCCAATTTTAAAGCCACGACTCAATATTATAAAAGCCCGATTTTGGAGATTTTTTGGAGGGATCTTTTGACCTAACTTTCTCCCCAACTTCTAGAGAGTGCGGCTAGGGTTTCGGAGAGGACTTCGTGCAGGTTTGGAGCGCGTCATCGGCATCGTCATCGACATTCGGCGGCCGCACAAGACTACGGCCACACCATACGCAAGGGGGTTTTCATCATTGTCTTTAATTTGTGCTTTCTTTTATACTTTGATGAACATATATAGCTCCATGAGGAGCTAAACCCCTCGTGGGTATTCGGACTTGTAAAACCCTAGGATTATTATGTTTCTATGACATTGCTATTATGCTTTTCCATTATTGATGAATAAATTCAAGTTTCAATTTTAATTATTTTTTGCAATTGTTTTCCCTTAGCCATGACACTAGGGTTGAGAATAATCTAGGTTACCATGTGGAGGTGTGACAACTCCTATAGGGTTAGACTACTTAAGATTGAAGAGGGTTGAGAGGGTGAGTCGTGAGGTAGCGAAGCGTCCCCTTTCCCCTCCGGTGTGATTTCTCCCTACCTCGGTCTCCTTGATTTCTTAGCGATCGAAGTAGAGTCAAGTACTAAGAGATGCACTCCCTTGTGAAGGGTTGAGTGAATCCTAGGACTGGGGCTTAACTTAGATTAGGGTTCTTCCACCTGGACCAAAGGGTTAGAACTACATGTAGGAACAGGTTTTATCACTAGGAATCCCTAGAGCTTAAAGCAATCCCATGTAGTGTTAGGCTTAGGTAGATATACTCCCCTGGGGCTTAGTTACGTGAGCGACAGAGTGAAGGGTTGACATGAATTTAAGGATATCCTCGACTCAATTAACATCATTAGGAAAGTATAATAACATAGTCTTGCACTAGAAGCATATGTCCTAGAGGTAGCTTGTCCGGATACCCTATTTCATCCATTACTAGTCTTTCTCTAATTCACTCCTTCTTGCACTTTCTTGTCTTCCATTTCTCTATTTAATTTCTTGTTTTTTTAATCATATTTGCTTCCATAATTCACTCATCAATTCTATTATCACTTTTTCGTACACCGCACAACTAGATAGCGAAATCTCGTGTCTTAAATTCCTATTCCCTGTGGATTCGACTACCCACTCACCAGGGTAATTTTATTACTTCGATAAGCCCGTGCACTTGCAGGATACACGCAAGGGGTCGTGTTAGTGCCCTCTCGGGTTGAGCCCTAATTGGTAACACACGCCCGTGTGGAATTCCGCACGGCCGTGTGTTTTCTCTGTTTTACTTAGAAAAATTCACAAACTCTGTAGAAAAATTCAGAAACAAAAATATGATACTTAGAGCCTATGAAAACCATCAAAACATGACCAGATACCATGGAAAACATGCTCAACCGACTCAAACTTCATTAATTATCGTTTAGGCACATGAAAACATTAGCAATCCACAAAAATATCGCAGCATATGCATTAAAAATTGAGGAAACCAAAACTAAGACTCTTATTCATGCTAGAACTAAACTAGATCCTAGAAAAGCTGTAAAACCTAGGGTTGCCTCCCAAGAAGCGCTTGTTTAACATCACTTAGCTTGACGTACCTGCCTTACCTTACGGGGGTTTGAAAAGAGTGTGTTCCTCCTGACATGAACCTGCATAACTACTTCCTTTAAACCACAAATCTACTTGCCTGGGTGGAGTATTTGTTGGAGGATCCAACCATCTTACTTTTGGCCTCCAAGGAAATAATTTGGGTTGGGAATTGTCCAAGCTTAGCACATGTGGGTCATTGGATGGTTTTAGTATCCTATCTACATCTTTTTCCCTTCCCATAATCTCCTTCTTGCTTTTTGTGAGTTGATCAATCCCAAAGAGAGATGCTTGCTCCATTATATTAAGGTTTGCTTCTTCTTGTGTATTTTCATCTTGAAAGGAGCATGACACAAGCAAATCTCCATAAAAATTTTCTTGCTTACGGGCATCATCTTCATTTGAGCAATCCCAATTCTTCAAATGATATTCTTCTTTTTCCCCTTCAATATCTACTGCAACATACTCGGTCTGCACCATTTCTTCATTATCATTCACTACCACATCATCTCTACAAGAACTTGCGTTGCTTGCTCAAACACTTCATTTTCCTTGGAGAGTGTGTCAAGTATCCATCCTAATTGATGCTCAAGGTTGTTATAGGAGGGCTCATGACACTTTCGTGTGGCTTCCATACTTTGGCAAGAGGTATTGGATGCTTCAATAAAGTCAGCTAGTACTTTTTTCCATTGAGATGCATCCTCCTCAAGTGTCTCATCCGTTTAAAATTGCTCTTGAGGTGCTTCCCAATATTGTCCATCATTATTCCATAAAAAATTTGGGTAGCTCCTCTCATTTGGATGATATGTGCTGTAACATGGATTGCTCTGTTGTTGTGAAGAAAAAATTCTATTAGCCTTTTTACTTAGAGCATCAACTTGAAAATATAGCTCAATGACTGGATCAATCTCCATTTAGGGTCTTCGCAAGGAAAAGTAAGACAAAACAAAAGAAAACAAATAAGAATGATGAAAGAATAAGAAAGGGTGAAATAGAATGAATGATAAATAGCTAAAATAACAAAGTACAAATGCCTCTAAAACGCTTATTCCCCAGCAACGTACAAATGTACAAATGTATCCCCCAAGTGCACGGTCTTGTCGAAGTAATAAATTTACGCTGGTGAGTGGGTAGTCGAATCAACAGGGAATAGGGATTTAAGACACGAGATTTCACTAATTAGCTAAGCGATATACGGTGAGTGTGAAGAGAATTAATGAGTGAATGTGAAAGAAAATATAAAAAGACAAGAAATTAAAGAGAATGATGGAAGGTAGGAGAGTTCAAGTAGGAGTAAAAGAGTAGGATAAGTAATGGATGAAATAGGGTACCCGAATAAGCTGCCACTAGGACTTATGCTTCTAGTGCAAGACTATGCTATTATACTTTCCTATTTATGTTAATTGAGTCGAGGATATCCTTAAACACACGGTCACAACCCTAAGGTCAACCGTGACTAACCCTAACACTATGCCCCGGCATTAAGTTTTCACTACGACTCTTGACTCTCGTTGACATGTCAACTAAGCCCTAGTGGAGTACATCTGCCTAAGCCTCACACTATGTGGGATTGCTTTACGTTCTATGGATTCCTAGTGATAAAACCAGTTCCTATATATAGTTCTAACCCTTTGGTCCAAGTAGAAGAACCCTAGTCTAAATTAAGTCCCAGCACTAGGATTCACTTCAACCCTTCACTCTGTTGCTCGCGCAGCTAAACCCCATGGGAGTTCCTCTCTTAGCACTTCACTCTATCTCGACCGCTAAGAAATCATGGAACATGGACGTAGGAAGAATCACACCGGAGGGGAAAGCGGACGTTCTGCTACCTCACAACGCACCCTCTCAACCCTCTTCAATCTTAAGTCGTCTAACCTATAAGAGTTGTCACACCTCCAAAGGATAACCTAGATTGTTCTCAACCCTAGTGTCACGGCTAAGGGAAAACAATTACAAGAGATAAGTAAGATTGAAACTCGAATTTATTCATCAATAATTGAAAAGCATAATAGCAATGTCATAGAAACATAATAATCCTAGGGTTTATAAGTCCGAATACCCACGAGGGGTTTAGCTCCTCATGGAGTTATACCAATTCATCAAAATATAAAAGAAAGCACAAATTGAAAGCATCGATGAAAACCTCCTTGCGTATGGTGTGGCCGTGGTCTTGTGCGGCCCCGAACCTCCACAAAGTCCTCTCTGAAACCCTAGTCGCGCTGTCTAGAAGTTAGGGAGAAAGATTGGGAAAAAGATATGTAAAAAGTCTCCAAAACGGGCTTTTATAATGTTGAGTCGCGGTTTTAAAATCGGACTTATCGGGATTTCACACGGCCATGTGGAATTTCCACACGCCCGTGTGAACTTTCTGGATTTCTAAATTTCGGCTACAATGCTTGCTACAGTATTTTGCTACAATAACTTGCTGCAATGCTGCTGCAGTAACTCACCGAAACGTTCCCGAATTCGTTGTTCTTCATCGAGACCATTGAATTGGGCACACAATCAATGGTAGATCGTGCCAATTGCTTCAAATCTCTTTCTTGGTGAAGTTCTCCTAAGCTACATGAGTTAGAATTATTGTGAATGTGACTACCTTTGTGCCCCTCCAAAGGAGGTTGGCACACACTCACAAGTCTTAGCTCATGCCTTGTTCCTTGCTTAGTCCAAGAATCTTCCCAACAATGGCGAACACGATCTAACTTCGTTCCTTTCCTTCACTTTATCTTCACAACCCTACAATGCACAAATGTAAACAAATGCACACTTTTTAGTGATAAAATCTGATTAAATTAATGCTCATTACAAGATAATAACACTTCACATTACTATAATACGAGCACTTATCAAATCCCCCCACACTTAAGCTTTTGCTTGTCCTCAAACAAAATAGAACGTGAAAGTACTTGGGAAGAACAATTGAAACTGCTCGGCCTTAGATTTCACCCAAAGTATGCAAAAGAGGCATTCTATAAGTAAGGGGAAATCAAAACATTGCATAAGGTTACCAATGCTCTAGCTAAAAACTCGAATAAAAAAGGATAAAAACTCAAAAATGTGTTAGTGTGTGCGATTTCACTCAAGAGAACCAACGAGTACTCCTTAAACTTTTGTTAGAAAGGACTTATTTATATACAAAAACAAAACTAAAAAGGGAAGGAAGTAGTAGCTTCACGCATCCTTGAAGGTAGCCCTTTCCTAGGCGGCCGCCAAAAGTGGCTTTCACACTTTCAAGGAGGTAGCTCTTTCTACCGGGGTAGTAGATTTCACGCATCCCATGAGATAGCTCTTTCTCTCATTAGGGCATAACTTGTATCCGACTTATGAGAGTAGCTATATACTTCAATCTCAACACCTCACACCCCATATTACCGCAATGAACTTTAGGGATACCTAAGAGTGAAACCGATTCCTAAAATTAGATCTAACCCTATGATAAGTGCTTGAGTATACATGTTTTACCTACTTGTTTTACATACATTGAGCATCATTTTACCATTGATTATGTCTCATAAAGTGTATTTTGGTGTTCTTTTATGCAATTAGGTTGTGGAAGTGTTAAAGGAAGAAAAGGAAGCAAAGATGGGTTATAAAGACGTATTGTTGGGAGCTTTTATACAACACAAATGTCAAGGCACAAGAGGGGATCATGCACATGAGGGTGTGTGCCAACTTCCTGAAGAATTCAACATGATTTGTGCGATGGAAGGGCACAAAGGCAGTCACACCTTCATGTCCCAACTTGTTTGAAGATAGTTAAAGCTCTCAAATGATGATTCGAAGAAGAAGAAGTCTTATAACTCACCACATGGACGTGTGCCCGACCATGTGGCCTCAAGATGAGAAAGTTTGGATCATGGTTATGAAGAGTACTGTAGTAAAAATACTGTTCATTTCACTGTAGTAGTACTGTAGCATAATTACTGTTCGCGCGACCGCGTCAAAATCCCACGCGACCGCGTGGGAATTCTGCAGCCCACACGACCGCGTGGGATCTCACGTGGTCGCGTGGAGGCACGTGACTGACGCGTTTCAGGCTTATAAATAGCCCTTTTTGCCGATTCTTTTGGTATCTTTTGTGTGGCTTTTGAGAGGCGAAGCGGCTAGGGTTTGAGGAGGAGGTCTTTGCCGAATTGAAGGGCCGTTCTTCACCAACTTTGATAGTTCTTTCCTCCGTCATAGCATCGAGGGAGTCATTGGCGACCTAGCTTCGGAGAAGGATCCTTCAAGACGTTGAGCGACCCATCAAGGCCATCATCACGACTTCAAGGGGGTTTACTTCCATGGTTTACATTGCTTTCATTGTGTTATGTTTTGCTTTGTAATAAGCCCCATGGAGGGCTAAACCCTAGTAGATACTTGGGCATGTGAACCCTAGGTTTTGATTCATGTATTGACTTTCTTTATGCTTTCTTTTAAGTCCGAGTTTATTTGAGTTTTAATCTTGTTTAATCATTGCTTGCCTGCCTTATCGATTCGGTGGGTCATTCCTAACCCCTACAAGGTCCCGGTGGAGAAATCTATTAATCTCACGCCTCACACACCATACGATTGCATAAAACTTAGGGAAAACGGAGATAGGAATCACTCAATCGGAAGGGAAAGGGGATACTCCTCTATATCAAGACTCACCCTCTCAATCCTCTTTAACCTTGTATGTTCTAGTCCCCAATGGAGATCTCTATCTCATTAATGTAACTACTCAAGCATAAACAATCAATCACAATGATGAACACATCTAGCAAGTCATGATTAAACAAGGTTAAAACTCAAATTAACTCGGAATTAAAAGAAAGCATAAAGAAAGTCAATACATGAATCGAATCCTAGGGTTCACATGCCCAAGTATCTACTAGGGTTTAGCCCTCCATGGGGCTTATTACAATGCAAGAGATAATGAAATAAAGAGCAATGTAATCCATGAAAGTAAACCCCCTCAAATTCATGATGATGGCCTTGATGAATCGTTCAACGTCTCAAAGGAACCTTCTCCGAAGCTAGGTTGCCAATGGCTCCCCGATGCTATCTCGTCGAAGGCTATCGAAGTTGGTGAAGAACGACTCCCAATATCGGCAAAGACCTCGTCCTTGAAACCCTAGCCGCTCTTGCCTTCAATCGTGCGCAAAATGTCCCCGAAAAATCGGCAAAAAGGGGTATTTCTAACTTTGAAACACACCAGTCACGTGCCTCCAAGCGACCACATGAGATCCCACGCGGTCGCATGAACAGTGATTTCTGCTGCAGTGCTTCTACAGCAAAAATACTCAGTATTTTGCTACAGTACTCTTCATAAAACAAGATCCAAACTCTCTTATCTTGAGACCACATGGTCGGGCACACATCCATATGGTGAGTTATAAGACTTTTCCTCCATCGAACTATCATTTGGAAGCTTTAGCTATCTTCACACAAGCAGGGACATGAAAGTGTGACTGCTTTGTGCCCTTCCATCACACAAATTGGCTTGAATTATTCTGGAAGTTAGCACACACCCTCATGTGCATGATCCCCTCTTGTGCCTTGACACTTGTGTTATACAAAAGCTCCCAACAATAGGTCTTTATAACCCATCTTTGCTTCCTATTTCCTCCTTCAATACTTTCACAACCTAATTGCACAAAGGAATACCAAAATACACTTTATGAGACATAATCCATGGTAAAATGATGCTCAATCCATGTAAAACAAGTAGATAAAACATGTCTACTCAAGCACTTATCAAATTCGTAATTCTTTTATGAGTTGTATGCGTAGATGTGACATGCTCACATGTACTAGATCTAGGAGAGATTGAAAGGGGATTCTTGTGCCAATACGCCGAGAGATCGGGGGTTGGTAGCCCTCTATTTCTAGGTTTAAGCCGAAGGATAGTAGGTTTACTCCTATTAGAGACTTCACGGAGCTCATTGCAATCGTAGGTGGGTTAATAAGGAGAGATTCCGATTAACACTTGTATGGGATCAGGTGTTAGTCACCGAGAAATCGGGGCTAATCTACTAACGAGGTCTCTAGGTCTCAGCTATCATCAATGCATCTTTATATCATCCTAGTTTGGTACTTAATGTCAACCCTAGGTAGATTCCTTGTCTAAACACAACCTTCTCATGCTTGATACTCCCTTGTGTGCTTACATCCGTGTGCTAGTTACCAGGCCATAGGATTAGTTTAAATTAGTTTGTTTGTTTTATTTCTTTTCCACTCATATTGAATGGTAGGCTAGAAAATATATGAAGAGTGAGTAATAGTACTTCCTTGGCCCCAGTGGAATACGACCGCTGTGTCACTCACAGGGTATGACTTGGCGATCCCATACACTTACGGGGAAGCAATCAGGGTGCCACCTCTTTCTCTTTCGATGCTTCCTCTACCTCCACCACTTTAGGTGCTTCATCATTCTTCTTCTCAAGAGGAAGACTACTCTCGACCTCTCGGCCGCTTCTCAAGGAGATTGCCTTCAATTTTTCCCTTGGATTTGTCTCCGTATTGCTTGGCAAACTCCCTTGAGGCCTCTTGGATAGAGACTTCACAATTTGGCCAACTTGGTTCTCCAAGTTGTGCAACGATGCGGTGTGGTTGCGAAGTGTAGACTCTACCAACTGAAATCTCTCATCCGAAGATTGGACAAACCTTGTGAGGGCCTTCTCTAGGTCGGTCATCTTGCTCTCTAACCACGACACCCGGTTTTCTAAATTCGGTGCTTGTTGTTGTTGAAAGCCAAGTGGTGCATTACTCTTTTGTTGCCCTTGGTTGCTCCATGATAAGTTAAGGTGATTCCTCCACCCTGGATTGTAGGTACCACTATAGGGATTCCCTTGACCTCTAAATGTATTCCCTACAAAATCCACTTGCTCAACCGAAGAAGAAGTGCCACCAATTGCAATTGGGCAATTACTTGAAGCATGTCCTCCCCCACATCCATTACAATTCGTGATGGCTGCCACTCTTGGTGAAGTTAGAGTGTCTAACTTCTTACTTAATGATTCCACTTGTGCTGCTAAAGATGTAACTACATCTATCTCATGAAGTCTGGCAATCTTCTTTCTGTCCCTTGAATTCCATTGATAGCTATTTAAAGCCATCTCTTCTATGAGTTATCAGGCTTTACTGGGAGTCTTGCTTCCTAAGGTACCTCCTACCGCCGCATCTAACAAATATTTGGTGCTTGGATACAACCCATTGTAGAAAGTATGAATGATCATCCAATCGGGGAATCTATGTTGTGGGCCCTTCCGCAAGAGCTCCTTGAACCTATCCCATGTCTCAAATAGAGACTCCAATTCCGTTTGCATGAAGGAAGAGATCTCATTCCTTAGCTTTGCTGATTTTCCGGGAGGGAAATATCAGGCCAAGAATGCTTCAACCATCTTCTCCCATGTGGTGATCGATGCTCTAGGCAATGAGTGCAACCATTGCTTTGCTCTTCCCTTCAAGGAAAATGAAAAAGCTCTCAATGTGTGGTTGCAAAGCAATTAAACAAAACAAGGAATAAAAAATAAATATGGGAGATAGGAGAATGCAAGTAAGGGTAATAAGAGAAGGACAATCAATGAGATGAATAGGGTACCCAGACAAGCTACCCCTAGGATTTATGCTTCTTGTGCAAGACGATTGATAAGTGCTCGTCTTATAGTGATACGAAGTATTATTATCCTACATTGAGCATTACTTTTATCAGATTTTATCATTTATTTGTGTGCATTTGTGTGCTTTTGTGCATTGTAGGTTTCGGGAGCCAATTTGGAGAAAAAAAAAGCAAGAATAGGTTATGTTCGCCATGGTTAAGGAGTTCTCAAACCAAGCAAGGAACAAGGCACGAGTCTAGACTTGTGGGTGTGTGCCAACCTCCATTGGAGGGGCACAAAGACAGTCACATTCACAAAAGTCTAACTCGTGTAGGATTGGAAAATTTCGCCAATGAAGAGAAATGAAGTAATCGACATAATCTACTGTTGATTGTGCACCCAATTCAACGGCCTCGATGAAGAACAATGAATTTGGGAGCATTTCGATGAAGTACTGTAGCAATCACTATAGCAAAGCACTACAACAAAACACTGTAGCAAGTTACTATTCACAGCATGCCGAAAATCAGCAAAACAGAATTTCCACACACTTGTGTGGAATTAACACACAAGCGTATGGAAATTCTGAATCCCGTGTGGAAAATCTACAGGGGCGTGTGGAACTCCGATTTCAGCCTATAAATAGCCCGTTTTCAGATCTATTTGAGGACCCCCCCTTTCTATCTCTTGCCTATCTTTTGGGGGGCTTTCAGCTAGGGTTTGGAGAGGTTCTTTGAAGTCTTTAGAGGCGATTATATGTCATCGGCATCGACATCTATTGGAAGATAGCTATTAGGGGAGCTTTCGTCAGCATCGATTCGGCGAGGTGTACTCTAGGCTTGACAAGTGATTCATTGGAGAAGACGTGCGGCTCCACAAGACCATCGATACAATCTATAAGGGGGTTTTCTTTATGGTTTTCATGCATATATTTTTAAATTCTTTATTGATTTTATATTGCTCCATGGAGAGCTAAACCCTAGTGGGTATTTGGACTTGTAAACCCTAGGATTATTATCTTTCTATGACATTGATATTATGTTTTTCCATTATTGATAAATAAATTCGAGTTTCAATCTTAATTATATTTTGCAATTGTTTTCCCTTAGCCGTGACACTAGGGTTGAGAACAATCTAGGTTATCCTTTGGAGGTGTGACAACTCCTATAGGGTTAGACTACTTAAGATTGAAGAGGGTTGAGAGGGAGAGTTGTTAGGTAGCGATGTATCCCCTTTCCCCTCCGGTGTGATTTCTTCCTACGTCCGTATTCCTTGATTTCTTAGTGGTCGAGATAGAGTTAGGTGCTAGGCGATGAACTCCCCTAGGGCTTTATTGCGCAAATACCAATGTATAGGGTTGAAGTGAATCTTAGCACCGGGACTAAATTTAGACTAGGGTTCTTCGACCTGGACCAAAGGGTTAAAACTACATATAGGAACAGGTTTTATCACTAGGAATCCCTAGAGCTTAAAGCAATCCCACGTAGTGTTAGGCTTAGGAAGATAGACTCCCCTAGGGCTTAATTGACAGGTCAACGAGAGTCAAGGGTCGTAGTGAATACTAATACCGGGGCATAGTGTTGGGGTTAGTCACGGTTGACCTTAGGTTTGGGACCGTGTGTTTGAGGATATCCTCGACTCAATTAACATCAATAGGAAAGTATAATACCATAGTCTTGCACTAGAAGCATTAGTCCTAGGGGTAACTTGTCCGGGTACCCCATCTTTATATCGATTACCTCTCCTACCCTTATTACTCTTCTTGCATTCTTTTATGTTCTTTTACATTTATATATATATACCTCTTTTATCATCGACTTCTTTTATAGCTAAATAGCGATAACACTTGTTTCTGAACACTATTCCCTGTGGATACGACTACCCACTCACCAGGGTATTTTATTACTTCGACAACCCGTGCATTTGCGCGGTACACACGTAAGAGGTGTGTCAACGATGCTATTTATACTCTTCTACTGATGCTAAATGAGTCAAGGATATACTTAAACACAAGGTCCCAAATCTAAGATCAACCGTGACTAATCCCAACACTATGCCCAGGTACTAGGTTTCACTACGACCCTTGACTCTTCTTGACAAGTCAACTAAGCCCTATGGGAGTCTATCTTCCTAAGCCTCACACTACGTGGGATTGCTTTAAGTTCTTTGGATTCCTAGTGATAAACTCTATTCCTATGTATAGCTCTTACCCTTTCGTCCAGGTGAAAGAACACTAGTCTCAATTAAGCCCCAGCACTAGGATTCACTTCAACCCTTCACTCTGTTGCTCCCGCAACTAAGCCCCAGGGGAGTTCATCTCCTAGCACTTCGATCTATTTTGACCGCTAATAACTCTTAGAACATGGAGATAGGGAAAATCACACCATAGGGGAAAAAAGGGATGTTTCGCTACCTTACGACTCAGCCTCTCAACCCTCTTCAATCTTAGGTAAAATGGATACAAGATGCAATTAAGATTAAAACTCAATTTTATGCATCAATAATGAAAATCATAATAACAAGTCAAAGAAACATAATCATCCTAGGGTTTACAAGTCTGAATACCCACAAGGGGTTTAGCTCCTTATGGAGCTATACAAATCCATTAAAATATGAGAATAAACACAAATCAAAGACATAGATGAAAACCACCTTGCGAATAGTGTGGTCGTGGCCTTGTGCGGCCGTCAGATGTCAATGACGATGCCGATGACGCGCTTCAATCCACCACAAAGTCCTCTCTGAAACCCTAGCCGCAACCCTCCAGAAGATAGAAGAAAAGGTTGGCAAAAAGATGTAGAAAAAGTCCCCAAAACAGCCTTTTATAATGTTGAGTCGTGGCTTTAAATCGCTGAAATCGGGATTTCACACGGCCGTGTGGAATTTCCACATGCCCGTGTGAAGTCTTTCTTGTGCTGAATTTCGGCAAACCGTGAACAGTAACTTGATAAAGTATTGTGCTACAGTTGCTACATTACAATTGTTGAAACTCTCCCGAATTCATCGTTCTTCATCGAGGCCGTTGATTTGGGCACACAATCAACGGTAGATCGTGCCGATTGCTTCAATTCTCCTCATTGGCAAAGTTCTCCTATGCCACACGAGTTAGACTTACTGTGAATGTGACTGCCTTTGTGCCCTCCAAAGGAGGTTGGCACACACCCACAAGTCTAGACTTGTGCCTTGTTCCTTGCTTGGTCCGAAAACTCCCCACCAACGGCAAACAGGATCTAACTTTGTTCTTCTTCTCCAAACTAACTCCACAAATCTACAATGCACAAAAGCACACAAATGCACACAATTTAGTGATAAAATCTGATAAAAGTAATACTCATTGTAAGATAATAACACTTCACATTATTATAATGCAACCACTTATCAAACTCCCGCACACTTAAGCTTTTGTTTGTCCTCAAGAAAAAATAAAACGTGAAAGTACTTGGGAAGAACACTTGAAAGTGCTCGGCCTTAGGTTCACCAAAAGTGTGCAAAAGAAGCATTCAACAAGTAAGGGAAAATCAAGACATTGCATAAAGATATCAATGCTTTAGCTAAAAACTTGAATAAAAAAGGACAATAACTCGAAAATGTGTAAGTGTGTGTGAACTCACTCAAGATAACCCAAAAAGTACTCATCAAACTCTTGTTAAAAAGGACTTATTTATATACAAAAAGAAAGGAGGTAGTAGCTTCACACAAAACTAGGGCACGGCACTGTAGCAGATCTACTGTAGAATATGTGATGTAGCAGTTACTGTAGCAGTTGGAGGGTCTTCGGGCAAGAAATCCGAGATTTTTGCCTAAGCCTCACGGCCCCATCTGCTACCCCGTGAGGACTGTCCAGAAGTCTTAACCTAAGTCTCACGACCCAGTCTGCGATCCAGTAAGGAATTTTCAGAACTTTTTGCCTACACTTCACTACCCAGTTAACTAGCCCGTGAGGCTTGGGATTTGGGGTTTCTTTGACCTAATTTGCATCCTCACGGCCCCCCATACGACCCGTATGCTTCAGGGGTATATATGGGGAGTTCTAGGGCTTTTGAAGTGGACTTTTCTCTTTGCCTTTGAGGCCGTCGCCACCGCACCTCCTTGGGGCCTTCCGGCCATCTTTTGGTGGCGATCTTTGTGGGAGACAAGCACACATCACCACCAAGAGGGAGAGGAGAAAGGGAGAAGGAGTTGGAGTGAAGATCTAAGCCATCATCGACAATCTTGTGATGCTTCATCCGTTCAAGGAGATCATGACCTAGAGGGGGTTTTCATTGCTTCTTTTATGTTTTTATCTTCCTTGTATGTTTTTTATGTATACTTTGTCATGAGGGATTAACTTATTGTTGTGTTTGGGTTTGGATGAACCCTAGGGTTCATCTTGTGTATGAACTTTGGATGTTGTTATTATTTTAGTTTGATGGTTATTTGAGATTCAATCTTTCATGCTTTCATGTGTAGAATTACATTTGTGGAGAAATCCATAATTCTTTTATGAGTTGTATCCGTAGATGTGACCTGCTCACGTGTACTAGATCTAGGAAAGATTGAAAGGGGATTCTTGTGCCGACACGCCGAGAAATTGGGTGTTGGTAGCACTCCATTGCTAGGTTTAAGCCGAAGGATAGTAGGTTTACTCTTATTAGAGACTTCACGGAGCTCATTGCCATCATAGGTAGGTTAATACAGAGAGATTCCGATTAACACTCATATGGGATCAGGGGTTAGTCACCGAGAAATCGGGGCTAATCTACTCACTAGGTCTCTAGGTCTCAATTACCATCAATGCATCTTTATATCATCCTAGTTTGGGACTTAATAACAACCCTAGGTGGATTCCTTATCCAAACACACCCTTCTCATGCTTGATACTCCCTTGTTTGCTTACATCCATGTGCTAGTTACCAGGCCATAGGATTAGTTTAAATTAGTTTATTTGTTTTATGTCTTTTCCCACTTAAATTTAATGGTAGGCTAGAAAATAGATTAAGGGTGAGTAATAGTACTTCCTTGGCCCTAGTGGAATACGACCCCTGTGTCACTCACAGGGTATTACTTGGTGATCCCGTACGCTTGTGGGGAAGCCAATCAAGTTTTTGGCGCCGTTGCCGGGGACCTTCAAGGAATATTAGGAAAGCTTGTAGTCTATTGATCTAGCCAGTTTCCTTTTCTTTGTACATTATACTCTTTGTAGATATTTTTCTTCTCGTTCATATTGCTTTTCTTTTCCATTCTTTTATTTTGACTTTGTTCTTTGTATTCTCTTTTGTGTAAGGTACAATCCAATTAGAAGATGCAAGGTGCTAGCTCCTCCATTGCACAAGTCAAGAATGTTGAGTATACAGAGGGGCCAAGACCACAAGGAAATCCATACAGCCAAACCTATAATCCGGAGTGGAAATACCACCGAAACTTTCCTGGGAATCAAGGCCAACAACAACCAAAATTTTCCCCTCCTCATGGTCCTCAGTATCAAGTACCACAAGTAAAAAGATTTACTACTGAGGATGTATTGGCGAAATTCATGATACAGACTGGAAGTAGATTTCAAGTCGTTAGGCATGTCCCAACCAAAACTGTTCCCTTGGAGGCCCAAACGATTTTTGTGGGTGATTAAGGAAAGATTGACATTGGTTAAAGAAGGAGATGTGGGTAGGAGGTTTACACCACCCAAGAACCCACCTATACCAAATTTGAAAAGCCTTCAACCTTATCTATTTCCTTGGAGGGCAAAACAATTCTTGTGGAAGCTCCAAGAAAATTCAGCTGGGACTAAAATTGAAGCGGGGAGGATACTCAAATCAACCAAGGATCCACCCAAGTTAAAGTTGCACAATGCCTGGCCCAAGATTTTTCCATGGAGGCAAAAAGATGACTCATGCTTGACATCCAAATTTGCATCATCCCGGAAGGTATGTTTCATATTTCTTCATAGTTCTTATGCCACTTCTAGCTGGGATGAACACACCATTTTCAAGCCTCCTTAGGTAAGAAAGAGGTACGTCGAGCTAATGATGTTAAACAAGCGCTTCTTGGGAGGCAACCCAAGCTTTAATTCCTTCATTTTCTTGTTTTTGTGTTTTTAGTGGAGTGTGGTTTGTGTATTTGTTGTGTATGTTTGTGTTTCTTTCATGTCTTTATTTATTTAAATAAGTCTATGCTTGTTTGCCTTGTGTATTTTTCTCATCATCGTTTTTTGTGTTTTAATTGATAACCATCTTGAGAAGCATGTTTTTGATATTATGCCATTCATTAGATCGAGTTTTTACGCATTACTTTCAAGTAGGAGGTGTTGTTAATCACTTCATGGCCTTCATTGGGTGTTTTAAGCTGGATTTGAGAGATTTCCAGATTTTTCCAGGTCCTCACGGCCTCAAGGGGCCGTTTGGTGGGCCGTCTGCCCCTTGGCCGAGCCTTTGGCCTAGGGCTCACAGGCCCCCTCACGGCCGTGAGAAGGGTCGTGAGACCACTCGGGCTGAACTTTAAGTTGTGTATCTCTCCACCATTTTCTTCATATCTTTCTCATTTCTCATCCCTTTTCCCTCATTCTTTCACCATTTTTATTTTATTTTTATTCCTCTACACGAGTCTCCTACTTTCAAGGACTTAATTTGCATGATTTATTGGAAGTTTTGCCATCATCTTCACCGATCCTCCAAGGTACCCCTTTCTAAACCCTAGGTGTTGGGCATGAATGTTTCTTCTTCCTCTCTCCTATTTTTCAAGTTGAATGGATGCCAATGTTGTGGGAGATTGGTTTTTTGTTGTTTTTGTGGGTTTTTGGAGTAATTTGAAAGCTTTGTAAAAATTTTTATGCTCCATGTACAAGGGAAGCTCTTGCAGATTTTTTTTTTTTGGGAGTTACTGTAGCATTTCTTGAATTCTTTCACACTCCATCATGAGTACCCTTGATTTTCTTGTACTTGGGCCTGCTATTGTATCATCTTTTTATCCCTTTGCAACACTTGCAATAAGAGAGAATTGGACATCATGATATTGAATGAGCATGGACTTGCTTGGATGATGATTTGTTCCATTGTTTTTTCTTTTGTTAATTGTTTGTTGTGTTTGTGTTTGTTCTTGTTGTGTTCTTTTTGTGTTTTGTTTTAGTTCTTGCATGATTACTCCCCGTCTCTCCTTTGTAAATTTTTGTGCTGTGATGATGTGCCCTTTTTGCCTTGCAGGGCATTGAGGGTAGTTTGGTGAGCCTCCCCACATTTTGTGGATGCCGGGCCCGACATGTAGAGCTCGTTGTACATTCGTTCGGGTCACATCTCGCCATTTATGCAAGATAAACCTGGGAAGCTCGTTTTCACCCTCCTCTATTGTTTTCTATTGACTATCTTTCCTTGTTATTCATGACTAGTGTACATTGAGGGCAATGTACAACACTAAGTGTGGGGATGGGTGTATTACATGTTTAGGGCCATATTTACTTGCTAGTGTTATCAATGATGGCTTTGTTCATTCTTGTTAGATTCTTCAAGCATGAGCTAATGATTGATGTGAGTTACATATTTTTGTGCTCTATTGAATCCTGTTTCAGTTCTAGTATTATCTTGTGCACTGAATTTTTTGTTGATGCCCTAGGAATAGCCAACTTGACTACTTTAACTCTCTAGCAATGCACAACCTTGAGTACTTGGCCTTAGAAGACTAAGTTCTATCCTTCAATGAACTCTTAAGAACTTCTAACCCATGTTGAGCTAGTCCTAGTTTTGTGACTTGTAGTGCAGTCCAAAGACATGATCTAGGGTGAATATGAAAAATAAAATAAAATAAAATAAATGAAAATGAGTCTATGTCAGTATTCCTCTGCTAATGAAGCATGAATGCGTCTATGTAGACTGTAATCTAGTAGTTGGGTGGCTCTTGTGCCTAACCAGCATGTGCACCCTCCGGAAAGATTTTTGTGCAGTTTATGTTAGACAGACTCGAAAAAAAAAGGGTATATACATGTGAATAAAACCCTAGTGATCACTTAGACTGCCTACTTGATGTTTTGAGAAGAAAAGGGATTTAGTTTCAAATTAGGAGTTAGAAGGATCTTACTTGCTCATTGAAGTAGCCCTTAGCATTTTAAGACCTAGTACTCTTTGCATGTGGAGTGATCAGCATCTAGAGCTATACTGATTGAAGTCATTTGGCTAGAACAAGTAATGGCATATGAGACTGGAAATTCACTTACACAGTACAGACATATAAGAGGTGAAACAGGATGTTTTTGTTGTACTTATTGATTGTAACTCAACATCTGTATTTCATTATTCATTGGTTGTAGAATCACATATTTATTCGAGCCGGAGATAGTACATTTAGCCACTTATCTATCTCCTTGTTTTTCATGATTTGTTTGCTTGGGGACAAGCAAACGCTTAGGTGTAGGGATGTTTGATAAGTGTCTAAATGTATATACTTTAGTATACATATTTTATACACTTAGCATGTATCTTATTATGAATTGATGCCCATTTTGTGCTTAATCGAGTATTATTTGCTTTGTAGGGCATGTAGTAGCCATGGAGATCGCGAGCACATATTCTGGGCAGAAAACAGAAGGGAAAATAGGACAATGCACTGTAGTAGATCTACTGTAGATGCGGCAATGTAGCAGTTACTGTAGCACTTGGAGGGTCTTCGGGCAAGAAATCTGAGATTTTTGCCTAAGCCTCACGGCCCCGTCTGCTACCCCGTGAGGACTGTCTAGAAGTCTTAACCTAAGTCTCACGACCCAGTCTGCGACCTAGTGAGGAATTTCCAGAACTTTTTGCCTACCTTCACTACCCAGTTAACCACCCAGTTAACTACCCAGTTAACTACCCCGTGAGGCTCGGGATTTGGGGTTTCTTTGACCTAATTTGCATCCTCACGGCCCCCATACGGCCCGTATGCTTCAGGGGTATATATGGGGAGTTCTAGGGCTTTTGAAAGGGAATTTTCTCTTCGCCTTTGAGGCCGCCGCCACCACACTTTCTTGAGGCCTTCCGGCCACCTTTTGGAGGCGATCTTTGTGGGAAATGAGCACACATCATCACCAAGAGGGAGAGGAGAAAGGGAGAAGGACTTTGTGCGAAGTTCTACACCACCATTGCATCATCATTTGAAGCTTCATCCATTCAAGGAGATCACAACCTTGAGGGGGTTTTCATTCCTTCTTTTATGTTTTTGTCTTCCTTGTATGTTGTTTAAGTGTCCCTTGTAATGAGAGATTAACTTATTGTTGTGTTTGGATTTGGATGAACCCTAGGGTTCATCTTGTGTATCAACTTTGGATGTTATTATTAATCTAGTTTGTTGGTTGTTTTGAGATTCAATCTTTCATGCTTTCATGTCTAGAATTACATATATGGAGAAATCCGTGATTCTTTTATGAGTTGTACAAGTAGATGTGACCTACTCACGTGTACTAGATCTAGGAGATATTGAAAGGGGATTCTTGTGCCGACACGCCGAGAAATTGGGTGCCGATAGCCCTCCATTGCTAGGTTAAGCCGAAGGATACTAGGTTTACACCTATTAGAGATTTTACGGTGCTTAATGCGATCATAGATGGGTTAATAGGTAGAGATTCCGATTAACACTCGTATGGGATTAGGGGTTAGTCACCGAGAGATCGGGGCTAATCTACTCACGAGGTCTCTAGGTCTCAACTATCATCAATGCATCTTTATATCATCCTAGTTTTGGACTAAATGACAACCCTAGGTGGATTCCTTGTCCAAACACACCCTTCTCATGCTTGATACTCCCTTGATTGTTTACATCTGTGTGTTAGTTACCAGGTTATAGGATTAGTTTAAATTAGTTTGTTTGCATTATTTCTTCTCCACTCATATTGAATGGTAGGCTAGAAAATAGATGAAGAGTGAGTAATAGTACTTCTTTGGTCCCAGTGGAATATGACCCCTGTGTCACTCACAGGGTATTACTTGGCGATCCCGTACACTTGCGAGGAAGCAATCATAGCTCTTTCCACCCCAAATGCACAAATAAACTAAGCAAATATTCACAAATTCACTTTTTTTTTTCATGTATTTCTCAAAACAAAACTAAGAGCTTACTAAAATGATGATAAACTAGTCCTTAAAAACTTCAAGCATGAGTTTCCAAAAGATTCCAAGAGTGAGTTGTGCAATATAAGAAAATCGAGAAAAAATTCACTAAAATTCAAGTATTAACTAGAGCATGATAAGATACAATGTTAAAAATTCTCCTAAACTCTAAGAATACTAACATTGCAACTAAAGTGAACCGCCATAGGCTATATGAGCATAAGCAATTGAACGCACAAGTAAAGGTGTGTGCAATGTGAACTCCCCTCTACACTTAAGATGTACATTGTCACCAATGTACGCCTGCAAGCACAATGAAAAGTAAAACAATTAACACAATTAATGTAGAGGTAGGCAATTGAAACATTACTCCCCTGAACTCCAAGTGTTGCGTTTGATGGAGCTAGGTTCATTGAGAGTTGAGTCTCAATGGTTTGTGGAGCACACACGGTCCCATGAGCGTGCCTATGACTATTCCTCAAATTCCTTACATCCAAGACCATCTACACACATACACAAGGGATTCATTGTAGCTCAAGAGAAATCAAAATACAACTCTAGTATATAAAGATAGATAAATGAAATACAACTCGAGAAAAATAAAAGCAATACGAAAGATAAACTCAGAAGGAGAATCCTTTCTGAGTACTGCAAGTCCAAAATATAAAAAAAAAGTACAACTAAAATCAAAATAATAGAAAATAAAGATAAACTATGACGCCTCAGCGTCGGTGTCCTGTATATCTAGCTCGGGTGCTGTGACAGGCTCTTTGGGTACTGGTGGATCTGCCTGTGGTGCGGGAGATGATGGTGGATTCGAGGCTCTGGGCTAGACCACAAAAGGTGACGACATTGCCACCTCGAGTAACTACTGTATGGTATCAAGCCGTGCCATCGTCTCTGAGTGTTGTGTGGTCTGGGTAGCTCTCAGCTCGGCCACCTCAGCCTGTAGTACACCCACATCACGCTCGAGGTGCTTTAATCAGTTCTGGCCTCGAGAAGGCGAAAAGATGAGCACTGGAGATGGCTCCGGTGCTATTGGTGGTGCCTATGTCTTTGTCTGCGAGGGAGGTGGCTCTAGTGCTAGCTCTGAGCCCTCTACCTCTATCTGCTCTAGCTGTAGTACGATCAAAATATAGACCCCAGGTCCCCCTCTGTCTTCTCGGCCCCGCGTACCCCGTCTCTGAGTCCCAAGCCGATAATCAATCAGGTGATGTACAGACAAGCGAAGATGACTCCAACCCTAGGGTACTGGCCCTGTGATTGCTTCCCCACAAGTGTACGGGATCACCAAGTAATACCCTGTGAGTGACACAAGGGTCGTATTCCACTGGGGCCATGGAAGTACTATTACTCACTCTTCCTCTATTATCTAGCCTACAATTCTTAGTGAAAAGAACAAAGTAAAGTAAACTAACTAACCTAATGGCCGGGTCACTAGCACATGAATGTAAATAAACAAGGGAGTATCAAGCACGAGAAGGGAGTGTTTGGATAAGGAATCCACCTAGGTTTGTCGTTGAGGTCCAAACTAAGATGGTTTAAAATGTGTTGATGGCATTTAAGACCTAGGTTAACCCCAATTTCTCGGCAACTAACCCCTAATCCCATACGAGTGTTAATCGGAATCTCTCCGTATTAACCCACCTACGATCACAAAGAGTTCAAGGAAATCTCTAATAGGAGTAAACCTACTATCCTTCGGCTTAAACCTAGCAATGGAGGGCTACCGGCACCCAATTTCTCGGCGTGTCGACACAAGAATCCCCTTTCAATCTCTCCTAGATCTAGTACACGTGAGTAAGGCACATCTACGCATACAACTCATAAAAGAATTACGGATTTCTCCACAAATGTAATTCTAGACATGAAAGCATGAAAGATTGAATCTCAAACAACCATCAAACTAAATTAATAACAACATCCAAAGTTCATACACAAGATTAACCCTAGGGTTCATCCAAATCCAAACACAATGATAATTTAATTCCTCATGATAAGGGACACTTAAACAACATACAAGGAAGAAAGAAACATAAAAGAAGCAATGAAAACTCCCTCTAGGTCTTGATCCCCTTGAATGGATGAAGCGTCAAAGTTTTGTCAATGGTGGCTTAGATCTTTACTCCAACTCCTTCTCCTTTGCTCCTCTCCCTCTTAGTGATGATGTGTGCTTGTTTCCAACTTGGAACCCCGCCGAAAAGTGGCCGGAAAGCCTCAAGATGAAGTGGTGGCGGCGGCCCAAAAGGACAAGGAAAAGTCCCCTTGTGTGCCCTAAAAACATCTATATATATTCCCGCAGTATCCCGGGGTGGATAGATGGATCCAGGGGTGGATAGGTAGGCAAAGACAAGGCAAAACTTGTCTCATGTGGGGGTGTATCCCGGGGTGGATAGATGGATACCGGGGTGGATAGGGGGCCGGGAACCTTAGTACAAAATCACTGTCTTTTGATGCTCACGGCCCCTTATACGGCCCCGTATGATGCACTGTTCACTCTTATGCACTTCCATCATTTCCAGCCCAAAACTCCTCAGGTGCAACATCAATTGCTACAGTAAATACGTTACAGTGCTCCATCTACAGTGCTGCGACGCCTGAATTTCATCCTTTTTCGCCCAAATTGCATTCTCGTGCTCCTCATGGCTCCCCCGTGTCCTACAACATAAATGATAGTCGATTAAGCACAAAACGGGCATCAATTCTTAACAAAATACATGCTAAGTGTACAAAATACGTATATTAAAACATATACATTTAGACACTTATCAAATATCCCCACACCTAAGCATTTGCTTGTCCCCAAGCAAACAAATCATGAAAAATAAGGAGACAGATAAGTGGTGATAAGTGCTCGTGTTATAGTAATGCGAAGTGTTATTATCTTGCAATGAGCATTAATTTAATCAAATTTTATCACTAAAAAGTGTGCAATTGTTTACTTTTGTGCATTGTAGGGTTGTGAAGATAAAATGAAGGAAAGGAACGAAGTTAGGTCGTGTTTGGCATTGTTGGGAAGATTTTCGGACCAAGCAAGGAGCAAGGCATGAGCATAGACTTGTGAGTGTGTGCCAACCTCCTTTGGAGGGGCACAAAGGCAGTCACATTCACAATAAGTCTAACTCATGCCAACAATGAGAACTTCACCAATTAGGCGATTCGAAGCAATCGGCACGATCTACCGTTGATTGTGTGCCCAATTCAACGGCCTCGATGAAGAACGACGAATCCGGGAGCGTTTCGGCACAATTACTGTAGCAGTAATGTAACAAAATAATGTAGTAAAACACTGTAGCAAGTTACTGTTCACAGCCGGCCGAAAATCAGCCGTGTGAAATCCCGTTTTCAGCAAATTTAAAGCCGCGACTCCACATTATAAAAGCCCGATTTGGAGACTTTTTGAGATATCTTTTGACCTATTCTTCTCCCCAACTTCTGGGAGTGCGGCTAGGGTTTTGGAGAGGACTTCGTGGAGGTTTTCATCTATGTCTTTACTTTGTGCTTTATTTCATACATTGATGGGTATTCGGACTTGTAAATTCTAGGGTTATCATGTTTCTTTGACATTGTTATTATGCTTTTCCATTATTGATGAATAAGAATTGAGTTTCAATCTTAATTTTATTTTGCTATTGTTTTCCCTTAGATGTGACACTAGGGTTAAGAGCAATCTAGGTTTTCCTTTGGAGGTGTGACAACTCCTATAGGATTAGACTATTCAAGATTGAAGAGGGTTGAGAGGGAGAGTTGTGAGGTAGCGATGTACCCCTTTCCCTTCCGGTGTGATTTCTCCCTACCTCCGTTTCCTTGATTTATTAGCGGTCAAGATAGAGTGAAGTACTAGGTAGATAAACTCCCCTGGGGCTTAGTTACGCGAGTAACAGAGTGAAGGGTTGAAGTGAATCCTATGCACTGGGGCTTAATCTAGACTAGGGTTCTTCCTCCTGGACCAAAGGGTTAGAACTACACATAGGAACAGGTTTAATCACTAGGAATCCCTAGAACTTAATGCAATCCAACGTAGTGTGAGGTTTAGGTAGATGTACTCCCCTGGGACTTAATCGTGCGAGCGATAGAGTGAAGGGTTGTTGTGAATCCTAATACCGGGGCATAATGTTGGGGTTAGTCACAGTTGACCTTAGGTTTGGGACCGTGAGTCTAAGGATTTCCTCGACTCAATTATCATCAATAGGAAGGTATAATAGCATAGGCTTGCACTAGAAGCATAGATCCTAGAGGTAACTTGTCCGGATACCCCACTTCATTCATTGTTAAATCCTCCTTAATCTCTTTTTCTTGCACTCTCTAATATTTCACCTCTCTCTATTTAATTTCCTGTCTATTAGTATAGTTGTTCTCACAATTCACACACGAATCGATTATTACTTTTCTGTACTTCGCATAGTTTTAATAGTGAAATCTCATACTCTAACTCCCTATTCCCTGTGGATTCGACTACCCTCTCACCGGGGTAACTTTTATTACTTCGACAAACCCGTGCACTTTTGGGGAGCTTGTCAAGTGGCTAAATGTATTATCTCCGGCTGGGATAAATATAAGATTCTACAAGCAATGGAAAATGATATATAGATGTTGAGTTACAATCAATTAGTACAACAAAAAGATCCTGTCTCACCTCTTATATGTCTATGCAGTGTAAGTGAATCTTTTATCTCATTTGCCCTTTCTTGGTCTAGCCTACTGACTTCAATTAGTACAGCTCTAGATGCTAATCACTCCACATACAAGAATACTGGGTCTTAAAATGCTAAGTGCTACCTCAATGAACAAGTAAGATCCTTCTAACTCCTGAATTTGAAACTAAATCCCTATTCTTTTCAAAACATCAAGTAGGCAGTCTAAGTGATCACTAGGGTTTTATTTACATGTATATTCACGTTTTTTTTTTTTCGAGTCCGCCTAACATAGACTGTACAAAAATCTTTCTGGAGGATGCATATGCTGGTTAGGCACAAGAGCCACCCAACTACTCGATTATAGTCTACATAGACGCATTCATGCTTCATTAGCAGAGGAATACTGACATAGACTCTGTTTGTTTTGTTTTTTTTTTTTTTTTTTGATATTCACCCTAGATCATGTCTTTAGACTACACTACTAGTTACAAAACTAGGACTAGCTCAATAAGGCTTAGAAGTTCTTAAGAGTTCATTGAAGGATAGAACTTAGTCTTCTAAGGCCAAGTACTCAAGGTTGTGTGTTAAGCATACAAGAGAGTTAAAGTAGTCAAGTTGGCTATTCTTAGGGCATCAACAAAAAATTCAGTGCACAAGATAATACTAGAGGTGAAACAGGATTCAATAGAGCACAAAAATATGTACCTCACATTAATCATTAGTTCATGCTTGAAGAATCTAACAAGAATGAACAAAGGCATCATTGATAACACTAGCATGTAAATATGGCCATAATATATGTAATACACCCATCCCCACACCTAGTGTTGTACATTGCCTTCAATGTACACTAATCATGAATATCAAGGCAATATACACAATAATAACAATAGAGGAGGGTGAAAACGAACTTCCCAGGTTCATGTTGCACAAACGGCGATGTGTGACCCGAACATAGAGTACGGCGAGTTATACATGTCGGATCCAATCTCCATTGAATGTGGAGAAGCTCACCAAACTTCCCTTAATGCCCTACAAGGCAAAAAGGGCACATCATCATTCCACAAAATTAACAAAGGAGAGATGGGGAGTAGTCATGCAAAGACTCAAACAAAACACAAAAAGAACACACAAGCTATCAACTAAAGTCTAAAACAACAAAACAAAATGTCCATGCTAGTCGTTGTCCATTCACAATCATGATGTCCAATTCCCTCTTCTTACAAGTGTTGCTAAGGGATAACAAAGATGAGACAATGTCAGGCCCAAATATAAGAAAATCAAGGGTTTTCATGATGGGAGTGCGAAAGAATTCAAGATGTGCTACAGTAACTTCCCAAAAAAAAAATTGCAAGAGCTTCCCTTGTACATGGAGCATAAAATTTTTTACAAAGTTTGTAAATTACTCCAAAAACCCAAAATAAACAACAAACAACCAATCTCCCATACATTGATATCCATTCATCTTAAAAAAAAAATAAGAGAAAGGGAGAGGAAATATTCATGCTCAAAGCTAGGGTTTAGAGAGAGGTACCTTGGGGGGTCGGTGACGATAACAGCAAAATGATAAGTGTCTAAATACATCACATTTATTATATATATTTTATACACTTTCATGCATTTTTCTATGACTCCGATGCCCTTTACGCGCTTTTCTTGTTAATTATCATTTCAGGGCATCTGAAGATCATCTACTGCGTGATTGAGCTTCTTTCGGCATACATCGAAGAATTTATTAATGCTCATACGTATCCTCAAGTTTCGGGCAAGAAAAGAGTGGATTTGAGGAAGTTACTGTATCGATTTTACTGTAGCATTTCCACTGTAGCACAGTTACTGTAGCAGTGTGCGGCCAGTGTGCGGCCGCACAGTACCCGCACAGGACAGACAGAAGGGTGTGCGGGCACTGTGCGGCCCGCACAGTGCCCGCACACGCACGGGCTGATGAGGCTTTGTTTGGGTTATTTAAGGCTTTCTAGGGCTTGGGAGAGCTTGTCTTTGGCCTCCATCCTCTCCACTCTTCTCCACCATCATCTCCACCATTCTACACCATCATTCCATCAGTTTTCTTCACCATCAACGGATTGGAGAGGCGATTTGAAGAGCAAGAACTCAAAGGGAGAAGAAGGAAGCACTCAAGGAACACATCAAGGGGCTCATCGGCGCGGATCCGGCGAGTCTTCGTCTCCACCTTCTAGCCTACATCGGAGGGAGTTTCTTATGAGCATTTTCATTAATTATATCTTGTATTTCTTCCTTTGATGTTGAACTAGGCTCCCAAGGCCACCGGGCTCCGGTGAACCTTGGGAGGAGAACTTGTATGGATGATGATAATTGTTTATAATTGATTGTTGGCTTGTTTGTTTGATTTCAATCTATTGTTTTAATGTTCAACCTACAATGGATGGATTCCGTAGGTTTTGATTCATGAATTGTATGTGTATGGCGGGATGCTTGCATATATTAGGTCGAACAATGATTGAAGGGGGATTCAATGTGCCAGTACACCGGAGGTTCCGGGTGTCGGTAGCTCCCCGCGTGGTTAGGGTTGTTTTAGCCGAAAGCGCGCATTAGAATAACCCTAATCGAGACTCCCTGTTCCCAATGACATCGTAGGGGTATCTTCTGGATAGAGGAACCTGTATTGGATTAGGGCTACACTACGGAGGTTCCGGGGTAGTCGACTCCCGAGTCTAGCGGATCAAACCTAGCCAACTTAGCGTTCAATTTCCTATATTCATCCTAACTTGTTCTTCTCCTTAGGGGATCCTCGCCCGAGGCCTCTAGTTATCATTGCTACTTGTTCTTTAGATTGCTTGTATGGTGTGCCTTAGTCCGCTTTGTTTATAGTCTTTCTTTTATTTATTTATTTTCATATTTGTGTTTTATACAACTATCCTTGTTTGGTAGACTAGATAGTGATACCTAGGAGGAAGTAATAGCAGATCTTGGGGCCCTTGGGAATACGACCCTCTCGTGCACATACGAGAGGTTATTACTTGACGACCCGTGCACTTGCGGCCAGGGAGTCGCGTGCTAGCTCTGTAGCTAGTCGCGCGCTCGCTCATCACAAAACTCCCACAAATTCATGAAAATTAAGTCCTTGGAAGTATGAGAATCGTGTATAGGAAGAAAAATGAAGAAAAACGGTGAAAGAATGATGGAAAACGGATGAGAAATGAGAGAGTTATGAAGAAAATTGTGAAGATATAAGTCCAAGACCCGTGGCACACGCCGCCCCCCCCCCCCTACGGACGTGAAGGGGGCCATGAGCCCTAGGCCATTTTCACTGGAAATTTGTCACGGCCCCATATACGGCCGTGAGGGGGGCCGTGAGACACAAGCCAAACTCACTGGAATCGTCTCATGGCCCTCCAAACGGCCCCTTAGGACCGTGAGGACCTGGAAAGCTTCAAAAACTCTTCAAATGCAACCCAAAACACCCAATGAAGGCCATGAAGTGATTAAGAACACCTCTAACTTGAAAGAAATTCTTAAAAACTCAATGTAATGCATGATATAATAACAAAAACATGATTCTCAAGATGTTTATCAATTAAAACACACAAACAATGATAAGAAGAATGTACAAGGAAAACAAGCATGGACTTATTCAAACAAATAAAAACATGAAAGAAACACAAGCATACACAACAAATACACAAACCACACTCCACTAAAAACATAAAAAGAAGAAAATGAAGAATTTAAGGCTTGGGTTGCCTCCCAAGAAGCGCTTGTTTAACGTCATTAGCTCGACATACCTCTTTCTTACCTAAGGAGCCTTGAAAACGGTGTGTTCATCCCGGCTAGAAGTGGCATAAGAACTACCAAGAAATATGAAACATACCTTCCGGGATGATGAAAATTTGGAGGTCAAGCATGAGTCACCTTTTGGCCTCCATGGAAAAAGCTTGGGCCGGGAGTTGTGCAATTTGAACTTGGGCAGATCCTTGGTTGATTTGAGCATCCTCCCCGCTTCTACTTTGGTCCCGGCTGAATTTCCTTGGAGCTTCCTCAAGATTTGCTTTGGCCTCCAAGGAAATAGATAAGGTTGAAGGCTTTCAAACTCGGCATAGGTGGGTCCTTGGGTGGTGTAAACCTCCTACCCACATCTCCTTCTTCAACCAGCGTTAATCTTCCTTTGATCACCCATAAAAATTGTTTGGGCCTCCAAGGAAAAAGTTTTGGTTGGGACATGTCTAGAATCGGTATTGGTGGGTCATTGGGTGGCTTCAACCCTCTACCCATATCTTCAGTTGTCCCGAATGATTCTCTTTTGTGTTTAGTGTTTTGAGTCATTTCTATGCTAAGGGCTTGCTCAAGTGATGTTGATGCAACTTTTTCTTCCATATTAGCAACCAAGACACCAAAGTCCTCATCCACCTCTTCTTGACAATAACCCTCTTCATTTTCATTGTTGTTCGTAGAATGGGGCTCGTTTGCTCGCTCATGAAATAATTGTTCAACCCGACTTTCTAACTTGTGAAGAGAGGCTTGTATAGCCAAAAGGGTGGCATCAATGCCCTCAAATCGTGCATTATATTTGGCATCAAGGGCATGAAGTTTAGTGGTGATGGCTTCAAGTTTGGTATCGACGACTTGAAATCTACTTTCAGTGTTTATCATGAATTTCGCCAATACATCCTCAGTAGTAAATCTTTTTACTTGTGGTGCTTGATACTGAGGACCTTAAGGAGGGGAAACTTTTTGTTGTTGTTGCCCTTGATTCCCAGAAAAGTTTGGGTGGTATTTCCACTCCGGATTGTAAGTTGGGCCAAATGGATTTCCTTGTGGTCTTGACCCCCCCATATGCTCAACATTCTTGACTTGTGTAACGGAGGAGCTAGCACCTTGCATCTTCCAATTGAATTGTACCTCACACAAAAGAGAATACAAAGAACAAAGTCAAAATGAAAGAGTATAAAATAAAAGTAATATGAACAAGAAGAAAAATATCTACAAAGAGTATAATGTACAAAGAAAAGAAAAATGGCTAGAGCAATAGACTACAAGCTTTCCTAATATTCCTTGAATGTCCCCTGCAACGTCGCCAAAAACTTCCTGGCGGAGTGGCTCGCTTTCCACCATTGAATATAGGTACAAGAGCTCCTGGCCGCTCAGGACCCCAGTACTATCTCCACGGCCATTCACTAAGTGGCTAAGAATGGCATGAAGGTATCTGTATAATGCCCTGGACAAGCATGTTACCTTGGACACCCCTGGCTCATACTGTCCCTAGACACATAGTCTATTGTACGCGCGTTGTGGAGTTAGAGTGCCCGGATAATCTGTAGGTAGTAGCGCGTACACTTCCGTCTCAGTGAATCACTCATCATATAATCCCATCCGTACTGAAAACTAGGTCATGCTCGAGCTAAAATGTTGACCGAGGGCCTGGAATTGAATAGTATCAACATCAGTAAAACTGTCGTACCCCTGGTCAAACATGAACTAGGACAGCACCTTGAGCGTGAGCGATCTAATCGCTAGCTCTCGGATGGAGAGTAACCTGCTCCAACTCCCTACCGAGAAAAGCTCCTCCATCTCCTAGGCCAGCTTTACTCCTCCCCGAATATCTCGTAATATACTCAAGTCTGGGAACCGAGTCTGTCCAAACCTGAGCTCCGATAATCGCTTGAAACGAACCTGATGCTCGGGTAAAGCGAGATCAATCTGCTCTAGAGGGGGTGGAGAAGGCCCATGGGGGCGTTTCCCAGCCGCTTTCTTAGCCCTGGAAACCATGCTTGCAAGATTGAAAAGAAAACCGATCAAATCCAATTAAAAAACACAATCTGCCGAAATCCACACGGCCATGTGGATCATCCGGCGGATACAGCCGCACGGCCGTGGAGGCCAAAATTCCGTATTTACACTCTAATTCCTTCTAAATTCTCTCTAAACACATTCACAAACACTTTAATCATTCAAACTAAGCGAAATCGCCAAAAAGAACGAATTAAATTATGATTTGACGAAGAAAAAGTGTTTGAAGTTATTACCGATGGTGTGGATGAAGAAAACTAGGAAACCGGCCGGAAAACCTCGTATATAACCTCGAAAATGCTCAGAGAGGATCGGTTGAGTGAAAGAGAGGGTCAGAGAGTGGTTTAGAGTGGAAAAATCAAGAGGCACTAGTGAAAACCAAAAGAAAATCGCAGCTTTTAAAGTTCTGCAAATCCACACAGTCGTGTGCCTTTGAAATTAGGGTTCAAAGGGGCAATCACACGCCCCTGTGTGCACTCTAGCTGCTCTCTAGACTACCCCACATGGCCGTGTGTCTTCAGAGGGGAGCTTCAAAGGGGCACCCACACGCCCTTGTGTGCTCTCGGTCAAATTCCTAAGGTCTCTGTAAAATTCCACACGCCCGTGTGCCTAACCTGGCCAAGAACATAAGGCCAATCACAGGGGCACCCACACGCCCCTATAGCTTCTCTAGTTCTTCCTGAGAAACTCTAAGTGTTCCACACAGCCGTGTGCCTTTCACAAGCTCTACCATAGGGGAGCCCACACGCCCTGTGTATTCTCGAGGAAGAAGGGAAGTCTCTGCAGAGTTCCATACGGCGGTGTGAAAATTTGACACGGCCGTTTGCCTTAACACAGGGTCACTCACAAGGGCATCCACATGCCCCTGCGGATTCTCGGGAAAGAGAGTTTAAGTTCTGCATGATGTCACACGGCCGTGTGGAAATTCCACACGGCCCTGTGCCTATTTTGATGTTTTTCACAGGGGCATGGTCACGCCCCTGTGCTCTCTCTAGTTGAGCCCTAATTGGTAACTGACAAGGGCCCGAAAGTGCACGGGTTGTCGAAGTAATGAAATACCCTTGTGAGTGGGTAGTCGTATCCACAGGGAATAGTGTTAAAAAATAAGTGTTATCGCTATTTAGCTATGAAGGGAAATGATGGTGAGAGAAATATATATGTATAGATAGAAAAGAAAATAAAAGAGTGCAAGAAGAGTAATGAGGGTAAGATAGGTAACCGATATAAAGATGGGGTACCCGGACAAAGTTCCCCCTAGGACTAATGCTTCTAGTGCAAGGCTAGTATTATACACTCTAATTGATGTCTAATGAGTCGTGGAAATCCATAAGCACACGTCCCAAACCTAAGGTCAACCGTTACTAGTTCCAACGTTATGCCCCAGCATTAGGTTTCACTACGACCCTTAACTCTCGTTGACCTATCAACTAAGCCCGAGGGGAGTCTATCATCCTAAGCCTTACACTACGTGGAACTGTTTAGGGTTCTAGGGATTCCAAGTGAAAGACCATATCCCTAATTATAGTTCTAACCCTTTGGTCCAGGTGGAAGAACCCTAATGTAAGTTAAGCCCCGGTCCTAGGATTCACTCAACCCTTGGCAAGGGAGTTCATCTCCTAGTACTTCACTCTACTTCGATCGCGATTAACTCTTGGGATACGGAGGTAGGAAAGTTCACACCGGAGGGGAAAGGGGACGTTTCGCTACATATCGACTCACCCTCTCAACCCTCTCCAACCTTGTGTAGTCTAATCCTATAGAGGTTGTCACACCCTCAAAGGATAACCTAATAGATTCTCAACCCTAGTGTCACGGATAAGGGAAAATATCATACAATCAGCATGCAAGATTGGATCTCAATAAAAAAAAATCAAATTAATAAAGCATAATAAAAGTTATAGAAACACAAGCGTCCTAGGGTTCACAAGTCCGAATACCCACTAGGGGTTTAGCTCTCCATAGAGCAATACAAAATCAATAACGAGTTTAAGAACATATGCATAAAAACCATAAAGAAAACCCCCTTATAGATCATATCGATGATCTTGTGGAGCCGCCGAATCTTCTCTACGAATCCCTTGTCAAGCCTAGGGCACACATCACCGAATCGATGCCGATGAAAGCTCCCCCAATAGCTTTCTTCCAAAGGATGTCGATGTCGATGCTGCATAATCGCCTCCAAAGGCCTCCAAGAACCTCTCCAAACCTAGCCGAAAGCCCCCAAAAGATAGGTAAGAGATAGAAGGGAGGTCCCCAAAAAGATCCGAAAATGGGCTATTTATAGGCTGAAATCGGAGTTCCACACGCCCCTATGGATTTTTCACACGGGCCTGCAGAATATCCACAGGGCCGTGTGGAAATCCTGTTTTGCTGATTTTCGGCCGACAGCGAACAGTAACTTGCTACAGTGATTACCTGTAGTGACTGCTACAGTACTTCGTCGAAATGCTCTGAATTCATCGTTCTTCATCGAGGCCGTTGAATTGGGAACACAATCAATGTTAGATCATATCGATTATTTCATTTCACTTCATTGGCGAAGTTCTCCAATGCTACATGAGTTAGACTTTTGTGAATGTGACTGCCCTTGTGCCCCTCCAATGGAGGTTGTCACACACCCACAAGTTTAGACTCGTGCCTTGTTCCTTGCTTGGTCCGAGAACTACTTAACAATGGCGAACATAACCTATTTTTGCTTCTTTCTTCTCCAAATTCACTCCACAACCCTACAATGCACAAAAGCACACAAATGCACACAAATTAATGATGAAAATCTCATAAAAGTAATGCTTAATGTAAGATAATAATACTTCGTATTAGTATAACACGAGCACTTATCAGTAACACACGCCCTTGTGGAAATTCCACATGGCCATTTATTTTCTCTGGTTTACTTAGAAAATTCACATACTCTGCAGAACAATTCAGAAACACAAATACAATAATTAGAGCCTGTAAATACAATAAAAATACTGCCAGAGATCCATAGAAAACACGGTCGACTGACTCAAACTTCGTCAATCAATGTTTAGGCACACGAAAACATCAACGATCCACACGAAAACACAACATATGTATGGAAAATTCAGGACACCAAAACTAAAGCTTTTATTCATGCTAGAACTAAACTAAAACCTAGGAAAACAGTAAAAACTTGGGTTGCCATGCAAGGAGTGCCTGTTTAACGTCACTAAGCTTGACGTACCTGTTTAAACTCATGGGGGCTCATGAATGAAAGTTGCCCTCTTTCCTTCCACCTGGAAACATGCATGACAAAGCTTATGTAGTCTAGAAGGGGATTTAGCGATTTTGTTACCACACAAGGATGAATCACCCTTACTCCTTGCTTGCTCATCCTCATTGACCTTGGGGCTTTTCGTATGGCGCCTCCTCGCTCTCCTTATCTTCCTTCTCATTCGTTTCATGAGTCCCAGTTATTGCTTGACTTCCTTCTCGACTAGACCAAGTCATAAGACTTCTTCTTCGATCTCCGCATCTTGGTCTGGCCACCCTTCATACGGGTCTGGGTTCATCATTTCTTGCACATAGTCATCTATTAGTTCATCAGTGGTGTCAAGAAAATACAAAGTATCATCAAAATCAAGAGAGTGTCTCATGGCTTTGGCGAGGCGGTATGTAAGCTTATCATCTCCAACTCGTAATGTGAGCGCCCCGCCATCCATGTCAATAAGAGCCTTGGAAGTGGGCAAGAAAGGCCTCCCAAGGATCAACGGCACATCTACGTCCTCATCGACGTCTAACACCACAAAGTCAATAGGAAATATATACTTGTCCACTTTCACCAACACATCTTCCACAATCCCCCTCGGATGCCTCAGCGTTCGATCCGCAAGTTGAAATGTCATCTGAGTCGGTTTAGGCTCGCCCAAGCCTAGCTTTTGGAAGAAGGTATAGGACATGACGTTAATACTTGTTTCTTCACCCAAGTTGTCAATGTTCCAAGGTATAATAAAACTTCCGGGATCTTTTCACTTACTCGGCATGTTCTTTTGCAAGACAGCCGAGCAATTGGCATCAAGAACTACAACTGCACTCTCTTCCAACTTCCCTTGTTGGTCAAGAGGTCCTTCAAGAACTTCGAATACTTGGGCATTTGGGCCAATGCTTCCGCGAATGGTATGTTGATAAGCAACTGTTTTAACATACCAAGAAATTTCTTGTATTGCTCATTTTCTTGGTCATTCTTCAAACGTGAAGGATAAAAGATCCTCGGTTTGTAGGGTGGGGGTGGCACCTTTTTTTCCTTCGACGCTTCTTCCTCTACCTCCACGACCTCGGGTGCTTCCTTTGTCTTCTCTAGAGGGAGATTTCTCCCGACCTCTTTTTCACTTCTCAAGGTAATTGCCTTCGATTGCTCTCTCGGATTGGTCTCCATATTACTAGGCAAACTGCCTTGGGGTCTCTCGGCCAATGTCTTCGCAATTTGACTCACTTGATTCTCCAAGTTGTGTAGGGAGGTGATAAGTGCTTGTGTTATAGTAATGCAAAGCATTATTATCTTACAATGAGCATACCTTTTATCAGATTTTATCACTAAATAGTGTGCATTTGTGTGCTTTTGTGCATTGTAAGGTTGTGGAGCCAATTTGGAGAAAAAGAAGCAATAATAGGTTATGTTCGCCATTGTTGAGGAGTTCTCGGACCAAGCAAGGAAGAAGGCACGAGTCTAGACTTGTGGGTGTCTACCAGCCTCTATTGGAGGGGCACAAAGGCAGTCGCATTCACAAAAAGTCTAACTCGTGTAGGATTGGAGAATTTCGCCAATGAAGAGAAATGAAGTAATTGACATAATTTACCGTTGATTGTGTGCCCAATTCAATAGACTCGATGAAGAACGATGAATTCGGGAGCATTTCGGCGAAGTACTGCAGCGGTTACTGTAGGAAAACACTATAGCAAGTTACTGTTTACAGCATGCTGAAAATCAGCAAAACAGAATTTCCACAAGGCCTTGTGGAATTAACACACGGGCATGTGGAAATTCTGTAGCCCGTGTGGAAAATCCACAGGGGCGTGTGGAACTCCGATTTTAGCCCGATTTTAGCCTATAAATAACCCGTTTTCAGAACTATTTGGGGACCCTCCCTTTCTATCTCTTGCCTATCTTTTGGGGAGCTTTCGGCTAGGGTTTGGAGAGGTTCTTGGAGGTCTTTGGAGGCGATTATACGGCATCGACATCGACATCCTTTGGAAGAAAGCTATTGGGGGAGCTTTCGTCGGCATCAATTCAGCGAGGTGTGCCATATGTTTGACAAGGGATTCGTGGAGAAGACTAGGCGGCTTCACAAGACCATCGATATGATCTACAAGGGGGTTTTCTTTATGGTTTTTATGCATATGTTCTTAATCTCTTTATTGATTTTTGTATTGCTCCATGGAGAGCTAAACCCTGGTGGGTATTCAGACTTGTAAACCCTAGGATGATATTGTTTCTATGACTTTTATTATGCTTTCTTTATTGATAAATAAATTCGAGTTTCAATTTTAATTATCTTGTCCTATTGTTTTCCCTTAGCCGTGACACTAAGGTTGAGAGCAATCTAGGTTATCCTTTGGAGGTGTGACAACTCCTATAGGGTTAGACTACTTAAGATTGAAGAGAGTTGAGAGGGAGAGTTGTGAGGTAGCGATGTATCCCCTTTCCCTTCCGGTGTGATTTCTCCCTACCTCCGTTTCCTTGGTTAATTAGCGGTCGAGATAGAGAGTTAGGGCTTAATCTAGACTAGGGTTCTTCCACCTGGACCAAAGGGTTAGAACTACATATAGGAACAGGTTTTATCACTAGGAATCCCTAGAGCCTAAAGCAATCCCACATAGTGTTAGGCTTAGGAAGATAGACTCCCCTTGGGCTTAGTTGACAGGTCAACGAGAGTCAAGGGTCCTAGTGAATCCTAATGCCGGAACATAATGTTGGGGTTAGTCATTGTTGACCTTAGGTTTGGGACCGTGTGTTTAAGGATATCCTCGACTCAATAGGCATCAATTATAGAGCATAATACAAGTTTTGCACTAGAAGCATTTGTCCTAGGGGGAGCTTTGTCCGGGTACCCCATCGTTATTTCGATTACCTCTCCTACCCTTATTATTCTTCTTGCACTCTTTTATTTTCTTTTACATCTAAACATATATACTTTTCTCTTTATCGATTCCCATTATAGCTAAATAGCGATAACACTTGTTTCTGAGCAGTATTCCCTGTGGATACGACTACCTACTCACCAGGGTATTTTATTACTTCGACAAACCCGTGCACTTTCGGGGGTTGTCAGGAGGCGGTGTAGTTGCGAAGTGTAGCTTCCACAGATTGAAATCTAGCATCTGACGAAGAAACAAACCTTGTGATAGCTTTCTCTAGATCGGTCATCTTTCCCTCTAGCCCGGTCACTAGGTTCTCTAAGTTCGGTGCTTTTTGATTTTGAAATCCTGGTGGTGCATTGCTCTTTTGTTGTGACTGTCCTTGGTTGCTCCATGAAAAGTTTGGGTGGTTCTTCTATCCCGGATTGTTGGTTCCACTGTACGGGTTGCCTTGGCCTTGTCCTCTATATACATTACCAACAAAATCGACATGTTCCACCGCACTAGTACCCCCAACAGTAATAGGGAAATCATTCGAAGCGTGACCTCCCGTACAACCGTTACAAGTAGTGATGGCCGTAACTCTTGGTGAAGCTAGAGCATCTAGCTTCTTACTCAATGATTACACCTGTGCCGCCAACGTTGTAACTGCGTCAACTTCATGAATTCCGGCTACCTTGTTTCGGTCCCTTGTGTTCCATTGGTAGCTATTCATAGCCATTTCTTCAATAAGGTGCCGGGCTTCACCAGAAGTCTTGCTTCCTAGAGTTCCTCCTGCCGCTGTATCTAAGAGTTGCTTGGTACTCGGATTCAACCCATTATAAAAAGTATGAATGATCATTCACTCGGGGAATCCATGTTGCGGACATTTTCGAAAGAGATCCTTGAACCTATCCCATGTCTCGAATAGAGACTAAAATTCCATTTGCATGAAGGATGATATCTCAATCCGGAGCATCGCTGATTTTCCTAGAGGGAAGTATCTAGCCAAGAATACCTCGGCCATGTCCTCTCAATTAGTGATAGATGCTCTTGGTAATGAATTATGCTAATGTCTTGCTTTTCCCTTCAATGAAAATGGGAAAGCTCTCAAACGAATCACGTTGTCCGTTACTCCATTAATCTTCAACATGTCCCACACTTCAAGGAAGTTCTCTATATGACTGTTGGGATCTTCATCGGCCAACCCATTAAATTGTGCGGACTGTTGCAACATCTGAATAAATGACAGCTTCTACTAAAAATTCATTGCTGTAATCGAGGGCCTCACAATACTTGATTGGGTCCCCATAAACGACGGCCTCCAAGATTGAAATCCATGGTGAGGACATTTACGCAACAAGTCCTTAAACCTTTCATGTGCTTCAAAGAGTGTTTCCAAATCTCCTTGCCTGAAGGATGAGATCTCTTGCCTCAATCTCGCTGCCTTGCTAGGAGGAAAATATCGGGCTAAGAATTTTTCCACCATATCCTTCTAAGTGGTGATTGAGCCCGGAGCCAAGGATGTGAGCCACCTATAAGCTGCTCCCCTCAAACTGAATGGAAAAAGTCTCAGCTAGATAGCATCGTCAGATACTGAGTTTATCTTGAAGGTTGAACAAATTTGCAAGAAGCGAGATAGATGAGCGTGTAGGTCTTCATCTGCCAAACCGTCAAACTGAACCAAATTCTGAATCATTCCAATTGTGCTCGCTTTAATTTCAAAATTGTTGGCTGGAACTGCCGGTGCTTGAACACTGAATTCTTCACCGGTGAATTGTGGCCTCTCATAATCAAACAAGGTCCTCCTTGGTTCGGCCATAACTGTAGGTTCACTTTATTCCACACTAACCTCTTGTCTTCTTTGTCTCGTACTCTCACCCAACTCCCTCAACCTTTTGTGCAAAGTTCTCTCTACTTCGTCATCGGGTTCAACCAAGTTCGCTTGACTCGAACGTGTCATAAAATGGGTATCTTGCAAAACCAGAGTCAATAATTAGCAATTGATGAGATGTAAGAAAAATAGAAATGCAAAACAATAGATAATGGAATATATACAAAGGACGATAAATGCAAAACAAGAAAATGGTCAAATCAACCAACTCTAAGTTTTCCGGATATCTCTCATGGTTCCCCGGCAACGGCGCCAAAAACTTGACTGACTCAACCCGCAAGTGCACGGGGTCGTCAAGTAATACCCCTCACGCACGCGCGAGGGGGTCGTATTCCCAAGGGCCCGAGAATCTACCCTTACTTCCTCTTCGTATGATTGTTTGGCCGATGAAGTCAAGTGTTGTGCAAAAGTAATTAAAAAGATGATTAACATACAAATAAGATGCTCTAAGGTGGAAGCAATAATCGAGGGGTAAAACAATACAAAGAGAGGGTCACAGATGAGGATCACCAAGGGGGCTACTAAAGTGCGGGGATTGCCTTAACTAGCATGCAAATGGGTAGTTTGGACCGAGAAACCCGAAGTTAGACCAACCCGATGGTCACGGAAATTGATCCCTAATCCGGTACAAGTATCGAATACGGAATTCCTTCCGCTCGAATCCTCAGACGATTGCAAAGGGAGCAAAAGGTTTCTCAAGTTAGGGAGAAGACACAATCTAGGTCAACCCTAACAATTGGAGGGGTGCAAATACCCGATGGTCACGGTGTATTCATACATGTATCCCTACCAAGCTTGGTGAGCCTAATACTAGGACAATGGTCATGCTTCCTAGCATTTTCTAAACATTGATACACGGAGTTCTCATGCATACCAAGCATTCAAACACACCAAACAAGGTTCACAAACAAGTCCCAAAATGCATAAATCAAGTCAAGCAAGCATCCTACACAAGTTCACCCCCAAGGTTCACCTACATCCGGTGACCTTGGGGTTTAGTTGCCCATGAATACAAAATACACAAGATAGTACATAGAAACAACCAAATACAAAAGCAAGAACACTCCCTCAAAAGATAGAGGCCGAATGACGTTCCAAAGACGCCACCAAATAGGTGGCTTCCCTTGTCGATTCTCCTCTCAACTATGGATCAAGATGGTGGATCTCGTCGTATGTCGCTTTCCTTGTCGTTCTCTTCCCAGAAATGGCCTCCGACGGAAGCTCCTAGCTCCGATTTGAAGATGGTGGCAAGTTTACCCAAGAACTAGGGCTCCCTCCTCTTGAAAAATGAACTACTTTCCCTTTTAAAACTCAATTTCAGCAACTCATGCGGGCTGGCATACGGGCCGACATACGGCACTGTAGCACCCCCCGAGTTTCGTGTAAATTACGTCAGTGATTGCTACAGTAAAATGCTACAGTATCCTCTGCTACAATAACCCCCTGCTACAGTGTTGCTGCTACAGGAGCCGTATGCTGGCAATCCAGCGCCTGTATGGGTGCCCGTATGAAATTCCAGACTTAGCCGTTTCGCCAAAATCTCGTGCTACAGTACCCCCGGGCTCGAAAATGGTCTTTTCTTGTCAATTTCTTCTAAAAATCTCGTTGACAAGCTCCCTGTGGTAACTTCAGTGCCTGTAACACGAAATAAAACAATTTAGACCGAAAACGGGCATCCACTCATATAAAAATACTCGAAGAATACGCGAACATATATAAATTATACGTACAGTTAGCCATTTATCATCTACCATTGTCCGGTTCTCCTTCAACAATAATCGAAGGGTTCCCGCGGGCCATAACCTGCCATTACATAACCTTTGTAGATAGAGGGAGCGTTAGTGATTCTGTTACCACACAAGGTTGAACCACCCTTACTCCATTCTTGCTCATCCATGTTGTTCTTGGGTTTTTTCGTGTGGCGCCTCCTTGCTCTCTTCATTCTTCTCCTCATCTTTTTCATGGCTCCCGGGTCCGGATTGACTTCCTTCTCGATTAGACCAAGTGAAAGCACTTCTTCCTTGTTCTCCATGTCTTGGTCCGGCCAATCTTCATACGGATCCGGGTTCAATATTTCCTGCACATAATCATCAATAAGTTCATCAGTAGTGTCAAGAAAATATAAAGTATCATCAAAGTCAAGAGAGTGTCTCATGGTTTCGGCGAGGCGGTATGTAAGCTTGTCTTCTCCCACTCGCAATGTGAGCTCCCCGCCATCCATGTCAATCAAAGCCTTAGAAGTGCGCAAGAACGGCCTTCCAAGGATCAAAGGAACCTCGACATCCTCATCGACATCCAACACCACAAAGTCAACAGGAAATATGTATTTGTCGACTTTTACTAGGACGTCCTCCACAATTCCCCTCGGATGCCTCACCGATCGGTCCGCAAGTTGAAGTGTCATCCGCGTGGGTCTAGGCTCGTCCAAGCCTAGCTTTTGGAAGAACGTGCAGGGCATGACATTGATACTTGCCCCCAAGTCGGCTAATGCCATCTCTTTACCCAAGTCGCCAATGTTACATAATATTATGAAACTCCCGGGATCTGTTCTTTTGCTCGGCATGTTCTTTTGCAATACCGCCGAGCAATTGGCATCAAGGATCACGGACGCACTTTCCTCCAATTTCCTCTTGTTGGTCAAAAGGTCCTTCAAGAACTTCTGATAAGTACTTGTGTTATAGTATCGCGAAGCGCTATTATCTTACATTAAGCATACCTTTTATCAGGTTTTATCACTAAATGTGTGCATTTGTGTTCTCTTGTGCATTGAAGGTATTGTGGAGCCTAATTGGAGAAGAAGAATGAAATTAGGTCGCGTTCGCCAATGTTGGGATGTTCTCGGACCAAGCAAGGAACGAAGCACGTATTTGGACTTGTGGATGTGTGCCAACCTCCTTTGGAGGGGCACAAAGGCAGTCACATTCACAACAAGTCCAATCCGTGTTACTTAGGAGAATTTCGCGAAAGAAGAAGACTTGAAGCAATCGACGCGACCTACCGTTGCTTGTGTGCCCAAGTAATGGCCTCGATGAAGAACAATGAACCCGGGAGGTGTTTCGGCAAGTTACAATCCTGTTCAGCTGAAGATTAGAGTTCCAGAGAAGTCACACGGGCGTGTGGAAATTCCACACAGCCGTGTGAACCAGTTTCCAGCCAGACAGAGAAGTCACACGGGCGTGTGGAAATTCCACACGGCCGTGTGTTTGTGCAATTTCAGCCATCCAGTGAAGACACACGGGCGTGTGGAAATTCCACACGGCCGTGTGAAATTAATTTTTCAGCCGAAACAGAAGCTTCACACGGGCGTGTGGAAATCCCACACGGCCGTGTGAAGCCCCCGATAAGTCTAATTTTAAAGCCGCGATTCAACATTATAAAAGGGGATTTTTGCAACCTTTTGAGGCATCTTTCGACCTATCTTTTCCCCAACTTTCTGGAGTGCGGCTAGGGTTTCGGGGAGGATTTCGTGGAGGTTCTAGCGCGTCGTCGGTATCGATTTCGAGGTTCGACGTTTGCACAAGACCACGGCCACACCAATTCGAGGGGGTTTTTTCATTGATGTCTATGTTTTATGCTTTATTTCTCACATTGATGAACATGTATAGCTCTATGAGGAGCTAAACCCCTCGTGGGGTATTCGGACTTGTAAACTTTAGGGTTTATTATGTTTCTTTGACATTGATTATTATGCTTTCCATCGTTGATGAATAAAATTGAGTATTTAATCTTGATTATCCTTTCATATTGTTTTCCCTTAAACGTGACATTAGGGTTGAGAGCAATCTAGGCTTTCCTTTGGAGGTGTGACAACTCCTATAGGATTAGACTACTCAAGATTAAAGAGGGTTGAGAGGGAGAGTTGTGAGGTAGCAATGTACCCCTTTCCCCTTCGATGTGATTTCTCCCTACCTCCGATTCCTTGATTTAATAGCGGTCGAAATAGAGTGAAGCAATAGGTAGATAAACTCCCCTAGGGCTTAGTTACGCAAGTAATAGAGTGGAGGGTTGTAGTGAATCCTATTTGCTGGGGCTCAATCTAGACTAGGGTTCTTCCACCTGGACCAAAGGGTTAGAATTACGTATAGGAACAGGTTTAATCACTAGGAATCCCTAGAGCATAATGCAACTCCACATAGTATGAGGTTTAGGCAGATGGACTCCCCTGGGGCTTAGTCATCTAGGTGACAGAGTGAAGGGTGTTGTGAATCCTAACACCGGGGCATAGTGTTGGAGTTAGTCACGGTTGTCCTTAGGTTTGGGACCGTGAGTCTTAGGATATCCTCGACTCAATTGACATCAATAGGAGAGTATAATATCATAGTCTTGCACTTGAAACATAGACCCTAGAGGTAGCTTGTCCGGATACCCCCCTTTTATTCATTGTTAGTCCTTCTCGATTTTCCTACTTGCACTTCTTTCTTCCATCTCTCTATTTAGTTTATTGCTTTGCATTATTTTCACTCATCAATCTTATTATCGATCTCCGTATTTTGCTTAATTAGTGAAACCTTATATTCTATCTCCCTATTCCCTGTGGATTCGACTACCTTCTCACCAAGGTAAATTTATTACTTCGACAAACCCGTGCACTTGCGGGATACGCGCAAGGGGTTTTGTCAAGTCTTTGGCGCCGTTGCCGGGGAATAGGCGTTTTAGATATTTGTTTTTCACTATTTTAGCTATTCACTTCGCATTCTATTTCATATTTTCTTTACCTATCATTGTTCTTATTTTTCTTTTCTTTGTTTTCGGCTCCAGGTTATGACCCGTGGGAACCCTTCAATACTTGTTGAAGGAGACCCAGACATTGGAAGAAGAACACATCGTAAAGGGAAAGAACCTGCACAAGAAGCATCAAATCAAGCCGATATTGAGACAGAAGGGTCAGAGACAATGGCAGAATAAAACGAGCAGCAGCGAACGTTGTCCGATTTTGCTAGACCCGCAGTTATGGGGACCCAATCAAGCATCGTGAGGCCCCCAATTACAGCAATGAATTTCGAATTGAAGCCGTCGTTCATTGAGATGTTGCAACAGTCCGCACAGTTTAATGGGTTGGCCGATGAAGACCCTAATAGTCACATAGAAAATTTCTTGGAAGTGTGTGACATGTTGAAGATAAATGGAGTGACGGACGATGCAATTCGATTGAGAGCCTTCCCATTTTCATTGAAGGGAAAAGCAAGGCATTGGTTGCACTCATTACCGAGAGCCTCCATTACTACGTGGGAGGAAATGGCCGAGGCATTCTTGGCTAGATACTTTCCACCGGGAAAATCTGCAAGACTCCGGAATGAGATATCATCCTTTGTTCAGATGGAATTGGAGTCTCTATTCGAGACATGGGACAGGTTCAAAGAGCTCCTTCGCAAATGTCCGCAACATGGATTTCCCGAGTGGATGATTATTCACACATTTTACAACGGGTTGAATCCGAGTACAAAGCAACTCTTAGATGCGGCGGCCGGAGGGACTCTTGGAAGCAAGACTCCTGGTGAAGCTAGGCACCTTGTAGAAGAGATGGCTATGAATAGCTATCAATGGAACTCAAGGGATAGAAAGAAGGTTGCCGGACTTCATGAAATTGATGCGGTTACATCCTTGGCGGCACAAGTCGAGTCATTGAGTAAGAAGTTAGACTCCCTAACTTCACCAAGAGTTGCGGCCATAACTACATGTAACGGTTGTGGAGGAGGACATGCTTCAAGTGATTGTCCTATTGCCATAGGAGGTACTAGTGCGGTGGAGCAAGCCGACTTTGTTGGAAACACGTATAGAGGACAAGGCCAAGGCAGCCCGTATAGTGGTACATACAATCCGGGATGGAAGAACCATCCGAACTTCTCTTGGAGCAATCAAGGACAGTCACAACAGAACAAAAATAGTGCACCACCAGGATTTCAAAGTCAACAAGCTCCGAATTTAGAAAGCCGAGTGACCGGGTTGGAGGGAAAGATGGCTGACCTAGAGAGAGCCCTCACACGGTTCGTTTCCTCTTCGGATGCAAGGTTCCAATCGGTGGAAGCTACTCTTCGCAATCACACCGCCTCCCTACACAACTTGGAGAACCAAGTAGGGCAAATTGCGAAGACTTTGGCGGATAGACCTCAAGGTAGTTTGCCTAGCAATACGGAGACCAACCCAAGAGAACAACTAAAGGCAATTACCTTGAGAAGTGGTAAGGAGGTTGAGGGGCATCTCCCTCTTGAGAAGACTAAAGACTCACCCGAAGTTGTGGGAGCAGAGGATGGAGCACCAAAGGAGAAAGAGGTGGCACCCCCACCTTACAAGCCGAGAATTCCCTATCCTTCACGATTGAAGAATGACCAAGACAATGAGCAATACAAGAAATTTCTGGGTGTCTTCAAGCAATTGCACATCAACATCCCATTCGCGGAAGCATTAGCCCAAATGCCCAAGTACGCGAAGTTCTTAAAAGACCTCTTGACCAATAAGAGGAAGTTAGAGGAAAGTGCATCCGTCATCCTCGATGAAAACTGTTCGGCAGTGCTACAGAAGAATATGCCAAGCAAGAGGAAGGACCCCGGAAGTTTTATCATACCGTGCAATATTGGTGATATGGGTGAGGAGATGGCACTAGCCGACTCGGGGGCAAGCATCAATGTCATGCCCTACACGTTCTTCCAAAAGCTAGGCTTGGGCGAGCCTAGACCTACCAGGATGACACTTCAGCTTGCGGATAGATCGGTGAGGCATCCGAGGGGTATTGTTGAAGATGTGTTGGTGAAAGTGGATAAGTATATTTTCCCGGTCGACTTTGTAGTGCTCGATGTAGACGAGGATGTCGAGGTGCCGCTGATCCTTGGGAGGCCGTTCTTGCGCACTTCCAAGGCTTTGATAGACATGGACGGTGGAGAGCTCACACTTAGGGTTGGAGATGACAAGCTCACTTACCGCCTCGCCGAAGCCATGCGACATTCTCTTGATTTTGATGATGCTCTATATTATCTTGATGTCACTGATGATTGCATTGATGAATATATGCAGGATATGTTTAACCCAGATCCATATGAAGGGTGGCCGGACCAAGACATGGAGACTGAAGAGGAAGAAGTGCTCACGCTTGGTTCAGTTGAAACAGACATCAAGAAGGAGAAGGAATTTAGGAAGAAAATCCTTCGGGGATTGAAGAGGTCGAGACGTCGCCACAAAAAGAACCCTAACAAGAAAGGGGATGAGCATTCACGGAGTAAGGGTGTTTCACCCGTGTGCGGTAACAAACTCGATAACTCTCCCTCTACCTTGCAACGATTATGCAATGCTTGTTTTCAAATTGTAGGGAAGAGGGCAAACTCCATTCATGAACCTCCGTAAGGTAAGACAGGTACGTCAAGCTAAGTGACGTTAAACAAGGGCTTCTTGGGAGGCAACCCAAGCATTTTATAGTTTTCTAGTACTTAGTTTAGGTTCGGATTGAATAAACATCTTAGCAATGGTGTCCCAATTTTCATGTGCATATGCTGAGTTTTCATGTGGATCTTCGATTATTTACGTGTGCCTTAACGTTAGTTGACGAAGTTTGAGTCGGTTGAGTGTGTTTTCTATAGTCTCTGGTCGTATTTTTTATTTTGTACACAGGCTCTAAGAGTTTTAAAATCGTTTCTGAAATTTTTGCAGAGCCTGTAAATTTTTCTAAATAAACCAGAGAAAACACACGGCCGTGTGGAATTTCCACACGGCCGTGTGTCACCATTCAGAACTCAACCAGGGAGGGCACAAGGGAGTGAACCTGCCCCTGTGAACACCCTCAGAAGGGGCACACGGCCGTGTGTTATTTCCACACGGCAGTGTGGAACCCTGCAGAACTCCAACTCTTTTTCCCGAGAGTCCACAGGGGCGTGTGTGTGCCCCTGTGAGTGCTACTGTGTCAAGGCACATGGCCGTGTGGAATTTTCACACGGCCGTGTGACAACTCTGCAGGAATTCCCCTTCATCCCGAGAGACCACAGGGGCGTGTGTATGCCCCTGTGAAGAGTTTGACAAGGCACACGGCCGTGTGGAATACTTAGGTTCTTTCGGGTAAGTCAGAGAGGCCACAGGGGCGTGTGAATGCTCCTGTGAACCCATATTTCAGAGGCACACGGCCGTGTGGAATTACCACACGACCGTGTGGAAGCGCAGAACTTATCCATCACGATTTGTTTTTAGATTTCAATCGCACCTCTTTATAGATTAAGCACTCCCCGAACCTCTTCGCACTTCCCTAACTCTCTTGTGACGATTTGCCAAGGTTTCATCGAGTTTTCCAGCCAAGTTCTTGGATTTCTCACTCATTATCGTTGGTAACCTCTTTCACTTTTCTTTCTTTCGTCAATGATGATTTAATCGCTATATTTGAATAGCTCTGGTTGTTTTGACCGACTCATTCACCTGTGAACTGATTTCAAACGAATTTATGGGCGGCCGATTATCGAATCTTATTTTTATTTCTCTAGCCGTGCCCTTCCTGTTCGCCCTGGAAATCCACACGGGCATGTATGGTAATCACACGGCCATGTGGCCCCTTGCAGTTTACATTGATCTAATTCGTTTTATTTAATTGCAGGAATGGCTTCTAAACAAAAACAAGTTGCTAGTAAGAGGCCTCTTGAGCCTTTAACGGAACAGTTGGAGTTTGCCACAATGGAGCATCGAACAAGATATAAACGATTGGCAAAACTCAAGTTTGGGCAATCAAGATACATCGATCTAAGTGATATAAGAACCGCCGAATGGGGAGAGGATATGGCAAATGAAATTGAAACACTTATAACTGTGGGAAATTGGAAACGCTTGTTGGCTATTCGAGAACCCGCAAATCGCCCCCTTACTCTAGAAGTGCTTGCAACATTTGAGTTTGATAAATCAACTAGAGATTGGGCGAACTCTGACACAATTCAGTTTCAAGCATTTGGGCACCACTATAATATGACCGTGACACAGTTCTCCGTCTACATGGGAATGTACACCGAAGCATTTACAAGGACGGAGGGATACGAGAATCTTCCTACTGATTATCCTGGTAATTTGACCCCCCAAGGGGCCTACCAATTGTTATGTGGTCAGGGGCAATATGAGCTAGGAATATCTAAAGCAACTCGATTATCAAGGCCATCATATAGATATATTCATGCCATATTGAGCCGGTCGATCAATGGTCGTGGCGACAGTACAGGAGTCTTGAGTCGACAAGAGCTCCTCTATCTTCACTCAATGGTCCAAAATGAGCCGCTCCACCTTGGATATATTCTTGCAGATTACATGCGTCATCAAGGCCAGTACACTCGCCTTGGTGCTATCTTTGCAGGACCATACGTTACAAGGCTGATCAAGGGGATGGGCCTCAGGGAAGCAATTAGAGGGATAGAAAAAACAGTTATACATTTACCTATCAGTCTTGAGAGGTTAAGGCAAATGGGCATGGCATACAAATATAGGGAAGATTATGTGTTGTATAGGGCCCCATCAGAACAAGCAGGGATCAACAAATTCGAGGGGACACAGGCAGCTTTAGAGTCACCCCCGACGGATACACAGACCGAGGTACCCCCCACCGCGCCGGAGCCACCTCCGGTGCGGATGTTTTCACCGTCTCGAGGCTAGGACAGACTGGAGCGCCTCGAGAGCGCAGTGGGGATCCTACAGACCGAGGTGGCCGAGGTTAGGGCCACACAGATTACATAGCACCAGGAGGTGATGGCGCAGTTCCAGAGCTTGCGACAGATCTTCGAGCAGATTGTCGCCTCCTCCTCCTTCGTGGTCCGACCTCGGGTTTCTCCTCCACCACCTTCTCCCTCGACATCAGCCGATCCACCAGCAGATCCAGAGCCTCCAGCAGCACCAGAGGCCACCACTCAGGACACCGACGCTGAGGCGTCTTAGATTTTAGATTCTTTTCTTTTATTTGTCATTTCTGTATATCTTTACTTTATTTTGGACTTGTAGTACTCAGAAAGGATTCTCCTTCTGAGTATAGCTTTTATTTTGCTTTTTATTTTTGTCTCGAGTTGTATTCATTGCTTTACATTTTATATACTCGAGTTTTATTGAGCTTTACTGAACCCTCGTTTATGTGTGCGCAGATGGTCTTGGATGTAAGGATTTTGAGGAATAGTCATTCACACGGTCATGGGATCGTGTGTGCTCCATAAACCATTGAGACTCAACTCTCAATGACCTAGCTCCATCAAACGCAACACTTGGAGTTCAGGGGAGTAATGTTTCAATTGCCACTTCCACACTAATTGCTTTTATCTTTTTCACTTATTATTGTGCTTATATGCGTACATTGAGGACAATGTACATCTTAAGTGTGGGGGGGAGTTCACATTGCACACACCTTTACTTGTGCGTTCAATTGTTTATGCTAATGTAGCCTATGGCGGTTCACCTTAGTTGTAACGGTTGTATTCTCATAGTTTAGGAGAATTTTCAACATTGTATCCTATCATGCTCTAGTTTTCACTTGAATTTTAGGGAATTTTTGCTCGAATCATCTTAGTACACAACTTACTCTTAGAATCTTTTGGAAACTCAATCTTGAAGTTTTTAAGGACAAGTTTATCATCGTTCTTAGTTTTACTTTGGAAAATGCATTTAATCTAAAAAAAAAAAAAAAAAAAAAGGTATATGAGTTTGTAAATATTAGCTTTGTTTTGATTATGCATTTGGGGTGAAAAGAGCTACCTCCTATGATGTATGAAGCTACTCTCATAAGTCGGATACATGTTATGCCCTAATGAGAGAAAGAGCTATCTCATGGGAAGCGTGAAAGCTACTACCCCGGTAGAAAGAGCTACCTCCTCGAAAGAGTGAAAGCCACCTTTGGCGGCCGCCTAGGAAAGGGCTACCTTCAAGGATGTGTGAAGCTACTACTTCTTCACTTATTTTTGATCTTTGTATATAAATAAGTCCTTTTTAATCAAAGTTTGAGGAGTACTCGTTGGTTCTCTTGAGTAAGATCGCACACACCAACACGTTTTCGAGTTTTCATCCTTTTTGATTCAAGTTTTTAGCTAGAGCATTGATAACCTTATGCAATGTTTTAATTTCCCCTTACTTGTAGAATGCTTCTTTTGCATACTTTTGGTGAACCTAAGGCCAAGCACTTTCAATTGTTCTTCCCAAGTACTTCCACGTTCTATTTTGCTTGAGGACAAGCAAAAGCTTAAGTGTGGGGGGTTTTGATAAGTGCTTGTGTTATAGTATCGCGAAGCGCTATTATCTTACATTAAGCATACCTTTTATCAGGTTTTATCACTAAATGTGTGCATTTGTGTTCTCTTGTGCATTGAAGGTATTGTGGAGCCTAATTGGAGAAGAAGAATGAAATTAGGTCGCGTTCGCCAATGTTGGGATGTTCTCGGACCAAGCAAGGAACGAAGCACGTATTTGGACTTGTGGATGTGTGCCAACCTCCTTTGGAGGGGCACAAAGGCAGTCACATTCACAACAAGTCCAATCCGTGTTACTTAGGAGAATTTCGCGAAAGAAGAAGACTTGAAGCAATCGGCGTGACCTACCGTTGCTTGTGTGCCCAAGTAATGGCCTCGATGAAGAACAATGAACCCGGGAGGTGTTTCGGCAAGTTACAATCCTGTTCAGCTGAAGATTAGAGTTCTAGAGAAGTCACACGGGCATGTGGAAATTCCACACGGCCGTGTGAACCAGTTTCCAGCCAGACAGAGAAGTCACAGGGCGTGTGGAAATTCCACACGGCCGTGTGTTTGTGCAATTTCAACCATCCAGTGAAGACACACGGGCGTGTGGAAATTCCACACGGCCGTGTGAAATTAATTTTTCAGCCGAGACAGAAGCTTCACACGCGCGTGTGGAAATCCCACACGGCCGTGTGAAGCCCCCGATAAGTCTAATTTTAAAGCCGCGATTCAACATTATAAAAGGGGATTTTTGCAACCTTTTGAGGCATCTTTCGACCTATCTTTTCCCCAACTTTCTGGAGTGCGGCTAGGGTTTCGGAGAGGATTTCGTGGAGGTTCTAGCGTGTCGTCGGCATCGATTTCGAGGTTCGACGTTTGCACAAGACCACGGCCACACCAATTCGAGGGGTTTTTTTCATTGATGTCTATGTTTTATGCTTTATTTCTCACATTGATGAACATGTATAGCTCTATGAGGAGCTAAACCCCTCGTGGGGTATTCGGACTTGTAAACTTTAGGGTTTATTATGTTTCTTTGACATTGATTATTATGCTTTCCATCGTTGATGAATAAAATTGAGTTTTTAATCTTGATTATCCTTTCATATTGTTTTCCCTTAAACGTGACATTAGGGTTGAGAGCAATCTAGGCTTTCCTTTGGAGGTGTGACAACTCCTATAGGATTAGACTACTCAAGATTAAAGAGGGTTGAGAGGGAGAGTTGTGAGGTAGCAATGTACCCCTTTCCCCTTCGATGTGATTTCTCCCTACCTCCGATTCCTTGATTTAATAGCGGTCGAAATAGAGTGAAGCAATAGGTAGATAAACTCCCCTAGGGCTTAGTTACGCAAGTAATAGAGTGGAGGGTTGTAGTGAATCCTATTTGCTGGGGCTCAATCTAGACTAGGGTTCTTCCACCTGGACCAAAGGGTTAGAATTACGTATAGGAACAGGTTTAATCACTAGGAATCCCTAGAGCATAATGCAACTCCACATAGTGTGAGGTTTAGGCAGATGGACTCCCCTGGGGCTTAGTCATCTAGGTGACAGAGTGAAGGGTGTTGTGAATCCTAACACCGGGGCATAGTGTTGGAGTTAGTCACGGTTGTCCTTAGGTTTGGGACCGTGAGTCTTAGGATATCCTCGACTCAATTGACATCAATAGGAGAGTATAATATCATAGTCTTGCACTTGAAACATAGACGCTAGAGGTAGCTTGTCCGGATACCCCCCTTTTATTCATTGTTAGTCCTTCTCGATTTTCCTACTTGCACTTCTTTCTTCCATCTCTCTATTTAGTTTATTGCTTTGCATTATTTTCACTCATCAATCTTATTATCGATCTCCGTATTTTGCTTAATTAATGAAACCTTATATTCTATCTCCCTATTCCCTGTGGATTCGACTACCTTCTCACCAAGGTAAATTTATTACTTCGACAAACCCGTGCACTTGTGGGATACACGCAAGGGTTCGTGTCAACTTCGCGTACTTAGGCATTTGGGCCAATGCTTCCGCGAATGGGATGTTGATATGCAACTGTTTGAAAATCCCTAGAAATTTCTTGTACTATTCGTTCTCTTGGTCATTCTTCAATCGTGAAGGATAGGGGATCCTTGGCTTGTAGGGTGGGGATGCCACCTCCTTTTCCTTTGTCGCTCCTTCCTCTACCTCCACTACCTCGGGTGTCTCTTGTGTCTTTTCTAGAGGGAGATTTCTCTCGACCTCTTTTCCACTCCTCAAGGTAATTGCCTTCAATTGCTCCCTCGGATTGGTCTCCGTGTTACTAGGCAAACTACCTTGAGGTCTTTCCGCCAATGTCTTCACAATTTGCCCCACTTGATTTTCCAAGTTGTGTAGGGAGGCGGTGTGATTGCGAAGTGTAGTTTCCACCGATTGGAACCTAGCATCCGACGAAGAAATAAACCTTGTAAGGGCTTTCTCAAGATCGGTCATCTTTCCCTCTAGCCCGGTCACTCGCCTTTCTAAATTCGGTGCTTGTTGACCTTGAAATCCTGGTGGTGTGTTGTTCTTTTGTTGTGACTGTCCTTGGTTGCTCCATGACAAATTTGGGTGGTTCCTCCATCCCGAATTGAAAGTACCACTATACGGGTTGCCTTGGCCTTGTCCTCTATAGTTGTTTCCCACAAAATCAGCCTGCTCCACCGTACTAGCACCTCCAATAGCAATCGGACAATCACTTGAAGTGTGACCTCCCCCACAACCGTTACATGTAGTGATGGCCGCAACTCTTGGTGAAGTTAGAACATCCAACTTCTTACTCAATGATTCTACTTGTGCCGCCAAAGATGTAACTGCATCAACCTCATGAATTCTGGCTACCTTCTTTCGGTCCCTTGTGTTCCATTGATAGCTATTCATTGCCATCTCTTCAATAAGGTGCCGGGCTTCATCGGGAGTCTTACTTCCTAGAGTCCCTCCTGCCGCTGCATCTAAAAGTTGCTTGGTTCTTGGATTCAACCCGTTGTAGAAGGTATAGATGATCATCCACTCGGGGAATCCATGTTGCGGGCACTTTCGGAGGAGCTCCTTGAACCTATCCCATGTCTCGAATAGAGACTCCAATTCCACTTGCATGAAGGATGAGATTTCACTCCGAAGCCTCGCTGATTTTCCCGGGGGAAAGTATCTAGCCAAGAATGCATCGGCCATCTCCTCCCATGTAGTAATAGATGCTCTCGGTAATGAATGTAACCAATGTCTCTCTTTTCCCTTCAACGAAAATGGGAAGGCTCTCAATCTGATTGTGTCATCTGTTACTCCATTGATCTTCAACATGTCGCACACTTCAAGAAAGTTCTCGAGATGGTTGTTGGGATCTTCATCGGCCAACTCATTAAACTGTGCGGACTGTTGCAACATTTGAATGAACGACGGCTTCAACTCAAAGTTATTTGCAGTAATTGGGGGCCTCACAATGCTTGATTAGGTCCCCATTACCGCGGGTCTAGCAAAATCGGCTAATGTCCTTTATTGTTCGTTCTGTTCTGCCATAGCTTCCGACCCTTCTGAATCTATACTGGCTTGCTTGGATTGTTCTTCCACAGGCTCTTTCACCTTACGGTGCGTTCTTCTGCCAATGTCCGGGTCTCCTTCATCAAGAATCGAATGATTCCCGTGGGTCATAACCTGAAACCAACACAAAGAAAAGAAAAATAAGAACGGTGATAGATAAAGAAAGTGTGAAATAGACAACGAAGTGAATAACTAAAGTAGCAAAAACTAGTATTAAAAATACGCCTATTCGCTGGCAACGGCGCCAAAAACTTGACACGACCTTTTAGTTATGCGGTGAGTGGGTAGTCGAATCCACAGGTGAGTGGGTAGTCGAATCCACAGGGAATAGGGATTTAGAACACAAGAATTCACTATTTAGTTATGCGGTGTACGAAAAGAAATAATCAGAGTGATGAGTGAATTTATGGAAACAATTAGAATAAACGACAAGAAAGTAAATAGAGAGATGAAAGACAAGAGAAAAGCAAGTAGAAGTTAAAAGAGAAAGACTAGCAATGGGTGAGATAAGGTATCCGGACAAGTTACCTCTAGGACTTATGCTTCTAGTGCAAGACTATGCTATTATACTTTCCTATTGATATTAATTGAGTTGAGGATATCCTTAAACTCACGGTCCCAAACCTTAAGGTCAACCGTGACTAACCGTAACATTATGTCCCGGTATTAGGATTCACTACGACCCTTGACTCTTGTTGACCTGTCAACTAAGCCCCAGGGGAGTCTATCTTCCTAACCCTAACACTACGTGGGATTGCTTTAAGCTCTAGGGATTCCTAGTGATAAAACCTGTTCCTCTATGTAGTTCTACCCTTTGGTCCAGGTGGAAGAACCCTAGTCTAGATTGAGCCCTAAAACTCTATCTTAACGGCTAATTAACCAAGGAAACGGAGGTAGGGAGAAATCACACCGGAAGGGAAAGGGGTACATTGCTACCTCACAACTCTCCCTCTCAACCCTCTTTAATCTTAAGTAGTCTAATCCTATAGGAGTTGTCACACCTCCAAAAGATAACCTAGATTGTTCTCAACCCTAGTGTCACGGCTAAGGAAGAACAATAGCAAAAGATAATTAAAACTGAAACTCGAATTTATTCATCAATAATGGAAAAGCATAATAACAATGTCATAGAAACATAATGATCCTAGGGTTTTACAAGTCCGAATACCCACGAGGGGTTTAGCTCCTCATGGAGCTATACATGTTCATCAAAGTGTAAAAAAAATTGCAAAATAAGAACATCAATGAAAACCCCCTCGAGTGTGATGTGGCCGTGGTCTTGTGCTGCCGTCGGACGTCGATGATGATGTTGTTGGTGTGCTCCAATCCTCCACAAAGTCCTCTCCGAAACCCTAGCTGCACCCTCTCGAAGTTGGAGAGAAAGAAAGGTCAAAAGATGCTCAAAAAGTCTCCCCATCGGGCTTTAAATAGGCTGAGTGCGGCTTTAAATTTGAACTTATCGGGGCTTCACACGGCTTTGTGGAATTTCCACACGCCCGTGTGAAGTTTCTGTCTTCCGGAAAAATTACTTCACACGGCCGTGTGGAATTTCCACACGCCCGTGTGAAGTCTCTAGCTTGCTGTAAAATGATTCACACGCCCGTGTGTTAATTCCACACGCCCGTGTGAATTCTCTGGAAACTTGATCTTCGGCAGAAAATGCACAGTAACTTGCTACAGTTGATTGGAATAGTCACAATGCTACAGTGCTGCTACAGTACTCGCCGAAACACTCCCGAATACGTTGTTCTTCATCGAGGCCATTGAATTGGGCATACAATTAATGGTAGATCGTGCCGATTGCTTCAAGTCTCCTTCTTGGTGAAGTTCTCCTAGGCTACACGAGTTAGACTTGTTGTGAATGTGACTGCATTTGTGCCCCTCCAAAGGAGGTTGGCACACACTCACAAGTCCAAGTTCGTGCCTTGTTCCTTGCTTGGTCCGGAAACCTCCCAACAACGGCGAACAAGATCTAACTTTGTTCTTCTTTTCCAACTTGGCTCCACAAACCTACAATGTACAAGAATACAAAAATGCACACTATTTAGTGATAAAATCTGATAAAAGAGATGCTCATAGTAAGATAATAACGCTTCGCGTCACTATAACACAAGCACTTATCACAAGTGCACGGGCTTGTCGAAATAATAATAGTACCCAGTTGAGAGGGTAGTCGAATCCATAGGGAATAGGGATTAAAGATACAAATGTTCGCTATTTAGCTAGTGCGGTGTACGTATAGCGAGAAGAGAATCAATGTGTGGTTGCAAAGCAATTAAACAAAACAAGGAATAAAAGAGAAATATGCGAGATAGGAGAATGCAAGTAAGGGTAATAAGAGAAGGACAATCAATGAGATGAATAGGGTACCCAGACAAGCTGCCTCTAGGATTTATGCTTCTAGTGTAAGACGATGCTATTATACTCTTCTATTGATACTAAATGAGTCGAGGATATCCTTAAACACACGGTCCCAAATCAAACGTCAACCGTGACTAATCCCAACACTATGCCCCAGTACTAGGTTTCACTACGACACTTGACTCTTGTTGACCTGTCAACTAAGCCCTAGGGGAGTTCATCTTCCTAAGCCTCACACTAAGTGGGCTTGCTTTCAGTTCTAGGGATTCCTAGTGATAAACCATGTTCCTATGTATAGCTCTAACCCTTTAGTCCAGGTGAAAGAACCCTAGTCTCAATTAAGCCTCAACACTAGGATTCACTTCAACCCTTCACTCTGTTGCTCGCACAACTAAGCCCCAGGGGAGTTCATCTCCTAGCACTTCACTCTATTTTGACCGCTAATAACTCTTGGAACATGGAGGTAGGGAAAATCACACCAGAGGGGAAAGGGGATGTTTCGCTACCTCACAACTCATCCTCTCAACCTTGTTCAATCTTAAGTAGCCTAACCCAATAGGAGTTGTCACACCTCCAAAGGATAACCTAGACGATTCTCAACCCTAGTGTCATGGCTAAGGGAAAATCGATACAAGATGCAATTAATATTGAAACTTAATTTTATTCATCAATAATGAAAAGCATAATAACAAGTCAAAGAAACATAATCATCCTAGGGTTTACAAGTCCGAATACCCACAAGGGGTTTAGCTCCTCATGGATATATACAAATCCATCAAAATATGAGAATAAACACAAATCAAAGACATAGATGAAAACCCCCTTTGCGTATAGTGTGGCCGTGGTCTTGTGCCGCTGCCGGACGTCGATGACGATGCCGATGACGCGCTTCGATCCTCCACAAAGTCCTCTCCGAAACCCTAGCTGCAACCCTCCAGAAGATAGGAGAAAAGGTTGGCAAAAAGATGTTGAAAAAGTCTCCAAAACGGCCTTTTATAATGTTGAGTCGCAATTTTAAATCGCTGAAATCGGGATATCACACAGCCGTGTGGAATTTCCACACACCCCTGTGAAGTCTCTGTTTTGCTAAATTTTGGCAGACAGTGAACAGTTATGCTACAGTACTCTTGCCGAAACTCTCCCGAATTCATCGTTCTTCATTGAGCCCGTTGATTTGGGCACACAATCAACCGTAGATCGTGCTTATTGCTTTATGACACACCCGTTGCGTGTGTACCCCACAAGTGCACGGGTTTTCGAAGTAATAAAAATACCCTGGTGAGTGGGTAGTCGTATCCACAGGGAATAGTGCTCAGAAACAAGTGTTATCGCTATTTAGCTATGAAAGAAGTCGATGATGAAAGAAGTATATATATATATATATATATAAATGTAAAAGAAAATAAAAGAGTGCAAGAAGAATAATGAGGGTAGGAGCGGTAATCGATATAGAGATGGGGTACCCAGACAAAGCTCCCCCTAAGACTAATGCTTGTAGTGCAAGACTAGTATTATACTCTCTAATTGATGTCTAATTGAGTCGAGGATATCCTAAAACACACGGTCCCAAACCTAAGGTCAACCGTGACTAACCCCAACACTATGCCCCGGCATTAGGATTCACTACGACTCTTGACTCTCATTGACCTGTCAACTAAGCCCTAGAGGAGTATATCTACCTGATAAGTGCTCGTGTTATAGTAATGCGAAGTGTTATTATCTTGCAATGAGCATTAATTTAATCAGATTTTATCATTAAAAAGTGTGCAATTGTTTACTTTTGTGCATTGTAGGGTTGTGAAGATAAAATGAAGGAAAGGAACGAAGTTAGATCGTGTTTGGCGTTGTTGGGAAGATTTTCGGACTAAGCAAGGAGTAAGGCGTGAGCATAGACTTGTGGGTGTGTGCCAACCTCCTTTGGAGGGGCACAAAGGTAGTCACATTCACAATAAGTCTAACTCATGCCAACAAGGAGAACTTCACCAATTAGGCGATTCGAAGCAATCGACACGATCTACCGTTGATTGTGTGCCCAATTCAACGGCCTCGATGAAGAACGACGAATTCGGGAGCGTTTCGGCACAATTACTGTAGCAGTATTGTATCAAATTGCTGTAGCAAAAATACTGTAGCAAGTTACTGTTCACAGTCGCCGAAAATCAGTTTTCCAGAATTTTCACACGGCCGTGTGAAATCCCGATTTCAGCAAATTTAAAGCCGCGACTCCACATTATAAAAGGCCGATTTGGAGACTTTTTGAGACATCTTTTGACCTAATTTTCTCCTCAACTTTGGAGAGGGCAGCTAGGGTTTTGGAGAGGACTTCGTGGAAGTTTGGAGCGCGTCATCGGCATCGTCATCGACGTCCGGCGGCCGCACAAGACCACGGCCACACCATACGGAAGGGGGTTTTTCATCTATGTCTTTACTTCTTGTTTTATTATATACAATGATGAACATGTATAGCTCCATGAGGAGCTAAACCCCTTGTGGGTATTCGGACTTGTAAAACTCTAGGGTTATTATGTTTCTTTGACATTGTTATTATGCTTTTCCATTATTGATGAATAAGAATTGAGTTTCGATCTTAATTTTATCTTGCTATTGTTTTCCCTTAGATGTGACACTAGGGTTGAGAGCAATCTTGGTTTTCCTTTGGAGGTGTGACAACTCCTATAGGATTAGACTCTTTAAGATTGAAGAGGGTTGAGAGGGAGAGTTGTGAGGTAGCGATGTACCCCTTTCTCCTCCGGTGTGATTTCTCCCTACCTCCGTTTTCTTGATTTAATAGCGGTCAAGATAGAGTGAAGTGCTAGGTAGATAAACTCCTCTGGGGCTTAGTTACGCAAGTAACGGAGTGAAGGGTTGAAGTGAATCCTACGTACTGGGGCTTAATCTAGACTAGGGTTCTTCCTCCTGGACCAAAGGGTTAGAACTACACATAGGAACAGGTTTAATCACTAGGAGTCCCTAAAACTTAATGCAATCCCACGTAGTGTGAGGTTTAGGTAGATGTACTCCCCTGGGACTTAATCAGGCGAGCGATAGAGTGAAGGGTTGTTGTGAATCCTAATACCGGGGCATAGTGTTGGGGTTAGTCACGGTTGACCTTAGGTTTGGGACCGTGAGTCTAAGGATTTCCTCGACTTAATTAGCATCAATAGGAAGGTATAATAGCATAGTCTTGCACTAGAAGCATAGATCCTATAGATAACTTGTCCGGATACCCACTTCATTGATTGTTAAATCCTCTTTAATCTCTTTTCTTGCGATTTCTAATCTTCCACCTTTCTCTATTTAATTTCCTGTCTTTAGTATAATTGTTCTCGCAATTCACACACAAATCGATTACTACTTTTCCGTACTTCGCATAGTTTTAATAGTGAAATCTCGTATTCTAACTCCCTATTCCCTGTGGATTCGACTACCCTCTCACCGGGGTAACTTTTATTACTTCGACAAACCCGTGCACTTTCGGGGAGCCTGTCAAAGTTTTTCTCGCGGCAAAGGGAGACCCGGACATAGGCGTTTTAGATATTTGTTTTTCACTATTTTAGCTATTCACTTCACTTTCTATTCCATATTTTCTTTATCTATCATTGTTCTTACTTTTCTTTCCTTTGCGTTGGTTTTAGGGTATGACCCGTGGGAACCCTTCGATTCTTGTTGAAGGAGACCCGGACATTGGAAAAAGAGCGCATCGCAAAGGGAAAGAATCTGTGCAAGAAGCTTCAAGTCAAGCCGATATTGGAACAGAAGGGTCAGAAGCAATGGCAGAACAGAACGAACAGCAGAGGACGTTGTCCGATTATGCTAGACCCGTAGTAATGGGGACCCAATCAAGCATTGTGAGGCCCCCAATTACGGCGAATAACTTTGAGTTGAAGCCGTCGTTCATTCAGATGTTGCAACAGTCCGCACAATTCAATGGGTTGGCCGAAGAAGATCCCAACAGTTATATAGAGAATTTCCTCGAAGTGTGCGACATGTTGAAGATTAATGGAGTGACGGACGACGCGATTCGTTTGAGAGCCTTCCCATTTTCATTGAAGGGAAAAGCAAGACATTGGCTTCACTCATTACCGAGAGCCTCCATTACTACGTGGGAGGAGATGGCCGAGGCATTCTTGGCTAGATACTTTCCGCCTGGAAAGTCAGCAAGGCTCCGGAATGAGATATCATCCTTTGTGCAGATGGAATTGGAGTCTCTATTTGAGACATGGGATAGGTTCAAGGAGCTCCTTCGTAAGTGCCCGCAACATGGATTCCCCGAGTGGATGATCATTCACACCTTCTATAACGGGTTGAATCCAAGTACCAAACAACTCCTAGATGCGGCGGCCGGAGGAACTCTAGGAAGCAAGACTCCCGGTGAAGCTCGGCACCTTGTAGAGGAGATGGCTATGAATAGCTATCAATGGAACTTAAGAGCTAGGAAAAAGGTTGCCGGAATTCATGAGGTTGATGCGGTTACATCGTTGGCGGCACAGGTGGAATCTTTGAGTAAGAAGCTAGATGCTCTAGCTTCGCCAAGAGTTGCGGCCATCACTACTTGTAACGGTTGTGGGGGAGGACATGCTTCGAACGATTGTCCTATTGCTATTGGAGGCACTAGTGCGGTAGAGCAGGCCGATTTTGTTGGGAATTCGTATAGAGGACAAAGCCAAGGTAACCCGTACAGTGGAACATATAATCCCGGGTGGAAGAACCATCCGAATTTTTCTTGGAGCAATCAAGGACAGTCACAACAGAAAAATAGTGCACCACCGGGATTTCAAAGTCAACAAGCTCCGAATTTAGAAAGCCGAGTGACCGGGCTAGAAGGAAAGATGATCGACCTCGAGAGAGCTCTCACGCGGTTCGTTTCTTCATCGGATGCTAGATTTTAGTTGGTGGAGGCCACTCTTCGCAATCACACCGCCTCCCTACATAATTTGGAAAATCAAGTGGGGCAAATTGCGAAGACATTGGCGGAAAGGCCTCAAGGTAGCTTACCTAGCAATACGGAGACTAACCCAAGGGAGCAACTTAAGGCAATTACCTTGAGGAGTGGGAAAGAGGTCGAGAAAACTCTTCCTCTAGAGAAGACAAAAGAAGCAACCGGAGTAGAAGAAGTAGGGAAAGAAGCTCCAAAAGAAAAGAAGGTGGCACCACCACCCTACAAACCAAGGATCCCCTACCCTTCAAGGTTGAAGAATGACCAAGACAATGAACAATACAAGAAATTTCTGGGTATCTTAAAGCAATTGCACATCAACATACCATTTGCGGAAGCATTAGCCCAAATGCCCAAGTACACAAAGTTCCTAAAGGACCTCTTAACCAATAAGAGGAAGTTGGAGGAGAGTGCAGCTGTAGTACTTGATGCAAATTGCTCGGCCGTCTTGCAAAAGAACATGCCGAGTAAGAGAAAAGATCCCAGGAGTTTTATCATACCTTGCAACATTGGTAATTTGGGTGAGGAGATGGCATTGGCCGATTCGGGGGCAAGTATCAATGTCATGCCTTATACCTTCTTCCAAAAGCTAGGCTTGGGCGAGCCTAGACCCACTCGGATGACACTTTAACTTGCGGATCGATCGGTGAGGCATCCAAGGGGAATTGTGGAAGACGTCTTGGTGAAAGTGGACAAGTACATCTTCCCGGTGGACTTTGTCATACTTGATGTGGATGAGGATGTCGAAGTACCGTTGATTCTTGGGAGGTCTTTCTTGCTCACTTCCAAGGCTTTGATAGACATGGACGGTGGAGAGCTCACACTTAGAGTCGGAGATGACAAGCTCACCTATCGCCTCGCCGAAGCCATGAGGCATTCTCTTGATTTTGATGACACTCTATATTATCTTGATGCTACTGATGAGTGTATTGATGAATATGTGCAGGAATTGTTAAACCCGGATCCATATGAAGGATGGCCGGACCAAGATGCGGAGATCGAAGAAGAAGAAGTACTTATGCTTGGTCCAGTTCAGACGGATGTCAAGATGGAGAAGGAACGTATGAAGAAGATGCTTCGGAGGTTGAAGAGGTCGAGAAGACGCCACAAGAAGAACCCCAACAAGAAAGGGGATGAACATTCACGGAGTAAGGGTGTTTCACCCGTTTGTGGTAACAAACTCGACAACTCTCCCTCTACTCTACAAAGGCTATGTAGTGCATGCTTTCAGGTTGTAGGGAAGAGGGCAACTTCTATTCATGAACCTCCGTAAGGTAAGACCAGGTACGTCAAGCTTAGTGACGTTAAACAAGCGCTTCTTGGGAGGCAACCCAAGGTTTTATAGTTTTTCTAGGACCTAGTTTAGTTTTAGGATGAATAAAAGTCTTAGTGTTGATGTCTTGAAGTTTCAATGCATGTGCTGCAAATTCGATCGTGGATTATTGATATTTTCGTGTGCCTTAATGATAATTGACTAAGTTTGAGTCGGTTGAGTGTGTTTTCTACGGTCTCTGGTCATGTTTTTATGGTTTATACAGGCTCTAAGTGTTTTAAAAGAGTTTTTGAATTTTTTGGAAGAGTCTGTGAATTTTTCTGAGTAACCAGAGAAAACACACGGCCGTGTGGAAATTCCACACGGCCGTGTGTTACCTAATCAGAACTCAACCAGTGAGGGCACAAGGGCGTGTGTGTGCCCCTGTGAACAACCTCAGAAGGGGCACACGGCCGTGTGGATTCTCGCAGAACAACAACTCTTTTCCAGAGAGTCCACAGGGGCGTGTGGGTGCCCCTGTGAGTGCCACTGTGCTAAGGCACACGGTCGTGTGAAACTCTGCAGAGAAAACCCTTTCTTCCCGAGAATACACAGGGGCGTGTGTGAGCCCCTGTGAGAGAGCTTGTGAAAGGCACACGGCCGTGTGGAGTATTCACACGGCCGTGTGAAACACTTAGTGTTTCTCGGGCTAGTCAGAGAAGCCACAGGGGCGTGCGTGTGCCCCTGTGGTCGGCCTTGTGTTCTTGGCCAAGTTGGGCACACGGCCGTGTGGAAATTCCACATGGCCGTGTGAAAGTTTTCAGAGACCTTCTGTGTTTTCTCGAGAATCCACAGGGCCGTGTGGGTGCCCCTGTGGATCCCCCTGTGAAGGCACACGGCCGTGTGATACTTCCACATGGCCGTGTGGATCCCCAGGACTTCAAAAGTTATGCGTTTCATTGTGGATTCCACTCGTGCCTCATTTTGTTTTGAACTCTGGAACACTTTCCGATCCTCTCTATCACTTCCCCGATCTTTTCTGAGGTTTATTTGGAGTCCTCCGGACGATTTTAAGTTTTTCTTTATCAACATCACCGCTAAAACCTTCAAACCCTTGTTCTTCGTCAACAACAAATTCACTCCGTTTTTGTTATGCTTTCATTCGATTTGCATGATTTAGTGGCATACGAATACATTCGCGAAGGTTTCAAGAACAACTGTTATAAGAATTTGATATGCTAACTCCATCACCGTGCAGTACGTCCGCCTGGAAATCCACACGGCCGTGTGGGATCCTGAGGAATTGAATCTAATGACCGATTAATTTATTTCTTTTCAGGAATGGCATCCAGGACACGGCAAGCAGCTAGCAAGAGGCCCTTCGAGCCAACTAAGGAGCAGATTACCTTCGCCAAGCCCGAGCACCGAACGAGATATGATAGATTGGAGAAACTAAAGTTTGGACAATCTCGATACATAGACTTGAGTTGTTTAAAAACAGCTGAGTGGGGAGACGAATTGGCAGATGAGATTGAAGAACTCTAGCGGCTGGGCGATGGAAACGTCTGTTGACTATTAAAGAACCGGCGAATCGCTCACTCTCTTTGGAAGTACTAGCGTCCTTTGAGTTCAACAAATCACATAGAGACTTGACAAGTACCGACACTATACAATTCAGGGCCTTTGGTCACGATTATAACATGTCCGTGACGCAGTTTTCTATTCGAATGGGTTTATATGATCAAGCATATACAGAGACGGAGGAGTATGGGAACCTTCCGACTGATTTTTCTGGCAGTTTGACACCTCAAGGAGCTTACAGAGTGTTGTGTGGACAAGGGCGATATGAGCCAGGGGTATCGAAAGCTACTTGTCTGTCACGACCAGCTTACAGGTACATTCACGCAATTCTGAGTAGATCAGTGAACGGTCGGGGCGATAGTACGGGAGTCTTAAGCAGGCAGGAGCTCCTTTACCTACATTCAATGGTTAGGAGCGAGCCACTCCATCTTGGGCATATCCTGGCAGATTATATGCAACATCAGGGCCAGTACCCGAGGCTTGGAGCCATTTTTGCAGGGTCGTACGTGACAAAACTCATCAAGGGGATGGGCCTTCGAGAAGCAATTAAAGGAATGGAAAAGACAGTTATACCGTCCCCGATTAGCTTAGAGATGCTGAGACAAATGGGCATGGCCAGAAAACATCATCAGCGCTATATTTTGAACATACACCAACAAAGGCCAATAGATTACGATGAGGTTGGGGAAGTACAACCAACCTTACATCTACTTTTGCCATCCTCGACAGCGGACACAGAGACCGAGGCACCACCCACCGCGCAGGAGCCACCTCCGGTGCGCATGTATTCACCCTCTCGAGGCCAGGATCGACTGGAGCGCCTCGAGAGCGCAGTAGGGGTGATACGATTCGAGGTGGCTGAGGTCAGGGCCACACAGGATGCACAGCACACAGAGGTCATGGCTCGATTACACAGCATACAGCAGTTACTCGAGCGAGCCATGACTTCACCATTCGTGGTCCGACCCCGAGCTTCCACTCCTACACCACCAGCATCCCCAGCTCCAACATCACCAGCAGCAGCAGCGGCAGATCCACCCGCACCGACAGAGCCTCTAGCAGCACCAGAGGCTTCTATCCAGGACACCGACACTGAGGCGTCTTAGATTTAGTTTTTCTTTGTTTTTATTTGATTTTCATTCTTGTACTTTTCTATTTTATTTTGGACTTGTAGTACTCAGAAAGGACTCTCCTTCTGAGTTTATCTTTTATTTAGCTTTTCTCTCGAGTTGTATTTCATTTTCATATTCTATATACTCGAGTCTTTATTGAGCTATACTGAACCCTTGTGTTTGTGTGCGCAGATGGTCTTGGATGAAAGGAATCTAAGGAATAGTCATAAACACCGTCATGGCACCGTGTGTTCTTCACAACCCATTGAGACTCAACTCTCAATGCACCTAGCTCCATCAAACGCATCACTTGGAGTTCAGGGGAGTAATGTTTCAATTGCCTACTTCCACACTAATTGTTTTACAATTCTTAATTTTTATTGTGCTTGCATGCGTACATTGGGGACAATGTACATCTTAAGTGTTGGGGGGAGTTCACATTGCACACACCTTTACTTGTGCGTTCAATTGCTTATGCTCATGTAGCCTATGGCGGTTCACCTTAGTTGCAACGGTTGTATTCTTATAGTTTAGGAGAATTTTTAACATTGTATCCTATCATGCTCTAGTTTCTTCTTGAATTTTAGGGAATTTTTGCTCGATTATCTTATATTGCACAACTTACTCTTGGAATCTTTTGGAAACTCAATCTTGAAGTTTTTAAGGACAAGTTTATCGTTGTTCTTAGTTTTACTTTGGAAAATGCATATATAAGGATAGAAAAATATGAAAAAAAAAAAGATGAAAATGAAAAAAAAGTGGAAAAATGAAAAAAAAGAGAAAAATATGAGTTTGTGAATAGTTGCTTTCTTTTATGTATGCATTTGGGGTGGAAAGAGCTACCACCTATGAAGTATGTAGCTACTCTCATAAGTCAGATACAAGTTATGCCCTAATGAGAGAAAGAGCTATCTCATGGGATGCGTGAAAGCTACTACCCTGGTAGAAAGAGCTACCTCCTCGAAAGTGTGAAAGCCACCTTTGGCGGCCGCCTAGGAAAGGGCTACCTTCGAGGTTGTGTGAAGCTACTACTTCCTTTCTTGCTTTTCGTATATAAATAAGTCCTTGTTAACAAAAGTTTGAGGAGTACTCGTTGGTTGTCTTGAGTGAGTTCACACACACTACACATTTTCGAGTTCTTCTTCCATTTTGATTCGAGGTTTTAGCTAGAGCAATGGTAACGTTATGCAATGTTTTGATTTCCCCTTACTTGTAGAATGCTTCTTTTGCATACTTTTGGTGAACCTAAGGCCGAGCACTTTCAATTGTTCTTCCCGAGTACTTTAACGTTTTATTTTGCTTGAGGACAAGCAAAAGCTTAAGTGTGGGGGGATTTGATAAGTGCTCGTGTTATAGTAATGCGAAGTGTTATTATCTTGCAATGAGCATTAATTTAATCAGATTTTATCACTAAAAAGTGTGCAATTGTTTACTTTTGTGCATTGTAGGGTTGTGAAGATAAAATGAAGGAAAGGAACGAAGTTAGGTCGTGTTTGGCGTTGCTGGGAAGATTTTCGGACTAAGCAAGGAGTAAGGCGTGAGCATAGACTTGTGGGTGTGTGCCAACCTCCTTTGGAATGGCACAAAAGCAGTCACATTCACAATAAATCTAACTCATGCCAATAAGGAGAACTTCACCAATTAGGCGATTCGAAGCAATCGATACGATCTACCGTTGATTGTGTGCCCAATTCAACGGCCTCGATGAAGAACGACGAATTCGGGAGCGTTTCAGCACAATTACTGTAGTAAAAACACTGTAGCAGATTACTGTTCACAGTCGCCGAAAATCAGTTTTCCAGAATTTTCATACGGCCGTGTGAAATCCCGATTTCAGCAAATTTAAAGCCGCGACTCCACATTATAAAAGTCCGATTTGGAGACTTTTTGAGACATCTTTTGACCTAATTTTCTCCTCAACTTTGGAGAGGGCGGCTAGGGTTTTGGAGAGGACTTCGTGGAGATTTGGAGCGCGTCATCGGCATCGTCATCGACGTCCGGCGGCCGCACAAGACCACGGCCACACCATACGCAAGGGGGTTTTTCATCTATGTCTTTACTTCTTGTTTTATTATATACATTGATGAACATGTATAGATCCATGAGGAGCTAAACCCCTTGTGGGTATTCGGACTTGTAAAACTCTAGGGTAATTATGTTTCTTTGACATTGTTATTATGCTTTTCCGTTATTGATGAATAAGAATTGAGTTTCGATCTTAATTTTATCTTGCTATTGTTTTCCCTTAGATGTGACACTAGGGTTGAGAGCAATCTAGGTTTTCCTTTGGAGGTGTGACAACTCCTATAGGATTAGACTCTTTAAGATTGAAGAGGGTTGAGAGGGAGAGTTGTGAGGTAGCGATGTACCCATTTCTCCTCCGGTGTGATTTCTCCCTACCTCTGTTTCCTTGATTTAATAGCGGTCAAGATAGAGTGAAGTGCTAGATAGATAAACTCCCCTGGGGCTTAGTTACGCAAGTAACGGAGTGAAGGGTTGAAGTGAATCCTACGCACTGGGGCTTAATCTAGACTAGGGTTCTTCCTCCTGGACCAAAGGGTTAGAACTACACATAGGAACAGGTTTAATCACTAGGAGTCCCTAAAACTTAATGCAATCCAACGTAGTGTGAGGTTTAGGTAGATGTACTCCCCTGGGACTTAATCGTGCGAGCGATAGAGTGAAGGGTTGTTGTGAATCCTAATACCGGGGCATAGTGTTGGGGTTAGTCACGGTTGACCTTAGGTTTGGGACCGTGAGTCTAAGGATTTCCTCGACTTAATTAGCATCAATAGGAAGGTATAATAGCATAGTCTTGCACTAGAAGCATAGATCCTATAGATAACTTGTCCGGATACCCACTTCATTGATTGTTAAATCCTTTTTAATCTCTTTTCTTGCGATTTCTAATCTTCCACCTTTCTCTATTTAATTTCCTGTCTTTAGTATAATTGTTCTCGCAATTCACACACAAATCGATTACTACTTTTCCGTACTTCGCATAGTTTTAATAGTGAAATCTCGTATTCTAACTCCCTATTCCCTGTGGATTCGACTACCCTCTCACCGGGGTAACTTTTATTACTTCGACAAACCCGTGCACTTTCGGGGAGCCTGTCACTACCTAAGCCTCACACTACGTGGGATTGCATTAAGTTCTAGGGACTCCTAGTGGTAAAACCTGTTCCTGTGTATAGTTCTAACCCTTTGGTCCAGGTGGAAGAACCCTAGTCTAGATTAAGCCCTAGTGCGTAGGATTCACTTCAACCTTTCATTCTGTTACTCGCGTAACTAAGCCCCGGGGGAGTTTATCTACCTAGCACTTCACTCTATCTCGACCGCTAATGAATCAAGGTGTTTATATAAAAAATATAATAATAATACATGTCCTAATTTAAATCAAATTCAAAATTTTAAAATATTCAAATCTCCGGATCAGCTAAGAGCACCGATCTCGAGGCGATCTAAAATATTCAAAATCCAAAGATCAGCCGAGAGCACAGATCTCGAGGCGATCTAAAATACACATATCTCAAGATCAGCCAAGAGCACAGATCTTAAGGCGATCAAAATATACAAATCTAACGATCAGCCGAGAGCACAGATCTCAAGGCGATCAAAATATACAAATCTCACGATCAGCCAAGAGCACATATCTCGAGGAGATCTAAAATTCATAAATCTCAAGATCCGCCAAGAGCACAGATCTCGAGGCGATCTAAAACACATAAATCTTAAGATCAGCCAAGAGCACGGATCTCAAGGCAATCTAAAATACACAAATCTCATGATCAGCCGAGAGCACAGATCTCAAGGCGATCTAAAATACATAAATCTCAAGATTAGCCGAGAGCACAGATCTCGAGGCGATCTAAAATACACAAATGTCATGATCAGCCGAGAGCACGGATTTCGAGGCGATCTAAAAAATATCTAAGCATCAAGATTAGCCAAGAGCACAGATCTCGAGGCAATCTAAAATACACAAATCTCATGATTATTTGTGAATGCAAATCACGAGGCAAAAAAAAAATAATAAATTAAATTAAATTAAATTAAATTAAAATATATTAAAAAAAAAACAATCAAAATCAAATCAAATAAAATCAAATTAAATATATTTATCTATATAAATCAAATCAAAAAAATAAAAAATAAAAAAAAATATATATATATATATAAAATATAAAAAATAATATATTAAAATAAATCAAATAATTAAAAATTATATATAATATAAAAAAAATAATAATATAAATATATATATATATAAATATAAATAAATAAAATAATTAAAAATATAAAAATAAAATAAAAATAAATAAATAAATAAAACGACATAAATATAATAATAATAATAATAATATATTAAAAAAAAATCAATCAAAATATAAAAAATAAAAAAAACGAATTGGATAAAGATAATATAAAATAATAATATATAAATAAATAAATAAATATAATAATATAATAATAAAACAATTAACTTAAAATGATAAAAAATATATAAATCTATCTATAAAAAAAAACTAATAATAAAAAAATAATAATAAACATAAATATAATATATATGCATATATATATATATATATATATATATATAACAAATAAAACAAATAAACGAAAACTAAAAAAATATATATATATAAAAAAATGATAAATAAATAAATATATAAATCAAAAAAATCAAAATCACGTATGCTTCGTGGTCGCCCCACGATAAAAAATTAATAAAAATAGTAAATAATATAATATAATATATAATGATATTAAAATATATATATATATATTTGTCGTGATGCCCACGATCAATGAAAACTGCTCATCAACTGCATAATCACCCCACGATCATCCACGACGAGGCGGCTTGTTTCTCTTTAAAAGGAAAACCCAATACACAGAAGAAGGGGGATTGAATTGAGAGGAGGACGAATCTAAAAAAAAAAAGAAGAAGAGCTGAAGAAGAAGGTGCTTCTCTCTGGCCTCCTATACCCGTATATACATCCATATAAAAATAAAAATCGTTGCTGCTGCTGGTCACTGTTGCCTGTCGCCATGGCTGTCAACGCGAGCGAGGGTGGAATACCCCTCGCTCGCCTGGCCATCAATTGAAAGTCTTGCTGCTTCCTATCGCCGCTGCTGCCAACGCAAGCGAGGGTGGAATATCCCTCGCTCGTCTGGCCGTCAACTCAAAGCGTTACTTTTCTTTGCCATAATAACAAAGAATTCAAGCCGTTGTTGCCGCCATTATGGAGAAGAAGTGGTGGAGCAAGCTGTTAAAGCAAGAAGGGAAGCCTCCTGTGTTTGGTGACATGGACTTCTTTACATTGAACATGAGTGGTGTGGAAGATGATCTTGATCTTGATGATGAAAAGGATGAAGATGATGAAATGGAAGAATTGAAAGCTGGACAAGGCCCGGTTGCTGCTGCTCAATCTAGAGTTCTTCAGGCTGATATAATTTCATGAGTATTATTCGCCATGTAAACATTCACGCCAAAATAGCGCATAATGCTGGAGTGATCTACGGCCCCCAAGTGTGATCATACATACATACAGAACAAAAGATGGGTGGAATTCACATTATGAAAATTCATATAAATATATGTATATATATATATATATATATATATATATATATATATATATATATATATATATATATATATATATATATATAGTTGGTGAATTTCAATGTAAATGACGAGAAGACATGAACCGCTCACCCAGAATCATGAATAATTCAGCAATCCAAAAATATGAGCAGTTCTGTAAAACATTTGCATTAGCTCTTGAGAACACCTTAAGCTTCGCTCGTCGTTCTTCGCTCTTCAAAGGATGCTAGAATGAATAAATCAGTGTTTGACACGTTCAAATATATAGACATACAGACAAAAGAGAATCTAGAAATCATACAGAAACTTAAAGAGAGGGACATGACCTTTGGTTTCTTTCCGAGATTCAGTGAACTTGTTTAGCAGTGAATTATAGAACTCATTCGCGAAGAATGTTAAACAAAAGTGTAATGCTAAAATGGGAATTAACCTGGCAAAGAAGTGCAATTCAGAGCCTCGTGGAAAATGGCAGCTTGCAACATATGAGAAGAAACAATGCCTGTTGATGTATCTTTCACCGCGTTCTGTTCACTCCTCATGCCCCCATGACTTAAGCTAATATAATATAACTTAATGATGGTTATGAGCATTTGGTTGAATTCTGTGTCTTCTCTGCCAGCTTTCTGAGATACTGAAAAGCTTTGCACTCTTTGTGGTGAGGTGAGGAGCACTTTGAATATCATGATGACCATGACTATGACCAAGTTGGGAGCATGACCATGCAGTTTGTTTCTCAACTCATCACCATTAATCAAAGGAAGACGGGAAAGATGTTCATAAACTCACTTTGAAGCATTCTGATTCTAAAAAAAAGCAGTTCGTTAGTTGACCCTCTCTATGTACAACCTTGATGGCCTAGCTATGTTATTCAATTCAAATATTTTGTAAAACTTGTGGAGATGCTGCTGTTAAAATTTTTTTTTTTTTTAGTAATCACCATAGAGGATGAGGACAAGAGAAGGCTTTAGTACCATTGCATTCATTGTAATCCTGCAAGCCATGCAAGCAAATTCAAGTGGACACTTGATTATGATAATGTTGTCATATATATATAAAGCCCGGGAATGTATCTTTGACTTAAGGTGGAGCAAATGTTTGTCGTGACATGATAGTGTGAAGCCTTTCCATGTGGCTTTTCACGAAATCATCCCATAATATATATGGAGCGGCTTGGATGATAATCAATTTGGTAGTTGAGTAATGGAATCTTAATTAAGTTAACTTTTCAAATAAAAAAAATCATTCATGGAGATTGGTTGTAATGGCACTTCATGTGAAAAACCTGTTTTGTGTGGATAAAAAAAAAATTAAAAAAAAAAAAAAAAAAATCAAAAGGTGTGGGGGCCTGCCATGAAAGAAAGGCACGTGGGAATGAACAATATAACCATCTAGAAATTTTGCATGAATAAAAGTAAATAAAAATTGCATGAGATGGACGTAGCATGAGGATGGCATGAGTGTTAGAACATGGACTTGGGAGTTATATATATGCTTTATATATTCCTTTTAGGAAAAGCAAGTTGCATGGCATTGACGTAGGGGAATAGCAAGAGGAAACTTTTTAATGGAGACTATTCATTTCCAAAGAAACATGAGTAAATAAATAAATAAATAAAAAAAAAGGTAAGAAGTCAAATGGGCGGGCCCTACCATACATATAGGGATGAAGATAACAAACATGGATGCACCTGGAAACAACAACCAAAATGATATAAAAATAAATAAATAAATAAAAATAATATCACAAAGCGGCAATGAGATATATACCTCAAACAACAGTAAAGCATGCAACGCGGTGACAAAGCACAGGCAGCGGCAACACAGTGACAAAGCACAGGCAGCGGCAACGATATATGATATATATACATATAATAAAATTTATAATTTTGTAAATTTTCTTGTCTTTACTTGTACTCAAGCCCTTAATCGGAGGTTCCCAGGATTTTAATCTGGGGTAATTAATAATAGAGGCTTGCCTTTATTAGGAATAGAAGAGTCCACAACAAAAATAAAACAAAATAAATTACATTTGTGACTCGATATATCACCTGGTGTCTCTTCAAATTCTGGCACGACGCCACGGCGCGTATTTTCGATCCCACAAATTCTGGCACGCCCGGTGGGACCTTTTAATTCCTCCTCCCATCTTTGAGGCAAAAGTACTGACACGACCCCTTGCGTGTATCCCGCAAGTGCACGGGTTTGTCGAAGTAATAAATTTACCTTGGTGAGAAGGTAGTCGAATCCACAGGGAATAGGGAGATAGAATATAAGGTTTCACTAGTTAAGCTATGCAGAATACGAAGAACGATAATAAGATTGATGAGTGAAAATAATGCAAAGCAATAAACTAAGTAGAGAGATGGAAGAAAGAAGTGCAAGTAGGAAAATCGAGAAGGACTAACAATGAATAAAAGAGGGTATCCGGACAAGCTACCTCTAGGGTCTATGTTTCAAGTGCAAGACTATGATATTATACTCTCCTATTGATGTCAATTGAGTCGAGGATATCCTAAGACTCACGGTCCCAAACCTAAGGACAACCGTGACTAACTCCAACACTATGCCCGGTGTTAGGATTCACAACACCCTTCACTCTGTCACCTAGATGACTAAGCCCCAGGGGAGTCCATCTGCCTAAACCTCACACTATGTGGAGTTGCATTATGCTCTAGGGATTCCTAGTGATTAAACCTGTTCCTATACGTAATTCTAACCCTTTGGTCCAGGTGGAAGAACCCTAGTCTAGATTGAGCCCCAGCAAATAGGATTCACTACAACCCTCCACTCTATTACTTGCGTAACTAAGCCCTAGGGGAGTTTATCTACCTATTGCTTCACTCTATTTCGACCGCTATTAAATCAAGGAATCGGAGGTAGGGAGAAATCACATCGAAGGGGAAAGGGGTACATTGCTACCTCACAACTCTCCCTCTCAACCCTCTCTAATCTTGAGTAGTCTAATCCTATAGGAGTTGTCACACCTCCAAAGGAAAGCCTAGATTGCTCTCAACCCTAATGTCACGTTTAAGGGAAAACAATATGAAAGGATAATCAAGATTAAAAACTCAATTTTATTCATCAACGATGGAAAGCATAATAATCAATGTCAAAGAAACATAAGAAACCCTAAAGTTTACAAGTCCGAATACCCCACGAGGGGTTTAGCTCCTCATAGAGCTATACATGTTCATCAACGTGAGAAATAAAGCATAAAACATAGACATCAATGAAAAACCCCCTCGAATTGGTGTGGCCGTGGTCTTGTGCAAACGTCGAACCTCGAAATCGATGCCGACGACGCGCTAGAACCTCCACGAAATCCTCTCCGAAACCCTAGCCGCGCTCCAGAAAGTTGGGGAAAAGATAGGTCCAAAAAGATCTCTCAAAAGGTTGCAAAAATCCCCTTTTATATCGTTGAATCGCGGCTTTAAAATTGGACTTATCAGGGGCTTCACACGGCCGTGTGGAATTTCCACACGCCCGTGTGAAGCTTCTGTCTCGGCTGAAAAATTAATTTCACACGGCCGTGTGGAATTTCCACACGCCCGTGTGTCTTCACTGGATGGCTGAAATCGCAAAACACACGGCCGTGTGGAATTTCCACACGCCCGTGTGACTTCTCTGTCTGGCTGGAAAATGGCTCACACGGCCGTGTGGAATTTCCACACGCCCGTGTGACTTCTCTGGAACACTAATCTTCAGCTGAACAGGCTTGGTAACTTGCCGAAACGCCTCCCGGGTCCATTGTTCTTCATCGAGGCCATTACTTGGGCACACAAGCAACGGTAGGTCGCGCCGATTGCTTCAAGTCTTCTTCTTTCGCGAGATTCTCCTAAGTAACACGGATTGGACTTGTTGTGAATGTGACTGCCTTTGTGCCCCTCCAAAAGAGGTTGGCACACATCCACAAGTCCAAATACGTGCTTCGTTCCTTGCTTGGTCCGAGAACATCCCAACATTGGCGAACGCGACCTAATTTCATTCTTCTTCTCCAAATAGGCTCCACAATACCATCAATGCACAAGAGAACACAAATGCACACATTTAGTGATAAAACCTGATAAAAGGTATGCTTAATGTAAGATAATAGCGCTTCACGATACTATTAACACAAGCACTTATCAAACCCCCCCACACTTAAGCTTTTGCTTGTCCTCAAGCAAAATAAAACGTGAAAGTACTTGGGAAGAACAATTGAAAGTGCTTGGCCTTAGGTTCACCAAAAGTATGCAAAAGAAGCATTCTACAAGTAAGGGAAACTCAAAACATTGCATAAGGTTACCAATGCTCTAGCTAAAAACTCGAATCAAAAAGGATGAAAACTCGAAAATGTGTTAGTGTGTGCGATCTTACTCAAGAGAACCGACGAGTACTCCTCAAACTTTGGTTAGAAAGGACTTATTTATATACAAAAACAAAAATAGTGGTGGAAGTAGTAGCTTCACATATCCTTGAAGGTAGCCCTTTCCTAGGCGGCCGCCAAAGGTGGCTTTCACTCTTTCGAGGAGGTAGCTCTTTCTACCGGGTTAGTAGTTTTCACGCATCCCATGAGATAGCTCTTTCTCTCATTAGGGCATAACTTGTATCCGACTTATGAGAATAGCTGCATACTTCATAGGCGGTAGCTCTTGCCACCCCAAATGCATAATTAAAACAAAGCTAATATTTACAAACTTATATATATTTTTTTCTCTTTTTCTCTTTTCATTTTTCCATTTTTTTTTTTTTTATGCATTTTCCAGAGTAAAACTAAGAACAACGATAAACTTGTCCTTAAAAACTTCAAGATTGAGTTTCCAAAAGATTCCAAGAGTAAGTTGTGTACTAAGATGATTCGAGCAAAAATTCCCTAAAATTCAAGTAGAGACTAGAGCATGATAGGATACAATGTTGAAAATTCTCCTAAACTATAAGAATACAACCGTTACAACTGAGGTGAACCGCCATAGGCTACATTAGCATAAGCAATTGAACGCACAAGTAAAGGTGTGTGCAATGTGAACTCCCCCCCACACTTAAGATGTACATTGTCCTCAATGTACGCATATAAGCACAATAATAAGTGAAAACGATAAAAGCAATTAGTGTGGAAGTGGCAATTGAAACATTACTCCCCTGAACTCCAAGTGTTTCGTTTGATGAAGCTAGGTCATTGAGAGTTGAGTCTCAATGGTTCGTGGAGCACACACGATTCCATGACCGTGTCAATGACTATTCCTCAAAATCCTTACATCCAAGACCATCTGCGCACACATAAACGAGGGTTCAGTAAAGCTCAATAAAACTCGAGTATATAAAATGTAAAGCAATGAATACAACTCGAGATAAAAAGAAAAAGCAAAATAAAAGCTATACTCAGAAGGAGAATCCTTTCTGAGTACTACAAGTCCAAAATAAATGTAAAGATACACAGAAATGACAAATAAAAGAAAAGAATCTAAAATCTAAGACGCCTCAGCGTCGGTGTCCTGAGTGGTGGCCTCTGGTGCTGCTGGAGGCTCTGGATCTGCTGGTGATGCTGGAGCTGCTGGTGCTGAGGGAGATGGAGGTGGTGGAGTGGACACTCGAGGTCGGACCACGAAGGAGGAGGAGGCGAAAATCTGCTCGAAGGTCTGTCGCAAGCTCTGGAACTGCGGCATCACCTCCTGGTGCTGTGTATGTGTGGCCCTAACCTCGGCCACCTCAGTCTGTAGGATCCCCACTGCGCTCTCGAGGCGCTCCAGTCTGTCCTGGCCTCGAGACGGTGAAAACATCCGCACTGGAGGTGGCTCCGGTGCGGTGGGGGGTACCTCGGTCTCTGTGTCCTGCGGGGGTGGCTCCAATGCTGCCCGGGATCCCTCGCTCGGGAATGCCTCGGGCCAGTATAGCGTGTAACGCTGGTAATGCCTCCAGGCCATGCCCATCTGTCTCAGCATCTCCAAGTCGATTGGGGAAGGTGTGACTGTCTTTTCCATCCCTCTGATTGCAGCCCGAAGACCCATTCCCTTCATAAGTCTTGTGATGTATGGTCCTGCAAAAATCGTCCCAAGCCTGGGATATTGACTTTGATGACGCATGGACTCGGCGAGTATATACCCAATATGGAGTGGCTCCTTCAGTACTATTAAATATAAATAAAGGAGTTCCTGCCGACTAAGAACTCCTGTGCTATCGCCCCGGCCGTTTATTGACCTACTCAGAATGGCATGAATGTATCTATAAGCCGGTCGTAATAGACAAGTAGCTTTTGATACACCTGGCTCATAGTTCCCTCGTCCACATAACACTTTGTAAGCTCTTTGAGGGGTCAAATTTCCGATGTAGTCAGTTGGGAGGTTCTCGTACTCCTCCGTTTCAGTGAATGCCTCGTCGTACAACCCCATGTAAATGGAAAACTGTGTCACCGACAAATTGTACTCATGCCCGCATGCCCGAAACTGTATAGAGTTGGCGCTCATCGACTCTCTACTTGCTTTGTCGAATTTGAATGATGAGAGCACCTCTAAGGTAAGCAAACGGTTCGCTGGATCTCGAATTGATAGCAAGCTCTTCCAACTCCCTACCGCAACAAGCTCTTCAATCTCATCTGCCATTTCAATACCCCAATCAGCTGGTTTTACATATTCTACGTCCAAGTATCGAGATTGTCCAATTTTGAGTTTCGCCAATCGTCTATATGTTTCTTGGTGTTCAGATGGGATGTCGTTGATCGGCTCTGGAGAGTGTTCTCGTGCTCTTTTGTTGGTGCCTTTCCTCGGTGCCATTCCTGCAAAGTGGTTTTGAAAGAAAATTAGTCATTTTGGTATAATGAAGATTCACACGGCCGTGTGGAAATTCCACACGCTCGTGTGGAGTATCAGGCGGACACTGATGCAAGGTTGAGAAGCAGAACTCCAAAGTCACACAAAATTTTTTCATAGGAACCCTTGTAAACTCATTAGTAGCCAGGTAAACCGTGCAAAACAAACGAAATTCTTATCACAAACGATCAAAATCCGGAATTTAGTAAAGAGGAAGGGCTTGTTGTTCTCACCGACGGTGGGAATGAAGAAAAATTCGGAGTTTGGTCGGAGGGCTCGAGAGGAAACCTTAATGACCGAAGATATTGGTCGGGAAAGCAGCAAAAGAGGTCGGAGAGTGTTTTGGAGTGAAAGTGAAAGAGACACGAGTGAATTCCAAAAGAAAAACCTTCGGCATCTTTTGAAGTTCTGGGAATTCACACGGCCGTGTGAAGTAACCACACGGCCGTGTGCCTCAGAAATTAGGGTTCACAGGGGCCAACACACGCCCCTGTGCGCACTCTGGTCACTCTCTGAACTACCTCGCACGGCCGTGTGTTAATTCCACACGGCCGTGTGCCTCCGCAGGGGTCGACACAGGGCCACCCACACGGGCCTGTGGATTCACGGGAAAATACAGAAGGTCTCTGAAAATTTTCACACGGCCGTGTGTTAATTCCACACGGCCGTGTGCCCAACTTGGCTAAGACACAAGGCCGGCCACATGGGCCAACACACGCCCCTGTGGTCTCTCTGACTTGCCCGAGAAACGCTAAGTATTTCACACGGCCGTGTGAATACTCCACACGGCCGTGTGCCTTGACAAACTCTACCACAGGGGCTCACACACGCCCCTGTGGTTTCTCGGGATGAAAAGGGAATTCCTGCAGAATTGTCACACGGCCGTGTGGAAATCTCACACGGCCGTGTGCCTTAGCACAGTGGCACTCACAGGGGCATCCACACGCCCCTGTGGACTCTCTGGAAGAGAGTTGAAGTTCTGCGAAATTTCACACGGCCGTGTGTTAATTCCACACGGCCGTGTGCCCCTTCTGAAATTTTTCACAGGGGCAAAGTCACGCCCCTGTGTCTTCTCTGGTTAAGCTCCAATTGGTAACACACGGCCGTGTGTTAATTCCACACGGCCGTGTGTTTTCTCTGGTTTACTTAGAAAATTCTACAGACTCTCAGAAAAATTCAGAAATTCTTTTAAAACACTTAGAGCCTGTATAAACCATAAAAAACACGACCAGAGACCATCGAAAACACACTCAACCGACTCAAACTTCGTCAATTAACGTTAAGGCACACGTAAATAATCGAAAATCCACATGAAAACTCAGCATATGCACATGAAAATTGGGACACCATAGCTAAGACTTTTATTCAACCCTAAAACTAAACTAGGTCCTAGAAAAACTGCAAAAACGCTTGGGTTGCCTCCCAAGAAGCGCTTGTTTAACGTCACTTAGCTTGACGTACCTGTCTTACCTTACTGCGGTTTGAGAAAGAATACCTCCTTGTCATCATTGCACACTTCTCCACTGAAATAGGGCTTCAACCGATGCCCATTCACTTTAAATGTACCCTTCTCCGGGTGAGTGATCTCCACTGCCCCCTGGGTGAATACTTGCGTAACAGTATACGGGCCAAACCATCTTGATTTGAGTTTTCCGGGGAAGAGCCGCAATCGCGAGTTGAATAACAACACTTTATCGCCCACTTTGAATTCCTTTGGTGATTTAATGTGTTTATCATGCCACTTTTTGATCTTCTCCTTATAGATTCTAGCATTCTCATATGCTCTCAATCTCCACTCGTCAAGTTCATTAAGATGAACCAACCTCTGCTCACCGGCTTTTTTCAAATTAAAGTTCATTGTCTTGATTGCCCAATATGCCTTGTGTTCAAGCTCCACCGGTAAATGACATGACTTCCCATAAACCAAATTGTATGGAGTAGTCCCTACAGGAGTCTTGTATGCTGTCCGATGGGCCCATAGTGTGTCATCTAACCTTTCAGACCAGTCTCGCTTCCCTTGCTCTACAGATTTTGTTAGGATCCTCTTAAGCTCTCTGTTGGTCACCTCAACTTGTCCACTTGTTTGTGGATGATACGGGGTTGCAAGGCGATGGTGTACTCCGTATCTTTTCAGTACCTTATCCAATTGGAGATTACAGAAATGTGTTCCACGATCACTGATAATCACTCGTGGAGTGCCGAACCTAGTGAACAACCGCTTTAAGAATTTTACCACTGTCCTTGCATCATTTGTTGGCAAAGCTTGAGCTTCGACCCATTTAGAGACGTAGTCTACTGCCACCAGTATATATTGATTCCCGTTAGATTTCGGAAACGGTCCCATGAAGTCAATGCCCCATACATCAAAAACTTCGCAGAATTGCATAGGATTCTGAGGCATCTCGTCTCTTCGCGATAGATTCCCTGCCCTTTGGCAGCTATCACATCGAAGAACAAACTGGTGTGCATCTTGGAATAGAGTCGGCCAATAGAATCCTGCGGATAAGACCTTTTCGGCAGTTCTACTCGAGGCATAATGGCCTCCAACCGGACCGGAATGGCAATGAGCAAGAATATCCCATCCTTCTTTTCTTGAGACACATCTCCGAACAACCTGATCCGCACAAATACGGAAAAGGAATGGATCATCCCAGAAGTAATGCTTCAGGTCGCTAAAGAATTTCTTCTTTTGTTGAAATGTAAGCCCTTGCTTGAGTATCTTTCCGGATAGGTAATTGGCAAAGTCTGCGAACCATGGCGCATCATCTGATGGTGAGTCTAGGTCTTTGATTGAGTATAGATGTTCTTCCGGGAAGGAATCATTAATTTCCTTACTCAATGGCTCTTGAACAAAACTCCCTTCTAGCCTAGACAAATGATCTGCTACCACATTTTCAGTCCCCTTCTTGTCTTTTATTTCCATATCAAATTCCTGCAGCAGTAATATCCACCTAATTAACCTTGGCTTTGCATCGGCTTTGTTCATGAGGTAACGGAGAGCTGAATGATCTGAAAAAACAATCACCCTTGACAAAATAAGATACGATCTGAATTTATCTAGGGCGAACACTACTGCTAACAGTTCTTTTTCTGTGGTGGTGTAATTCTCTTGTGCACCTGTGAGAGTCTTGCTAGCGTAATAAATGGGCTGAAACTGTTTTTCTTTCCTTTGCCCCAAAACTGCTCCAACAGCATAATCACTTGCGTCACACATGATCTCAAAAGGCTCATTCCAATCAGGTGTGATCAAAATTGGAGCTTGCACCAATTTGTCCCTTAACACATTGAATGCCGTCTTACATTCTTCCCCAAAATCAAATGGAGCATCTTTTTCAAGAAGTTTAGTTAGTGGTTGTGTGATTTTTGAGAAATCCTTAATAAATCGTCTATAAAACCCTGCATGACCCAAGAAGCTTCGAATGCCCTTTACATTTGCTGGTGGAGGAAGCTTGTCTATAACTTCAATCTTGGCTTTGTCTACCTCTATAACCTTCCGAGAGATCTTATGTCCTAAAACAATACCTTCTCGTACCATGAAATGACACTTCTCCCAATTGAGAACAAGGTTTGTTTCTTCACACCTTGTTAGCACTCTCTCCAAATTTTTTAAACACAAATCAAAGGAGTCACCAAACACCGAGAAGTCATCCATGAACACCTCCATTATATCTTCCAAAAGGTCATCAAAGATAGCAGTCATACATCGTTGAAACGTTGCGGGTGCGTTGCAAAGTCCGAACGGCATTCGTCTATATGCAAACGTACCATAGGGGCAAGTGAAGGTAGTCTTCTCTTGATCTTCCGGGGCTATAGGGATCTGAAAATACCCTGACATCCCGTCGAGGAAACAGTAAAACTCATGCCCGGCTAACCGCTCTAACATTTGATCTATGAAAGGCAATGGAAAATGATCCTTTCGGGTTGCATCGTTCAACCTTCTGTAGTCAATACACACCCTCCATCCTGTGACCGTTCTGGTTGGAATAAGTTCATTCTTTTCATTCTTGATCACTGTCATTCCACCTTTCTTTGGAACCACTTGCGTTGGACTGACCCAAGCACTGTCAGAGATGGGATAAATAATTCCTGCATCCAACAACTTCACCACCTCTGCCTTGACAACCTCTTTCATGTTTGGGTTCAGTCTTCTCTGGGGCTGAATTACTGACTTGAAATTATCCTCCATTAGAATTTTATGTGTGCAAAACGAAGGATTTATTCCCTTCAAATCTGAAATCTTCCAAGCAATAGCAGGCCTGTGCTTCTTTAACATGTTCACCAACTTCTCTTTCTGTTCTAATGAAAGATCAGAGGCTATGATAACAGGGAGTTTCATTCCGTCTGCTAGATATGCATACTCCAGATGCTGCGGTAATGTTTTTAACTCCAAATCAGGTGGTTCTTCAATGGACGGCCGCAACCGGTTCTCTCTCAATCGATCAATCTCTTCAAACTGACATGATTCTTGTTCTTCTACACTTTCCGTGTTGTTCTGTAAAACTTGGCTATTGAGATGATCTTGGGGTTCCACTGCAACCTCTATACTACATGCTTTACGGGTTAAATCAATTGTTTCTACTGAAAAGACCTCCTGTTTCTGTTCTTGACAATATGATTCAAACTGGGAGAGAACTCTCTCTAGAGTCTCTCCTGACTCTTCCCTTGAAGCAGTTGCAGACCTTTCAAATTCATCCAATACCCCATACAATTCACATCCTATGTGCTATTCCATGCAAGACTGATAAACCTTGGTGTCTTCTTCAACGAAAGGAGTGAGAATTATTTGCTCATACTCAATACCACTCATAACTGCTTGTACTGTGAATGACTGAAATTTCTATTCCACCTCTTCTACAAATCTTATAAGTGTATCGATCATTTCAGTTGCATAAAGCATCCCTTCTTTTCTGTACTTAAGATCAAGTCAGTGCAAACCACTAAGAACAATGGTAGATAAGGAAAATATGAAATAGAATGCGAAGTGAATAGCTAAAATAGTGAAAAACAAATATCTAAAACGCTTATTCCCCGGCAACGGCGCCAAAAACTTGACACGACCCCTTGCGTGTATCCCGCAAGTGCACGGGTTTGTCGAAGTAATAAATTTACCTTGGTGAGAAGGTAGTCGAATCCACAGAGAATAGGGAGATAGAATATAAGGTTTCAATAGTTAAGCTATGCAGAATACGAAGAACGATAATAAGATTGATGAGTGAAAATAATGCAAAGCAATAAACTAAGTAGAGAGATGGAAGAAAGAAGTGCAAGTAGGAAAATCGAGAAGGACTAACAATGAATAAAAGAGGGTATCCGGACAAGCTACCTCTAGGGTCTATGTTTCAAGTGCAAGACTATGATATTATACTCTCCTATTGATGTCAATTGAGTCGAGGATATCCTAAGACTCACGGTCCCAAACCTAAGGACAACCGTGACTAACTCCAACACTATGCCCGGTGTTAGGATTCACAACACCCTTCACTCTGTCACCTAGATGACTAAGCCCCAGGGGAGTCCATCTACCTAAACCTCACACTATGTGGAGTTGCATTATGCTCTAGGGATTCCTAGTGATTAAACCTGTTCCTATACGTAATTCTAACCCTTTGGTCCAGGTGGAAGAACCCTAGTCTAGATTGAGCCCCAGCAAATAGGATTCACTACAACCCTCCACTCTATTACTTGCGTAACTAAGCCCTAGGGGAGTTTATCTACCTATTGCTTCACTCTATTTCGACCGCTATTAAATCAAGGAATCGGAGGTAGGGAGAAATCACATCGAAGGGGAAAGGGGTACATTGCTACCCCACAACTCTCCCTCTCAACCCTCTCTAATCTTGAGTAGTCTAATCCTATAAGAGTTGTCACACCTCCAAAGGAAAGCCTAGATTGCTCTCAACCCTAATGTCACGTTTAAGGGAAAACAATATGAAAGGATAATCAAGATTAAAAACTCAATTTTATTCATCAACGATGGAAAGCATAATAATCAATGTCAAAGAAACATAAGAAACCCTAAAGTTTACAAGTCCGAATACCCCACGAGGGGTTTAGCTCCTCATAGAGCTATACATGTTCATCAACGTGAGAAATAAAGCATAAAACATAGACATCAATGAAAAACCCCCTCGAATTGGTGTGGCCGTGGTCTTGTGCAAACGTCGAACCTCGAAATCGATGCCGACGACGCGCTAGAACCTCCACGAAATCCTCTCCGAAACCCTAGCCGCGCTCCAGAAAGTTGGGGAAAAGATAGGTCCAAAAAGATCTCTCAAAAGGTTGCAAAAATCCCCTTTTATATCGTTGAATCGCGGCTTTAAAATTGGACTTATCGGGGGCTTCACACGGCCGTGTGGAATTTCCACACGCCCGTGTGAAGCTTCTGTCTCGGCTGAAAAATTAATTTCACACGGCCGTGTGGAATTTCCACACGCCCGTGTGTCTTCACTGGATGGCTGAAATCGCAAAATACACGGCCGTGTGGAATTTCCACACGCCCGTGTGACTTCTCTGTCTGGCTGGAAAATGGCTCACACGGCCGTGTGGAATTTTCACACGCCCGTGTGACTTCTCTGGAACACTAATCTTTAGCTGAACAGGCTTGGTAACTTGCCGAAACGCCTCCCGGGTCCATTGTTCTTCATCGAGGCCATTACTTGGGCACACAAGCAACGGTAGGTCGTGCCGATTGCTTCAAGTCTTCTTCTTTCGCGAGATTCTCCTAAGTAACACGGATTGGACTTGTTGTGAATGTGACTGCCTTTGTGCCCCTCCAAAAGAGGTTGGCACACATCCACAAGTCCAAATACGTGCTTCGTTCCTTGCTTGGTCCGAGAACATCCCAACATTGGCGAACGCGACCTAATTTCATTCTTCTTCTCCAAATAGGCTCCACAATACCTTCAATGCACAAGAGAACACAAATGCACACATTTAGTGATAAAACCTGATAAAAGGTATGCTTAATGTAAGATAATAGCGCTTTGCGATACTATTAACACAAGCACTTATCAAGTACAAGTAAAGACATTACTTTTTATAACTCATATATAAAATTAATATTTATTGTTATTGCAGGTTTAATGGCGTTTAAGAGTTCAATCGCACCAGGAAGCCCTAAGCTAACTATCTTCCTCGGAGAAGGAGCTGAAGTCCAACTACCCAATTGTGTTTTCAACACTGGAGCTGCTGGAGCTGAAATGAGATTCGGCACAATCTCTGATTCTGTACAATTTGTGAAAAGAACTCCGTCTCTGGAGGAAAACTTGACTGTCCCACAACTTCCATCCAGGGGCCGTCGCTCAAATGTCATTGTTCCTGCATTTGAAAAGAGTGCTCTCGATGAGAAACCAAGAACCACTGTTTTTTAGAGGCTGTCATGTCCTAAGAAGATTGTTTCTCCAAATGATGAACATGATGAGCCCACTTTCACTGTTACTGCCAAGGGGAGAGAAAGTGGAATTTTTCTGTCTGAGGAAATTAAACCTAGAAGAAGTGTGTTTTCAAGACTGACTCCTAGGAAGGTGAAAATGCCAAATCACAAATTAAATTTTGTGTCATTCCAAGACCAAATGGGTAATCGAATGGGTTCATTCAAAAATTCCTTCGGACCACTTAACATGGTAAAGAAGAACGCAACCACTGCTGAGCTGCGTTACCAGCCATATGAAAAGAAAGGCGGTAGACCGCCAAAATCTCACAAAAATTTTTTTGGCAAAAATATTTATAAGATGTATGCAGAATCGAAGAAATTGCAATCAACCCAAATGAAGCCAAGAGAATTCTACCAAAAGAAGAGGCAGTTAGTGCTAAGCGCACGTAAAACTGTCTTTGATCGAATCACTTTGCCAGATGATCAAGTTTCACAACAACAAACACCACAGAGTCAAGCTTCAGTTTCTTACTCAAAGTTTGACAGAAAGAAGGAGAGTGAAGATGAAGATATGTCCGATGGAGATGTCGAGGTACACACTGTCCGTATGATTACCGAAGCTCGAGGAGATCCGACAGCTGAACAAGAACAACAAGGGCCAGTCACAAGATCTCGTAGACAGGCACCAGATTCTCAAAACATGGTTAGAGAAGAAGGTTCAAGCCATGTTCCACATGATGCACCAAAAGATTACAAGGGGGCAGATCCTCCAAATGAAGATGATGAAGATGAACCAGCCTTTGGTATGAACCAGGACAACATCCTGGAAAATCGGGAGGCAGAATACAAGAAGATGAATGAAAATATGATGATGTTAATGAATACAGTGTTCCAGATGCAGAAACAAATGGCAGCCTTGATGGCAAATCACCCGGAACAGGTACAGAAGTCAAATAATCCAATCCCTCAACCAAAAGAGACTGTTCAAGCAGTAGGACCAGGAGAAACAACAAGTATTCCTATCCAAGAACATTCGGTTGTAATGACTAGGGAAGAGATACAACAAATGGTGGCTAATGAACTAAAAAATGTCAAAAATAGCGAGATAAGAGTTGATAGTGACAAACCTTATCCCGGCTATCATGATTTAGTACCTTATCCCAAAGGATACAATGTGCCTAAATTCAAACAATTCAATGGGATTGGTAATCCTGATCAACACTTGGCCCATTTTGTAACAGCATGTGGAGACACAAGTGCAAAGCCATCACTTCTCCTCAGACAATTTTCTGCCAGTCTCACAGGAGTTGCATTTGAGTGGTATGCAAGTTTGCAACCTGAATCGATTCAGAATTGGCAACAGATGAAAGATGCATTTCGAGTGCGGTTTGGAGGTGTCAGTGATAAGATTACAATAGCTGATCTTGCAGCCACTCGCCAAAACAAAGATGAGAAAGTAGTTGACTATATTATGAGATGGAGAAACCTGAGTATTAAATGTGAACAACCCCTGGATCAACCTCAAGCAGTGGGACTGTTACTCGGAAACATTGACAGCTGGATGGCACCTTTCTTAAGTACGTCTGGCATCACCACATTTCAAGAGTTGATTTCACAAGCCAAGAAACTGGAAAGGACTAGCCCGAGGGTGTTGTCTAATTTCCAAACTTCCAAATTTGACAAGCCTAAAAAGTCAGAAGGTGTCAAGTACATTGCTACAACCTTCAATGTTGATAAAGGAAAAGGCACAATAGAGCCACATAAACCAGAACAAGCTATGCCACCCATCTTAGGTGTGCCTGGAAATGAATCAAGGTCCATTCCCTCTTTGAAGGAGAGGATGAACAAAAAATACTCTTTTCGAAGAGATAAAGTACTAAAAATTTTTAAAGATGCCGTGAATGGAGGCCTACAATTGCCTGAGTGCAAAAGACCTGAAGAACAGAGTAAGAAAGATCATCCTAATTATTGCCCGTATCATAGAGTGTTGGGGCATGCAATCGAAGACTGCTATGTCTTTAAAGATTGGCTTGAACGTCAATATCAAGAAGGGAAGATCACACTCTCCAAGAGTGTTCTATTGGAACAGCCTGCTGAACATATCCGGTATGTGACAACCCCAGACTATGAGGAATTATGCCAAGGAGAAGTCACAGTTGTGGGTAATAAAATAATGCTCCCATCAATATTTGATGGTAAGCCTCCTTCTATTCCAGAAGAATTGTGGGAAGTATTCATATCCAAAAAATCAAAGAAGATGTTGAAGAGGTTAGCCGAACTCCCAGGAATCAAGTGGAGAAATGTCGAGAAACCCCCCAAAGGGCTTCCAATAAAGCAAACTAAGAAGAAAAATAAGAAGAAGAAACAAAAGCGTGAAAACTCAAATCACAAAAAATCCATCATAGAAGAATATATTGATTCTCTCGAAGAATATGAACAGAAGGAAAGGGTGTTGATCATTCTTAAAGACTATTTTCCCCAAGAGGTTGAAGAGCTACTTGAGGAATTAGTTGAAGAAAATGATGAAATAGTGCAGATGGAAACTTGTAGGGCTATTTCTGGAGTTGAATACCCTGCATATGATCAAGATGATGATGAGGATAGTTTTTCTGAGTCGGAAGAACTATATGATCGCCATGGTCGGCCTTACATCAGCAAGAAGCAGCAAAAGAAGACGGCATTCAGAGAAAGAGTAAAGAAGGCAAATGCCAAACTCTTAGAGCCACAATATTCAGAAAAGCCAAAGAAACCATATTATACTCCAAAGACTCCAAAATATAAAGTCCTGAGAAAGGTAATGCCTGCTAAAGAAATTCCTTCTTTCATTCAAAAAGTGACGGAGGAATCAGCTAACAGGCTAATGCAACTGCATATCACTGATAATAGATGGGATGAATCTGGGAGATATCCGCCAGAGTCAACAGACGACAATTTTGATCCAGAAATTATGAAGCCTGCATCCTCAGTAATAAATGTCAAGGACAAGTCCATTCCTTCAGACATTGAAATCAGAAAAGACAAAAGAAGAGAGCTTTTTAATCGGGCTATGGAAAAAGGGCTAGACTTACCCAAGCCCAAAAGGCCATGCTCGATGCATTTGGATAGTCACCCAAATTACTGTCCATATCACCGACTCATGCGACATACTATAGAAGATTGTCGGAATTTTCAAAAATGGCTACAAAAGCAAGTCTCCATAGGAAACTTGGAGTTGAATGATGATGATTTTGAAGCGAGAGGTTTTTGTTACACCATTGCATGCCAGGAAAGTTCTGATGATGAGCTGAATTTTCCAGATGAAGAGAATGAGGTATCCTGCCATGTACATCAAATGCAGCTTAGAACTGGAAAGTTACTCCAATCAAGACAAGCTTCCAGCTCTAACGATAAAAATAAAGGGAAGGTGATAGAAGAAGAAAACGTCTCACCAAAGAAACCCTTGAAGAAACCAGACTACAATATCTTGGCACACTTGAAGAAAGTCCCAGCTCTACTCAGCATGTATGACGCACTGATGATGTCAGCAGAAGTCAGAGAATCTTTAATACATGCTCTACAAAACCCTGATGAGTATCAGGCTTATTTTGCTGAAATAAACATGACAGAAGCTCTGTACGCAACACATACATTTTCAGTATCATTCACTGATGAAGACTTATTACTTGGAACTGCAGAGCACAATAGACCATTGTATGTGACAAGGTCTTGTGATGGGATAAAGATCAATCGAATTCTTGTTGACCCAGGGTCTTCCTTAAACCTAATGACCCTCAATACTCTTCGGGCATTAGCTCTGGAAATATGTCATTTATCTCCAGAAAGGATCATTATTCAAGGCTTTAATCAGCATAGTCAGAAGGCGTTGGGTTCTATCACTCTCCCGATCAAGTTTGGAAAGATCATGTCTGATGTGAAGTTTCATGTGATTGATGCCGATGCTTCATATAAAGCTTTGTTGGGTAGGCCATGGATTCATGAAAATCGGATGGTCCCATCAACCCTTCATCAATGCATGAAATATATGGTGGATGGAGAAGAATGCAGAATTGATGGTGAAATTCAACCCTTCGGTGTCCATGAAATACATTATGAGGACGCCAAATACTATCTTGGTGTTTCCAAAGGGGGCAAAACACTAAACTTAAAAGAAAAGTCATTGGTGAAACCATCTAAGGCTATGCCAATACCCGAAAAGAAAGAATCAGCATTGCCTCACTATGGTAGTGATACTGAATCTTCAGAGGATGAAAATGACACAAGTCAAACTAAAGGGTCTGCCCAAGAAAGCACACTGCATATCACAAGGGTTCCAGATGGTCTCTGTAAATCCCTAGATGATTTGAAGGTTGATACAGTCGAGCAATTGAAGACATTCTACGTGCCAGCTCGAAATGAGAATGAAAAAGGTATCCTATTCTACAAAGTTAAAAATAACAAAATTTCAAGTGATGACGTTATACACATTGAACAAGAAGAGGATAGTGAAGTTCAACCTATAAACTTCCCAAGCCAATACCCTAATAAACTCAGAAGGATAGTTGAAGAGTTTGGGGGTAAAATAAACTGGTCAAAGAAATCATATCAAAATTTTCATCAACTATGGAACCATTCTCATCCAGACAAGAGAGGGATAGGTTATTTTGAATCTTCCAGGCACTCGTGTTACATGATGGAGTCTAAGGAAGAAGAAGATGGTAAAATGAAAAGTGCACCACCTGAATTAGAGGATGGTGGTCAAGCAACAATTGATGAGTTAATTGAAATCAACTTAGGAAGTGATGAAGACCCGAGGCCAACTTTCTTAAGTGCACAACTGACGGAAGAACAAAAAGAATCTTTCAAGGCTCTTTTGAAAGAATATATTGACTGTTTTGCTTGGAGTTACAATGAGATGCCAGGATTGGAGAATGAGGTAGCTGTGCACAGATTGGCTATTGATCCCAGTGTTACTCCAATTAAGCAGGCCCCAAGAAAGATGAAATTTGATTTATAAGAGAAAGTAATAGAAGAAACAAAGAAGTTGATAGAAGCAAACTTTATCAGGGAAGAAAAATACCCAGATTGGGTCGCCAGTATAGTACCTGTGAAGAAAAAGAATGGCCAGATAAGGATATGTGTTGATTTCAGAGATTTGAACAAAGCATGTCCCAAAGATGATTTTCCTCTACCAGTTATGGAGATTATGATCGACAACACCTCAGGGTATGAGATGTTCTCTTTTATGGATGGATACTCAGGATATAATCAAATTAAGATGCACCCAGATGATGAGAAACATACCGCCTTCCGAACACCTATGGGCATATATTGTTACAGGGTAATGCCTTTTGGCTTGAAAAATGCAGGGGCAACATATCAAAGAGCTATGACCAGAATATTTGATGATTTGATTCATAAGGTTGTCGAATGCTATGTGGACGATCTAGTAGTAAAAACAAATTCAAAAGACAAACATCTTGAAGATTTGAGAACCGTTTTTGTACGCCTCAGAGAATATAAATTGAAAATGAACCCAATGAAATGCGCCTTCGGAGTCTTATCAGGAAAATTTTTGGGTTTCATTGTGAGACATCGAGGGATAGAAGTAGACCCTTCTAAGATAAAGGCAATTTTGGAAATGCCTCCACCACAGACATTGAAGCAGTTGCGGTCTTTTCAAGGGCGTTTAGCATATATCAGAAGATTCATTTCCAACTTATCAGGAAGATGCAAGCCTTTTTCTAAGCTGGTTAAGAAAAATACGCCTTTTAAGTGGGATACTGAATGCCAAAAGGCTTTTGAAGATATTAAGCAGTATTTGTTGAATCCACCAGTATTAGCAGCACCGATTTCAGGAAAGCCACTAATCCTATATACTGCTGCCTTAGAAGGGTCATTGGGAGCTATGCTAGCTCAAAACAATGAAGATGGCAAAGAAAATGCATTGTATTACCTTAGCAGAATGTTGATAGGAGCTGAGAGTAAATATACACCCATTGAAAAGCATTGCTTGGCTTTAGTGTTTGCAGTGAAGAAATTGAGACATTACTTGCTGGCGCACAAAATTATTCTCATATCAAAAATTGATCCTCTAAAATATCTCATGTCGAGGCCACTGCTCACAGGAAGACTTGCAAAATGGGCATTGATCTTAATGGAGTTTGATATAACATACACTCCGCAAAAAGCTATTAAGGGGCAAGCGCTAGCAGATTTCTTGGCGGCGCATCCTCTCTCTGATGACTCAACCCCTAAACTATGATCTCCCTGATGAAGAGACGCTTACAGTAAAAGAGGCAGAATGGCGACTGTACTTTGATGGAGCGTCATCCATAAAGCCAGCACTCAAATTTGAGATTCCACAAATCAAAGCTGGGATAGGGCTTGTGTTTGTTACACCAGAAGGAGGAATCCTTAGATATGCACTTTCTCTTACAGAGCCATGCACAAATAATGAAGCAGAATATGAAGCTCTCATAGCTGGTTTGGAATTGGCAATCCAAATGGAAATTCAACATATCCATATATTTGGCGACTCGCAACTCATTATCAAGCAAATTGAAGGAGAATACAAAGTATACAAAGCTGAGCTTCTTAAATACTATAAGAAGGTCAAAATGTTAATGAAGAAAATTCCTCAAGTGCAGCTGGAGAGGGTTTCAAGATCAGAAAATGGAGAAGCTGATTCTTTGGCAAGAATAGCGAAGGAGCTGGCAAATCCAGATCATGATGATGTTCAAATCACTATAAGAAATAAAAGACCCATAAGTACAATCCTCAGTGATGTCGAAGAAGAAACTATTGAAGGGAGTAGGGAAGTCTTCACTCTCGAAATGCCAGAAGAAGATTGGAGGCAACCATTCATGGAATATTTGAAATATGATAAATTGCTTGGGGATAAATCAGAAAGCCTTCAAATAAAACGAAGAGCTCTAAGATTCACCCTTATTAATGACACATTGTATCGTAGATCATATGACCAGCTACTCTTACGATGTCTTTCATATGAAGAAGCAAAAGAAGTCATGCATGATACACATTCCGGGATATGTGGTGCACACCAATCGGGACCCAAGATGCGACTCAAGATTAAGCGCATGGGATATTATTGGCCAACCATGGTCAGAGATTGCATTGAATATGCTAAAAAATGTCATCTATGTCAAATTCATGGGGATTTTATTCATCAACATCCAAATCCCTTACATCCCACAGTCTCCTCATGGCCTTTTGAGATATGGGGAACAGATGTGATTGGCCCCATTGAGCCTCCATCATCTTCTGGGCATCGATTCATATTGGCTGCAACAGACTATTTCTCTAGATGGGCAGAGGCAATTCCTTTAAGAGAAGTAAAGACTGAGAACATCATAAAATTTTTCAGAGAAAATATCCTATATAGGTTTGGAACTCCGAGAAGAATTATATCAGACAATGGCCCTGCTTTCAGAAGCTTCAAATTGGGAGATTTGTACAACATCACAAAATAGACTGGAGGTATACCTCCATCTATAATGCGAGAGCAAATGGGTTGGCGGAAGCATTTAACAAAACTCTCTCAAAATTGCTAAAGAAGGCTGTATCCAAAAATAAAAAGGATTGGCATGACAGACTTCCTGAGATGCTGTGGGCATATCGTACTACGTACAGGACTCCAACACAATGCACACCATACTCTTTAGTGTTTGGAACTGAAGCGGTTCTACCCCTTGAAATTCAAATACCTTCATTAAGGATGGCGTTACAGAATGAAATATCAAATGAAGATAATGTTCGACTTCGCCTAGATGAGTTAGACTCTCTTGATGAAAAAAGGATAGAAGTACAACAAAATCTTGAAGTTTACAAAGCAAAGATGTCCCAAGCCTATAATAAGTTGGCTAGATTTCGCACATTTACAAAAGGAGAAATGGTCCTTGTCCTCAGAAGACCTATCATCACCAACAAGAGGGCCGGGGGCAAATTCAAAGCAAATTGGGAAGGCCCATATGTCGTGGAGATCATCTACGAAGGAGGCGCATACCAACTCATTGATGCGAATGGAGAAAGACCCATGCCACCTATCAATGGTCGTTTTTTAAAGAAGTATTATGCATAATGTAAAATGTTTGTCTATGACGGAACGTCTGGTCCCTTTAAATATAAAAAAAGGTTGACCGGTCATGTACGATTTGTATGTACTTCCTGAGGCAAAACATTGACCTTTGTATACTTTTGTATATGATGAAAAGCATGTCATGTTATCTCAAACTTTTATTTTCATGAATCAATAACATGTTTGGTGATGATGTATCAAAAGATTTGGAGTTCCTACTTCTCTCACTAAATCTCACTAAAATTATTCGTGAGAGAAGTATGAAGGGGGCATTTGTTTATATAAAAAATATAATAATAATACATGTCCTAATTTAAATCAAATTCAAAATTTTAAAATATTCAAATCTCCGGATCAGCTAAGAGCACCGATCTCGAGACGATCTAAAATATTCAAAATCCCAAGATCAGCCGAGAGCACAGATCTCGAGGCGATCTAAAATACACATATCTCAAGATCAGCCAAGAGCACAGATCTCAAGGCGATCAAAATATACAAATCTAACGATCAGCCGAGAGCACAGATCTCAAGGCGATCAAAATATACAAATCTCACGATCAGCCAAGAACACAGAGCTCGAGGCGATCTAAAATTCATGAATATTAAGATCAGCCAAGAGCACATATCTCGAGGCGATCTAAAATTCATAAATCTCAAGATCAGCCAAGAGCACAGATCTCGAGGCGATCTAAAACACATAAATCTTAAGATCAGCCAAGAGCACGGATCTCAAGGCGATCTAAAATACACAAATCTCATGATCAGCCGAGAGCACAGATCTCAAGGCGATCTAAAATACATAAATCTCAAGATTAGCCGAGAGCACAGATCTCGAGGCGATCTAAAATACACATATGTCATGATCAGCCGAGAGCACGGATTTCGAGTCGATCTAAAAAATATCTAAGCATCAAGATTAGCCAAGAGCACAGATCTCGAGGCAATCTAAAATACACAAATCTCATGATTATTTGTGAATGCAAATCACGAGGCAAAAAAAAAATAATAAATTAAATTAAATTAAATTAAATTAAAATATATTTAAAAAAAACAATCAAAATCAAATCAAATAAAATCAAATTAAATATATTTATCTATATAAATCAAATCAAAAAATAAAAATAAATATATATATATATATATATATATATATATATATATATATATATATATATATATATATATATATAAAATATAAAAAATAATATATTAAAATAAATCAAATAATTAAAAATTATATATAATATAAAAAAAATAATAATATAAATATATATATATAAATATAAATAAATAAAATAATTAAAAAATATAAAAATAAAATAAAAATAAATAAATAAATAAAAGAAATAAATATAATAATAATAATAATAATAATAATAATATATTAAAAAAAAATCAATCAAAATATAAAAAATAAAAAAAAACGAATTGGATAAAGATAATATAAAATAATAATATATAAATAAATAAATAAATATAATAATATAATAATAAAACAATTAATTTAAAATGATAAAAAATATATAAATCTATCTATAAAAAAAAAACTAATAATAAAAAAATAATAATAAACATAAATATAATATATATGCATATATATATATATATATATATATATATATATATATATATATATATAACAAATAAAACAAATAAACGAAAACTAAAAAAATATATATATAAAAAAATGATAAATAAATAAATATATAAATAAAAAAAAATCAAAATCACGTATGCTTCGTGGTCGCCCCACGATAAAAAATTAATAAAAATAATAAATAATATAATATAATATATAATGATATTAAAATATATATATATATTTGTCGTGATGCCCACGATCAATGAAAACTGCTCATCAACTGCATAATCACCCCACGATCATCCACGACGAGGGGGCTTGTTTCTCTTTAAAAGGAAAACCCAATACACAGAAGAAGGGGGATTGAATTGAGAGGAGGACGAATCTAAAAAAAAAAAGAAGAAGAGCTGAAGAAGAAGGTGCTTCTCTCTGGCCTCCTATACCCGTATATACATCCATATAAAAAAAAAAATCGTTGCTGCTGCTGGTCACTGTTGCCTGTCACCATGGCTGTCAACGCGAGCGAGGGTGGAATACCCCTCGCTCGCCTGGCCATCAATTGAAAGTCTTGCTGCTTCCTATCGCCGCTGCTGCCAACGCGAGCGAGGGTGGAATATCCCTCGCTCGTCTGGCCGTCAACTCAAAGCGTTACTTTTCTTTGCCATAATAACAAAGAATTCAAGCCGTTGTTGCCGCCATTATGGAGAAGAAGTGGTGGAGCAAGCTGTTAAAGCAAGAAGGGAAGCCTCCTGTGTTTGGTGACATGGACTTCTTTACATTGAACATGAGTGGTGTGGAAGATGATCTTGATCTTGATGATGAAAAGGATGAAGATGATGAAATGGAAGAATTAAAAGCTGGACAAGGCCCGGTTGCTGCTGCTCAATCTAGAGTTCTTCAGGCTGATATAATTTCATGAGTATTATTCGCCATGTAAACATTCACGCCAAAATAGCGCATAATGCTGGAGTGATCTACGGCCCCCAAGTGTGATCATACATACATACAGAACAAAAGATGGGTGGAATTCACATTATGAAAATTCATATAAATATATGTATATATATATATATATATATATATATATATATATATATATATATATATATATATATATATATATATATATATATATATATATATATATATAGTTGGTGAATTTCAATGTAAATGACGAGAAGACATGAACCGCTCACCCAGAATCATGAATAATTCAGCAATCCAAAAATATGAGCAGTTCTGTGAAACATTTGCATTAGCTCTTGAGAACACCTTAAGCTTCGCTCGTCGTTCTTCGCTCTTCAAAGGATGCTAGAATGAATAAATCAGTGTTTGACACGTTCAAATATATAGACATGCAGACAAAAGAGAATCTAGAAATCATACAGAAACTTAAAGAGAGGGACATGACCTTTGGTTTCTTTCCGAGATTCAGTGAACTTGTTTAGCAGTGAATTATAGAACTCATTCGCGAAGAATGTTAAACAAAAGTGTAATGCTAAAATGGGAATTAACCTGGCAAAGAAGTGCAATTCAGAGCCTCGTGGAAAATGGCAGCTTGCAACATATGAGAAGAAACAATGCCTGTTGATGTATCTTTCACCGCGTTCTGTTCACTCCTCATGCCCCCATGACTTAAGCTAATATAATATAACTTAATGATGGTTATGAGCATTTGGTTGAATTCTGTGTCTTCTCTGCCAGCTTTCTGAGATACTGAAAAGCTTTGCACTCTTTGTGGTGAGGTGAGGAGCACTTTGAATATCATGATGACCATGACTATGACCAAGTTGGGAGCATGACCATGCAGTTTGTTTCTCAACTCATCACCATTAATCAAAGGAAGACAGGAAAGATGTTCATAAACTCACTTTGAAGCATTCTGATTCTAAAAAAAAGCAGTTCGTTAGTTGACCCTCTCTATGTACAACCTTGATGGCCTAGCTATGTTATTCAATTCAAATATTTTGTAAAACTTGTGGAGATGCTGCTGTTAAAATTTTTTTTTTTTTTTTAGTAATCACCATAGAGGATGAGGACAAGAGAATGCTTTAGTACCATTGCATTCATTGTAATCCTGCAAGCCATGCAAGCAAATTCAAGTGGACACTTGATTATGATAATGTTGTCATATATATATAAAGCCCGGGAATGTATCTTTGACTTAAGGTGGAGCAAATGTTTGTCGTGACATGATAGTGTGAAGCCTTTCCAGGTGGCTTTTCACGAAATCATCCCATAATATATATGGAGCGGCTTGGATGATAATCAATTTGGTAGTTGAGTAATGGAATCTTAATTAAGTTAACTTTTCAAATAAAAAAAATCATTCATGGAGATTGGTTGTAATGGCACTTCATGTGAAAAACCTGTTTTGTGTGGATAAAAAAAAAAATTAAAAAAAAAAAAAAAAAAATCAAAAGGTGTGGGGGCCTGCCATGAAAGAAAGGCACGTGGGAATGAACAATATAACCATCTAGAAATTTTGCATGAATAAAAGTAAATAAAAATTGCATGAGATGGACGTAGCATGAGGATGGCATGAGTGTTAGAACATGGACTTGGGAGTTATATATATGCTTTATATATTCCTTTTAGGAAAAGCAAGTTGCATGGCATTGACGTAGGGGAATAGCAAGAGGAAACTTTTTAATGGATACTATTCATTTCCAAAGAAACATGAGTAAATAAATAAATAAAAAAAAAAAAAAGGTAAGAAGTCAAATGGGCGGGCCCTACCATACATATAGGGATGAAGATAACAAACATGGATGCACCTGGAAACAACAACCAAAATGATATCAAAATAAATAAATAAATAAAAATAATATCACAAAGCGGCAATGAGATATATACCTCAAACAACAGTAAAGCATGCAACGCGGTGACAAAGCACAGGCAGCGGCAACACAGTGACAAAGCACAGGCAGCGGCAACGATATATGATATATATACATATAATAAAATTTATAATTTTGTAAATTTTCTTGTCTTTACTTGTACTCAAGCCCTTAATCGGAGGTTCCCAGGATTTTAATCTGGGGTAATTAATAATAGAGGCTTGCCTTTATTAGGAATAGAAGAGTCCACAACAAAAATAAAACAAAATAAATTACATTTGTGACTCGATATATCACCTGGTGTCTCTTCAAATTCTGGCACGACGCCACGGCGCGTATTTTCGATCCCACACAAGGAAACGGAGGTAGGGAGAAACCACACCGGAGGTGAAAGGGGTACATCGCTACCTCATAACTCTCCCTCTCAACCCTCTCCAACCTTGTGTAGTCTAATCCTATAGAGGTTGTCACACCCTCAAAGGATAACCTAATAGATTCTCAACCCTAGTGTCACGGCTAAGGGAAAATCTCATACAATCGGCATGCAAGATTGGAACTCAATAATAGAACATTAAATTAAGAAAGCATAATAAAAGTCATAGAAACAATATCATCCTAGGGTTTACAAGTCCGAATACCCACTAGGGTTTAGCTCTCCATGGAGCAATACAAAATCAATAAATAGTTTAAGAACATATGCATGAAAACCATAAAGAAAACTCCCTTGTAGATCGTATCGATGGTCTTGTGTAGTCGTGTGTCTTCTCCAACGAATCCTTTGTCAAGCCTAAGGCACACCTCGACAAATCAATGCCGATGTCGATGCCGTTTAATCGCCTCCAAAGACCTCCAAGAACCTCTCCAAACCCTAGCCGAAAGCCCCCCAAAAGATATCCAAGTGATAGAAGGGGAGGGTCCTCAAATAGATCTGAAAACGGGCTATTTATAGGCTGAAATCGGGCTGAAATCGGAGTTCCACACGCCCCTGTGTTAATTCCACACGGCCTTGTGTAAAACCAGGAATTCCACACGCCCGTGTCTTAATTCCACACGGCCGTGTGGAAATTCTGAAATCGTGATTTTTCGGCACTGTGAACAGTAACTTTGCTACAGTCGCGCCCGTGTGGAATTTCCACACGCCCTTGTGAACTCTCTAAAATCCTGATTTTCGGCAACAGTGAACAGTATCTTGCTACAGTACTTTCTCTACAGTGTTTTCTACAGTGCTTAGCCGAAATGCTCCCGAATTCATCGTTCTTCATCGAGGCCATTGAATTGGGCACGCACTCAATGGTAGATTATGTCGATTACTTCATTTCTCTTCTTTGACGAAATTCTCCAATGCTACACGAGTTAGACTTCTGTGAATGTGACTGCCCTTGTGCCCCTCCAATGGAGGTTGGCACACACCCACAAGTCTAAACTCGTGCCTTGTTCCTTGCTTGGTCCAAGAACTCGTCAACAGTGGCGAACATAACCTATTCTTGCTTCATTCTTCTCCAAATTGGCTCCACAACCCTACAATGCACAAAAGTAAACAAATGCACACTTTTTTGTGATAAAATCTGATTAAATTAATGCTCATTGCAAAATAATAACGCTTCGCATTACTATAATACGAGCACTTATCAAATCCCCCCATACTTAAGCTTTTGCTTGTCCTCAAGCAAAATAGAACGTGAAAGTACTTGGGAAGAACAATTGAAAGTGCTCGGCCTTAGGTTCACCAAAAGTATGCAAAAGGAGCATTCTACAAGTAAGGGGAAATCAAAACATTGCATAAGGTTACCAATGCTCTAGCTAAAAACTCGAATCAAAAAGGATGAAAACTCGAAAATGTGTTAGTGTGTGCGATCTTACTCAAGAGAACCAACGAGTACTCCTCAAACTTTGGTTAGAAAGGACTTATTTATATACAAAAAACAAAAAAATAGGGAAGGAAGTAGTAGCTTCACACATCCTTGAAGGTAGCCCTTTCCTAGGCGGCCGCCAAAGGTGGCTTTCACTCTTTCGAGGAGGTAGCTCATTCTACCGGGGTAGTAGCTTTCACGCATCCCATGAGATAGCTCTTTCTCTCATTAGGGCATAACTTGTATCCGACTTATGAGAGTAGCTGCATACTTCATAGGCGGTAGCTCTTGCCACCCCAAATACATAATTAAAACAAAGCTAATATTTACAAACTCATATATTTTTTTCTCTTTTTCTCTTTTCCATATTTTTTTTTCATTTTTCAATTTTTTTTTTTGTTATATGCATTTTCCAAAGTAAAACTAAGAATGATGATAAACTTGTCCTTAAAAACTTCAAGATTGAGTTTCCAAAAGATTTCAAGAGTAAGTTGTGCAATATGAGAATATCGAGCAAAAAATTCCTAAAATTCAAGTAGAAACTAGAGCATGATAGGATACAATGTTAAAAATTCTCCTAAACTATAAGAATATAACCGTTGCAACTAAGGTGAACTGCCATAGGCTACATGAGCATAAGCAATTGAATGCACAAGTAAAAGTGTGTGCAATGTGAACTCCCCCCCCACACTTAAGAAGTACATTGTCGTCAATGTACGCATGCAAGCACAATAAGAAGTATAACAATCAAAACATAATGTGTGAAGCTGGGCAATTGAAACAATACTCCCCTGAACTCCTAGTGGTACGTTTGATGGAGCTATGTTCATTGTGGGTTGAGTCTCAACGGGTTGTGGAGGACACACGGTCCCATGACCGTGCCTATGACTAGTACTCAAATTCCTTGCGTCCAAGACCATCTGCACGTACACAAGGGGTTCAGTGAAGCTCAATAAAAGTAAAATAAAACAAAAGAAAAAATAAAGCTAAAAACGCCTCAAGCGTCGGTGTCGTCCGTTCTTCGATCTCCGGTGCTGCCGTCGGTGCTGATACTGGTGGATCTGGTGCTGAAAAAGAAAAGATTGACGAAGAAAAGGAGAAAATATGCTTACCGACGAAGTGAAAATCAAAATCTTCGAATATGGCCGGAAAATAACTTAAAAACTCCTTAAATGGACAAAGAGAGGGTTAGGAATATGTGAGGAAACATCCCTTGAGTGTGGAGGCATTTAGAATTGAAAAGGCAAAAGAAGATTTTAAAATTAAAAACAACCTATCATGTTCTGTACATCCACACGGCCGTGTGGAATTTCCACACGGCCGTGTGCCTCCACTAGAAGGGTTCACAGGGGCAGTCACACCCCCCTGTGTTTCCTCTGTTTGCTTTTCAGAACATACACACGGCCGTGTGGAAATCCCACACGGCCGTGTGCCCAACCTGGCCAACACAAGGCCGGCCACAGGGGCACCCACACGCCCCTGTGGACTCTCTGGATCCCAAGAAAATCATCTAAGTGTTCCACACGGCCGTGTGGAAATTCCACATGGCTGTGTGCCATGCAGACGCTCACCCACAAGGGCACTCACACGTCCCCTGTGAGCCTCTAGATGAAGTTCTTGTTCTGCAGAACATCCACACGGCCGTGTGGAATTTCCACACGGCCGTGTGCTATACACATGGGCACTCACAGGGGCACTCACACTGCCCCTGTGTCTCTCGGGATGGAGAGTTGTAGCTCTGCAGAGATCCACAAGGCCGTATGGAAATTCCACATGGCCGTGTGCCTTCATATGGTCGTTCACAGGGGCAATCACACGCCCCTGTGTCTTCTCTTGATGAGCTCTGAAATGGTTCACACGGCCGTGTGGAAATTCCACACGACCGTGTGTTTTATCTGGATGACTTAGAAAAATTACAAACTCTAAAGAAAATTTCAGAAACACGATTATAACACTTAGAGCTTGCATAGACGATAAGAACACGACCAGAGACCCATGAAAACACACTCAAACGACCCAAAACTTCAACAATCACAATTAGGCACACTACAACACCAATAATCCATAAGAAATCACAGCACACACATAATAAAATGAAAACACCAACACTAAGCAATTATTCATGCTAAAACTAAACTAAAACCTAGAAAAGCAATAAAAACTTGGGTTGCCTCCCAAGAAGCGCTTGTTTAACGTCACTAAGCTTGACGTACCTCTTTCTTACCTCAAGGCGGCTTGAAAAGAGTGTGTTCCTCCCGACAATAACTTGCAAAGCTACTTCCTCTAAACCAAAAATCGACTTGCCGAGGTGGAGTATTTGCTGGAGGGTCCAACCATCCTACTTTTGGCCTTCAAGGAAACAATTTGGGTTGGGAATTGTCCAAGCTTAGCATAGGTGGGTCATGGGATGGTTTAAATATCCTCCCCACATCGTTTTCCCTTCCCAAAGTCTCTTTCTTGCTTTTTATGAGTTGATCAATCCCAAAGAGCGGTGCTTGTTCCATTACCTTAGGGGTTGCTTCTTCTTGTGTATTTTCATCTTGAAAGGAACATGACACTAGCAAATCCCCTCGAGAATTTTCTTGCTCACAAGCACCATCTTCATTCAAGCAATCCCAATTCTCCAAATGACATTCTACTTTTTCCTCTTCAATTTCTACAGCAACATACTCGGTATGCCCCATTTCTTCATTATCATTCACGACCACATCATCTCTACAAGGGTCTTGCTTTACTTGCTCAAATACTTCATGTTCCTTGGAGAGTGTGTCAAGTATCCATCCTAATTGATGTTTAAAGTTGTTGTAGGAGGCTTCATGACACTTTCGTGTGGCTTGCATACTTTGGCAAGAGGCATCGGATGCTTCAATAAAGTTATCTAGTACCTTTCTCCACGGAGGTGCATCCTCTTCGAGTCTCTCATCCTTTTGAAATCGCTCTTGAGGTGCTTCCCAATGTTGTCCATCGTTATTCCATAAAATATTTTGGTAGGTCCTTTCACTTGGATGATGTGTGCTATAGCCTGGATTGCTCTGTTGTTGTGAAGCAATAACTCTATCAAGCTTTGTACTGAGAGCTTCAACTTGAGAATATAGCTCAATGATTGAATCAATCTCCATTTAGGCTCCTTGCAAGAAAAAGTGAGACAAAACAAAAGAGAACAAATTAGAACGATGGAAGAATAAGAAAAAGGTGAAATAGAATAAAGGATGAATAGCTAAAATAGCAAAGTACAAATGTCTCTAAAACGCCTATTCCCCGGCAACGGCGCCAAAAACTTGACACACCCCTAGCATGTGTACCCCGCTAATGCACGGGTTGTCGAAGTAATAAAAATACCCTGGTGAGTGGGTAGTCGTATCCACAGGGAATAGTGCTCAGAAACAAGTGTTATCGCTATTTAGCTATGAAAGAAGTCGATGATGAAAGAAGTATATATATATATAAATGTAAAAGAAAATAAAAGAGTGCAAGAAGAATAATGAGGGTAGGAGAGGTAGTCGATATAAAGATGGGGTACCCGGACAAAGCTCCCCCTAAGACTAATCCTTCTAGTGCAAGACTAGTATTATACCCTCTAATTGATGTCTAATTGAGTCGAGGATATCCTTAAACACATGGTCCCAAACCTAAGGTCAACCGTGACTAACCCCAACACTATGCCCCGGCATTAGGATTCACTACGACTCTTGACTCTCGTTGACCTGTCAACTAAGCCCTAGAGGAGTATATCTACCTAAGCCTCACACTACGTGGGATTGCATTAAGTTCTAGGGACTCCTAGTGGTAAAACCTGTTCCTATGTGTAGTTCTAACCCTTTGGTCCAGGTGGAAGAACCCTAGTTTAGATTAAGCCCCAGTGCGTAGGATTCACTTCAACCCTTCACTCTGTTACTTGCGTAACTAAGCCCCAGAGGAATTTATCTACCTAGCACTTCACTCTATCTCGACAGCTAATGAATCAAGGAAACGGAGGTAGGGAGAAACCACACCGGAGGGGAAAGGGGTACATCGCTACCTCACAACTCTGAAATCGGGCTATTTATAGGCTGAAATCGGGCTGAAATCGGAGTTGAAGAAATGGGGGAGGATCAAATAGTGGCCATTGAGAAGTGTGAGGAAGTAGAAACAAGTCCATCAAGCACAATTGAAGAAGCTACTTTCCTTAACATCGATCATTCCACCCATTTGCCCATTTTAGTCTTGTGCACTAAGAAAATTTTGGGAATTGTCTTCGAGGATGAGGGTAGAAAAATGAAACCATCAATGAACCCACCTATGCCTGGACTGGACAATTCCCAACCAAAAAAATTTCCGTGGCGGCCCAAGCAAATTCTGTGGGCAATGGTTGACTATTCCACCATGGTTGAGGAAGGATATGTGGGTAGGAGTTTGAAGCCATCCGTGAACCCACCCGTGCCAAGCTTGGATAGTTCTCAACCAAAGCTCTTTCCCTGGAGACCCAAACAAGTTGGTGGGATACTCAAAGGAATTTGGGCCGGGAATCAAGAAGAAGCGGAGAGGAGGTTCAAGCCATCCAAGGATCCGCCCAAGTTCAAATTGCACAATTCCCGTCCCAAGCTTTTTCCATGGAGGCCAAAAGGTAGTGCATGCTTGACCTCCACATCAGCACCATCCCGGCAGGTACGTTTCATATTCTTTGGTAGTAGTTATGCCATTCTTGGCCGGGAGGAGCATACCATCTTCAAGCCTCCATGAGGTAAGAGAGGTACGTCAAGCTCGTGACGTTAAACAAGCGCTTCTTGGGAGGCAACCCAAGGTGTCAAATTTCGTATTTTGCTTTGTTTGTTTGTGTGTCATAGTTTTCTTAGTTTTATTTTTTTAACTTTGTGTGGTTGTATTCTTTTCATGTTTTTATTGCTTGTATTGCTTGGATTTGTATTTTCATTCATGTTGGTGATTCTTGGTGTGTTCTTCATTGTTTATGATCATCTTTGTGTTTTGATGAGTTTTATGCATGTTGGGTCAAGAATGTAAGTTTTTTGGAGGTGATTCATGATGTTTATAGGCCTAGAAAGCAAATTTTATGAGTGTGCGGGCTGTACACAGCCCGCACACACCAGCCAGAGCAATGTGCGGGCTGTATGCAGCCCCCACACACCAACCGCACACACTACGCAGTGGGGTGTGCGGCTAGTGTGCGGGGCCGCACACAGGCCGCACACACCCTCCAGAAGGGTGTGCGGGCTGTGTGCGGCCCGCACACAGCCCGCACACACCCCTCACACAGCCCTTTTCAGCCCATTTTTCAGCCAAATTTCAGCATCTTCGGGGCTGATTTCTTCGCCTTCCTTTCACCCGATTTCTCACCAATTTTTTTTGTGTATCCTCTTAGTTTGCCTCCTCATTTGCCCAAATTTTCATTGATCTTAAAGTTCTCATCATTTTTTTTGGGTTTTAATTTTTTCGATCTATCGTTCTCATCGAGTTTTCACCGACATCTTTGAACTTTGTCATCTAGGTTTGGGTTTTTGCGTATCTCTCATCTTTGTTGATTTTCATTGTTTAAAATTGTTTTAAATCTCAAACTCTTTGATGTGAGAATGTTTTTAACTTGAAGTTGCATGCTCTTATATTATTTCTTTTCAAGTTTTGCCAAGCATTGAGTTGGAAAGTTTCACTCGAACACCCACACATTGTGTTTCATATTTCTTGTTTTCTTTGTTCTTAGCCTTGCTTATTTGTGTGTTTGTTGTATTTTATTTTTGTGTGTGTGATGGACACCTTGAGATGATGTTGTTTTCTACCTTGCAGGTGGAATTGGAGCATCTAGTGCATTTTTCTCTCCCAACATCTACAAGATTCATCATTGGCCACCCTGATCTCATGGACTTCAAGATTATACTTGGAGACTCGGGGAAGTTCACGAAACCCTCTTACCTTGCTTTAATTGCATATATTTTACTGAGCTGCTGATTTCGGTACATTGGGGACAATGTACTACTTTAAGTAGGGGGGTGGACTTTCATGATTTTCGTGAACTTTAAGAATTTTTGAGCAACTTTGCATGTTAGTAAACCAAGGATGGCATGAATGATTCTTGTATGTGTATGATAGTGTAGAACAATGATAGATGCTAAGTTACTCATAACCTTGCACTCTTAAGAATTTTGTGTCATTCTCGGCATTCCATCACTTAACCTCCTATGTAGGACCTTGGACACCTAGGTTAGGAAAGCAGTAACCTTCGTGACCCTCTTAGTGGCTAACCCATTCGTGGGGTTTCGTGCTTTGACGTGTTAGGTATTTCTCCTAATAGACTCTTAAGGACTTTCCTCTATGTTTTTCGCTCAACACGGTAAAAAAAAAAAAAAAAAAAAAAAAAAGGACAGTGTTCCTCTGCCCTACTAGCGAAGTAACCTGGGGTTCTTGCTCCTAACCAGAGTGTGCCTCTCGCCAAAAGCTATAAAGGCATGAGCGCGTTTATATGAATGTGTAAAGTTCCAGGTAATGTGGATTTGCAATTCATGTTAGTCCAGAAAAAAATATGTGTGTAAATATATACTTATACATGTACATATATGTGTATAACAGAAGAAAGTGTAACGACCGGTGGTTTTTCGAACAATAGAGGAAAGATCCTTGGGAGCCTACTAGGAGCATCTCTACCACTTCAAGGCCGAATTCCACTAAGTGGCGTGATTTGCCGCAAGATGTGGTCCTCGGGGTTCTGTCTACCTGACTTGGACTACAGGGCTTCGAAATAGAGGGGTTGCACACACACATCATATCATTGCCGTTGAATGCATGAAATTTCTTAAGTGGTTCTAGCTTAGTATCTTGAGTTTTACCATTGCTATTGTACACTTACACTTAAGCCGGAGGTTGTGTATTTAGCCACTTATCAATCCCTTTTGTTATTCATGTTTGTTTGCTTAGGGACAAGCAAACGCTCAAGTAGGGGGGTATTTGATAAGTGTCTAAATACATCACTTTTATTATGTACATTTTATTTACTTTCATGCATTTTTGTATGTCTCCGATGCCCTTTACGCGCTTTTCTTGTTAATTATCATTTCAGGACATCGGAAGACCATCTAGTGCGTGTTTGAGCTTCTTTTGGCATCATCGAAGAATTTATTGATGCTCACACGTATCCTCAAGTTTCGGGCAAGAAAAGAGTGGATTTGAGGAAGTACTGTAGCGATTTTACTGTAGCATTTCCACTGTAGCACCGTTACTGTAGCAGTGTGCGGCCAGTGTGCGGCCGCACAGTACCCGCACAGGACAGACAGAAGGGTGTGCGGGCACTGTGCGGCCCGCACAGTGCCCGCACACGCATGGGCTGATGAGGCTTTGTTTGGGTTATTTAAGGCTTTCTAGGGCTTTGGAGAGCTGGTCTTTGGCCAGCATCCTCTCCATCCTTCTCCACCATCATCTCCTCCATTCTCCACCATCATCTCCACCCATTTCCACCATCATCACCGGATTGGAGAGGCAATTTGAAGAGCAAAACTCAAGGGGAGAAGAAGGAAGCACTCAAGGTTGTCATCACGGAGCTTGATCGGCGCGGATCCGGCGAGCTTTCATCACCACCTTCTAGCCTACATCTGAGGGAGTTTCTTATGAGCATTTTCATTGATTATCTTGTGTATTATCTCCTTTGATGTGGAACTAGGCTCCCAAGGCCACTGGGCTCCGGTGAACCTTGGGAGGAGAACTTGTATGGATGATGATAATTGTTTATAATTGATTGTTGGCTTGTTTGTTTGATTTCAATTTATTGTTTTAATGTTCAACCTACAATGGATGGATTCCGTAGGTTTTGATTCTTGAATTGTATGTGTATGGCGGGATGCTTGCATATATTAGGTCGCACATAGATTGAAGGGGGATTCAATGTGCCGGTACACCGGAGGTTCTGGGTGCCGGTAGCTCCCCGCGTGGTTAGGGTTGTTTTAGCCGAAAGCGCGCATTAGAATAACCCTAATCGAGACTCCATGTTCCTAATGACATCGTAGGGGTATCTTCTGGATAGAGGAACCCGTATTGGATTAGGGCTACACCACGGAGGTTCCGGGGTAGTCGACTCCCGAGTCTAGCGGATCAAACCTAGCCAACTTAGCGCTCAATTTCCTATATTCATCCTAACTTGTTCTTCTCCTTAGGGGATCCTCGCCCGAGGCCTCTAGTTATCATTGCTACTTGTTCTTTACATTGCTTGTATGGTGTGCCTTAGTCCATTTTGTTTATAGCTTTTCTTTTATTTAATTTTCCTATTTGTGTTTATATTAAACTCTTGATTTGGTAGACCAGATAGTGATACCTAGGAGGAAGTAATAGCAGATCTTGGGGCCCTTGGGAATACGACCCTCTTGTGTTCGCACGAGAGGTTATTACTTGACGACCCGTGCACTTGCGGCCGGGGAGTCGCGTGCTCGCTTCTTTAGCGTGTCGCGCGGCGACTCATCAAATTCCACACGCCCGTGTCTTAATTCCACACGCCCGTGGCTTGCTGGAAAATTAATTCACACGGTCGTGTGGAATTTCCACACGCCCGTGTGAACTCTCTGAAATCCTGATTTTCCGCAACAGTGAACAGTAGCTTGCTACAGTACTTTCTCTACAGTATTTTCCCTACAGTACTTAGCCGAAATGCTCCCGAATTCATCATTCTTCATCGAGGCCATTGAATTGGGTACGCACTCAATGTTAGATTATGTCGATTACTTCATTTCTCTTCTTTGACGAAATTCTCCAATGCTACACGAGTTAGACTTCTGTGAATGTGACTGCCCTTGTGCCCCTCCAATGGAGGTTGGCACACACCCACAAGTCTAAACTCGTGCCTTGTTCCTTGCTTGGTCCAAGAACTCGTCAACAATGGCGAACATAACCTATTCTTGCTTCATTCTTCTCCAAATTGGCTCCACAACCCTACAATGCACAAAAGTAAACAAATGCACACTTTTTTGTGATAAAATATGATTAAATTAATGCTCATTTCAAGATAATAACGCTTCGCATTACTATAACACGAGCACTTATCACTTTAATTCTCCTCATTGGCGAAGTTCTCCTATGCTACACGAGTTAGACTTATTATGAATGTGACTGCCTTTGTGCACCTCCAAAGGAGGTTGGCACACACCCACAAGTCTAGATTCGTGCCTTGTTCCTTGCTTGGTCCGAAAATTCCCCAACAATGGCAAACACGATCTAAATTTGTTCTTCTTCTCTAAACTAGCTCCACAAACCTACAATGCACAAAAGCACACAAATGCACATAATTTAGTGATAAAATCTAATAAAATTAATGGTTATTGTAAGATAATAACACTTCACATTATTATAACACAAGCACTTATCAGATATCCAAGAAGTTCTCAATATGGCTGTTGGGATCTTTATCAGCCAACCGATTAAATTGTGCAGTCTGCTGCAACATTTGGATGAAGCCTAGCTTGAGCTCAAAATTATGAGCTGTAATCGGGGGCCTCACAATGCTTGATTGTGTCCCCAACACTGCGGGTCTAGCAAAATCGGACAAAGTCCTCTGCTGTTCATGCTGCTCTGCCATTGTTTTTGACCCTTCTGTTTCTATTTTAGCTTGATTAGACTGTTCTTGCACAGGTTCTTTCCCTTTTCTATGTGTTCTTCTTCCAATATCAGGATCTCCTTCAACAAGAATCGAAGGGTTTCCTCGGTTCATAACATGGAGCTGAAACCAAAGAAAAGAAAATAAATAAGAACGATGACAGACAAGAAAGTATGAAATAGAATGCGAAGTGAATAGCTAAAATAGCAAAAAAAATGTCTAAAATACGCCTACTCCCCGGCAATGACGCCAAAAACTTGACACACCCCTTGCTTGTGTATCGCAAGTGCACGGGTTGTCAAAGTAATAATAGTACCCCGGTGAGAGGATAGTCGAATCCACAGGGAATAGGTATAATAGAAACAAGAGATCGCTATTTAGCTTGTGTGAAATATGGAAAGTGAGCCAGAATCAATGTGTGTGTGTGAGAATAATCGAAAGCAATAAGAAAATAAGAAAAATATGGAAGATAAGAGAATGCAAGCTATAAGTGAAGAGAGAAACAATCAAGATGTGGAATAGAGTACCCGGACAAGCTACCCCTAGGATTAATGTCCTAGTGCAAGACAATGTATTATACTCTCCTAATAATGCTTAATGAGTAGTAGACATCCTAAAGCACACGGTTCCAAATCTAAGGTCAACCGTGACTAACCCCAACATTATACCCCGACATTAGATTTCACTACGACCCTTAACTCTTGTTGACCTGTCGACTAAGTCCTAGGAGAGTCTATCTTCCTAAGCCTCACACTACGTGGGATTGCTTTACATTCTAGGGATTCTAAGTGATTTGCCCTGTTCCTAAGTGTAGTTCTAACCCTTTGGTCCAGGTGAGAGAACCCTAATCTCAATTAAGCCCCATCATTAGAATTCACTACAACCCTTTACTCTATTGCTCACACAACTAAGCCCCAAGGTAGTTCATCTCCTAGCACTTTGCTCTATTTCGATCGCTAAGAACTCTTGGAACGCGGAGGTAGGGAAAATCACACCGGAGGGGAAAGGGGACGTTTCGCTACCTCACGACTCACTCTCTTGACCCTCTCCAATCTTGAGTAGTCTAATCCTATACGAGTTGTCACACCTCCAAAGGACAACCTAGATGACTCTCAACCCTAGTGTCACATCTAAGGGAAAATCAATACAATAATCAATCAAGTTGGAACTCAATTAAATTTATCAATTAGGAAAGCATAATAACATGCCATAGAAACAAAATCATCCTAGGGTTTACAAGTCCGAATAACCACAAGGGGTTTAGCTCCTCATTGAGCTATACAAATCCATTAATGTATATGAATAAAAACAAATAAAAAACATAGATGAAATGCCCCTTGTGTAGCGTGGCCGTGGTCTTGTGCGGCCGATTCGTCTCTCCACCAAGCTCCTCGTCAAGCCTAGGGCACACATTGCGCGGATCGGTGCCGATGAAAGCTCCCACAATAACTATCTTCCGACAGGCTTCAATGTCAATGCCGATGGCGCGCTCCAATCCTCCACAAAGTCCTCTCCAAACCATAGCTGTGGCCCTCCAGAAAATAAGCGAAAAAGATCTCCAGAAAAAGTCCCAAAAGGGCCTTTAACTAGTGTTGAGTCGCGGCTTAAAATCGGCTGAAATTGGGCTTTCACACGGCCATGTGGAATTTCCACACGCCCGTGTAAATTTTCTATATTCTATTTTCTGGCATGAAGTGAACAGTAAACTGCTACAATAATTGATGCAGTGATCTTGTCCAGTACATCTACAGTACTCACGCATCAAATACTCTCGATTTCATAGTTCTTCATCGAGGCCATTGAATTAGGCACACAAACAACGGTAGGTTATGTCGATTGGTTCATTCTCCTGATTGGTGAAGTCATCCGATGCTACACGGGTTAGACTTTTGTGAATGTGACTACCTTTGTGCCCCTCCAAAGGAGGTTGACATGCACCCACAAGTCTAAACTCATGCCGTGTTCTTTGCTTGGTTCGAAAAATCCCAAACAATGGTGACCACGACCTAAGTTTATTCTTTCTTCTCCAAATTGGCTCCATAACCCTACAATGCACAAAAACACACAAATACAAACTAATTAATGATAAAATCTGATAAAAGTAATGCTCAATGTAACATAATAACACTTCGCGTTACTATAACACGAGCACTTATCAGACACTAAGAAAAGTTCCCTAACCATCTATAAAAACAACTCTAGGGATGCCATGCGGCCTAGCATGCGAGCAGTATATGGGTCCTGTAGCTCCCCAAATTTCGCGTAAGATGCCACAGTGGAGTGCTACAGTGCTTGCAATAGTAACACCGCTACAGTACCCCCCCCCCAAAGGAGGTTGGCATGCACCCACAAGTCTAAACTCGTGCCTTGTTCCTTGCTTGGTTCGAAAAATCCCAAACAATGGTGACCACGACCTAAGTTTATTCTTTCTTCTCCAAATTGGCTCCATAACCCTACAATGCACAAAAACACACAAATACAAACTAATTAATGATAAAATCTGATAAAAGTAATGCTCAATGTAACATAATAACACTTCGCGTTACTATAACACGAGCACTTATCAGACACTAAGAAAAGTTCCCTAACCATCTATAAAAACAACTCTAGGGATGCCATGCGGCCTAGCATGCGAGCAGTATATGGGTCCTGTAGCTCCCCAAATTTCGCGTAAGATGCCACAGTGGAGTGCTACAGTGCTTGCAATAGTAACACCGCTACAGTACCCCCCCCAAAGGAGGTTGGCATGCACCCACAAGTCTAAACTCGTGCCTTGTTCCTTGCTTGGTTCGAAAAATCCCAAACAATGGTGACCACGACCTAAGTTTATTCTTTCTTCTCCAAATTGGCTCCATAACCCTACAATGCACAAAAACACACAAATACAAATTAATTAATGATAAAATCTGATAAAAGTAATGCTCAATGTAACATAATAACACTTCGCGTTACTATAACACGAGCACTTATCAGACACTAAGAAAAGTTCCCTAACCATCTATAAAAACAACTCTAGGGATGCCATGCAGCCTAGCATGCGAGCAGTATATGGGTCCTGTAGCTCCCCAAATTTCGCGTAAGATGCCACAGTGGAGTGCTACAGTGCTTGCAATAGTAACACCGCTACAGTACCCCCCCCCCAAAGGAGGTTGGCATGCACCCACAAGTCTAAACTCATGCCTTGTTCCTTGCTTGGTTCGAAAAATCCCAAACAATGGTGACCACGACCTAAGTTTATTCTTTCTTCTCCAAATTGGCTCCATCACCCTACAATGCACAAAAACACACAAATACAAACTAATTAATGATAAAATCTGATAAAAGTAATGCTCAATGTAACATAATAACACTTCGCGTTACTATAACACGAGCACTTATCAGACACTAAGAAAAGTTCCCTAACCATCTATAAAAACAACTCTAGGGATGCCATGCGGCCTAGCATGCGAGCAGTATATGGGTCCTGTAGCTCCCCAAATTTCGCGTAAGATGCCACAGTGGAGTGCTACAGTGCTTGCAATAGTAACACCGCTACAGTACCCCCCCCCCCCGCTACAGTAATATGCTACAGCTACAGTAATATGCTACAGTAACTGCTGCAGGACTCCATGCACCCTTTAATGTGCCTGTATAGTTTCCCGCATGAAATTCCAGACTTAGCGTTTTCATCAAGTCTTTGTGCTACAGTGCAGTTACAGTGCCCTTTAGGGAGCTTTGCGGTTACAGTGAAAACTGCTACAGGACTGCATGCACCCTTTTATGTGCCTGTATAGTTTCCCGCATGAAATTCCAGACTTAGTGTTTTCATCAAGTCTTTGTGCATAGCCCCTTCAGGGAGCTGTGCGGCCTCATGCTCACTCGCGCAGAAGGCCATGTGATCCGGGCTATGGGGTACATAGTTGGCGCGCACCCGTGCATTTGCCTGTACACCACACAGGCCCCGATGGCGCGCGGCACTGCACGGCTGCGCACATGGCCGCGTAGGCTAGGTTTTGGGCGTTTTAAAGCCTGATTGAACCCTGATTTGACTCATTTTCTTCATTTCCTATTCCTAAACTCTTACCATCTTCTCCTCCTCTCTTCCTCCACTATTCTTAGACCTTTGAGGGGTTTTTTTGGAGAGATTTGTGGGAGTATTCTTAGATCCTAAGGTGTGATCCTCTCTTGACTCTAGGTAAGCTCTTCTCTTTTTCTTCCTTTATTCTTCTTTGGATGAGTGAGTTAAGTGTAAGTTAGTTGGTTTAGTTTGGAGCTTGAACCTTGTTCTCCTTCTTGTTCTTTATTAGTGAAGCTTTAAGATCTCCTTCCTTCTTCTTTGTGAAGATCTCCTTGGAGTTTTGAGAAGCTTGAATGTATGGTTCTTCTCTTTCTTCTTCCTTGCTTCTCTCTTATGGTTCTTCTTGAATTCTTGGTGAGAAATCCTTGGTGAGTGGTTGTTTTTGAGTTCAGACTCTTGATTGATTATATTTCCTTGGTTTGGTGAAACATTGTGAGAGAGATCTTTCATCTTCTAGGTTTGAGTTACTGTAGCTCCGGTGAGGTTTCCTTGTATTCTTGGTTTCCAGGAGCTTAACCCTTAGATTTTGTTTAGTAGCTCGGGTTGTTAGTGGAGCAACCCTAGAGCTAGTTAGGGTCCCGCAAGTGAACGGGGTTGCCAAGTAATACCCCTTATGCACGCATGAGGGGGTCATATTACCAAGGGCCCGAGAATCTACCCTAACTTCCTCTTCGTATGATTGTTTGCCCGGTCAATTCAAGTTTTGTGAAAAGAAAAGTGAAGACACAGTTAAAATGCAAATGTAATGCTCTAAGGCGAAGGTGATAATCGGAGGATAAAACAGTGCAAGGAAAGGGTCACGGATGAGGATTCCCGAGGGGGCTACTAAAGTGCGAGGCTTGCCTTAACTAGCATGCAAATAGGGCGTTTGGACTGAGAAACCCTAAATTAGACCAACCCGATGATCACAGAGATTTGTTCCTAATCCGGTACAAGTATCAAGTACGGAATTCCTTCCGCTCGAATCCTTGCACGATTGCAATGAGAATGATAGGTTTCTCAAGCTAGGGCCAAGACACAATCAAGGCCAACCCTAACAAATGGAGGTGTACAAATACCAGATGGTCACGATGTATTCGTACATGTATACCTACCAAGCTTGGTGAGCCTAATACTAGGGCAATGGTCATGCTTCCTAGCATTTTCCAAACATCGATATAATGAGTTCTCATTCATAGCAAGCAATCAAAACACCAAACAAGGTTCTGAAACAAGTCCCAAATGCATAAAACAAGTTAAACAAGCATTTTACACAAGTTCACCGCCAAGGTTCACCTACATCCGGTGACCTTGGGGTTTTAGTTGCTCATGAATACAAAATACTCAAGGAAATACATGGAAACAACCAAATAATACAAAGAGAACACTCCATCAAAAGATAGAGACCGAATGACGCTTCCAAAGATGCCACCCAAATAGTGGCTTCCCTTGTCAATCTTCCTCTGAAGTGTGGATCAAGGAGGTGGATCTCGTCGTATGTCGTTCTCCTCATCGTTCTCTCCCCTGAAATGGCCTCCAACGCCTGCTCCTAGCTCGGATTTTAAGGTGGTGGCAAGTAGGTCAAGAACTAGGGCTTCCTCCCCAAGAAAAATGAGAACAAAACCCTTAAGAAGCTATCCTCGAGATGCCATGCTGCCTGGCATGTGGTCAGTATACGGGCATTGTAGCTCCCCGAATTTTCTGTAGCAAAAATAATGTAGCAAGTTACTATTCATAGTCTGCCGAAAATCAGCAAAACAAAATTTCCACAGGGGCGTGTAGAACTCCGATTTCAGCCCGATTTCAGCCTATAAATAGCCCAATTTCTGATCTATTTGGGGACCATCCCCTTCTATCTCTTGCCTATTTTTTGGGGGGCTTTCGGTTAGGGTTTGGAGAGGTTCTTGGGGGTCTTTGGAGGTGATTATACGGCATCGGCATCGTCATCTATTGGAAGATATCTAATGGGGGAGCTTTCATCAGCATCAATTCGGCGAGGTGTGCCCTAGGCTTGACAAGGGATTCGTTGGAGAAGACGTGCGGCTCCACAAGACCATCGATACGATCTATAAGGGGGTTTTCTTTATGGTTTTCATACATATGTTCTTAAACACTTTATTGATTTTCTATTGCGCCATGGAGAGCTAAACCCTAGTAGGTATTTGGACTTATAAACCCTAGGATTATTATGTTTCTATGACATTGATATTATGTGATAAGTGCTCGTGTTATAGTAATGCGAAGCGTTATTATCTTGCAATGAGCATTAATTTAATCAGATTTTATCACTAAAAAGTGTGCATTTGTTTACTTTTATGCATTGTAGGGTTGTGGAGCCAATTTGGAGAAGAATGAAGCAAGAATAGGTTATGTTCGCCATTGTTGACGAGTTCTTGGACCAAGCAAGGAACAAGGCACGAGTTTAGACTTGTGGGTGTGTGCCAACCTCCATTGGAGGGGCACAAGGGCAGTCACATTCACAAAAGTCTAACTCATGTAGCATTGGAGAATTTCGTCAAAGAAGAGAAATGAAGTAATCGATATAATCTACCATTGATTGTGTGCCCAATTCAATGGCCTCGATGAAGAACGATGAATTCGGGAGCATTTTCGGCTAAGTACTGTAGCAAATACAGTAGCGAAAGTACTGTAGCAAGATACTGTTCGCTGTTGCCAAAAATCAGGATTTCAGAGAGTTCACACGGGCGTGTGGAAATTCCACACGGCCGTGTACTGTAGCAAAAACACTGAAGCAAAGTTACTGTTCACAGTGCCGAAAAATCACGATTTCAGAATTTCCACACGGCCGTGTGGAATTAAGACACGGGCGTGTGGAATTCCTGGTTTTTCACAGGGCCGTGTGGAATTAACACAGGGGCGTGTGGAACTCCGATTTCAGCCCGATTTTAGCCTATAAATAGCCCGTTTTCAGATCTATTTGGGGACCCTCCCTTTCTATCACTTGGATATCTTTTGGGGGGCTTTCGGCTAGAGTTTGGAGAGGTTCTTGTTGGTCTTTGGAGGTGATTAAATGGCATCGACATCGACATCCTTTGGAAGAAAGCTATTGAGGAAGCTCTCATCGGCATTGATTTGTCGATGTGTGCCTTAGGCTTGACAAGGGATTCATTGGAGAAGACATGCGACTACACAAGACCATCGATACGATCTACAAGGGGGTTTTCTTTATGGTTTTCATGCATATGTTCTTAAACTATTTATTGACTTTGTATTGCTCCATGGAGAGCTAAACCCTAGTGGGTATTCGGACTTGTAAACCCTAGGATGATATTGTTTCTATGACTTTTATTATGCTTTCTTAATTTAATGTTCTATTATTAAGTTCCAATCTTGCATGCCGATTGTATGAGATTTTCCCTTAGCCGTGACACTAGGGTTGAGAAACTATTAGGTTATCCTTTGATGGTGTGACAACCTCTATAGGATTAGACTACACAAGGTTGGAGAGGGTTGAGAGGGAGAGTTGTGAGGTAGCGATGTACCCCTTTCCCCTCCGGTGTGGTTTCTCCCTACCTCCGTTTCCTTGATTCATTAGCGGTCGAGATAGAGTGAAGTGCTAGGTAGATAAACTCCCCTGGGGCTTAGTTAGCGAGTAACAGAGTGAAGGGTTGAAGTGAATCCTACGCACTGGGGCTTAATCTAGACTAGGGTTCTTCCACCTGGACCAAAGGGTTAGAACTACACATAGGAACATGTTTTACCACTAGGAGTCCCTAGAACTTAATGCAAGCCCACGTAATGTGAGGCTTAGGTAGATATACTCCTCTAGGGCTTAGTTGACAGGTCAACGAGAGTCAAGAGTCTTAGTGAATCCTAATGCCAGGGCATAGTGTTGGGGTCAGTCACCGTTGACCTTAGGTTTGGGACCGTGTGTTTAAGGATATCCTCGACTCAATTAGACATCAATTAGAGGGTATAATACTAGTCTTGCACTAGAAGCATTAGTCTTAGGGGGAGCTTTGTCCGGGTACCCCATCTTTATATCGACTACCTCTCCTACCCTCATTATTCTTCTTGCACTCTTTTATTTTCTTTTACATTTATATATATATATATATACTTCTTTCATCATCGACTTCTTTCATAGCTAAATAGCGATAACACTTGTTTCTGAATACTATTCCCTGTAGATACGACTACCCACTCACCAGGGTATTTTTATTACTTCGACAACCCGTGCACTTGCGGGGTACACACGCAAGGGGTGTGTCATTATGCTTTTCCATTATTGATGAATAAATTTGAGTTTCAATCTTAATTATCTTTTCCAATTATTTTCCCTTAGCCGTGACACTAGGGTTGAGAATAATCTAGGTTATCCTTTGGAGGTGTGACAACTCCTATAGGATTAGACTACTTAAGATTAAAGAGGGTTGAGAGGGTGAGTCATGAGGTAGCGAAGCGTCCCCTCTCCCCTCCGGTGTGATTTCTCCCTACCTTCGTATTCCTTGATTTCTTAGTGGTCAAGATAGAGTGAAGTGCTAGGAGAGGAACTCCCCTAGGGCTTAGTTGCGCGAGCAACAGAGTGAAGGATTGACGTGAATCCTAAGCACTGGGGTTAGAACTATACATAGGAAAAGGTTTAATCACTAGGAATCCCTAGAGCTTAAAGTAATCCCACGTAGTGTGAGGCTTAGGAAGATAGACTCCCCTGGGGCTTAGTTGACAGGTCAACGAGAGTCAAGGGTCTTAGTGAATACTAATGCCGAGGCATAGTGTTGGGGTTAGTCGGGATTTCACACGGCCGTGTGGAATTTCCACACACCCGTGTGAAATTGCTGAATTGCTGATTTTCGGCAGACAGTGAACAGTAACTTGCTACAGTAGTTGCTACATTGCTGTTACAGTAAACGTGCCGAAACGCTCCCGAATTTGTTGTTCTTTATTGAGGCCATTGAATTGGGCACACAATCAATGGTAGACCGTGCCAATTGCTTCAAATCTCCTTATTAGCGAAGTTCTCTTTGTTAACATGAGCTAGACTTATTGTGAATGTGACTGCCTTTGTGCCCCTCCAAAGGAGGTTGGCACACACTCACAAGTCTACGCTCATGCCTTGTTCCTTGCTTAGTCCGAAAACTCCCCAACAATGGTGACCACGATCTAACTTCGTTTCTTTTCTCCAATTTATCTTCACAACCCTACAATGCACAAAAGTAAACAAATGCACACTTTTTAATGATAAAATCTGATTAAATCAATACTCATTGCAAGATAATAACACTTCGCATTACTATAACACAAGCACTTATCATATCCCTTGGTATGAAGCCTGTTAAACAACCTCACTTAAGGCCAAAGAAAACAACAAAGGACCTCAAAAGCTCTTAAAAGAGCATTGAAAGTAGACTTTAACATTTTAGTGCCAAAAACATTGTAATGGGTTAGTTGGAGTGTATAAGGTGGAAGTAGATGTGCAAAAGTCTGTCAGTGCACTAAATATAAAGCAGGACGTCATTCAGGCACAAAAATGAAATACAACTCACAACTATCAATCCTTCATGCTAGGAAGTTCTAAACTAAGTATCATTTCTATCATAGGTAAAACAAGCATGCAATAAGAGCAAAGCAATCCATCCCCACACCTAAAATCGTACATTATCTCTAATGTACATAAGTTAGCAGAACAGGGTGATAAGTATGCAATAAAAATAAGGAGATGGAGCAAAGAGACTTCCCCAAGTAGGTGATGTGGTGAATCCAAAGTGAACATGGACAGGAGTAAGTCACTAGGGCCAAGAAGTGTGAAGCATCCTCAATGATCAGTTCTGAAAACAACATGAAATGCATCATAACTCGAAAAATAAATTAGGAGAAGCGAGCAGAAAAAAACTAAAAATAGATAAAAATAGTTTTGTAGGGCCGGAACCCTAACTAACTAAGTAGTACAAAATACATCACACAAACGAAATACAAAAGACATGAAAATAGAAATGAAAATCCGTGTCGTGAGTCTAAGGCTCCAGTGTGAGTGATGACGCCATGCACATGGTCAAGGAAATTAAGGTAGTATCTAAGCCCCACATCTTTCAAACTTTCCAAATCAAGCCTTAGAACGGTGCCAAATCCCTTTCCTCGACAATAAAGCATAACATGTCTTGTAGGCTTCGTTTGTAAACTTTGGCTCGCTCACGGGTGGTGGAGAGCTTATCCGGGCCCATTTGGAAGCCACATGCTTGGTTGGCATCCCTACAAGACAATACAAGCACCATTAAACCAAAAATATATCAAAAGAATGCTCAATGAAGTCAATGGGCTGAAACATAGGTTTTGCTACAGTAAACTCGGGAAAATTTGCCAAGAGTCTCTCCTTGTAAAATTAGCAATCCAAGTTTACAAAGCTTTAAATTTAAGACAACATTCATAAGAAGCAATTCACCACAATATTCCAAAAAATTTCAGCCCAAAAACACAAAGAAAAACCATAGAAATGGAGAGGTAGAGAGTAGAGAGTTTACCTCAAGCTAGGGCACCCAAGTGAAAATGAAGTGAAATTCGGCCAAAAACTCGATAAAACCTCGAAGATCTTCCAAAAACTTGTTTTCTAGGATGAGGAGCTTTTTAGTGCAAAAAGAATGAAGAAAAATGGTGGAGAAATGAAGAGGAGAGGAGAAGAAGAAGATGAGAAAGTGAGTGAATAGTGGAAATTTTGAGTGAAGGAGATGCATAAGTCTCTCGGCCATCCATGCGGCCATCCATGCGCCCACATGGATGGCTGCATGACTCTTGGGTTGGCCATCTGGGCATGCATACGGCCGCATAAATGCCCGCATGACTTTCTGGATGGCTATCCGGGCATTCATGCGGTCAACAAACAGCCAATTTCCAGTTTTTTCAACAAACACTCATCCAAACATCCAAAAACCTCATGAAAAACAAAGCCGAAATCACTAATAAACATTAAGAACATGAAGTTTGATGTGTCACAATGAATCAAAAACCAAAGAACTCACGACAACCATTGAAGATCATGATCTAAAAAATTAAGAAAGATAGCTAAACAACCACAACAACACACTTGAAATCTAAAGAACAACAAACATTAACACTTCAAAAATATGAAAATACACAAGCACACAAACTAAAAAATACGAAAACACACTTGCAAGGAATTTAAATGCTTGGGTTGCCTCCCAAGTAGCGCTTGTTTAACGTCTTTAGCTCAACGCCTCTTACCTCGTCATCATGGTGGATCAAAGAAAGTTGAATTACCTCCATTCTTTTGTGAAATGTTACCGCATGGAAAATAATGGTTCAACCGGTGACCATTGACCTTGAATGTCCCCTTCTCTAGATGTCTTATCTCAACAACCCCCTGGGGATAAACTTGTGAAACTGTGTATGGCCTATACCATCTTGATTTTAACTTCCCATTGAAAAGTTTTACCCTAGAGTTGAAAAGTAGCACTTGATCTCCACGTTGGAAGTGTTTGGCTTGTTTTATATGTTGGTCATAGTACTCCTTCATTTTCTCCTTGTAGTGCACTGAGTTTTCATATGCCATTGTTCGCCATTCATCTAGCTTATTTAATTGGAACTTTCTCTTATGGCCAACTAGATGGGGGTCAAAATTTAACTGCTTAATGGCTCAATAGGCTTTGTGCTCCAACTCGACGGGGAAGTGGCATGCCTTCCCATAGATCAACCTATAAGGCGTTGCTCCAATAGGCATTTTATAAACCATTCTATAAGCCCAGAGTGCATCATCCAACTGATCTGCCCAATCTTTTCTATGATGGCTTACCATTTTTTCTAATATTCACTTCAATTCCTGATTTGAGACTTCAACTTGACCACTAGTTTGGGGGTGATAAGGAGTTGATGTTCGATGAGATACCCCATACCATTTCATGACCTTTACGAATTGAGAGTTACAAAAGTGAGTACCTCGGTCACTTATAATCACCCTTGGTGTGCCAAAACGAGAGAACAATTTTTTTAGGAACTTTACTACCACTCTTGCATCAGAAGATGGACATGCTTGTACCTCAATCCACTTGAAGACATAATCAACTGCCACCAAGATAAATTTATTGCCCTGAGAGCTACTGAATGGGCCCATGAAGTCGATCCCCCACACATCAAACACTTCACAAGCTTGGTTCCAGTTTTGTGGAATCTCTTCCCTCTTTGAAATATTTCCCGTTCTCTGGCACCTATCACAATGTTGCACAAATGTCTGCACATCTTGAAATATAGTAAGCTAGTAGAACCCCGCATCCAGGATCTTCTTAGCTGTCCTGTTTGCACTATAATGGCCCCTAGTCGGGTCTGAATGGCAGTGTCTCATGATGTCTTGCCCCTCTCCCCGAGAAACACATCTTCTAATAACTTGGTCAGAACAGATTTTGAAAAAGTAAGGGTCTTCCCAGATATAATACTTCAGATCAGCGAGGATTTTTTTCTTTGTTGAAATGTGAGCCACTTTGGGAAAGTTTTTGCTGCTAGATAATTTGTGAGGTCAGCGAACCACGGGGCTTCTTCTTTATCCACTGCCTGAATGCTACATAATTGCTCCCCTGGAAATGTGTCATTGATCCCTCTGCTTTCCAAAGCATTTTTAGGAGGTTCCTCAAGGCGTGATAGATGGTCTGCGGCTAAATTCTCTGCTCCTTTTTTGTCCTTGATTTCCAAATCAAATTCTTGGAGTAACAAGATCCAACGGATCAGTCGAGGCTTGCATAGTAAATAGGATGGAAATGGTTATCTCGTCGTTATCCAAGCACCACTCCCACTGTAAAATCACTCGCATCACACATTAATTCTAACAGTAAACTCCAATCTGGGAAAATCATGATAGGTGCTTCGACAAGTTTTTTCTTCAAGATAAGAAAAGCATTCATGCAATCTTCATTAAACTCAAAAGGGCATCCTTTTCCAGCAATTTTGTCAATGGTTGGGCAATTGAAGAAAAGTTCTTCACAAATCTCCTATATAACCCAACATGTCCCAATAAGCTTCTAATAGTCTTCACTGAAGTAGGAGGGGTGATAAGTGCTTGTGTTATAGTACCACGAAGCATTATTATCTTACATTGAGCATATCTTTTATCAGTTTTTATCACTAAATGGCGTGCATTTGTGTATTCTTTTGCATTGAAGGTTTGTGGAGCTAAATTGGAAAAGAAGAACGAAATTAGGTCGTGTTCGCCGATGTTGGGAAGTTTTTAGACCAAGCACGGAACAAGACACGAGCTTGGACTTGTGAGTGTGTGCCAACCTCCTTTGGAGGGGCACAAAGGCAGTCACATTCACAACAAGTCTAACTCGTGTGGCTTAGGAGAACTTCACCAAGGAGACTTGAAGCAATCGGCACGATCTACCATTGATTGTGTGCCCAATTCAATGACCTCGATGAAGAACGACAGATTCGGAAGCGTTTCGGGCGAGTACTATAGCATTATTGCTGTAGCAAAACACTGTAGCAAGTTACTGTTTACTTCGGCCGAAATTCAGAATTCCAGAGAATTCACACGGGCGTGTGGAATTAACACACGGCCGTGTGAATTAATGTTTCAGCAGACAGAAACTTCACACGCCCGTGTGTTAATTCCACACGGCCGTGTGAAGCCTCGATAAGTCAAATTTTAAAGCCGCGATTCAACATTATAAAAGGCGATTTTGGAGACCTTTTGGGAGATCTTTTGACCTATCTTTCTCTTCAACTTGGAGAGTGCGGCTAGGGTTTCGGAGAGGATTTCGTGGAGGTTTAGCGCGCGTCATCGGCATCGTCACCGACGTTCGACGGCCGCACAAGACCACGGCCACACCATACGCAAGGGGGTTTTCATTGATGTCCTTATTTTGTGCTTTCTTTCATACATTGATGAACATGTATAGCTCCATGAGGAGCTAAACCCCTTAAGGGTATTCGGACTTGTAAACTCTAGGGTTATTATGTTTCTTTGACATTGTTATTATGCTTTTCCATTATTGATGAATAAAAATTGAGTGGCAATCTTAATTTCATCTTGCTAATGTTTTCTCTTAGATGTGACACTAAGATCGAGAATAATTTAGGTTGCCTTTTGGAGGTGTGACAACTCCTTAGGGTTAGACTACTTAAGATTGAAGAGGGTTAAGAGGGAGAGTTGTGAGGTAGCGATGTACCCCTTTCCCCTCCGACATGGTTTCTCCCTACCTCCGTTTCCTTGATTTCATAGCGGTCGAAATAGAGTGAAGTGCTAGGCAGATAAACTCTCTTGGGGCTTAGTTACGCAAGTAACAGAGTGAAGGGTTGAAGTGAATCCTTTGCATTGGGGCTTAATCTAGACTAGGGTTCTTCCACCTCGACCAAAGGGTTAGAACTACACATAGGAACAGGTTTTACCATTAGGAATCCCTAGAGCTTAAAGCAATCCCACGTAGTGTGAGGTTTAGGTAGATATACTCCCCTGGGGCTTAGTCGTGCGAGCGATAGAGTGAAGGGTGACGTGAATCCTAATACCGGGGCATAGTGTTGGGGTTAGTCACGGTTGTCCTTAGGTTTGGGACAGTGAGTTTTAGGATATCCTCAACTCGATTAAACATCAATAGGAAAGTATAATAGCATAGTCCTGCACTAGAAGCATAGACCCTAGAGGTAGCTTGTCCGGATGCCCTATTTCATTCATTACTAGTCCTCTCTATTCTCTTTTACTTGCACTCTCTCATCTTCCATCTTTCTATTTAATTTCTCGTCTTCTAGTATAATTGTTTCCATAATTCACTCATCGAAACAATTGATCACTTTTCCGTACTTCGCATAGTTTTAATAGTGAAATCTCGTATTCTAACTTCCTATTCCATATGGATTCGACTACCCTCTCACCGGGGTAACTTTTATTACTTCGACAAACCCATGCACTTTCGGGCCCCCTGTCAAGGGGGAAGTTTCTCGATAGTCACAACCTTCGCTCTATCCACTTCAATCCCCTTCTGTGAAATTTTATGCCCGAGCACTATACCCTCATTGACCATAAAGTGGCATTTTTCCCAACTGAGTATTAAATTTGTCTCCTCGCACCTGCTCAGTACTCATTCAAGATTTCTGAGGCATAACTCAAATGAATCACCAAAGACTGAGAAATAGTCCATAAGTACTTCTATGATGTCCTCTACCATGTCTTCAAAAATTGGCAACATAAACCTCTGAAATGTTGCCATTGCATTGCATAACCCGGAAAGCATACGCCGGTAAGCAAATGTTCTATAAGGATAAGTGAAGGTGGTCTTCTCTTGATCTTCTGGAGCAATGGGAATCTGAAAGTATCCCGATAACCCATCTAAGAAACAGTAGTAAGAATGCCCTGCGAGTCATTCAAGCATCTGATCAATGAAAGGTAGGGGAAAATGATCTTTCCTCATGGTATCGTTTAGTTTCCTGTAGTCTATGCAAACCTTCCAACCTGTGACAGTCCTGGTAGGAACAAGTTCATTCTTTTCATTGGTGATAACCATCATTCCGCCTTTTTTAGGAACTACTTGTAGTGGACTCACCCATGGGGTAAATTATGCCTGCGTCAAGTAGCTTGATGACCTCATTCTTCACTACCTCCTTCATATTGGGATTAAGCCTTCGTTGCGGTATCGCTGTGGGTTTATGATTATCTTCCATGAGAATCTTGTGTGTACAGAAAGATGGGCTGATCCCTTTAATATCAGAGATTTTCCATGTAATTACCCTTTTCTGTTTCTTTAACACCCCCAGAAGTTTGGTCTTTTGCTCAATTGTCAAATTTGATGCAATAATGACTGGGAGCTTTGAATCCTCTTCCAGAAAAGCATACTCTAAGTGTTCAGGAAGTGGTTTCAACTAAAGTTCTAGGAGTTCTTCCATTGACCCCTTCCATAGTTTTCGAGATCATCACTCTCAACTCCTTCTTCTGATGAATTGCCACAATGCAAACCATCTTTCGACACCTGAACCTCGGTTTCAGCCAAATCTGAGTCACCCCATGGATATAATCCATCTCTTCTGAACCACTGACCCATATTTTATCAGTCTCTTCTTCAACTAGTTTCATTAACTCTGAGGGTTTATCTAAACTGCTTCTTGGTTCAACACTAATTGGGTCGAGTTGATAGTTTGGTAGGTATGACTCCATGTATTGCTCGAAGAAAGCCCAAATCTGTTGATGCTCTAGAGTTCTCGCAATATTGTTTCTTCCATTGATCTTTATCAAAATATAAGCTACCCAACCCCGGTGGTATGCTTGAGTAATAAGGATATGAATCCTGTGAAAAGCTGTAGTTAACACACTCATTAGTAAAAGCCATAATTATAAGAAGAGTAAAGAAGTATTTATAAGAATGAGAACCAGCATGTAGAAATTGAACAGATAGTAAGGAAAGAAAGCACAAGTAAGAAAGTGGAAAAAATATATACACAAACATGAAAACAAAAACAAGATAAGGAAAGAAAATAGAATAATGGCGAAATATATACAAGGATGGAAAATGCGAAACAAAACAATGGCAAAATCAACCAACTCCAAGTTTTTCGAGTATTTCTCATGGATCCCCGGCGACGGCGCCAAAAAACTTATTGCGGGTCCCACAAGTGCATCGGGTGGCCAAGTAATACCCCTTGCTCACACACGAGGTGGTGGTATTCCCAAGCGCCCGAGAATATACCCTTACTTCCTCTTTGTATGATTGTTTGGCCGGTCAATTCAAGTTTGGTGAAAAGAAAAGTGAAGACACAATTAAAATGCAAATGTAATGCTCTAAGGCGAAGGAGATAATCGGAGGGTAAAACAGTGCAAGGAAAGGGTCACGGATGAGGATTCCCAAGGGGGCTACTAAAGTGCAAGGCTTTCCTTAACTAGCATGCAAATATGGCGTTTGGAACAAGAAACCATAAATTAGACCAACCCGATGATCACGGAGATTGGTCCCTAATCGGGTACAAGTATCAAGTACGGAATTACTTCCACTCGAATCCTCGCACGATTGCAAAGAGAATGATAGGTTTCTCAAGCTATGGCCATGACACAATCAAGGTCAACCCTAACAAATGAAGGGTACAAATACCCGATGGTCACGGTGTATTCGTACATGAATCCCTACCAAGCTTGGTGAGCCTAATACTAGGGCAATGGTCATGCTTCTTAGCATTTTCCAAACATCGATATACCGAGTTCTCATGCATACCAAGCAATCAAAACACCAAACAAGGATCTCAAATAAGTCCCAAATGCATAAAACAAGTTAAACAAGCATTCTACACAAGTTCACCCCCAAGGTTCATGACACGACCCCTTGCGTGTATCCCGCAAGTGCACGGGTTTGTCGAAGTAATAAATTTACCTTGGTGAGAAGGTAGTCGAATCCACAGGGAATAGGGAGATAGAGTATAAGAATTCACTAATTAAGCTATGCGAAATATGGAAAACAATGGTGATATTAATGAATGAATGTATTTCAAAACAATAAACTAAATAGAAGGATGAAAGTAAGAAATGCAAATAGGAAAATCGAGAAGGACTTGCAATGAGTAAAAGGGGGGTATCCGGACAAGCTACCTCTAGGGTCTATGTTTCAAGTGCAAGACTATGATATTATACTCTCCTATTGATGTCAATTGAGTCGAGGAAATCCTAAGACTCACGGTCCCAAACCTAAGGACAACCGTGACTAACCCCAATGCTATGCTTTGGTATTAGGATTCACAACACCCTTCACTCTGTCACCTAGATGATTAAGCCCCAGGGGAGTCCATCTACCTAAACCTCACACTATATGGGATTGCATTATGCTCTAGGGATTCCTAGTGATTAAACCTGTTCCTACAACAATAGTTCTAACCCTTTGGTCCAGGTGAAAGAACCCTAGTCTAGATTAAGCCCCAGCATATAGGATTCACTACAACCCTTCACTCTATTACTTGCGCAATTAAGCCCTAGGGGAGTTTATCTACCTATTGCTTCACTCTATTTCGACCGCTATTAAATCAAGGAATCGGAGGTAGGGAGAAATCACATCGGAAGGGAAAGGGGTACATTGCTACCTCACAACTCTCCCTCCCAACCCTCTTTAGTCTTAAGTAGTCTAATCCTATAGGAGTTGTCACACCTCCAAAGGAAAACCTAGATTGCTCTCAACCCTAATGTCACGTTTAAGGGAAAACAATATCAAGAGATAATTAAGATTAAAACTCAATTTTATTCATCAACGATGGAAAGCATAATAATCAATGTCAAAGAAACATAAGAACCCTAAAGTTTACAAGTCCGAATACCCCACGAAGGGTTTAGCTCCTCATAGAGCTATACATGTTCATCAATGTGGAAAATAAAGCATAAAACATAGACATAGATGAAAACCCCCTCGAAGTTGGTGTGGCCGTGGTCTTGTGCAAACGTCGAACCTCGAAATCGATGCCGACGATGTGCTAGAACCTCCACGAAATCCTCTCCGAAACCCTAGCCGCACTCCAGAAAGTTGGGGAAAAGTTAGGTCGAAAGATCCTCCAAAAGGTTGCAAAAATCCCCTTTTATAATGTTGAATCGCGGCTTTAAAATTGGACTTATCGGGGGCTTCACACGGCCGTGTGGAATTTCCACACGCACGTGTGAAGCTTCTGTCTCGGCTGGAAAATTAATTTCACACGGCCGTGTGGAATTTCCACACGCCCGTGTGTCTTCACTGGATGGCTGAGATTGCAAAACACACGGCCGTGTGGAATTTCCACACGCCCGTGTGACTTCTCTGGAACACTAGTCTTCAGCTGAACAGGCTTGGTACTTTGCCGAAACGCCTCCCGGGTCCATTGTTCTTCATCGAGGCCATTACTTGGGCACACAAGCAACGGTAGGTCGCGCCAATTGCTTCAAGTCTTCTTCTTTCGCGAAATTCTCCTAAGTAACACGGATTGGACTTGTTGTGAATGTGACTGCCTTTGTGCCCCTCCAAAGGAGGTTGGCACACATCCACAAGTCCAAATACGTGCTTCGTTCCTTGCTTGGTCCGAGAACATCTCAACATTGGCAAGCGCGACCTAATTTCATTCTTCTTCTCCAATTAGGCTCCACAATACCTTCAATGCACAAGAGAACACAAATGCACACATTTAGTGATAAAATCTAATAAAAGGTATGCTTAATGTAAGATAATAATGCTTCGCGATACTATAACACAAGCACTTATCAGTTCACCTACATCCGGTGACCTTGGGGTTTTAGTTGCTCATGAATACAAAATACTCAAGGAAATACATGGAAACAACCAAATAATACACAGAGAACACTCCCTCAAAAGATAGAGGCCGAATGACGCTTCCAAAAATGCCACACAAAGAGTGGCTTCTCTTGTCAATCTTCCTCTCAAGTATAGATCAAGGAGGTGGATCTCGTCGTATGTCACTCTCCTCATAGTTCTCTCCCTGGAAATGGCCTCTAACAGCTGCTCCTAGCTTTGATTTGAAGGTGGTGGCAAGTAGGTCAAGAACTAGGGCTTCCTCCCCAAGAAAAAAAATGAGAATAAAACCCTTAAGAAGCTATCCTCGGGATGCCATGCGGCTGGCATATGGTCAGCATACGGGCACTGTAGCTCTCCAAATTTTGTGTAAGTTGCTGCAGTGGAGTGCTTGATAAGTGCTTGTGTTATAGTAACGCGAAGCGTTATTATCTTACAATGAGCATATCTTTTATCAGATTTTATCACTAAGTTGTGTGCATTTGTGTGCTTTTGTGCATTGTAGGTTTGTGGAGCTAATTTGAAGAAGAAGAACAAAGTTAGATTGTGTTTGCTGTTGTTGGGGAGTTTTCGGACCAAGCAAGGAACAAGGCACGAGCCTAGACTTGTGAGTATGTGCAAACCTCCTATGGAGGGGCACAAGGGCAGTCACATTCACAATAAGACTAACTCGTGTAGCTTATGAGAACTTCACCAATAAGAAGAATTGAAGCAATCGGCACGATCTACCATTGATTGTGTGCCCAATTCAATGGCCTCGATGAAGATCGGTGAATTCGGGAGCATTTTCAGCACTATAGCAAGTACTGCAGCAAAATACTGTAGCTAGTTACTGTTCACTGTCGGCCGAAAATCAGCATTTTAGCAACTTCACACGGGCGTGTGGAAATTCGACACGGTCGTGTGAAATCCCGATAAGGCCGATTTTAAAGCCGCGACTCAACATTATAAAAGCCCGTTTTGGAGACTTTTGACAGAGCTTTTTCCCAATCTTTGTCCCCAACTTCTGGAAAGCGCGGCTAGGGTTTCGGAGAGGACTTTGTGGAGGTTCGGAGCGCATCATCGGCATCGTCATTGACATCCGGCGCCCGCACAAGACCACGGCCACATCATATGGAAGGGGGTTTTCATCGATGCTTTCAATTTGTTTTCATCTTTATATTTTGATGGATTTGTATTGCTCCATGAGCAGCTAAACCCCTTGTGGGTATTCGGACTTGTAAACCCTAGGATTATTATGTTTCTTTGATATTGTTATTATGCTTTTCCATTATTGATGAATAAATTTGAGTTTCAATCTTAATTGCTTCTTGTAATTGTTTTCTCTTAGCCGTGACCCTAGGGTTGAGAACAATCTAGGTTATCCTTTGGAGGTGTGACAACTCCTATAGGGTTAGATTACTTAAGATTGAAGATGGTTGAGAGGGTGAGTCGTGAGGTAGCGGAACATCCCCTTTCCCCTCCGATGTGATTCTCCCTACCTCCTTGTTCCACGATTTCTTAGCGGTCGAGATAGAGTGAAGGGCTACGAGAGGAACTCCCCTAGGGCTTAGTTGCACGAGCAACAGAGTGAAGGGTTGAAGTGAATCCTAGTGCTGGGGCTTAATTGAGACTAGAGTTCTTCCACTTGGACAAAAGGGTTAGAACTATACATAAGAACAAGGTTTATCACTAGGAATCCCTAGAACTTAAAGCAATCCCACGTAGTCTTAGCCGTAGGAAGACGGACTCCCCTAGGGCTTAGTTGACAGGTCAACAAGAGTCAAGGGTTGTAGTGAAAACCTAATGCCGGGCATAGTATTAGGGTTAGTCACGATTGACCTTAGGTTTTCGACCGTGTGTTTAACGATATCCTCGACTCAATTAACATCAATAGGGAAGTATAATAGCATTGTCTTGCACTAGAAGTATAAGTCCTAGGGGTAGCTTGTCCAGCTGCACAACTTCACTCATTGCTTGTCCTTCTCTATTTACTCCTATTTGCACTCACCAGGGTAAAATTATTACTTCGACAAGCCGGTGTACTTGCGGGATACACGCAAAGGGTCGTGTTAGTGTTACAGTAAAATGCTACAGTAAATACTATAGTGCTACTGCTATAGGGTTGTATACGGCCATTTATGCACCTGTATGAGTGGCCACATGGACTTCAAGACTTAGCTGTTTCTCCAAGTTCTCGTGCTACACGGATGCTACAGTACTGCTATAGTACCAAGGGCTCAAAAATGGTCTTTTCCCTTCCGAATTCTTCTAAAATCTCGTTATCGAGCTCCCCACGGTATCTTTTGTGCCTGTAACATGAAATAAACCAATTTAGACCGAAAACGGGCATCCACACATATAGAAATACTCGATTTATACGCAAACATACATAAATAATACGTATAATTAGGCGTTTATCAGTGGATTGTGCTAACATTGTTGTTTGTGGTGCTTTGGCAAGGAGGAGACGTGTTGGCTCGAGGCAAGGGATTAGCTGAGGATTTGCTTACGAGGGAGACAAATATCCAATTCTATTAGTGGGAATACTAAACATAGCTTCATTAGAAGAATGCCTATAGGTCGATATAACAACAAATATATATATATATATATTGATAAGTGTCTAAATGTATATGTTTTAATATATGTATTTTGTACACTTAGCATGTATTTTGTTAAGAATTGATGCCCGTTTTGTGCTTAATCGACTATCATTTATGTTGTAGGACACGGGGGAGCCATGAGGAGCACGAGAATGCAATTTGGGCGAAAAAGGATGAAATTCAGGCGTCGCAGCACTGTAGCTGGAGCACTATAGTGTATTTACTGTAGCAGTTGCTGTTGCACCTGAGGAGTTTTGGGCTAGAAATGATGGAAGTGCATAAGAGTGAACAGTGCATCATCCGGGGCCGTATAAGGGGCCGTGAGCATCAAAAGACAGTGATTTTGTACTAAGGTTCACGGCCCCCTATCCACCCCAGGATCCATCTATCCACCCCCGGATACACCCCCACATGAGACAAGTTTTGCCTTGTCTTTGCCTACCTATCCACCCCGGGATCCATCTATCCACCCCGGGATACTGCGGGAATATATATAGATGTTTTTAGGGCACACAAGGGGACTTTTCCTTGGCCTTTTGGGCCGCCGCCACCACTTCATCTTGATGCTTTCCGGCCACCTTTCGGCGGGGATCCAAGTGGGAAACAAGCACACATCATCACCAAGAGGGAGAGGAGCAAAGGAGAAGGAGTTGGAGTGAAGATCTAAGCCACCATTGACAAACCTTTGAAGCTTCATCCATTCAAGGGGATCAAGACCTAGAGGGAGTTTTCATTGCTTCTTTTATGTTTCTTTCTTCCTTGTATGTTGTTTAAGTGTCCCTTATCATGAGGGATTGACTTATGGTTGTGTTTGGATTTGGATGAACCCTAGGGTTTATCTTGTGTATGAACTTTGGATTGTTGCTTTTAATCTAGTTTCATGGTTGTTTAAGGTTCAATCTTTCATGCTTTCATGTCTAGAATTACATCCATGGAGAAATCCGTAATTCATTTATGAGTTGTGCACGTAGACGTGACCTACTCACGCACACTAGATCTAGGAGAGATTGAAAGGGGATTCTTGAGCCGACATTACCGAGAAATTGGGTGTTGGTAGCCCTCCATTGCTAGGTTTTAGCCGAAGGATAGTAGGTTTACTCCTATTTGAGATTTCGTTGAACTCATTGCGATCGTAGATGTGTTAGTCTGGAAGAAATTCCGATTGACACTCGTATGGGATTAGGGGTTAGTCGCCGAGAGATCGGGCTAATCTACTCTCAAAGTCTCTAGGTCTCAACTATCATCATTGCATCTCTAGATCATCCTAGTTCGGGCCTTAACAACAACCCTAGGTGGATTCCTTGTCCAAACACTCCCTTCTCATGCTTGTTACTCCCTTGTTTGTTCACATCCGTGTGCTAGTTACCAGGCCATAGGATTAGTTTAGGTTAGTTAGTTAGTTTTATTTTATTCCCACTTTTATCAAATTGTAGGCTAGGAAATAGATGAAGAGTGAGTAATAATACTTCCTTGGCCCCGTGGAATACGACCCCTGTGTCACTCACAGGGTATTACTTGGCGATCACGTACACTTGCGGGGAAGTTATCATATATATATATATACATTTATATCATGTTTTAAGTATAGTTTTATTGATTTATACTTGTTTGGCATGTTGATGAATGATGGTTGGTAGTGAGAAGATCTTGAATGTTCATTTGGAATTTCAGTTTGTTATTGCCCGATTTGTGATTAGTAAGCTTCAATGAGTTTGTGACATACTTGTTTTGTGTGAAACTTGTTAGTGAGAAAATCATTGGTTTTGTGAAATATAAGGCTTCAAACTCATTTTGAATTGTTGAGAGGTTTTCCCATGTTGATTTTTGTGTTGGGATTTGTTTATCGCTTTGTGTTTAAAGCTTGAGCTCCATTTATGCTTATTGTTGGGTTTGTGTGGTGATGCCCTACTATGGTAGGTGGTCCCCACGGCCATCCAATTGAGGTGGCGTGGTAGACCAAATTAATTACTACGAGGGCCGGTTCAGGTGGGAGCGAAGAACCTTGATTGGACACTCACTGACAAGCTGGAGTTACCAACCTGTGAGCCAATCGGTCAACGTCAAGCGCATGAGTATCTTGATGGCCCTAAACCTAGCCATGGCCACGGCGAAGGATAAGGGATGCTTTTAGACCACTTTATGCTGGGTGAGTGCTGGGTAATAATTTTATACTGTGTTTGAGATTTATTTCCATCGAGTTACTTGCCTTGGGTTATCTTAAACTTGTTGTAAAGGGAAGAAGCCCAACTATCGCTCCTAGGAGGATAGTCTCCCACAAGTTTGACTTGACGCGAGAGTTGAGTATTATCAAGCCAGTGTTTCTTGCATTTGATTGGTGAGTTAACCTGTTCTATTTTCTTTTGTTGCCACCTTGAATTTGTGGTGAGGGAGCGAATCCCAGCTGTTGCTCTTCGGGTGGCAGTCTCCCATAAATTCGATTTGGCATTATTTATTTTGAAATCCACATTACTTATCTGCTTTTCCTGATGTTTTGGAATTATTTAGAGTTTTATAAGTTGCAATGGATGATCGGTTAGATGTTTTACTCGTCATTTATATTTTGAACCCGATGTTCAGAATATTAGCAGATTTGAAGTTGTTAAAATCTTGTTGATGTAAAAAGGGTTCTTAACTCTATCTTTTTATTGTACTATATTAAGGTTGCTATGATATGCAATTAAGTTCTAAGTGTTTATCTTGGTTTTGGTAAAGTATTTATTTTGGTGTATTATTACTTTTATCTTTGTTATTAGTGTTTTCTGGTGGGCTTATGCTAATCTCCTCTCACTTAATAATGATAATTGCTCATTCCTCTTTCTTTCTCCTAGACTATTGCAGGTACTTGGTGAGGAGGTGTAGCAGTGTGCTGGGCATTTGTCGTGGTTTTCCCTTCTTTATTTTTCTCTCAGTCTATGTATGTTATTGTTTGTCATGAACATGTTGTTGGGCATATGGATCCACTAGTGTGTAGTAAACTTTGTTGCATGTGTTTGTATCTATTCAACTTTTTAAACCTTGTGTATTAACACTTGTTATTGTTGTTATAGTTTCCCTATGCATTTGTGACCTTCTCTAATGTTGTTTATCATTGTTGTGGTTGTTGCTTCTGCTACGTATCACTCTGTCTCTCCCATGTGTCTTTGTGTTAAATATTATGGATTCTAGGTTATTGTTCAGTCTTGCAACATCCCGAGGGCGGAGTGGCGCTGTATCCTTCCTCGGGATTATCACGGCGGTTGTCGCATCCCATGGGCCCATGGGTCGGGGCGTGACAAGAACTGTAGAAAAGTATGCAGCAAATCACTGTAGTAATGTAGCAAAAACACTGTTAATGTGACCACGTGAAATTTCCACACTGTTGTGTGGGCATTTCTACGGCCCACACGGGCACGTGAAAACTCACATGGTCGAGTGGAGGCACATGACAAACATTGGTTTTTGACTATAAATAGCCTGTTTGCCCTATTCTTTAGCGACTTTTTGCTAATGTTTGAAGAACAAAGTGGTTAGGGTTTGGAGAGGAGGTCTTTAGAAAATTTGGGGTGCATTCTTAACCAACTTTGATAGATTCTTTCTCTGTCAAAGCACCAAGGGAGCCACCGGTGACCTAGCTTTAGAGAGGAATCCTTCAAAATGTTGAACAACCAATCAAGGCCATCATCATGAATTCACTTCATATTCCCTAGGATTTATGTAACCATCTTTGGTGTAACATGTGAAATTGGGAGATTTCTGCGAAAGGATCTTGTAAGTGATTAGGGGTCCTTAACCTAGAAGTAGGGTTAGATCTATCTTTTGGAATCGGATGTTCTTTTGGGAATTCATAGATTCTAGTGTGGTCATATGTGGTGTGAGGTATTGAGATTGACCGATTTCTCCACTAGGACCGCATTTGGGACTAGTATCAGTGGCTTGGAGAGAGGGACAAATTATATCTTGGATTTCCTCAACTCATTTAACTCTGTTTAGAAATACTTGTAAGTCTTGCACTTCATGCTAGATCCTAGGGGGAGCATTGCCCGGGTACCTCATCTTTATTGATTGAGACTTCCCTTACTCTTACTCTTCATTCCTTGCTTGAGCCATTCATATTCTCGCAATTAATCATTTCACCATATTCTTGATTCTGACTAGATAATAGAGAAATAGTTACTACTAATACTTCCATTCCATGTTGATTCAACTACCCTACTCACTTGGTATTTTATTACTTTGACATCCGTGCGCTTGGGTACATGCATGTAAGACGTGTGTCATTAGGATTCGAAATTGAACTAGAAGCCATACCTTGTTCAAGCTCCTTCACAAAACTCAATCCAACACCAAGCTCCTCAAGCCAAAGCTTTAATACCATTATATATTTCCAGTAGATGAAGAACTATCAAGTTCAAGTATCAATCTGATACAAATACCACAGGAAAACACAACCAGAGAAGAAACAAAAATAGTTAAAACACCATCAGTCTACACATCACTTTTCTCACAAAGAAAAACACTTAGTCAAGCATTACAAAGCAAGGAAATATATATATAAAGTAGAAACACTGAAAATACCGCACTACCCTCCACTGAACACAGACCATCCATCAACTTGCCTTGAACTAACACTACAATTCATGATCTAACCAACCAGATCTTCTTACTCTCTCAAACAAAATCATCTAAATATAAATTCAATAACCAAAGCGATACATGTACCTTCTTTCAATAATACTGACTCTTGAGATATTAGCATGTCAATGGCATTGTTTCTCTCTGATTGGAACTTTAGATGGAACTCTAATAGCGGTGAGTGATAGATGACGCCTTAAATGGATGGTGGATCTTATGTTGCTGTGGAGGAGTTAAAACAAGGACCAAGCTTTCTCATTAATGGTGATGGCATAAGAGAGCCAATAGCCATGGAGAAAACAACAAGATCGCTAGAGAACTGAGGCCTCCCTTTTCCATATCGCAGAGAAGCAATGTAGCGCCAGTAACGGCGGTAGCGGCTGGGCGATGGAGACCACACCATACCTGCAAGAATTCAACAAGAAAAACAATCAAATCCATTACAAAGCAGTTCTGCAGGAATCCACACAGCCATGTGGAAATTCCACACGGCCGTGTGGATCTTCGAGCGGACAGAGCCCCAAGGCCGTGGGGGCTAAAAATCCATTTTTACAATCGAATTCATTCGAATTTCTTTCTAAACATGTTCACATACATTCCAATCATTCAGAATAAATGAAATAACCAAAAAGAACGAATTGAATTGAGATTTAATGAAGAAAAAGGGATAGAAGTTCTTAGCGATGGTGTGGATGAAGAAATACTTAAAATCGGCCAGGAAACTCCAAATAAAACCTCAAAAACACTCAGAGAGGATCAGCGAAGTGAAAGAGAGGGTCAGAGAGTAGTTTGGAGTGGAAAAATCAAGAGGCACGAATGAAAACCAAAAGAAAATCGTGGCTTTTGAAGTTATGGGAATTCACACGGCCATGTGGAAATTCCACACGGCCGTGTACCTCTACAATTAGGTTCACAGGGGCCGGTACACGCCCCTGTGTGCACTCTGGTTGCTCTCTGGACTACCCTACAAAGCTGTGTGAGAACCCCACACGGCCGTGTGCCTTCACAGTGAAGCTCACAGGGGCGCCCATACGCCCCTGTGTGCTCTCAGGAAAACTCTAAGGTCTCTGAAAATTTTCACACGGCCGTGTGGAAATTCCAAACGGCCGTGTGCCCAACTTGGCCAAGAACACAAGGCCGACCACAGGGGCACCCACACGCCCCTATGGTTTCTCTAGCTCAACCCAAGAAACTCTCAATGTTCCACACAACCGCGTGACAACGCCATACGTCTGTGTGCCATTCACAAACTCTCCAATAGGGGCAGCCACACGCTCCTGTGTTTTCTCGGGATGGAAAGGGACTCTCTGCAGAATTTCACACGGCCGTGTGAAACATCCACACGGCTGTGTGCCTTAAGACATGGGCACTCATAGGGGCACCCACACAACCCCTGTGACGCTCAAGAATGAAAGTCCAAGTTCTGCAAGATTTCACACGTGTGCCCCTTCTGAGGTTTTTCACAGGGGTAAAGTCACGCCCCTGTGCCCTCTCTGGTTGAGTCCTAATTGGTAACACACATCCGTGTGGAAATTCCACACGGCTGTGTGTTTTCTCTGGTTTACTTAGAAAAATTTACAGAGTCTACAGAAAAATTCAGAAACATCAGTACAATAACTAGAGCCTGTAAATACCATAAAAACATGACTAGATACCATGGAAAACATGCTCAACCGATTCAAACTTTGTCAATTATTGTTTAGGCACATGAAAACATCAACAATCCACAATAAAATTGCAGCACATGCATTAAAAATTCATGACACCAAAACTAAGACTCTTATTCATGCTAGAACTAAACTAGATCCTAGAAAAGCTGTAAAACCTTGGGTTGCCTCCCAAGAAGTGCTTGTTTAACGTCACTTAGCTTGACGTACCTGTTTAAGCTCATGGGGGCTCATGAATGGATGTTGCCCTTTTTCCTACCACCTGAAAACATGCATGCCATAGCTTTTGTAGTCTAGAGGGAGAATTAGCGATTTTGTTACCACACAAGGGTGAAACACCCTAACTCCATGCTTGCTCATCCCCATTGACCTTGGGGCTTTTCATGTGGCGCTTCTTCGCTCTCTTTATCTTCCTTCTCATTTTCTTCATGGGTCTCGGTTCCGGCTTGACTTCCTTCTCGACTAGCCCAAGTGATAGTACTTCTTCCTCGATCTCCACATATTGGTCCGGCCAACCTTCATATGGATCCGGGTTCATCATTTCCTACACATAATCATCTATTAGTTCATCGGTGGTGTCAAGAAAATATAAAGTATCATCAAAGTCAAGAGAGTGTCTCATGGCTTCGGCGAGGCGGTATGTAAGCTTGTCATCTCCAACTTGCAATGTGAGCTCTCCACCGTCCATGTCAATAAGAGCCTTGGAAGTGTGCAAGAAGGACCTTCCAAGGATCAATGGCACCTTGACATCCTCATCGATGTCTAACACCCAGAAATCAATAGAAAATATGTACTTATCCACTTTCACCAACACATCTTCCACAATCCCCCTCGGATGCCTCACCGATTGGTCCGCAATTTGAAGTGTCATCCGAGTTGTTCTAGGCTCGTCCAAGCCTAGCTTTCGGAAGAAAGTATAGGGCATGACATTAATGCTTGCCTCAGAATCGGCCAATGCCATTTCTTCACCCAAGTTGCCAATGTTGCAAGGTATAATAAAACTTCCAGGATCTTTTCTCTTACTCGGCATGTTCTTTTGCAATACGGCCGAGCAATTGGCATCAAGAACTACAGCTGCACTCTCCTCCAATTTCCTCTTGTTGGTCAAGAGGTCCTTCAAGAACTTCGCGTACTTGGGCAATTTGGCCAATGCTTCCGTGAATGGTATGTTGATGTGCAACTGTTTGAAAATACCATGAAATTTCTTGTATTGCTCATTGTCTTGGTCATTCTTCAATCATGAATGATAGGGGATCCTCGGCTTGTAGGGCGGGGGTGCCGCCTCCTTTTCCTTTGTTGCTTCATCCTCTACCTCCATGACCTCGGATACTACCTTTGTCTTCTCTAGAGGGAGATTTCTCTTAACCTTTTTTCCACTTCTCAAGGTGATTGCCTTCAATTGTTCCCTCAGATTGGTCTCCGTATTACTAGGCAAACTACCTTGAGGTCACTTGGCCAATGTCTTTACAATTTGCCCCACTTGATTCTCCAAATTGTGTAAGGAGGTGGTGTGATTGCGAAGTGTATCTTCCACCGACTGAAATCTAGCATCAAATGAAGAAACAAACGTCGTGAGGGCTCTCTCAAGATTGGTCATCTTCCCCTCTAGCCTGGTCACTCGGCTTTCTAAGTTCGGTTCTTGTTGACCTTGAAATCCTGGTGGTGTACTATTCTTTTGTTGGGACTGCCCTTGATTGCTCCATGAGAAATTTTGGTGGTTCTTTCACCCCGGGTTGTAGGTTCCACTGTACGGGTTGCCTTGGCCTTGTCCTCTATATGCATTGCCAACAAAGTTGACCTGTTACACCGCACTAGTGCCCCCAATAGCAATAGGGCAATTATTCAAAGAGTGACCTCCTCCACAACCGCAACTCTTTGTGAAGCTAGAGCATCTAGCTTCTTACTCAATGATTCCACCTGTGCTGCCAATGATGTAACTGTGTCTATTTCATGAATTATGGCCACCTTCTTTCAGTCTCGTGTGTTCCACTGATAGCTATTCATAGCCATCTCTTCAATAAGGTGCCGGGCTTCACTGGGAGTCTTGCTTCCTAGAGTTCCTCCTGCCGCTACATCTAAGAGTTGCTTGGTACTTAGATTCAACCCATTATAAAACGTATGAATGATCATCCACTCGAGGAATCCATGTTGCGGGCATTTTCGAAGGAGCTCCTTGAACCTATCCCATGTCTCGAATAGAGACTCCAATTCCTTTTGCATGAAGGATGAAATCTCATTCCTGAGCCTCGATGATTTTCTCGGAGATAAGTATCTAGCCAAGAATGCCTCGGCCATCTCCTCCCCAGTAGTGATAGATGCTCTTGGTAAATGAATGAAGCCAATGTCTTGCTTTTCCCTTCAATGAAAATGGGAAGGCTCTCAAATGAATCGCGTCGTCCGTCACTGCATTAATCTTCAACATATCACACACTTCAATGAAGTTCTCTATGTGGTTGTTGGGATCTTTATCGGCCAACCGATTAAATTGTACGGACTGTTGCAATATTTGAATGAACGACGGCTTTAACTCAAAATTCATTGCTGTGATTGGGGGCCTCACAATGCTCGATTGGGTCACCATAACTGCGGGTCTAGCAAAATCGGACAATATCCTCTGTTGTTCATTCTGTTCTGCCATTGCTTCTGACCCTTCTGTATTCAATATTGACTTGATTTGAAGATTCTTGTACAGGTTATTTTCCCTTACGATGTGTTCTTCTACCAATTTCTGGGTCTTCATCAACAAGAATCGAAGGGTTCCCATGGGTTATAACCTGGACCCGAAAACAAGAAAAGAAAACAAATAAGAATGATGATAGATAAAGAAAGTGTGAAATAGAAAATGAAGTGAATAGTTAAAGTAGCAATGACAAATATCTAAAATACGCCTATTCCTAAGCAACGGCGCCAAAAACTTGAAACGACCCCTTGCGTGTATCCCGCAAGTGCACGGGCTCGATGAAGTAATAATATTATCCTGGTGAGTGGGTAGTCATATCCACAGGCAATAGGGATTTAAGACACAAGATTTCACTATTTAGCTAAGCGGTGTACGGTGAGTGTGAAGAGAATCAATGAGTAAGTGTGAAAGCAAATATAAAGAAAAAAGAAATAAAATAGAAGTATGGAAGGTAAGAGAGCGCAAGTAGGAGTAAATAGAGAAGCACAATCGGTGAGTGAAGTTGGGTACCCAGACAAACTACCCCTAGGACTTATGCTTCTAGTGCAAGACAATCCTATTATACTCTCCTATTGATGTTAATTTAGTCGAGGAAATCCTTAAACACACTGTATTAGGTTTCATTACGACCCTTGACTCTTGTTGACCTGTCAACTAAGCCCTAGGGGAGTTCGTCTTCCTAAGCCTCACACTGTGTGGAATTGCTTTACGTCCTAAGGATTCCTAGTGATAAACCCTGTTCCTATATATAGCTCTAACCCTTTGGTCCAGGTGAAAGAACCCTAGTCTAAATTAAGCCCCAGCACTAAGATTCACTTCAACCCTTCACTCTGTTGCTCGCGCAACTAAGCCCCAGGGGAGTTTATCTCCTAGCACTTCACTCTATCTCAACCGTTAAGAAATCATGGAACACGGAGGTAGGGAGAATCACACCGGAGGGGAAAGGGGGTGTTTCGCTACCTCACGACTCACCCTCTTAACCATCTCCAATCCTAAGTAGTCTAACCCTATAGGAGTTGTCACACCTCCAAAGGATAACCAAGATTGTTCTCAACCCTAGTGTCATGGCTAAGGGAAAACAATTACAAGATTGCAATTAAGATTGAAACTCAATTTTATTCATCAATAATGGAAAAGCATAATAACAATGTCAAAGAAACATAATAATCCCAGGGTTTACAAGTCCGAATACCCACAAGGGGTTTAGCTCCTCATGGAGCTATACAAATCCATCAAAATATAAAAATGAAACCAAATTGAAAGCATAGATGAAAACACCCTTGCATATGGTGTGGCTGTGGTCTTGTGTGGCCGCCGGATGTCGATAACGATGTCGATGACGCGCTTTGATCCTCCACAAAGTCCACTCTAAACCCTAGCGGCAACCCTCTAGAAGTTGGGAGAAAAGATTGGCAAAAAGATGTGTAAAAAGTCTCCAAAACGGGCTTTTATAACGTTGAGTCGTGGCTAAAAATCACCTGAATCAGGATTTCACACGGCCGTGTGGAATTTCCACACTCCCGTGTGAAGTCTCTGTTTTGCTAAATTTCGGCAGATAGTGAACAGTAACTTGCTACAGTGCTTTTGCCGATACGCTCCCGAATTCGTTATTCGCTTCAAATCTCCTTATTGGTGAAGTTCTCCTAAGCTACACAAGTTAGACTTATTGTGAGTGTACTGCTCTTGTGCCCCTCCAAAGGAGGTTGGCATACACTCACAAGTCTAGGCTCGTGCCTTGTTACTTGCTTGGTCCGCAAACTCCCCAACAACGGCAAACACAATCTAGCATTGTTCTTCTTCCTCAAATTAGCTCCACAAACCTACAATGCACAAAAGCACACGAATGCACACAATTTAATGATAAAATCTGATAAAAGAGATGCTCATTGTAAGATAATAATGCTTCGTGTTACTATAACACAAGCACTTATCATTGATACTTTCCACAAGATCAGTAAGTGCCTTCTTATTGACAAGTCCCCCAATTGTGCATGGAACAATGAACCAATCAGGGTCCTTCTCTTTCAGGGGTAGCTTACTACAAATTAAAGCTGAATATTCCTCACTAAGTGTAACCAAAGACACTTATTCAAATTTCTTTTTCTTCGTGAGTAATTCTTTAGAAATTTGGCATATCTTGGAATTTGAGCAAGAGCCTTAACAAATGGAACATTGATGTCTAATGACTTGAACATGTCAAGCAACTTTTTGTATTGCTCATCTCGCTTATCTCTCTTAATTTTTACAGGATAAGGGAGCTTTGGTTGATATTCTAACACTGGGTCTTTCTCCTTACTCGGCTCCTTAGCATTTTCTTCTTCATTCTGGGCCTCCAAATTCACAACTACAGTGGGGTTTGCTTGATCCTCCTTGGGCACCTATTCTATATGGTTCGGAAGGTGCTTTACACTTCTCAATTGCCCACCCTTTAGAGATTCCCTAGGGTTCACCACTGTGTTGCTTGGCAGTGACCCGGGCAACCTTTCTTCCAGCAACTTGGACATTTGGGCCATTTGGTGCTCCAAATTCCTCACTTTTGCATTCGTGTTCCTAATCATCTCCTTATTACTAGCGAAATGGGATTTCTTGCTCTTGATAAAATTCGCCATCATGCTAGTGAGGTCGGGAGTTGGTTTTGAAGATGATGAGGAGGCTGGCTGATGTGCTTGCGGCGGAGGAAGAACATGATGTCGTTGTGGTGCTCCTTGTCCTTGTCCGGACTGACTCCACAAAAAGTTAGGATGGTTCCTCTATCCCGGGTTGTAGGTGTTGTTGTATGGGTTATTTTGGAATCGGCGGTTCTGTCCCATATAATCAACTTGCTCCATTTGCCCTACACCCGAATCGGTTGATGAAGGACAAATGATCTCACCAGAAGGACCCCAACTCCTACAAGAGGGCCCAGAACTAGAGGAAGGCATGTGCATGGCATCAAGTTGCTTGGCAATCACCTCAACCTGTACCGCAAGTGTGGTAACAGCATCCACTTGATAAATACCGGCGGTTCACACCGGCTTGAGACATTCGACACTCCATTGGTAGCCATTGTTCGACATCTCCTTAATAAGAGTGAAGGTGTGATAAGTGCTTGTGTTAATAGTATCGCGAAGCGCTATTATCTTACATTAAGCATACCTTTTATCAGGTTTTATCACTAAATGTGTGCATTTGTGTTCTCTTGTGCATTGAAGGTATTGTGGAGCCTATTTGGAGAAGAAGAATGAAATTAGGTCGCGTTCGCCAATGTTGGGATGTTCTCGGACCAAGCAAGGAACGAAGCACGTATTTGGACTTGTGGATGTGTGCCAACCTCTTTTGGAGGGGCACAAAGGCAGTCACATTCACAACAAGTCCAATCCGTGTTACTTAGGAGAATCTCGCGAAAGAAGAAGACTTGAAGCAATCGGCGCGACCTACCGTTGCTTGTGTGCCCAAGTAATGGTCTCGATGAAGAACAATGGACCCGGGAGGCGTTTCGGCAAGTTACCAAGCCTGTTCAGCTGAAGATTAGTGTTCCAGAGAAGTCACACGGGCGTGTGGAAAGTCCACACGGCCGTGTGAGCCATTTTCCAGCCAGACAGAGAAGTCACACGGGCGTGTGGAAATTCCACACGGCCGTGTGTTTTGCGATTTCAGCCATCCAGTGAAGACACACGGGCGTGTGGAAATTCCACACGGCCGTGTGAAATTAATTTTTCAGCCGAGACAGAAGCTTCACACGGGCGTGTGGAAATTCCACACGGCCGTGTGAAGCCCCCGATAAGTCCAATTTTAAAGCCGCGATTCAACTATATAAAAGGGGATTTTTGCAACCTTTTGAGAAATCTTTGGACCTATCTTTTCCCCAACTTTCTGGAGCGCGGCTAGGGTTTCGGAGAGGATTTCGTGGAGGTTCTAGCGCGTCGTCGGCATCGATTTCGAGGTTCGACGTTTGCACAAGACCATGGCCACACCAATTCGAGGGGGTTTTTCATTGATGTCTATGTTTTATGCTTTATTTCTCACGTTGATGAACATGTATAACTCTATGAGGAGCTAAACCCCTCGTGGGGTATTCAGACTTGTAAACTTTAGGGTTTCTTATGTTTCTTTGACATTGATTATTATGCTTTCCATCGTTGATGAATAAAATTGAGTTTTTAATCTTGATTATCCTTTCATATTGTTTTCCCTTAAACGTGACATTAGGGTTGAGAGCAATCTAGGCTTTCCTTTGGAGGTGTGACAACTCCTATAGGATTAGACTACTCAAGATTAGAGAGGGTTGAGAGGGAGAGTTGTGAGCTAGCAATGTACCCCTTTCCCCTTCGATGTGATTTCTCCCTACCTCCGATTCCTTGATTTAATAGCTGTCGAAATAGAGTGAAGCAATAGGTAGATAAACTCCCCTAGGGCTTAGTTACGCAAGTAATAGGGTGGAGGGTTGTAGTGAATCCTATTTGCTGGGGCTCAATCTAGACTAGGGTTCTTCCACCTGGACCAAAGGGTTAGAATTACGTATAGGAACAGGTTTAATCACTAGGAATCCCTAGAGCATAATGCAACTCCACATAGTGTGAGGTTTAGGCAGATGGACTCCCCTGGGGCTTAGTCATCTAGGTGACAGAGTGAAGGGTGTTGTGAATCCTAACACCGGGCATAGTGTTGGAGTTAGTCACGGTTGTCCTTAGGTTTGGGACCGTGAGTCTTAGGATATCCTCGACTCAATTGACATCAATAGGAGAGTATAATATCATAGTCTTGCACTTGAAACATAGACCCTAGAGGTAGCTTGTCCGGATACCCTCTTTTATTCATTGTTAGTCCTTCTCGATTTTCCTACTTGCACTTCTTTCTTCCATCTCTCTACTTAGTTTATTGCTTTGCATTATTTTCACTCATCAATCTTATTATCGTTCTTCGTATTCTGCATAGCTTAACTAGTGAAACCTTATATTCTATCTCCCTATTCCCTGTGGATTCGACTACCTTCTCACCAAGGTAAATTTATTACTTCGACAAACCCGTGCACTTGCGGGATACACGCAAGGGGTCGTGTCAAGTTTTTGGCGCCGTTGCCGGGGAATAGGCGTTTTAGATATTTGTTTTTCACTATTTTAGCTATTCACTTCGCATTCTATTTCATATTTTCTTTACCTATCATTGTTCTTATTTTTCTTTTCTTTGTTTTCGGCTCCAGGTTATGACCCGTGGGAACCCTTCAATACTTGTTGAAGGAGACCCAGACATTGGAAGAAGAACACATCGTAAAGGGAAAGAACCTGCACAAGAAGCATCAAATCAAGCCGATATTGAGACAGAAGGGTCAGAGACAATGGCAGAACAGAACGAGCAGCAGCGAACGTTGTCTGATTTTGCTAGACCCGCAGTTATGGGGACCCAATCAAGCATCGTGAGGCCCCCAATTACAGCAATGAATTTCGAATTGAAGCCGTCGTTCATTCAGATGTTGCAACAGTCCGCACAGTTTAATGGGTTAGCCGATGAAGACCCTAATAGTCACATAGAAAATTTCTTGGAAGTGTGTGACATGTTGAAGATAAATGGAGTGACGGACGATGCAATTCGATTGAGAGCCTTCCCATTTTCATTGAAAGGAAAAGCAAGGCATTGGTTGCACTCATTACCTAGAGCCTCCATTACTACGTGGGAGGAAATGGCCGAGGCATTCTTGGCTAGATACTTTCCACCGGGGAAATCTGCAAGACTCCGGAATGAGATATCTTCCTTTGTACAGATGGAATTGGAGTCTCTATTCGAGACATGGGACAGGTTCAAAGAGCTCCTTCGCAAATGTCTGCAACATGGATTTCCCGAGTGGATGATTATTCACACATTTTACAACGGGTTGAATCCGAGTACAAAGCAACTCTTAGATGCGGCGGCCGGAGGGACTCTTGGAAGCAAGACTCCCGGTGAAGCTCGGCACCTTGTAGAGGAGATGGCTATGAATAGCTATCAATGGAACTCAAGGGATAGGAAAAAGGTTGCCGGAATTCATGAGGTTGATGCGGTTACATCGTTGGCAGCACAAGTGGAATCGTTGAGTAAGAAGCTAGATGCTCTCGCTTCGCCAAGAGTTGCGGCCATCACTACTTGTAACGGTTGTGGGGGAGGACATGCTTCAAGCGATTGTCCTATTGCTATTGGAGGCACTAGTGCGGTAGAACAGGCCGATTTTGTGGGGAATTCATATCGAGGACAAGGCCAAGGCAACCCGTATAGTGGTACATACAATCCGGGATGGAAGAACCATCCGAACTTCTCTTGGAGCAATCAAGGACAGTCACAACAGAACAAAAATAGTGCACCACCGGGATTTCAAAGTCAACAAGCTCCGAATTTAGAAAGCCGAGTGACCGGGTTGGAGGGAAAGATGACTGACCTAGAGAGAGCCCTCACACGGTTCGTTTCTTCTTCGGACGCAAGGTTCCAATCGGTGGAAGCTACTCTTCGTAATCACACCGCATCCCTACACAACTTGGAGAACCAAGTAGGGCAAACTGCGAAGACTTTGGCAGAGAGACCTCAAGGTAGTTTGCCTAGCAATACGGAGACCAACCCAAGAGAACAACTAAAGGCAATTACCTTGAGAAGTGGTAAGGAGGTTGAGGGACATCTCCCTCTTGAGAAGACTAAGGACTCACCCGAAGTCGTGGAAATAGAGGATGGAGCGCCAAAGGAGAAAGAGGTGGCACCCCCACCTTACAAGCCGCGAATTCCCTATCCTTCACGATTGAAGAATGACCAAGACAATGAGCAATATAAGAAATTTCTGGGTGTCTTCAAGCAATTGCACATCAACATTCCATTCGCGGAAGCATTAGCCCAAATGCCCAAGTACGCGAAGTTCTTAAAAGACCTCTTGACCAATAAGAGGAAGTTAGAGGAAAGTGCATCCGTCATCCTCGATGCAAACTGTTCGGCAGTGCTACAGAAGAATTTGCCAAGCAAGAGGAAGGACCCCGGAAGTTTTATCATACCGTGCAACATTGGTGATATGGGTGAGGAGATGGCACTAGCCGACTCGGGGGCAAGCATCAATGTCATGCCCTACACGTTCTTCCAAAAGCTAGGCTTGGGCGAGCCTAGACTTACCCGGATGACACTTCAGCTTGCGGATAGATCGGTGAGGCATCCGAGGGGTATTGTTGAAGATGTGTTGGTGAAAGTGGATAAGTACATTTTCCCGGTCGACTTTGTAGTGCTCGATGTAGACGAGGATGTCGAGGTGCCGCTGATCCTTGGGAGGCCGTTCTTGCGCACTTCCAAAGCTTTGATAGACATGGACGGTGGAGAGCTCACACTTAGGGTTGGGGACGACAAGCTCACTTACCGCCTCGCCGAAGCCATGCGACATTCTCTTGATTTTGATGATGCTCTATATTATCTTGATGTCACTGATGATTGCATTGATGAATATATGCAGGATATGTTTAACCCGGATCCATATGAAGGGTGGCCGGACCAAGACATGGAGACTGAAGAGGAAGAAGTGCTCGCGCTTGTTTCAGTTGAAACAGACATCAAGAAGGAGAAGGAGCTTAGAAAGAAAGTCCTTCGGAGATTGAAGAGGTCGAGACGTCGCCACAAAAAGAACCCCAACAAGAAAGGGGATGAGCATTCACGAAGTAAGGGTGTTTCACCCATGTGTGGTAACAAACTCGATAATTCTCCCTCAACCTTGCAACGATTATGCAATGCTTGCTTTCAAATTATAGGGAAGAGGGCAAATTCCAATCATGAACCTCCGTAAGGCAAGACAGGTACGTCAAGCTAAGTGACGTTAAACAAGCGCTTCTTGGGAGGCAACCCAAGCGTTTTTGCAGTTTTTCTAGGACCTAGTTTAGTTTTAGGGTTGAATAAAAGTCTTAGCAATGGTGTCCCAATTTTCATGTGCATATGCTGAGTTTTCATGTGGATTTTCGATTATTTACGTGTGCCTTAACGTTAATTGACGAAGTTTGAGTCGGTTGAGTGTGTTTTCGATGGTCTCTGGTCGTGTTTTTATGGTTTATACAGGCTCTAAGTGTTTTAAAGGAATTTCTGAATTTTTCTGAGAGTCTGTAGAATTTTCTAAGTAAACCAGAGAAAACACACGGCTGTGTGGAATTAACACACGGCCGTGTGTTACCAATTGGAGCTTAACCAGAGAAGACACAGGGGCGTGACTTTGCCCCTGTGAAAAATTTCAGAAGGGGGCACACGGCCGTGTGGAATTAACACACGGCCGTGTGAAATTTCGCAGAACTTCAACTCTCTTCCAGAGAGTCCACAGGGGCGTGTGGATGCCCCTGTGAGTGCCACTGTGCTAAGGCACACGGCCGTGTGAGATTCCCACACGGCCGTGTGAAAATTCTGCAGGAATTCCCTTTTCATCCCGAGAAACCACAGGGGCGTGTGTGAGCCCCTGTGGTAGAGTTTGTCAAGGCACACGGCCGTGTGGAGTATTCACACGGCCGTGTGAAATACTTAGCGTTTCTCGGGCAAGTCAGAAAGACCACAGGGGCGTGTGTTGGCCCATGTGGCCGGCCTTGTGTCTTGGCCAAGTAGGGCACACGGCCGTGTGGAATTAACACACGGCCGTGTGAAAATTTTCAGAGACCTTCTATATTTTCCCGTGAATCCACAGGCCCGTGTGGGTTGCCCTGTGTAGACCCCTGTGGAGGCACACGGCCGTGTGGAATTAACACACGGCCGTGTGAGGTAGTTCAGAGAATGATCAGAGTGCGCACAGGGGCGTGTGTTAGCCCCTGTGAACAATAATTTCTGAGGCACACGGCCGTGTGGTTACTTCACACGGCCGTGTGAATTTCCAGAACTTCAAAAGCCGCGCGTTTTTCTTATAGAAATCACTTGTGCCTCTTCCTTCTCCACTCTAAACTTCTCTCCTACCCTCTCTATCACTTCCCCGACTTTCTCTGAGGTTTTTGAAAGAATTTGTTCGAGTTTTCCGGCCGTATTACTTGGTTTTTCATCTCCACCGCCGGTGAGACCTTCAATACCTTTTTCTTCGTCAATTCTTGATTCAATTCGTTCTTTTATACAATTTTGCTTGGTTTGAATGTTTACATTACATACGAGCATGCTTAGAATGAAATTAGAAAGAATTTAGATGTAAATTGTGGATTTTTAACCCCACGGCCGTGATGCTTTGCCCGTCAGAAACTCCACACGGGCGTGTGGAATTAACACACGGCCGTGTGGATTTCTGCAGATTGGTTATTTTGAACTGTTTTTGATTGTTTTCTTTTCCAATCTTACAGGAATGACTTCTAGACCCAGGAAATCGACAGGGAAGCGCCCCCGTGAGCCCACACCTCCTCCAGCAGAGACAGAGTTCAGTATAGCCGAGCATCAGGTTCGGTTCGAGCGTTTATCAGGACTCCGTTTTGGACAGACGAGATATTTGGATTTGAGTATAGTGAGGAGTATTCAGGGGGGAGACAGCGTCGCAGATGAGATTAGCGAGCTTCTCTCAGTCGGTGGCTGGGAGAGATTGATGGTTATTCGGGACTCGGTGATCCGACCGCTCACCTTAGAGGTCCTGGCGTCGTTTGAGTTCGACCGAGGGTACAGCAGTTTCACCGAGGGCACCACAGTTCAGTTCAGAGCCCTCGGTCGACATTTCACGCTGAGTATGACCCAGTTCTCGGTGCGGATGGGTCTATATGATGAGGCATACACTGAGACAGAGGAGTACTCATTGCTCCCCACAGACTACCCGGGTACCGTGACACCGCAGCAGGCGTATAGCAGACTTTGTGGTCAGGGTCAGTACGAGCCGGGTGTCTCCAAGGCTTCATGCCTTTCTCGACCTGCCTATAGATGTCTACACGCAGTTATGAGCAGATCTATCAGTGGCAGGGGAGACAGTACTGGTGTTCTGAGTCGCCAGGAGCTCCTCTACTTGTATTCGATGGTGGAGAGTGAGCCACTCCACCTGGGGCACATTGTGGCCGACTACATTCGCCATCAGGGCCAGTACTCCAGGGTAGGAGTTATCTTTGCAGGCCCCTACATCACCAGACTTCTCATTGGCCTGGGGCTCAGAGATGGAGTCAGGGGAGCAGAGAAGACGACCGTACCAGCTCCCCTGGGCACAGTTACCTTGAGGATGATGGGTATGATCCGCAGAGGAGGATCAGGGACGTATACCTGGATTATACCCCATACAGAGCAGGGCGAGGGATCCCGGGCAGCATTGGAGCCACCCCCGCAGGACACAGAGACCGAGGTACCCCCCACCGCGCCGGAGCCACCTCCAGTGCGGATGTTTTCACCGTCTCGAGGCCAGGACAGACTGGTGCGCCTCGAGAGCGCAGTGGGGATCCTACAGACTGAGGTGGCCGAGGTTAGGGCCACACAGATTACACAGCACCAGGAGGTGATGGCGCAGTTCCAGAGCTTGCGACAGACCTTCGAGCAGATTGTCGCCTCCTCCTCCTTCGTGGTCCGACCTCGAGTGTCCACTCCACCACCTCCATCTCCCTCAGCACCAGCAGCTCCAGCATCACCAGCAGATCCAGAGCCTCCAGCAGCACCAGAGGCCACCACTCAGGACACCGACGCTGAGGCGTCTTAGATTTTAGATTCTTTTCTTTTATTTGTCATTTCTGTGTATCTTTACATTTATTTTGGACTTGTAGTACTCAGAAAGGATTCTCCTTCTGAGTATAGCTTTTATTTTGCTTTTTCTTTTTATCTCGAGTTGTATTCATTGCTTTACATTTTATATACTCGAGTTTTATTGAGCTTTACTGAACCCTCGTTTATGTGTGCGCAGATGGTCTTGGATGTAAGGATTTTGAGGAATAGTCATTGACACGGTCATGGAATCGTGTGTGCTCCACGAACCATTGAGACTCAACTCTCAATGACCTAGCTTCATCAAACGAAACACTTGGAGTTCAGGGGAGTAATGTTTCAATTGCCACTTCCACACTAATTGCTTTTATCGTTTTCACTTATTATTGTGCTTATATGCGTACATTGAGGACAATGTACATCTTAAGTGTGGGGGGGAGTTCACATTGCACACACCTTTACTTGTGCGTTCAATTGCTTATGCTAATGTAGCCTATGGCGGTTCACCTCAGTTGCAACGGTTGTATTCTTATAGCTTAGGAGAATTTTCAACATTGTATCCTATCATGCTCTAGTCTCTACTTGAATTTTAGGGAATTTTTGCTCGAATCATCTTAGTACACAACTTACTCTTGGAATCTTTTGGAAACTCAATCTTGAAGTTTTTAAGGACAAGTTTATCGTTGTTCTTAGTTTTACTCTGGAAAATGCATTAAAAAAAAAAAAAAAAAAAAAAAAGGAAAAATGAAAAGAGAAAAAGAGAAAAAAATATATATGAGTTTGTAAATATTAGCTTTGTTTTAATTATGCATTTGGGGTGGCAAGAGCTATCTCCTATGAAGTATGCAGCTACTCTCATAAGTCGGATACAAGTTATGCCCTAATGAGAGAAAGAGCTATCTCATGGGATGCGTGAAAGCTACTACCCCGGTAGAAAGAGCTACCTCCTCGAAAGAGTGAAAGCCACCTTTGGCGGCCGCCTAGGAAAGGGCTACCTTCAAGGATGTGTGAAGCTACTACTTCCACCACTATTTTTGTTTTTGTATATAAATAAGTCCTTTCTAACCAAAGTTTGAGGAGTACTCGTCGGTTCTCTTGAGTAAGATCGCACACACTAACACATTTTCGAGTTTTCATCCTTTTTGATTCGAGTTTTTAGCTAGAGCATTGGTAACCTTATGCAATGTTTTGAGTTTCCCTTACTTGTAGAATGCTTCTTTTGCATACTTTTGGTGAACCTAAGGCCAAGCACTTTCAATTGTTCTTCCCAAGTACTTTCACGTTTTATTTTTCTTGAGGACAAGCAAAAGCTTAAGTGTGGGGGGGTTTGATAAGTGCTTGTGTTAATAGTATCGCGAAGCGAAATTATCTTACATTAAGCATACCTTTTATCAGGTTTTATCACTAAATGTGTGCATTTGTGTTCTCTTGTGCCTTGAAGGTATTGTGGAGTCTATTTGGAGAAGAAGAATGAAATTAGGTCGCGTTCGCCAATGTTGGGATGTTCTCGGACCAAGCAAGGAACGAAGCACGTATTTGGACTTGTGGATGTGTGCCAACCTCTTTTGGAGGGGCACAAAGGCAGTCACATTCACAACAAGTCCAATCCGTGTTACTTAGGAGAATCTCGCGAAAGAAGAAGACTTGAAGCAATCGGCGCGACCTACCGTTGCTTGTGTGCCCAAGTAATGGTCTCGATGAAGAACAATGGACCCGGGAGGCGTTTCGGCAAGTTACCAAGCCTGTTCAGCTGAAGATTAGTGTTCCAGAGAAGTCACACGGGCGTGTGGAAAGTCCACATGGCCGTGTGAGCCATTTTCCAGCCAGACAGAGAAGTCACACGGGCGTGTGGAAATTCCACACGGCCGTGTGTTTTGCGATTTCAGCCATCCAGTGAAGACACACGGGCGTGTGGAAATTCCACACGGCCGTGTGAAATTAATTTTTCAGCCGAGACAGAAGCTTCACACGGGCGTGTGGAAATTCCACACGGCCGTGTGAAGCCCCCGATAAGTCCAATTTTAAAGCCGCGATTCAACTATATAAAAGGGGATTTTTGCAACCTTTTGAGAAATCTTTGGACCTATCTTTTCCCCAACTTTCTGGAGCGCGGCTAGGGTTTCGGAGAGGATTTCGTGGAGGTTCTAGCGCGTCGTCGGCATCGATTTCGAGGTTCGACGTTTGCACAAAACCACGGCCACACCAATTCGAGGGGGTTTTTCATTGATGTCTATGTTTTATGCTTTATTTCTCACGTTGATGAACATGTATAGCTCTATGAGGAGCTAAACCCCTCGTGGGGTATTCGGACTTGTAAACTTTAGGGTTTCTTATGTTTCTTTGACATTGATTATTATGCTTTCCATCGTTGATGAATAAAATTGAGTTTTTAATCTTGATTATCCTTTCATATTGTTTTCCCTTAAACGTGACATTAGGGTTGAGAGCAATCTAGGCTTTCCTTTGGAGGTGTGACAACTCCTATAGGATTAGACTACTCAAGATTAGAGAGGGTTGAGAGGGAGAGTTGTGAGGTAGCAATGTACCCCTTTCCCCTTCGATGTGATTTCTCCCTACCTCCGATTCCTTGATTTAATAGCGGTCGAAATAGAGTGAAGCAATAGGTAGATAAACTCCCCTAGGGCTTAGTTACGCAAGTAATAGAGTGGAGGGTTGTAGTGAATCCTATTTGCTGGGGCTCAATCTAGACTAGGGTTCTTCCACCTGGACCAAAGGGTTAGAATTACGTATAGGAACAGGTTTAATCACTAGGAATCCCTAGAGCATAATGCAACTCCACATAGTGTGAGGTTTAGGCAGATGGACTCCCCTGGGGCTTAGTCATCTAGGTGACAGAGTGAAGGGTGTTGTGAATCCTAACACCGGGCATAGTGTTGGAGTTAGTCATGGTTGTCCTTAGGTTTGGGACCGTGATTCTTAGGATATCCTCGACTCAATTGACATCAATAGGAGAGTATAATATCATAGTCTTGCACTTGAAACATAGACCCTAGAGGTAGCTTGTCCGGATACCCTCTTTTATTCATTGTTAGTCCTTCTCGATTTTCCTACTTGCACTTCTTTCTTCCATCTCTCTACTTAGTTTATTGCTTTGCATTATTTTCACTCATCAATCTTATTATCGTTCTTCGTATTCTGCATAGCTTAACTAGTGAAACCTTATATTCTATCTCCCTATTCCCTGTGGATTCGACTACCTTCTCACCAAGGTAAATTTATTACTTCGACAAACCCGTGCACTTGCGGGATACACGCAAGGGGTCGTGTCAAGGTGACACTCGTTTGCTTGTTGCACAAGGATCCTCCCATGGCGGCATCAAGCATTTTCTTGGTGGCATTACTCAAACTATTATAGAAAGTCTGAATCTGCATCCATTCTACAATTCCATGAGATGGGCACTTCCTTAACAACTCCTTGTATCTCTTCCAAGTGTCATACAAGGACTTCAAATCACATTGCCAATAAGAGGATATATCACTCCTCAACTTTGTAATTTTCGCCGGAGGGAAGTACCATGCTAGGAAACTATCGGTGACTTGCTTCCAATCCTTGAGGGACCCGAGGGTAACGAATTGATCCATTTCTTGTCTCTCCCTCGCAAGGTAAAAGAGAATAACCTCAAACGGATGCCATCCTCGGTGGCATGGTTCATCTTGCAAGTATCACAGATTTAAAAAAACTTTCAGAGGTGCTCATACGGTTCTTCATCTTGAAAACAATCAAACTGGCATTCCTGTTGCAACCACTGAATGAAGTTTGATAAGTGCTTGTGTTATAGTAACGCAAAGCGTTATTATCTTACAATGAGCATATCTTTTATCAAATTTTATCACTAAATTGTGTGCATTTGTGTGCTTTTGTGCATTGTAGGTTTGTGGAGATAATTTGAAGAAGAAGAATAAAGTTAGATCATGTTTGCCATTGTTGGGGTGTGAAAATTCAGCATGCCCGTGTGAAATCCCGATTCAGCCGATTTAAAGCCGCGACTCAATGTTATAAAAGCCTGTTTTGAAGACTTTTTCAACATCTTTTTGCCAATCTATTCTCCCAACTTCTGGAGGGTTGCGGCTAGGGTTTTGGAGAGGACTTTTGTAGAAGATCGAAGCGCGTATCGGTAACGTCATCGACGTCCAGCGGCTTCACAAGACCACGGCCACACCATACGCAAGGGGGTTTTCATCTTTGCTTTCAATTTGTTTTCAGTTTTATATTTTGATGGATTTATATAGCTCCATAAGGAGCTAAACCCCTTGTCGGTATTCAGACTTGTAAACCCTAGTACTATTATGTTTCTTTGACATTGATATTTTGTTTTTCCATTATTGATGAATAAAATTGAGTTTCAATCTTAATTACATCTTGTAATTGATTTCCCTTAGCCGTGACACTAGGGTTGAGAACAATCTAGGTTATCCTTTGGAGGTGTGACAACTCCTATAGGGTTAGACTACTTAGGATTGAAGAGGGTCGAGAGGGTGAGTCTTGAGGTAGCAAACGTACCCGTTCCCCTCCAGTGTGATTCTCCCTACCTCCGTGTTCCATGATTTCTTAGCGGTCAAGATAGACTGAAGTGCTAGGAGATAAACTCCCCTGGGGCTTAGTTGCGCTAGCAATAGAGTGAAGGGTTGAAGTGAATCTTAGTGCTGGGGCTTAATTTAGACTAGGGTTCTTTCACCTGGACCAAAGGGTTAGAACTATACATAGGAACAGGGTTTAACACTAGGAATTCCTAGAACATAAAGAAATCCCACGCAGTGTGAGGATTAGGAAGATAGACTGCCTTAGGGCTTAATTGACAGGTCAACAAGAGTCAAAGGTCGTAGTGAAACCTAATGCTGGGGCATAATGTCGGGGTTAGTCACGATTGACCTTAGGTTTGGGACCGTGGGTTTAAGGATTTCCTCGACTCAATTAATATCAATAGGAGAGTATAATAGCATTGTCTTGCACTAGAAGCATAAGTCCTAGGGGTAGCTTGTCCGGGTACCCATCCTCACTCACCGATTGTCCTTCTTTATTTACTCCTACTTGCGCTCTCTTACCTTCCATACTTCTATTTTATTTCTTGTTTCTTTATATTTTCTTTCACACTCACTCATTGATTCTTTTCACACTCACCGTACATCACTTAGCTAAATATTGAAATCTTGTGTCTTAAATCCCTAGTCCCCGTGGATACGACTACCCACTCACCAAGGTAAAATATTATTACTTCGACAAACTCGTGCACTTGTGGGATACACGCAAGGGGTAGTGTCAAAGTTAGGTTTCAATTCGAAATTATTAGCTGCAATAGGTAGTCTGACATTACTTCATCATGTTCCATCAAAATTCGGCTAGCAAACTCGGAAATACTTTGTTGTTGTTGATTTCCGGCCATTTCTCCCCCTTGATTAACCTCAATACTGACCTCAACTTCTTCTAAAATTTCTTTCAACTCCGGGATCAGGGCTCAGCAGTTGGGATGATGTGCTCTCATAGGTCATACAATTATGCCTGCGCACAAGGTAATTAGAAGTAAGCTCGCAAGGCAATCAATAACAAAAAATAAAATCGAAGTAGAGAATAATGAAACAAATAACTAATTAAAATGAATATTTATAAACTAGATCACCAAAGTCCTAATGTTCCTAAGAGTGACTAGATTCCCCGGCAACGACGACAAAAATTTGATGGGTTCTCCACAAGTGTACGAGTCACACGCAAGTAATATAATGGTACCCCGGAAGGGGTAGGTTTGTCGAACCACAGGGAACTGTACTCAAAGTATTGACTGATCGTCTAATGTGTAGTGAACACAAATTGATAAAACACTAAAGTAAAGGTAGAAAGGGTGGAAATGGAGGAGAGAATAGATTTGAGTATTCATTGATACAAGAGTAATCCCTTAGGGTGATCCCTAAGACTAGTGCATGCTATCTTGCCTTAAATGTCTACCAGGTACATTCCAAAGATAAAGGTGTGTGCTCACAAGTAATGTTGCATCTATGGGTTCTCAAATACACTGAGTTTTACTAGGATAACTGAACGTTGCTCACAAGCAAGCTACACACCGAGTTTTACCCTAACAACTATCTACATCCAACACAGCAAGTCATGCAACACAAGATTAAACACAAAAATCAATTAGAACTCCGCAAAACAAATAGAAATAAGTGCATAAGCATTACAATTTGTCAATGTCCACAACCCTGGGCACTATGGCCAGTTAGCCCCTCATGGGCAAGTACAACAAGGAAAGAACAAGAGGAGGAAGATATAACTCCCTTCTACGCATTGGATGACCTTCCTTGCTGAGACCTTGCGCTAACCCCACCTTTTGTGGTGCCTCCAACTCATCCTTTGTCTCCTTAAGTGGTATGGAGAAGCTTGATCTTCAATCTCATCAATGTCCTCCTGTTAGAGAAAAGAATCCCCGAACAATGATGAGAAAGAAATCCTAAGTTCTGGAGTTACAAAGGCAGTTTCAGGGCCTCACACGGTCTGGATACAAATGTGTGCAGATCGTGAACTTTTCTGGTGAAAGTTAAAGAGAAACTCCTGAGATTTTTAGCAACTCAGACATAGGCGTGCGATCCCCGTGTCAACTAGCACACGACTGTGTAACTAGCATTGCACCCCTGTCACTCCAAAGAGGGTTTCTCCTAAGATTTTCAGCAGCACAAGCATGGGCGTGTGGTGACTATGTTCTGCCTGGGAGACTGCCGTGTCAGGTTTTTGCTATTTTGCTCTCCAGGCTGGAATTTTTAGTGGATCAGATACGACCATGTCCTGCCCGTGTCAGCTAGTTCTAATCCCACGGTCGATGCACGCGCAAGAAACACACTCAATTTCACTCCAAAGTGACTCAGGCCCACGAATCATACGAAATGAAAATAATACCATGAATAGAACCAAATCTACACAACAAATATGCCAACGGACAACGAAAAGGATAAAATAAATGGCATGAAAACACAATATAAAATGCACTCATCATGCACTACAAGTCACAAAACTAGGACTAGCTCAACAAGGTTTAGAAGTTCTTAAAAGTTCATTGAAGGATAGAACTTAGTTTTCTAAGGCCAAGTACTCAAGTTTGTGTGTTAAGCATACAAGAGAGTTAAAGTAGTCGAGTTGGCTATTCCGAAGGCATCAACAAAAAATTAAGTGCACTAGAAAATATTAAATCTGAAACAGGATTCAATAGAGCACAAAAAATATGTAACTCATGTCAATCATTAGTTCATGGTTGAAGAATCCAACAAGAATTAATAGAGCCATCATTGATAACACTAGCATGTAAAAATTACCCTAATACATGTAATACACCCATCCACACACCTAGTGTTGTACATTTCCCTCAATGTACACTGATCATGCATAGCAAGGAAATATATTCAATACAAACAATAAAGTAGGGTGAAAATGAACTTCCCCAGTTCATCTTTGGTAAATGGCGATGGGTGACCCGAATACAAGGTATAGCGAGCTACACATGTTGGGTCTGGCTTCCTCTAAATGTGGAGAGGCTCACCAAACTTCCCTCAATGCCCTGCAAGGCACAAGGGCATATCATCATTCCACAAAAAAAATAAATAAAATGCAAAGATAAAACACTAGGGAGTAGTCAAACACACATACTAGATAAAAGCAAAAAGAGTTCTACAAAAGGTTGGTAGGGCATAACCCTTGCCAATTTATTGGTAACAAACAAACACAAAATAAAAAGAAAATAACAAAACACACTAAAGAAATAAAACAAGTGTCCATGTTCAAGTGAAGATCTCGTCTTTTCTCCATAATATAGTTGGTCTTGGTGTGCCTAAAAAATGCACAAAACCTCGAAGGTTAGTTGGCGACAGGTAGGATCATCAATCATGAACAAGTTCGCCCAATAATAATGTGAGAGTAACTTTGATAAATGCCTAAATATACATATTCTATACGTATTCGGGTGTATGTATTGTGTATTTTTATATGAGTTGATGCCCATTTTTTATCTAAATTGGTTTCTTTTGTGTTATAGGTACAAATGAGGCCCTAGCGAGCTTGATGACAAAATTGGAGAAGAAATCAGCATCGAAAACATTGTTTCTAAGTCGGATACTGTAGCGATACTGTAGCAACCACAGTAGCATGAAGAATTGAAGAAATGGCTTGGTCTGGAAGTTTATGCGGGCAACAATGCAGGTGCATTGAAGATCGCATGCAGTATTGTAGCAGTTTACTGTAGCTAGTCCCTGTAGCAACTTACGCGATTTTGGAGATTTCTCAAAATTCTTCTCTGCCCGCATGCCGACCGCATGCCAGGCCGCATGGTGACCTAGAATGGGTTTTTAAGGCACTTTTTGGAGCAATTTAAAGGGGGGAACCCTAGGTCTTTTCGAAGCTTCACTTCACCACCTTGGAGTTGGAGGCCGGGTTTTGGAGGAGATTCTTGAGGAGAGGACGACGGGGAGAGCACAACATGACGAGTCTACACCTTTGATCCACATTTGAGAGGAAGATCGATGAAGGAAGCCACTCCTTGGGTGGCATCCTTGGAAGCGTCATTCGGCCTTTATCTTTTGAGGGAGTGTTATCATTGTGTTATTTGGTTGTTTTCATGTATTTCCTTGCTTATTTTGTGATCATGAGTAACTAAACCCCAAGGTCACCGGACGTAGGTGAACCTTGCGGGTGAACTTGTGTTGTATGGATGCTTGACTTAGTATTTGCATTTGTTTTGGTTTGTGATCCATGTTTGGTGTATCTTGAATAACTTGGTATGTATGAGAACTCTATGTATCAATTCCTAGAAAATACTAGGTTTCATGACCATTGCCCTAGTATTAGGCTCACCAAGCTTGGAAGGGATACATGTACGAATACACCGTGACCATTGGGTATTTGCACCCCTCCATTTGTTAGGGTTGTCCTTGATTGTGTCTCAACCCTAGCTTGAGAAATCAACTACCCCCCCCCCCCAATGCGATCGTAGGAGGATTTGGGCCGAAGTGATTACGTATTCCAATACTCGTTCCGGATTAGGGACCAAACACTGTGACCATCGGTTTGGTCTAATTTAGGGTCTCTCAGTCCAAACCACACACCTGCATGCTAGTTAGGGTATCCATAGCACTTTAGTAGCCCCTGAGGGAATCCTCATCCGTGACCATTTCCTTCCCTTAATTTTCCTCCGTATTTGTATTTACTATTTACATGCCATTTACATCCGTAGATTACTTATTGTTCTCTCTATCAATTGATTGCTAAGGTTAGACAACATTGTGATAAGGAAGTAAGAGTAGATTCTCGGGCCCTTGGGAATACGACCCCCTCATGGAGTTGTATGAGTTTTTCTCTTTCATGAGGAACTAACATATTTGTGATTTGGGCATGATGAACTTTGTGGTTGGTTGTTTGTAATTTGGATGATCATCTTTATTGATGCATTGTTTGATGTTGTATTTCTTTTATGGAATCTTGTAGTTTGTGGTTCAAGCCTTGTGTACTTTGATGTGTTGATTTGCATGAGAACTCTGTATTTTAACTTCTAGGTTGTACTCGGTTGCATGACCAGCGCCCTTGTACTAGACACACTAGGCTTGGAAGGGATACATGTACGAATACGCCGTGATCATCGGGTATTTGTACCCCTCCAACCATTAGGGTTGAACCTAGATATTGTGTTTGATCCTAATTTGAGATTTCCGTAGGCGTAAGGCAATCGTGTGAAGATTTGGGCGGAAGTGATTCCGTATTCCAATACTCGTACCGGATTAGGGGTTATCACCGTGACCATCGGGGTGACCTAGTTTTGGAATCTCTTGGCCCAACTACCATCATAACAATTCATCCTAAATTTAGGGCTTAATGACAACCCCAGGGGATTCATTGTCCAAATCACGCCTTCGCATGTTTGATTCTCCCTTGTTTGCTAAATGTGTGTAGTAGTAGCCCGGATTTCATTATAGTTATTTCTTTCTCCATTTTGTAATTATTGATTGATAATCGAATTGCTAGGTTAGGAAATAGATGAAGGGGAAGTAATAATAGTTCCTTAGCCCTTGGGAATACGACCCCCTCGTGCATGCGCGAGGGGTATTACTTGGAGACCCGTGCATTTGCGGTAATCGTCAAGTTTTTGGCACCGTTGCTTGGGAATCACAAGGAATACTAGGAAAACCTGTAGTCTATTGCTCTAGCCACTTTTCTCTTGTTGTACATACTATTTTATTATCTATTTTGTTTGTTTAGTTTTGCTTTGCTTCACTTTGTGTTTTCGTTTTTTTTTTGTGCGAGGTACACTATTCTTGACAAATGCAAGCTCAAAATTGCCCTCCAATTCCTAACCATGGAACATCGCAAGAAAGGAGATATACTGTTGAGGAGGTCTTGGCCCGATTCATGATCCATACTGAAGCAAGGTTTCAGGGTGTAGAAAAAAAGTTAGATGAGTTCGGTACTGTATTGAGAAATATCTAAACCTCTATTCGTTCTTTTGAGAACCAGGTTGGACACCTTGCTAGGGCCCAATCTGAACAATACTCTGTCCTTGATGCCAAATATGAAGCTAGATTTGAGGCCATCCATGCCACACTTTCGGATGTGCAATCATCTCTCCACAAGCTAGAGAGCCGGGTTGAACAACAAATTCGTGAACCAATAATGGAAGGCCCAACTACAACCTATATTGAAAAAGAAGAGAACTTTGGTGTATTGGAGGTTGAAGGAGTCGAAAGAGCACCATTGATAGCACTTGAGCAAGCCATTTACATAAAAGCTAACAAGAAAACCAAGCACAAGAAAGAATTATTCGGGACAAAAGAAATTGTGGGTTAGGGGCTGAAGCTATCCAATGACCCACCTATGCCGAGGTTAGACACGTCCCAACCAAAACTATTTCCTTGGAGACCCAAACGATTCTTGTGGGTAATTAAAGGAAGATTGACATTGGTTGAAGAAGGAGATGTGGGTAGGAGGTTTACACCCCCCAAGGACCCACCCATGCCGAGTTTGAAATTTTTTCAACCTTACTTATTCCTTGGAGGCCAAAACAAGCTTTGTGGATGCTCTAAGGAAATTCAGCCGGGACCAAAGTAGAGACGGGGAGGAGGTTCAAGCCATCCAAGGATCCGCCAAAGTTTAAATTGTGCAATGCCCGGCCCAAGCTTTTTTCATGGAGGCCAAAAGGTAACTCATGCTTTGCCTCCAAATTTGCATCATCCCGGAAGGTATGTTTCGTATTTCTTGGTAGCTCCTATGCAACCTCTTGCAGGGATGAACACACCATTTTCAAGCGTCCTTAGGTAAGAAAAAGGTACGTCGAGCTAATGACGTTAAACAAGCGCTTCTTGGTAGACAACCTAAGCATTAAAATTCATAACATGTGTGTTTTCGTATTTTGGTGTGCTTGGTTGCTTAAGTGTTCTTTGTTTTCAAGTGTGTGATTGTGGTTAGTTAGTCGTTTTTCATAATTTATTTACTTGTGTTCATTCATGGTACTTGTGAGTTCTTTGTGTTATCATTCATCTTCATGCATCAAATATCATGTTTTGGTTGTTGTGGGTGATTTCGGCTTTGTTTTTATGTGATTTTGGGGTGTTTGGATGAGTATTTGATGCAAAAACTGTAAATCGCCCGTTTATTGACCGTATCTGAGCCCGCATGCCCATCTAGAGAGTTGTGCGGCCTGCTATGTGGCCGCACAAGAGCCCACATGCCATCCAGAGAGTTGTGCGGCCTGCTATGCGGCCGCACAAGAGCCTGCATGACCCTCGGGCAGCATTTTAAAGTGGGTACCTCTCCACCATTTCCTTCATATCTGCCTCATTTCTCATCCTTTTTCCTTCTTTCTTTCGCCATTTTTCTTCATTTTTCTTCCTCTACACGGCTCTCCTACTTATTCAGACCTGATTTTCATGATCTATTGGGAGTTTTACCATAATCTTCATCGACTCTCCAAGGTACCTCTCTCTAAACCCTAGCTTGGAGCATGAATGGTTCTTTTTCCTTTCCCCTATTTTTCAAGTTGAATGGATGCTAATGCTGTGGGAGATTGGTTGTTTGTTGTTTTTGTGGGTTTTTGGAGCCATTTATAAGCTTTATAAAATTTTTATGCTCCATGTACAAGAAAAGCTCTCGCAATTTTTTTTTGAGAATTACTGTAGCACTTCTTGAACTCATTCATATCCCATCATGAGAAACCATTTCTTCTCTTGTATTTGTCCTGATTTTGTAGCATCCTTGTAAACTCTTATCTCCCACAACACTTGCATTAAAGAAAATTGGACTTCATGTTTTTTATTGCACAAAGGACTTGCTTGGATCATTTCTTGGTTAGTTGTTCTTGTGATGTTAGTTGTTTGTTTATTTGTGTGTTTTATTTTCTTTGTGTGTGATGGATGCCTTGAGTTGATGTTTTTTTTCTACCTTGCAGGGTGGAATTTGGACATCAAGCACACTTCCCATCTCCTATATCTACCATGATCTTTGGTGGTCACCCCGATCTCGTGGACTTCAAGACCCATTATTTGAGACTCGGGGAAGTTCATGAAACCCTCCTACTATGTTTTTATTGTCTATATGGTTGTATTTCATTGCTTAGGCACATTGGGGGCAATGTGCATCTTAAAGTGGGGGTGGAGTTGGATTTTCGTGAACTTTGAAAATTTTTGCAATTGCATGCTTGAATTGCCTATGATAGCTATGATTTTATTGTTAAGGACTTCCTAGCTTGGTAGAATGATAGTTGTGAGCTGTACTTTACCTGTGCTTGAATGTAATTCTATTTCACCTTTAGTGCACCTTTATACATGTTCATGATCACTTCTACCTTGTACATTCCAACCAACCCATCATAATGATTTTGACATTAGATTGTTAAATTCTATCTTCAATACTATTTTAAGAGCTTTTGAGTTCCTGTATTGTTCTTTGTAGCTTAAAGTGAACTATTGTAGTTGGTTTAACCAGGGGACTTGAGAGTTAGTCTGTTATTTTGAAAAAAAAAAAGAGAAAAAGTGAGTCTATGATAGTATTCCTCTGCTAGTATAGCACGAATGCGTCTATGTAGACTGTAATCAAGTAGGATGGGTGGCTCTTGTGCCTGGCCAGCATGTGCATCCGTCTGAAAGATTTTTGTGTAGTCTATGTTAGTTGGGGACTCAGAGAAAAAAAAAAGAGTGTATGTCTGTACATATGTGAGAGTAATAAAGTATCTTGATCCCATGGAGCTTACGGCATAGTCACTTATGAGCTAAAGTTTAATCTTGGAACCAAAGGACTCTTAACTAAGCATTGAGGGTGTCTTTAACACTTTAATGCCATCTTCATTGTGCGTGGGATGAATGGTCATCCTGGGGTAATCCAGGGTGTGGAGGTCAAAGATGGGAGTTTGCACACACTCACGGGGGCACTCTAGGAGAAACAGAGCTAATATTACTTGACTATTCACTTAACAGCTCACTTCTTGATTTCTGTCCATTTGTGCTTGCGGAGTTCTTTACTGTTGAGCTCGAGGTCGTACAGTTAGTTGATGATTACCGCAAGCGCACGGGTCACCAAGTAATACCCCTCGCACAAGCACGAGGGGGTCGTATTCCCAAGGGCCAAGGAACTACTATTACTTCCCCTTCATCTATTTCCTAACCTAGCAATTACATGATAAAAGTAAGATAAGAAGAATAACCAAGAGAAAACTATAAACACATGGACTAAGGCTCACCACATAAGCATACTAAGGAAGCAAGTAGGAATGAAAGTTCGAGGTCCCCGGGCGAGGATCCCCTCGGGACTACTAAAGCTAGAAGGATACTTGAATAACATAGGCAAAGGTGGTTAGGCCAAGAGATGTCCAAAGGTAGGTCACCCCGATGGTCACGGTGATAACCCCTAATCCGGTACGAGTATTGGAATACGGAATCACTTCCGCCCAAATCCTCACACGATTGCAATGCGCCTAGGGAAATCTCTAATTAAGGTCAAACACAATGCCTAGGTTCAACCCTAATGGTTGGAGGGGTAAGAAATACCTGATGGTCACGGCGTATTCGTACATGTATCCCTTCTAAGCCAAGCATGTCTAGTATAAGGGCGATGCTCACGCAACCAAGTACAACCTAGAATTCAAACCACAGAGTTCTCATGCAATTTGATACAATAAAGAACACAAAGCTTAGACCACAACCAAACCAAATACCAAAAATATACTCAAAGTATCCATACAAGCAAGTTCATCCCAAGGCTCACCGGATGCCCGGTGACCTTGGGAGTCTAGTTCATCATCAACAAAGGAGAATGTATACAAAACAAGAAATACAAGATAAAGCTCATAACAACTCCCCTAAGATGAAGACTAGAAGAAGATGGTGATGGGAATCCGGCGGATCAAAGCCAACGAGCTCCTAGATGCTTTCCCTTGAGTGTGATCTCCCTCTCCCTTCGATTTTCTCCTTAGATATGCCTTCTCCCTCAGCCTTGATGTCCTAGAAAATGATGGAGGAGAAGAGGTGGCCAAAGACAACCAAGATGATGCCCTAGAAACCCTTTTAAAGATGATCCCGTGGCTCTTCACGGGTGAGCTCACGGTCCATATACGGCCCGTGAGGTAGCCTGTAATGCGGGACGAAAGAATCTGCAAAGATGCGAAACTCCTACAGTAGTTGCTACAGTATCCTACTACAGCACCTTGCTACAGTGCTCTGCCCCTGGATTCCTTGCGGTTGACCTCATGGCCGTGAGGTTGCCCGTGAGGGTTTCCAGACTTAGAAAAATCTCCAAATGTGCTTGCTTCAAGCTGCTACAGTGTTGCTACAGTGTTGCTGCAGTGCCGGAACCCTGAAACGACAAATACGACGTGTGTTTCTCTTCAAATCGCGTCGTTGAGCTCACCTAGGCATCTTTTGTACCTGAAACACGAAATAAACCAATTTAGACCTAAAAGGGCATCGATTCATTAAACAAAATACGAAAAGCATGCACAAGTATTGACACGACCTTTTGCGTGTGTACCGCAAGTGCACGGCCTTGTCGAAGTAATAAAATTACCCTGGTGAGTGGGTAGTCGAATCCACAGGGAATAGGGATTTAGAACACAAGAATTCACTATTTAGTTATGTGGTGTACGAAAAGAAATAATCGGAGTGATGAGTGAATTTATGGAAACAATTAAAATAAACGACAAGAAAGTAAATAGAGAAATGGAAGACAAGAGAAAAGCAAGTAGAAGTTAAAGGAGAAAGACTAGCAATGGGTGAGATAGGGTATCCGGACAAGTTAACTCTAGGACTTATGCTTCTAGTTCAAGACTATGCTATTATACTTTCCTATTTATGTTAATTGAGTCGAGGATATCCTTAAACTCACGGTCCCAAAACTTAAGGTCAACCGTGACTAACCCCAACATTATGTCCCGGTATTAGGATTCACTACGACCCTTGACTCTTGCTGACCTGTCAACTAAGCCCCAGGGGAGTCTATCTTCCTAACCCTAACACTACGTGGGATTGCTTTAAGCTTTAGGGATTCCTAGTGATAAAACCTGTTCCTCTATGTAGTTCTAACCCTTTGGTCCAGGTGGAAGAACCCTAGTCTAGATTGAGCCCTAAAACTCTATCTTGACCGCTAATTAACCAAGGAAACGGAGGTAGGAAGAAATCACACCGGAAGGGAAAGGGGTACATTGCTACCTCACAACTCTCCCTCTCAACCCTCTTCAGTCTTAAGTAGTCTAATCCTATAGGAGTTGTCACACCTCCAAAAGATAACCTAGATTGTTCTCAACCCTAGTGTCACGGCTAAGGAAGAACAATAGCAAAAGATAATTAAAACTGAAACTCGAATTTATTCATCAATATTGGAAAAGCATAATAACAATGTCATAGAAACATAATGATCCTAGGGTTTTACAAGTCTGAATACCCACGAGGGGTTTAGCTCCTCATGGAGCTATACATGTTCATCAAAGTGTAAAATAAATTGCAAAATAAGAACATCAATGAAAACCCCTCGCGTGTGATGTGGCCGTGGTCTTGTGCTGCCGTCGGACATCGATGACGATGCCGTTGGCGTGCTCCAATCCTCCACAAAGTCCTCTCCGAAACCATAGCCGCACTCTCTCGAAGTTGGAGAGAAAGCTAGGTCAAAAGATTCTCAAAAAGTCTCCCAATCGGGCTTTAAATAGGCTGAGTGCGGCTTTAAATTTGAACTTATCGGGGCTTCACACGGCCGTGTGGAATTTCCACATGCCCGTGTGAAGTTTCTGTCTTCCTGAAAAATTACTTCACACGGCCATGTGGAATTTCCACACGCTCGTGTGAAGTCTATGGCTTGCTGGAAAATGATTCACACAGCCGTGTGTTAATTCCACACGCCCGTGTGAATTCTCTGGAAACTTGATCTTCAGCAGAAAATGCACAGTAACTTGCTGAAACACTCCCGAATATGTTGTTCTTCATCGAGGCCATTGAATTGAGCACACAATCAATGGTAGATCGTGCCGATTGCTTCAAGTCTCCTTCTTGGTGAAGTTCTCCTAGGCTACACGAGTTAGACTTGTTGTGAATGTGACTGCCTTTGTGCCCCTCCAAAGGAGGTTGGCACACACTCACAAGTCCAAGTTCGTGCCTTGTTCCTTGCTTGGTCCGAAAACCTCCCAACAACGGCGAACACGACCTAACTTTGTTCTTCTTTTCCAACTTGGCTCCACAAACCTACAACGTACAAGAATACACAAATGCACACTATTTAGTGATAAAATCTGATAAAAGAGATGCTAATAGTAAGATAATAACGCTTCGCATCACTATAACACAAGCACTTATCAAGTATACGTATAAAATACATACATTTAGACATTTATCATTAGTCGTTTATCTTCTAGCCCCTGTTCTTCATGTTTGTTTGCTTGGGGACAAGCAAACGCTTAGATGTGGGGATGTTTGATAAACGCCTAACTGTACAAATTATTCATGTATGTTTGCGCATTTATCAAGTATTTTTATATGTGTGGATGCCCGTTTTCGGTCTAAATTGGTTTATTTCATGTTACAGGCACAGAAGATACCGTGGGGAGCTCGCCAACGTGATTTTAGAAGAAATCGGCAGGGAAAAGACCATTTTCGAGCCTCGACACTTTAGCAGCACTGTAGGAGAACTGTAGCACGAGAACTTTGGCAAAACGGCTAAGTCTGGTGGTTCATGCGGGCACCCATACAGGTGCATAAATGACCGCATACAACCCTGTAGCAGGGGGTACTGTAGCATTTTACTGTAACACTCCACTGCAGCAACTTACACAAAATTCTGGTGATACAGTGCCCGTATGCGGACCGTATGGATGCCCGAGTAGGAGTTTTAAAAGAACTTTTAGGGCACATTTGAAGGGGATGATTTTTGGAGACTCTTGGGCCACCGCCGCACCTCTTTTGGCAGTGATTTCCGGTGATCTACGGCACAAAGCTTCACCAAGAGGGAGGCAACATCGAAGGAGGAGATTGGAGGGAAGATCCAAGACATTAAGGCTAGAGGGAGTATTTCTTGCTTCATTTCTTGTTTTGTTATTCCTTGGAGTTGTATGAGTTTTCCTCTTTCATGAGGAACAAACTTATTTGTGATTTGGACATGATGAACTTTGGGGTTGGTTGTTTGTAATTTGGATGATCATTTTATTGATGCATTGTTTGATGTTGTATTTCTTTTATGGAATCTTGTAGTTTGCGGTTCAAGCCTTGTGTACTTTGATGCGTTGATTTGCATGAGAACTCTGTATTTTAACTTCTAGGTTGTACTCCGTTGCGTGACCATCGCCCTTGTACTAGACACACTAGGCTTGGAAGGGATACATGTACGAATACGCCGTGACCATCGGGTATTTGTACCCCTCCGACCATTAGGGTTGAAGCTAGATATTGTGTTTGATCCTAATTTGAGATTTCCCTAGGCGTAAGGCAATCGTGTGAGGATTTGGGCGGAAGTGATTCGGTAATCCAATACTCGTACCGGATTAGGGGTTATCACCGCAACCATCGGGGTAACCTAGTTTTGGAATCTCTTGGCCCATCTACTATCATAACATTTCATCCTAAATTTAGGGCTTAATGACAACCCCAGGGGGATTCATTGTCCAAATCACGCCTTCGCATGTTTGATTCTCCCTTGTTTGCTAAATGTGTGTAGTAGTAGCCCGGATTTCATTATAGTTATTTCTTTCTCCATTTTGTAATTATTGCTTGATAATCGAATTGCTAGGTTAGGAAATAGATGAAGGGGAAGTAATAGTAGTTCCTTGGCCCTTGGGAATATGACCCCCTCGTGCTTGCGCGAGGGGTATTACTTGGTGACCAGTGCACTTGCGGTAATCATCAAGAACCTCGAGTGTAAGTGAGCGGATGACCGGCTCTCTAATCGACAATAAACGGTGCCAACCACCCACTACAAGTAACTCGTCTACCTCATTAGCCACTCCATCTTCTAACTGTATCCCTCTCAATACTCCCAAATTGGGAAAACAATTCTGTCCAAATCACAACTTCACCAACCGCTCTAATCGTGCCCTGTGCTTAGATATGACAAACTTAATCTCTTCTGGCAAGGGTGAACAAGGATGCTTGCCGAATGACTTCAATCGGGGAGCCAATCCTGCAAATATTGAAAAGGAAAACATCAAATAAAACTTAAAAGTTCAATCTGCAGGAATCCACACGGTCGTGCCCTAGAGAAATCTCAATTTTACATCAGAAATCATTCTAAATCCTTTCTAGATAAATTCGGAAGTAATGTAAGCATGCACTAAGCGAAATCAACCACAATGAACAAAATAAATCAAGATTGATGAAGAAAAAGGTGAAAGGAAGCTTACCGACGAACGAAGAATCAAAACTTCTAAGAAATACCGAAAAACACCACTAAAACCTATACAATCACTAAGAGATGTCCGGGAAAGTATGTGGGAGTATTCTGTCAAGTGTAGAAGTGTGGATGAATGAAAAGTTGAAGAGATTTTAAGGAAAAGTCGGGAGTTTTGGATTTCTGCACGTCCACACGCTCGTGTGCAAATTCCACACTGTCGTGTGCCTCTACTAAGAGGGTTCACAGGGGCAATCACACGAACCTGTGTTCTCTTTGTTTGCTCTTTGAACACCCCCACACGCCCGTATGAGAATCCCACACAGTCATGTGCCTTCATAGAGGAACTTCACAGGGACACCCACACGCCCCTGTGTGCTCTCGGGATAATACTTAAGGCCTCTAAACAAATCCACATGACCGTGTGCCCAACCTGGCCAAAACACAAGGCCGGCCACAGGGGCACCCACACGACCCTGTGGCCTCTCTGGATTACCCGAGAAAACCCTATGATACCATTACCGCAAGTGCACGGGTCGCCAAGTAATACCCCTCACGCACGCGCGAGGGGGTCGTATTCCCAAGGGCCAAGGAACTACTATTACTCCCCCTTTATCTATTTCCTAGCCTAACAACTCGATTGTCATGCAATACTTACAAAATGGAGAAAGAAATAACTATAATGAAATCCAGGCTACTACTACACACATTTAGCAAACAAGGGAGAATCAAACATGCGAAGGCGTGATTTGGACAACGAATCCCCCTAGGGTTGTCATTAAGTCCTGAATTTAGGATGAAATGTTATGATGGTAGTTGGGCCAAGAGATTCCTAAATTAGGTCACCCCGATGGTCACGGTGATAACCCCTAATCCGGTACGAGTATTGGAATACGGAATTACTTCCGCCCAAATCCTCGCACGATTGCCTTACGCCTAGGGAAATCTCAAATTAGAGTCAAACACGGTATCTAGGTTCAACCCTAATGGTTGGAGGGGTACAAATACCCGATGGTCACGGCGTACTCGTACATGTATCCCTTCCAAGCCTAGTGTGTCTAGTACAAGGGCGATGGTCACGCAACCAAGTACAACCTAGAAGTTGAAATACAGAGTTCTCATGCAAATCAACACATCAAAGTACACAAGGCTTGAACCACAAACTACAAGATTCCATAAAAGAAATACAACATCAAACAATGCATCAATAAAGATGTTCATTCAAATTACAAGCAACCAACCCTAAGGTTCACCATGCCCAAATCACAAATAAGTTAGTTCCTCATGAAAGAGGAAAACTCATACAACTACAAGGAATAACAAAACAAGAAATGAAGAACCACTCCCTCTAGCCTTGGAATCCCTTGATGGATGAAAACCCTAAAAATATGCCTCAATGTCTTGGATCTTCCCTCCAAACTCCTCCTTCGACGTTGTCTCCCTCTTGGTGAAGCTTCGTGCCGTAGATCGCCGGAAATCGCCGCCAAAATGGGTGGGGCGGCGGCCCAAAAGTCTCCCCAAAAGAATCCTCTTCAAAAGTGACAAAAAAGCCCTTAAAACCAATTCCAGCGAGATATGCGGCCTCCCATGCGGCCCCGCATGCGGGGAGAGAAAGTTTCCGAGAAATCCCGAAAATCGCGTAAGTTGCTACAGTGCCGATACAGTAATGTTGCTACAGTAACACTGCTACAGTAGAATTGCTACAATACGTATGCGGCCTCTGCAGTGCCCGCATAGTAGCCCGCATGATCTTTCAGACTTAGCCGTTTTGCCAAAGGTTTCGTGCTACAGTGCTGCTACAGTGTCCACGCTACAGTACCGGAGCTCAAAAATGGTCTTTTTCCTGCCGATTTCTTCTAAAATCATATTATTGAGCTCCCCACGGTATCTTCTGTGCCTGTAATACGAAATAAACCAATTTAGACCAAAAACGGGCATCCACACATACAAAATTACTCTAGAAATACGCAAACATATATAAATAATACGTACAGTTAGGCGTTTATCAAACATCCCCACATCTAAGCGTTTGCTTGTCCCCAAGCAAACAAACATGAAGAACAGGGGCAAGAGGATAAACGACTAACTGTACGACCTCAAGCTCGACAGTGAAAGACCCCACAAGCAACCATAGAAGGAAAGACTGATAATGAGTTGTTGTGTTGGTAACCGGGTAAGGATAGTCTTGTTTTATCTAAAGTGCACATGTGAGTGTGTGCTGACTTCCAACCTCAACCTCCATACCATGGATCACCCGAAGGTGTCCAATCACTCCACACACAATGAAGTCGGCATTAATATGTTAAAAACACCCTCAATACCCAGTTAAGAGTCCTTCGGGTCCTGAATAAAACTTTGGCTCTCAAGTAGCAGTGGAACAGGCTCCAAGGGATACAAACGAGATACTTTATTATTTACTTACATATATACATAGTTTTTTTTTTTTTTTTTTTCTGAGTCCGACTAACGTAGACTGCACAAAAATCTTTCAGACGGATGCACATGCTGGCCAGGCACAAGTGCCACCCATCCTACTTGATTACAGCCCACATAGACGCATTCATGCTGTAATAGCAGAGGAATACTGTCATAGACTCCACTTTTTTCTTTTTTCTTTTTCTTTTTTTTTTTTTTTTTTTTACTTGTATCTCGTGCCCCCCGGTATAAAACCTGTTAAACAAACTCACTTGAGGCCAAAGAAAACAACAAAGGACCTCAAAAGCTCTTAAAAAGGCATTGAAAGTAGACTTTAACAAATTAATGCCGAAAACATTGTAATGGGTTAGTTGGAGTGTATGAGGTGGAAGTACATGTGTAAAAGTCTGTCAGTGCACTAAAGATAAAGCAGGACATCATTTAGGCACAATAATGAAATACAACTCATAACTGTCAACCCTTCATGCTAGGAAGTCTTAAACTAAGTATCATTGCTATCATAGGTAGAACAAGCATGCAATTGCAAAGAAATTTTCAAAGTTCACGAGAAAAACCAAATCCACCCCCCACTGAAAGATGCACATTGCCCTCAATGTGCCTAAGCAATGAAATGCAACAATATCGACAATAAAAACATAGTAGGAGGGTTTCGTGAACTTCCCCGAGTCTCAAAACATTAGTCTTGAAGTCCATGAGATCGGGGTGACCACCAAAGCTTCAAGTATAAAATGGAGGAGGAGAGTGTGCTTGATGTTCAAATTTCAACCTGAAAGGTAGACAAGAACATCATCTCAAGGCATCTAATCACACACGCAAAAATAAAATATGAAAATAAACAAGAACACACACAAACATGCAAGCAAACAACTAACATCACAAGAACAACTAAACAAGAAATGATCCAAGCAAGTTCTTTGTGCAATCAAGATCATGAAATCCAATTCTTTTCATTTCAAGTGTTGTAGGATATTTACAATGATGCTACAAGTGAACAAATAAATTCAAGAGAAATTTCAGCCCAAAGTTACTGTAGCACAGTCTTGAAAGAGGCAGAGTTTCACCTTGTTTTTGAAGCCCAAAAATTTACAAAAAATGTCTCAAAATACAAATAAATCAGAGATTACACATTCATACATCATTCCCCAAAGTTTTAAGCAAGATAAGCATGAAAATCAAGAAAAAGAAACAAGTTTTCTTCAAAACACAAGTTAGGGCTTCAAAGCTTGAATTGGTGAAGATCGGTGGAGATGATGGAAAACCTCCCAATAAATCATGCAAATTAAGTCCTTGTAAGTAGGAGATCCGTGTAGAGGAAGAAAAATGGAGAAAAACGGTGAAAGAATGAGGGAAAACGGATGAGAAATGAGAGAGATATGAGGAAAATGGTGAAGGGGTACACAACTTATCATTCAGCCCGAGTGTCCATGCGGCCCCTTGTGCGGCCGCATGGTACCCCGCATCAGGCTCGGGAAAATTCATGCGGTTCCTTGTGCGGCCGCATGACAGGCCGCACAAGGCTCGGGAAAAAACATGCGGCCTGCTATGCGGCCGCATAGCAGGCCGCACAACTCTCTGCATGCAAATATGGGCTCCAAACACCTCAAAATCGCATAAAAACAATGCCGAATTCACCCACAACACCCAAAACATGATGTTTGATGCATGAAGATGAATGATAACACAAAGAACTCACAAGTATCATGAACAAACACAAGTAAATAAATTATGAAAAACGACTAACTAACCACAATCACACACTTGAAAACAAAGAACACTCAAGCAACCAAACACACCAAAATACGAAAACACACATGTTATGAATTTTAAAGCTTGGGTTGCCTCCCAAGAAGCGCTTGTTTAACGTCATTAGCTCGACGTGTTTTACCTCAAGGGGGCTTGAAGACGGTGTGTTCCTCCCGGCTAGAAGTGGCATAAGAACTACCAAGAAAAGTGAAGTGTACCTTCCGGGATGGTGTCAAAGTGGAGACCAAGCATGAGTTACCTTTTGGCCTCCACGGAAAAAGCTTTGGCCGGGCATTGCACAATCTAAACTTTGGCGGATCCTTGGACGGCTTGAACCTCCTCCTCGCCTCTACTTTAGTCCCGGCTGGATTTCCTTGGAGCATCCACAAAGCTTGTTTTGGCCTCCAAGAGAATAAAGAAGGTTGAAGAAATTTCAAACTCGGCATGGGTGGGTCCTTGGGGGGTGTAAACCTCCTACCCACATCTCCTTCTTCAACCATTGTCAGTCTTCCTTTAATCACCCACAAGAATCGTTTGGGCCTCCAAGGAAATAGTTTTGGTTGGGACGTGTCTAACCTCGGCATAGGTGGGTCATTGGATGGCTTGAACCTCCTTCCCACAATTTCTTTTGTCCCAAATACTTCTTTCTTGTGCTTGGTTTTCTTGTTAGCTTTTATGCAAATGGCGTGCTCAAGTGTTATCAATGGTGCTCTTTTAACTCCCCCAATCTCCAATATACCCAAGTTCTCTCCCATTTCATTATAGGTTGTAGTTGGGCCTTCCATTGTTGGTTCACGACATTGTTGGTCGACCCGGCTCTCTAGCTTGTGGAGAGATGCTTGCATAGCCGAAAGTGCGGCATGAACGACCTCAAATCTAGCTTCATATTCGGCAACAAAGAACGAGTGTTGTTCAGATTGGGCCCTAGCAAGATGTCCAACCTGGCTCTCAAGGGAATGAATAGAGGCTTGGACATTTCTCAATACGGTGCCAAATTCATCAAACCTTCTGTCTATCCTTTCAAACTTTGCCTCCGTGGTGATCATGAATCGTGCCAAGACCTCCTCAGTAGTATATCTCCTTTCTTGCGATGCTCCATGGTTAGGACTTGGAGGGCAATTTTGAGCTTGCATTTGTCAAGAATAGTGTACCTCGCACAAAAAAGAAAGAAAACACAAAGTGAAACAAAACTAAACTAAACAAACAAAATAAATAACAAAACAGTATGTACAACAAGAAAAAACAAAGTGGCTAGAGCAATAGACTACAGGTTTTCCTAGTATTCCTTGTGAGTCCCCGGCAACGGCGCCAAAAACTTGATGATTACCGCAAGTGCACGGGTCGCCAAGTAATACCCCTCACGCACGCGCGAGGGGGTCGTATTCCCAAGGGCCAAGGAACTACTATTACTCCCCCTTTATCTATTTCCTAGCCTAACAACTCGATTGTCATGCAATACTTACAAAATGGAGAAAGAAATAACTATAATGAAATCCAGGCTACTACTACACACATTTAGCAAACAAGGGAGAATCAAACATGCGAAGGCGTGATTTGGACAACGAATCCCCCTAGGGTTGTCATTAAGTCCTGAATTTAGGATGAAATGTTATGATGGTAGTTGGGCCAAGAGATTCCTAAATTAGGTCACCCCGATGGTCACGGTGATAACCCCTAATCCGGTACGAGTATTGGAATACGGAATTACTTCCGCCCAAATCCTCGCACGATTGCCTTACGCCTAGGGAAATCTCAAATTAGAGTCAAACACGGTATCTAGGTTCAACCCTAATGGTTGGAGGGGTACAAATACCCGATGGTCACGGCGTACTCGTACATGTATCCCTTCCAAGCCTAGTGTGTCTAGTACAAGGGCGATGGTCACGCAACCAAGTACAACCTAGAAGTTGAAATACAGAGTTCTCATGCAAATCAACACATCAAAGTACACAAGGCTTGAACCACAAACTACAAGATTCCATAAAAGAAATACAACATCAAACAATGCATCAATAAAGATGTTCATCCAAATTACAAGCAACCAACCCTAAGGTTCACCATGCCCAAATCACAAATAAGTTAGTTCCTCATGAAAGAGGAAAACTCATACAACTACAAGGAATAACAAAACAAGAAATGAAGAACCACTCCCTCTAGCCTTGGAATCCCTTGATGGATGAAAACCCTAAAAATATGCCTCAATGTCTTGGATCTTCCCTCCAAACTCCTCCTTCGACGTTGTCTCCCTCTTGGTGAAGCTTCGTGCCGTAGATCGCCGGAAATCGCCGCCAAAATGGGTGGGGCGGCGGCCCAAAAGTCTCCCCAAAAGAATCCTCTTCAAAAGTGACAAAAAAGCCCTTAAAACCAATTCCAGCGAGATATGCGGCCTCCCATGCGGCCCCGCATGCGGGGAGAGAAAGTTTCCGAGAAATCCCGAAAATCGCGTAAGTTGCTACAGTGCCGCTACAGTAATGTTGCTACAGTAACACTGCTACAGTAGAATTGCTACAATACGTATGCGGCCTCTGCAGTGCCCGCATAGTAGCCCGCATGATCTTTCAGACTTAGCCGTTTTGCCAAAGGTTTCGTGCTACAGTGCTGCTACAGTGTCCACGCTACAGTACCGGAGCTCAAAAATGGTCTTTTTCCTGCCGATTTCTTCTAAAATCATATTATTGAGCTCCCCACGGTATCTTCTGTGCCTGTAATACGAAATAAACCAATTTAGACCAAAAACGGGCATCCACACATACAAAATTACTCTAGAAATACGCAAACATATATAAATAATACGTACAGTTAGGCGTTTATCACCCTAAGTGTTCCACACGGCCGTGTGACATTCCACACGGCCGTGTGCCTTTCACAAGCTCACTCACAGGGGTAGTCACACGCCCCTGTGTCTTCTCGTGATGGAAGGGAAGTCTCTGTAGAGTTTCACAAGGCCGTGTGGAAATTCGACATGGTTGTTGACACACCCCTTGCGTGTGTACCGCAAGTACACGGGTTGTCGAAGTAATAAAATACCCTGGTGAGTGGGTAGTCGTATCCACAGGGAATAGTGTTCAGAAACAAGTGTTATCGCTATTTAGCTATGATGGGAATTGATGATGAGAAAAGTATATATGTATAGATGTAAAAGAAAATAAAAGAGTGCAAGAAGAATAATGAGGGTAGGAGAGGTAATCGATATAACGATGGGGTACCCAGACAAAGCTCCCCCTAGGACTAATGCTTCTAGTGCAAAACTTGTATTATGCTCTACAATAGATGCCTATTGAGTCGAGGATATCCTTAAACACACGGTCCCAAACCTAAGGTCAACCATGACTAACCCCAACATTATGTCCCGGCATTAGGATTCACTACGACCCTTGACTCTCGTTGACCTGTCAACTAAGCCCCAGGGGAGTCTATCTTCCTAAGCCTAACACTACGTGGGATTGCTTTAGGCTCTAGGGATTCCTAGTGATAAAACATGTTTCTATATGTAGTTCTAACCCTTTGGTCCAGGTGGAAGAACCCTAGTCTAGATTAAGCCCTAACTCTCTATCTCGACCGCTAATTAACCAAGGAAGTGGAGGTAGGGAGAAATCACACCGGAAGGGAAAGGGGATACATCGCTACCTCACAACTCTCCCTCTCAACCCTCTTCAATCTTAAGTAGTCTAATCCTATAGGAGTTGTCACACCTCCAAAGGATAACCTAGATTGCACTCAACCTTAGTGTCACGGCTAAGGGAAAACAATAGCACAAGATAATTAAAATTGAAACTCGAATTTATTCATCAATAAAGAAAGCATAATAAAAGTCATAGAAACAATATCATCCTAGGGTTTACAAGTCTGAATACCCACTAGGGTTTAGCTCTCCATGGAGTAATACAAAATCAATAAAGAGATTAAAAACATATGCATAAAAACCATAAAGGAAACCCCCTTGTAGATCGTATCGATGGTCTTGTGAAGCCGCCTAGTCTTCTCCATGAATCCCTTGTCAAACCTAGGGCACACCTCGCCGAATCGATGCCGACGAAAGCTCCCCCAATAGCTTTCTTCCAAAGGATGTCGATGTTGATGCCGTATAATCGCCTCCAAAGAACTCCAAGAACCTCTCCAAACCCTAGCCAAAAGCCCCCCAAAAGATTGTCAAGAGATAGAAGGGGGGTCCCCAAATAGATCTGAAAACAGGCTATTTATAGGCTGAAATCGGGCTGAAATCGGAGTTCCACACGCCCCTGTGGATTTTCCACACGGGCTGCAGAATTTCCACACGCCCGTGTGTTAACTCCACACGGCCATGTGGAAATTCTGTTTTGCTGATTTTCGGCAGACTGTGAACAGTAACTTGCTACAGTGTTTTACTACATCACTTTGCTACAGTACACGGCCGTGTGGAATTTCCACACGCCCGTATGAACTCTCTGAAATCCTGATTTTCGGCAGAAAGTGAACAGTAGGTTGCTACATAAACAAATCTACAGTGCTGCTACAGTACTCACCGAAATACTCCCGAATTCATCGTTCTTCATCAAGCCCGTTGAATTGGACACACAATCAATGGTAGACCATGTCGATTACTTCATTTCTCTTCATTGGCGAAGCTCTCCAATGCTACACGAGTTATAGACTTTTGTGAATGTGACTGCCCTTGTGCCCCTCCAATGGAGGTTGGCACACACCCACAAGTCTAGACTCGTGCCTTGTTCCTTGCTTGGTCCGAGAACTCCTCAACGATGGCGAACATAACCTATTCTTGCTTTTTTCTTCTTCAAATTGACTCCATAACTCTACAATGCACAAAAGCACACAAATGCACACAAATTAATGATAAAATCTGATAAAAGTAATGCTCAATGTAAGATAATAATACTTCGTATCACTATAACACGAGCACTTATCAGCTGTGTGCCTTGATGAGCGTCGCGCGACAAGCTAAAAAGCTAGCACACGACTACCCGGCCGCAAGTGCACGGGTCGTCAAGTAATAACCTCTCACGCGAACACGAGAGGGTCATATTCCCAAGGGCCCCGAGATCTATTATTACTTCCTTTTGGGGTTCACTATCTAGTCGATCGAAACAGGGTTTTTGCAATTGTAAAGATTAAGAACAATAAAACAAATAAGAAAATAAGAGTAGGATAAAGCCCAATCCGAGCAATGATTAGGTGAAGAATCCAAGAGTTTAGGAAGGCCTCGGGCGAGGATTCCCCCAGGAGGAGAATAAGTACGGATGACAATAATAATGAAGACAATGCGGTTGACTTGGTTTTGGTTCGCTAGACTCGGATATCGACTACCCCGGAACCTCCGTAATATAGCCCTAATTTGGTACGAGTTCCTCTATCCAGAGGATACCCCTACGATGTCAATGAGAGCAAGGAGTCTTGATTAGGGTCAATCTAATGCACACTTTCGGCTAGACTGACCCTAAACGCGCGGAAGGCTACTAATACCCGGAACCTCCAGTATACTAGTATAATGAGTCCCTCTTTAACAAATCACAAGACCTAATACAAGCTAGCATCCCGCCAAACAAGTATCATTCATAATCAATTCAACGGAAACCATCCATTGTAGAATGAACAAGAAAGTGATGAATTAAAACCAAACAAACAAGCCAACACATTCATTCAATAAGTAAAGAGTCATCCATACAAAGTCTCCTGCCAAGGTTCACCGGAAGCCCGGTGGCCTTGGGAGTTTAGTTCGGCATTACAAAATAGAGGAGTTCACAATACATAAAGTTCATCAAACAAACAACAAGAAAACTCCCCTCGAAATATCGACTAAGGGTTGATGATGTAGCTCGTCGTATCCGCGCCGCCGAGCTCTTTGACGCTTGTCAACATTCTCCCCTTCTTCTCTCCTTCAATTCCCACCGAATTCACCCCAAGAATGATAGAAAATTTGCCTGATGGAGAGAGGGAACCGAATGAGAGCCAACAGCGCAAGAATGCCCCTCAAAACCCTTGAAGAGCGGCTTAAATACCCCTAAGCTGTGCGGGTACTGCGCGGGGCTGCACAGTGACCGCACAGCCTTCTGGCTGTGCTGTGCGACCCTTGTGCGGGGCTGCACACAAGCCGCAAAGCCTTCTGGCTGTGCTGTGCGGCCAGTGTGCGGCCCTGCGCATAGGCTTCTGTCTGGTGCATGCGGCCAGTGTGCAGGGCTATACAATGGCCGCGCAGATGTTTCAGAATGAGCTTCGCCCGTGATCCTTGGCTTCCGGAGCATGTAACAATCTTCTTTCTTCCTCATTTCCTTCCGGAATGACTCAAATACGTATCTTTATTGCGAAAACCATCCACGAAGCCCTGAAATGAAAATAAATGCATTAAGCGCACCAAATGTTGTCGAAATAAATACAAGTTGCATGAAAGTAAATAAATTTTATCGTTGAAATATGATGCATTTAGGCACTTATCAAATACCCCCCACTTGAGCATTTGCTTGCCCCAAGCAAATAGACATGAGGAACAGGAGGGACTGATAAGTGACTAAATGCAAAACCTCAGGCTAGTAAATAGTATTAAAGCAAAAGTAGAACTCAAAACACCAAGCCAGGACCAATCAAGACTCTCCATGCATCCATTAGCTGTATCGTGATGATGTGTGTGTGCAATCTCCCTAGTTCGAAACCCCGTAGTCCAAACAAGATGAACAGGACCCCGAGGACCACTCCTCGATGGAAATTCACGCCACTCAGTGGAATTCGGCCTTGAGATGGTAGGGATACTCCTAGTAAACCCCCAAAAATCTTTCCTCTTCTATTCGAACAAAAACTAGTTATAAAACATTATTTTGCTATATAAACCTGTTTTAATTTTACTTCGAGACTAACATGAACTGCAAATCCACATTACCTGGAGCTTTGCACGTTCATGTACACGTGCTCATGCTTTTATAGCTTTTGGCGAGGGGAACACTCTGGTTAGGAGCAAGAACCCTAGGTTAGTTCGCTAGTAGGGCAGAGGAGCATTGTCTCACATTTTTTTTTTTGTGACTAGATTGCAAGAAAAATGAAGAGGAAAGTCCTTAAGAGCTCATTAGAGAGCACGCCTAACATACCAGGGCACGAAACCACTAGAATGGGTTAGCACTAAGAGGGTCACGAAGGTAACTGTTGTTCCTCACCTAGGTGTCCAGGGTTCTACCTAGGGGAAAAAGTGCAAGGAATGCCAAGAATGACAAGAAAATTTTAAGTGTGCAGGGTCACAAATAGCTTAGAATCTATCAAAGTTTCATGCTATAAGACATTCACAACTAAAAATGCCGTCCTTGGTTTAACAATCATGCAACAAAACAGAAATTTTCATCCAAGTTTACACGAAAAATGAGTAGAACAAATACACGAAAAATGAGTAGAACAAACATGCACAACCACCCCCCTCCCACTTAGAGAGTACATTGCCCTCAATGTACCTAAGTCAGCAGAAAAAATAAAGTATGCAGTGAAAATAAAGAGGGTGGGCTCGTGAACTTCCCCGAAAGGAGTGCCGTGACTCGTGGAGCAAGAGTTCCGGGTGGCTATGCAAAATACCACAGAAGTTGGAGAGAAGAAAACAAATGACGTCTAATTCATCCTCCACGGAGAAAAGACGTCGAATCAAGAATCTGATAAACGCCTAAATATACGTATTTTCTTCTTATGCGGGCGTATGTATTGCGTATTTTTTATATGAGTTGATGCCTGTTTTTGGTCTGAATTGGTTTCTTTCGTGTTACAGGTACCAATGAGGCCCCAGCGAGCTTAATGACAGAATTTGAGAAGAAATCGGCATCAAAAACACTGTTTCTAAGCCGGGAGCACTGTAGAAATCACTGTAGCACGGAGACTTGAAGATCGGCTGGGTCAGGAGGTTCATGCGGGCATCCATGCCGGCGCATTGCAGGCCGCATACGTACTGTAGCAGGTTTACTGCAGCGAAGCTACTATAGCAGGGGCACTGTAGCGGCACTGTCGCAAGTTACGCGACTATCGGGATTTCTCAGAAACTTTCTCTCCCTACATGCGGGGCCGCATGGGAGGGTGCATAACTCTCTGGAATTCGTTTTTAAGGGTTTTTTAGAGCATTTTGAGGAGGGGGAACCTAGGCCTTGAGAGTGCTTGACTTCACCACTTTCCTTGGGAGCTTGAGGCCGGGTTCTGGAGGCAATTCTCGAGGAGAGGACGACAAGGAGAGCACGACACGATGAGTCCGCGCCTTCGATTTGCATTTGAGAAGAAGATTGACAAAGGAAGCCACTCCTTGGGTGGCGTCCTTGGAAGCGTCATTCGGCCTTGATCCTTTGAGGGAGTGTTCTTATTATGCTTTTTGTTGTTTTCATGTATTTTCTTGCTTATTTTGTGATCATGAGCAACTAAACCCCAAGGTCACCGGATGTAGGTGAACCTTGGGGGTGAACTTGTGTATTTTGGATGCTTGTTCTAGTTTTATGCATTTGGTGTGGTTTGTGATCCTTGTTTGGTGATTCTTGAATGCCTTGGTATGTATGAGAACTCTATTTATCAATTCCTAGACAATAGTAGGTTGCATGACCATTGCCCTAGTATTAGGCTCACCAAGCTTGGAAGGCAATACACGCACGAATACGCCGTGACCATCGGGTATTTGTACCCCTCCAATTGTTAGGGTTGTCCTTGATTGTATTTCAACCCTAGCTTGGGGAAATTCACTAAACCCATTGCGATCGTATGAGGATTTGGGCGGAAGCAATTCCGTATTCCAATACTCGTACCGGATTAGGGACCAACACCGTGACCATCGGGTTGGTCTAATTTAGGGTTTCCCGGTCCAAACCACCCACGTGCGTGCTAGTTAGGGCATCCTTAGCACTTTAGTAACCCCCGAGGGAATCCTCATCCGTGACCATTTCCTCGCCTTGATATTTCCCTCCGTATTTATACTTACTATTTGCATGCTCTTTGCTTTAGTAGATTGACTAGGTTGGACAACATTGTGATAAGTAAGTAAGAGTAGCTTCTAGGGCCCTTGGGAATACGACCCCCTCGTGCTTGCTCGAGGGGTATTATTTGGCGACCCCGTGCACTTGCGAGTGAGCAATCAGCATCCATCAACCACACAAACATAAAGTACGGAAATACAAAACCTTACACAAGTTCGTAAGCTAAAGTGGAATACAACAAAAAGTGGTAGGGGTAGGCCCAAATCCACTTGACTACAACACAAACAAACAACACACAAAAGCACACTAAACGCAGGAAAATAAAACTAAAGAAGAAAAGAGTTCTAATCCCAACAGTCCCAGTTATCGGTGGAAGCAGGTGGCGCAGAGACAAATGGAGACGGGGGGGGGGGGGGGGGGGGGGGGGGGGGGGGGGGGGGGGGGTTTGCAGTAAGGCAATGATGTTCTGATTGCCCCGGAGAATGTCCTGCTGCCCCTATATAAGTCGGGCGATGTCTTCCCCCTGTTGCCGCAGTGTGTCGCATAAGGCATGGAGCTCATGGTGCAACTCGGACAGGGTAAAGGAACTATCAGTACGCGGCTGCGATTGTCCACCTCTAGGTGCATTGGTGTCTTCGTCAGACTCTGACGAAGAGTCCGCGTGAGGTGCGACAGTATAGGAGGACCCGCGGCGCCACACAAGGCCTATAGCTCGAAGAACTTGAATTCCGTGCGCAATTGATCTCCCAAGTCTCTCCATAGAGCGGATGCGGCCTAAGGCACCTAACCCGCGCACTAGGCGAGTGACATAAGGTCCTGTGAAGATGATCCCAACAGGTGGATGCTGATTATGACGTGCAAGACACTAGGCCATGACGCAAGCTATATTGATGGTGTAGCGGTTTATCATGCTATACATGATTAGCAAATCCATTCTAGATACCACCCCAAAGCTATCAGCCCGGCCCGTCAGAGATCGGCTCAATAACGCATGAATATATCTGTGAGCCGGGTTGCGGAGAAGGGAGGCCTTCTTGGAGTCTTGGCCAGCAACAGTGGTGATAGTGCACCAAAAATACCGCGATTCAACATGCGCAGGAAATTCAAGAGGAAGGCCAGGATAGTCCATGCCCCGAAGGAAATTATGGTCGTATTGGCGCACATCCCCGTATTGATTATGATAGTGCGCCAATACCTCCACACCCCTAGGGCTCCCAATTTCAGCCTCAGCAGGTTCAAGAGAAGAAATACTCAACTGAGGATGTATTGGCACGATTCATGATCACCACGGAGGCAAAATTCCAAAATGTGGACAAGAGGTTCGATGAGTTTGGCACTATATTGAGAAATGTCCAAGCCTCCATTCAGTCTCTTGAAACCCAGGTGGGACAGCTTGCTAGGGCACAATCAGACAGACCTTCAGGTAGCATGCCGAGCAACACTGAATGCAACCCGAGGGAACACTTAAAAGCGGTGACACTGAGGAATGGAAAACAATTGGAGGCGAGGACTGGGGATAGTCCAAGTGCCTTCAATGATAGGGTAGCCGCCCGGGAAGACCCTAAGTCGAGTAGTGATGCAATTGATAAGACTGAGGAGAAACACAATGGAATTGCTCCAAGTTCTTCGCCTAAGAAGGAACCCGAGTATAAACCTCTGGTACCATATCCTTCTAGGCTCAAGCAAGATAAGGAAGATGCCCAATTCAAGAAATTTATCAACATCTTTAGGCAGCTTCACATAAATATCCCCTTGGTCGAGGCCCTTTCCCAAATGCCAAGATATGCTAAATTCATGAAGGACCTCCTCACCAATAAGAGGAAGCTTGAAGACTTGGAGACTGTGACTTTATCGGGAAATTGCTCGGCCGTTATCCAAAAGAAATTACCAAAGAAACTCAATGATCCGGGTAGTTTCATCATCCCTTGTGTGATCGGGGATGGAGTACAAGAAAGCGCCTTGGCTGACTCGGGAGCTAGCATAAACGTTATGTGTATAACTTGTTCTTGAGGTTAGGGTTAGACAACTTGAGACCCACACGGATGACTTTGCAACTTGCGGATCGTTCAGTGCGAAGACCCCGGGGAATTGTTGAAGACGTTCTTGTTTGAGTTGATAAGCTAATCATCCCGGTTGACTTTGTAATTCTAGATGTGGATGATGATGTGGAGGTCCCCTTGATCCTCGGGCATCCATTTCTTAATACCGCCGGCACACTAATTGATGTGAAAGGAGGAAAAATGACTTTGAGGGTTGGGGACGAACAAGTGGTCTTCACTCTCCCCGAAGCAATGAAGCATACACTTGATCACGATGATACTTTGTATTTCATGGATACTACTGATGTGATTATCTCTGATTGTGTGCAGGAAGTCCTCACTTTGAACCCCTTGGAGGAGTACTTTGAAGATTTCGGAGATGATGTTGTGAATGATGAGCTTCCCCCTCCACCATTGCAACAACTAGCGCAAGTAGAGGTTAAATCTTCACCACATTCCAATGAGAAGAGAACCTTGAAGAAGTTATGGAGGAAGAGAAAAGAAAAGCAAAAGCGAGAGATGAATATCTCTACGATGCCACCAGAGGAGGTTGACCGCTTATTCTTTGATGATAGCGGGAAATTCAAGATCTTTTCCTGTCTCTCATTGAACTTTCCGGGTAACAATTCTTCATCAAAAAAGGGATGTATTTCTCACCCCTTTGTCCCACCATGAGTTGAGGTAAACCATGTCGAGCTAAAGACATTAAAAAAGCGCTTCTTGGGAGGTAACCCAAGTCTTTAAATTCATTGCACTTATTTTTCTTCTTAGTTGTTGTTGTTGTGTTTGTGTGTTTTTCGTATTTTTGTGGTGCTTGTGAGTTTGAGTGTTGTTGATTTTTATGATTATGGTGGTTGTTTAATCGTTTTCCATAATTTATTTCATCATGTTGTATCGTTGGTTTCATGAATTTTGTATTTTTCCTTGAGTGTCGGTGCTTTGTTTGCCAAGTTTTCAATGCCTATAAGTGTTTTCGGCTTTACTTTTGAGTGCTAGGTTGAGGACGATGTTTGGTTTGATAGTTTTTTGAGCCATTCTTAAGCTGGGAAATTTCCAGGCACCCATGCGGCCTGTTGTGCGCCCGCAGAGCAGGCCGCATCACCATCCAGAGCCTTGTGCGGCCTGCCATGCGGCCGCACAAGGGGCCGCATGCCCAAACCGAGAGGGCTGCAGCCTGCTATGCGGCCACATAGCAGGCCGCATGGCCAGCCAGAGAGGGATGCGGCCTGCTATGCGCCCGCATAGCAGGCCGCATGGCCAAACCGAGACGCATGCGGGGTGCCATGCGGCCGCACAAGGTGCCGCATAGGCACCCGACCCCTCTTTTTCTCCTCTCTTCACCCCACTTTCTCACTATTCACTCAATTTTCATCATTCTTCTTCTCTTTTCTCCTTCATCTCTCCACCATTTTCCTTCATTCTTTTTGCATCAAAACACTCTCCTCATCCTAGAAAACGAATTTTTGGGAGATCTTCAAAGTTTTATCAAACTTTAAGCCGATTTTCACTTCATCTTCTCATTGGTGCCCTAGTTCAAGGTATACTCATTTCTCAATCATTCTAGGGTTTTTAATGGTTGAAATGATGGTAAAACTTTGTGGTTATCATGGTGAATGCTCCTTGTAATTGTTTCTCTTGAATTCAAAGCTTTGTACGTTTAGATTAGCACTTTTACAAGAAGAAACTCTACCAAAATTTTCCCAAAATTACTGTAGCACTGGCCAAAAATTAGCCTTTGTTCTTCATTAAGCAATTTTCTCATAAATTTTTGGCTTGATGATGGTTCTCTTGTCTTGTAGGGATGCCGACCAAACACGTGTCCTCCAAGTGAGTTAGGAGAAGCTCTCCACCACCCGTTTGCGAGCCTACCTTCAAGAGCGATGCCCACAAGAAAAGATTCGCGTTCTTGTCCAATAGGAGGTTCGGCAGCGTGAAGATTATCAATTGGAATGCTTTGAAGACTTTGGGCATCGACGAAACCGGCCGAGATCCTATCCTATTTGCGCAGCTCATCGTCATCTGTCGGCACCTCCTCCACGGCCACCATGTTCTTTGCACCATCACTCCCTCCAGATCTCTAGACTCACAGCACCACTTTTAGTTTCCTGTTGTTTGTACTGGTTTTTATTTCTAGACTTGTTTGTTTGTATTGTTGTACTTTTCAGTTAGCAAGGGTCCTGATCCTCCTAAACTATACTTCCCTGTTTTTGATTCGTGCTTACTTGTCCTGCTCTCTATTTATTTCTTGGGGTGTGATATGTTTTCTTTTTTACTTTTAGGACTGATCATTGTAGAAGCTTCACGCCCCTTGCAGCCCACAACTTTCCCCGATTCATGCACATTTGGCATTCATCTCATCGACCAATTGGGGAAGTTTCTTAACCTCATCCTTTTACTTTTATGGCATATCTCGCATCTTACTCTGCTGATCTACGTACATTGAGGGCAATGTACAACTTTAGGTGTGGGGATGGGGTACTTTACTTCTTTTGCATGCATGAGTACCGATGATAGCTATGATTTTAGTGTTTAGCACTTCCTAGCTTGAAAAAATGATAGAAGTGAGTTATATTCTTGTACTGTGCCTGAATGATGCCCTGTTTTATTTTTAGTGCTTTTCCATGCTCTATCATGATTGCTTCTACCTTGTACACTCCAACCAACCCATTATGATGATTTTGGCATTAGACTGTTAAATTCTTTCTTCAATAGTCTTTTAAGAGCTTTTGAGTTCCTTCTTTGTTTTCTGTAGCCTTAAGTGAACTATTATGACAGGTTACCAAGGGACATGAGATACAATGTGTATAGTCGAAAAAAAAATGTGGAGTCTATGACAGTATTCCTCTGCTAGTACAGCATGAATGCGTCTAGGTAGACTGTAATTGAGTAGGTTGGGTAGCTCTTGTGCCTAATCAGCATGTGCATCCTTCTGAAAGATTTGTTGTGCAGTCTATGTTAGTCGGACTAAGAAAAAAAAAAGAAAAAAAAAAGAAATAAGTATCTCTACTGCGTTCCCTGGAACTTGTTGCACAGTCACTTAAGTGCTAAAGTTTTGTTTAGGAACCCAGAAGACTTTTAACTGAGTATTGAAGAGGTCTTTAACTGTCTAATGCCACTTCCACTATATGTGGGGTGAATGGACCCCTAGGATAATCCAGGGTGTGGAGGTTAAGGTTGGGAGCCAGCACACACTCACGGAAGCACTTTAGATAAAACAGGGCCACCATTACTCGATCACTCACTGTACAGCTCACTTTCCAGATTTCTTTCCACCTATGCTAGTGGAGTACTTTACAGCTGAGCTTGAGGTCGTATGTTTAGTCGTTTATCATCGTACCCCTGTTCTTCATGTGTGTTTGCTTGGGGACAAGCAAATTCTTAGGTGTGTGGATGTTTGATAAACACCTAAATATACGTATTTTCTTCGTATGCGGGCATATTTTTTATATGAGTTGACGCCCGTTTTTGGTCTGAATTGGTTTCTTTCATGTTACAGGTACCAATGAGGCCCCAGCGAGCTTAATGACAGAATTTGAGAAGAAATCGGCATCGAAAACACTGTTTCTAAGCCCGGGAGCACTGTAGAAATCACTGTAGCGCGGAGACTTGAAGATCGGCTGGGTCAGGAGGTTCATGCGGGCTACCATGCGGGCGCATTGCAGGCCGCATACGTACTGTAGCATGTGTACTGTAGCGACACTGTAGCAACTTACGCGACTTTCGGGATTTCTCGGAAACTTTCTCTCCCCACATGCGGGGCTGCATGGGAGGCCGCATAACTCACTGGAATTCGTTTTAAAGGGTTTTTTAGAGCATTTTGAAGAGGGGGAACCTAGGTCTTGAGAGAGCTTGACTTCACCACTTTCCTTGCGAGCTTGAGGCCAGGTTCTGGAGGCAATTCTTGAGGAGAGGACGACAGGGAGAGTACGACACGACGAGTCCACGCCTTCGATTTTCATTTGAGAGAAAGATTGACAAAGGAAGCCACTCCTTGGGTGGCGTCCTTGGAAGTGTCATTCGGCCTTGATCCTTTGAGGGAGTGTTCTTATTATGCTTTTGGTTGTTTTCATGTATTTTCTTGCCTATTTTGTGATCATGAGCAACTAAACCCCAAGGTCACCGGATGTAGGTGAACCTTGGGGGTGAACTTGTGTATTTTGGATGCTTGTTCTAGTTTTATGCATTTGGTGTGGTTTGTGATCCTTGTTTGGTGATTCTTGAATGCCTTGGTATGTATGAGAACTCTATGTATCAATTCCTAGAGAATACTAGGTTGCATGACCATTGCCCTAGTATTAGGCTCACCAAGCTTGGAAGGGAATACACGTACGAATACGCCGTGACCATCGGGTATTTGTACCCCTCCAATTGTTAGGGTTGTCCTTGATTATGTCTCAACCCTAGCTTGGGGAAATCCACTAAACCCATTGCGATCGTACGAGGATTTGGGCGGAAGCAATTCCGTATTCCAGTACTCGTACCGGATTAGGGACCAACACCGTGACTATCGGGTTGGTCTAATTTAGGATTTCCCGGTCCAAACCACCCACGTGCATGCTAGTTAGGGCATCCTTAGCACTTTAGTAACCCCCGAGGGAATCCTCATCTGTGACCATTTCCTCGCCTTGATATTTCCCTCCGCATTTATACTTACTATTCGCATGCTCTTTGCTTTAGTAGATTATTTGTAGTTCTTCTTCCAAGTCATTGACAATGTTGGACAACATTGTGATAAGGAAGTAAGAGTAGCTTCTCGGGCCCTTGGGAATACGACCCCCTCGTGCTTGCGCGAGGGGTATTACTTGGTGACCCCGTGCACTTGCGGGTGAGCAATCAGCATCCATCAACCACACAAACATAAAGTACGGAAATACAAAACCTTACACAAGTTCATAAGCTAAAGTGGAATACAACAAAAAGTGGTAGGGGAAGGCCCAAATCCACTTGACTACAACACAAACAAACAACACACAAAAGCACACTAAACGCAGGAAAATAAAACTAAAGAAGAAAATAGTTCTAATCCCAATCATCCCAGTTATTGGTGGAAGTAGGTGGCGCAGAGGCAAATGGAGACGGGGGGGTTTGCAGTAGGGCGATGATGTTCTGCTTGCCCCGGAGAATGTCCTGCTGCCCCTATATAAGTCGGGCGATGTCTTCCCCCTGTTGCCGCTGTGTGTCGCATAAGGCATGGAGCTCGTGGTGCAACTCGGACAGGGTAAAGGAACTATCAGTACGTGGCTGCGATTATCCACCCCTAGGTGCATTGGTGTCTTCGTCAGACTCCGACGAAGAGTCTGCGTGAGGTGTGAGAGTATAGGAGGACCCGCGGCACTGCACAAGGCCTATAGCTCGAAGAACTTGAATTCCGTGCGCAACTGATCCCCCAAGTCTCTCCATAGAACGGATGCGGCCTAAGGCACCCAACCCGCGCACTAGGCGAGTGACATAAGGTCCTGCGAAGATGATCCCAACAGGTGGATGCTGATTATGACGTGCAAGACACTCATCCACGACGCAAGCTATATTGATGGTGTAGTGGTTTATCAAGCTATATTGATGGTGTAGCGGTTTATCATGCTATACATGATTAGCAAATCCATTCTAGATACCACCCCCGTGCTATCAGCCCGGCCAGTCAGAGATCGGCTCAATAACGCATGAATATATCTGTGAGCCTGGTTGCGGAGAAAGGAGACCTTCTTGGAGTCTTGGCCAGCAGCAGTGGTGATAGTGCGCCAAAAATACCGCGGTTCGACATGCGCAGGAAATTCAAGAGGAAGGCCATGATAGTCCATACCCCGAAGGAAATTGTGGTCGTAAATCCCCAGATAATTTGCGAAATCCCAAAAACTGATAGATCTTTGCTCACCATGAACTTGGAATGTGATGCCACCCGGGCGACTGAAATGGGCAAATGTACGGTTTACTTCAAGCGTGCTCAGAACCTCCAATGTGAGTTCGCAATATACAGGCTCATCGATATCAAGAACTGCAAACCAACGATCAAACCCAACCAGTTGGCGGACGTCATCAGCGAGCCCTAACTGCTCAAGCACTACCCAATCAATGACACGAGTTTGACCAAAGGGTTTGGAACGGAGGTTTTCAAAGCGTTCTTGGAAGATTTCATTGTCGAAATGAAGATTGGTAGACATGCTCGCACTAGCCCTTGCACGTGACATGCTCGCACTAGCTCGTGCACGTTTCCCTGCCGCGGATACGATCGACATGAGTCCTACAATAGAGGAAGTAAAGATTAAGCTTGGACATGATTCCCCCAAGTAAACAAGAAATTACGGATTAGAAAAGTCTAGTACTTCCTCTTGAATAAGCTTAAAGCATGCAAGAACACAGGACATAGTATAATACCAACAAGCTGATGCGAAGGAGTGGAGAGCAAACAACTTCAAGAGCAAAAATAAATAGAAGATGGGAGTAAGGAGCATACCTTGCAAAAATACTCAAAGAGAAGGAATGGAGCTTCTAGGGCGAGTGAACACTTAAAAGGGATGTGTTTGTGAAGTACGAGGATGAGAGGGGTCGGGTAGAGGTGTATAAATGTGAACAAGAGTGGACAAGTGGCAGCATCTTTGCCACTTGTCACTCAAAGAGACGGATGGTAGCGCGACCTGTGCGGTTTATGTGCGGGTCTGCACATGAACCTCACACGGCTCTACCTGTGTTGTGCGGTGGATGTGTGGTGCCGCACATGGACCACACAAGGTTCTGGCTGGGCTGTGCGGTTTATGTGCGGGTCCGCACATGAACCGCACACACTTCTGCCCATGTTGTGCCATCGATGCGCAGGGCCGCACACTAACCGCACAAAGGCAACAGTCAATTTAAAAACCAGTCTGAAAAAAGCTCACACACACAGTACGGCCAAAAGGAAACAAGAAATAGGCAACCAAATGTAGGGGAGGTATGCACATGCCAAAGCGATGATGAAATGGCGACACACAAACAAATCAATAAACTAAAAACAAAAGAAAGTCGCAAAGATAAGAAAACTTTGGGCAGTCTCCCAAAAGTGCTCATTTTAGCGTCATGAGCTCGACGATTGTTGCTGCAAAGTTAGTACGGGTAAAAGGGAAAGATTTTACCTGACGTGTCGAAAAGTGTTGAACTCTTACCAAAATATGGTTTAAGGCGATGTCCATTTACCTTGAACCGACCTTTTTCTGGATGAAGAATTTCAATTACTCCTTGAGATGAGACATTAGTGATAGTGTATGGTCCTGACTATTGTGATTTAAGCTTCCCTGGAAATAACCGTAGCCGAGTGTTGTATAGCAATACTTGATCTCCTTCCTCAAATCTCTTGTCTTGCTTCACGTGTTTATCATGGTACTGTTTCACCTTGTCTTTGTATAATTTTGAATTTTCGTAAGCCAGCGTCCGCCATTCATCAAGTTCATTCAACTGCAATTTCCTCTTTTCACCAACCAAGTTGAAATCGAAATTTAAGAATTTGGTTGGCCAGTAAGCCTTGTGCTCAAGTTCTACTGGCAGGTGGCATGCCTTCCCATAGACTAATCGATAAGGACTACTCCCAGTAGGTGTTTTGAACACTGTGCAATAAGCCCATAATGCATCATCCAAATGATCCACCTAATCCTTACGATGATGAGCGACGTTTTTTTTCTAGAATTCTTTTGAGTTCTCTGTTGGAGACTTCGGCCTGACCACTAGTTTGTGGGTGATAAGCGATAGATGAGTAATGAGAGACGCCATATCTTTTGAGAATCTTGGCGAATTGTGAATTGCAAAAATGTGCTCCTCTGTCACTGATGATTGCCCGTGGCGCTCCAAACCTCGAGAACAATCTCTTCAAGAATTGCACAACAACTCGAGCATCACTAGATGGCAGCGACTGAGCCTTCACCCAACGGGAGGCATAATCTACTGCAACCAAAATGAACTTATGCCCCCGAGAATTTGGGAATGGCCCAATGAAATCTATTCCCCACACATTAAAAACTTCACAAACTTGGATGGCATTCCGGGGCATCTCATCCTGCCACGAAATATTCCCCATTCTTTGGCAACGGTCACAGGTTTGCACATGTTTTTGTGTATCCAGAAAGATGGTAGGCCAAAAGAATCCGGCATCTAGAATTTTTTTAGCTGTTCAGTTAGTGCCGTAGTGTCCTTCAGTTGGTCCTTCATGACAGTGCTTTATGATATCTAGTCCTTCTTCCTGCGATACACAACGCCTCACCATTTGATCAGCACAAACACGGAACAAATAAGGCTCTTCCCAAATGTGATGCTTAAGATCGGAGAAAAATTTCTTCTTTTGCTGATAGCTGAACCAAATGGGAAGGACGCCAGCCGCTAAGTAGTTAGCGATGTCCGCAAACCAAGGTGGCTCATTATCTTGTACCTTATGAACTCGGAAGAGTTGCTCTGCAGGGAAGGAGTCATTAATTTCCATGTCCGCTGATGAAGATGGGTGGCTGTTCTCTAATCGAGATGGATGATCTGCAGCTAAATTCTCAGCGCCACGCTTATCTTTAATTTCCAAATCAAACTCCTGAAGCAATAACACCCAACGGATTAGGCGTGGTTTGGCATCGGTCTTAGTTAGGAGGTACCGAAGGGGCGAATGGTCAGTGTACACCACCACCTTAGAAAGTACCAAATATGATCGGAATTTGTCAAAAGCGAAAACCACGGCGAGGAGTTCCTTTTCAGTGGTGGTGTAATTCTCCTGCACCTCCGTGAGAGTTTTGCTCGCATAATAAATCGGGTGAAAGTGATTGTTCCTCCTCTGTCCTAATACTGCTCCCACATCATGATCGCTGGCGTCACACATTAGCTCGAATGGTAGTCCCCAATTCGGAGTGATTAAGATCGGTGCATGAGTGAGCTGATTTTTCAGTGTCGTGAAAGCAGCTAAGTATTCTGGGGTAAAATTGAATGGCGTGTCTTTTTTGAGGAGCATGGTCAATGTTTTGCAATCTTTGAGAAGTCCCGAATGAATCTCCTCTAAAACCCCGCATGACCTAAGAAGCTCCTGATGGTCCTGACCGATGATGGAGGGGGAAGCTTCTCAATGGCTGCAATCTTTGCCTTATCAACTTCAATGCCCCCACTTGAAATCTTATGTCCCAGAACTATTCCCTCTTTTACCATGAAATGGCATTTCTCCCAACTTAGAACTAGGTTGGTCTCTTCACATCTTTTTAGTACACACTCCAAGTTCCTCAAACACAATTCAAAAGAGTCGCCATACACTAAAAAATCGTCCATGAAGACTTCCATGGAGCTCTTAACCATATCTTCAAAGATTGCAAGGATGCAGCGTTGAAAAGTGGCAGGGGCATTGCATAGCCCAAAAGGCATCCTACGATAAGCAAAAGTGCCGTATGGACAGGTGAAGGTTGTCTTCTCTTGATCCTCGGGGGCTATAGGTATTTGGAAATACCCAGAGAAACCATCAAGGAAGCAGTAGTACTCATGGCCGGCCAACCTTTCAAGCATCTGATCAATGAAAGGTAGAGGAAAGTGATCTTTTCGAGTGGCATCATTCAGTTTCCTGTAGTCGATACAGACCCGCCAACCCGTCACTGGTCGAGTAGGAATGAGCTCATTCTTTTCATTAGTTTCCACTGTCATACCCCCTTTTTTTGGGACCACCTGCATCGGGCTAACCCACGCACTATCAGAGATTGGATAAATTATACCAGCATCTAATAACTTGATAACTTCAGCTTTTACTACTTCTTTCATGTTTGGGTTTAGCCTCCTTTGTGGCAACGCTAATGGTTTGTAGTTGTCTTCCATTAAGATCTTATGTGTGCAGAAGGATGGGTCTATTCCTCTGATGTCGGAGATTTTCCAACCTAAGGCTCTCTTATGTCTCCCCAACACTTTCAAAAGCGCACTCTTTTGCTCTGCTGACAGATCGGATGACACGATAACAGGCAGCCTAGAGTTCGTCTCAAGAAATGCGTACTCAAGCTGTGGGGGTAATTCCTTTAATTCCAACTCTGGTGGTTCTTCAATGGACGCCTTCAACCTGTTCATGTTGTCCTGCTGTACTCTTTCAAACTCTTCCAATTCGTCTGTTGAGCTATCAGAGTCGGACCCCCTGTGGATTTCAAAAACAACTTCCTCGGGCTCTGGTTTGTGTCTCTTCTCAGTAGTAAGGTCAGTCCACAGGTTGTGAGCCTCACTTTGGGCAACACCAGTGTACGTGGTCTTATTCATGAATTGGCGAAAGACTTCAATGTTGCTGAAGTTTCTGCTTTCCCACCCCACGGTACCCAAATCAAAAACCTCCTCATGAGTCAAAAACTGGTTTGTCCATTGATCTAGATAGTAGGCAGCGGGTTCACATGGGTACGAATCCATTAATGTAGGGCCTAGTAAAGAGGTACCTGCGAAAAGGGAGTCGAAAAGATAAATTAGTCGGTATGTATAGAAGAAAATAAAAGGTGGCGAATAAGTACAAATGGAAATGAAGTGACTAGATCATTGATCCAAAAATTTTACTAGTATTCTCGGATGTTCCCCGGCAACGGCGCCAAAAACTTGATGAGCGTCGCGCGACAAGCTAAAAAGCTAGCACGCGACTACCCGGCCGCAAGTGCACAGGTCGTCAAGTAATAACCACTCGCGTGAACACGAGAGGGTGATATTCCCAAGGGCCCCGAGATCTACTATTACTTCCTTTTGGGGTTCACTGTCTAGTCGATCGAAACCGGGTTCTTGCAATTGTAAAGATTAAGAACAATAAACCAAATAAGAAAATAAGAGTAGGACAAAGCCCGATCCGAGCAATAATTAAGGTGAAGAATCCAAGAGTTTAGGAAGGCCTCGGGCGAGGATTCCCCTGGGAGGAGAATAAGTACGGATGACAATGACTATCAAGACAATACGGTTGACTTGGTTTTGGTCCGCTAGACTCGGATATCAACTACCCCGGAACTTCCGTAGTATAGCCCTAATCTGGTACGAGTTCCTCTATCCAGAAGATACCCCTACGATGTCAATGAGAGCAAGGAGTCTTGATTAGGGTTAATCTAATGCACACTTTCGGCTAGACTGACCCTAAACGCGCGAAAGGCTACTAATACCCAGAACCTCCGGTATACTAGTACAATGAGTCCCTCTTTAACCAATCACAAGACCTAATACAAGCTAGCATCCCGCCAAACAAGTATCATTCATAATCAATTCTATGGAAACCATCCATTGTAGAATGAACAAGAAAGTAATGAATTAAAACCAAACAAACAAGCCAACACATTCATTCAATAAGTAAAGAGTCATCCATACAAAGTCTCCTCCCAAGGTTCACCGGAAGCCCGGTGGCCTTGGGAGTTTAGTTCGGCATTACAAAATAAAGGAGTTCATAATACATAAAGTTCATCAAACAAACAACAAGAAAACTCTCCTCAAAATGTCGACTAAGGGTTGACGATGTAGCTCGTCGGATCCGCGCCGCCGAGCTCTTTGACGCTTGTCAACGTTCTCCCCTTCTTCTCTCTTTTAATTCCCACCGAATTCGCCCCAAGAATGATAGAAAATTGGCCTGATGGAGAGAGGGAACCGGATGAGAGCTAACAGCCCAAGAATGCCCCTCAAAACCCTTGAAGAGCGGCTTAAATACCCCGAAGCTGTGCGGGTACTGCGCGGGGCTGCGCAGTGACCGCCCAGCCTTCTGGCTGTGCTGTGTGGCTAGTGTGCGGCCCTGCGCACAGGCCACACAGGCTTCTGTCTGGTGCATGCGGCCAGTATGCAGGGTTGTACAATGGCCGCGCAGATGCTTCAGAATGAGCTTCGCGCACGATCCTTGGCGTCCGGAGCATGTAACAATCTTCTTTCTTCCTCATTTCCTTCCAGAACAACTCAAATGCGTATCTTTATCGCGAAAACCATCCACGAAGCCCTGAAATGAAAATAAATGCATCAAGCGCACCAAATGTTGTCAAAATAAATACAAGTTGCATGAAAGTAAATAAATTTTATCGCTGAAATATGATGCATTTAGGCACTTATCATACCTTAACACAGGGGAACTCACAGGGGCATCCACACACCCCTGTGGACTCTCAGGATGGAGAGTTGAAGTTATGTAGGAATTCACACGGCCGTGTGCCCTTCTCAGGGTCGTTCACAGAGGCATTAACACAGCCCTGTGTCCTCTCTAGATGAGCTTTGAATGGAGACTCACGCCCGTATGGAAATTCCACACAGTCATGTGTCTTCTCTGGATGACTTAGAAAAATTACAGGTTCTGCAGAAAATTTTAGACATGCAAACACAACACTCAGAGCCTGTAAACATGCCAAGACACCATGAGAGAAAAACACAGCAAACCCATAAACATTCCAAGACACCAACACTAAGACTCTTATTCATGCTAACACTAAAATAAAGTCCGAGGAAAACAGTAAAAGCTTGGGTTGTCTCCCAAGAAGAGCTTGTTTAACATCACTTAGCTTGACGTACCTAACCTTACCTCACAGGGGCTCATGAATGAAAGTTGCCCTCTTCCCTACAACTTGAAAGCATGCTTAACATAATTTTTGTAGTTTAGAAGGGGATTTATCGAGGTTGTTACCACACAAGGGTGAATCACCTTATTTTCTGAATCATCCTCTTCATGACTCCCGGGGCCAGTTCCACTTCCTCTAATAGACCAAGTGATAGAACATCTTCACTCTCCACATCTTGGTCTGGCCATTTTCATACCGGTCTGGATTCATCATTTCAATCAATGCTTTGGAGGTGCGCAAGAACGGGCTCCCAAGGATTAATGGGACCTCGACATCCTCGTCAACATCTAACACCACGAAGTCCATAGGAAAGATATATTTGTCCACTTTGACCAGCACATCTTCAATGATGCCCCTCAGATGTCTAACTAATCAGTCAGCAAGTTGTAGTGTCATCCAAGTGGGCCTAGGGTCTCCCAAGCCTAGCTTCTAAAAGAAAGTATAAGGCATGACATTGATGCTAGCTCCCGAATTTACCATTGCCTTTTCTTCACCCAAGTTCCCAATGTTGCATGGTATGATGAAGCTTCCGCGGTCTTTCCTCATACTCGGCATACTCTTTTGCAACACCACCGAGCAAGTGCCATCTAGAATCACTGATGCACTCTCCTCCAATTTCCTCTTGTTGGTCAAGAGGTCCTTCAAGAACTTCGCATACTTAGGCATTTGTGACAACGCCTCCACGAATAGAATGTTGATGTGTAACTATTTGAACAACCCCAAGAACTTATTGTATTGCTCATCATTCTGATCACTCTTCAACCGTGAAGTATAGGGGATTCTTGGCTTTTATGGTGGGGGTGCCACCTTGATTGCTTCCCCGCAAGTGTAGAGATCGCCAAGTAATACCTCGTGCAAAAGCATGAGGATCGTAATCCATGGGGCTAAGGATCTACTATTACTCCTCCATCGCCTACTATCTAACTGATAAGTGCTCGTGTTATAGTAATGCGAAGTGTTATTATCTTGCAATGAGCATTAATTTAATCAGATTTTATCACTAAAAAGTGTGCAATTGTTTACTTTTCTGCATTGTAGGGTTGTGAAGATAAAATGAAGGAAAGGAACGAAGTTAGGTCGTGTTTGGTGTTGTTCGGAAGATTTTCGGACTAAGCAAGGAGTAAGGCATGAGCATAGACTTGTGGGTGTGTGCCAACCTCCTTTGGAGGGGCACAAAGGCAGTCACATTCACAATAAGTCTAACTCATGCCAACAAGGAGAACTTCACCAATTAGGCGATTCGAAGCAATCGACACGATCTACCGTTGATTGTGTGCCCAATTCAACGGCCTCGATGAAGAACGACGAATTCGGGAGCGTTTCGGCACAACTGTAGCAAAACACTGTAGCAAATTACTGTTCATAGTCGGCCGAAAATCAGTTTTCCAGAATTTTCACACGGCCGTGTGAAATCCCGATTTCAGCAAATTTAAAGCCGCGACTCCACCTTATAAAAGCCCAATTTGGAGACTTTAAGACATCTTTTGACCTAATTTTCTCCTCAACTTTGGAGATGGTGGCTAGGGTTTTGGAGAGGACTTCGTGGAGGTTTGGAGCGCGTCATCGGCATCATCATCGACGTCCGGCGGCCGCACAAGACCACGGCCACACCATACGCAAAGGGGGTTTTCATCTGTCTTTACTTCTTGTTTTATTATATACATTGATGAACATGTATAGATCCATGAGGAGTTAAACCCCTTGTGGGTATTCGGACTTGTAAAACTCTAGGGTTATTATGTTTCTTTGACATTGTTATTATGCTTTTCCATTATTGATGAATAAGAATTGAGTTTCGATCTTAATTTTATTTTGCTATTGTTTTCCCTTAGATGTGACACTAGGGTTGAGAGCAATCTAAGTTTTCCTTTGGAGGTGTGACAACTCCTATAGGATTAGACTCTTTAAGATTGAAGAGGGTTGAGAGGGAGAGTTGTGAGGTAGCAATGTACCCCTTTCCCCTCTGGTGTGATTTCTCCCTACTTCCGTTTCCTTGATTTAATAGCGGTCAAGATAGAGTGAAGTGCTAGGTAAATAAACTCCCCTGGGGCTTAGTTACGCGAGTAACGGAGTGAAGGGTTGAAGTGAATCCTACGCACTGGGGCTTAATCTAGACTAGGGTTCTTCCTCCTGGACCAAAGGGTTAGAACTACACATAGGAACAGGTTTAATCACTAGGAATCCCTAAAACTTAATGCAATCCCACGTAGTGTGAGGTTTAGGTAGATGTACTCCCCTGGGACTTAATCGTGCGAGCGATAGGGTGAAGGGTTGTTGTGAATCCTAATACCGGGGCATAGTGTTGGGGTTAGTCACGGTTGACCTTAGGTTTGGGACCGTGAGTCTAAGGATTTCCTCAACTTAATTAGCATCAATAGGAAGGTATAATAGCATAGTCTTGCACTAGAAGCATAGATCCTAGAGATAACTTGTCCGGATACCCCACTTCATTAATTGTTAAATCCTCTTTAATCTCTTTTCTTGCGATTTCTAATCTTTCACCTTTCTCTATTTAATTTCCCGTCTTTAGTATAATTGTTCTCGCAATTCACACACAAATCGATTACTACTTTTCCATACTTCGCATAGTTCTAATAGTGAAATCTCGTATTCTAACTCCCTATTCCCTGTGGATTCGACTACCCTCTCACTGGGGTAACTTTTATTACTTCGACAAACCCGTGCACTTTCGGGGACCCTGTCACTAACCCAATGTCTTAATCATGGAAGACTACTAAATGAAATGCAATAAGACAAATATGAAATGGATATACAAATTTAAGAGCAAGTGTGTGGTGTTTCGGTCCTCTTTGCCCTTGGTTGTTGTTTCGGTTGCCTTAGATGTTGTAGTCGTTTCCCCGTTGAGTTTCTTTGAGTTTTCTTGGCGAGCCCTTGCAGTTGTTTGTCGAGTGTTTGAGAGTGTTTTGGATGTGTTTAGAGAGGGTTGTGGGCTGTACACAGGCCACACAAAACTATGCGGCCTCTGTGTGGGCCCGCACAGAGGCCACACACCCTTCTGCCTGGGGTGTGCGGGCGTTGTGCAACCCGCACATAACACGCACACCGACGCGTCCTTGCTTATAAAACTCCAGTTTTGGCTTCTTTTCTTCAATACTCTTCTTCCAAACTCTTCTATTTCCTTCTCCTCTCTTCCTCCATCATTCCATGAGGTTCTAAGTCTGATCTAGAAGGGATTTTTGAGCTTGAATCTTGGATCATCAAGTTGCTCATTTTTTGGATCAAGGTAAGCTTCCATCCTTTTGTTCCTTCTTCCTTGTTCTTTGATGGAGATGGTTAGGGTTGGTTATGAATCCTTATGAGAGCATGATTCTTACCTCTTTTTCTTCCTCTTTGATGGTAAATCTTGTGAGGATTGATTGTACTAAGTTGTATAGCTTTGACTTCATGAAATCCTTGAACCCTCATCACCTTGATCCCGGAATTACTGTAGCTCTAGTGAGCTTTCCTTGTGTTCTTGGTTTCCTTGGTTTAGAGAGAAGCTTAAACCCTTAGATTTGGTTTAGTACCTTGAGTTGTGAGTGGAGCAACCCTAGAGTCCATTAGGGTTGTTTGGTAGAAGAACTTAGTGTTCTTGCTTGATTTTTTTGTGCTAACAATTTGTTGGTGTTTCTTGTGCTTTCTCAAGGAGGAAAAGCTTTAGATTAAAGCAAAGAACTTGTCGAGGACTAGCGTTCAAGGGAGCAAAATTGTCAAAGTGGTGAGTCGGACTAATAAGCATAATCCTATCCGAAGAATACCTATATACGTGTATATATTTATATTTGTGCATTATGATGCTTGAGTAGAGCTCTATATGTTTTTGGAATGACTTATATATCTATTTATCTATTTATCTATATATATATATATGTATATGTATATTTCTTATTTGAAAGTATTACTATTCAAAAGAAAGGTTATTTGACTTGTTTTTGATTCAAACTTTAGATGTGAGATTTATAGATTCTATGAGTTATAGACCATAATATCATGCACACCTTTATCATATTTGGTTTAATTTCACATGAATGACACCTTGCAATATTAGTGGCTTTTGAAATGTGTTTTGGGTAGTTTGGAACCATAATTGAATTATGACTTGGTTCATTTCCTAAGCATTAATAAAGTATTTATATATGTTGTTGTCGGTTGAAAATCCTATGTTTTGAAATATATGTTTCAAATTGCGTATTCTTAAGAGATTTGAGATGTTTGATTTGATGACCAAAAAGGCATATTTAACCTATTTATACTACACATTTTGTTATGGTACCCAAATGGGTTTATTTAACCTATTTATGCTACACATTTTGTGTTATTGTTGATGCTATGATTGGAGTAAGTACTCAAGGAATCTTGTTTGGTTTTAAATGTTGTTTATTTGATAAAAGGCATTCATTTGAGATGTTTTAGCAACTTTCTCACTCTTAAATGGAAAGATTGTTCATTACTTGTGTTATTTTGATCAAATTGCTCATTCCCGCAATGGAAGATGATTATGAGAACTTACAATATCATGTTGAGAATTTGCTATCATGTTAATGTACTCATTGAGCCTACGGGCTGTATGTTACTTATTTGTTTGGATTGTGACATAGGAGCCGAGCTCCACTACTTACTACAGTAAGAATTAGGTAGTTCCCATGGGCCGACCTATTAAGAGGTGGCTTGGAAAACTATCAAACCGGTTATGCCATTTCAGGTGGGGGCGTAGAATCCTGGTTTGGATATAGTTGGGATGTTCGGAGTCACCACACAGACTTCCTAGCGCCCAACACCAAGCGATGCGCGTCTTGGCGGCTCCAGACCTAACCGAGGCCTCGGTTACCGAAAGAGCGCTTTGGAGGCCAAATATTGTACTGATGTTTATCCATTTATTTATTATTTGAACTCTGGTTTATTTAAGTTGTTGAAAAGAAAGCATGAGTTTGGATTTTAAATTGGTTTCCAAAACATCGATTGTTTTAAAGAATTTATTATTGGTATATTAATTGTGAAAATCAAATTTTGTGTTTCACCATTAATATAAATGTTATCTTTGTTATTCCCAAACTTATGAGAATTTTCATCATGTTAGAATTGATAAACCTTGTATGTTATAATTGCTATACTTGTTTGCTACTTGGTGTTGTATTGATTTATTTGTAGCATGTTAAAGTTTGTTTAATGTTCATTGTGTTTTACAGTTTGAACCGGTATTTGGTATTGCAAAGTTTCATTGTTTTAAACCCTAGTTGGATATTAAGAATTTCTTTGTATTACTTTATTTTATGGTATTGTGGTGTAGATTATTATTATGTGTAAGTATGTTCTAAACCAAGTATATTATTAGCAAAGTATCTCCACTGACTTATGTTTTGGTATTGTTATGTTTTGGTATATTTCTGGTGGAATTATGCTAATCCCCTCACTGAGTAACTATGGTTACTCATCCCCTCGTGTATGTTATTTTTGGATCATGCATATGTTATTGGAGTCTTGGATCCACTAGTATGTCGAGAACTCTATTGCATGGTGTTGTACTTAAACCACTGTTAAACATTTGTGTATCAGCTTTTGCTATTATTGTTAGTGTTATCTTTCTGTGTTTGTGAACTTCTATCTTCTATCCTTATTATTGATGTCATCGTCATCGTCTTCGTCGTTGTTGTTTATATTACTTCCGTTGGGCATTGTTGTTCTTGAAACTTGGCATTTGTGTTAATATTGTTGATTTCAGGTTTATTATTCAACCTTGAGCTGTCTCGAGGGTTGAGTGGCAAAGGCCTATGGATGTGGACCGTGGGTCAGGGCGTGACAAAGTGAGATGGTTGCAAGTGCTACAGTAATGTGCAAAGGCCTATGGATGTGGATCCCCTTGAGTGGTCATCATGATACATTGATGAACAGTAAATAAAATAGCATGTGTGATTTAGACCGAGGGATCTCAAGATTAGATCAACCCCAATTTCTCGGTGATTAAACCCTAATCCCATACGAATGTCTATTGGAATTTCCTCCTAACCAACATTCCTATGATTGCATTAAGTACAAGGAGATCCCAAAATAAGGATACACTAAGCCCTAGTTTACCCTTAAAGATCAGAGGGCTATTGATACCCAATTTCTCGGCATATCAATACAAGAAACCCCTTTTAGTTCATTAAAGATCTAATACACGCGAGTAGTTCACATCTACATGTACAACTCAAGAAAGAACTACGGATTTCTCCTTTGAGTAGTTCTAGACATAAAGCACAATGAACTAAATCATAAATCAACCCAAAGCATATAATTAAACATAAGTCATCCAAGATACATGATGAACCCCCCATCCCCCCACCCCCCAAAGGTTCACCAACATCTAGTGGCCTTGGGGGTCTAGTGTGCCATCATACAAACAATAATAACAAGGTAAGAGAAATCAAGCACAAAGTTCATAAATGACACTCCCTAGGTGAAATGCTAGAGGAAAAGGTGGAGGTCTGGCCGAATGATGCTTCCCTTGGCTTATAACCTTGCTCCCTTGATGGTGAAGCTTCCCCATTTGATGATGAAGCCTTTGCCTTCTTCCTTGGCTCAACATCATCACCTTTGAATGATGTCTTTATTATCCTTCTTCTCTCTTTTTCAGCGCTTGCCAAGAGTTCTTAGAGAAGCCCTAGAGATACTTTTTTATACTCCCTAGGCATACGGGCCGTATGGGGGTCGTATGGAAGTGAAATGGAGCTCAAAAACCCCAAATCCCGAGCCATACCATCCCCCAAACGGGGTCAATGAGGGTGGTATGGACTAGGCAAAGTGTTATGTTTCTCTTGGGGCAAACGGCCTCCTATACGGCCTCCTTGAGGCCATATGCCTCGAATTGAATTCCTGCCACAAAAAATCCCCAAGTGCTACAGTTACTGCTACAGTGCTCTGCCTGCAATAAATACGCTACAGTACTGTGCCCCGACTTTCTTCTCTTTTTTGCCCAAATTATGTTCTCGTGTTCTCCGTGGCTCCTACATGCCTTGTAAAGTAAATAGCGCTTGATTAAGCATAAAACAAGCATCAAAACATAACAAAATACATGCTAAGTGTATAGAATATGTATAATAAAGTATATACATTTAGACACTTATCAAACATCCTCACACCTAAGCATTTGCTTATCCCCAAGCAAACAAATCATGAAAGACAAGGAGACAAATAAGTATCTAAATGTACTATCTCCGGCTCAAGTAAATATAAAAATCTACAAGCAATCGACAAATGATACATAGATGATGAGTTACAGTCAATAAGTACAACATAAAGATCCTGTCTCACCTCCTATATGTCTGTGCCGTGTAAGTAAATCTTTTGCCTCATTTGCCCTTACTTGATCTAGCCTACTGACTTCAATCAGTACAGCTCTAGATGCAAATCACTCCACATGCAAAGAGAACTCGGTCTTAAAATACTTAGTGCTACCTCAATGAACAAGTAAGATCCTTCTAACTCCTGAATTTGAAACTGAATCCATTTTCTCCTTCAAATATCAACTAGGTAGTTAAAAGATCATAAGGGTTTTTTATTTACACGTATATACATTTTCATCATTTTTTTTCTAGTCCGACTAACGTAGACTGCACAAAAATCTTTCTGGAGGATGCACATGCTGGTTAGGCACAAGAGATACCCAGCTACTCGATTACAGTCTACATAGATGCATTCATGCTTCATTAGCAGAGGCATACTGACATAGACTCTATTTTTTTCTCTTTTTTTTTTTCTTTTTTTTATATTCACCCTAGTTCATGTCTTTAGATTGCACTACAAGTCACAAAACTAGGACTAGCTCAACAAGGTTTAGAAGTTCTTAAGAGTTCATTGAAGGATAGAACTTAGTCTTCTAAGTCCAAGTACTCAAGGTTGTGTCTTAAGCATACAAGAGAGTTAAAGTAGTCAAGTTGGCTATTCCCAGGGCATCAACAAAAAATTCAGTGCACAAGACAATACTAGATGTGAAACAGGATTCAATAGAGCACAAAAAATATGTAAATCACATCAATCATTAGTCCATGCTTGAAGAATCTAACAAGAATGAATAAAGCCATCATTGATAACATTAGCATGTAAAAATGACACTAATGCATGTAATACACCCATCCCCACACCTAGTGTTGTACATTTCCTTCAATGTACACTAATCATGAATAACAAGGAAATATATTCAATAAAAACAATAAAGAAGGGTGAAAACGAACTTCCCCGGTTCATCTTGTATAAATGGCGAGATGTGACCCGAACAAATGTACGGCGAGCTCTACATGTCGGGTCCAGCTTCCACAAAATGTGGGGAGGCTCACCAAACTTCCCTTAATGCCTTGTAAGGCACAAGGACAAATCATCATTCCACATTAAAAAATTAAAATGCAAAGATAGAATACTATGGAGTAGTCAAACACACGAGATAGATAAAAGTATAAAGAGTTCTACAAAAGGTTGGTAAGGCATAACCCTTGCCAATTTACTAGTACCAAACAAACACGCAAACTAAAATGGAGAACAAAACACACTAGTGAACGTAAAGTAGTTTCACATAGTGTGAGGGTTAGGATGATGGACTCTCCTGGGGTTTAGTTGAGAGATCAACAGAGTGAAGGGTTGTAGTGAAGCCTAATGCCGGAGCATAGTATTGGAGCTAGTCATGGTTGGCCTTAGGTTTGGGACAGTGTGCTTAAGGACTTCTATAATTAATTAAACATCAATAAGGGAGTATAATACATAGTCTTACACTAGAACATTAGTCCTAGGAGGAGCTTGTCCGGGTACTGCTTATTCAGATTGATTGTTCCTCTCTTTACTCTTTACTTGCACTTTCTTATCTTTCATATTTCTCTTTCATTTTCTTGCACACACATTGATTTATTCTCACCACCATCATATCGCATTAGCTAAGTAGCAATTACCCTTGTCTCTAATCACTACTATCTAAGGATTCGACTAACCTCTCACCGGGGTACTTTATTACTTCGACAACCTGTGCACTTTCGTGCCCCTATCAGCTTCCTTTTCTTCCTTCAAGGTATTCACAACCTAATTGCCCCAAAAAAAACACCAAATAAACTTTATGAGACATAAACCATGGTAAAATGATGCTCAATGCATGCAAAACACATAAACAAATATGTATGCTCAAGCACTTATCATGTAAACTACACATTCTTCAGCAGATTTACGGGTGTCTTTATGGCTATTAGAAAACCCGTCAACAAAACCTAAGACTCTACCACTTCCTAACTCCTTCATGCTACACTAATTGCTATATTGTTGCTACATTGTTTTGGCTCTAAAACATCATTTTCGATGTCATTTTCCAACTCATTTTCATTGTCGAGCTCATCTGGGCATCCACAAGGCTTGTAACACGAATAAGACCAATTAAACCACAAAAATGACATCGAGTTACCAATTAATACATGAATAGTAGAACATACATATGTATAAAATACACACATTTAGGCCTTTATCATCTCTTATACTTTAACTACTTGAGTTCTAATGTCTATGGAGTTCTATTGTTTTCTTATGTTTATTCATGTGTTTGCATAAATTGGCGTGCTTAATTTGTGTAGATTCTTGTGTAAAACTTGTCGTGTGTGGATTACCGTAGTTGTGATTACTTAGTATAGTTGCAAAATTGGCGTGTATGAAGCCCGTAGTTACACTTGCAAAAATTGACGTATTTGATAGCCGTAGAGGCAACATTGCTTTTGAGAAACCACAAAGATCTTGGAATGTACCTTGGTTGGCATTGGACTTAAGTCAGTATCTCGGGCATTAGGAATTATCTCGGGCATTACACTCTTGTTATCTAAACTCAACCTTAGTCTACTTGGTTCTTCCATTCTTTTTCTTTTCGTCTTGTAGGAGTTAATTCCTTTATTACCCTTTTAGCTTGACTAGACATTAGAGATCAACTAATACTAGAAGTCCAGTTCCTAAGGTTCGACAACCCTACCCCTTTCTCGGGTACCATTTTATTACTAGTAACAATTTGCGCACTTGCGGAGAGTTCATAAAGTATCAACTCTAATTGGAGATTTCCCTAAGCATAATGCAATCATACGAGGATTTAGGCGGAAGAGATTATAATCCAATACTTGTATGGTATTAGGGGTAAATCGTCGTGACTATCAGTGTTGACCTACTTTAGGAGTCTCTTGGTTAACTTCCATCTCAACATTTCATCCTATATTCAAGACCTAATGACAACTCCAGGAGGATTTATTGTATAAATCACCCCTTCCTATGTTTGGTTCTACTTTGAATGCCAATCATGTTTAGTTGTAATCCGGATTTCATTTTAGTTATTTTCTTTCTCTTTTAGTAATTACTATTCATCTTTAGAAGAGTTAGGCTAGGAAATAGACAAAAGGGAAGTTCTAGTAGCTCGATAGCCCTGTGGAATACGACCCCTATGTCACACAGGGTATTACTTAACGACCCCGTGCACTTGCAGGGATCACATCATCTATAGAACTAAGTCGTCCAAACAGCTTTATCTTAGTTATGCTTTCACATTTGACCAAATTTGGTTCAAATTGGGGTGTGAAAATTGGACAATTATATCCTAGGAGCAGTACACGGTTTGTATACGATAGTGTAAGTAGGAGTGTAGTTCACTTTCTGTTCAAAAATTGCATTGATTTGGTAAAACTAAGAAATACGCGAGCATAGGAAGAGATATACATGGCCAAGTAACTCTCATGTTGAGAGTAGAATATTTGTATCCAAGGCAATGATATACATGGGCAGGTGAGGAACTACATCAGAAAAATTGCATGGCCTTGTAGACCATGGCGAGAGTCTCCAGTTCTTATCCTCCATCCGTGGGTGAACCACGTACACCACCACCACTTATGGGCACACAGCTTCTCACGTGAGTGCATGGGCACAACAGAAATACATGCCCATGTTCAAGTGCCTGTGTACTGAGTTGAGAAAAGGTCAGAACAGATCATCATCTCTCCCATTTGCCCATGTTTTTTCTCTTCCTCTTCACTGCTCTCCCTGTCTTTTTTCTTTTCACTTCTATTCACATTTTGGATCTCATCGTAGTGTGTGGCAGGCATTTTACTCATTTTACATGCGATTATCTCCCTCAAAACCATATTTTCACCATCTCCTATTGGTAAGGTTTCTTCAATTTAATCTTTGAATTTTCTTGATCGTTTTGTTCCATTCTTGTGGTAGAACGATTGCATGAGAAATCTAATTTAGTTTGGAACTTAGATCTGGTTTTCATAAGAAATCGTGTAAATTGAACTTAGGGTTTTAGAGCTACACAGACGAAAGAGAGGAGACAAGGGTGTACCCTTGCTCGTGTAACCCACCGCCTAGAGAATAAAATGACCATTACAAGGTCTCAGACAGAGTTATACAGCCATTTTTCGCCCCTATAAATCTCTGTCTAGAGAATGTTTGGCTAACTTCTATGTTACACTGCCCCAGCCAGATCTACACAGGAGTGAACTTCCTTATGTAAATCTCTGGCTGGAAGGTTTTAGATTAGCCATCTGAGATGCATGACACAGTCTCAGACTTCACGAGTGTGTTCTTGCCAGTGTAGTTCCTAATTTGGAGGTTTTTCACTGAGCACAGGGAGTTACACGGCCATAACCTGATCTACATGGTCATGTAGCCATCTGTGTATTTCTCTGTCTAAGCATTCTTCCAAAGGAAATTTGAATTGCACGGCTTCAGACAGGGATACGCGGCCATGTACCAAAGTGTGTAGTTCATTGTTTCCTTATTTTCCATATTATCATGTCAATTTTAACTCAGTTTTCTTGTGAAGGAAATGGTGAACAAAAAGAAGGTTGCTCATTGGGCATAGAGGTAGAGGAAAGAGTCCTTCAGGGCCACACCCCAACAGTGACCACGGGCACCGCCACCAGGAGCGGTACAACTAACTCAACAAATTGAAGTTTGGGGAAACTAGAACTATTGATTGGCCTACACTTGAGAAGATAGGGTTGCCCTATAAGGTCCATGACCTATTGTGGGACGGGTCGTGGAAGTAGCTCTTCGCCCTAGACAAGCCCACATACAGAGAGCTAACCTTGGGGGTGTTGGTGTCATTCAAGATCTTGAGGGTACCGCTTAGCTGGACTAGGGGGTGATACGATATAGTTCCAACTATGGGAGGAGATAGTCCAAATAAACTACACATACTTCCCTCTCTATATATGACTGTATGATCGGGAGTTCGTTCAGACTCGCGAGTACGCAACACTTGACAGCTACCTATCCCTGGGAAAACCACACTAGACCAAGTAGTAGTGTATCAATCGTGATCCTACTACCACCTGGTGCGCTCGAAGGCGTTGCAGCTGCGCTCACCAGTCTTGAGGTACATTCATGCTCTCCTCTGTAGGACATTGACACAGCACTGTGACTCAATGGGTGTCATGGGCAGCAAAGATATCCTTTATCTGTGTGTGTTGACCAAGCACGTACCCCTTCAGTTAGGGTATGCTGTGGTGTAGTCTATTGGCCATCAGATCTTTGACGCTAGCGTTGGAGTTCTCCACACTAGTCCGCCTTGTGCATGTGCTTTATGCTAGCATTTTCCCCATGAAATTGAGTCCCTCTATGATATGAGGATAGTCCGCCTTCAGCAAACGACAAGGAGGCATTATTATATCCTGGTTGGTGCTAAATTTGAGTCGGAGCAGCAATAGGAGCAACAAGATCAGATGCAATTATCGACATCGACACCATCATCACTACTACCTCCAGCTCCGGCATCATCACCACAAACGACATTTGCTGCCGCACCGACAGCTACTCTAGTTAACCACTTCATGATCGAGAGGTGTCTTACCGAGCCCTTGACTATCTTGGCAGACCACCTAGGGTTGTGGCTCCCTCCTTTACCATCATCCTTCGCTATCTTATCTTTATTTTGGGCAAGGATAAAAGAGGAGTCAGATGATGACTTCTAGGATAGCGCCTGACACAACCCCTTGCGTGTATCCTGCAAGTGCACGGGCTTGTCGAAGTAATAAAATTACCCTGGTGAGTGGGCAGTCGAATCCACAAGGAATAGGGATTTAAGACACAAGATTTCGCTATCTAGTTGTGCGGTGTACGAAAAAGTGATATTAGAATTGATGAGTGAATTATGGAAGAAAATATGATAAAAAGTAAGAAATTAAATAGAGAAATGGAAGACAAGAAAGTGCAAGGAGTGAATTAGAGAAATACTAGTAATGGATGAAATAGGGTATCCGGACAAGCTACCTCTAGGTCTTATGCTTCTAGTGCAAGACTATGCTATTATACTTTCCTATTGATATTAATTGAGTCAAGGATATCCTTAAACTCACGGTCCCAAACCTAAAGTCAACCGTGACTAACCCCAACACTATGTCCCGGTATTAGGATTCACGTCAACCCTTCACTCTGTCACTCACGCAATCCTTCACTCTGTTGCTTGCGCAACTAAGCCCCAGGGGAGTTTATCTACCTAGCACTTCACTCTATCTCGACAGCTAAGAAATCAAGGAAAATGGAGGTAGGGAGAAATCACACCGGAGGGGAAAAGGACGCTTCGCTACCTCACGACTCACCATCTCAACCCTCTTCAATCTTAAGTAGTCTAACCCTATAGGAGTTGTCACACCTCCAAAGGGTAACCTAGATTATTCTCAACCCTAGTGTCACGGCTAAGAGAAAACAATTGCAAAAGATAATTAAAATTGAAACTAGAATTTATTCATCAAAATATGAAATAAAGCACAAATTAAAGACATTGATGAAAACCCCCTTGCGTATAGTGTGGTCGTGGTCTTGTGCGGCCGCCGAACGTTGATGACGATGCCGATGACGCGCTCCAAACCTCCACGAAGTCCTCTCCGAAACCCTAGCCGCATTCTCCAGAAGTTGGGGAGAAAGTTACGTAAAAAGATATCTCAAAAGTTTCCAAAATCAGTCTTTTATAATGTTGAGTCGTGGCTTTAAAATTGGACTTATCGGGACTTCACACGGCCGTGTGGAATTTCCACACGCCCGTGCGAAGTTTCTGGGTTGCTGAAAAATTAATTCACACGGCTGTGTGGAATTTCCTCACGCCCGTGTGAACTCTCTGAAATCCTGTTTTTCAGCAGAAAGTGAACAGTAGCTTGCTACAGTATTTTGCTACAATAACAAGCTCCAATGCTGCTACAGTGCTCGCCGAAACGCTCCCGAATCCGTTGTTGTTCATCGTGGCCATTGATTTGGGCACACAATCAATGGTAGATCGTGCCGATTGCTTCAAGTCTCCTTCTTGGTGAAGTTCTCCTAAGCAACACGAGTTAGACTTGTTGTGAATGTGACTGCCTTTGTGCCCCTCCAAAGGAGGTTGGCACACACTCACAAGTCTAGGCTCGTGCCTTGTTCCTTGTTTGGTCCGAAACCTTCCCAACAATGGCGAACACGATCTAACTTCGTTCTTTTTGTCCAAATTAGCTCCACAAACCTATAATGCATAAGAATACACAAATGCACACCATTTAGTGATAAAATCTGATAAAAGGTATGCTCATTGTAAGATAATAACGTTTTGCATTACTATAACACAAGCACTTATCAGCGCCTCTAAGGATGACTCTGAGGAGACCGACACTGATCACGATGACTCTCTCGCTTCCACAAGCCCACCTCCGATCCGGTAGATTAATTTAAATTGGCATGATTAATTGCTGATTTTATTTCTTAATATGGGAATTGAATTGACATGCCCGATTTCTTATTATTGATTAACAATTTATATTTCCTACTATAAAATTTAAATTAATATAATTAGTTACATGTTATTAATTATATTTCATTCTAAGACTATGCGCATTATTGCATAAATTTAGTACTAACTAAAACAGCAGCTCAACCTTTGAAACCCACATTTAAGGAGTAGATAGTTTTTTTTTTTTTTTTTTCTTTCTAGTAGTCTGCACTAATTATTCAAGTTGACTACAAGTTCATTCCACTCTACGTTATGATAGTTTGTTGTTTCATTTAATATTAAGTTAAATATCATAATTTGTAAAGCATAAAAATTGTTAAGGTTGAGCAAAAAAATCCGGATCCGATGATTCGATCCGATATCCGATTTTTTGACCCGAACTTTTTAGGTACCCGATTCGAAAAAGAGGGTCGAGTACCCAATCCGAATTTTTAAGATGAAACCGGATCGGATCCGTGCCAAGGGAAATTAAAAACTGAGTATCCGAATCCGATCCGGTTTTTAGTGTGTGTATATATATATTAATAAATTTAAAATTTTACAAGGGTTTAAGTAAAAAAAAAAATCAAAATCCCTGGTTTAAAAACCTAAAAAGAGTTCTATACTTAATTGCTTATATAGTTATATTTATATATACATATTAATAAATTTAAAAGTAAAAGGAAAAAAATTTCAAATCTTTGCCTCCTAGTCCTCAACGTCCATCACCCCGCCTCTTCTCTCTAGCCTCCATCCCTATCTAAGATTGATGCTTCAGAAGATATTTGATTTTTTTTTTTTTTTAATGTCTAAGATTGATCAAACTCTTTATTATTTTTTTATGATTTTTTTTTGTTGGGAGAATAATGTGAGGTTTTACTACTCTTTATAAGTTATAAGTTTTTCATATTTGTTTTTTTTTTTATGAATATTGATGTTATATAAAACAAATCCATGGAGTAAATAAAACTTAAATTCAGATCCGGATATCCGATATTCGATCCGGTTTAAACCGGGTACCCGCTTTTCAGTACCCGTTGGATCGGATATGGGTCGAGTTTTTACCGATCCGAAAAACCAAATACCCGATTCGGTTTTGAAAACCAGGTCGGATACCCGATTTTGCTCACCTCTAAAAATTGTTGCTGCTTTGGATTTTGTGAGATATCATTATACTTTATCTGTTTATTTATTTATTGATTTTACGTGAAAGCAACAGAGAACTTCAAAAGAAAATAAAAGAACATGAAGAATTGGAGAGAATCCCACATAAATGAGAGTTTATCAACTCATTTCACAATCGACCGTACTATAAGCCTAATAAATAATTTACCCTTCAAATAAACTCCACTGTCAAATTGGCATCTACAAGTTGCAAGGGAAGGTAGCTATGTTAATCAAGATCACCAACGAGTCTAGCAACAAAATCTGAAAATCACATCTACAGAAGCAGAAAGCACCATGACACATCACAAACGAGCTACTGCACAAAAATACCAAAGAACAGCCATAAGGATACCTGGAACCAATTAAAGAAACTGCAGCCCTCAGCTGGCATCATTCACCTCAATGAGTACCTATACCAATCCGAGCAGCAGAATTCATCGATGCCGGTCTTATTGAATACCATCTAAATGAATTTAACACTCCCAACAGTTCAGAAATAGTGTAAATGCTATCATCAAATACCTACAATATATTTGTTGAAAAATCTTTAAACAGAAGATAATGAAATAACCAAACAAGTATTTGTTTTTGGCCTTATCTGCCAAAATACAACAATGTTAACGGAAATATAATTATCTCAAATGCTACATGAACCAGGCATCTACTTAATATTAGAAAAAATTAATAAAGTTGAAAACTTGGAAGTTCTACCAGTTCCATCCCATATCTCCAACTTTCAACCAAAGACCTCAGTAATAACACTCCTCAAAAATTGGAGTCATGCAGCCTAAATATACTGAGGAAATGTTCACCAAGATTAACTGAGATTGGTAATGAGGCATCACCATCATCCACCAACCCCACCCAAGCCATAGTATCACAGTAGCACTTTTAGTTTTTCACCTTAATCGCTCATTATTTGATCCATTATTTTCTACTGGATTTCTTCTTTCATTTCCATCAATTTACCTCCAGAGTAATACAAGAAATGAGTGCTCCTTTCTCCTTCCAAATTTCATGAGAATCCACCTTAGAAAGTGTCACTCCTGCTTAAGCTCCTTGTAGACCTGATATATCTGTCAGAATGGCCATAGATTTGCCCATTTGCATCACCATAAGTGTAAGTAGGAACATGAGATTGTTCGTCAGGATCCCCAGATGAACTACTAATAGGAAACACTGTGTTGCTTGAAACCCTCCTGGCGCTGTTGTTAGTGACCCCTTCATCAAGACTAAAACCTTGCGAGTGAATCCCAAGAGCATTACTGTTTGGTGTTGCAGGAGATTGTGAGCATGACACGCTACTGAAATGATTAGGTTGGGGAAGCACCCAATTCATCCAGTCATTACGCCGTCTTATTTTGTCACCCTGCATTGATATATAATGAGAAAGGTAGTAGCAACCAAGCTGACAGATGGAAGAACTATAACTTCTACCATCTAGCAAAGAATACATATAACATATGTTAGGCTCATACTTTGGGAGACCTATTTTGTCATATAACGTGCAAAGGATGTACCTCTACTTCCACAGCAGTTGAATGCTGCACTGTATCAAAAATATAATGTACGTTATTTGTTAATTGCTTGACCTGCAGAGAATAATACTCAAAAAATTACAAAGAATATATCTTTTTTTTTTTTAATATGTGGCATGCATTATTTCAGTAGCATTCAGTAAACAGATAAATTTGCGGATAATTTATGCCCTAAAAATAGTATTATCAGAACTAATACTGCAGAACAACCACAGTAGACCTCAGACGAAATGCTTCAAATCAATGTAAGAGTTTAGCACGAATAGAGCAAACCAAAATAACCATAAGAAACAAACATAAGACAAAGTGCCCAGAAAAAGGTTTTTTTGTCATAGCTTTGGGTAGATGTGATTCACTAGGTTAGATAATTCTGGTATAAAAAAGCGACCATCTGCAATCTCTTAAGGCATTACATTATGAGGAAAGCATAACCCCTACTCACATTTGAAAAAAATCTCTTATTTTAAATTGTATGTTATATTAATGGGGTTTGGAATAAAAAAAAAGAGAAGCTTCATTATTTTGATCATATGATGGCAAAGCTAGGGTTTCAGCCACAAGAAGCAGATAGGCTGATAACAAATAAAAAAAATAGGGATTGAAGGAAAGTTTAATGGCATGTGGGCTCAATGGCAAAGAATCTCAAAATTTTAGCAATAGCACTAGCACTGCAGCATGACAGTAATGGGAAAATTAATTCATCTGTTCATATTCATACAACTAATGAATGAGGAAAAAATAATACTCAAGAACTTTATGGACTTATCTTTGGATACTAGCATACTTTGATCAAGATTGCACAAAAGTGAATTAGAAAGACCTTTGAGTGCTTTACAAGAGCTAGACAATATTGAAAACAAGAACCACAAGTACTAAAATATTTATTTGATGCAACTTAGGTCTACACGTACTAAAAAGACTGAGAATTGATGAAGAGAAGGCAAGGTCAAGTAACAGTAACCTAAACCTAACGGAGACATTGAGATACAGAATGTGCAAAAATTGTCAACATGTTCATAAGTTCAATAACACTTCACACCAACTTGTACAACTTTATAAGTTAATAAAGGAATTGAAGATTCAAGCAGTAAAAAATACACAAGCATTTTCACTGCTGGAAAATATGATGGGTGAATATGGCATGCATCAGAACAGTTCTTACAAAGGATACGAAACAACAGGGTACCATCTGAAAAATCCTCCACGTAACAACCACAAATTCTGTGACAACAAAGTTATCCACTCTCCACAATATGTGCCTCCTATACAAGGGGAAGGAAAATTACAAATGGAATCTCCTTTCAATTTGCTCAAAAGTAGATGTGGACAGCTTGCAATCGATGTAGATGACAGACTGCATCAGATGGCTTATACAGCATGGATACGCAGCTATATATATAATACAGCAGCCACATATGTGGCCTTCTACTTCAATTTGAGCTCATTACTTCAAAATAAAACCAAACTATATCTGAGGTAATTAAGAGAGGAATTTGCATAGCTACATGTATAGACAAGCTCTCCAAAACATAGTTCTCTTATTAATGACAAGAGTAAAAATTTTAGTTTAGTTATATGAAATGCAACAAAAAACTACAAGATCATTTGACCCTCTTAAGTCTAACTGAACAGTCAGGCGTTTATAAAAAAATCTTAATCCCTCCAAACATTCCAATTTTAGAACAAACAAGTAAATAAACATCTCAACATTCATAACTAAAAGCTAGAAAGTACGTCATGGTTAACGCTGTATAGAAAACATCTTAAATAGCAAAGAATAACTGTAATTCAATTAAAATACAGCAATATCACATCATGGCAAGAAGTAAGTGTTTCTATGCTGAATAACATACTTTGTTAAAACCAGCAATCAATGAAATTGGAACCCATCCCTGATCATTCATTTGCTGCCGCAAGTAGATATCTTTACAGAGATTTTCAGTACTAGCCAAAATAAGACAAGAGAAAACCACTGGATTGCTCAGGAAAAATAGTCACAATACAAAACAGGAAAGAAAATGTAAAAGAAACAAATTAATTACCTAAAGTAGTAGTCTATCTGCTTCAATAGTGCCGCACGATGAGAAGGATCCACAGAAGGAAAGAGCATTGCTGCAGGCATAGCATGAGGAAGAAAGGCCACCGCACCATAAGTCTCCAGAGTTTGGTGTGGCATCAAAGGATACAAAGGACTGTTCAAATCTGAGATTTAGATCAATACCCACAATCAAAACCAACATATCAGAATGAACATAAGGTAAAAAAAACACATGCATGCAGACCAAACTAACCACAAAAACCGGCCATAGGCCTGAAAGGCTGACCATGGAGATGGTGAGGCCCAATTATAGGTGCGGCCACAGAGGCTGGCACTGGCCTTGGAAATGGCCGAGGGCCACCACCTCTCGGATGTTGTCCCAGCTGAATATGGCTATCCCTGCCGTTAAAGCTTCTATGGCCGAAATCGTTGTCTCGCCCATGACTAAAACGGTTACGGTGGGATCCATTGCCACCTCCGCTTCCCCGCCTGCCACCAACATTATTCCGTTTGTGATCCGCCGCACTAGAAGAGAACCCATTGTCCCCGTTTGGGTTGCTTCTGTTGCCAGGCTCGGCGAGAACCACTTCAGTAGTCAGTCCCTCATCGGAGGCAGGAACTGTTCCACCATTCACCATCCCACTGCGCCTACCCGATTTCTGCCTGGTGGAAGCCGGATGGCACTTCGAAGAATTAGGGCTTTGGTTGCTCGTGATGGTTTTCTTCGAGGATGACGAGATCAAAGGTCCCTGAAGCCCAAATAAGAGCACACACATAAATAGAAGGAAAAAAGGGATCAAACCGCGAAAGAAACAACCAAAACAAAGAACCACAAGAGATTAGGGATCCTCAAACCGAAACCAGAGATTGATCCTGAGGGGATTCAGAAGGGGAGGACGGGGGATTGGGGAAGGCCTGAGCAGACTTTGTAAGGGCTGGCCAGGAGACAGCGCCCATAACAGGGCCGACCTCGACGGCACTACTGCCCGATGGCTTGCTCCATGCTGGTTTCTTCCTTCCGGTTCGGCCAGCAATGCCGTCGTGGTCGAGGACATTGTCTGGAAATGACAGGTGCTCCGCACCCGCCGATGCGACGGTGAACGAGAGATCGGAGAGCTGCGAAGGGAGAGGAAGGGATTCAGTGAAGGAGGCCATGGATGTAAGGGGCAAACCGTAGCTTTAGGGGTCCGCTCGAAAAAACGAGGATTAGTATTGGGATTCTTTGAGGGCGCGGTTTACTGCATGATCACCGAATGCAATGGCATCCAAACATATGAGAGACACCTTATATTTTAGCATAATAAAAGCACACGATAGAAAGAGAGAGGAGGTTCTCCACAGAGCAAGCTCCCTCGGGTTCGTCGCTCTTGAAGGAGTTTCGCTGAAGGCAAGAAGACAAGGTGACAAAGCTTTGCGATTTTCCTTTTTTGTCATTTTATTTTCTCTTATTTTAATTTTTACTTGTATGGTGACCGCTTTTGTCCATGCTCGGTTATGCTTTCACCCCTTCTTAACTCAGCGAAAACACTAAAATTAGAGGTGTATTTGAGCCGAGCTGTTCATGAGTTGTTCGATGTCCAGCTCGATAAGGACTCGTTTGTGTTCAACTCATTGTAAACGAGTCAAGCTTGAGCAATCGAAAGCTCGGCTCGTTTTGGCTCACGAACAAACTCATGAACAAGCTCGTTTATAAGCTCGATTGTGAGCTCATATATATATATATATATATATATATTAAGGTGTATTTGTGACTATATTATTGTTGTCAACTTGAGTCACAATTCTAGGTTTGTAAACTACAATTCAAAGGCTTAGCGCGTTAAAAGTTCGGGTCATTAAATCAATTGAGCTCGTAAGATAAATGAGACAAGCCTGAACACCACCAAGCTCGGCTTGATAAATCTTCTGAACAACTTGTTTACTGTATTATTAAAAGCTTATTTATAGTATCATTTACAATTTTATTTGCAACAATAATTAATATAATCATTTATAGTGTCATAAACAAACTTATTTACTTGATCGTTAATAATATTACAAAAAAAATTATAGATAGTTACATCACAATGTTTATTTTATTATTATTGTAATTATTTTAACTTCTTTACTGAAGATTTTAACAAGCTTGAACTCAAGCATTAATGATTCCATAAACAAGCTTTAATTATTCTTTTACTAAAATGATCATTAAACTCAAATCGAGTTGAGTCCCACTTGATAATGATTCATTAAATAAGCTTTAAATGATACTTTCCTAAATCAAAAAAATAAAAAATAAAAAAATAATCAAGCTTTAATTAAGCTAACAAGCCAAGTCTAAGCTTCAAAATTTCTTAACAAGTTGAACTCGAGCATGAAGCTTGAAATAAGCTCGGTTAGAGCTCAAGCTCAATTAAAATAGTAACAAGCCAAGCTTGAGCTTGAAAAATGAAGCTCGAAGAAAGATCGGCTCGAGCTCGAGCTCGTTAAAATAGTAACGAGCCAAGCTTGAACAAGGTAAAGCTCGGCTCGACTCAGCTCGTTTACAGCCCTAACTAAAATATGATTACTGTTTTAATGGATTCTGTATTGCCATAGGGGCTTTCTAAAACAGATCAAACAAAAATGATGAAGCATAAATTGATTGTTTTATCATTTAAGTTTTAAAAAATATCTGTAGATTCATGATTTCTATTGGTGCAAATTTTAATTATAATTATTGGAAATTTTATCCTAGATTAAAAAATAATAAATTAATTTTATTAATTTGATAATGTACTACCTCATGCCATGGCACTTGTAGTAGCTAGTTTTACTGCCCATTGTTGTGGTCAAATTTTGAAGAATAACATCGATCTAAGTTTCTAGAAGAAGCTTGAATCATCTTCATCTCTGACTTATTTCTCTAGAAGATTCAGCACTGCCTCATTAGAATAATAACTCTGGAACATTCAAATCTATGTATGCTAAATATCTAGAGCTCTCTGTCCATGAACTTCGGTTGCTATAAATATGGGCGCCAAGGTCTCCAAGATATAAAAAAGTGAGAAGAAAGATGTCATTGAGAAAGTAAGACTAGAGTGCTAGAGATAATGAGCCACTTAAAGGATAAAGTATAAAGTCTAGGTGTGTGTTTAGGTAGCGTTTTAAATTACAATGTAGTTGTAATTACTATATTCAAAAATATAAGAAATGTTAAATCTAGTGTTTTGTTTAATGTGGGTGGAATTCTGGATTACAAAATTTTGTGTTTGTTTTCGATATGTAAATTTCGATTTGGTATATACCTAAGGTAAGATTGCCTTATATTCAATGACCATTAGTTTTAGTATTATAAAATAAACAATTATATAGATATAATATTATTGAATTTTGTTTGTATTAGTTCTTTTTGTAAATATTTATCTTGTTATGGGTCTTTTACCTTTTTGTGCATATTTATTTATTTTCCTTCTATCTTGTTTTCTTTGATAGCTTATTATTTTTAATTTTGATTGTTTATGCAGGACAATGGAAAAACTTTTTGCCATAGAAGCAAGTCAAAGCAATCCGCATCACAATGTCTACAATCCATATTGGGTAGGGCACCTAAAGTTTTTGATACATCATCATACACAATAATGAGAATACCCTCGCCAAGGATTGCTACATGAACCCCCCCTTTCAAGAGCCATGGCACTATCATCCTCCCGTCGTTCATAATGAGCAACCACGTCAAAAGGAGTTCAAGGCAGAGAAGGTGTTTGCAATGGCGCCAAAAACTTGATGAACTCTTCGCAAGTGCACGGATCGTTAATAGTAATAAAGTCGTAACCCACAAGGAGGTAGGGTTGTCGAACCTTAGGGGCTAGACTTCTAGTACTAGTTGATCCTCTAATGTCTAGTCAACTGAAAGGGTGATAAATGAATTAACTAGTACAAGATTAAAAGCAAAAGGGTGGAAGAGCCAAGTATACTAGGGTTAAGTTTCGATAACAAGAGAGCAATGCCCTGGGATGATTCCTATGCGTCCAAGATACTAACTTGAGTCTAATGCCTACCAAGGTACATTCTAAGATCTTTGTGGGTGCTCAAAAGCTCTGTTGCATCTATGGCTATTGATAAGTACTCGTGTATAAGTAATACGAAGTATTATTTTCTTACATTGAGCATTACTTTTCTCGGGGTTTAGCATTAATTCGTGTGTATTTGTATTCTTTTGTGCATGTAGGGTTGTGGAGAACAGTTCGAGAGAAAGGAGCAAAATTGGGTCATATCCGCAATTGTTGAGGAGTTTCTTGAGCCAAGTGACACGACCCCTTGCGTGTATCCCGCAAGTGCACGGGCTTGTCGAAGTAATAAATTTACCCTGGTGAGTGGGTAGTCGAATCCACAGGGAATAGGGATTTTAAACACGAGATTTCACAATTTAGCTATGCGGTGTACGAAAATAGAATTGATGAGTCAATATGGAAGCAAATATAATAAAAGGCAAGAAATTAACTAGAGAGATGGAAGGCAAGAAAGTGCAAGTAAAAGTGAATTGAGAAGGACTAGCAATGAATGAAATAGGGTATCCGGACAACCTACCTCTAGGACTTATGCTTCTAGTGCAAGACTATACTATTATACTTTCCTATTGATGTTAATTGAGTCGAGGATATCCTTAAACTCACGGTCCTAAACCTAAGGTCAACCGTGACTAACCCCAACACTATGCCCCACCATTAGGATTCACGTCAACCCTTCACTCTGTTGCTCGTGCAACTAAGCCCCAGGGGAGTATATCTACCTAAACATCACACTACGTGGTATTGCTTTAAGCTCTAGGGATTCTTAGTGATAAAACCTGTTCCTATGTATAGTTCTAACCCTTTGGTCCAAGTGGAAGAACCCTAGTCTAGATTAAGCCCCAGTGCTTAGGATTCACGTCAATCCTTCACTCTGTTGCTCGCGCAACTAAGCCCCAGTGGAGTTTATCTACTTAGCACTTCACTCTATCTCGACCGCTAAGAAATCAAGGAATACGGAGGTAGGGAGAAATCACACTGGAGGGGAAAGGGGACGCTTCGCTACCTCACGACTCACCCTCTTCAATCTTAAGTAGTCTAATCCTATAGGAATTATCACACCTTCAAAGGACAACCTAGATTGTTCTCAACCCTAGTGTCACGGTTAAGGGAAAAATAATTGCAAAAGATAATTAAAATTGAAACTCGAATTTATTCATCAATAATGGAAAAGCATAATAGCAATGTCATAGAAACATAATAATCCTAGGGTTTACAAGTCCGAATACCCACAAGGGGTTTAGCTCCTCATGGAGCTATACATGTTCATCAAAATATAAAAGAAAGCACGAATTGAAAGCATTGATGAAAACCCCCTTGCATATGATGTGGCCGTGGTCTTGTGCGGCCGCCGGACATCGGTGACGATGCCGATGATGCGCTCTAAACCTCCACAAAGTCCTCTCCGAAACCCTAGCCTCACTCTCCAAAAGTTGGGGAGAAAGTTAGGTCAAAAGATGTGTAAAAAGTCTCCAAATCAGGCTTTTATAATGTTGAATCGCGGCTTTAAAATCAGACTTATCTGGATTTCACACGGCCGTGTGGAATTTCCACACGCCCGTGTGAACTTTCTGGATTTCTGAATTTTGGCCGAAAGTGAAGAGCAGCTTGCTACAGTATTTTGCTACAACAAACTCACTGAAACGCTCCCGAATTCGTTGTTCTTCATCGAAGCCATTGAATTAGGCACACAATCCATGGTAGGTCGTGCCAATTGCTTCAAATCTCCTTCTTGGTAAAGTTCTCCTAAGCTACACGAGTTAGACTTATTGTGAATGTTGCCTTTGTGCCCCTCCATAGGAGGTTGGCACACACTCACAAGTCTAAGCTCGTGCCTTGTTCCTTGCTTGGTCCAAAAACTCCCCAACAACGGCGAACACGATCTAACTTCATTCATTTGGCGCTGGATCCCTCCTTGAGATTGTCGCGGCGGTTATCGCGCCTGTGGGCCCGCGGGTCGAGGCGTGACAAACCGTCTCATTCTTGTTCTTCTTAGGCGGTGTGGTGAAGCTTGATTTTCTATCTCATCAATGTTTTCCTTGTGGAGAGAAGAGTCCCCGAACAAAGATGAGATGAAACCCTAAAATTCGGAGTTAAAAATGCAGTTTCGGGTCCCGACACGGTCTGGACACGGTCGTGTTCAGCCCGTGTGCTTTTTTGTGAATTCACCGAGTGAAACTCTTGAGATTTACAGTGGCAACCGCATGGCCGTGCGACTTCCGTGTCAGCTGGGGCACGCCCGTGTAACCAGCACCTTGCCCATGTCACTTTTGAATGGGATTATCCTGAGATTTTCAGCACCACAGACATGGGCGTGTGGTGACCATGTTCTGCCTAAGACACTCTCATGTCAGGATTCTGCTAGCTTGCTCTCCAGGCTAGGAAGATTAGTGGGTTGGGCACGACCATGTTCTACCCATGTTTAGCTTATTCTTTTCCCTTGGTCAATAAACAGGCACAATTCGCACTCAGTGATAAGTGTCTAAATACATTACTTTTATTATATACATTTTATACACTTTCATGCATTTTTGTATAACTTTGATGCCCTTTACGTGTTTTATTTGTTATTATTGTTTCAGGACATTGGAAGATCATCTAGCGCGTGATTGAGCCTTGTTTTAGCATGAATCGAAGAATTTATTGAAGCTCACACGCATCCTCATGTTTCGGGCAATAAAAGAGTGGATTTTCAGGGTCGGACTGTAGCACCATTACTGTAGACATTTACTGTAGCGCCGGTACTATATCAGTGTGCGGGCACTGTGCGGCCCCGCACACCACCCGCACAAGGAAGACAGAAGGGTGTGCGGGCTGTGTGCAGCCCCGCACACACACGGGCAGAACTGGGTTTTTAAAGCTTTATAAGAGAATTTAGGGCTTTTTCGGAGCTTGTCTTTTGGCCACCATCATCTCCACGATCCTCCATCATCATTTGCATCAATTTCCACCACCATCACCGGATTGGAGAGGCAATTTGAAGAGCAAAACTCAAGGGGAGAAGAAGGAAGCACTCAAGGTTGTCATCAAGGAGCTTGATCGGCGCGGATTCGGCGAGCTTTCATCATCACCTTCTAGCCTACATCTGAGGGAGATTTTTATGAGCTTTGTCATTGATTATATTTGTTTTCTCTCTTTGTGATGTGGAACTAGCTTCCCAAGGTCTCCGGGCATCCGGTGAACCTTAGGAGAAGAACATGTTTGTATGGATGGATGATAATTGTTAGTTTTAATTGATTGTTTGCATGTTTGTTGGGTTCATTCTATTGTTTTCATGTTCAACCTACAATGGATGGATTCTGTAGGTTTTGATTCTTGAATGATGCTTGTATAGCAAGATGCTTGTATGTATTAGGTCGCATAATTTTTGAAGGGGGATTGAATGTATCGGTACACCGGAGGTTCTGGGTGCCGGTAGCTCCCCGCGAGCTTCAGGGTGGTTCTAACAGAGAGCGAGCATTAGAATTACCCTAAGTAAGATTCCCTATTCCCAATGACATCGTAGGGGTATCTTCTGGATAGAGGAACCTATACTGGATTAGGGCTACACTACGGAGGTTTTGGGGTAGTCGACATCCGAGTCTAGCGGACCAACTCTTGCTAACCTTAAGCCTTAATTCCTATATTCATCCTAACTTGTTCTTCTCCTTAGGGGATCCTAGCCTGAGGCATCTAGTTCTCATTGCTACTTGCTTTTTAGATTGCTCGTATGGTGTGCCTTAGTCCATTTTGTTTATAGCTTTTCTTTATTTATTTTTCGTATTTGTGTTTTATACTACCACTCTTGATTTGGTAGACTAGATAGTGATACCTAGGAGGAAGTAATAGCAGATCTTGGGGCCCTTGGGAATACGACCCTCTCGTGCTCGAGCAAGAGGTTATTACTTGTCGACCCGTGCACTTGCGGCTTGGGAGTCGCGTGCTCGCTCTTTAACGTGCCGCACGACACCCATCAAGTTTTTGGCACCATTATCGCGGACATCCAAGAATGCTAGGAAAACTTCTAGCTCGCTACTCTAGTCATTTATCTTTTCTTTTGTAAATATTCTTGTTTTCTTTTATACCTTAATTTTTTTTATTATTTTGTTTTGTGCACAGGGCAATGGGTTTTCAAGGAGCCTAAGGTGGTGCAAATTTTCATCTTCAAGAATGGCAAACCAATGAGTACCAGGATTTGAAAGCTAGCAATAGCAATCAATTTGAACATATGTATGATCCATATTTGCAAAGGTAGATAATTTGACACATTATTACACTCGCCAATGGAATACCTCTCACCATGGATTGCTACAAAAACCCCCACAACCACCAACGAGAAGGACGTTTACCACTGAAGATGTCTTAGCCAAATACATGTAGGTCACGGACTCTCGTTTGGAAGCGTTGGAAGCAAGTGTGACAATTGTCCAAGCATCTATTCATAGAGTCGAGAAACAAGTGGTGGAACTTCTCAAACTAATAAACGAGAAAAAAAAAGAGTAATGAGCAAGCTGTAGAAGTTCCACCCGTTGATGCTATGGAAGAAGACAGGGGAATTGAAGAAAACTTGGCCATAGAAGAGTGTGAGGAAGTAGAATCAAGTCCATCAATTACAAATGAAGAAGCTACTTGCCTTAACATCGACCATTCAACCCATCTGCCCATTTTGGTCGTGGGCACTAAAAAAATTCTGGGAATTGTATTTGAAGATGTGGGTACAAAACTAAGGTCATTCTTGAACCCACCAATGCTGGGCTTGGACAATTCCCAACCAAAAATATTTCCTTGGAGGCCCAACAAATTTTGTGGGCAATCCAAGCTCATTGATAAGTGTCTAAATGTATGTATTCTAGTATACTTAATTAGTACACTTTGCATGTATTTCATTACGTTTTGTGCCTGTTTTTAAGCTTAATCGAGTCATATTTGCTTTGTAGGGCAGGTAGAAGCCATGGAGATCACGAGCACACATTTTGGGCAGAAAAGAGAAAAAAACATGGTTGAGATACTGTAGCAGATCTACTGCAGATGAGGTACTGTAGCATATGCACTGTAGCAGTTATGTAGCACATGGGGGTCTTCGAGCAAGAAAAATCCTGAGAACTTTGCCCAAGCCTCACGGCCCCGTCTACTACCCCGTGAGGATCTCACGACCCAGTCTGCGACCCAGTAAAGACTTTTCAGAATGTTTTGCCTAACCTTCACTACCCAGTTAACTACCCCGTGAGGCTCGGGATTTGGGGCTATAAAAGATCATCTCTAGGGCTTTTGAAGGGACTTTTCTCTTGGCCTTTGAGGCCGGCGCCACCACACCTTCTTGAGGCCTTCCGGCCACCTTTTGGCGGCGATCTTTGTGGGAAACGAGCACACATCATCACCAAGAGGGAGAGGAGCAAGGGAGAAGGAGTTTGTGCGAAGTTCTATGCCACCATTGCATCATCATTCGAAGCTTCATTCATTCAAGGAGATCACAACCTAGAGGGGGTTTTCATTGCTTCTTTTATGTTTTTGTCTTCCTTGTATGTTGTTTAAGTATGCCTTGTAATGAGAGATTAACTTATTGTTGTGTTTGGATTTGGATGAACCCTAGGGTTCATCTTGTGTATCAACTTTGGATATTATTATTAATCTAGTTTGTTGGTTGTTTTGAGATTCAATCTTTCATGCTTTCATGCCTAGAATTACATATGCGGAGAAATCCGTGATTCTTTTACGAGTTGTACACGTAGACGTGACCTACTCACGTGTACTAGATCTAGGAGAGATTGAAAGGGGATTCTTGTGCCGACACACCGAGAAATTGGGTGCCGGTAGCCCTCCGTTGCTAGGTTTAAGCCGAAGGATAGTAGGTTTACTCCTATTAGAGACTTCACGGAGTTTAATGCGATCGTAGGTGGGTTAATACGGAGAGATTCCGATTAACACTTGTATGGGATTAGGGGTTAGTCGCCGAGAGATCGGGGCTAATCTACTCACGAGGTCTCTAGGTCTCAACTATCATCAATGCATCTTTATATCATCCTAGTTTTGGACTAAATGACAACCCTAGGTTGATTCATTGTCCAAACACACCCTTCTCATGCTTGATACTCCCTTGATTGTTTACATCCGTGTGTTAGTTACCAGGCCATAGGATTAGTTTAAATTAGTTTGTTTTGCTTTATTTCTTCCCCACTTATATTTAATTGTTGGCTAGAAAATAGATGAAGAGTGAGTAATAGTACTTCCTTGGCCCCAGTGGAATATGACCCCTGTGTCACTTATAGGGTATTACTTGGCGATCCCGTACACTTGCGGGGAAGCAATCAAGTTTTTGGCGCCGCTGCCAAGGACATTCAAAGAATATTAGGAAAGCTTGTAGTCTATTGCTCTAGTCATTTGCTTTGTAAATATTTGTCTTTGTATGTGTCTTTTACCGTTTTGTGCATATTTATTTATTTTACTTCTTGCTTGTTTTCTTTGTTAGCTTATTGTTTTTGGTTTTGATTTTTCACACATGGCCATGGATTTTCAAGAAAAAACTTTTGGCCGCAAAAAATTTTTGCACTTGAAGAGAAGATAGAAAAGTATGTTTCATTTTCTATGGTAATTCATGACATGTCAGCGCCATCCTGGCAGGTATGTTTCATCCTTGACCTCCACCTCAGCGCCATCTTGGCAGGTATGTTTCATTTTCTATGGTAGTAGTTATGCCACACTTGGCCGGGAGGAGCACACCGTTTTCAAGCCTCCATGAGGTAAGAGAGGTACGTCAAGCTCGTGACGTAAAACAAGCGCTTCTTGGAAGGCAACCCAAGGTGTTAAATTCTGTATTTTTCTTAGAATGTTTGTATGTTGTAGTTTTCTTAGTTTTGGTTGTTTAGCTTTGTGTGGGTATGCTAATATCATGTTTTTATTGCATATGTGCTTGGATGAGTATTTTCATTCATGTCGGTGATTCTTGATGTGTTCTTCATTGATTTATGATCATCTTTGTGTTTTGATTAGTTTTATGCATGTAGGGTTGAGATTTCTAGTTTTTGGGAGGTGATTCATGACATGTGAAGGCTGGAAAAACAAATTTTAAGGAGTGTACGGGCAGTGTGCGGCCCTGCACACAAGCCGCACACCTTACAGCCCAGTGTGTGCGGGTGGTGTGCGGGGCCGCACACAGCCTTTTCAGCCCATTTTTAACTCAATTTTTATCATCTTCGGGGCTGATTTCTTCGCCTTCCTTTCACCCGATTTTTCTCCAATTTTTTTTTGTTGTTTCCTCTTAGATTATCTCCTTATTTGGATAGCCTTTCATTGATCTTAAAGTTCTCATCATTTTTGAGTTTTAATTTTGTCGATCTATCATTTTCATCGAGTTTTCACCGACATCTTTGAATTTTGTCGTCTAGCTTTGGGTATAAGCGTATCTCTCATCTTTATTGATTTTTATTGTTTAAATTTGTTTTAATTCCCAAGTTTTTTGATGTAAGAATGTTATAAACTTGAAAAAGCATACTCTTATATCATTTCTTTTCAAGTTTTACCAAGTATTGAGTTGGAAAGTTTCACTCGAGCAGCCACACATTGTGCTTTGTATTTCTTGTTTCCTTTGTTCTTAGCTTTGTTGTTTGTTATTTGTTTGTGTGTTTGTTTTTCTTTTTGTGTGTGTGATGGATACCTTGACATGATGTTCCTTTCTACCTTGCAGGTGGAATTGGGGCATCAAACACATCTTTCTTCCCCAAAATCTACAGGAAGTTTGGTGGTCACCTCGATCTCTTGGACTTGAAGACTTATGCTTTGAGACTTGGGGAAGTTCACAAAACCCTCTTACTTTGCTTTAATTGCATATATTTTTCTGAGCTGATGATTTAGGTACATTGGGGACAATGTTCTACTTTAAGTAGGGGGGTGGACTTTTGTGATTTTCGTGAACTTTGAGAATTTTTGAAATTTTTAAAAATTTTGCATGTTAGTAAACCAAGGATGGCATAAATGATTGCAGTAGGTGTATGATAGTGTAGAACCATGATAGATGCTAAGATATCTACAAACTTGCACTCTTAAGAATTATGTGTCATTCTCGGTATTCCATCACTTACCTCTTATGTAGGACCTTGGAAACCTAGGTTAGGAAAGCAGTAACCTTCGTGACCCTCTTAGTTGCTAACCCATTCGAGTGGCCTCGTGCCTTGATGTGTTAGGCATTGCTTCTAATAGACTCTTAAGGACTTTCCTTTTTGTTTTTTTTTTCTCTCAGCACGGTTAAAAAGAAAATGAAAAATGAAAAATAAAAAAAAAGAGGATTTTAGCAAATAAAAAAAGAGTCAGTGCTCCTCTGCCCTACTAGCGAAGTAACCTTGGGTTCTTGCTCCTAACCAGAGTGCTCCTCTCTCCAAAAGCTATAAAGACATGAGCGCATTTATATGAATGTGTAAAGCTCCAGGTAATATGGATTTGCAGTTCATGTTAGTCTCGAAAAAAAAAAGGAAAAAATGTGTGTGTACAGCAAAATAAAGTTTTATGACTGGTGATTGCTTGAATGAAAAAGGAAAGATCTTTAGGAGTCTGCTAGGAGTATCTCTACCACCTCAAGACCGAATTCTACTAAGTGGCGTAACTTGCCTCAAGACGTTGTCTTTGAGGTTCTGTCGACCTGACTTGGACTACAGGGCTTCGAAATAGAGGGGTTGCACACACACACCATATCATTACCGTTGAATGCATGAAATTTCTTAAGCGGTTCGTGCTTAGTATCTTGAGTTTTACCATTGCTAATGTACACTTACACTTAAGCCGGAGCTTGTGTATTCAGCCACTTATCAATCCCTTTTGTTCTTCATATTTGATTTCTTGGGGATAAGCAAACGCTCAAGTAGGGGGGTATTTGATAAGTGTCTAAATACATTACTTTTATTATATACATTTTATACACTTTCATGCATTTTTGTATGACTCCGATGCCCTTTACGTGTTTTATTTGTTATTATTGTTTCAGGACATCGGAAGATCATCTAGCGCGTGATTGAGCCTTGTTTTAGCATGAATCGAAGAATTTATTAAAGTTCACACGCATCCTCATGTTTTGGGCAATAAAAGAGTGGATTTTCGAGGCGGTACTGTAGCATCGTTACTGTAGACATTTACTGTAGTGCAGGTACTGTATTAGTGTGCGGGCACTGTGCGGCCCCGCACACCACTCGCACAAGGGAGACAGAAGGGTGTGCTGGATTAGGGCTACAATACGGAGGTTCCGGGGTAGTCGACATCCGAGTCTAGCGGACCAACTCTTGCCAACCTTAAGCCTTAAATCCTATATTCATCCTAACTTGTCTTCTCCTTAGGGGATCCTAGCCCGAGGCCTCTAGTTCTCATTGCTACTTGCCTTTTAGATTGCTCGTATGGTGTGCCTTTGTCTTTTTGTTTATAGGTTTTCTTTTATTTATTTTTTGTATTTGTGTTTTATACTATGACTCTTGATTTGGTAGACTAGATAGTGATACCTAGGAGGAAGTAATAATAGATCTTGAGGCCCTTGGGAATACGACCCTCTCATGCTCACGCAAGAGGTTATTACTTGACGACTAGTGTACTTGCGGCCTAGGAGCCTCTTGCTTGCTCTTTAGCATGTCGCGCGGCGCCCATCACTCAGTTTCACTCCAATTGATTTGGGCCCAAGATTCCTACACAATGAACATTATACCTTGAATAGCAACGATTCTACACAAAAATATGCTCAAGGATGACTAAAAGAATAGAGTAAAGGGCATGAAAACCTGATATAAAATGCACTCATCAAGATTTCACGGAGCTCATTGCGATCGTAGGTGGGTTAATCCGGAAGAGATTCCGATTAACACTCATATGGGATTAGGGGTTAGTCGCTGAGATATCGAGGCTAATCTACTCATGAGGTCTCTAGGTCTCAACTATCGTCAATGTATCTTTATATCATCCTAGTTTGGGCCTTAATGACAACCCTAGGTCGATATCTTGTCCAAATACTCCCTTCTTATGCATGCCACTCCCTTGTTTGTTTACATCCTTTTGCTGGTTCCAGGCCATAGGATTAGCTTAGTTTAGTTTGTTTGTTTTATTTCCTCTCCACTTATATTGAATTGTAGGCTAGAAAATAGATGAAGAATGAGTAATAGCATTTCCTTAGCCCCGTGGAATATGACCCTTGTGTCACACACATGGTATTACTTGGCAATCCTGTACACTTGCGGGGAAACAATCACAGAACAAGGTGAAAGATATGCAGTATAAGTAAGGAAATGGAGTAAAGATACTTCCCCAATTCATTGGTGAGATTCGCACTAGTTGAGTGTGGACCTGGGGCAAGTCGCAGAATGAGGGCCACAGAATGTGAAGCTCCACTGATGATGATCCTAAAAGCAGCGGAGGTTGGAAATGTTTAGCCTTTCTCTGTCCTAACACTGCACCAATGGCATAATCACCTGCATCGCACATGAGCTCAAATGATTCATTCCAATCCTGTGTGATCAAAATTGGTGTTTGAATTAATTTCTCCTTCAATAGATTAAAAGAAGCCAACCAATCATCCCCGAACTCAAAAGGAGCATCTTTTTCGAGAAGTTTTGCTAATGGTTGAGTGGTTTTCGAAAAATCGTTGATAAACCGCCTGTAAAAGCCTGCATGCCCCAAGAAGCTATGAATTCCCTTAACATTTGTTGCAGGAGGAAGCTTATCTATTACTTCAATCTTCACTTTCTCAGTTAAGCACAAGATTCATCTCCTCACATCTCATCAATACTCTCTCCAAGTTTCTCAAGCATATGTCAAACGAATCACTAAACACCGAAAAATCATCCTTGAACACCTCCATGATATCTTGTAAGAGATCATAAAAAATGGCAGTCATGCATCGCTGGAATGTCGCTAGTGCATTGCACAATCCGAAAGGCATCCTTCTATAAGCAAAAGTTCCATAGGGACAGGTGGATCTTGTCTTCTCTTAATCTTCCGGAGTGATAGGAATATGAAAATACCCTGACATACCATCAAGGAAGCAATAAAACTAATTGCTAGCCAATCGCTGCAACATCTGATCAATAAAAGACAATGGAAAATGATCCTTTCAAGTCTCATCATTTAGTCTTTTGTAATCAGTGCATACCAGCCAACCTATAACTGTTCTGGTCAGGATTAGTTCATTCTTTTCATTCTTTACCACCGTCATCCCCTCTTTCTTTAGAACCACTTGCGTTGGGCTTACCCAAGCACTATCCAAGATGGGATAGATGATTCCTGCATCAAACAGTTTCACCACTTCTGCCTTGATGACTTCTTTCATATTCACGTTTAATCTTCTTTGAGGTTGGATAACAGACTTGAAGTTATCCTCCATTAGAATTTTATGAGTGCAAAATGAAGGATTGATGCCCTTTATATCAGAAATTTTCCAAGCAATGGCGGATTTATGCTTCTTCAACATGCTCACAAGCTTGTCCTTCTGATCAGTAGAAAGATTTAATGCTATAATGACAGGGAGCTTTGACTTTTCTGCCAAGAATGCATACTCTAAATGTGTTAGTAGGGTCTTTAGTTCTAAATCAGGAGGTTCTTTAATGGATGGCTGACACGACCCCTTGCGTGTATCCCACAAGTGCACGAGCTTGTTGAAGTAATAAAATTACCCTGGTGAGTGGGTAGTCGAATCCACAGGAAATAGAGATTTAAGACATGAGATTTCGCTATCTAGTTGTGCGGTGTACAAAAAAGTGATAATAGAATTGATGAGTGAATTATGGAAGCAAATATGATAAAAAGCAAGAAATGGAATAGAGAGATGGAAGACAAGAAAGTGCAAGAAGGAGTGAATTAGAGAAAGACTAGTAATGGATGAAATAGGGTATCCGGACAAGCTACCTCTAGGACTTATGCTTCTAGTGCAAGACTATGCTATTATACTTTCCTATTGATGTTAATTGAGTCGAGGATATCCTTAAACTCACGGTCCCAAACCTAAGGTCAACCGTGACTAACCCCGACACTATGTCCTGGCATTAGGATTCACGTCAACCCTTCACTCTGTCACTCACGCAATTAATCCCCAGGGGAGTATATCTACCTAAGCCTAACACTACGTGCGATTGCTTTAAGCTCTAGGGATTCCTAGTGATAAAACATGTTCTTATGTGTAGTTCTAACCCTTTGGTCCAGGTGGAAGAACCCTAGTCTAGATTAAGCCCCAGCGCTTAGGATTCACGTCAACTCTTCACTCTGTTGCTTGCGCAACTTAGCCCCAGGGGAGTTTATCTACCTAGCACTTCACTCTATCTCAACCGCTAAGATATTAAGGAAAATGGAGGTAGAGAGAAATCACACCGGAAGGGAAAGGGAACGCTTCGCTACCTCACGACTCACCCTCTCAACCCTCTTCAATCTTAAGTAGTCTAACCCTATAGGAGTTGTCACACCTCCAAAGGGTAACCTAGATTATTCTCAACCCTAGGGTCACGGCTAAGGGAAAAACAATTGCAAAAGATAATTAAAATTAAAACTCGAATTTATTCATCAGTAATGGAAAAGCATAATAGCAATGTCATACAAACATAATAATCCTAAAGTTTACAAGACCGAATACCCACGAGGGGTTTAGCTCCTCATGGAGCTATACATGTTCATCAAAATATGAAATAAAGCACAAATTAAAGACATTGATGAAAACCCCTTTGCGTATTGTGTGGCCGTGGTCTTGTGTGGCCGCCAAACGTCAATGACGATGCCGATGACGCGCTCCAAACCTCCACGAAGTCCTCCTCGAAACCCTAGCCACCCTCTCCAGAAGTTGGGGAGAAAGTTAGGTAAACAGATATCTCAAAAGTCTCCAAAATCGGGCTTTTATACAGTGTTTTGCTACAGTAACAAAGCTACAGTACTCACCAAAACGCTCCTGCATTCGTTGTTCTTCATCGAGGCCATTGATTCGGGTACACAATCAATGGTAGATCATGCCGATTACTTCAAGTCTCCTTCTTGGTGAAGTTCTCCTAAGCAACACGAGTTAGACTTGTTGTGAATGTGACTGCCTTTGTGCCCCTCCAAAGGAGGTTGGCACACACTCACAAGTCTAGGCTCGTGCCTTGTTCCTTGCTTGGTCCGAAACCTTCCCAACAATGGCGAACACAATCTAACTTCGTTCTTCTTTTCCAAATTAGCTCCACAAACCTATAATGCATAAAAATACACAAATGCACACCATTTAGTGATAAAATCCGATAAAAGGTATGCTCATTGTAAGAAAATAACGCTTTGCATGCTAGTATCCCGCCAAACAAGTATCAATCAAAATTAAATCTACGGAATCCATCCATTGTACACTGAACATAAAAATGATAGATTAAAGCCAAACAACACAAGTCACACACAATTAAATACAAAAACCAATGTCATCCATACAAAGTCTCTTCCCAAGGTTCACCGGGAGCTCGGTGGCCTTGGGAGTCTAGTTCGACATAACAAAAGGAGAGGGTTCAAAATACATGACAACCATTATACAATCAATAATGAAACTCCCCTCGAAATGTCGGCTAGAAGATGTTGATAAGGATTCGTCGGATCCGCGCCGGCGAGACCCTTGATGCTTCTCTGCGTTCTCCCCTTCTTTTCTCCTTCAATTCCTGCCGAAATTGCCTCCAAAAGTGATAGAAATGGCCTGATGAGAAATGGAGGTCGGATGAGAGCCAACAGCCAACAAAATGTATCAAAACCCTTAAAGAGCTGCCTTATATACCCCGAGGCTGTGCGGGCACTGTGCGGGGCCGCACAGTGGCCGCATAGACTTCTAGCTGTGGTGTGCGGCCTTGCACACTAGCCGCACATGCTTCTGGTTATGATGTGCGGCCAGTGTGTGGCCTTGCACACTGGCCGCACAGGCTTCTAGAGGAGGTGTGCGGCCACTATGCTGGGCCACACAGTGGCCGCACACATGCTCAGTGTAAGCATTGCGCATGCATCCCTTGGCGTATGAAGCATGTAGTGGCTTCCTTTCTTCCTCATTTCCCTCAGGAAAAACTCAAATATGTATCTTTATAGAGACAACGCCCCACGAAGCCCTGAAACAAACATAAACGTATCAAACGCACCAAATGTCATCGAAACAAATACAAGTTGCATGAAGGTATACAAATTTTATAACTAAAACATGGTGTATTTAGGCACTTATCAAATACCCCACTTGAGCATTTGCTTGTCCCCAGGAAACAACCATGAAGAACAACAAGGGTTGATAAGTGACTAAATACACAACCTCAAGCTAAAAGGTAATGAATCATAGTAGGATAACACTCAAGACACAAAGCAAAGACCACCCAAGATGCCTCATGTACTCAACGACAGTCATGATGTGTGTGTGCAACCCCCCTATTTAAAGACCCTGTAATCCAGGCAAGGTAGACAGGACCCCGAGAACCACATCGAAAAGCAAGTCACGCAACTTTGTGGAGTATGGCCTTGAAGCGGTAGACATACCCCTAGTAGGCTCCTAAAGATCTTTCCTCTTCTGTTCGAGCAACTGCGGTAATAACTTTGTTTTGTATGTACACACATGTATAAGAAAATTCCGTCCTTTTTTTTTCAGGAAAAACATGAACTGCAAATCCACATTACCTGGAGCTTTGCACATTCATATAGACGCGCTCATGCCCTATTTGCGTTTGGCGAGAGGAACACTCTGGTTAGGAGCGAGAACCCCAGGTTATTTCGCTAGTAGGGCAGAGGAACACTGTCCTTTTTTTTTTTTTTTATCGTGTTGCGACAAGGAGGAAAGTCCTTGATAAGTGTCTAAATGTATATGTTTTAATATACGTATTTTGTACACTTAGCATGTATTTTGGTAAGAATTGATGCCCGTTTTGTGCTTAATCGACTATCAGTTATGTTGTAGGATACGGGTGAGCCATGAGGAGCACGAGAATACAATTTGGGGTGAAAAAGGATGAAATTCAGGCTTTGTAGCACTGTAGTCGAAGCACTGTAGCGTATTTACTGCAGCAGTTACTGTTGCACCTGAGGAGTTTTGGGCTGGAAATGATGGAAGTGCATAAGAGTGAACAGTGCAGCATATGGGGCCGTATAAAGGGCCTTGAGCATCAAAAGACAGTGATTTTGTACTAGGGTTCACGGCCCCCTATCCACCCCGGGATCCATCCATCCATCCCGGGATACACCCCCACATGAGCCAAGTTTTGCCTTATCTTTGCCTACCTATCCACCCCGGGATCGATCTATCCACCCCGGGATATTGCGGGAATATTTAGGGATTTCTTTAGGGCACACAAGGGGCACTTCTTGGCCGGCATCTAAAGGGAAGAGACGAAGAAATGTTGGAAAAACGACGATTTGGAGCCAAGAAAGGAGGCAAGGTCATCATTTTGAAGGGGAGAAGCTTCACCATCAAGGAGGCAAGGATCCAAGCCAAGGGAAGCGTCATTCGGCATCTCTTGGATGGGGGAAAGCGTCATTCGGCCAGACCTCCACCTCCTCCTTCATCATTTCATCTAGGGAGTGTCATTTATGAGCTTTTTAAGTGATTTACTTTATATTTTTGTTGTTACTTGCTTGATGGCACACTAGACCCCCAAGGCCACCGGATGTTGGTGAACCTTGGGGGGTTTATCATGTATTTTGGATGATCTTTACTTAATTGCAAGTTTGGTTTGGTTTAAGATTTAGTTCATTGTGCTTCATGTCTAGAACTACCACATGGAGAGATCCGTAGTTCTTTCTTGAATTATACACGTAGATGTGACCTACTCGCGTGTATTAGATCATTAATGAACTAAAAGGGGTTACTTGTATTGGCACATCGAGAAATTGGGTGTCGATAGCCTTCCGAGCTATAAGGATAGACTAGGGTTAGTGTATCCTTATTTTGGGATCTCCTTGTACTTAATGCAATTGTAGGGATGTTGGTTAGGAAGAGATTCCAACCGATATCCGTATGGGATTAGGGTTCAATCACCGAGAAATTGGGGTTGATCTAATCTTGAGATCCTTCGGTCTAAATCAACCAAGCTACCTTTTATCCTTCATCCATGTATCATGATGACCCCTCAAGGGGATCCACATCCACAGGCCTTCACTCTTCATTGTAGTACTTGCAACAACATTGTATGCTTTTGAATTTGTTTAATCATATCGTATTTATTTCTTTGCTTTAGTAGAACATACATCCATGCTTGTGTTGTTAGGTTAGATAATAGGCGATGGAGGAGTAAGAGTAGCTCCTTAGCCCCGTGGAATACGATCCTCGTGCTTTTGTACGAGGTATTACTTGGTGATCCCGTACACTTGCGGGGAAGCAATCAGTCCTTAAGAGGCTATTAAGGGGTTAGCAAAGAGAGGGCTACGAGGGTCACTGTTGTTCCTAACCTAGGTGTCTAGAGTTCTAGATAAGGGGATAGTGAAGGGGCTGCCGAGAATGACATGAAGTGCTTGAGAGTGCAGGGTCACAGGTAGCTTAGTGTCTATCACGGTCTACACTATGATTCACTAACGGTTAGGCATACCTTCCTCGGTTCAACAATTATGCAAAAATTCTAATCTACCCCAATTATGTTCACAAAGTTTAGAGTTATGCACAACACACACCCACCCCCCACTTAAAGTCGTACATTGCCCTCAATGTACATAAATCAGCAGTGTAAAAAGAATGAACAAGAAACATAAGGAAGGTGAGTACGTGAACTTCCCCGAAACATGAGGTGTGATTCATGTGGATGATGAGTTCGGGGTGGACTTGTAAAAATTATCTCAAAAGTTAGAGAGAAGAGATCATATGACGTCTAATTCGACCTGCAAGGAGAAAAGACGTCGAATCAAGCATCCATCAAACCCATAAATGAAAAATACGGAATTGCATAACATTAACACAAGTTCACAAGACAAAGTGAAACGACAACAAAGTGGTAGGGGTAGGCCTAAATCCACAAGACTACAACAAAAACAAACAACACTCAAAAGGTACACCAAAAACAAGAAAAGAAAACTAAAGGAAAGTGAGCTCTAATCCCAGTTGTCCAAATTGTCGGTGGAAGCAGGAGGTGCAGAAGTATCTGGAGATGGAGGGTGCTACAGTAGGGTGATGAGGCTCTACTAGCCATGGAAAAGTTCCTGCTACCCTTGTATAAGCCTAGTGATGTCTTCCCCCTATTGCCGCTGTGTGTCGCGCAAGTCCTGTAGTGATTGCCCTCCCCGTGGGGCTCCCGGCGTGCTAGTATCTTCCTCAGAATCAGATGAAGACTCCATGTGAGGCACGAGGGTGTAGGTGGTCCCGCGGCACCGCACAAGGCCTATTGCTCGAAGAACCTGAATTCCAAGCGCAAGTGTTCCCCCAACTCTTTCCATAGAACGGATGCGGCCTAGGGCACCCAAACCGTGCACAAGGTGAGTGATGTAAGGCCCTGCGAAGATGATTTCAATAGGTGGATGCTGATTATGATGAGCAAGACACTCGACCACGACATAGGCCACATTGATGGTATAGCGATTTATCATGCTATACATGATTAATAAATCAATCCAAGATACTACCCCAGTGCTATCAGCTCGGCCCGTCAAAGATCGGCTCAACAATGCGTGAATGTATCTGTGAGCCGGGTTGTGGAGAAGTGATGCTTTTTTGGAGTCCTGGCCAGCTGCTGTTGTGAGAGTATGCCAAAAATACCTCGGTTCAACATGCACAGGAAAGTCGAGCGGGTGACCAGGGTAATCCATGCCCCTAAGGAAATTGTGGTCGTATATCCCCCAATAATTGGCAAAATCTCGAAAGCTGATGGATTTGGGTTTACCATGAACTTGGAATGTAATGCCACCCGGGCGATGAAGACGAGCAAGTGCACGGTTCACCTCAAGTGTGCTTAGAACCTTCAACGTCAGTTCGCGATATACAGGTTCATCGATATCAAAAACCACAAGCCAACGATCAAACCCCACTAGTTGTCGTACATCATTGGCCAGCCCCAACTATTCAAGTACTTCCCAATCAATGATACGGGTTTGACCAAAAGGTTTGGTACGGAGAGTGTCGTAGCATTCTTGAAAAGTTTTATTTTCGAAGTTAAGTTGGATGATGTGGTCACTCTCGCCCTCGCACGTTTTCCCGCCGCATGTACGGTCGACATTAGCCCTACAATTGTGTAAGCAAAGATCAAGCTTTGACATAACTTCTCAAATATGCAGGTAGTTAAAGCTTAGATAAAGTCCAGCAATTTCGAAGATACAAACAAGACACAAAGTCAAGATCTTAGAACCAGCTCAAGCTTTCAAGAACAACGAAGTCGCACAACATCAATAACTACCACCACACAGCACAAAACAAAGTAATCATACAACAAGTGCAAGAAAAACAAAGAGATGGGAATGAAGGTCATACCTTGCAAGTGGTAGATTAAAATAACCCAAGGAGAATGAGTAGAGCTTCTTGGTAGAAGATGAAAGCTAGGGCACCAAGTGAGATGGTGGTATTTGTGAGGTAGGAGGAGGAGATAAATCGGGCGGGAGCTTATAAGAATGAAGGAAAGTGGACAAGTGGCAGCATTTTTGCCACTTGTCACTGAAATGGACGGGTGTCACACCAAAGTGTGCGGTTGGTGTGTGGGGCCACACTCCAACCGCACAAAGCTCTGCCCATGGTGTGCGGCTGATGTGTGGGGCTGCACACTGCTGGCCATAGCGTGCGGGTGATGTGCGGGGTCGCACATCAGCCGCACAGAGCCCAGAAGCAGCGGGAAAACTCAGTAGAAGCTCACAGAACGGGCAAACAAAAATGAAAATGAGATACAAGCATCATTTAGGCAAGGAATACAAGTATTTGATCACAAAACAAAAAGAGATTCGCCACAACGATGAAGGATCGACGACACACAAACATTACCTGGGTGGGACTGACCCAAGCACTATCAGAGATTGGGTAGATTATACCGGCGTCTAGCAGTTTGATCACTTCAGCTTTCACCACTTCTTTCATATTCGGGTTCAACCTCCTTCGTCGGAGGGCCGACGGCTTGTGGTTGCCTTGTCTACTTCAATGCCATCACCTGATGTCTGAAATTTTCCATGCCAAAGCCCGCTTGTGTTTCTTTAAAACCTTTAAGAGTTTATCCTTGTTCTCTGCTGACAGGCTAGATGAAATTATGACCGGCAGCCTAGAATTCTCTTCAAGAAATGCGTACTCAAGGTGCGGGGGTAATTCTTTCAACTCCAATTCTAGTGGTTCATCGATAGATGGCTTTAGCCTATTCATGTTATCACGTTGTATTCTCTCAAATTCTTCCATTTCATCTGTGGAGCTTTCCGATTCAGATTCTCTTTTCATCTCATACATAAACCCTTTAGACTGTACAGGGATGGTATACTCATCGACTGTGCTCGGCTGTTGGTCGTGAGTCCCACCTCTTTCAAAATCTAAACACTCGGCTTTAATCATGAACTAAGAGAAAATTTCATTGTTGCTGAGGTTTCTTTCTTTCTGATCCAGAATGATTAAGTTAAAGATCTCATCATGAACCAAAAACTGCCTTGCCCATTGATCCAAATAGTGTGATGTAGGTTCACTCAGGTATCGATCCATTGATGCGGAGAAGTATAATGGTGCACCTGGAAAACAAAAGTTAAAAAGGGATGTTAGTTGATATGTACAAAGGATGAAAATAAAAAGCGAGGAAAGAAAAAAAATTACAAATGAAAGCGAAATGACTAGATCAATGATCCAAAAGTTTTCCTAGTATTCTCGGATGGTCCCCGGCAACGGCGCCAAAAACTTGATGAGCGAGGGCGCGACTAGCTACAGAGCTAGCACGCGACTCCCCGGCCGCAAGTGCACGGGTCGTCAAGTAATAACCTCACAAGGAGGGTCATATTCCCTAGGGCCCGAGATCTACTATTACTTCCTTTTGGAAGTCACTTTCTAGTCGATCGAAACAAGGTTGATGCAATATTAAAATAATAAAAACAAGTAAAGAAATGCAAATAAAATAAAGCTCAATCCGGAATAAAGTTAGAGACGAAGAAGCCAATAATTAGGGAAGGCCTCGGGCGAGGATTCCCCCGGAAGGAGACTAAATATGAATGATCATGGGAATTAAAAAGCTAGGGTTGGCTTGGTTTTGGTCCACTAGATTCGAATGTCAACTACCCCGGAACCTCCGTAGTGTAGTCCTAATCCAGTACGGGTTTCTCTATCCAGAAGATACCCCTACGATGTCAATGAGAACAAGGAGTCTTGATTAGGGTTAATCTAATGCACACTTTCGGCTAAATTAGCCCTAAACGCGCGGGAGGCTACTAACACCCGGAACCTCCGGTGTATTAATACATGAAACCCTCTTTAACTCATCAAGTGACATAATACGAGCTAGCATCCCGCCAAACAAGTATCATTCGAGATCAATTCTACGGAAACCATCCATTGTAGAATGAACAACAAGATGATGAATTAAAACCAAACAACCAAAATAACTCAATCATTCAAAGCAAATAAAAATCATTAATACAAAGTCTCCTCCCATGGTTTACCGGGAGCCCGTTGGCCTTGGGAGGTTTAGTTCGACATCACAAAATCAAGGAGCTCATCATACAAAGATTCCATCAAACAAAAACAAGAAAAACTCCCTCAAAGATGTCGGCTAGGGTTGATGGTGTAGCTCGTCGGATCTGCGCCGGCGAGCCCTTTGATGTTTCTCTACGTCTTCCCCTTCTTCTCTCCTTCAAATCTGACCAAAAATCCCTCCAAAGCCCTCCAAAGATGAAGAAAGTGGTGTATGGTGGAGTGGAGGCCGGAAGAGAGCAAGAATCCCCGAAACGACACAAATATGGTTTAATCTCGCTCACTTGGTCCTCGAAACCCTGAAACGAAAATAAAAACATCAAGTGCGCAAAACGCCATCGAAAATACACAAAAGTTGCATGAAAGTACAAGAACATCATCGCTAAAGCATGATGTATTTAGGCACTTATCACAGTACTTCACCGAAATGCTCCCGAATTCATCGTTCTTCATCGACGCCGTTGAATTGGGCACACAATCAATTTTAGATCATGTCGATTACTTCATTTCTCTTTATTGGCGATGTTCTGCAATGCTACATGAGTTAGACTTTTGTGAATGTGACTGCCCTTGTGCCCTTCCAATGGAGGTTGGCACACACCCACAAGTATAGACTCGTGCCTTGTTCCTTGCTTGGTCCGAGAACTCCTACACAATGGCGAACATAACCTATTCTTGCTTTTTTCTTCTCCAAATTGGCTCCACAACACTACAATGAACAAAAGAACACAAATGCACAAATATTAATGATAAAATCTGAGAAAATTAATGCTCAATGTAAGATAATAATACTTCGCAATACTATAACACGAGCACTTATCACTCATTAAGCTGGAGTAGTCTTTGTTCACAGGCTTTTCTCAAATCAAAATTCATCACCTTGATTGCCCAATATGCTGACACACCCCTTGCATGTGTGGACTGCAAGTGCACGGGCTTGTCGAAGTAATAATAGTACCCTGGTAAGAGGGTAGTCTAATCCACTGGGAGTAGGTATCAAAGATACAAGTAATTGCTATTTAACTAATGCGAATTATGGAAAAATGAGAATAGAATCAATGTGTGGTTTCAAAGCAATTAAACGAACATGAAATAAAAATAATATAGAAGATAGGAGAATGCAAGTAAGAGTAATAAGAGAAGGACAATCAATGGATAAGATAGGTTACCCGGACAAGCAATCCCTACGATATATGCTTCTAGTGCAAGAAAATGCTATTATACTCTTCTATTGATGTTAAATGAGTCGAGGAACACACGGTCCCAAACCTAAGGTCAACCGTGACTAATCCCAACATTATGCCCCAGCATTAGGTTTTCACTACGACCCTAGACTCTCGTTGACCTATCAACTAAGCCCTAGGGGAGTCCATCTTCCTAAGCCTCACACTATGTGGGATTGCTTTAAGTTCTAGGGATTCCTAGTAATAAATCCCTTTCCTATATGTAGCTCTAACCCTTTGATCCAGGTGAAAGAACCCTAGTCTAAATTAAGCCCAGCACTAGGATTCACTACAACCCTTCACTCTGTTGCTCGTGCAACTAAGCCCCAAGGGGGTTCATCTCCTAGCACTTCGCTCTATTTTGACCACTAATAACTCTTGGAACATGGAGGTAGGAAGAATCACACCGGAAGGGAAAGGGGACATTTCGCTACCTAACGACTCACCAACAACGCCATAAACGATCTAACTTTGTTCTTCTTCTCCAAACTAGGTCCACAAACCTACAATGCACAAAAGCACACAAATGCATACAATTTAGTGATAAAATCTGATAAAAGTAATGCTCATTGTAAGATAATAACACTTCGCATTATTATAACACAAGCACTTATCAAACTCCCCCACACTTAAGCTTTTGCTTGTCCTCAAGCAAAAATAAAATTTGAAAGTACTTGGGAAGAACAATTGAAAGTGCTCGGCCTTAGGTTCACCAAATGTGTGTAAAAAAAGCATTCTTCAAGTAAGGGGAAATCAAAACATTGCATAAAGATATCAATGCTCTAGCTAAAAACTTGAATCAAAAAGGACAATAACTCGAAAATATGTAAGTGTGTGTGAACTCACTCAAGATAACCCAAGACGTACTCCTCAAACTCTTGTTAAAAAGGACTTATTTATATACAAAAAGAAAGGAGGTAGTAGCTTCACACAACCTCTAAGGTTGCCCTTTTCTAGGCGGCCGCCAAAGGTGGCTTTCACACTTTTGAGGAGGTAGCTCTTTCTAACGGGGTAGTAGTTTTCACGCTTTCCATGAGATAGCTCTTTCGCTCATTAGGGTATAACTAGTATCTGACTTATGAGAATAGCTTCATACTTCATGGGAGGTAGCTCTTTCCACCACAAATGCACAAATAAACTAAGCAAATATTCACAAATTCACTTTTCTTTTTCTCTTTTTCATTTTTTTCAAGTATTTTTCAAAACAAAACACAGAGCTTACTAAAACGATAATAAACTAGTCCTTAAAAACTTCAAGCTTGAGTTTCCAAAAGATTCCAAAAGTGAGTTGTGCAATATAAGATAATCAAGCAAAAATTCCCTAAAATTCAAGTAGGAACTAGAGCATGATAGGATATAATGTTAAAAAATCTCCTAAACTCTAAGAATTCTAATGTTGCAATAAAGGTGAACCGCCATAGGCTACATGAGCATAAGAAATTCAATGCACAAGTAAAGGTGTGTGCAATGTGAACTCCACCCCACACTTAAGATGTACATTGTCCCCAATATACGCATGCAAGCACAATAAAAAGTAAAACAATTAACACAATTAATGTAGGGGTAGGCAATTGAAATATTACTCCCTAAACTCCAAGTGTTGCATTTGATGGAGCTAGGTTCATTGAGAGTTGAGTCTCAATGGTTTGTGGAGCACACATGGTCCCATGACCGTGCCTATGACCATTGCTCAAATTCCTTACATCCAAGACCATCTGCACACATACGCAAGGGGTTCATTGTAGCTCAAGAAAAATCAAAATAAAACTCTAGTATATAAAGATAGAGAAATGAAATACAACTTGAGAAAAATAAAAGCAATACGAAAGATAAACTCAGAAGGAGAATCCTTTTTGAGTACTACAAGTCCAAAATATGAAATAAAAGTACAACTAAAATCAAAATAACAGAAAACAAAGATAAACTATGACGCCTCAGCGTCGGTGTCCTATGGTGGAGCTTCTGGTGCTGTGGTAGGCTCTGAAGGTACTGGTGGGTTGATAGGTGATGATGCTGCTGGTGATGGCGGCGGAGTAGAGGCTCTGGGTCGGACCACGAATGGTGAGGTCATGGCTCGCTCAAGTAACTGTTGGACCATGTCTAACCGAGCCACGACCTCTGCGTGCTGTGCTGCCTGTGCGGCCCTGACCTCGGCCACCTCACTTGGTGATTAACTCGCAAGTGCACGGGGTCAACAAGTAATACCCCTCCCGTACACGCGAGGGGGTCGTATTCCCAAGGGCCCGAAAATCTACCCTTACTTCCTTTTCGTATGATTGTTTAGCCAATTAATTCAAGTGTTGTGCAAAGAAAAGTAAAAAGACAATTAACATGCAAGAAAATTACTCTAGGGTGGAGGCAATAATCGGAAGGTAGAAATAATGTGAAGAGAGGGTCCTGGATGAGGATTCCCAAGGGGGCTACTAAAGTGTGGACGTTGCCTTACTAGCATGCAAATGGGTAGTTTGGACCGAGAAACCCAAAAGTAGACCAACCCGATGGTCACGGAAATTGGTCTCTAATCCGGTACAAGTATCGAGTACGGAATTCCTTCAGCTCGAATCCTCACACAATTGCAAAGGGAACAAGAGGTTTCTCAAGTTAGGGTCAAAACACAATCTAGGTCAACCCTAACAATTGGAGGGGTACAAATAACCGATGGTCATGGCATATAAATACATGTATCCCTACCAAGCTTGGTGAGCCTAATACTAGGGCAATGGTCATGCTTCCTAGCATTTTCTAAACGTTGATACACAGAGTTCTCATGCATACCAAGCATTTAAATATGCCAAACAAGGTTCACAAACAAGTCCCGAATGCATAAAACTAATCAAGCAAACATCCTACACAAGTTCACCCCAAGGTTCACCTACATCCGGTGACCTTGGGGTTTAGTTGCTCATGAATACAAAATACTCAATAAAATACATGGAAACAACCAACAATACAAAGAAAACACTTCCTCAAAAGATAGGGGCCGAATGACGCTTCCAAAGATGCCATCAAAGGGGTGGCTTCCCTTGTCGTTCTTCCCTTCAAATGTGGATCAAGGAGGTGGATTTCGTCGTATGTCGCTCTCCTCGACGTTCTCTCCCCGGAAATGGCCTCCAACGGCTGCTCCTAGCCCGAAAGTGATGGTGGTGACAAGTAGAACAAGAGCTAGGGCTTCCTCCTCAAGAAAAATGAACTAAAAGCCCTTAAATGGTCATTCTTGGGACGCCATGCGGCCTGGCATACGGTCCGCATACGGGCACTGTAGCACCTCGAATTTTGTGTAAGTTGCTACAGTGAGTGCTACAGTATCCCTGCTATAGGGCTGTATGCGGTTAGTTATGCTCCCGTATGGGTGCCCGCATGAATCTCCAGACTTAGCCGTTTCGCCAAAGTTCTCGTGCTACAGTGCTGCTATAGTGCCATGGCTCGAAAATGGTCTTTTCTTGTCGATTTCTTCTAAAAATCTCATTGACGAGCTCCCGACGGTAACTATTGTACCTGTAACATGAAATAAACCAATTTAGACCGAAGCCTAAGTGTTTATCCCCACGCCTAAGCGTTTGCTTGTCCCCAAGCAAACAAACATGAAGAATAGGGGCAAGAAGATAAACGACTAACTGGACAGATAATGAGTTGTTCTGTTGGCAATTGGTTAAGGATAGTCCTGTTTCATCTAAAGTGCACTGGTGAATGTGTGTGAACTTCTAACCTCAACCTCCATACCATGGATCACCCAAAGGTGTCCAATCACTCCACACATAATGAAGTCGGCATTAATCTATTAAAGGCGCCCTCAATACCCAGTTAAGAGTCCTTTGGGTCTTGAATAAAACTTTGGCTCTCAAGTGGCTGTGCAACAGGCTCCAGGGGACACATACAAGATACTTTATTCTTTACCTACATATATACATACTTTTTCTCTTTTTTTTTTTAGTACGACTAATGTAGACTGCACAAAAATCTTTCAGACAGATGCACATGCTGGGCCAGGCACAAGAGCCACCCATCCTACTTGATTACAGTCCACATAGACGCATTCATGCTGTACTAGCAGAGGAATACTGTCATAGACTCCACATTTTTTTTATATATTGTATCTCGTATCCCCCGGTATAAAACTTGTTAAACAAACTCACTTGAGGCCAAAGAAAACAACAAAGGACCTCAAAGGCTCTTAAAAAGGCATTGAAAGTAAACTTTAACATTTTAATGCCAAAACATTGTAATGGGTTAGTTGGAGTGTATGAGGTGGAAGTAAATGTGCAAAAGTCTGTCAGTGCACTAAAGATAAAGCAGGACATCATTTAGGCACAATAATGAAATACAACTCATAACTGTCAACCCTTCATGCTAGGAAGTCCTAAACTAAGTGTCATTGCTATCATAGATAAAACAAGCATGCAATAAGGGCAAAGCACTCCATCCCCACACCTAGAATCGTACATTGTCCCTAATGTACATAAATCAGCAGAACAGGGTGATAGGTATGCAATAAAAATAAGGAGATGAAGCAAGGAGACTTCACCAATTAGTTGATGCAGTGAATCCAAAGTAAACACGGACAGGGGTAAGTCACTAGGGCCATGAAGTGTGAAGCATCCTCAATGATCAGTCCTTAAAACAACAAGAAATGCATCATAACTCAAAAAATAAATAAGGAGAGCGAACAGATTAAATCCAAACTAGATAAAAAGAAATAGTTTAGTAGGGCCGAAACCCTAACTAACTAAGCAGTACAACATACAACAAAATAAGTCTAAGTGCATACAAACAAAATACAAACAACATGAAAAGAAAAATAAAGACTGAAAGTCGGTGTCATGAGTCTAATGATCAGGTGGAGGTGGTGATGCCATGCGCATGGTCGTGGCGGATGAAGTGCCGGCAGATGAAGATGAGCTGCGCAGGAATGTGATGATCTCAGCAACGCTGCTCTCAATGAGGGTATGTCCCCTCTCTAGTGTCTGCAGCTGCTGCTGAACCTCGAGGCAAAACTCTATGAACCTAGCCTCAAGAGAAGATGTACTGGCTCCTGATAAGTGTCTAAATGTATATGTTGTAATATGCGTATTTTGTACACTTAGCATGTATTTTGTTAAGAATTGATGCCCGTTTTGTGCTTAATCGACTATCATTTATGTTGTAGGACACGGGGGAGCCATGAGGAGCACGAAAATGCAATTTGGGCGAAAAAGGACGAAATTCAGGCGTCGCAGCACTGTAGCTGGAGCACTGTAGCGTATTTACTGTAGCAGTTGCTGTTGCACCTGAGGAGTTTTGGGCTGGAAATGATGGAAGTGCATAAGAATGAACAGTGCAGCATACGGGGCAGTATATGGGGCCGTGAGCATCAAAAGACAGTGATTTTGTACTAGGGTTCACGGCCCCCTATCCACCCCGGGATCCATCTATCCACCCCGGGATAATGCGGGAATATATATAGATGTTTTTAAGGCACACAAGGAGACTTCTCCTTGGCCTTTTGGGCCGCCGCCACCACTTCATCTTGAGGCTTTCCGGCCATCTTTCGGCGGGGATCCAAGTGGGAAACAAGCACACATCATCACCAAGAGGGAGAGGAGCAAAGGAGAAGGAGTTGGAGTGAAGATTTAAGCCACCATTGACAAACCTTTGAAGCTTCATCCATTCAAGGGGATCAAGACCTAGAGGGAGTTTTCATTGCTTCTTTTATGTTTCTTTCTTCCTTGTATGTTGTTTAAGTGTCCCTTATCATGAGGGATTAACTTATCATTGTGTTTGGATTTGGATGAACCCTAGGGTTAATCTTGTGTATGAACTTTGGATGTTGTTATTAATTTAGTTTGATGGTTGTTTGAGATTCAATCTTTCATGCTTTCATGTCTAGAATTACATTTGTGGAGAAATCCGTAATTCTTTTATGAGTTGTATGCGTAGATGTGACCTACTCACGTGTACTAGATCTTGGAGAGATTGAAAGGGGATTCTTGTGCCGACACGCCGAGGAATTGGGTGCCGGTAGCCCTCCATTGCTAGGTTTAAGCCGAAGGATAGTAGGTTTACTCCTATTAGAGACTTCACGGAGCTCATTGCGATCGTAGGTGGGTTAATACGGAGAGATTCCGATTAACACTGGTATGGGATCAGGGGTTAGTCGCCGAGAAATCGGGGCTAATCTACTCAGGAGGTCTCTAGGTCTCAACTATCATTAATGTATCTTTGTATCATCCTTGTTCTGGACTAAATGACAACCCTAGGTGGATTCCTTGTCCAAACACACCCTTCTCATGCTTGATACTCCCTTGATTGTTTGCATCTGTGTGCTAGTTACCAGGCCATAGGATTAGTTTAAATTAGTTTATTTGTTTTATTTCTTATCCACTTATATTGAATGGTAGGCTAGAAAATAGATGAAGGGTGAGTAATAGTACTTCCTTGGCCCCAGTGGAATACGACCCCTGTGTCACTCACAGGGTATTACTTGGCGATCCCGTACACTTGCGGGGAAGCAATCAAGTTTTTGGCGCCGTTGCCGGGGGACATTCAAGGAATATTAGGAAAGCTCATAGTCTATTGCTCTAGTCATTTGTTTTGTAAATATTTGTCTTTGTATGTGTCTTTTACCGTTTTGTGCATATTTATTTATTTTACTTCTTGCTTATTTTCTTTGTTAGCTTATTGTTTTTATTTTTTTTTTTTGATTATTTACACAGGGCCATGGATTTCCAAGAAAAGTTGTTGGCCGCCTAAATTTTTGCACTTGAAGAGAAGATAGAAAAGTTCCTTGCCATGAAAGCACGCCAGTGCAATCCACACAATAATGACAACTATCCATATTGGCAAGGGCACCAAAATTTTTCAACACATCATCATATTCAACATTGGGAGCACCCTTACCAAGGATTGCAACAAGAGCCCTCCTTTCAAGAACCATGGCATTACCACCCTCCAGTCTTTCAAAGTAGACCATTTATTGGATGGGATCTCAATACACAGGATGTTCTTGAAAGATTCATGATGAATGCGGATGGTGAACTTGATGCCTTGAATACCGAAAATTTTAATGCCCAGCCTTCTTTTCAAAGCATTGAAAGCCAGATAGGAGTATCTTCTAGTACATTGACCAAGTTGCCACACACTATAGAAGACCTATCTGAGAATGACACTAGAAGGGAAGAGAACAAGGGTGAAGTTGAGGTGGAAGTTGATATTGAGTTGTTGGAGGTTGAGGAAGCAATTGTGATACCCTCAATACCTTGTGAGCAAATGATAGATGTTCCAACTCAAGTTGAAGTTGAAGATGAAAGAGGGGAGGATGACAACATGGCCATAGAAAAATGTGAGGAAGTGGAAGAAGCTCAATCGACTACATTTGAAGACACTACTTGCCTCAACATTAACCATTTCATGAATCAATCGATAATCTTCAAGTGCAGAAAAGAAACTCCGGGAATTGTATTTGAAGACGTGGAAAGGAAGCTAAGGCCGTCCTTGAACCCACCAATGCCGGGCTTGGACAATTCCCAACCAAAAATTTTTCCTTGGCGGCCTAAACAAATATTGTGGGCAATTGTTGACTATTCAAGAGGGGTTGAGAAAAAAATTGTAGATAGGATGATAAAACCTCCAATTGATCCACCCATGCAAGGCTTGACAAGTTCTCAACCAAACTTGTTTCCTTGGAAACCCAAACAATGCCTATGGGTAGTTCAAGGCCATTTACCAAGGGTTGAGAAAAAGGATGTGGATAGAATGTTGATGTCATACCATGATCCACCAATGCCGATCTTAGATAACTCTCAACCAAAGCTTTTTCCATGGAGGCCCAAGCAATCTTATGATGGGGAACTCAAAGGAATACTTGCCGGGACCAAACAAGAAGCGGGGAGGAGGTTCAAGCCATCTAAGGATCCGCCCAAGTTCAAATTGCACAACTCCCGGCCCAAGCTTTTTCTGTGGAGGCCAAAAGGTAGCTCATGCTTTGCCTCCAAATTTGCATCATCCCGGAATCCCGCGAGGTCTCAGGGTCCCGTGACATTCCTCCTGCCGGGCGTTTAAGCCGATATGTGGTCCCTGACCTCACAACCATCCCCATAGCAAGTAAGGTCGGCAATCCAAGTGAGACAATGGCCCCCACAACTAGCATGACTCGGGTGAGCTCAATCAAACCAAGGCCCCTAAGCAAACGTGTAATGTATGGGCCGGCAAATATCATCCCGAGATGAGTCGAGGTCCCCTGGTGGGCAAGAAACTCAGGAAAAAGATAGCCCGGGTGTATGGGGTAGCGCTCAACGATGCTGTAAAGCATAAGCAAGTCGGTACGTGTCACTACCCCGGTAGAATCAGATCGACCACTGACACTTCTGGATAACAAAGCCTGAATGTTTCTATGAGCAGGGTTCGACATCGTGGAAGCCTTCATTGATGACATGCAAGCGATGGACTTCCAGAAGGATTTATGGTTGACTGGGCGTGGGAAATCTCGAGGCAAATCACTGAACTCAGAAGTGTGAATGTCCTCATCTGTGTAGAGTCCAAGATAAACACCCAACTAGTCTTGAGAAATCTTGTGCTTCTTGCCGAATGCCCTAAAGGATACATGGCCAACTTGTCGGGTGAAGGCGTGCGGACTATACACCTCGATCGAGCTTAGTACCTCCAACGTGATTTCCTTGTAGGTGGGCTCTTCGATCTCAAAAACTTTGTCCCAACCACCTTGCAAAATGTATTCCTGGATGGTACCATCTAGTCCCAAAATACTCAAAGTCTCTCAATCAATATTTCAGACAATGCCAAAGTTCTTCCTCGACAATAGGGCATAACGGGTCTTGTGGGCATTGTCGATGAATCTTGGCTCGTAGGCGAGCGGTGGAGAGCTCCTCCGGGCTCGATTTGAAGCCACATGCTTGGTCGGCATCCCTACAAGACCATACAAGCTTCATCAAACAAAAAATATATGACAAGAATGCTCAATGAAATGAATGGGCTGAATTCTAAGTATTGCTACAGTAAATCCGGGAAAATTTAGCAAGAGTCTCTCCTTGTAAAAGTAGCAAACCAATTTTACAAAGCTTCAAATTCAAAGCAAACATTTACAAGAAGCATTCACAACAACATTCCCAAGAAAATCAGCCCAAAAACACAAAGAAAAGCCCGAGGAATGGAGAGTTATGGAGCTTACCTCAAGCTAGGGCACCAAAGTGAGGATGAAGTGGAATATGGCTAAAAACTCGATAAAACTTCAAAAATCTTCCAAAAACTTGTTTTCTAGGATGAGGAGAGCTTTTTAGTGCAAAAAGAATGAAGGAAAATGATGGAGAAATGGAGAGGAGATGAGAAGAAGAAGATGAGAAAATGAGTGAATAGTGAGAACATGGAGTGAAGAGAGGGGTTAAGGCACTCGGCCAACCATGCGGCTAGCCTCATGAGTCTCGGCCTGCCAATGCTGAGTGCTCATGTGGGTGCATGGCCGCCCGCATGATTCTCGGGTTGGGTATACCGAGCACTCATGCGGGCGCAAAGTCGCCCGCATGAGTCTCGGGTTGGGCATGATGGGCACTCATGCGGGCGCATGGTCGCCCGCATGAGTCTCTGGATGCATATACAAGCGTGTATGTGGTCAAGAAATGACCGTTTTCCAGATTTTTACCTCAAAGACTCATCCAAACATCTAAAAAACTCATGAAAAACAAGCCGAAATCACTAACAACCATTAAGAAAATTAATTTTGATGCATCACAATGAATCAAAAAATTAAAGAGCACATGACAACCATTGAAGATCATGATCAAAAAAATTGGGAAAGATAGCTAAACAACCACAACGACACACTTATAATTCAAAGAACAACAAGCACTAACACTTCAAAAATATGAAAACACACGAACACACAAACTAAAAATACGAAAATGAACTAGCAAGGAATTCAAATGCTTGGGTTGCCTCCCAAGGAGCGCTTGTTTAATGTCTTTAGCTCGACGTCTCTTACCTCGTCATCATGGTGGATCAAAGGAAGTCGAATTACCTCCAACCATGTGTGAAATGTTGTTCCCCGAGAAATAATGCTTCAACTGGTGACCATTGACTTTAAAGGTTCCCAATTATGAATGAGATATCTTGACGGCGCCGTGAGGGAACACTTGAGTAATGGTGTAGGGGCCATGCCATCGTGATTTCAGCTTCCCGGGGAATAATTTTAATCTTGCATTGAATAGTAATACTTGGTCCCCGGGTTGGAAACATTTGGCTCGTTTAATATGCCGGTCATGATATTCCTTCATCCTCTCCTTATATCTTATCAATGTGTCATATGCCAAGGATCGCCATTCTTCTAACTCATTTAATTGGAGTTTCCGCTTGTGACCACACAAATGGGGATCAAAATTGAGTTTCCTTATGGGCCAATAAGCCTTGTGCTCTAGTTCAACCGGCAAGTGACATGTCTTTCCATAGACCAATCGATAAGGTGTTGTCCGAATAGGCGTCTTGTATGCTGTCCTATTTGACACTTCCACTTGACCATTGCTCTAGTTCAAGCTGGTTGGCCCAATCCCTCCAATGATGGCTAACTGTTTTCTTAAGGATTCGCTTCAATTCCCTATTTGACACTTCCACTTGACCATTGGTTTGCGGATGATAAGCAGTCGAGATTCTGTGAGACACACCGTATCGTTTCAAAACCTTCTCAAACTGAGAGTTGCATAAATGAGTGCCCCTATCACTAATGATTGTTCTGGGTGTTCCAAACCTGAAAAACAATTTTTAGAAATTTCACGACAACTCGAGCATCACATGATGGGAGGGCTTGTGCTTCCACCCATTTGGACACATAATCCACTGCCACTAGGATATATTTGTTACCCTGAGAGATAGGAAACGGACCCATGAAGTCGATGCCCCATACATCAAATACTTCGCATGCTTGATTCCATGATTGAGGCATTTCCTCTCTTTTTGAGATATTACCCATTCTCTGGCACCTGTCGCAATGCTGCACCAATGTTTGTGCATCTTGAAACATAGTTGGCCAATAAAACCCTGCATCAAAGGCCTTCCTAGCAGTCCGGTTACCACTATAGTGACCACCTATCGGCCTAGAATGGCAATGCAACAAGATATCTTTCCCTTCCCCCAGCGAAACACACCTTCTGACAATTTGATCAGAGCATACCCTGAATAAATGAGGATCCTCCTAGATATAATACTTCAGGTCAGCAAAGAATTTCTCGCTTTGTTGGTGAGTGAGCCACTTAGGGATTGTTTTCGCCGCTAGATAATTTGCAAAATCAGCAAACCTCGGGGTCTCATCATCTGCTACCACCTGAATACCACATAATTGTTCCCCAGGGAATGTGTCATTTATTTCTCGTCTTGCCAACTCGTCATCATTGGGACCTTCAAGGCGGGAGAGGTGGTCAGCAGCAAGGTTTTCTGCCCCCTTCTTATCTCTTATCTCCAAATCAAATTCTTGAAGAAGTAGCACCCAGCGGATTAGTCGAGGCTTGGCATCCGACTTGCTCAACAGATACTTTAGAGCAGAATGGTCTGTGTAGACAATCACCATGGATAACACCAAATATGACCGAAACTTGTCAAATGCAAAGACTACCGCCAACAATTCTTTCTCGGTAGTAGTATAATTGTTTTGAGCATCATTCAAAGCTTTACTTGCATAGTAGATAGGATGAAAGTGTTTGTCCCTTCGTTGCCCAAGCACTGCACCAGCATAATCACTCACACACACATCAGCTCAAATGGCAAACTCCAGTCAGGGGAAACCATAATCGGCGCTTCTACCAATTTCTCCTTGAGGGTTAAGAAAGCACTCATGCAATCACTATTGAATTTAAAAGGAGCATCCTTTTCCAGCAGTTTTGTTAATGGTCGAGCGATGGAAGAGAAGTCTTTCACAAATCTTCTGTAAAACCCAGCATGACCTAGGAAGCTCCTGATTATCTTCACTGAAGTTGGAGGGGGAAGTTTTTCAATAGTGGTGACCTTTGCCTTATCCACTTCAATCCCCTATTTTGAAATTTTATGTCCAAGGACTATGCCTTCCTTGACCATAAAATGACATTTCTCCCAACTAAGCATTAGATTCGTTTCCTCGCACCTACTCAGCACCCGATCAAGTTTTTTGAGGCACAACTCAAACGAATCACCGAAAATGGAGAAGTCATCCATAAACACTTCCATAATGTCTTCTACCATGCCTTCAAAGATGGCCATCATACATTTATGAAAAATGGCTGGCGCATTGCAAAGCCCAAAAGGCATCCTCCGGTAAGCGAATGTACCGTAGGGACAAGTGAAAATGGTCTTCTCTTGATCTTCTGGAGCTATAGGGATCTAAAAATATCCGGAGAGACCATCCAAGAAGCAATAGTAGGAGTGTCCGGCAAGTCGCTCAAGCATCTGATCAATGAAGGGTAGTGGAAAATGATCCTTCCTTGTGGCATCGTTCAACTTCCTGTAGTTTATACAAACCCTCTATCCTGTCACCATTCTGGTAGGGATGAGTTCATTCTTCTCATTGGTCACAACTGTCATACCCCCCTTTTTGGGCACTACCTGAACTGGGCTCACCCACGCACTGTTAGAAATGGGGTATATAATTCATGCATCGAGAAGTTTGATGACTTCACTCTTTACTACCTCTTTTATGTTAGGGTTCAATCTTCATTGGGGTATCGCCATAGGCTTGTGATTGTCTTCCATAAGGATTTTGTGAGTACATAATGATGGGCTGATCCCCCTAATATCCGCGATTTTCGAAGCAATTGCCTTCTTGTGTTTCTTGAGTACATCCAAGAGCTTACCCTTCTGCTGTCCTGTCAAGTCTGCTGCAATGATAACAGGAAGTGTAGAGTCTTCCCCCAAGAAATCATATTCTAGATGTTCTGGTAACGGCTTCAAATCCAGCTCGGGAGGTTCTTCAAGTGATGATTTCAATCTCCCATAATTACTCACATCATGCTGAACAATTCTCTGATCTTCCATTTCAGACAAACTATCACTGCCTGAGCTGTCTTCCATTGCTTGAACCACTGCCTTGATAGAATTTATGTCCTTCCCTTGCACGTAATCTTTTCCTTCTAAGTTTCCTGATCCTGTTTGGTCAGTCATTTCTTCCATTATGTACGATGACTCTGGGTGTACAACTGAGTTGCTATTCGACCAATCCTTGGTGGGGTCAAGCTGACAGCTAGGTGTGCCAGTGTATTGTACCAGATTCAGCCTTTCAGACTACATATACTGTTGGAGGAAAGATTCATAAACACTTGGAGGATTCGATGAAGTCCCAGTATTTGAGTAGTGAAGATGCGCCTCCTGAGAATAAAAATAATTACTCCAGTCACCGGGTGAAGACGTGATTAAACAATAGATAAAAGATATTTACAAATTAGAATGAATGAAGTAAGAGAGTAGGGCGCGAATAAAAAAAGAAATGGTGAACTATATACAAGGCTAAAAACACAAAAAAAAATAATGGCCAAATCAACCAACTCTAAGTTTTCCGGATATCTCTCGTGGGTCCCCGGCAACGGCGCCAAAAACTTGGTGATTAACCCGTAAGTGCACGGGGTCGTCAAGTAATACCCCTCACACACGTGCGAGACGGTCGTATTCCCAAGGGCCAGAGAATCTACCCTTACTTCCTTTTCGTATGATTGTTTGGCCGATTAATTCAAGTGTTGTGCAAAGAAAAGTAAAAAGACAATTAACATGCAAGAAAATTACTCTAGGACGGAGGCAATAATCGGAGGGTAGGAACAATGTGAAGAGAGAGTTCTGTATGAGGATTCCCAAGGGGGCTACTTAAGTGTGGACGTTGCCTTACTAGCATGCAAATGGGTAGTTTGGACCAAGAAACCCAAAAGTAGACCAACCCAATGGTCACGGAAATTGGTCCCTAATCCAGTACAAGTATCAGGTAAGGAATTCCTTCAACTCGAATCCTCACACGATTGCAAAGGGAACAAAAGGTTTTTCAAGTTAGGGTCAAAACACAATCTAGGTCAACCCTAACAATTGGAGGGGTACAAATACCTGATGGTCACAGCGTATTCGTACATGTATCCCTACCAAGTTTGGATCCTTGCCTCCTTGATGGTGAAGCTTCTCCCCTTCAAAATGATGTTCTTGCCTCCTTCCTTGGCTCCAAATTGTCGTCTCCCAAAGATTTCTTCGTTTCTTTCCTTTTAGATGCCGGCCAAGAAGTCCCCTTTGTGTGCCCTAAAAACCTCTATAAATACTCCCGCAGGATCCCGGGGTGGATAGATCCATCCCGGGGTGGATAGATAGGCAAAAATAGGGCAAAAACCTGTCTCACGTGGGGGGTCATCACGGGGTGGATGGATGGATCCCGGGGTGGATAGGAGCATCCCGGGGTGGATAGGGGGCCGTGAGAGCTAGTTGAAAATTACTGTCTTTTGATGCTCACGGCCCCTTATACGGCCCCGTATGCTGTAGTACTCCAGCACCCTGATTCTTCATCCATTTTCGCCCAAATCGTATTATCATGTTCCTCATGGCTCCTCCATGCCCTACAACATAAATAATGCTCAATTAAGCATAAAAGTGGCATCCATTCATATAAAGATACATGCTAAGTGAACAAAATATGTATGTTAAAACACATACATTTAGACACTTATCAAACATCCCCACACCTAAGCGTTTGCTTGTCCCCAAGCAAACAATTCATGAAAAACAAAGGGAATGATAAGTGGCTAAATGTACATCTCCGGCTCAAATAAATACGAGATTATACAAGTATAGAATAATGATATACAGATGTCGAGTTTCAGTCAATACGTACAATAAACAGATCCTGTCTCACCTCTTATATGTCTGTACAGTGTAAGTGAATCTTCCATCTCATTTGCCCTGACATGGTCTAGCCCTATGACTTCAATCAGTACAGCTCTATATGCTAATCACTCCACAAGTACAGAGTACTAAGTCTTAGAAAGCTAAGTGCCACTCCAATGAACAATTAAGATCCTTCTAATTCTACAACTTGAAACCAAATCCCATTTCTACTCACAAACTCAAGTAGACAGTCTAAGTGATCACTAGGGTTATTTTTATTTATATGTATAAACATTTTTTTTTTTTTTTTGAGTCCGCCTAACGTAGACTGCACAAAAATCTTTCTGGAGGATGCACATGCTGGTTAGGCACAAGAGTCACCCAACTACTCGATTACAGTCTACATAGACGCATTCATGCTCCATTAGCAGAGGAATACTAACATAGACTCTCTTTTTTTTTTTTTTTTTTTTTTTTTTTTTTTTTTTTTTTTTTACATACCCTAGATCAAACCTTTAGACTGCACTACAAGTAACAAACCTAGGATTAGCTCAACAAGACTTAGAAGTTCTTAAGAGTTCACTGAAGGATAGAACTTAGTAGTCTAAGGCTAAGTACTCAAACTTGTGTGTTAGGCATACAAGAGAGTTAAGAAAGTCAAGCAGGCTATTCCCAGGGCATCAACAAAAGACTCAGTGCACAGAACAATACTAGAGGTGAAACAGGATTCAATAGAGCACAACAAGAAAAAGAAAAAAAAATGTAACTCACATCAATCATTAATTCACACTTGAAGAATCTCACAAGAAAGTAACAAGCCATCATTGATGACACTAGCATGTAAAGTTGACCTAATACATGTAGATACACCCATCCCCACACCTAGTGTTGTACATTGCCCTCAATGTACACCAATCATGAAAATAGAGGCAATATACACAATAATAACAAAGGAGGAGGGTGAAAACGAACTTCCCCGGTTTATTTGGTAAAATTGGCGAAGTGTGACCCGACAAAAGTGTACGGCGAGCTTTACATGTCGGGTCCGGCTCCCACAAAATGTGGAGATGCTCACCAAATTCCCTTCAATGCCCTGCAAAGCGCAAGGGCAAAACCATCATTCCAAAAAAAATAAAACAGAAAAGATTAATACTAGGGAGCGGTCAAACACACAACTAAATAAAAGCAACCAGAGTTCTACAAAGTGTTGGTCAGGGTAGAACCCTTCCCAACTTATTCAAAACAAACAAACACACGTGCAGAAAATAAAGAAAACAACAATAAATAGAAACAACATGCTGCTAAAAGAGAAATAAGTGTCCATGCTCAAGAATGAAACGGCTCGTCGATAACAGGTGGGACAGGTGTGTCGGTGCAGGATGCAGTGCCAGTCTTGTTGTGCCTCAAAGGTGCTCAAAACCTCCAAAGTGAGCTGCCGGTATGTTGGTTCATCGATAGTAGATAAGTTCACCCAACCATTTTGAGATAAAATCTCCCTCACTTGGTCGGCAATTCCAAGCTCTTCCAAAAATTTCCAATCAATACGTCGGATGGTGCCAAAGGGTTTAGTCTTCAATATTTCGTAGTGTGCCATGTGAAGGGGGTGTGTGAACGTAGGCTCCTCGGGATTTTGTGTTGAAGCTTGTGGACATTTTGAAGCAACCCTCTTGATGTTTGGCATCCCTACAACACATAAGATCCTCATCAAGCCAAAACCAATCCAATACAACACCGAAAATAACACAAGAAGCAAGAGATAAATGAAAAATGGCTATGAATAGTGTCCATACGGCCGTATAGGGCGCCGTATGGACACTATTCATGGTGGAGCATTTCATTACCATCATGAAAATCGAAAAATTTTTTACAAGAATTCAATGGAAATTGAACAAACAACAATCACACCACCAACACATGATAAAAGCATGAATTTATCCACCAAAAAGCTCCATGAACTCAAGAGAAAATGAGAAAGAGAAATCTAGGGCATCAAAAAGCTTACCGGTGAATCCTTGGTGGAACTTGCTTGAAGCTCTTGGTAAATCACTAGATCGATGTCACAAAATGTCTAGGAGGTGATCTAGAAGGAAAAATGGAGAGATTTGGTTGAGAAATGATGGAAAGAGGGGAGGGGAAATGGTGGAGATGAAAGGGGAATGGAGAAGAAGACTTAAAGGGCCAAATAATGGGGAGGGTTAAGGTGCTAGGCCGAGCCTCACGGCCCCTCTCACGGCCGTGAGGGGGGCCGTGAAGGCTAGTACAAAATCTCAGCCCGTGAATAAAATGCACATACGGTCCCCAATACGGCCGTGAGGGGGCCCTGAGCTCTAGTGTATTTTCACTGGAGAATGGCTCACGGCCTCCCTCACGGCCCCTTTAGGGCCGTGAGGACCTGGGGAGGCTGGTTTTGGGTCTTAACACAATCTAAAACTCTCCGGGAAGGTAATAACATGATCCAAAACACCTCCTACTCGGAAGAAATACGCAAAAGACTCGAATAAACTCATGAATTGACAATATAGCAAGTAGGCACAACAAGGAAAAATATAAAACAACACACATGATGAGAGCAAAGATTTTGAGGATGGACTTATTCAAATGCACAACAGATAAGGAAACTAGCACAATGCAAAGTAGATATGAACAACTAAAAAATGAAAATTGAATTTAAAAACCTCCGAACACTTGGGTTGCCTCCCAAGAAGCGCTTGTTTAACGTCACGAGCCTGACGTACCTTCTTTCTTACCTCAAGGGGTTCAAAAAGTTTGAGGTGACCCCCGGTCATCCTTGGAATGTTGCTATTGTTGCCCGGTAAGTTCAATGACATCAAAGAGAAAACATTACACTTTTCATGAGTAAAGAGAGGTTCGAACTTTACCTTCCCTCCTAGGGACTTTGAACGACGAAGGTTGGTACCTTTTCTTTTCTTTCCTCGGACCTCCCTCCAAATTTTCTTCAACATTGACTCTTTTTTCTCTTTTTCCTTGGCATTGGTACATATCACTTCCTCCTTTGGTTTCTTCAAATTGTGACTTGGAGGGGAATTGTGGGGTTCTTCTTGTTCTTTGTCCTCCACCTCCTCTAAGTATTCATCCAAAGGATTTAATGATAACACCTCCTGCACACAAGTAGAAATTAACCGATCAGTTTCATCAACAAAATACAATGTATCATCATGGTCAAGGGAATGTTTCATTGCCGCCGGTAACGTGTAAATTACTTCTTCCTCCCCAACCCTTAAAGTCAATTTTCCTCCTTTTAAATCGATGAGAGCTCCAGAAGTGGTTAGAAAGGGGCGACCAAGGATCAGAGGTATCTCCACATCTTCATCTATGTCCATGATCACAAAGTCTACAGGAAACACCAATTTGTCCACCCGGACAATCACATCTTCCACAATCCCACGTGGTTTTCTTGTTGATCGATCCGCTAATTGCAGAGTCATCCTTGTAGGTCTGAGCTCTTCCAAACCAAGCTTCAAGTACATGGTGTAAGGCATAACGTTGATGCTTGCCCCCGAATCCGCTAGTGCATTTTCCTTCAGCCCCCCCTCAAGCACACATGGGATTATAAAGCTACCCGGATCTTTCAATTTTTGTGGGAGCTTCTTTTCCAAAATGGCCGAGCAATTTCCCGAGAGTGCCACGGTGCCTTCTTCTTCAAGTTTTCTTTTATTTGTGAGGAGCTCTTTCAGAAACTTGGCATACTTCGGCATTTGTGTCAAAGCCTCGACGATTGGGATATTGATGTGGAGTTGCTTGAAAATATTGATGAATTTTCTGAATTGGACATCCTCCTTGTCTTGCTTCAATCTCACCGGATAAGGAATTTGGGGCTTGTACTCCGGTGGCTTTGAGTGTTCCCGAGGGTGAGCTTCATTATTTTCCTTTCGAGCAACCTCCTTAGCAATTTTTTCAGCTGGATGGGGATCTTCCTCAATGGCTATCCCGGTTTCTTTGACACTTGGGTTAACTTCAACCCTTGTCTCAATTTGTTTTCCGCTTCTAAGGGCAATGGCCTTTAAGTGCTCCCTTGGATTCTCCTCGGTGTTGCTAGGGAGACTTCCCGAAGGTCGTTCTGCATTTGCCTTGGCAAGTTGCCCCACTTGATGCTCAAGAGATTGCACCGAGGCTTGAAGATTTCTCAAGATGGACCCAAAGTAACTGAGTTGAGAATTCACACTGTTAAATCTTGATTCGGTGCCAATCATGAACTTGGCAAGTACATCTTCGGTGGTAAACCTCTTCTCTTGCAAAGGTGGTTGCGCTTGAGGATTCTGAGGGGGGCCACCCTTTTGTTGTTGTCCTTGATTCCAAGAGAAGTTAGGGTGGTATTTCCACCCCGGATTGTAGGTGGAGCTGTAAGGGTTTCCTTGTGGTCTTGGACCCCCAATGTAGTCAACAGTCTCAATGGGTGCCACAGAGGAGCTAGCAATAGGGCATTGAGTGGTGACATGTCCACCTCCACAAGTGCTACAACTCATGACAGTTTCAGACTTGGAACTGCTACCCATGAGTGTATCAATCTTCCTGGACAACATCTCGACCTTTGCGGCTAGAGCATCATCGGCCTTAACTTCATAAATCCCGGCCCCTTTCTGTGGTGTTCCTCTTGAGGCCCAATGAGATTCATTACTTGCCATATTCTCAAGTAGTTGTTCGGCTACCTCGGGGTACTTGTTGCTAAGGGATCCACCTGCTGCGGCATCAATTAATTGGCGGGTTGAATAGTTCAGTCCATTGTAGACAATTTGTACCCGCATCCACGAAGCATAACCATGATGAGGACATCTTCTAAGGAGATCCTTGAATCTTTCATAAGCTTCAAATAAAGTCTTGGACTCCCCTTGTTTAAAAGCTGAAATTTCTTGCCTCAACTTCGCCGCCTTACTTGGGGGAAAGTATCTCCCAAGGAATTTTTCTACCATGTCTTTCCAAGTTTTAATCGACCCCGAGGGTAGAGACGTGAGCCACCGATATGCACCATCCCTTAGGCTGAATGGGAATAGTCGCAATCGAATTGCATCATCCGTCACTCCATTTATCTTGAAGGTAGAGCAAATTTGGAGAAAACGTGCGAGGTGATCGTGTGCGTCTTCATTTGCAAGACCATTGAATTGCACCGAATTTTGAATCATGCCAATTGTGCTTGCTTTTATTTCAAAATTGTTGGTGGCGATGGTGGGTGCTTGGACACTAAATTCTTCACCCGTGAATTGTGGCCTCTCGTATTCGGATAAAGTTCGTCTCTCTTCGGCCATGATTGACGATTCACTAGTCTCAACTTGAACGCCTTGTTCAATCGGGTCTTCACCAATTTCTCTCAACCTCCGATGCAAGGTCCTTTCAATCTCACTATCCGGCTCCACCAAGTTTGATGGATTTCCACGTGTCATACACAGTACCTTGCACAAATCAAGAAAGATAGAACAAGTCAAGCTCAAAAGAAATGAAAATAAGAGAAAAGAAAAGAGACAAAAAGTAAATGGCTAGAGCAATAGGCTAGAAGTTTCTCAGAATTCCTTAGAAAGTCCCCGGCAACGGCGCCAAAAACTTGATAGAATCGATCCGCAAGCGCACGGGTCGCCAAGTAATACCTCGCACAAAAGCACGAGGATCGTATTCCACGGGGCTAAGGAGCTACTCTTACTCCTCCATTGCCTATTATCTAACCTAACCAAACAAGCATTGATGTATGTTCTTCTGAAGCAAAGAAATAAATACGATGTAATTAGACAAATTTAAAAGCATACAATGTGGTTGCAAGTGCTACAATGAAGAGTAAAGGCCTATGGATGTGGATCCCCTTGAGGGGTCATCATGATACATGGATGAAGGATGAAAGGTAGCTTGGTTGATTTAGCCCGAAGGATCTCATGATTAGATCAACCCCAATTTCTCGGCGATTGAACCCTAATCCCATACGGATATTGGTTGGAATCTCTTCCTAACCAACATCCCTACGATTGCATTAAGTACAAGTAGATCCCAAAATAAGGATACACTAAACCCTAGTCTATCCTTAAAGCTCGGAGGGCTATCGACACCCAATTTCTCGGTGTGCCGATACAAGTAACCCCTTTTAGTTCATTAATGACCTAATACACGTGAGTAGGTCACATCTACGTGTATAATTCAAGAAAGAACTACGGATCTCTCCATATGGTAGTTCTAGACATAAAGCACAATGAACTAAATCTTAAACCAAACCAAGCTTGCAATTAAGTAAAGATCATCCAAAATACATGATAAACCCCCCAAGGTTCACCAACATCCGGTGGCCTTGGGGGTCTAGTGTGCCATCAAGCAAATAACAACAAAAATACAAAGTAAATCACTTAAAAAGCTCATAAATGACACTCCCTAGATGAAATGATGAAGGAGGAGGTGGAGGTCCGGCCGAATGACGCTTTCCCCCGTCCAAGAGATGCCAAATGACGCTTCCCTTGACTTGGATCCTTGCCTCCTTGATGGTGAAGCTTCTCCCCTTCAAAATGATGTTCTTGCCTCCTTCCTTGGCTCCAAATTGTCGTCTCCCAAAGATTTCTTCGTTTCTTTCCTTTTAGATGCCGGCCAAGAAGTCCCCTTTGTGTGCCCTAAAAGCCTCTATAAATACTCCCGCAGGATCCCGGGGTGGATAGATAGGCAAAAATAGGGCAAAAACCTGTCTCACGTGGGGGGTCATCCCGGGGTGGATGGATGGATCCCGGGGTGGATAGGAGCATCCCGGGGTGGATAGGGGGCCGTGAGAGCTAGTTGAAAATTACTGTCTTTTGATGCTCACGGCCCCTTATACGGCCCCGTATGCTGTAGTACTCCAGCACCCTGATTCTTCATCCATTTTCGCCCAAATCGTATTATCATGTTCCTCATGGCTCCTCCATGCCCTACAACATAAATAATGCTCAATTAAGCATAAAACGGGCATCCATTCATATAAAGATACATGCTAAGTGAACAAAATATGTATGTTAAAACACATACATTTAGACACTTATCATTACTCTAGCAGCACTGTAGCTTATTACTGTAGCAAATCACTATAGCAAGTTACTGTGCACTTCTGCCAAAAATCATGATTCCAGAGAATTCACACGGGCGTGTGGAATTAACACACGGCCGTGTGAAGTAATTTTCCAGCAAGACAGAGACTTCACACGGGCGTGTGGAATTAACACACGGCCGTGTGGATTAATTTTTCAGGAAGACAGAAACTTTACACGGGCATGTGGAAATTCCACACGGCCGTGTGAAGCCCCGATAACTTCAAATTTAAAGCCGCACTCAGCCTATTTTAAGCCCAATTGGGAGGCTTTTTGAGACATCTTTTGACCTATCTTTCTCTCCAACTTCTGGAGAGTGCGGCTAGGGTTTCGGAGAGGACTTTGTGGAGGATTGGAGCGCGCCATCGGCATCGTCACCGACGTTCGACGGCCGCACAAGACCACGGCCACACCATACGCGAGGGGGTTTTCATTGATGTCTTTAGTTTGTGTTTTATTTCATACATTGATGAACATGTATAGCTCCATGAGGTGCTAAACCCCTCGTGGGTATTCGGACTTGTAAAACTCTAGGATAATTATGTTTCTTTGACATTGTTATTATGCTTTTCCATTAATTGATGAATAAATTCGAGTTTCAATTTTAGATTTCTTGTGCTATTGTTTTCTCTTAGCCGTGACACTAAGGATTGAGAACAATCTAGGTTATCCTTTGGAGGTGTGACAACTCCTATAGGATTAGACTACTTAAAATTGAAGAGGGTTGAGAGGGAGAGTTGTGAGGTATCACCATACCCCTTTCCCTTCCATTGTGATTTCTCCCTACCTCCGATTCCTTGATTTATTAGAAGTTAAAATAGAGTGAAGTGCTAGGTAGACAAACTCCCCCAAGGTTTTGGGGTGACGTGAATCCTACGCACTGGGGCTTAATTTAGACTACGGTTCTTCCTCCTGGACCAAAGGGTTAGGACTACTACACATAGGAACAGGTTTTATCAGTAGGAGTCCCTAGAGCTTTAAGCAACCCCACGTAGTGTTAGGCTTAGGTAGAAATACTCCCCTGGGGCTTAGTTGAGCAATCAACAGAGTGAAGGGTTGACGTGAATCCTATTCCCGGGACATAGTGTTGGGGTTAGTCACGGTTGACCTTAGATTTGGGACCGTGTGTTTCAGGATTTTCCTCGACTCAATTAACATCAATAGGAAAGTATAATAGCATAGTCTTGCACTAGAAGCATAAGTCCTAGAGGTAACTTGTCCGGATACCCTATTCTCACTTATTCCTAGTCTCTCTCTTTTTACTCGTTGCTTGCACTTTTCTCTCTTTCATCTTTCTATTTACTTGCCTTGCATCTACTCTAATTTTCATAAATTCACTTATCACTCCGATCATTGTTTCTTTTCGTATATCGCACGACTGGATAGCAATTTCTCGTATTTTAAATCCCTATTCCCTGTGGATTCGACTACCCACTCACCGGGGTAACTTTTATTACTTCGACAAGGCCGTGCACTTGCGGTACGCACGCAAAAGGTCGTGTCAAGTGTTTGGTGCCGCTGCCGGGGAATAGGCGTATTTTTGATACTTGTTTTTGCTATTTTAGTCATTCACTTCGTTGTCTATTTCACACTTTCTTTAACTATCATCGTTCTTATTTTCTCTTTTCTTTGTGTTGGCTTCAGGTTATGACCCGCGGGAACCCTTCGATTCTTATTGAAGGAGACCCGAACATTGGTAGGAGAACGCACCGTAAAGCGAAAGAACTTGTGGAAGAACAATCCGAGCAAGCCAGCATAGATTCAGAAGGGTCGGAAGCTATGGCAGAACAGAACGAACAACAAAGGACATTGGCCGATTTTGCTAGACCCGCGGTAATGGGGACCCAATCAAGCATTGTAAGGCCCCCAATTACCGCAAATAACTTTGAGTTGAAGCCGTCGTTCATTCAAATGTTGCAACAGTCCGCACAGTTTAATGGGTTGGCCGATGAAGATCCCAACAACCATCTAGAGAACTTTCTTGAAGTGTGCGACATGTTGAAGATCAATGGGGTAACGGACGACGCATTCAGGTTGAGAGCCTTCCCATTTTCATTGAAGGGAAAAGCAAGACATTGGTTACATTCATTACCGAGAGCATCTATCACTACATGGGAGGAGATGGCCGAGGCATTCTTGGCTAGGTATTTTCCTCCGGGAAAATCAGCGAGGCTCCGGAATAATATCTCATCCTTCATGCAAGTGGAATTGGAGTCTCTATTCGAGACATGGGATAGGTTCAAGGAGCTCCTCCGGAAGTGCCCGCAACACGGATTTCCCGAATGGATGATCATTCATACTTTCTACAATGGGTTGAATCCAAGTACTAAGCAACTTTTAAATGCGGCGGCAGGAGGGACTCTGGGAGGCAAGACCCCCGATGAAGCCCGGCACCTTATTGAAGAGATGGCGATGAATAGCTATCAATGGAACACAAGGGACAGAAGGAAGGTAGCCGGAATTCATGATGTTGATGCAGTTACATCTTTGGTGGCACAAGTAGAGTCATTGAGTAAGAAGTTAGACGCTCTAACTTCACCAAGAGTTGCGGCCATCACTACATGTAACGGTTGTGGGGGAGGTCATGCTTCAAGTGATTGTCCGATTGCTATTGGAGGCGCTAGTACGGTGGAGCAGGCTGATTTTGTGGGAAATAGCTACAGAGGACAAGGCCAAGGCAACCCGTATAGTGGCACTTACAATCCAGGGTGGAGGAATCACCCAAATTTCTCATGGAGTAACCAAGGACAGTCACAACAAAAGAACAACACACCACCAGGATTTCAGGGCCAACAAGCACCGAATTTGGAAAGCCGAGTGACAGGGATAGAAGGAAAGATGACCGATCTAGAACGAGCTCTCACACGGTTTGTTTCTTCATCGGATGCTAGATTTCAGTCGGTGGAAGCTACACTTCGCAATCATACCGCCTCCTTACATAATTTGGAGAACCAAATGGGGCAAATTGCGAAAACATTAGCGGAAAGGCCTCAAGGAAGTTTGCCTAGTAATACGGAGACTAATCCGAGGGAACAATTGAAGGCAATCACCTTGAGGAGTGGAAAAGAGATCGAGAGAAATCTCCCTCAAGAGAAGGCCCAAAAGACACCCGAGATAGTGGAGATAAAGGAAGGAGTAACAAAGGAAAAAGAGGTGGCATCCCCACCCTACAAGCCAAGTTTTATTACTACCCACTCACCGGGGTAACTTTTGACACGACCTAGGGTTTCCTTGTGTTGCTTGTGTTAACCCTAGCGCCGGTTAGGTTGTTGGTAAGGGAAACCTAGGGTTTCCTTGTGTTGCTTGTGCTAACATTGTGTTTGTGGTGCTTTGGCAAGGAGAAGAGGCTTTGACTCGAGGCAAGGGCGTAGCCGAAGAGTAGCTTGCGAGGGAGGTGGATCGCCAATTCAGTGAGTGGGATCATTATGCATAGCTTTATTGGATGAATGCCGATAGCTAGACATAAACACACGCACACACACTCATGTGCATTCATATACACTTTTATCATGGAATGAGTATAGTTTTATTGATTTATACTTGTTTGGCATTGTGGTGAATGATAATTTCTATTGAGTTGATCTTAAATGTTTTATGTGTTAATTGATTTGCTAATATTCGAGTTGTGTTGGATTATCGTTTCTTTGAGGTTGCGAAACCCTTGTTTGTGTTGAACTTAAGATTTGTTGTGAATCTTTGGGATTTTGAGAATTCAAATGCTTGGAACTTATTCTGGAATTTGTTGAGGTTTTCCATGTCATTTCCTTGTATTGGGATTTGCTTATCCCCTTATGTTAAAGCTTGATTGTTGATTGTGTTTCTATCATTTCCTCGTGGAAATGCGGAAGTATTCTGGATTATTGGGTGTTTTGTTGGCTTTTGTGCTTCGTGCGGATTTGCGCATACTGTTGGTTTTGTTGGTGGGTTACTATGAGGGCCAGCTCAGACTGGACATATACTATGAGGGCCAGCTCAAACTGGACATTTACTACGAGGGCCAGCTCAGACTGGACATTCACTATGAGGGCCAGCTCAGACTGGATATTTACTACGAAGGCCGGCTCAGACTGGACATATACTATGAGGGCCAGCTCAGACTGGACATTCACTATGAGGGCCAGCTCAGACTGGACATTTACTATGAGGGCCAGCGCAGACTGGACATTTAATGCGAGGGCATGATTGGGTTGATGTTTGACTTATTCTTTTATTGAATCAATGTTCAGTGTTTTACCGGATTTGAGGTTGTTGTGATCTTGTTTTAGTAAGAAGGTTTCTTAACCCTATCTTTTATGATGCTGTGTTAAGTATGTTCTAAACGTTTATCTTGGTTTTGGAAAAATGCTTATTTTGATGCTTTATTATTTTCGTTGTTGTTGGCGTTTTCTGGTGAGGTTGTGCTAGTCTCTCCTCACTGAGTAACGCTAGTTGCTCACCCCCCCCCCTCTTTCTTCTCCTAGACTGTTGCAGGTAGTAGGTGAGGCGGTGCGCATTGTGCTGGGCATTTGTCGCTACTCCTTCTTCTGTGTATCTTTTTTGTTTCATGTATGTTTCTTTTTGGTCATGAACATGTAGTCCTATCTTTTGGATCCACTAGTTTGTAGTAAACCCTGTTGTATGTTGTGTATTTATCTCAACTTTGAAACTCTAATGTACTAAGACTTGTTATTGTTGTTATAGCTTCCATGTGTACTTGTGATCTTGTTTACTATTGTATATCATAACTGTTGTCATTGTTGCTATTATTTCCACCCTTGTGTTTTCGTGGAATATTGTGACATTCCAGGTTGTTGTCTAGCTTTGTGCTGTCTCGAGGGTTGAGTGGCGGAGCATCCCTCCTCGGGATTGTCGAGGCGGTTGTCGCGTCCCGTGGGCCCGCGGGTCGGGGCGTGACACAAACAGGCGATTGCGTGGAAAATATCAGATATTAAGGGGATCAGTCCATCTTTTTGCACTCATAAGATTCTCATGGAGGACAATCGTCGACCTCGGGCAATTTCCCAACGGAGACTCAACCCTAACATGAAAGGGGTTGTGAGGAACGAGGTCATTAAACTTTTGGATGCAGGCATTATTTATCCCATTTCTGACAGTGCATGGGTAAGCCCAGTGCAAGTGGTACCAAAGAAAGGAGGGATGACGGTTATTGCTAATGAAAAGAATGAACTCGTTCCTACCAGGAAGGTCACAGGTTGGAGGGTATGAATTGACTATAGGAAACTTAATGATGCCACAAGGAAAAATCACTATCCCTTACCCTTCATTGATCAGATGCTTGAGCGACTAGCGGGACATTCTTATTACTGTTTCTTGGATGGTCTCTCCGGTTATTTTCAGATTCCCATTGCCCCAAAAGATCAGGAGAAAACAACTTTCACTTGTCCCTATGGCACATTCGCATACCATCGTATGCCTTTCTGGTTATGCAATGCACCAGCGACATTTCAGAGATGCATGATGGCAATTTTTGAAGATATGGTGGAGGATATCATGGAAGTATTTATGGATGATTTCTCGGTCTTCCGTGATTCATTTGAGCTATGCCTTAGAAATTTGGAATGAGTTTTGGACAGATGCGAGGAAACTAATTTGGTGCTCAGTTGGGAAAAATGTCACTTTATGGTCAAGGAAGGCATAGTACTCGGGTATAAAATCTCACAAAAGGGGATCGAGGTGGACACGGAAAAAGTGGCAACTATCAAAAAACTTCCTCCTCCTACTTCAGTTAAGGCAATCAGAAGCTTTTTTGGGCACGCTGGGTTTTATCGAAGGTTTGTGAAAGACTTTTCATCAATTGCTCGTCCGCTTACAAAACTGCTTGAGAAGGATGCCCCTTTTGAGTTCAATGACGATTGTATGAATATCTTCCTCACCCTGAAGAAGAAGCTTGTGGAAGCACCGATTATGGTCTCCCCGGACTGGAGTCTGCCATTTGAGTTAATGTGTGATGCAAGTGACTTTGCAGTAGGGGCCGTACTTGGGCAGCGACGAGACAACCATTTTCATCCAGTCTATTATGCAAGCAAAACTTTAAATGATGCCCAGGAGAATTACACCACCACTGAGAAGGAAATGCTCGCGGTCGTTTTCGCATTTGACAAATTCCGGTCATATTTAGTGCTATCCAAGGTGATTGTATATACTGATCATTCGACATTGAAGTACCTGTTGAATAAGCCCGACGCCAAGCCTCGTCTAATCCGATGGGTTCTACTGTTACAAGAATTTGATTTAGAGATTAGAGATAAAGAAAGGGGCAGAAAACTTAGCAGTTGATCACCTTTTGCGCCTTGAGAACCCATATGAGGGTGTCTTGCAAAAAGGAGAAATAAACGGCACCTTCCCTGGGGAGCAACTCTGCAGCATACGGGTGATTGAGCATGATGAGGCTCCGTGGTTTGCTGACTTTGCGAACTATTTGGCAGCAAGAACCTTTCCGAAGTGGCTCACATCTCAACAAAGAAAAAAATTCTTCACCGATCTGAAGTACTATACATGGGAGGATCCATTCCTGTTCAGGACTTGCTCCGATCAGATTGTGAGAAGGCGTGTCTTAAAGGACGAGGGGCATGACATCTTATTACATTGTCACTCAGGACCTGTTGGGGGCCACTATAGCGGGACCAGAACAGCTAAGATGGCACTTGATGCATGGTTCTATTGGCCCATTATGTTCCAGGATGCGCAGTCATTGGTGCAGCATTGTGATAGGTGTCAGAGAGTGGGTAATCTATCAAAAAGTGATGAAATGCCTCAAACCTGGAACCAATCTTGCGAAGTTTTTGATGTGTGGGGAATCGATTTCATGGGTCCATTCCCTAGTTCCCAAGGCAACAAGTATATCTTGGTTGCAGTGGACTATGTCTCCAAGTGGGTGGAGGCACAGGCCTGCTCGTCTTGTGATGCAAGGGTGGTTGTGAAATTTTAAAAAAAATTGTTCTCTCGGTTTGGAACTCCAAGGGCAATCATAAGTGACTGGAGAACTCATTTTTGTAACTCTCAGTTCGAAAAAGCTCTTAAACGATACGGGGTATCTCACAGAACATCGACTGCCTATCACCCTCAAACAAGTGGTCAAGTTGAAGTTTCGAACAGGGAGTTGAAGCGGATCTTGGAAAAGACTGTCAACCACCACCGAAAAGATTGGGCAGACCAGCTCGAGGATGCACTTTGGGTGTACAGAATTGCATTCAAGACCCCCACTGGGTCAACGTCCTACCGACTGGTTTATAGAAAGGCATGTCATTTGCCAGTGGAGTTAGAACACATAGCATATTGGGCGATAAAGCAACTCAATTTTGACCCCCATCTTTGTGGTCACAAAAGAAAATTTCAACTGAATGAGTTAGTGGAATGGCGAGCTTTGGCGTACGAAACTTCAGTTCGGTATAAAGAGGAGATGAAGTAATAACACAACCGACACATTAAGCAACCTAAGTGCTTCTAAAGTGGAGATCATGTACTTCTTTTCAATGCAAGGTTGAGACTTTTCCAGAGGAAATTAAAGTCACGATGGCACGGACCATATACGGTCACTCAAGTATTTCCTCATGGCGCCGTTGAGATATCTCATCCACAACATGGGACGTTCAAAGTCAATGGACACCGGTTGAAACATTACTTCCAAGGTAATAACTCTTCACCGAAAAATAGAGGTATCTCTCATCCCTTTGTCCCACCATGATTTGAGGTAAAACATATCAAGCTAAAGACATTAAAAAAGCGCTTCTTGGGAGGCAACCCAAGTCTTTAAATTCATTGCAATTATTTTTCTTCATAGTTCTTGTTGTTGTGTTTGTGTGTTTTTCGTATTTCTGTGGTGCTTGTGAGCTTGAGTGTTATTGTATTTTTGTGATTGTGGTGCTTGTTTAGTCGTTTCCCATAATTTATTTCATCATGTTGCACCATAGTTTTTGTGAATTTCGTATTTTCCCTTGATTATCGGTGCTTCATTTTCCATAGTTTTCAATGCCTATGAGTGTTTCCGGCTTTGCTTTCGTGTGAACTTTGAGTGCTAGGTTGAGTACGGTGTGTTTTTTTTTTAGCCTTTCTAGTGCATGGAGCTCTCCAGGAATCCATGCGGCCTGCTATGCGCCCGAATAGCAGGCCGCATGACCAATCCCGAGAGTGGTGCTGCCTGCTATGCGGCCGCACATGAGCCCGCGGTTCCATCCCGAGAGTGGTGCGGCCTGCTATGCGGCCGCATAGCAGGCCGCATAGGCATCCATAGAGTGGTACGGCCTCTCATGCGGCCGCACAAGAGCCCGCATGGGCACCCGACCCACTACTTCGTCTCCTCCACCTCATTTCAACACTATTCACTCATTTTTCATCATTCTTCTCCCCCTTTCCCCTTCATCTCTCTACCATTTTCCTTCATTTTTTTTGCATTAAAACACTCTCCTCGTCTTAGCAAATAAGTTTTTGGGAGATTTTCAAAGTTTTATCAAGCTTTTAGCCGAATTTCACTCCATCCTCCACTTGGTGCCCTAGTTCATGGTAAATCTCATCTCTCACTCATTCTAGGGTTTTCTTGTTTTAAATGGTGGGAAAAATTTGTTGCTGTCATGGTGAATGCTTCTTGTGATTTTTTATCTTGAATTCAAAGCTTTGTACATTTATATTGCCACTTTTACAAGAAAAAACTCTAGCAAATTTTTCCCGAGATTACTGTAGCACTAGCAAAAAATCAGCCTTGTTTCTTCATTAATCATTTTTCTCATAAAATTTTGGCTTGATGAAGGCTCTATTGTCTTGTAGGGATGCCGACCAAACATTTGTCCTCCAAGCGAGTTAGGAGAAGCTCTCCACCGCCCGTTTGCGAGCCAACACTTAAGAGTGAAGCCCACAAGACGAGGTTCGCGTTTTTGTCAAGAAGGAAGTTTGGCACCGTTCGAATTATTGATTGGGAAGCCTTAAGGGTTTTGGGCCTAAACAGTACCGTCTGGGACTTCATCTCTCATGATGGGTGGGATAAGGTATTTGAGATTGATGAACCTACCTATAGAGAGTTAACCTTGGAAGTGTTGAGTACAATTGAGGTTACCGGTTATGGTCACTTTGCGCGCCAAACAAGTACTATATCTTTTAGAGCTTTTGGCAAGAGGCATAAGATTAATCAAGACCAGTTGGGTGTTTATCTTGGGCTCTACACTGATGCGGATGCCCAAACTTCTCACTTCGCGGATTTGCCTCGTGATTTCCCACGCTTAGTCTCCCATGGTTCTTTTTGGAAGTCAATTGCTTGTACGTCATCGAAGAAGGCTTCTACGATGGTGGACCCCATTCACAGATACATTCAGGCCTTGCTATCCAGAAGTGTGAATGGTCACATTGATTCTACCAGGGTGGTTACTCGTACCGACTTGCTTATGATGTACAGTATCCTTGAGCGGTACCCCATCCACATGGGCCATCTTTTTGCCGGACTTATTGCACATTAGGGGACTTCTACTCGCCTTGGAGCTATATTTGTCGGACCATACATTACGCATATTATCAGGGGCCTAGGATTGATCGAGCTCACCCGAGGCATGAGTGTTGTGGGCTCCGTCGCACCGTTTAGTCTGTCGATCCTACTTCATATTGGGATAGTTGAGAGGTCGGGAGATACTTAACGCCTCCCGCGCAGGGGAGACAAGAGCGCCCATGATCCCGACACCTCTCGAGATTCTGAGACAGGATCTGATTCTGATTCGGAGTCTTCCCTTGTGCCTGACGCAGCACCCAGCGGGAGTCGACCATCACTTGAGGCCAGTTTCGCGGAGTTCCGCATCGAGGTTCGTCAACAGTTGCAAACCCTTGGGACATCACAGGAGGTATTGGCGACATCAGTGAGGGACTTGGCCACATCTCAGACGCGGATAGAGAGTAGCATGGCCGAGATCCTATCATATCTGCGCAGCTCATCATCATCTGTCGACACCTCCTCCACGGCTACCATATGCTTTGCACCATCACTTCCTCCAGATCTCTAGACTCACGGTACCACTTTTTAGTTTCCTGCTGTTTGTACTTGTTTTTATTTTTAGACTTGTTTGCTTGTATTGTTGTATTTTTCAATTAGCAAGGGTCCTGACCCTCCTAAACTGTACTTTCCCATTTTTGATTCGTTCTTACTTGTCCCGCTCTCTATTTATTTCTTGGGGTGTGATATGTTTTCTTTTTTACTTTCAGGACTGATCATTGTGGAAGCTTCACACCCCTTGCACCTCACAACCTTCCCCGGTTTAAGCACATTTGCAGTTCATCTCATCGACTAATTGGGGAAGTTTCTTTACCTCATCCCTTTATTTTTATGGCATGTCTCGCACCTTACTCTGCTGATCTACGTACATTGAGGGCAATGTACAACTTTAGGTGTGGGGATGGGGTACTTTACTTGTTGTGCATGCATGATTACCGATGATAGCTATGATTTTAGTGTTTAGTACTTCCTAGCTTGAAAGAATGATAGAAGTGAGTTATATTTTTATACTGTGCTTGAATGATGCCCTTCTTTATCTTCAGTGCTTTTCCATGTTCTATCATGATTACTTCCACCTTATAATCTCCAACCAACCTATTATGATGATTTTGGCATCAGACTGTTAAATTCTTTCTTCAATATTCTTTTAAGAGCTTTTGAGTTCCTTCGTTGTTTTCTGTAGCCTTAAGCGAACTATTGTGACATGATACCAAGGGATCTGAGATACAGTTTGTACAGTCAAAAAAAAAGTGGAGTCTATGACAGTATTGCTCTGCTAGTACATCATGAATGCATCTATGTGGACTGTAATCAAGTAGGATGGGTGGCTCTTGTGCCTAGCCAGCATGTGCATCTGTCTGAAAGATTTTTGTGTAGTCTACGTTAGTCGGGCTCAGGCAAAAAAAAAAATAATTTTGTATATATATGAAAAAGGAAATAAGTATCTCTACTGCCTCCCTTGGAACCTGTTGCATAGTCAGTAAGAGCTAGAGTTTTACCTAGGAACCCAAAAGACTTTTAACTGAGTATTGAAGATGTCTTTAACTGTCTAATGCCACTCTCACCATATGTTGGGTGAATGGACCCTGGGGTAATCCAGGGTGTGGAGGTTAAGGTTGTGAACTAGCACACACTCACAGAAGCACTTTGGATAAAACAGAGCTACCATTACTCATAGTGCAGCTCACTTTCTAGATTTCTTTCCACCTATGCTAGTGGAGTACTATACAATTGAGCTTGAGGTCGTACTTTTAGTCGTTTATCATCGTGCCCCTATTCTTCATGTGTGTTTGCTTGGAGACAAGCAAATGCTTAGGTGTGGGGATGTTTGATAAACGCCTAAATATACATATTTTATACGTATTCGGGGCATATGTATTGCGTATTTTTATATGAGTTGGCACCTGTTTTTGGTCTGAATTGGTTTCTTTCGTGTTACTGGTACCAATAAGGCCCTAGCGTGCTCGATGACAGAATTGGAGAAGAAATCAGCATCGAAAACACTGTTTCTAAGCGCGGGGGAGGGGTGTGGGGGGAGGGGGTACTGTAGCAACCACTGTAGCACAAAGACTTGAAGAATGGCTTGGTCAAGAAGTTCATGCGGGCAACCATGTGGGCGCAGTGGAGGCCACATTCATACTGTAGCAGTTCTACTGCAGCAATTTTACTGTAGAAGTTATAATAGCAACCACTGTAGCAACTTACGCAATTTTCGTGATTTCTCAGAAATCTTGTATCCCCGCATGCCGACCGCATGGGAGGCCATATAGCTCACTAGAATGGGTTTTCAAGGTTTTTTTGAAGCAAATTGGAGGGGAGGAACGGAGGTCTCTTTGGAGCTTAACTTCACCACCTTGTCTTGGGAGTTTGAGGCCGGGTTTTGAAGGAGATTCTTGAGGAGAGGACGATGGGGAGAGCACGACACGACGAGTCCACACCTTTGATCTACATTTGAGAGGAAGATCGACGAAGGAAGCCACTCCCTGGGTGGCGTCCTTGGAAGCGTCATTCGGCCTTAATCTTTTGAGGGAGTGTTCTCATTACATATTTGGTTGTTTTCATGTATTTTCTTGCTTATTTTGTGATCATGAGTAACTAAACCCCAAGGTCACCGAATGCAGGTGAACCTTGGGGTGAACTTGTGTTGTTTGGATGCTTGATCTAGTTTATGCATTTGTTTTGTTTTGTGATCCATGTTTGGTGTTTCTTGAGTGCCTTGGTATGTATGAGAACTCTATGTATCAATTCCTAGAAAATACTAGGTTGCATGACCATTGCCCTAGTATTAGGCTCACCAAGCTTGGAAGGGAATACATGTATGAATACACCGTGACCATCGGGTATTTGTACCCATCCAATTGGTAGGGTTGTCCTTGATTGTGTTTCAACCCTAGCTTGAGAAATCCATCGCACCCAATGCGATCGTAGGAGGATTTGGGCGGAAGCAATTTCGTATTCCAATACTCGTACCGGATTGGGGACCAAACACCGTGACCATCAGGTTGGTCTAATTTTGGGTTTCTCGGTCCAAACCACCCACGTGCATGCTAGTTATTGCATCCTTAGCACTTTAGTAACCCCCGAGGGAATCCTCATCGGTGACCATTTCCTCGCCTTGATTTTCCTCCGTAATTGTATTTGCTATTTGCATGCTTTTTACATCCGTAGATTATTTGTAGTTATATCTATCAAGTGATTTCTTAGGTTAGACAACATTGTGATAAGGAAGTAAGAATAGATTCTCGGGCCCTTGGGAATACGATACCATCGTGCTTGCGTGAGGGATATTACTTGGTGACCCCGTGCACTTGCGGGTGAGCGAATCACACGGCTAAGGGAAAATCGATACAAGATGCAATTAAGAATGAAACTCTGATGATTATCCGCAAGTGCACGGGTCGCCAAGTAATATCCCTCGCGCAAGCACGAGGGGGTCGTATTCCCAAGGCCAAGGAACTACTATTACTTCCCGTTCATCTATTTCCTAACCTATCAATTCGATTATCAAGCAATAATTACAAAATGGAGAAAGAAATAACTATAATGAAATCCGGGCTACTACTACACACATTTAGCAAACAAGGAAGAAACAAACATACGAAGGTGTGATTTGGACAATGAATCCCCCTAGGGTTGTCATTAAGCCCTGAATTTAGGATGAAATGTTATGATGGTAGTTGGGCCAAGAGATTCCTAAACTAGGTCACCCCGATGGTCACGGTGATAACCCCTAATCCGGTACGAGTATTGGAATACGGAATCACTTCCGCCCAAATCCTCACACAATTGCCTTACGCCTAGGGAAATCTCAAATTAGGGTCAAACACAATATCTGGGTTCAACCCTAATGGTTGGAGGGGTACAAATACCCGATGGTCACGGCGTATTCGTACATGTATCCCTTCCAAGCCTAGTGTGTCTAGTATAAGGACGATGATCACGCAACCGAGTACAACCTAGAAGTTGAAATACAGAGTTCTCATGCAAATCAACACATCAAAGTACATAAGGCTTGAACCACAAACTACAAGATTCCATAAAAGAAATACAACATCAAACAATGCATCAATAAAGATGATCATCCAAATTACAAACAACCAACCCCAAAGTTCATCATGTCCAAATCACAAATAAGTTAGTTCCTCATGAAAGAGGAAAACTCATACAACTCCAAGGAATAACAAAACAAGAAATAAAGCAAGAAATACTCCCTCTAGCCTTAGAATCCCTTTGATGGATGAAGACCCTGAAAATATGCCTTAATGTCTTGGATTTTCCCTCCAATCTCCTCCTTCGATGTTGCCTCCCTCTTGGTGAAGCTTTGTTCCGTAGATGGCCAGAAATCACCGCCAAAAGAGCTGGGGCGGTGGCCCAAGAGTCTCCAAAAATCTCTCCCTTAAAATGTGCCCTAAAAGTTCTTTTAATACACTCACTCGGGTATCCATGCGGCCTGGCATGCAGTTCGCATACGCCCACTGTAGCACCCCGAATTTTGTGTAAGTTGCTGCAGTTGAGTGCTACAGTAAAAAAAAATGCTACAGTAAGGCTGCTACAGGGCCATATGCGGTCAGTTATGCGCCCGTATGGGTGCCCGCATGAACCTCCAGACTTAGCCGTTTTGCCAAAGTTCTCGTGATATAGTGCTACTACAGTACCGGGCTCGAAAATGGTCTTTTTCTTGCGGATTTCTTCTAAAATCACGTTGGCGAGCTCCCCACGGTATCTTCTATGCCTGTAACATGAAATAAACCAATTTAGATAGAAACCGGGCATCCACACATATAAAAATACTTGATAAATACGCAAACATACATAAATAATACGTCCAGTTAGGCGTTTATCAAACTCAATTTTATTCATCAATAATGAAAAACATCTTAACATGTTAAAGAAACATAATCATCCTAGGGTTTACAAGTCCGAATACCCACAAGGGGTTTAGCTTCTCATGGAGCTATACAAATCAATCAAACTATGAGAATAAGAACAAATAAAAAACATAGATGAAAACCCCCTTATGCAAAGTGTGGCCATGGTCTTGTGTGGCCGGCGGATGTCGATGTCGATGCCGATGGCGCGCTTTGATCCTCCACAAGGTCTTCTCCAAACCCTAGCTGCAACCCTCTAGAAGATAGGAAAAAAGATTGGCAAAAAGATCCAAAAAAAGTCTCCAAAATGCCTTTAAATAATGTTGAGTCGCAGCTTCAAATCGACTAAATCGGGATTTCACACGGCCGTGTGGAATTTCCACACGCCCGTGTGAAGTCTCTATTTTACTGAATTTCGGCAAACAGGGAACAGTGCTGCTACAGTCTTTTTGCCGAAAACAGTAGATCATGCCGATTACACCAATTCTTCTGCCTTGGTTAAATTCTCCTATGCCACACGAGTTAGACCTATTGTGAATGTGGCTGCCTTTGTGCCCTCCAAAGGAGGTTGGCACACACCCATAAGTCCGGACTCGTGCCTTGATCATTATTGGTCTGAGAACTCTCCAAAACTGTCAAACATGATCCAACATTGCTCTTTTTCTCCAAACTAGCTCCACAAACCTACAATGCACAAAAGTACACTAATGCACACAATTTAGTGATAAAATCTTATAGAAGTAATGCTCATTGTAAGATAGCAACACTTCGCGTTACTATAACACAAGCACTTATCAGCTCTCCTCCAGAGGAACTCAATGTCGATGCCATAGGCTCGCCTCCAAAGACTCTCAAGAACCACTCTAAACACTAGCCATGCTCTCCCCGAAAGTTGAGCAAAAGATCGAATAAAAGTCTCCAAAAATAAATCATATCGCAATATTTATAGGGCTAAAATCGGGCATCCACACAGCCGTGTGGAATTTCCACACGCCCGTGTGGATTCTCTAGAATTCTCATTTTCGGCGTGCTGATAACAGCAATATGATAAAGTATATTTCTACAGCCGTTTACTACAGTAAACTGCTATAGTAATTGCGCCAAAGTTGCTTCCAACTTAAGTTCTTCATCCAGGCCGCCGAATTGGGCACACAACCGTGTTGTGGATCATGTCGTGTCTTCAAGTTACCCACATTTATGAAGTTCTTGATGATGTTGCACAATTAGGAACATGTGAGTGTGACTGTCTTTGTGCCCCTCCAATTCACATATTCCCTTGAACTTGGTTGAAGGTTGGCACACTGATAAGTGCTCGTGTTTAAGTAATATGAAGTGTTATTTTCTTACATGAAACATTACTTTTCTCAGATTTTTCATTGATTGGTGTGCATTTGTGTTCTTTTGTGCATGTAGTGTTGTGGAGTAGATTTGGAGAAGAAAGAGCAAAATTAGGTCATGTTCGCCGTTGTTGAGGAGTTCTTGGACCGAGGAAGGAGCAAGGCATGAGTTCTAGACTTGTGGGTGTGTGCCAACTTCCATTAGAGGGGCATAAAGGCAGTCACACTCATGAAAGTCTAGCCAGTGTAGCATTGAAAAACTTCATCAATAAGGAAGAATGAAGCAATCGACGATCTACCATTGGTTATGTACCCAATTCAACGGCCTCGATGAAGAACATGAAATCGAGAACATTTTATGGGCGAGCACTGCAGAAAATTACTGTAGTAGTTTGCTGTTCACTACGCGCCAGAAAATGAATTCCAGAGAATCCACATGGTCGTGTGGAAATTCCACACGTCTGTGTGGATGCTCGATTTCAGCCTTTGCATAGCCGCGTCTCAAATTTTCTAAAGTACTTTTCGACCCATCTTTTTCCCAACTTCTGGAGGGTTCGCCATTAGTGTTTGGAGAGGATTTTGTGGAGGATTAGAGTGAGTCTTCAGCATCGACATCAACGTCCATTGGAAGATAGCTATTGGGGGAGTTTTCGTCGGCACCTATCCGGCGATGTGTGCCCTATGCTTGACAAGGGGCTTGGTGGAGAGAACGAAGCGGCCTCACAAGACTATGGCCACCCATCACAAGAGGGTTTCATCTGTGTATGTTATTCTTGTCGATTTATATGCATTAATAATTTCGTATAGCTCCATGTAGAGCTAAACTCCTTGTGGGTATTCGGACTTGTAAACCCTTGGATGACATTATTTCTATGACTTTTATTATGCTTACTTAATTGGTGCTTTTAATTGAGTTCCAATCTTGATTGTTTATGGTATTGGTTTTCCCTTAGCCATGACACTAGGGTTGAGAATCATCTAGGTTATCCTTTGAAAGTGTGACAACTTCTATAGGATTAGTGATAGGGGCCTGACACACCACTTGTGTGTGTGTACTGCAATTGCACGGGTTGTCGAACTAATAAACTACCCTGATAAGTGGGTAGTCGTATCCATGAGGAATAGTGTTTAGAAACAAGAGTTATTACTATTTAGCTATAGGGAGAATCGATGGTGAGTGAGATCAATAAATGAATGTAAAATAAAGAAAAAGAACACAAGAATAGCAATAAAAGGGAAAGAGAGGTAATCGGCAAAAATATGGGGTACCCGGACAAGCTCCACCTAGGACTAATGCTTCTAATGTAGGACTAGTATTATAGTTTCTAATTGATATCTAATGAGTCGTGGAAATCGAAAAGCACACGATACTAAACCTAAGGTCAACCGTGACTAATTCCAATACTATGCCCCGGCATTAGGCTTCACTACAACCCTTCACTCTGTCGATCTCTCAACTAAGCCCCAGGAGAGTCCATCATCTTAAGCCTCACACTACAGGGAACTGCTTGACATTCTAGGGATTCCAAGTGATAGACCATGTCCCTATGTATAGTTCTAACCATTTGGTCCAGGCGAAAGAACCCTAATCTAAGTTAAGCCCCAGCACTAGGATTCACTGCAACCCTTCACTCAGTTGCTTGTGCAACTAAGCCCCAGGGGAGTTCATCTCCTAGCACTTCACTTTACTTCAATTGCAAAGAACTCTTGGAACACGGAGGTTGGGAAAATCACGCTGAAGGGGAAATGGGACGTTTCGCTACCTCACGATTCACCTTCTCAACCCTCTCCAATCTCGAGTAGTATAATCCTATAGAAGTTGTCACACCTTCAAAGGATAATCTAGATGATTCTCAACCCCAGTGTCACGGCTAAGTAAAAATCACTTACAATTAACATACAAGATTGGAACTCAATTAAAATCATCAATTAAGAAAACATAATGAAAGTCATAGAAACAATGTCATCCTAGGGTTTACAAGTCCGACTACCCACTAGGGCATACAAAATCAATAAAGAGTTCAAGAACTTATCCATAAAAACCATAAAGAAAACACCCTTGTAGTCCGTATTAATGGTTTTGTGGAGCTGCCTCGTCTTCTCCACGAATCCCTTGTCAAGCCTAGGGCACAGCTCGCTGAATCGATGATGACGAAAGCTCCCCCAATAGCTATCTTCCAGAGGATGTCGATATTGATGTCGATGTCGACGCCGCAAAATAGCCTCCAAAGACCTCCAATAACCTCTCCAAAACCTAGCCGCGAGTCCCCCGAAAGATAGGCAAAAGATAGTCCGAGGGGTCTGATAAATGCTTGTGTTATAGTAACGCGAAGCGTTATTATCTTACAATGAGCATATCTTTTACCAGATTTTATCACTAAATTGTGTGCATTTGTGTGCTTTTATGCATTGTAGGTTTGTGGAGCTAATTTGAAAAAGAACAACAAAGTTAGATCGTGTTTGCAGTTGTTAGGGAGTTTTCGGACCAAGCAAGGAACAAGGCACGGGCCTAGACTTGTGAGTGTGTGCCAATCGCCTTTGGGCAGTCACACTCATAATAAGTCTAACTCGTGTAGTTTAGGAGAACTTCACCAATGAGAAGATTTAAAGCAATCGGCAAGATCTACCATTGATTGTGTGCCCAATTCAATGGCCTCGATGAAGAACAACGAATTCGGGAGCATTTCGGCAAGAGTACTGTAGCAAGGTATTTCACCAAAAATACTGTAGCAAGTTACTGTTTATTGTCTGCCGAAATTCAGCAAAACAAAGACTTCACACGGGCGTGTGAAAATTCCACACGGCCGTGTGAAATCCCGATTCAGCCAATTTTAGGCCGCGACTCAACGTTATAAAAGCCCGTTTTGCAGACTTTTTCAACTTTTTTTTGCCAATCTTTTTTCCCAACTTCTGGAGGGTTGCGGCTAGGGTTTAGAGAGGACTTTGTGGCATCATCGGCATCGTCATCGACGTCCGGCGGCCACATAAGACCACGGCCACACCATACGCAAGGGGTTTTTCATCTATGCTTTCAATTTGTTTTCACTTTTATATTTTGATGGATTTGTATAGCTCCATGAGGAGCTAAACCCCTTGTGGGTATTCGGACTTGTAAACCATAGGATTATTATGTTTATTTGACATTGTTATTATGTTTTTCCATTATTGATGAATAAAATTGAGTTTCAATCTTAATTGCATCTTGTAATTGTTTTTCCTTAGCCGTGACACTAGGGTTGAGAACAATCTAGGTTATCCTTTGGAGATGTGATAACTCCTATAGGGTTAGACTACTCAGGATTGGAGAGGGTCGAGAAGGTGAGTCGTGAGGTAGCAAAACACCCCCTTTCCCCTCCGGTGTGATTCTCCCTACCTCCGTGTTCCATGATTTCTTAGCGATCGAGATTGAGTGAAGTGCTAGGAGATAAACACCCCTGGGGCTTAGTTGCTCGAGCAACAAAGTGAAGGGTTGAAGTGAATCTTAGTGCTAGGGCTTAATTTAAACCAGGGTTCTTTCACCTTGACCAAAGGATTAGAGCTATACATAGGAATAGAGTTTATCATTAGGAATCCCTAGAACGTAAAGCAATTCCACACAGTATGAGGCTTAGGAAGACGAACTCCCCTAGGGCTTACTTGACAAGAGTCAAGGGTCGTAGTGAAACCTAATGCCGAGGCATAGTGTCGGGGTTAGTCGCGGTTGACCTTAGGTTTGGGACCGTGTGTTTAAAGATTTCCTCAACTCAGTTAACATCAATAGGAGAGTATAATAGCATTGTCTTGCACTAGAAGCATAAGTCCTAGGGGTAGCTTGTCCGGGTACCCAACTTCACTCATCGATTGTCTTTCTCTATTTACTCCTACTTGCACTCTCTTACCTTCCATATTTCTATTTTATTTCTGGTTTCTTTATAATTGCTTTCACATTTACTCATTGATTCTATTCTCACGTTTCGTACACCTCACTAGCTAAATAGCGATTACTTGTGTCTTTAATCTCTATTCCCTGAGGATTCGACAACCCTCTCACTAGGGTATTATTATTATTATTACTTCCACAAACTTGTGCACTTGCGGGATACATGCAAGGGGTCGTGTCAAGTTTTTTGCGCCGTTGCCGGGGATCGAACCCGGGTCACCAGTGTGATAGGCGGGAATACTCATCCCGAGCGTCATAGGGGCCGTGTAGTTGCCCCTGTGAGCGACCCAGTGAAGGGTACACGACCGTGTGAATGTCTGCAAGACTTCAACTCTCATTCCAGAGAATCCACAGGGGTGTGGGGATACCCTTGTGAGTGCCCATGTGTTATGGTACACGGCCGTGTGGAGTTGTCGCACGGCCTTGTGAAAATCTGCAGAGAGTTCCCTTCTTTCCCAAGAATACAAAAGGGCGTGTGGCCGTCCCCATTGGCGTGTGGAATACTTAGAGTTTCTCGGGTTGAACTAGGGAAGCCACAGGGGCGTGTGGGTGCCCCTATAACCGGCCTTGTGTTCTTGGCTAGGTTGGGCACACGGCAGTGTGGAATTTCCACACAGGCGTGTGAAATTTTCCAGAGACCTTATGTGTTTTCCTGAGAGTCCACAGGGGCATGTGGCTGCCCCTGTGAGCTCCACTATAAAGGCACACGGCCGTGTGGGGTTCTCACACGGCAGTGTGGAGTAGCCCAGAGAGCAACCAGAGTACACACAAGGGCGTGCATCGGCCCCTGTGAACCCTAATTGTAGAGGTACACGGCCTTGTGGAATTTCCAGACGGCCGTGTGAATTCCCAGAACTTCAAAAGCCGCGATTTTCTTACTCCAAACTACTCTTTGACCCTCTCTTTCACTCTCCCGACTGTCTCTGAGCAGTCTAAAAGGTATTGACGTTGTTTTCCGGCCGATTTCTTAGTTTCCTTCATCCACACCGTCGGTAAGAAACTTTGACCCTTTTTCTTCATCAAATCTTGATTTAATTCGTTCTTTTTGAATATTTCACTTGATTTGAATGATTAAAGTATGTGTGAATGTGTTTAGGGAGAATCTAGAACTAATTAGAGTGTAAATACGAAATTTTTGGCCTCTACGGGCGTGCGGCTCTTCGGCCGACGATACACACGGACGTGTGGATTTCTGCAGATTGTGTTTCTGAACTGAATTTGATGATTTTTCTTTTCAATCTTGCAGATATGGCCTCCAGGGCTAAGAAGCAAGCAGGGAAGCGGCCCCGTGAGCCTACCCCACGCTTGGAGGAGATAGAGTTCGCTTTACCCGAGCATCGGTTCTGGTGTAAGCGATTATCGGAGCTCCGTTTTGGACAGACTTGGTTTCATGATTTGAGCATATTACGGGACTTTCAGGGGGGAGTAGCTATGGATAAGGAGGTGGAAGAGCTCCTCTCGGTAGGGAGTTTATAGTAGATTACCCTCCATCCTAGAGCCGGTAATCAGATCACTCACGCTTGAGGTGCTTTCCTCGTTCGAGTTTGACTGGGGGTATGATAGTTTTGAGGTGGTTGATACTGTTGACACACCCTTTTGCGTGTGTGTACCGCAAGTGCACGGGTTGTCGAAGTAATAATTACCCCGGTGAGTAGGGTAGTCGAATCCACAGGGAACAGGGCTACTAGTACTAACTTCTTCTCTGCAATCTAGCCTAATGATTAATGTGATTTTGTGGTGATCTAGTGTGCATAGAAATTAATACCAGAGACAAATAGACGAAGGGTAAATAAAGGGAGATCTCAATCAATGAAGATGAGATACCCGGGCAATGCTTCCCCTAGGTTCTATCATGAAGTGCAAAACTAACTAAATGCTTCTAAACCGAGTTCTATGAGTCGAGGTAATCCAAGAACAATCGATCCCTGCTTCCAGGCCACCGATACTAGTCCCCTACAAGGTCCCGGCGGAGAATTCACTCAATCTCAACACCTCACACCCTATATGACCGCAATGAGTTTTAAGGATACCTAAAAGTGAAACCGATTCCTAAAATTAGATCTAACCCTACTTCTAGGCGAAAGATCCCTAACCCCTTACAAAGGTCCCGGTGGAGAAATCTATCAATCTCACACCTCACACCCCATATGGTTGCATAACACTTAGGGAATACGGAGATAGGAAACACTCAATCGGAAGGGAAAGGGGACACTCCACTATCTCATGACTCACCCTCTCAACCCTCTTCAATCTCATATGTTCTAACCCTAATGGAGACCTCTCTCACACCAAGGCAACAAATCAAGCATACCAAACAACCATACGAATCAATAAGGCATGCAAGCAATGATAAAACAAGATTAAAACTCAAATTAACTCGGAATTAAAAGGAAGCATCAAGAAAGTCAATACATGAATCGAAACCTAGGGTTCACATGCCCAAGTATCTACTAGGGTTTAGCCCTCCATGGGGCTTATTACAAAGCAAAACATAACACAATGAAAAGCAATGTAAACCATGGAAATAAACCCCCTTGAATTCGTGATGATGGCCGTGATGGGTCGCTCAACGTCTTGAAGGATCCTTCTCCGAAGCTAGGTTGCCGATGACTCCCTCGATGCTATGACGGAGGAAAGAACTATCAAAGTTGGTGAAGAACGGCCCTCCAATTCGGCAAAGACCTCCTCCTCAAACCCTAGCCGCTTCCTCTCTCAAAAGGCACACAAAAGATATCAAAAGAATCGGCGAAACGGCCTATTTATAAGTCTGAATCGCGCCAGTCACGTGTCTTCACGCGACCGCGTGAGATCCCACGCGATCGCGTGGGCTGCAGAATTTCCACGCGGTCGCGTGAGATTTTGACGCGGTCGCGTGAACAGTAATTTTGTTACAGTACTGCTACAGTGAAATGAACAGTGTTTTTGCTACAGTACTCTTCATAAACATGATCCAAACTCTCTCATATTGAGGCCACATGGTCGGGCACACGTCCATATGGTGAGTTATAAGATTTCTTCTTCTTCGAATCATCATTTGAGAGCTTTAACTATCCTCACACAAGTTGGGACATGAAGGTGTGACTGCCTTTGTGCCCTTCCATCACATAAATCATCTTGAATTCTTCAGGAAGTTGGCACACACCCTCATGTGCGTGATCCCCTCTTGTGCCTTGACACTTGTGTTGTACAAAAGCTCCCAACAATACGTCTTTATAACCCATCTTTGCTTCCTTTTCCTCCTTTAACACTTCCACAACCTAATTGCATAAAAGAACACCAAAATACACTTTATGAGACATAATCAATGGTAAAATGATGCTCAATGTATGTAAAACAAGTTGGTAAAACATGTATATTCAAGCACTTATCAACTGTTCAGTTCCAGGCCCTCGGTCAGCATTTCAGCTTGAGCGTGACACAGTTCTCTGTGTGGATGGGACTATACGATGAGGCATTCCTGAGACGGAGGGTTACGCGTTGCTACCTACAGATTATCCGGGTACCCAGACTCCTTAGCGCGAGTACAGCAGACTATGTGGCTAGAGACAGAAAGAGCCAGGGGTCTTCAAGGCCACATGCTTGTTCAGGGCATCGTACAGGTACCTCCATGCCAATCTCAGCCGCTTAGTGGATGGCCGTGGAGATAGTACTGGGGTCCTTAGCTGATAGGAGCTCTTGTACCTGTATTCTATGGTGAAGAGCGAGCCACTCCACCTGGGGAACATCATCGCTGAGTACATATGCCACCAGGGCCAGTACCGCAGGGTTGGAGTCATCTTCGCAGGCCCGTACATTACCCGTTTGATTATTGGATTGGGACTTAGAGACGGGGTGCGTGGGGCCGAGAAGATTGCTGTACCGGTTCCTCTAGGCACGGAGACCCTAAGACTAATGGGTATGATCCGCAGAGGGGGACCGGGAGTCTATGTACTGATCGTACCCCAGTCAGGGCAGGCAGAGTAGGCTGAGGGATCACAACCGGCATTAAAGCCACCTCCCGTTGATAAGTGCTTGTGTTATAGTAATATGAAGTATTATTATCTTACATTGAGCATTACTTTTCTCAAATTTAGTCACTAATTAGTGTGTATTTGTGTTCTTTTGTGCATTGAAGGGTTGTGGAGAAGATTTAGAGAAAAAGAAGCAAGAATAGGTTATGTTCACCATTGTTGAGGAGTTCTCGGACCAAGCAAGGAACAAGGCATGAGTCTAGACTTGTGGGTGTGTGCCAACCTCCATTGGAGGGGCACAAGGGCAGTCACACATACAAAAGTCTATAACTCGTGTAGCATTGGAGAACTTTGCCAATGAAGAGAAATGAAGTAATCGACATAATCTAACGTTGATTGTGTGCCCAATTCAACGGCCTCGATGAAGAACGATGAATTCGAAGCATTTTCGGCGAGTACTGTAGTAGTAGTGTAGCTTTGTTACTGTAGCAAACACTGTAGTAAGCTACTGTTCACTTTCTGCTGAAAATCAGGGCTTCAGAGGATTCACACGGGCGTGTGGAAATTCCACACGGCAGTGTACTGCAGCAAAAGCAATGTAGCAAAACACTGTAGCAAGTTACTGTTCACATTCCGCCGAAAATCATCAAAACAGAATTTCCACACGGTCGTGTGGAATTAACACACGGGCGTGTGGACATTCTGCAGCCCGTGTGGAAAATCCACAGGGGCGTGTGGAACTCCGATTTCAACCCGATTTCAGCCTATAAATAGCCTGTTTTCAGATCTATTTGGGGAACCCCCCCTTCTATCTCTTGCCTATCTTTTGGGGGGCTTTCGGCTAGGGTTTGGAGAGGTTCTTTTCAGGTCTTTGGAGGCGATTATACGGCATCAACATCGACATCTATTGGAAGAGAGCTATTGGGGGAGCTTTCGTCGGCATCGATTCAGCGAGGTGTGCCTTAGGCTTGACAAGGGATTCGTTGGAGAAGACATGCGACTCCACAAGACCATCGATACGATCTACAAGGGGGTTTTCTTTATGGTTTTATTACATATGTTCTTAATATCTTTATTGATTTTGTATTGCTCCATGGAGAACTAAACCCTAGTGGGTATTCGGACTTGTAAACCCTAGGATTATATTGTTTCAATGACTTTTATTATGCTTTCTTTATTGATGAATTTAATTTGAGTTTCAATTTTAATTATCTTTTGCTATTGTTCTTCATTAGCCGTGACACTAGGGTTGAGAACAATCTAGGTTATCTTTTGGAGGTGTGACAACTCCTATAGGATTAGACTACTTAAGATTGAAGAGGGTTGAGAGGGAGAGTTGTGAGGTAGCAATGTACCCCTTTCCCTTCTGGTGTGATTTCTCCCTACCTCCATTTCCTTGGTTAATTAGCGGTCGAGATAGAGTTTTAGGGCTCAATCTAGACTAGGGTTCTTCCACTTGGACCAAAGGGTTAGAACTATTTAGAGGAACAGGTTTTATCACTAGGAATCCCTAGAGCTTAAATCAATCCCACGTAGTGTTAGGGTTAGGAAGATAGACTCCCCTGGGGCTTAGTTGACAGGTCAACAAGAGTCAAGGGTCGTAGTGAATCCTAATACCGGGACATAATGTTGGGGTTAGTCACGGTTGACCTTAAGTTTTGGGACCGTGTGTTTAAGGATATCCTCGACTCAATAGGCATCAATTGTAGAGCATAATACAAGTTTTGCACTAGAAGCTTTAGTCCTAGGGGGAGCTTTGTCCGGGTACCCCATCGTTATATCGATTACCTCTCCTACCCTCATTATTCTTCTTGTACTCTTTTATTTTATTTTACATCTATACATATCTACTTTTCTCATCATCGATTCCTGATAAATGCTTGAATATACATGTTTTACCGACTTGTTTTACATACATTGAGCATCATTTTACCAATGATTATGTCTCATAAAGTGTATTTTGGTGTTCTTTTATGCAATCAGGTTGTGGAAGTGTTAAAGGAGGAAAAGGAAGCAAAGATGGGTTATAAAGACGTATTGTTGGGAGCTTTTGTACAACACAAGTGTCAAGGCGCAAGAGGGGATCATGCACATGAGGGTGTGTGCCAACTTCCTGAATAATTCAAGATGATTTGTGTGATGGAAGGGCACAAAGGCAGTCACACCTTCATGTCCCAACTTGTGTGAAGATAGTTAAAGCTCTCAAATGATGATTCGAAGAAGGAGAAATCTTATAACTCACCACATGGACGTGTGCCCGACCATGTGGCCTCAAGATGAGAGAGTTTGGATCATGGTTATGGAGAGTACTGTAGCAAAACACTGTTCATTTCACTGTAACAGTACTGTAGCAAAATTACTGTTCACGCGACTGCGTCAAAATCCCACGCGATCGCGTGGGATTTCACGCGGTCGCGTGAAGAAACGCGGCTGGCACGTTTTCAGGTTTATAAATACCCCGATTTGCCGATTTTAAAAGGACTTTTTGCGCACGTTTGAAGGCAAGAGCGGCTAGGGTTTGAAGGACGAGGTCTTTGGCGATATTGGGAGTTATTCTTCACCAACTTCGATAGATCTTTCGACGATATAGCATCGGGGAGCCATTGGCAACCTAGCTTCTGAGAAGGTTCCTTCGAGACGTTGAACGATTCATCAAGGCCATCATCACGAATTCGAGGGGGTTTATTTTCATGGATTACATTGCTTTTTTCTTCATTATCTTTTGCTTTGTAATAAGTCCCATGGAGGGCTAAACCCTAGTAGATACTTGGGCATGTGAACCCTAGGTTTCGATTCATGTATTGACTTTCTTTATGCTTTCTTTTAATTCCAAGTTTATTTGAGTTTTAATCTTGTTTAATAATTTCTTGCATGCCTTATTGATTCGTATGGTTGTTTGGTATGCTTGATTTGTTTCCTTGGTGAGAGAGAGATCTCCATTAGGGATTAGAACATACAAGGTTAAAGAGGGTTGAGAGGGTGAGTCTTGAGATAGAGGAGTGCCCCCTTTCCCTTCCGATTGAGTGTTTCCTATCTCCGTATTCCCTAAGTTTTATGCAACCATATGGGGTGTGAGGTGTGAGATTGATAGATTTCTCCGCCGGGACCTTTGTAAGGGGTTAGGGATCTTTTGCCTAGAAGTAGGGTTAGATCTAATTTTAGGAATCGGTTTCACTCTTAGGTATCCCCAAAACTCATTGCGGTCATATAGGGTGTGAGGTGTTGAGATTGAGTGATTTCTCCGCCGGGACCTTGTAGGGGACTAGTATCGGTGGCCTGGAAGCAGGGATCGATTGTTCTTGGATTACCTCGACTCATAGAACTTGGTTGAGAAGCATTTAGTTAATCTTGCACTTCAAGATAGAGCCTAGGGGGAGCATTGCCCGGGTATCTCATCTTCATTGATAGAGATCTCCTTTACCTTTCCCTTTTACTTGCTTTCTGTCTTGCGATTTTCTTATTTTACACATTACATCCATTGCTTCTTATTATTGATTCGACTAGATAACTGAGAATCAGTCATTACTAGTACTTCCGTTCCCTGTGGATTCGACTACCCTACTCACCAAGGTAATTATTACTTCGACAACCCGTGCACTTGCGGTACACACACGCAAAGAACACTTTCAGATTTTGCTCGTCCTACGATTCGTGGTTCGCAATCAAGCATTGTTAGGCCACCAGTCGCAGCCCAGAATTTTGAGTTGAAGCCGGGCTTCATTCAAATGCTTCAACAGTCCGCACAGTTCAATGGATTAACAGATGAAGATCCGAATAGTCATATCGAGAGTTTCCTTGAAGTGTGTGACATGCTGAAAATCAATGGGGTTTCGGATGATGCAATTCGCTTGAGGGCTTTTCCGTTCTCATTAAAAGGAAAAGCCAAACAGTGGCTCCATTCTTTGCCAAGAGCTTCCATCACAACATGGAATGAGATGGTCGAAGCTTTCCTTGTAAGATATTTTCCACCGGGGAAATCGGCAAAGCTTCGAAATGAGATATCCTCTTATGTTCAGATTGAGTTAGAGTCATTATTTGAGACATGGGAACGATTTAAGGACCTCTTGTGGAAGTGTCCTCAACACGGGTTCCCCGAATGGATGATTATTCACACATTTTACAATGGGTTGAACCCGGGCACCAAACAGTTACTTGATGCCGCCGCGGGAGGAACATTGGGAAACAAGACTCCGGATGAGGCAAGATAACTAATCGAAGAGATGGCACTCAATAGTTATCAATGGAATGCAAGAGAGAAGAAGAAAGTGGCCGGGATTCACGAAATTGATGCCGTCACGTCATTGGCGGCCCAAGTTGAGGCTATGAGCAAGAAATTGGACACTTTAACTTCTTCAAGAGTTGCCGCGGTCACTAGTTGCGATGGTTGTGGGGGTTCACATATGCCAACTGATTGTCCTATCTCACTTACTACTTCATCCCCAATTGAACAAGTTGATTTTGTGGGGAATTCGGGAAGAGGACAAGGTAATCCTTTTAGTAACACCTACAACCAAGGTTGGAGAAACCATCCCAATCTCTCATGGAGTAATCAAGGGCAGCAAAGGCCTGCTGCCCCACCAGGATTTCAGCAACCACCTCCGATTCCGGAGAGAGTTTCAGAATTAGAGAAGGTTTTGTCAAAGTTCATTCAATCAACCGACACAAGATTTCAGAATATTGAGGCAACACTCCGAAATCACACTGCTTCGTTACATAATTTGGAGAATCAAGTAGGACAAATAGTGAAACCATTAGCGGAGAGACCTCAAGGAAGCTTGCCAAGTAACACCGAGACAAATCCAAGAGAGCATGTAAAGGCGATCACTTTGAGGAGTGGTCGGGAGCTCCAAGAAAAGCCCACTGCTGAGAAGAATTTTGAAATTCCTCACGAATCAACCCCCACTGGGAAGACAGCTGAAAATCCTCAAGAAAAGCCGATGAGTAAGGTGCTTGACAAGGACAAAGAGGCAGTTATACCAGCCCCATCATTTGCTCCAAGAATTCCTTATCCGGCACGTTTAAAGAAAGATCAAACTGATGAGCAAAACAGAAAATTTCTGGATCTATTCAAGCAACTACACATCAATATACCTTTTGTTGAGGCGTTGTCGCAAATGCCTAGGTATGCAAAATTCTTGAAGGATCTCTTGACCAACAAGAGAAAAATGGAAGAGAGTGTGGCTGTGGTCTTAGAAGGAAATTGCTCGGCATTGCTTCAAAAGAATTTGCCGAACAAGATGAAAGATCTGGGAAGTTTCATCATACCATGTGTGATCGGAGGTTTGGGGGAAGAAAAAGCATTGGCCGATTCGGGGGCTAGTATTAACGTCATGCCATACACTTTGTTTCAGAAATTGGGGTTGGGAGAGCCAAGGCCAACCCGCATGATGTTACAATTAGCCGATCGTTCTATTCGTCATCCTAGAGGTATAATTGAAGATGTTTTAGTAAAGGTTGGCAAATATATTTTTCCTGCAGATTTCGTGGTGCTCGATGTGGATGAAGACGTGGAGGTTCCATTAATTTTGGGAAGACCATTTCTACGAACCTCCAAGGCGCTCATCGACATGGATGGAGGCGAGATGACACTTCGAGTTGGAGAAGAAAAGATCACATACCGCCTCGCCGAAGCAATGAAGCATTCTCTAGACTTTGATGATTCATGTTATTTTTTAGATATTAATGATGAAATTGCTAATGAGTATTTGCAGGAAATAGCACACCCGGACCCATTTGAAGAATGGCCGGTTATTGAGGAGGAGAGACTTCATGATCAAGCATCATGCCTTTTCAAAGACCAATCGGAAGGAGTGGTGTTTAAACAGATTTTCCGTCGTGTCAAGAGAGCAAGGCGTCGGCGTAAGAAACATTCATGTGCAGCTGGAGACAAGCACACCGAAGAAAAGGATCATACTTCCTCAATTGGTAACATATTTGAGCAATTTTTCTTAAAAATGAAACAATTCTGTCCCTCATGCGTGCAAGTTGCGAAAAAAGAAATTCTCCATTTACATGAGCCACCATGAGGTAAGAACAGGTACGTCAAGCTTAGTGACATTAAACAAGCGCTCATTGGGAGGCAACCCAAGTTTTTACTTGTTTTCTAGTTAGTTTTTAATTTCTGCAGAAATAAATTCATGAGTGTGCGTTTTGATGAAATTTTTTGTGGTGCTGAGTTTTCATGAACAATTTTTGGTGATTATAAGTGTTTTTCACATATTGGGCATGATTCGGGTTTTAATTCATGATAATCGTTGAAGAAATGGGCGAATTTTGAAGTTTGGAGAGCCGCGTGGACTGTCTGCAGAAATTCTGCAGCTCACGTGGTCGCGTGAAATTTTCACGCGACCGTGTACAGTACCCACGCGGGGGTGTGGGATTTCCACACCCCCATGTGGCTTATCTAATGACTTGAAGGGTTACTATTCATCATCCTTGACATTGAGCCTTTCATTTCCTCAACCTTCTCCTCTCCAAATTTCTCATCCATAAGGTTTCAAAATCATTTTTCTTCAACTCTTTGGGGATTCAAAAGGGTTTTGCCGGCATTTGCATCAAGTTTCATACATTGATTCGCATCGGTAAGGTTTATCCCTCTCCTTTCATGCCCTAGCTTCCAATTTTCATTTCCATGGTGTTCTTTACTTTCCTAGACTTGATTTTGCATGGTAAATGTTGTGAAAACACTTAGAAAACTTAGGAGAGAGTTGTAGAGGGATGTTGGAGGTCATCCATGGTCAAAGGGGCCACGGATGACTGCCCACGCGCGCGCGTAGGCAGGCCAACAATCCACGCGACCGCGTGGACTAGCCACGCGACCGCGTGGGCTGGCGCTGGCCACAAGCAGCCAGCCACGCGATCGCATGGCTGGGGTCACGCGATCGCGTGGCCCGCGGCCGAGAGCCCAGCTGACACGACCCCTTGCGTGTATCCCGCAAGTGCACGGGTTTGTCGAAGTAATAAATTTACCTTGGTGAGAAGGTAGTCAAATCCACAGGGAATAGGGAGATAGAATATAAGGTTTCACTAATTAAGCTATGCAGAATACGGAGAACGATAATAAGATTGATGAGTGAAAATAATGCAAAGCAATAAACTAAGTAGAGAGATGGAAGAAAGAAGTGCAAGTAGGAAAATCGAGAAGGACTAACAATGAGTAAAAGGGGGTATCCGGACAAGCTACCTCTAGGGTCTATGTTTCAAGTGCAAGACTATGATATTATACTCTCCTATTGATGTCAATTGAGTCGAGGATATCCTAAGACTCACGGTCCCAAACCTAAGGACAACCGTGACTAACTCCAACACTATGCCCGGTGTTAGGATTCACAACACCCTTCACTCTGTCACCTAGATGACTAAGCCCCAGGGGAGTCCATCTGGCTAAACCTCACACTATGTGGAGTTGCATTATGCTCTAGAGATTCCTAGTGATTAAACCTGTTCCTATACGTAATTCTAACCCTTTGGTCCAGGTGGAAGAACCCTAGTCTAGATTGAGCCCCAGCAAATAGGATTCACTACAACCCTCCACTCTATTACTTGCGTAACTAAGCCCTAGGGGAGTTTATCTACCTATTGCTTCACTCTATTTCGACCGCTATTAAATCAAGGAATCGGAGGTAGGGAGAAATCACATCGAAGGGGAAAGGGGTACATTGCTACCTCACAACTCTCCCTCTCAACCCTCTTTAATCTTGAGTAGTCTAATCCTATAGGAGTTGTCACACCTCCAAAGGAAAGCCTAGAATGCTCTCAACCCTAATGTCACGTTTAAGGGAAAACAATATGAAAGGATAATCAAGATTAAAAACTCAATTTTATTCATCAACGATGGAAAGCATAATAATCAATGTCAAAGAAACATAAGAAACCCTAAAGTTTACAAGTCCGAATACCCCACGAGGGGTTTAGCTCCTCATAGAGCTATACATGTTCATCAACGTGAGAAATAAAGCATAAAACATAGACATCAATGAAAAACCCCCTCGAATTGGTGTGGCCGTGGTCTTGTGCAAACGTCGAACCTCGAAATCGATGCCGACGACGCGCTAGAACCTCCACGAAATCCTCTCCGAAACCCTAGCCGCGCTCCAGAAAGTTGGGGAAAAGATAGGTCGAAAGATCCCTAAAAAGGTTGCAAAAATCCCCTTTTATATTGTTGAATCGCGGCTTTAAAATTGGACTTATCGGGGGCTTCACATGGCCGTGTGGAATTTCCACACGACCGTGTGAAGCTTCTGTCTCGGCTTAAAAATTAATTTCACACGGCCGTGTGGAATTTCCACACGCCCGTGTGTCTTCACTGGATGGCTGAAATCGCAAAACACATGGCCGTGTGGAATTTCCACACGCCCGTGTGACTTCTCTGTCTGGCTGGAAAATGGCTCACACGGCCGTGTGGAATTTCCACACGCCCGTGTGACTTCTCTGGAACACTAATCTTCAGCTGAACAGGCTTGGTAACTTGCCGAAACGCCTCCCGGGTCCATTGTTCTTCATCGAGGCCATTACTTGGGCACACAAGCAACGGTAGGTCGCGCCGATTGCTTCAAGTCTTCTTCTTTCGCGAGATTCTCCTAAGTAACACGGATTGGACTTGTTGTGAATGTGACTGCCTTTGTGCCCCTCCAAAAGAGGTTGGCACACATCCATAAGTCCAAATACGTGCTTCGTTCCTTGCTTGGTCCGAGAACATCCCAACATTGGCGAACGCGACCTAATTTCATTCTTTTTCTCCAATTAGGCTCCACAATACCTTCAATGCAAAAGAGAACACAAATGCACACATTTAGTGATAAAACCTGATAAAAGGTATGCTTAATGTAAGATAATAGCGCTTCACGATACTATAACACAAGCACTTATCAAACCCCCCCACACTTAAGCTTTTGCTTGTCCTCAAGCAAAATAGAACGTGAAAGTACTTGGGAAGAACAATTGAAAGTGCTTGGCCTTAGGTTCACCAAAAGTATGCAAAAGAAGCATTCTACAAGTAAGGGGAACTCAAAACATTGCATAAGGTTACCAATGCTCTAGCTAAGAACTCGAATCAAAAAGGATGAAAACTCGAAAATGTGTTAGTGTGTACGATCTTACTCAAGAGAACCAACAAGTACTCCTCAAACTTTGGTTAGAAAGGACTTATTTATATACAAAAACAAAAAAAAATAGTGATGGAAGTAGTAGCTTCACACATCCTTGAAGGTAGCCCTTTCCTAGGCGGCCGCCAAAGGTGGCTTTCACTCTTTCGAGGAGGTAGCTCTTTCTACCGGGGTAGTAGCTTTCACGCATCCCATGAGATAGCTCTTTCTCTCATTAGGGCATAACTTGTATCCGACTTATGAGAGTAGCTGCATACTTCATAGGCGGTAGCTCTTGCCACCCCAAATGCATAATTAAAACAAAGCTAATATTTACAAACTCATATATTTTTTTTTTTTTTTTATATATATGCATTTTCCAAAGTAAAACTAAGAACAACGATAAACTTGTCCTTAAAAACTTCAAGATTGAGTTTCCAAAAGATTCCAAGAGTAAGTTGTGTACTAAGATGATTCGAGCAAAAATTCCCTAAAATTCAAGTGAAAACAAGAGTATGATAGGATACAATGTTGAAAAATCTCCTAAACTATAAGAATACAACCGTTGCAACTGAGGTGAACCGCCATAGGCTACATTAGCATAAGCAATTGAACGCACAAGTAAAGGTGTGTGCAATGTGAACTCCCCCCCACACTTAAGATGTACATTGTCCTCAATGTACGCATATAAGCACAATAATAAGTGAAAACAATAAAAGCAATAGGTGTGGAAGTGGCAATTGAAACATTACTCCCCTGAACTCCAAGTGTTGCGTTTGATGAAGCTAGGTCATTGAGAGTTGAGTCTCAATGGTTCGTGGAGCACACACGATTCCATGACCGTGTCAATGACTATTCCTCAAAATCCTTACATCCAAGACCATCTGCGCACACATAAACGAGGGTTCAGTAAAGCTCAATAAAACTCGAGTATATAAAATGTAAAGCAATGAATACAACTCGAGATAAAAAGAAAAAGCAAAATAAAAGCTATACTCAGAAGGAGAATCCTTTCTGAGTACTACAAGTCCAAAATAAAGTAAAGATATACAGAAATGACAAATAAAAGAAAAGAATCTAAAATCTAAGACGCCTCAGCGTCGGTGTCCTGAGTGGTGGCCTCTGGTGCTGCTGGAGGCTCTGGATCTGCTGGTGCTGAGCGAGATGGAGGTGGTGGAGTGGACACCCGAGGTCGGACCACGAAGGAGGAGGAGGCGACAATCTGCTCGAAGATCTGTCGCAAGCTCTGGAACTGCGCCATCACCTCCTGGTGCTGTGAAATCTGTGTGGCCCTAACCTCGGCCACCTCGGTCTGTAGGATCCCCACTGCGCTCTCGAGGCGCTCCAGTCTGTCCTGGCCTCGAGACGGTGAAAACATCCGCACTGGAGGTGGCTCCGGCGCGGTGGTGGGTACCTCGGTCTCTGTGTCCTGCGGGGGTGGCTCCAATGCTGCCCGGGATCCCTCGCCCTGCTCTGTATGGGGTATAATCCAGGTATACGTCCCTGATCCTCCTCTGCGGATCATACCCATCATCCTCAAGGTATCTGTGCCTAGGGGAACTGGTACACTCGTCTTCTCTGCTCCCCTGACTCCATCTCTGAGCCCCAGGCCAATGAGAAGTCTGGTGATGTAGGGGCCTGCAAAGATAACTGGTGAGAATGCGTTTGAATCGCTCACCCAGAAGTGCACGGGGTCGCCAAGTAATACCCCTCGCGCGAGCACGAGGGGGTCGTATTCCCAAGGGCCCGAGGAGCTATTCTTACTTCCTTATCACAATGTTGTTTAACCTAGCAAACACTCAAAGGAGATAACTACAAATAATCTACGGATGTGTGAAAAGCATACAAATAATAAATACAAATACTGAGGGAAATCAGGGGCGAGGAAATGGTCACGGATGAGGATTCCCTCGGGGGCTACTAAAGTGCTAAGGATACCCTAACTAGCATGCACGTGGGTGGTTTGGACCGGAAAACCCTAAATTAGACCAACCCGATGGTCATGGTGTTTGGTCCCTAATCCGGTACAAGTATTGGAATACGGAATTTCTTCCGCCCAAATCCTTGTACGATTGCAATGGGTTTAATGGATTTCCCCAAGCTAGGGTTGAAACACAATCAAGGACAACCCTAACAATTGGAGGGGTACAAATACCCGATGGTCACGGCGTATTCGTACATGTATTCCCTTCCAAGCTTGGTGAGCCTAATACTAGGGCAATGGTCATGCAACCTAGCATTGTCTAGGAATTGACATATAGAGTTCTCATACATATCAAGGCATTCAAGAACCACCAAACAAGGATCTCAAACCAACACACATGCATAAACTAGAAAGGAATTATCCAAAATACACAAGTTCACCCCCAAGGTTCACCTACATCCGGTGACCTTGGGGTTTAGTTGCTCATGATCACAAAGTATGCAAATAAATACATGGAAACAACCAAAAGCATAATAAGAACACTCCCTCAAAGGATCAAGGCCGAATGACGCTTCCAAGGACGCCACCCAAGGAGTGGCTTCCCTTGTCAAACTTCCTCTAAAATCCAAATCGAAGGTGTGGAGTCGTCGTCTCGTGCTCTCCCCGTCGTCCTCTCCTCAAGAATCGCCTCCAAAAGCCGGCCTCAAGCTCCCAAAGAAGGTGGTGAAGTCAAGCTTGCTCAAGGTCTAGCTCTCTCTCAAAATGACTTCCCAAAACCCTTAAAAACATCATCCAGAACGTCATGCGGCCCCGTATGCGACCCCGCATGCGGGGAGAGAAAATCCCGAGAAAAACCCGAAATCGTGTAAGTTGCTACAGTGCCGCCACAGTAAACCGCTACAGTACCGTATGCTACAGTAAAACTGCTACTCTGCAGTGCCCGCATGGCAGACCGCATGACCTCCAGACTTAGCCATTTCGCCAAAGGGGTCGTGCTACAGGATCTGCTACAGTAGTCGCTACAGTAACCCCCCTCAGGAATAGTGTTTTCATCGCCGATTTCTTCTCAAATTCTATCAATCAGCTCGAAGGGGTCACATCAGTACCTGTAACATGAAAGAAACCAATTCAGACCAAAAACGGGTGTCAACTCATAGAAAAATACGTAATACATACACCCGAATACATGGAAAATACGTATGTTTAGGCGTTTATCAAACATCCCCACACCTAAGCATTTGCTTGTCCCCAAGCAAACACACATGAAGAACAGGGGCACGGTGATAACCGACTAAACATACGACCTCAAGCTCAACGGTAAAGCACTCCACTAGCACACGTGAAAAGAAATCTAGAAAGTGAGCTGTACAGTGAGTGATCAAGTAATGGTAGCCCTATTTTATTCAAAGTGCTTCCGTGAGTGTGTGCTGGCTCCCAACCTTAACCTCCACACCCTGGATTACCCCAGGGGTCCATTCACCCCACATATGGTGAGAATGGTATTAGGCAGTTAAAGACCTCTTCAATACTCAGTTAAAAGTCTTTTGAGTTCCTGAATAAAACTCTAGCACTTAAGCGACTGTGTAAGAAGTTCCAGGGGACGCAACAGAGATACTTATTTACCTATTTACAAATATACTTTTTTTTTTTTCTGAGTCCGGCTAACATAGGCTGCACAAGAAATCTTTCAGAAGGATGCACATGCTGATTAGGCACAAGAGCCACCCAACCTACTCAATTACAGCCTACATAGACGCATTCATGCTGTGCCAGCAGAGGAATACTGCCATAGACTCCACTTTTTTTTTTTTTTTTTTTTTTTTAACTATACACACTGTATCTCAGTCCCTTGGACACCTGTCACACAAGTTCACTTAAGGCTACAAAAAACAAAACAGGAACTCACAAGCTCTTAAAAGAATATTGAAGAAAGAATTTAACAGTCCAATACCAAAATCATCATAATGGGTTGGTTGGAGTGTATAAGGTAGGAGCAATCATGAGAAAGCACTAAAAATAAAACAGGGCATCATTCAAACACTGTAGCAAGCTACTGTTCAATTTCTGCCGAAAATCAGGGTTTCAGAGAATTCACATGGGCGTGTAGAAATTCCACACGGCCGTGTAAATTGATTTTTCACCCAGACAGAAACTTCACACGGGCGTGTGGAAATTCCACACGGCCGTGTGAAGCTCCCGATAAGTCCGATTTTAAAGCCGCGATTCAACATTATAAAAGGGGATTTTGGAGACCTTTTGGGATATCTTTTGACCTATCTTTCTCCTCAACTTGGGGAGTGCGGCTAGGGTTTTGGAGAGAGTTTCGTGGAGGTTTAGCGCGTGTCATCGGCATCGTCATCGACGTTCGACGGCCGCACAAGACCACGGCCACGCCATATACAAAGGGGTTTTCATCGATGTCTTTACTTTGTGTTTTCTTTCATACTTTGATGAACATGTATAGCTCTATGATGAGCTAAACCCCTTGAGGGTATTCGGACTTGTAAACTCTAGGGTTATTATGTTTCTTTGACATTATTATTATGCTTTTCCATTATTGATTAATAAAAATTGAGTTTCAATCTTAATTTCACCGTGCTAATGTTTTCTCTTAGATGTGACACTAGGATTAAGAACAATTTAGGTTACCCTTTGGAGGTGTGACAATTCCTTTAAAGTTATACTACTTAAGATTGAAGAGGGTTGAGAGGGAGAGTTGTGAGGTAGCGATGTACCCATTTCCCCTCCGACGTGGTTTCTCCCTACCTCCGTTTCCTTGATTTCATAGCGGTCGAAATAGAGTGAAGTACTAGGCAGATAAACTCCCCTGGGGCTTAGTTACTTAAGTAACAGAGTGAAGGATTGAAGTGAATCCTACGTGCTGGGGCTTAACCTAGACTAGGGTTCTTCCACCTAGACCAAAGGGTTAGAACTACACATAGGAACAGGTTTTACCTGTAGGAATCCCTAGAGCTTAAAGCAATCCCACGCAGTGTGAGGTTTAGGTAGATATACTCCCCTGGGGCTTAGTCGTGCGAGCGACAGAGTGAAGGTGACGTGAATCCTAATAACGGGGCATAATGATGGGGTTAGTCACGGTTGTCCTTAGGTTTGGGACCATGAGTCTAAGGATTTCCTCGACTCAATTAACATCAATAGGAAAGTATAATAGCATAGTCTTGCACTAGAACCATAGATCCTAGAGGTAGCTTGTCCGGATACCCTATTTCATTCATTGCTAGTCCTCTCTATTCTCCTTTACTTGCACTCTCTGATCTCCCATCTTTCTATTTAATTTCTTGTCTTTCATTCTGTTTGATTCTATAATCACTCATTGATCCTATTATCGCTTTTCCATACGCCGCATAGCTTTATTAGTGAAATCTCATATTCTAAATCCCTATTCCCTGTGGATTCGACTACTCTCTCACCAGGGTAAATTTTATTACTTCGACAAACCCGTGCACTTGCGGGATACACGCAAGGGGTCGTGTCAATTTGTTTTTCTTGGGGACAAGCAAACACTTAGTGTGGGGATGTTTGATAAGTGTCTAAATGTATGTATTCTAGTATACTTAATTAGTACACTTTGCATGTATTTCATTACGTTTTGTGCCCGTTTTTAAGCTTAATCGAGTCATATTTGCTTTGTAGGGCAGGTAGAAGACATGGAGATCGCAAGCACACATTTTGGGCAGAAAAGAGAAGAAAAACCTGGTCGTGGTACTGTAGCAGATCTACTGCAGCAGAGGTAATGCAGCAGATCTACTGTAGCAGTTGCTGTAGCGCCTAGTGGGCTTCGAGAAAGAAAAATCCTGAGAACTTTGCCCAAGCCTCACGGCCCCGTCTGCTACCCCGTGAGGGTCACACGACCCAGTCTGGGACCAAGTAAAGAGTTTCCAGCAAGAGTTGCCTATCCTTCACAACCCGGTTAACTGCCCAGTTAACCACCTAGTTAACTACCCAGTGGGGGCTCGGGATTTGGGGTTTCGTTGATCTAATTTGCATCGTCACGGCCCCCCATACGGCCCGTATGCTTCAGGGGTATATCTGGGGACTTCTAGGGCTTTTGAAGGCGACTTTCTCTTGGCCTTTGAGGCCGCCGCCACCGCACCTCCTTGGGGGCCTTCCGGCCATCTTTCAGCGGTGATCTTTGTGGGAAACACGTACACATCATCACTAAGAGGGAGAGGAGCAAGGGAGAAGGAGTTTGTGTGAAGTTCTATGCCACCATTGCATCATCATTCGAAGTTTCATCCATTCAAGGAGATCACAACCTAGAGGGGGTTTTCATTGCTTCTTTTATGTTTTTGTCTTCCTTGTATGTTGTTCAAGTGTCCCTTGTAATGAGGGATTAGCTTATTGTTGTGTTTAAATTTGGATGAATCCTAGGGTTCATATTGTGTATCAACTTTGGATGTTGTTATTAATCTAGTTTGTTGGTTGTTTTGAGATTCAATCTTTCATGCTTTCATGTCTAGAATTACATATGTGGAGAAATCCGTGATTCTTTTATGAGTTGTACACGTAGACGTGACCTACTCACATGTACTAGATCTTGGAGAGATCGAAAGGGGATTCTTGTGCCGGCACGCCGAGAAATTGGCTACCGGTAGCCCTCCATTGCTAGGTTTAAGCCGAAGGATAGTAGGTTTACTCCTATTAGAGATTTCACGGAGCTTAATGCCATCATAGGTGGGTTAATACGGAGAGATTCCGATTAACACTCGTATGGGATTAGGGGTTAGTCGCTGAGAGATCAGGGCTAATCTGCTCACGAGGTTTCTAGGTCTCAACTATCATCAATGCATCTTTATATCATCCTAGTTTTGGACTTAATGACAACCCTAGGTGGATTCCTTATCCAAACACACCCTTCTCATGCTTGATACTTCCTTGTGTGCTTACATCTGTGTGCTAGTTACCAGGCCATAGGATTAGTTTAAATTAGTTTGTTTGTTTTATTTCTTTTCCACTCATATTGAATGGTAGGATAGAAAATAGATGAAGAGTGAGTAATAGTACTTCCTTGGCCCCAGTGGAATACGACCCCTGTGTCACTCACAGGGTATTACTTGGCGATCCCGTACACTTGTGGGGAAGCAATCTAAGCCTGATACTTACAATTTTTTTAAATATCAATATTTCTCAAATCCATAACAATTGTATTATGTTTATCTACATGTACTTTACTAGGTGTACTTTCTCCCATTCAGATTGTACTATGTTTTGTCTGAGATTTTGCATTTTCTTGCAAGACATTATCATTAACTGACGCTCATAAATCTTAAAGAATGAAGGAAGATTTTATTTTAATCTTTTAGACTGAAACTCAATTCACTATTAAACTTCATATTTTGTTGATGTTAGTGACATGTATAAACTCTAGATCTATACTCTCACAAGTCTCTTTATTATTGCAAAAAATTATACCAAAATGACTACACATATACAGTATATAAACTAGAGAAGTTAACATAAAATCGACTGTAAAGCCCATAGTTTTTCAATCTGGCTTGAATAATAACCCATTCATAGATCCGGGTCTTGAAAATTTTCGTTATTAATTTTGTTATAAGTTATGGATGGATAATTTTAATCAGTGCTTATTTAGGCATTAAGTTATATATGTTCTGGATTTTTTTTTTTTTTGGGAACTGGTCTGTGTAGCTATGTTCTGAAATTACATAAGTCACTAAGTTCGTTACCCAAATGTTCATGTTAAATTAAACAACCTTGGGTATTCTGGTGGAATACAATGCTCAACAGTCAACTGAACCATGCTGCGTATGATAGAAAACCAAATTTTTTTTTTATAAGCCAAAAAAAAAAATTGACATATAAACTTATACTCATAACATATAGTGTTATATCAGTATCGCACTAAAATACAAATTTTATTTGAACCATAATAATAATAATAATATTATTATTATTATTAATACATAATAATAATAATAATAATAATAATAATAATAATAATAATATTATTATTATTATTATTATTCTTTGTTTGTCCTCTTAATATATATATATATATATTAAGCATTGTATTAAAGTTCTACAAGTTACTTGAAGATATGAATGAAAAACTTTATGATGGATCGAAGCATTCCAGGTTATATTTTTGCATTCGCCTTTTCCACCTAAAATGCATGTGTTGGATGACTTGGAAAGCACTCGATTGCCTAATTGAGTTTTTGAAAGAATTTTTCCCAGCGGCTGCCATTCCTACAAATAGTTGTGAATCTAAGAAGGTCATCAAAGACTTAAGACTTGGTTATGAAAAAATTCATGCGTGCCCTAATGATTATATGCTCTACTGGGAGGATAAAGTAAATCACCAAGCTTGTGTTGTTTGCGGCACTTCTCATTGGTTGTCCACTGAATCTAACCACTCTTCTAATGATGATGATGAAATGGTTCACAAAAGGGCAGCGAAGGTTTTGCGTTATTTTCCCGTCATCCCAAGATTACAGAGAATATTCATGTCCTCAAGGACTTCTAGAGATATGACTTAGCATGCTGATGGTCGTACAGAAGATGGGTGTCTGAGGCATCCTGCTGACGCTGAAGCATGGAAAATGTTTGACCAGAGATATCTAGACTTTGCTTCTGATCCTCAAAATATTAGGCTCGCACTTTCTTCTGAATCTCCTTCTATCCAGAGAATACATAGGGGCGTGTGGCCGCCCCTATGAGAGAACTTGTGAAAGTCACACGGCCGTGTGGAGCATTCACACGGCCGTGTGGAACACTTAGACAATTCTCGGGACAAACCAGAGAAGCCACAGGGGCGTGTGGGTGCCCCTTTGGTTGGCCTTGTGTTCTTGGCCAGGTTGGGCACACGGCCGTGTGGCATTTCCACACGGCCGTGTGAAAGTTTCCAGAGACTTTCTGCGTTTTCCGTGAATCCACAGGGCGCGTGGGTGCCCTTGTGGAGCTCCACTGTAAAGGCACCCGCACAGCCGTGTTGGGTAGTCCAGAGGGTGACCAGAGTGCACACAGGAGCGTGTGTGAGCCCCTGTGAACCCTAATTTCAGAGGCACACGGCCGCGTGGAATGTCCACACGGCCGTGTGGATTCCCAGAACTTCAAAAGCCGCGCGTTTTCTTTTGGATTTCATTGGTGCTTATTTTGTTTTCCACTCTAAACACTCTCCGACTCTCTCAATCGCTTCCCTGATCTTTTCTGAGTTTTTTAGAGGTTTTATTTGGAGTTTTCCGGCCGATTTCAAAGTTTTCTTCATCCACACCGTCGGTAAGAACTTCAAACCCTTTCTATTCGTCAATTCTTGATTTAATTCGTTCTTCTTAGTTATTTCGCTTGTATTCAATGATTAAACTATAGGCGAGCATGTTTAGAAAGAATCTAGAACAAATTAGAGTGTAAAAATGAGATTTTAGCTCCACGGCCGTGCGGGTCAGTCCGCCCGACGATCCACACGGCCGTGTGAATTTCTGCAGATTGAGTATTCTAACTGTTTTTGATCGTTTTTCTTCTCAATTTTACAGATATGTCATCGAGGGCTAAGAAGCAAGCAGGGAAGCGTCCTTGTGAGCCTACCCCACCCTCGGAGGAGATTGATTTCCCATCACCAGAGCATCGGGAGCGGTTCAAGCAATTGTCGCAACTCCGGTTTGGACAGTCTCGGATCCTAGACATTAGCACACTATGAGGGATACAGCTAAGAGACGAGCTAGTCAGCGAGGTTGAGGAGCTAGTGGCAGTAGTGGGCTGGGCCCGTTTACTATCGATCAGAGAGCCGGTGATCCGCACTCTAACACTAGAGATGCTGGCAATAGTGGGTATACCAGCTTCACAGACGTAGACACGATACAGTTTCGGGTGCTGGGTCAGAGCCACAGCAAGAGTGTGAGCCTATTTTCAGTCTGGCTGGGATTATACGATGAGGCTTACACAAGGATTGAGGAGTACGAGGGCGTACCCACAGACTACCCCGGAGTATTCACACCTCAAAGAGCCTACAGGGCATTGTGTGGGGAGGGTTAGTATGAGCCGGGTGTCTCCAAGGCATCCTTCCTTTCCAGACCTACCTACAGGTACCTGCATGCAGTTATGAGCAGGTCCATTAGCAGCAAAGGGGATAGCACCGGAGTCCTGAGCCGACAGGAGCTATGACACGACCTTTTGCGTGCGTACCGCAAGTGCACGGCCTTGTCGAAGTAATAAAAGTTACCCCGGTGAGTGGGTAGTCGAATCCACAGGGAATAGGGATTTAAAATACGCGAAATTGCTATTGAGTCGTGTGATATATGAAAAGAAACAATGATCGGAGTGATGAGTGAATTTATGGAAACTAGAGGAGATGCAAGGCAATTAAATCGAAAGATGAAAGAGAGAAAAGTGCAAACAACGAGTAAAAAGAGAGACTAGTAATAAGTGAGAATAGGGTATCCGGACAAGTTACCTCTAGGACTTATGCTTCTAGTGCAAGACTATGCTATTATACCTTCCTATTGATGTTAATTGAGTCGAGGAAAATCCTGAAACACACGGTCCCAAATCTAAGGTCAACCGTGGCTAACCCCAACACTATGTCCCAGCAATAGGATTCACGTCAACCCTTCACTCTGTTGATTGCTCAACTAAGCCCCAGGGGAATATTTCTACCTAAGCCTAACACTACGTGGGATTGCTTTAAGCTCTAGGGACCCCTAGTGATAAAACCTGTTCCTATGTGTAGTAGTCCTAACCCTTTGGTCCAGGAGAAAGAACCATAGTCTAAATTAAGCCCCAGTGCATAGGATTCACGTCACCCCAAAACCTTGGGGGAGTTTGTCTACCTAGCACTTCACTCTATTTCGACCTCTAATAAATCAAGGAATCGGAGGTAGGGAGAAATCACAACGGAAGGGAAAGGGGTACGGTGCTACCTCACAACTCTCCCTCTCAACCCTCTTCAATTTTTAAGTAGTCTAATCCTATAGGAGTTGTCACACCTCCAAAGGATAACCTAGATTATTCTCAATCCTTAGTGTCACGGCTAAGAGAAAACAATAGCACAACAAATCTAAAATTGAAACTCGAATTTATTCATCAATTAATGGAAAAGCATAATAACAATGTCAAAGAAACATAATTATCCTAGAGTTTTACAAGTCCGAATACCCACGAGGGGTTTAGCTCCTCATGGAGCTATACATGTTCATCAATGTATGCAATAAAACACAAAGTAAAGACATCAATGAAAACCCCCTCGCGTATGGTGTGGCCGTGGTCTTGTGCGGCCGTCGAACGTCGGTGACGATGCCGATGGCGCGCTCCAATCCTCCACAAAGTCCTCTCCGAAACCCTAGCCGCACTCTCCAGAAGTTGGGGAGAAAGATAGGTCGAAAGATGTCTCAAAAAGTCTCCAAATCGGGCTTTAAATAGGCTGAGTGCGGCTTTAAATTTGGACTTATCGGGACTTCACACGGCCGTGTGGAATTTCCACACGCCCGTGTGAAGTTTCTTTCTTTACTGAAAAATTACTTCACACGGCCGTGTGTTAATTCCACACGCCCGTGTGACATCTCTGGTTTGCTGGAAAATTAATTCACACGGTCGTGTGTTAATTCCACACGACCGTGTGAATTCTCTGGATTCTTGATTTTTCGGCAGAAGTGCACAGTAACTTGCTACAGTGATTCGCTACCGTAACAAGCTACATTGCTGCTACAGTAACTCTCCGAAATGCTCCCGAATATGTTGTTTCTTCATCGAGGCCATTGAATTGGGCACACAATCAATGGTAGATCGTGCCTATTGCTTCGAGTCTCCTTCTTGGTAAAGTTTTCCTAAGCTACACGAGTTAGACTTGTTGTGAATGTGACTGCCTTTGTGCCCCTCCAACGGAGGTTGGCACATACTCACAAGTCTAACTTCGTGCCTTGTTCCTTGCTTGGTCCGAAAACCTCCCAACAACGGCGAACATGACCTAACTTCGTTCTTCTTTTCCAACTTGGCTCCACGAACCTACAATGCACAAGAATACACAAATGCACACTATTTAGTGATAAAATCTGATAAAGAGTATATTCATTATAAGATAATAACGCTTCGCGTTACTATAACACAAGCACTTATCAAATCCCCCCACACTTAAGCTTTTGCTTGTCCTCAAGCAAAATAGAACGTGAAAGTACTTGGGAAGAACAATTGAAAGTGCTCGGCCTTAGGTTCACCAAAAGCATGCAAAAGAAGCATTCTACAAGTAAGGGGAACTCAAAACATTGCATAAGGTTACCAATGCTCTAGCTAAAAATTCGAATCAAAAAGGATGAAAACTCGAAAATGTGTTAGTGTGTGCGATCTTACTCAAGAGAACCAACGAGTACTCCTCAAACTTTGGTTAGAAAGGACTTATTTATATACAAAAACAAAAAATAGTGGTGGAAGTAGTAGCTTCACACATCCTTGAAGGTAGCCCTTTCCTAGGCGGCCGCCAAAGGTGGCTTTCACTCTTTCGATGAGGTAGCTCTTTCTACCGGGGTAGTAGCTTTCACGCATCCCATGAGATAGCTCTTTCTCTCATTAGGGCATAACTTGTATCCGACTTATGAGAGTAGCTGCATACTTCATAGGCGGTAGCTCTTGCCACCCCAAATGCATAATTAAAACAAAGATAATATTTACAAACTCGTATATTTTTTCTCTTTTTCTCTTTTCATTTTTCCACTTTTTTTTATTTTCATATATATATATATATATATATATATATATATATATATATATATATATATATATATATATATATATATTTTGCATAGAACTTCACAACTTACTAAAGTAATACTAAACTAGTCCTTAAAACTTCAAGATTGAGTTTCCAAAAGATTTCAAGAGTGAGTAGTGCAATAAGGTGTAATCGAGCAAAAATCCCCTAAAATTCAGGTGGAACTAGAACAAGATAGAATACAATGTTAAAAATTCGCCTAAACTCTAAGAATACGAATGTTGCAACTAAGGTGAACCGCCATAGGCTACATGAACATGAACAATTGAACGCACAAGTAAAGGTGTGTGCAATGTGAATTCACCCCCCCCCCCCCCCCCCCCCCCCCCCCCCCACACTTAAGATGTACATTGTCCCCAATGTACGCGTGCAAGCATTATAAACAATAAAACAATGAAGAACAATTAGTGTGGAAGTTGCAATTGAAACATTACTCCCCTGAACTCCAAGTGTTGCGTTTGATGGAGCTAGGTCATTGAGAGTTGAGTCTCAATGGTTTGTGGAGCACACACGGTCCAATGACCGTGCCTATGACAATTCCTCAATTTTCTTAAATCCAAGACCATCTGCACACATACGCAAGGGTTCAGTATAGCTCAAGAAAACCAAAATAAAGCTCGAGTATATAAAGATATGATAATGAAGTACAACTCGAGACAAAACAAAGGAAAAATAAAAAAAACAAACCCAGAAGGAAAGTCCTTTCTGGGTACTACAAGTCCAACAAAATAAGAAAATAAAAGTGCGATAAAAGAAAGATAAAATCTACGACGCCTCAGCGTCGGTGTCCTGATGTGTATCCTCTGGTGCTGCTGCTGCTGCTGCTGCTGGTGGATCTGATGCTGATGGAGATGGAGGCGGAGTCGGCGAGGGGACCCGTCGGGGTCGCACCACAGATCGCTCAAGCAACTGAATCACTGTGGCAAGCTGTGCCGACAAGTGAGCGAACTGTGATGCCTGAGTAGTGCTCAACTCGGCAAACCCTGCTGCCTGTGCGACACTCAGCTCGGCTAACTCCTGCTGTAAGATACCCACAGCACTCTCGAGGCTCTCAAACCTGTCCTGTCCTCGAGATGGAGAAAAGATACGCACTGGAGGTGGCTCCGGTGCTGTGGGTGGTGCCTCAGCCTCTGCTCCTGCCTCTGTGTACACTGGTGGTGGCTCTAACGCTGCCTGGGAGCCCTCGGCCTGCTCTGTCCGGGGTATGATCATAGTGTAGACTCCTGGCCCTGATCTGCGGACCATACCCATCAGTCTCAATGTCTCTCTGGTGAGCGGAGCTGGTGTAGCGATCTTTTCGGCCCCGCGCACCCCATCTCTGAGTCCTAGGCCTATAACGAGGCGTGTGATGTAGGGGCCTGAAAAAATGGCTCCAACCCTGGGGTACTGGCCCTGGTGACGAATGTACTCTGCTAGAACGTGCCCCAGGTGAAGTGGCTCACTCTGTACCATGGAGTGCAAGTATAGCAGCTCCTGTCTGCTCAGTACCCCTGTACTATCCCCTCGGCCACTGATAGACCTGCTTAGGATAGCATGAAGGTACCTGTATGCTGGCCGGGAAAGAAATGTCGCCTTCGAAACCCCCGGCGTATACTGACCATCCCCCCATAATGTCTCGTAAATCCTCTGTGGTGTGAGGATCCCTGGATAATCGGTGGGCAGTAACGCATACTCCTCTCTCTCAGTGAATGCCTGATCATACAGGCCCATCACAATCGAGAACTGAGTGACGCTCAAGCTGAAGTGTCTGCCGAGAGCACGGAACTGAATCGTCTCGCCGTTTGTGTCGAATTCAAATGTCGATAATACCTCGAGGGTAATTGCTCGAGTTGCTGGCTCTCGAACAGATAATAATCGATCCCAACTCCCCACAGCCAGCAACTCCTCCACCTCTGTAGCTACGGCATCGCCCCCCTGTATGTCTCTCAACACGCTCAGATCAGGGTAGCGTGACTGTCCAAATCGAAGTGGCGAGAGCTTCTTAAAACGTTCCCTGTGCTCGGGTAAATTAAACTCCATCTCCTCGGGGGGTGGAGTAGCTGCTCGAGGACGCTTTCCGACTGATTTCTTAGGCCTAGTAGACATTTCTGCAAGATTGAGAGAGAAAGAGATCAAAAACAAGTTAAAATGCTCAATCTGCAGAAATCCACACGGCCGTGTGTTAATTCCACACGCCCGTGTGGATCATCGGGCGGACAGAGCATAACGGCCGCGGGTTGAAAAAATCCAAAATTTACATCCAGATTTACTCTAAACTTATTCTTAAACATATTCGCAACATGATAATCATTAAAACAAGCGAAATAATCAACTAATGGACTAATAAAATCGAGAATTAACGAAGAAAAAGGTTTTGAAGTTCATACCGACGGAGTGGATGTGAAAAACTTAAAATCGGCCGGAAATACGTTAATAAAATCTTCGCAAATCCTCAAAGAAGGTTGGGGAATTAGAGAAGGAAGTCGGGGAGTGATTTGAAGTGAAATGATGAAGAGGCACAAGTGAATAACCACCAAAACGCGCGGCTTTTGAAGTTCTGGGAATTCACACGGCCGTGTGTTAGGTTCACACGGCCGTGTGTCTCTGAAATTAGGGTTCACAGGGGCCAACACACGCCCCTGTGTGCATTCTGTTTACTCTCTGGGTTGCCCCACACGACCGTGTGGAAATTCCACACGGCCGTGTGCCTTCACAAAGGTATCCACAGGGGCTGGTACACGGCCCTGTGGATTCTCGGGAAAACACAGAAGCTCTCTGAAAAATTTCACACGGCCGTGTGGAATTTCCACACGGCCGTGTGCCCAACCTGGCCAAGAACACAAGGCCGGTCACAGGGGCACACCACACGCCCCTGTGGCCTCTCTGATTTACCCGAGAAACGCTAAGTATTTCACACGGCCGTGTGAATACTCCACACGGCCGTGTGCCAATCACAAGGTCGCCCACAGGGGCTGTCACACGCCCCTGTGTTTTCTCGGGAAGAAGGGGGGGTTTTCTGCAGAGTTTCACACGGCCGTGTGGAAATGTCACACGGCCGTGTGCCGTGGCACAGTGGTACTCACAGGGGCACCCACACGCCCCTGTGGTCTCTCTGGGATGAGAGTTTGGAGTTCTGCGAAATGTCACACGGCCGTGTGTTAATTCCACACGGCCGTGTGCCCCTTCTGGAGTTTTTCACAGGGGCAAAGTCACGCCCCTGTGTCTCCTCTGGTTGAGTCCCAATTGGTAACACACGTCCGTGTGTTAATTCCACACGGTCGTGTGTTTTCTCTGGCTTACTTAGAAAATTTGACAGATTTCTCAGAAAAATTCAGAAACTTTGTATAACACTTAGAACCTGTAAAAATCATAAAATCACGACCAGAAACCACAGAAAACACACTCAACAACCTTAAACTTCATCAATTATCGTTAAGGCACACGTAATTCATCAAAAACCCACAAGAAAATTGCAGCGTAAGCACATGAAAAATTCAGGACACCAAAACTAAGACTTTTATTTAATCTAAAGCTAACTAGGTCCTAGAAAAACTGTGAAGCCTTGGGTTGCCTCCCAAGAAGCGCTTGTTTAACGTCACTAAGCTTGACGTACCTGGCTTACCTTAAGGTGGTTGAAGGAAAAATATTTCTTTGTCATTGCTGCAAACCTCTCCACCAAAGTATGGTTTCAGCCGGTGTCCGTTTACCTTGAACGTGCCCTTCTCCGGAGGAGTAATCTCAATTGAACCTTGGGGTGATACCTGAGTGACTGTGTACGGGCCAAACCATCTAGTCTTTAACTTTCCGGGGAAGAGTCCCCTGTTTCTGACAAATGATGCGTCGCCGGTCTTGTTGTGCCTCAAAGGTGCTCAAAACCTCCAAAGTGAGCTGTCGGTATGTTGGTTCGTCGATAGTAAATAAATTCACCCAACCATTTTGAGATAGAACCTCCCTCACTTGGTCGGCAATTCCAAGCTCTTCCAAAAAATTCCAATCAATACGTCGGACGGTGCCAAAGGGTTTAGTCTTCAATATTTCGTAGTGTGCCATGTGAAGGGGGTGCGTGAACGTAGGTTCCTCAGGAATTTGTGCTGAAGCTCTTGGACGTTTTGAAGCAACCCTCTTGAAGTTTGGCATCCCTACAACACATAAGATCCTCATCAAGCCTAAACCAATCCAATACAACACCGAAAATAACACAAGAAGCAAGAGATAAATGAAAAATGGCTATGAATAGGGTCCATACGGCCGTATAGGGGGCCGTATGGACACTATTCATGGTGGAGCATTTCATTACCATCATGACAATCGAAAAAAATTTTACAAGAATTCAATGGAAATTGAACAAACAACAATCACACCACCAACACATGATAAAAGCATGAATTTATCCACCAAAAAGCTCCATGAACTCAAGAGAAAATGAGAAAGAGAAATCTAGGGCATCAAAAAGCTTACCGGTGAATCCTTGGTGGAACTTGCTTGAAGCTCTTGGTAAATCACTAGATCGATGTCACAAAATGTCTAGGAGGTGATCTAGAAGGAAAAATGGAGAGATTTGGTTGAGAAATGATGGAAAGAGGGGAGGGGAAATGGTGGAGATGAAAGGGGAATGGAGAAGAAGACTTAAAGGGCCAAATAATGGGGAGGGTTAAGGTGCTAGGCCGAGCCTCACGGCCCCTCTCACGGCCGTGACGGGGGCCGTGAAGGCTAGTACAAAATCTCAGCCCGTGAATAAAATGCACATACGGCCCCCAATACGGCCGTGAGGGGGGCCGTGAGCTCTAGTGTATTTTCACTGGAGAATGGCTCACGGCCTCCCTCACGGCCCCTTTAGGGCCGTGAGGACCTGGGGAGGCTGGTTTTGGGTCTTAACGCAATCTAAAACTCTCCGGGAAAGTAATAACATGATCTAAAACACCTCCTACTCGGAAGAAATACGCAAAAGACTCGAATAAACTCATGTATTGACAATATAGCAAGTAGGCACAATAAGGAAAAATATAAAACAACACACATGATGAGAGCAAAGATTTTGAGGATGGACTTATTCAAATGCACAACAGATAAGGAAACTAGCATAATGCAAAGTAGATATGAACAACTAAAATATGAAAATTGAATTTAAAAACCCCCGAACACTTGGGTTGCCTCCCAAGAAGCGCTTGTTTAACGTCACGAGCCTGACGTACCTTCTTTCTTACCTCACGGGGGTTCGAAGAGTTTGAAGTGACCCCCGGTCCCCATTGAATCGTTATTGTTGAAGTAGCATTTCAGTCTCTGTCCATTCACCTTGAAAGGACCTTTTTCTGGGTGAGTGACCTCCACTGCTCCATGCGGGAAGACTTGAGTAACAGTGTATGGGCCCGACCAACGCGATTTTAGCTTTCCGGGAAACAGTCTCAACCTAGAATTGAAAAGTAACACTTGGTCTCCTTCTTGAAATTGTTTTGGATATTTGATGTGCCGATCATGGTACTCCTTCACTTTTTCTTTGTAGAGCTTTGAATTCTTATATGCATTAAAACGCCATTCATCCAACTCATTCAGTTGTAGCTTTCTCTTGCTTCCTGCAAGAGTAAAATCAAGATTTAGAAATTTAATTGCCCAATAAGCTTTGTGTTCAAGTTCAACTGGTAAGTGGCATGCTTTCCCATAAACTAGCCTATAAGGAGTAGCCCCTATAGGAGTTTTGTATGCAGTTCTGTAAGCCCAGAGAGCGTCATCCAAGTGTTCCGCCCAGTCTCTTCGGTTTTGACTCACCATTTTCTCAAGTATTCGCTTTAAGTCTCGATTGGACACTTCTACCTGCCCACTAGTTTGTGGGTGATAGGGTGTCGCCATTTTGTGGTGTACACCATATCGCTTCAAGATTTTTGCGAATTGGGCATTGCAGAAGTGTGTGCCTCTGTCACTGATGATTACGCATGGTGTGCCAAACCTGGAGAACAGTTTCTTCAAAAATTTTACCACCACCCTAGCATCACTTGTTTGCAAGGCTTGTGCTTCCACCCATTTGGATACATAGTCTACTGCCACAAGGATGAACTTAAACCCATGGGAGCTAGGAAATGGTCCCATAAAGTCAATCCCCCAGACGTCAAAGACTTCACAAGCTTGATTCCAATTCTGGGGCATCTCATCCCTACGAGATATGTTGCCAACCCGTTGACAACGATCGCAAGATTGTATGAATTTTTGGGTATCTTGAAATAATGATGGCCAATAGAAACCTGCATCAAGGATCTTCTTTGCAGTCCGGTTCGCATTGTAGTGGCCTCCAGTAGGCCCTGAATGACAATGTTTCAAGATGCTAAGGCCCTCCGGTCGGGATACACATCTTCGAGCAACTTGATCGGCACAAGTTCGGAATAAGTAGGGGTCTTCCCATATGTAGTGCTTGGCGTCCGAAAAAAATTTCTTTCGTTGTTGATAGGTGAACCATTTTGGGATAACCCCTCCAACCAAATAGTTGGCAAAATCGGCAAACCAAGGCGGCTCATTTTCCTCCATAACTTGAATGTTGTACAAGTGCTCTTCAGGGAATGAATCATTGATCTCTCTCTCAGTCATAGTTTCCCTACTGGGGTTCTCTAAGCGGGATAAGTGATCGGCTGCGAGATTTTCTGCTCCACGCTTATCCTTGATTTCTAGATCAAACTCCTGAAGGAGCAACACCCATCTAATCAGCCTTGGCTTGGCGTCTGACTTACTGAGCAGGTATCTCAAGGCTGAATGATCAGTGTACACTACAACTCTGGACAGAACTAGGTAGGAATGGAATTTATCAAATACGAACACCACGGCAAGTAGTTCTTTTTCAGTTGTGGTGTAATTCTCCTGAGCTCCAGTTAAGGTTTTGCTCGCATAATAGATGGGGTGGAAATGTTTGTCTCGGCGTTGCCCAAGAACCGCACCCACTGCAAAATCACTTGCATCACACATCAGTTCAAATGGGGAATCCCAATCCGGAGCTACCACAATAGGAGCTTGAACTAGCATCTTCTTGAGTGTAAGAAATGCTTTCATGCAGTCATCGCCAAACTCAAATGGGACATCTTTTTCCAACAACTTTGTCAAGGGTCTAGCAATTTTTGAGAAATATTTGATGAATCTTCTATAGAAGCCTGCATGTCCCAGAAAACTTCTAATGGCTTTCACTGAATTTGGGGGAGGTAGCTTTTCTATGACAGAGATCTTCGCCTTATCTACCTCAATCCCATCCTTTGAGATTTTGTGACCCAAGACTATCCCTTCTTGTACCATGAAGTGGCATTTCTCCCAACTTAGCACAAGATTAGTTTCCTCACATCTAACGAGAACCCGCTCAAGATTTTTGAGGCAACAATCAAATGTGTCTCTGAAGACGGAAAAGTCATCCATAAACACCTCCATGAAGTCTTCCACCATGTCTTCAAAAATTGCCATCATGCACCTCTGAAAAGTAGCAGGGGCATTGCAAAGTCCAAAAGGCATTCGGCGATAGGCAAACGTCCCATAAGGACATGTGAATGTGGTCTTTTCCTGATCTTCCGGTGCAATGGGGATTTAAAAGTACCCAGAAAACCCATCCAAGAAGCAGTAGTAGGAGTGCCCTACTAGCCGCTCCAGCATCTGGTCAATGAATGGCAGCGGGAAATGGTCTTTCCGAGTGGCATCATTCAATTTTCTGTAGTCAACGCAGACACGCCACCCAGTGGTAGTTCGGGTTGGAATCAACTCATTTTTCTCATTGGTGATCACGGTCATCCCTCCTTTCTTAGGGACCACTTGCACTGGACTAACCCACTCTCTATCAGATATTGGGTAGATGATGCCTGCATCAAGGAGCTTTATGACCTCGGCCCTGACCACTTCTTTCATATTTGGATTGAGTCTTCTTTGAGGCAGTACTGAGGGTCTGTGATTTTCTTCCATCAGAATTTTGTGAGTGCAAAAGGATGGATTTATTCCCTTTATGTCGACTATCTTCCACGCAATTGCTTTCTTATGTTTCTTTAACACATTCACTAAACTCCTTTTCTGTTCAACTGTTAGATTCGCAGCAATGATAACTGGAAGTTGTGTTCCTTCTCCAAGAAAAGCATACTCGAGGTGTTCAGGCAACTCTTTCAGCTCTAGTTCAGGTGCTTCTTCTGTTGACGGTCTTAAGCTTTTATTTCCCAGTCCATCATGCTGAACTGCATCCTCCTGTTCTTCTGACTCCGAACCCTCATCCGAGCTATCATTTATGCCAAACACATGTTGCATAATGCTTTCTTGTGTATCTCTCTGATCCTCTACAAATTTGACCATCCGACTTGGCCGGGGTTCATCTATTCCTTTCAATTTTCGAAGCAGCAACTCAGTAGAGAAGTTACCATCCACATTTTGTGAAACCACCCCGTTGTTCATGTATTCTGTGAATAGTGTCTTCAATGTGTCACCCTTGTTTTCTAGGGTTGAGCCTTCCCATGGCCTAAATCTGCAGAAAGAATTATCCTGAATGTGTGACAAGTGATGTTTAGGTGGTAACCACTCCCGCCAAATCTCATTCAAAATTGATTCATTTCCTTGTGTATAGTTTAAGTTTGCCATGCACGGTGCCTTGCAAGATCAAGAAAGATAAAATAAGTTAAGCTCAAAAGAAACAAAAACAAAAGGAAATAAAAGAAACAATAAATAAATAAATGAATGGCTAGAGCAATAGGCTAGAAGTTTCTCAGAATTCCTTAGAAAGTCCTCGGTAACGGCGCCAAAAACTTGATAGAATCGATCCGCAAGCGCACGGGTCGCCAAGTAATACCTCGCACAAAAGCACGAGGATCGTATTCCACGGGGCTAAGGAGCTACTCTTACTCCTCCATTGCCTATTATCTAACCTAACCAAACAAGCATTGATCAAGTGCTACAATGAAGAGTAAAGGCCTATGGATGTGGATCCCCTTGAGGGGTCATCATGATACATGGATGAAGGATGAAAGGTAGCTTGGTTGATTTAGACCGAAGGATCTCATGATTAGATCAACCCCAATTTCTCGGCGATTGAACCCTAATCCCATACGGATATTGGTTGGAATCTCTTCCTAACCAACATCCCTACGATTGCATTAAGTACAAGGAGATCCCAAAATAAGGATACACTAAACCCTAGTCTATCCTTAAAGCTCGGAGGGCTATCGACACCCAATTTCTCGGTGTGCCGATACAAGTAACCCCTTTTAGTTCATTAATGACCTAATACACGTGAGTAGGTCACATCTACGTGTATAATTCAAGAAAGAACTACGGATCTCTCCATATGGTAGTTCTAGACATAAAGCACAATGAACTAAATCTTAAACCAAACCAAGCTTGCAATTAAGTAAAGATCATCCAAAATACATGATAAACCCCCCAAGGTTCACCAACATCCGGTGGCCTTGGGGGTCTAGTGTGCCATCAAGCAAATAACAACAAGAATACAAAGTAAATCACTTAAAAAGTTCATAAATGACACTCCCTAGATGAAATGATGAAGGAGGAGGTGGAGGTCCGGCCGAATGACGCTTTCCCCCGTCCAAGAGATGCCGAATGACGCTTCCCTTGACTTGGATCCTTGCCTCCTTGATGGTGAAGCTTCTCCCCTTCAAAATGATGTTCTTGCCTCCTTCCTTGGCTCCAAATTGTCGTCTCCCAAAGATTTCTTCGTTTCTTTCCTTTTAGATGCCGGCCAAGAAGTCCCCTTTGTGTGCCCTAAAAACCTCTATAAATACTCCCGCAGGATCCCGGGGTGGATAGATCCATCCCGGGGTGGATAGATAGGCAAAAATAGGGAAAAAACCTGTCTCACGTGGGGGTTCATCCGGGGGTGGATGGATGGATCCCGGGGTGGATAGGGGGCCGTGAGAGCTAGTTGAAAATTACTGTCTTTTGATGCTCACGGCCCCTTATACGGCCCCGTATGCTGTAGTACTCCAGCACCCTGATTCTTCATCCATTTTCGCCCAAATCATATTATCATGTTCCTCATGGCTCCTCCATGCCCTACAACATAAATAATGCTCAATTAAGCATAAAACGGGCATCCATTCATATAAAGATACATGCTAAGTGAACAAAATATGTATGTTAAAACACATACATTTAGACACTTATCACCCGGCCCGTTAGAGATCGGCTCAATAACGCGTGAATATATCTGTGAGTCAAGTTACGGAGAAGAGACACTTTTTTGGATTCTTGGCCAGCTGCCGTTGTGATAGTGCGCCAAAAATTCCGCGGTTCGACATGCGCAGGAAATTCAAAAGGAAAGCTAGGGTAGTGCATGCTCCGAAGGAAATTGTGGTCATAAATCCCCAAATAATTGGCAAAATCCCGAAAATTGATAGATTTGGGCTCACCATGAACTGGGAATGTAATGCCACCCGGGCGACTAAAATGAGCAAATGTACGGTTCACCTCAAGTGTGCTCAGAACCTCTAATGTCAGTTCGCGATACACAGGCTCGTCAATATCAAGAACCGCAAGCCAACGATCAAACCCAACTAGTTGTCGGACGTCAGCAGTGAGCCCTAACTGCTCAGGCACTGCCCAATCAATGACACGGGTTTTACCAAAAGGTTTGGAACAGAGGTTTTCCTAGCGTTCTTGAAAGATTTCATTGTCGAAATGAAGATCGGATGACGTGCTCGCACTCCCACTCGCACGTTTCCCAGCCATGGCTACGGTCGACATGAGTCCTACAAAGGTGAAAGCAAAGATCAAGCTTGGACATGATTCCCAAAATATGTAGGAAATTAAGGCATAGAAAAGTTTAGCAATTTGGAAAGTAAAGCCAAGACACCAAGTCAAGATTATAGAACAAGCCCAATGCATGCAAGAACAAAGGATTTGTACAACACCAACAACAAACACCACAAAGCACAAAACGAAGGAGGCAAGCAACATCAAGTGCAAGAAAAAACAAAGAGATAGGAGAGAAGAACATACCTTGCAAGAAGTAGGAGAAAAGGACTCAAAGAGAATGAGTAGAGCTTCTAGGTGGAAATGAAGGCTAGGGCACCAAGTGGGAGATGTGTTTGTGAGGTAGGAGGGGAAGATGGGTCGGGTGGCAACATACAAAAGTAGAAAAGAATGGACAAGTGGCAGCTTCTTTGCCACTTATCACTCAAGAGGACGGGTGGCAAGACAAAATGTGCGGTTGATGTGCGGGGCTGTACATCAACAGCATATGGTTCTACCCGTGTTGTGCGGTCGATGTGCGGTTATCGCCCACTTTGAATTCTTTAGGTGACTTAATGTGTTTGTCGTGCTACCTTCTGATCCTTTCTTTATAGATTCTAGCATTCTCATATGCTTTTAACCTCCACTCATCAAGCTCATTAAGATGGAGCAATCTTTGTTTACCGGTCTTTCTCGAATCAAAGTTCATCGCCTTGATTGCCCAATATGCCTTGTGTTCGAGCTCTACCGGCAACTGACGTGACTTCCCATAAACCAAATTGTATGGTGTAGTTCCTATCGGAGTCTTGTATGCTGTTCGATGAGCCCAAAGTGTATCATCTAACCGTTCAGACCAATCTCTCTTTCCTTGAGCTCACACTTAGAGTTGGAGTTGACGATGAAAAGCTTTGATTCGGAGCTTGTTGACTTTGAAATCCCGGTGGTGTACTATTTTTTTGTTGTGACTGTCCTTGATTGCTCCAAGAGAAATTCGGATGGTTCTTCCACGTCGTGTTATATGTTCCACTGTACGGGTTGCCTTGGCCTTGTCCTCTATAAGAGTTTCCAACAAAATCGGCCTGCTCCACCGCACTAGTGCCTCCAATGGCAATAGGACAATCACTCGAAGCATGTCCTCTCCCACAACCGTTACAAGTAGTGATGGCTGCAACTCTTGGTGAAGCTAGTGCATCTAGCTTCTTACTCAAAGATTCCACTTGTGCCGCCAAAGATGTAACCGCATCGACCTCATGAATTCCGGCAACCTTTTTCCTATCCCTTGAGTTCCATTGATAGCTATTCATAGCCATCTCCTCTACAAAGTGTCGGGCTTCACTGGGAGTCTTGCTTCCTAGAGTTCCTCCGGCCGCCGCATCTAGGAGTTGTTTGGTACTTGGATTCAACCCGTTATAGAAGGTGTGAATAATCATCCACTCGGGAAATCCATGTTGCGGGCACTTGCGAAGGAGCTCCTTGAACCTATCCCATGTCTCGAATAGAGACTCAAATTCCATTTGCACAAAGGATGATATATCATTCCGGAGCCTCGCTGACTTTCCCGGCGGAAAGTATCTAGCCAAGAATGCCTCGGCCATCTCCTCCCACATAGTAATGGAAGCTCTCGGTAATGAATGAAGCCAATGTCTTGCTTTTCCCTTCAATGAAAACGGGAAGGCTCTCAAACGAATCGCGTCGTCCGTCACTCCATTAATCTTCAACATGTCGCACACTTCAAAGAAATTCTCTATATGACTGATAAACGCCTAAACATACGTATTTTCCATGTATTCGGGTGTATGTATTACGTATTTTTTCTATGAATTGACACCCGTTTTTGGTCTGAATTGGTTTCTTTCGTGTTACAGGTACTAATGTGACCCCTTCGAGCTCGTTGATAGAATTTGAGAAAAAATCGGCGACGAGAACACTGTTTCTGAGCGGGGGGTACTTGTAGCAAACATTGTAGCAAACACTGTAGCACGAACCCTTTGGCGAAATGGCTAAGTCTGGAGGTTCATGCGGTCTGGCATGTGGGCACTGCAGAGGCCGTATATGGTACTGTAGCAGTTACTGTAGCATACGGTACTGTAACAGTTTACTGTAGCGGCACTGTAGCAACTTACACGATTTCGGGTTTTCTCGGGATTTTCTCTCCCCGCATACGGGGCCGCATGACGCTCTGGATGATGTTTTTAAGGGTTTTGGGAAGTCATTTTGGGAGGGAGCTAGACCTTGAGCAAGCTTGACTTCACCACCTTCTTTGGGAGCTTGAGGCCGGCTTTTGGAGGCGATTCTTGAGGAGAGGACGACGGGGAGAGCACGAGAGGACGACTCCACACCTTCGATTTGGATTTTAGAGGAAGTTTGACAAGGGAAGCCACTCCTTGGGTGGCGTCCTTGGAAGCGTCATTCGGCCTTGATCCTTTGAGGGAGTGTTCTTATTATGCTTTTGGTTGTTTCCATGTATTTATTTGCATACTTTGTGATCATGAGCAACTAAACCCCAAGGTCACCGGATGTAGGTGAACCTTGGGGGTGAACTTGTGTATTTTGGATGATTCCTTTCTAGTTTATGCATGTGTGTTGGTTTGAGATCCTTGTTTGGTGGTTCTTGAATGCCTTGATATGTATGAGAACTCTATATGTCAATTCCTAGACAATGCTAGGTTGCATGACCATTGCCCTAGTATTAGGCTCACCAAGCTTGGAAGGGAATACATGTACGAATACGCCGTGACCATCGGGTATTTGTACCCCTCCAATTGTTAGGGTTGTCCTTGATTGTGTTTCAACCCTAGCTTGGGGAAATCCATTAAACCCATTGCAATCGTACAAGGATTTGGGCGGAAGAAATTCCGTATTCCAATACTTGTACCGGATTAGGGACCAAACACCGTGATCATCGGGTTGGTCTAATTTAGGGTTTCCCGGTCCAAACCACCCACGTGCATGCTAGTTAGGGTATCCTTAGCACTTTAGTAGCCCCCGAGGGAATCCTCATCCGTGACCATTCCCTCGCCCTGATTTCCCTCAGTATTTGTATTTATTATTTGTATGCTTTTCATACATCCGTAGATTATTTGTAGTTATCTCCTTTGAGTGATTGCTAGGTTAAACAACATTGTGATAAGGAAGTAAGAATAGCTCCTCGGGCCCTTGGGAATACGACCCCCTCGTGCTCGCGCGAGGGGTATTACTTGGCGACCCCGTGCACTTGCGGGTGAGCGATTCAAACGCATTCTCACCAGTGACTGTTGGGATCTTCATCGGCCAACCCATTAAATTGTGCGGACTGTTGTAACATTTGGATGAACGACGGCTTCAATTCGAAATTGATAGCCGTGATTGGGGGCCTCACAATGCTCGATTGGGTCCCCATGACTGCGGGTCTAGCAAAATCGGACAACGTCCTCTGCTGTTCATTCTGTTCTGCCATTGTTTCTGACCCTTCTGTCTCAATATCGGCCTGATTCGAAGCTTCTTGCACAGGCTCTTTACCCTTGCGATGCGCTCTTTTTCCAACGTCCGGGTCTCCTTCCACAAGAATCGAAGGGTTCCCACGGGTCATAACCTGAAACCAAAGCAAGGGAAAGAAAAGTAAGAACAATGATAGATAAAGAAAGTGTGGAATAGAAAGTGAAGTGAATAGATAAAATAGTGAAAAACAAATATCTAAAACTTACCCCGGTGAGTGGGTAGTCGAATCCACAGGGAATAGGGAGTTAGAATACGAGATTTCACTATTAAAACTATGCGAAGTACGGAAAAGTGATCAATTGATTCGATGAGTGAATTATGGAAACAATTATACTAAAAGACGAGAAATTAAATAGAAAGATGGAAGATGAGAACGTGCAAGTAAAAGAGAATAGAATGGATTTAACAATGAATGAAGCGGGGTATCCGGACAAGCTACCTCTAGGATCTATGCTTCTAGTGCAAGACTATGCCATTATACTCTCCTATTGATGCCAATTGAGTCGAGAAAATCCTCAGACTCATGGTCACAAACCTAAGGACAACCGTGACTAACCCCTCATTATGCCCCGGTATTAGGATTCACATAGACCCTTCACTCTATCGCTTGCACGATTAATCCCCGGGGGAGTACATCTATCTAAACCTCACACTACGTGGAATTGCATTAAGTTCTAGGGACTCCTAGTGATAAAACCTGTTCCTATGTGTAGTTCTAACCCTTTGGTCCAGGAGGAAGAACCCTAGTCTCGATTAAGCCCCAGTGCGTAGGATTCACTAATAAAGCTATGCGGAGTACGAAAAAGCAATAGTGTGATCAATGAGTGAATATAAAATCAAACAGAATGAAAAGCAAGAAATTAAATAGAAAGATGGAAGATGAGAGAGTGCAAGTAAAAGAAAATAGAGAGGATTACTAATGAATGAAATAGGGCATCCGGACAAGCTACCTCTAGGGTCTATGTTTCTAGTGCAGGACTATGCTATTATACTCTCCTATTGATGTTTAATTAAGTCAAGGATATCCAAAGAATCACGGTCCCAAACCTAAGGACAACCGTGACTAACCCCAACACAATGCTCTGGTATTAGGATTCACATCACCCTTCACTCTGTCGCTCGTACGACTAAGCCCCAGGGGAGTATATCTACCTAACCCTCACACTATGTGGGATTGCTTTAAGCTCTAGGGATTCCTAGTGGTAAAACCTGTTCCTATGTGTAGTTCTAACCCTTTGGTCCAGGTGTAAGAACCCTAGTCTAGATTAAGCCCTAATGCGTAGGATTCACTTCAACCCTTCACTCAATTACTTATGTAACTAAGCCCTAGGGGAGTTTATCTGCCTAGCACTTGACTCTATTTCGACCGCTGTGAAATCAAGGAAACGGAGGTAGGGAGAAACCACGTCGGAGGGGAAAGGGGTACATCGCTACCTCACAACTCTCCCTCTCAACCCTCTTCAATCTTAAGTAGTCTAACCCTAAGGAGTTATCACACCTCCAAAAGGCAACCTAAATTGTTCTCAATCCTAGTGTCACATCTAAGAGAAAATAACAGCAATATGAAATTAAGATTGAAACTCAATTTTATTCATCAATAATGGAAAAGCATAATAACAATGTCAAAGAAACATAATAACCCTAGAGTTTACAAGTCCGAATACCCTTTAGGGGTTTAGCTCCTCATGGAGCTATACATGTCCATCAATGTATAAAAGAAAGCACAAAGTAAGGACATCAATGAAAACCCCCTTGCGTATGGTGTGGCCGTGGTCTTGTACGGCCGTCGAACGTCGGTGACGATGCCGATGACGCGCGCTAAACCTCCACGAAATCCTCTCCGAAATCCTAGCCGCACTCCAACAAGTTGGAGAGAAAGATAGGTCAAAAGATAACCCAAAAGGTCTCCAAAATCGCCTTTTATAGTGTTGAGTCGCGGCTTTAAAATCTGACTTATCTGGGGGTTCACACGGCCGTGTGGAATTAACACACGGGCGTGTGAAATTTCTGTCGGCTGAAAAATTAATTCACACGGCCGTGTGTTAATTCCACACAGCCGTGTGAAATCTCTGGAATTATGAATTTCAGCCGAAAGTGAACAGTAACTTGCTGCATTGTTTTGCTACAGTAATAAAGCTACAGTGCTTCTTTAGTAACTCGCCGAAACGCTCCCGAGTCCATCGTTCTTCATCAAGGCCATTGAATTGGGCACACAATCAATGGTAGATCGTGCCGATTGCTTCAAGTCTCCTTCTTGGTGAAGTTCTCCTAAGCTACACGAGTTAGACTTGTTGTGAATGTGACTGCCTTTGTGCCCCTCCAAAGGAGGTTGGCACACACTCACAAGTCCAAGCTCGTGCCTTGTTCCGTGCTTGGTCTGAAAACTTCCCAACATCGGCGAACACGACCTAATTTCGTTCTTCTTCTCCAATTTAGCTCCACAAACCTTCAATGCACAAGAATACACAAATGCACGCCATTTAGTGATAAAAACTGATAAAAGATATGCTCAATGTAAGATAATAACGCTTTGCGGTACTACTACACAAGCACTTATTAATAATAACAATGTCAAAGAAACATAATAACCCTAGAGTTTACAAGTCTGAATACCCACAAGGGGTTTAGCTCCTCATGGAGCTATACATGTTCATCAAAGTGTATAAGAAAGCACAAAATAAAGACATCGATGAAAACCCCCTTGCGTATGGTGTGGCCGTGGTCTTGTGCGGTCGCCAGACGTCGGTGACGATGCCGAAGACGCGCTCTAAACCTCCACGAAGTCCTCTCCAAAACCCTAGCCGCACTCCAGAAGTTCGAGAGAAAGATAGGTCAAAAGATCCTTTAAAAAGTCTCAAAATCGGGCTTTTATAATGTTGAGTCACGGCTTTAAAATTAATGAAATCAGGATTTCACACGACCGTGTGCAATTTCCACATGCCCGTGTGAAATTTCTGGAATGCTGAATTTCGGCCGACAGTAATTTGCTAAAGTACTGTGAAGAAACGCTCCCGAATTCGTCATTCTTCATCGAGGCCGTTGAATTGGGCACACAATCAACGGTAGATCGTGCCGATTGCTTCGAGTCTCCTAATTGGCGAAGTCTTCATTGTTAGCATGAGCTAGACTTATTGTGAATGTGACTGCCTTTGTGCCCCTCCAAAGGAGGTTGGCACACACTCACAAGTCTATGCTCATGCCTCGTTCCTTGCTTAGTCCGAAAATCTTCCCAACAATGGCAAACACGATCTAACTTCGTTCCTTTCCTTCATTTTATCTTCATAACCTTACAATGCACAAAAGTAAACAATTGCACACTTTTTAGTGATGAAATCTGATTAAATCAATGCTCATTGCAAGATAATAATACTTCGCATTACTATAACACGAGCACTTATCAACGGCAGTGTGGAATTTCCACACGCTCGTGTGAAGTCTCTGTTTCGCTGAATTTCGGCAGACAGTGAACAGTACTTGCTACAGTATTTTCCCTACAGCACCTTGCTACATTGCTGCTATAGTACTCTTGCCGAAATGCTCCTGAATTCATCGTTTTTTATCGAGGCCATTGAATTGGGCACACAATCAATGGTAGATCGTGCCGATTGCTTCAATTCTCCTTATTGGCGAAGTTCTCCTATGCTACACGAGTTAGGCTTATTGTGAATGTAACTGCCTTTGTGCCCCTCCAAAAAAGGTTGGCACACACCCACAAGTCTCTACTCGTGCCTTGTTCCTTGCTTGGTCCGAAAACTCCCTAACAATGGCAAACACGATCTAACTTTGTTCTTCTTCTCCAAAGTAGCTCCACAAACCTACTATGCACAAAAGCACACAAATGCACACAATTTAGTGATAAAATCTTATGAAAGTAATGCTCATTGTAAGATAATAGCACTTCGCGTTACTATAACACAAGCACTTATCAAACCACTCCACACTTAAGTTTTTGCTTGTCATCAAGAAAAAATAGAATGTGAAAGTATTTGGGAAGAATAATTGAAAGTGCTCAGCCTTAGGTTCACCAAAAGTGTGCAAAAGAAGTATTGTACAAGTAAGGGGAAATCAAAACATTGCATAAAGATATCATTGCTCTAGCTAAAAACTTGAATCAAAAGGGACAATAACTCAAAAATGTGTAGGTGTGTGTGAACTCACTCAAGACAACCCAAAAAGTATTCCTCAAACTCTTGTTAAAAATGACTTATTTATATACAAAAAGAAAGGAGGTAGTAACTTCACACAACCTCTAAGGTAGCCCTTTCCTAGGCGGCCGCCAAAGGTAGCTTTCACACTTTTGAGGAGGTAGTTCTTTCTACCGGGGTAGTAGCTTTCACGATTTCCATGAGATAGCTCTTTCTCTCATTAGGGTATAACTAGTATCCGACTTATGAGAGTAGCTTCATACTTCATGGGAGGTAGCTCTTTCCACCCCAAATGCTCAAATAAACTAAGCAAATATTCACAAATTTACTTTTTTTTAAATTTATGTATTTCTCAAAACAAAACTAAGAGCTTACTAAAACGATGATAAACTAGTCCTTAAAAACTTCAAGCTTGAGTTTCCAAAAGATTCCAAGAGTGAGTAGTGCAATAAGAGGTAATCGAGCAAAAATTCCCTAAAATTCAAGTAGAAACTAGAGCATGATAGGATACAATGTTAAAAATTCTCCTAAACTCTAAGAATACTAACGTTGCAACTAAGGTGAACCGCCATAGGCTACATGAACATAAGCAATTGAACGCACAAGTAAAGGTGTGTGCAATGTGAACTCCCCCCACACTTAAGATATACATTGTCCCCAATGTACGCATGCAAGCACAACGAAAAGTAAAACAATTAACACAATTACTGTAGGGGTAGGCAATTGAAACATTACTCCCCTGAACTCCAATTGTTGCTTTTGATGGAGCTAGGTTTATTGAGAGTTGAGTCTCAATGATTTGTAGAGCACACACGGTCCCACGACCGTGCCTATGACTATTCCTCAAATTCCTTACATCCAAGACCATCTGCACACACACACAAGGGGTTAAGTGTAGCTCAAGAAAAATCAGAATAAAACTCGAGTATATAAAGATATAGAAATGAAATATAATTCGAGACAAATAAAAGATAAACTCATAAGGAAGATCCTTTCTGAGTGCTACAAGTCCAAAATATAAAGAAAAATACAAATGAAATCAAAATAACAAAATAAATTACGATACCTTAGCGTCGGTATCCTTTAATGGAGCCTCTAGTGCTGTAGAAGGCTCCGAAGATGCTGGTGGATCTGTCTATGGTGCTGGAGACGGTGGTGGAGTAGCGGCACGGGGTCGCACCACGAAGGGGAAGGGCATAGCCTACTTAAATAACTGACGTAGAATCAAGAACTGGGCCATGACCTCCTGATGCTGTGTCGCCTGAGTAGCCCTGACCTCGGCCACCTCAGTCTGGAGGACACCCAAAGCACTCTCGAGGCGCTCAAATCGGTCCTCGCCTCGGGAGGGCGAAAACATGCGCACTAGAGGCGGCTCCTGCGCTGTGGGTGGTACCTCTGTCTCTGCCCGTACTGGAGGTGGCTCTAAGGTCGACTGCGAGCCCTCTGCCTGCTCACCCTGTATCTCAGCCTGGTCAGACTGGGGGACAATCATGGAATAGACTCCCGGTCCTGATCTGTGGATCATCCCCATGAGCCTCATCGTCTCCAAGACAAGAGGAGCCGGTATGGTCGTCTTCTCGGTCCCGCGCACTCTGTCCAAGAGACCCATACCGATGAGGAGTCTCATAATATAGGGGCCCGATAAGATGACACCTACTCTGGCGTAATGGCCCTGATGGTGCAGGTACTCCGCCACAATGTGTCCTAAGTGCAGCGGCTCCCTCTGGACCATGGAGTGTAGGTATAACAACTCCTACTTGCTCAACACTCCAGTACTATCCCCCCGGCCGCTCACTGATCGGCTCAGTACTGCGTGTATGTATCTTTAGGCCGGGCGGGATAGGCATGTAGCCTTCGAAACCCCCGGCTCATACTGCCCCTGGCTACATAAAGCTCGGTATACTCGATAGGGGGTAAGAATGCCCGGGTAGTTTATAGGGAGTCGCTCGTACTCCTTAGTAGTAGTGTAAGCCGCATCATATAACCCTAATCTGAGCGAAAACTATGTGACGCTCATATTGTGGTGCTGTCCGAAGGCTTTGAACTGAATGGTATCCACCGAGCCGAAACTAAAGTACGAGCGATCAAATTCAAAGGAAACGAGGAACTCTAGTGTCACTGCACAGATGACTGGCTCCCTGATCTGCGACAAATGCTCCCAGCCACCCACCGAAATAAGTCTCTCAACCTCCTCTACAATATCCTCGCCTTCTTGTACTAATCTCAGTGTGCTCGAGTCAGGGTAGCACGACTGACCAAATAGCAGTGTCGATAACAGCTTGAACTTGTCCCAATGCTCTGGTAAAGCGAACTCTATCTCCTTGGGGATGGAGAAGGCTCACGAGGGTGTTTCCCTGCTTGCTTCTTTGATATGGAGGCCATATCGACGGTGTGGATGAATAAAGCTTTGAAATCGGCCGGGAAACTTTGTTTAAAGCTTCAAAAATGCTCAAAGAAGATCGGGAAGACGATAAAGAGGGTCGAAGAGTGGTTTAGAGTGGAAGAATCAAGAGACACGAGTGAAAACCAAAAGAAAATCGAGGCTTTAGAAGTTCTGCGAATTCACACGGCCGTGTGGAAATTTCACACGGCCGTGTGCCTTTGAAATTAGGGTTCACAGGGGCCAACACACGTCCTGTGTACACTTTAGTTGTTCCCTGGACTACCCCACACGGCCGTGTGCCTTCATAGGGGAGCTTCATAGGAGCGCCCACACGCCCCTGTGGACTTATGGGAAAACACATAAGGTCTCTGGAAAACTTCACACGGCCGTGTGGAAATTTCACACGACCATGTACCCAACCTGGCCAAGAACACAAGGCCGGCCACAGGGGCACCCACACGCCTCTGTGGCTTCTCTGGTTCATCCCGAGAAAGTCTAAGTATTCCACACGGTCGTGTGCCTTTCACAAGCTCTCCCACAGGGGCGGCCACAAGCCCCTGTGTTTTCTCAGGATGGAAGGGGACTCTCGGCAGAAATTCACACGGCCATGTGAACAGTCCACACGGCCGTGTGCCTCAAGAATGGGCACTCACAGGGGCACCCACATGCCCTTGTGGACTCTCTAGACCGAGAGTTTAAGTTCTGCTACATGTCACACGGCCGTGTGGAAATTCCACATGACTGTGTGCCCTTTCTGAGTTTTTTCACAAGGGCAAGGTCATGCCCCTGTGCCCTCTCTGGTTGAGCCCTAATTGGTAACACATGCCCATGTTGAAATTCCACACGGCCATGTGTTTTCTATGGTTTACTTAGAAAATTCACAGACTCTGTTGAAAAATTCAGATTCACAAATACAATACTTATAACCTGTGTAAACCATCAAAACACGACTAGAGACCATAAAAAACATGCTCAACCGACTCAAATTTCGTCAATCAACATTTAGGCACACGAAAACATCAATAATCCACACGAAAAATCTCAGCACATGCATTTAAAAATCAAGACACCAAAACTAAGACTCTTATTCATACTAGAACTAAACTAACTCCTAGGAAAGCTATAAAACCTTGGGTTGCCTCCCAAGCAGCACTTGTTTAACGTCACTTAGCTTGACTTACCTGTTTAAGCTCATGGGGGCTCGTGAATGAGTGTTGCCCTCTTTTCTACTACCTAAAAGCATGCATGACATAGCTTATGTAGTCTAGAGGGGGAGTTAGCGATTTTGTTACCACATAAGTGTGAAACACCCTTACTCCTTACTTGCTCATCCCCGTTGACCTTGGGGCTTTTCATGTGGTGCCTCCTTGCTCTCCTTATCTTCCTTCTCATCCGCTTCATGAGTCCCGGTTCTGGCTTGACTTCCTTCTCGACTAGACCAAGTGATAGTATTTCTTCTTCGATCTTCACATCTTGGTCCGGCCACCCTTTATAAGGGTCTGGGTTCATCATTTCTTGTACATATTCATCAACAAGTTCATCAGTGGTGTCAAGGAAATACAAAGTATCATCAAAATCAAGAGAGTGTCTCATGGCTTCGGCGAGGCGATTTGTGAGCTTATCATCTCCAACTCGCAATGTGAGCTCTTCACCGTCCATGTCAATAAAAGCCTTGGAAGTGCGCAAGAATGGCCTCCCAAGGATCAACGGCACCTCTACATCCTCATCAATGTCTAACACCACAAAGTCAACAGGAAATATGTACTTATCCACCTTCACCAAAACATCTTCCACATTTCCCCTAGGATGCCTCACCGATCGATCTGCAAGCTGAAGTGTCATCCGAGTCGGTCTAGGCTCACCCAAACCTAGCTTTTGGAAGAAAGTGTAAGGCATGACATTGATACTTGCCCCTGAGTTGGCAAATGCCATTTCTTCACCCAAGTTGCCAATATTGCAAGGTATAATACAGCTTCCGGGATCTTTTCTCTTACTCGGCATGTTCTTTTACAAGATGGCCGAGCAATTAGCATCAAGAACTACAGCTGTACTCTCTTCCAATTTCCTCTTGTTGGTCAAGAGGTCCTTCAAAAACTTCGCATACTTGGGCAATTAGGCCAATGACTCCACGAATGGTATGTTCATGTGCAACTACTTGAACACACCCAGAAATTTCTTGTATTGCTCATTGCCTTGGTCATTCTTCAATCGTGAAGAATAGGTGGTATGCGTTTGATTCGCTCACCCGCAAGTGCACGGGGTCGCCAAGTAATACCCCTCGCGCGAGCACGAGGGGGTCGTATTCCCAAGGGCCCGAGAATCTATTCTTACTTCCTTATCACAATGTTGTCCAACCTAGCAATTACTTAATAGAGATAACTACAAATAATCTATGGATATAAAAAAGCATGCAAATAGTAAATACAAATACGGAGGGAAATCAAGGCGAGGGAATGGTCACGGATGAGGATTCCCTCGGGGGCTACTAAAGTGCTAAGGATGCCCTAACTAGCATGCACGTGGGTGGTTTAGAGCGAGAAACCCTAAATTAGACCAACCTGATGGTCACGGTGTTTGGTCCCTAATCCGGTACGAGTATTGGAATACGGAATTGCTTCCACCCAAATCCTCCTACGATTGCAATGGGTCTATTGGATTTCTCAAGTTAGGGTTGAAACACAATCAAGGACAACCCCAACAATTGGAGGGGTACAAATACCCGATGGTCATGGCGTATTCATATATGTATTCCCTTCCAAGCTTGGTGAGCCTAATACTAGGGCAATGGTCATGCAACCTAGCATTGTCTAGGAATTGATACATAGAGTTCTCATACATATCAAGTCAATCAAGAACCACCAAACAAGGATCACAAACCAAGCCAAATGCATAAACTAGAAAGAAGCATCCAAATAACACAAGTTCACCCCCAAGGTTCACCTACATCCAGTGACCTTAGGGTTTAGTTGCTCATGATCACAAAGTAAGCAAGAAAATACATAGAAACAACCAAATGCATAATGAAAACACCCCCTAAAAAGATCAAGGCCGAATGACGCTTCCAAGGACGCTACCCAAGGAGTGGCTTCCTTTGTCAATCTTCCTCTCGAATGCAAATCGAAGGCGTGGATTCGTCGTATCGTGCTCTCCCCGTCGTCCTCTCCTCAAGAATTGCCTCCAAAGCCTAGGTTCCTCCTCTCTCAAAATGCACTCAAAACCCTTAAAAACAAGTTCCAGCGAGTTATGCGGCCCCCATGCGGGGAGAGAAAATTCCCGAGAAATCCCGAAATCGCGTAAGTTGCTACAGTGCCGCTACAGTAAAACCTGCTACAGTACCGTATGCGGCCTCTGCTGCGCCCGCATGGTAGCCCGCATGAATCTCCTGACCAAGTTGTTCTTCAAGTCTTCGTGCTACAGTGGTTTCTACAGTAAAAAAATCTAGAAAGTGAGTTGTACAGGGGCACGATGATAAACGACTAAACATACAACCTCAAGCTCAACTATAAAGTACTCCACTAGCACAGGTGGAATGAAATCTAGAAAGTGAGCTGTACAGTGAGTGATCGAGTAATGGTGGCCCTGTTTTATCTAAAGTGCTTCCGTGAGTGTGTGCTGGCTCCCAACCTTAACCTCCACACCCTGGATTATCCCAGGGGTCCATTCACCCCACATATGGTGAGAGTGGCATTAGATAGTTAAAGACCTCTTCAATACTCAGTTAAAAGTCTTTTGGGTTCCTAAACAAAACTCTAGCACTTAAGTGACTGTGCAACAAGTTCCAGGGGACGCAGTAGAGATACTTATTTCTTTTTTTCACAAATATACATTTTTTTTTATCTGAGTCCGACTAACATAGACTGCACAACAAGTCTTTCAGAAGGATGCACATGCTGATTAAGCACAAGAGCCACCCAACCTACTCAATTACAGTCTACATAGACGCATTCATACTGTACTAGCAGAGGAATACTTTCATAGACTCCACATTTTTTTTTCTACTGTACACACTGTATCTCATGTCCCTTGATAACCTGTCACAATAGTTCACTTAAGGCTACAGAAAACAAAGAAGGAACTCAAAAGCTCTTAAAAGACTATTGAAGAAAGAATTTAACAGTCTAATGCCAAAATCATCATAATGGGTTGGTAGGAGTGTACAAGGTAGAAGCAATCATGATAGAGCATGGAAAAGCACTAAAAATAAAACAGGGCATCATTCAGGCACAGTACAAGAATACAACTCACTTCTATCATTCTTTCAAGCTAGGAAGTGCTAAACACTAAAATCATAGCTATCATCGGTATTCATGCATGCAAAACAAGTAAAGTACCCTATCCCCACACCTAAAGTTGTACATTGCCCTCAATGTACGTAGATCAGCAGAGTAAGGTGCGAGATAAAAAATAAAAACAGAAATAAAGGAGTGGGGTAAAGAAACTTCCCCAATTGGTCGATGAGATGAGCTCCAAATGTGCATGAATCGGGGAAAGTTGTGAGGCGCAAGGGGTGTGAAGCTTCTACAATGATCAGTCCTGAAAGTAAAAAGAAAACACATCACACCCCAAGAAATAAATAGAGAGCGGGACAAGTAAGCACGAATAAAAAACGGGGAAGTACAGTTTAGGAGGGTCAGGACCCTTGCTAACTGAAAAGTACAACAATACAAACAAACAAGTCTAGAAATAAAAACCAGTACAAACAACAGGAAACTAAAAGTGGTGCTGTGAATCTAGAGATCTGGAGGGAGTGATGGTGCAAAGCACGTGGTAGCCGTGGAGGAGGTGCCGATAAATGACGATGAGCTGCGCAAATAGGATAGGATCTCGGCCATGCTACTCTCTATGCGGCTCTGTGATGTGGCCAAGTACCTCAATGATGTCGCCAACGCCTCCTGTGATGTCTCAAGGGTCTGCAACTGCTGACGGACCTCGATGCGGAACTCCGCGAGGCGCGTGAAGGGAAAATACCCGGAGACCTCAAATGTGCTCAGCACCTCCAAAGTCAACTCCCTATAGGTGGGCTCATCGATCTCAAGTATGCTATCCCATCCACCCTGCGAAATGAGCTCCCGGACGGTTTCGTCGATGCCCAAAGTTTTCAGAGCATTCCAATCGATAATCTTCACGCTGCCGAACCTCCTATTGGACAAGAACGCGAATCTTTTCTTGTGGGCATCGCTCTTGAAGGTAGGCTCGCAAACGGGTAGTGGAGAGCTTCTCCTAACTCGCTTGGAGGCCATGTGTTTGGTCGGCATCCCTACAAGACAAGAGAACCTTCATCAAGCCAAGAATTTGTGAGAAAAATGCTTAATGAAGAAACAAGGCTGATTTTTGGCCAGTGCTACAATAATTTCGGGAAAAAATTGGTAGAGTTTCTTCTTGTAAAAGTGATAATCTAAATGTACAAAGCTTTGAATTCAAGATAATCAATTACAAGAAGCATTCACCATGATAACCACAAGGTTTTCCCACCATTTAAATCAATAAAAACCCTAGAATGAATGAGAAATGAGTTTACCTTGATCTAGGGCACCAATGAGAAGATGGAGTGAAAATCGGCTAAAAGTTTGATAAAACTTCGAAAATCTACCAAAAACTTGTTTGCTAAGATGAGGAGAGTGTTTTGATGCAAAAAAAAATGAAGGAAAATGGTGGAGAAATGGAGGAGAAAAGAGAAGAAGAAGAAGAGTGAAGAATGGGTGAATAGTGTCAAAATGGGGTGAAGAAGTAGAAGAAGGGGGGATGGTGGCTTATGCGGCCTCTCATGTGGCCGCATAAAGGGCCGCATAAGCCACTGGCCCTCTATGCGGCCGCATAGCAGGCTGCATAGGATGCTGGATGGTTATGCGGCCTGCTATGCGGGCGCATAGCAGGCCGCATGGTCCATTGGCTGGCTCCATGTGCAAAAATTGCTCAAAAACAGACTCATCAAAGCACCGTACTCAATCTAGCACTCAAAAATCACATGAAAACAAAGCCAAAAACACTCAAAATCATTGAAAATATGGAAATTGAAGCACCAACACTCAAGGAAAAATACAAAGATCATGAAACCTATGGTGCAACATGATGAAATAAATTATGGAAAACGACTAAACAACCACCACAATCACAAAAATCAACAACACTCAAACTCACAAGCACCACAAAAAATATGAAAAACACCCAAACACAACAACAACAACTAAGAAGAAAAATAAGTGCAATGAATTTAAAGACTTGGGTTGCCTCCTAAGAAGCGCTTTTTTAATGTCTTTAGCTCGACATGGTTTACCTCAACTCATGGTGGGACAAAGGGGTGAGAGATACCTCCAATTTTTGATGAAGAATTGTTACCCGGAAAGTAATGCTTCAACCGGTGTCCATTGACTTTGAACGTCCCATGTTGTGGATGAAATATCTCAACGGTGCCATGAGGAAATACTTGAGTGACCGTATATGGTCCGTGCCATCGCGATTTTAATTTCCCCAGGAAAAGTCTCAACCTTGCATTGAAAAGAAGTACATGATCCCCATTTTGGAAGCACTTAGGTTGCTTTATGTGTCGGTCGTGGTATTCCTTCGTCTTCTCTTTGTACCAGACTGAAGTTTCGTATGCCAAAGCTCGCCATTCTTCTAACTCATTCAGTTGAAAATTTCTCTTGTGACCACAAAGATGGGGGTCGAAATTGAGTTGATTTATCGCCCAATATGCTCTGTGCTCTAGTTCCACCGGCAAATGACATGCCTTTCCATAGACCAGTCGGTAGGGTGTTGATCCAGTAGGGGTCTTGAATGCAGTTCTGTATACCCAAAGTGCATCCTCGAGCTGGTTTGCCCAATCTTTCCGGTGGTGGTTGACAGTATTTTCCAAGATCCGCTTCAACTTCCTGTTCGACACTTCAACTTGACCACTTGTTTGAGGGTGATAGGCGGTCGATGTTCTGTGAGATACCCCGTATCATTTAAGAGCTTTTTCGAACTGAGAGTTACAAAAATGTGTTCCCCAGTCACTTATGATTGCCATGGGGGTTCCAAACCAAGAGAACAATTTTTTTAAAAATTTCACAACCACCCTAGCATCATAAGACGAGCAGGCCTGGGCCTCCACCCACTTGGAGACGTAGTCCACTGCAACCAAGATATACTTGTTGCCCTGGGAACTAGGGAATGGACCCATGAAATCTATTCCCCACACATCAAATACTTCGCAGGCTTGGTTCCAGGTTTGAGGCATTTCATCACTTTTTGATAAATTACCCACTCTCTGACACCGATCACAATGCTTCACCAATAACTGCGCATCTTGGAACATGAATGACAATGAAACAAGATATCATGCCCCTCATTCTTTGAGACACACCTTCTCACAATCTGATCGGAGCAAGTCCTGAATAGGAATGGATCCTCCCATGTATAGTGCTTCAGATCGGCGAAGAATTTTTTCTTTGTTGAGATGTGAACCACTTCGGGAAGGTCCTTGCCGCCAAGTAGTTCGCAAAGTCAGCAAACCACGGAGCCTCATCCTGCTCAAACACTCAAATGCTGCAGAGTTGCTCCCCAGGGAAGGTGTCATTTATTTCTCCTTTTTGCAAGACACCCTCATATGGGTTCTCAAGGCGCGAGAGGTGATCAGCTGCTAAGTTCTCTGCCCCTTTTTTTATCTTTTATCTCCAAATCAAATTCTTGTAACAGTAGAACCCATCTGATTAGACGAGGCTTGGCGTCGGGCTTACTCAACAGGTATTTCAATGCTGAATGATCAGTATACACAGTCACCTTGGAAAGCACTAAATATGACCGGAATTTGTCAAATGCGAAAACAACCGAGAGCATTTCCTTCTCAGTGGTGGTGTAATTTTCCTGAGCATCGTTCAATGTTTTGCTTGCATAATATACAGGATGGAAATGGTTGTCTCGTCGCTGCCCAAGTACGGCCCCCACTGCGAAGTCACTTGCATCACACATTAACTCAAACGGCAGACTCCAGTCCGGGGAGACCATGATCGGTGCTTCCACAAGCTTCTTCTTCAGGGTGAGGAAGGCGTTCATACAATCGTCATTGAACTCAAAAGGGGCATCCTTCTCAAGTAGTTTTGTAGGCGGTCGAGCAATTGATGAAAAGTCTTTCACAAACCTTCGATAAAACCCAGCGTGCCCCAAAAAACTTCTAATTGCTTTAACTGAAGTAGGAGGAGGAAGTTTTTCGATAGTTGCAACTGTTGCCCTGTCCACGCACCAAATTAGTTTCTTCGCATCTGTCCAAAACTCGTTCCAGATTTCTAAGGCATAGTTCGAATGAATCACCGAAGACCGAGAAATCATCCATAAACACTTCCATGATATCTTCTACTATATCTTCGAAAATTGCCATCATGCATCTCTGAAATGTTGCTGGTGCATTGCATAACCCGAAAGGCATACGACGGTATGCGAATGTGCCATAGGGACAAGTGAAAGTTGTTTTCTCTTGATCTTCTGGGGCAATGGGAATCTGAAAATACCCAGAGAGACCATCCAATAAACAGTAGTAAGAATGTCCTGCTAGTCGCTCAAGAATTTGATCAATGAAGGGTAAGGTAAAGTGATCTTTCCTCGTGGAATCATTAAGTTTCATGTAGTCAATGCATACCCTCCAACCTGTGACAGTCCTGGTAGGAACAAATTCATTCTTTCATTAGCAATAACTGTCATCCCTCCTTTCTTTGGTACCACTTGCACTGGGCTTACCCATGCACTGTCGGAAATGGGATAAATAATGCCTGCATCCAAAAGTTTAATGACTTCGTTTCTCACAACCTCTTTCATGTTAGGGTTGAGTCTCCGTTGGGGAATTGCCCGAGGTCGATGATTGTCCTCCATGAGGATCTTATGAGTGCAGAAGGATGGACTGATTCCCTTAATATCTGAGATTTTCCACGCAATCGCCCTTTTGTGTCTTTTAAGCACATCAAGAAGCTGCTCCTTCTGCCTAATAGAAAGATCTGAGGCAATAATGACTGGAAGCTTGGACCCCTTTTCCAAGAAAGCATATTCTAGATGCTCGGGGAGAGGCTTCAACTCTAATTCTGGGGGCTCCTCGATTGATGACTTCTGCTTCCCATAATTCCCCAGGCTATACTGTTCAGTGTCACTGCAGTCCCCCACTGCTGGGCTACCAGCGACTAACACATCGTCCTCACACTGGAACACACTTTTAATCACATCTGCATTACCCACTGCCACATAGGTAGTTGCCTCGGGATTGCCAGTCCAAGATTGATCTACCACACATTCAATAGGTACCAAAGAATCAGTATGAGGAACAACGTCTCTCCAAAGCTCACGATTAATAGCTGCAGGTGGGTGATTTGGTGGGCTGGTTTCTGTTACTAGTTGTTCCTCAGTAGATTCCATAAATTGGTTGAACATGGCCAAAGCCCCTTGTTCTTCGTAAATTGAAACGGTTGTGGCATTCACTGGCAGTCCCATCCACTGATCGTTACTAGGGCGAATCACATCCGACGTGAATAGTGTGCAAGGAGGATAGAAGTATGGTTCCTATGGATAGCAATTGTAACCCCAAGTATTAGTCGAGGCCATAATCTAAAGAGAGGAAGAGAAATAATAAAATATAATGCAAACAAAGAAATGACGGAATAAGTACAAGAAAGGTAACACAAACAAAATAAAATGGTCAAATCATATTATTTGTGGGTCCGCGGCAACGGCGCCAAAAACTTGGTATGCGTTTGATTCGCTCACTCGCAAGTGCACGGGATCGCCAAGTAATACCCCTCGCGCGAGCACGAGGGGGTCGTATTCTCAAGGGCCCGAGAATCTATTCTTACTTCCTTATCACAATGTTGTCCAACCTAGCAATTACTTGATAGAGATAACTACAAATAATTTACGGATATAAAAATGCATGCAAATAGTAAATACAAATACGGAGGGAAATCAAGGCTAGGGAATGGTCACGGATGAGGATTCCCTCGAGGGCTACTAAAGTGCTAAGGATGACCTAACTAGCATGCACGTGGGTGGTTTAGACCGAGAAACCCTAAATTAGACCAACCTGATGGTCACGTTGTTTGGTCCCTAATCCGGTACGAGTATTGGAATACGGAATTGCTTCTGCCCAAATCCTCCTATGATTGCAATGGGTGTAGTGGATTTCTCAAGTTAGGGTTGAAACACAATCAAGGACAACCCCAACAATTGGAGAGGTACAAATACCCGATGGTCACGGTGTATTCGTACATGTATTCCCTTCCAAGCTTGGTGAGCCTAATACTAGGGCAATGGTCATGCAACCTAGCATTGTCTAGGAATTGATACATAGAGTTCTCATACATATCAAGGCAACCAAGAACCACCAAACAAGGATCACAAACCAAGCCAAATGCATAAACTAGAAAGAAGCATCCAAATAACACAAGTTCACCCCCAAGGTTCACCTACATCCGGTGACCTTGGGGTTTAGTTTTTCATGATCACAAAGTAAGCAAGAAAATACATAGAAACAACCAAATGCATAATGAAAACATCCCCTGAAAAGATCAAGGCCGAATGACGCTTCCAAGGACGCCACTCAATGAGTGGCTTACTTTGTCAATCTTCCTCTCGAATGCAAATCGAAGGTGTGGATTCGTCGTATCGTGCTCTCCCCGTCGTCCACTCCTCAAGAATTGCCTCCAAAACCCGGCCTCAAGCTCCCCAAAGAAAGTGGTGAAGTCAAGCTCTCCCAAGACCTAGGTTCCTCCTCTCTCAAAATGCACTCAAAACCCTTAAAAACAATTTCCAGCGAGTTATGCGGCCCCGCATGCGGGGAGAGAAAATTCCCGAGAAATCCCGAAATCGCGTAAGTTGCTACAGTGCCGCTACAGTAGAACTGCTACAGTTCCGTATGCGGCCTCTGCTGTGCCCGCATGGTAGCCCGCATGAATCTCCTGACCAAGTTGTTCCTCAAGTCTTCGTGCTATAGTGGTCTTTGGCCACCTCTTCTCCTCTACCGCCATCTAAGGTTTGATCTGGGCTAGAGAAGGTAAATCTTTGGAGCAAATCAAAGGGAGAAGAAGATCACACTCAAGGAAGAGCATCTAGGAGTTCGTCGGCACCGATCCACGGATTCCCATCACCATCTTCTAGTCTTCATCTTAGGGGAGTTGTTATGAGTTTTATCTTGTATTTCTTGTTTTGTATGAATTTTCCTTTGTTGATGATGAACTAGACTCCCAAGGTCACCGGGCATCCGGTGAACCTTGGGATGAACTTGCTTGTTTGGACACTTTGATTTACATTTATGGTATTTGTGTGGTTTGTGGTTCAAGCTTGGTGCACTTTGATGTATTGGTATGCATGAGAACTCTGTGTATCGATTTCTAGGTTATACTAGGTTACGTGCCTATCGCCTTAGTATTAGACACACCAAGTTTGGAAGGGATTCATGTATGAATACACTGTGACCATCTGGTATTTCGTACCCCTCCAACTATTAGGGTTGAGCCTAGACATTGTGTTTGACCTTAATTAGGGATTTTCCTAAGCGTAATGCAATCGTATTAGGATTTGGGCGGAAGTGATTCCGTATTCCAATACTCGTATCAGATTAGGGGTCATCACCGTGACCATCGGGGTGACCTACCTTTGGACATCTCTTGGCCTAGCCACCTTTGTAGCAGTACTGTAGCACGAAAACTTGGAGAAATTGCTAAGTCTGGGGGTTCATGCGGGCACTCATACGGGCGCATAAATGACCGTATACAGTCCTATAGCAGTGGCACTGTAGCAGTGGCACAGTAGCACTCATTCGAGCCCCGGGTTATGTTGTTTGTATTTTGCTTGTGAGCAATTAGACTTATTTTGATGTGTGTTGTACTGCTTAGTTAGTTAGGGTTTTAGCCCTACTAAACTATTTTTATTTAGTTTGGATTTTGTATATTCTCTTCTATTTATTTATTTTTCGAGTTGTGATGCATTGCCTGTTGTTTTCAGGACTGATCATTGAGGATGCTTCGCACTCCTTGGCCCCAGTGACTTGCCCCTGTCTGCATTCAACTCGGATTCACTGCATCAACTAATTGGGGAAGTCTCTTTGCTCCATCTCCCTATTTGTATTGCATACCTATCACCCTATTCTGTTGACTTATGTACATTAGGGACAATGTACGATTTTAGGTGTAGGGATGGAGTGCTTTGCCCTTATTGCATGCTTGTTTTACCTATGATAGCAATGATACTTAGTTTAGAACTTCCTAGCATGAAGGATTGACAGTTGTGAGTTGTATTTCATTTTCTGTGCCTGAATGATGTCCGGCTTTATCTTTAGTGCACTGACAAACTTTTGCACATCTACTTCCACCTTATACACTCCAACTAACCGATTACAATATTTTTGGCATTAAATGGTTAGAGTCTACTTTCAATGCCCTTTTAAGAGCTTTTGAGGTCCTGTACTGTCTTATTTGGCCTCGAGTGAGATTGGTTGACAGGTTTTATACCAGAGGATACGAGATACAATATGAATATATATATATATATATATATATATATATATATATATATATATATATATATATATATATATATATATATATATAAGTGGAGTCTATGACAGTATTCCTCTACTATTTGAGCACGAATGCTTCTATGTAGACTGTAATTGAGTAGGTTGGGTGGCTCTTGTGCCTTATCAGCATGTGCATCCTCCTGAAAGATTTTTGTGGAGTCTACGTTAGTCAGACTCAAAAAAAAAAGTAAAAGTAAAAGTATGTATATATGTAAGTAAAGAATAAAGTATCTTGTCTTTATCCCCTGGAACCAGTTGTACAGCCACTTGAGAGCCAAAGTTCTATTCACGACCCGAAGGACTATTAACTGGGTAATGAGGGTCTCTTTAACATTTTAATGCCAACTTCATTGTGTGTGGAGTGATTGGACACCTCTGGGTGATCCATGGTATGGAGGTTGAGGTTGGAAGTTAGCACACACTCACTGGTGCACTTTAGATAAAACAGGACTATCCTTATTGGGTTGCCAATAGAACAACTCACTATCTATCTTTCCTTCTACCTGTGCTTGTGGAGTTCTCTACTGTTGAGCTTGAGGTCGTACACTTAGTCGTTTATCTTCTTACCCCTGTTCTTCATGTTTGTTTGCTTGGAGACAAGCAAATGCTTAGGTGTGAGGATATTTGATAAACGCCTAATTGTACATATTTTCTATGTATGTTTGCGTATAAATCGACTATTTTTATATGTGTGGATGCTCGTTTTCTGTCTAAATTGGTATATTTCGTGTTACATGCACAGAAGATACCTTGGGGAGCTCGACAACGAGATTTTTAGATGAAATCAGCAGGAAAAGAACATTTTCGAGCCCGGTACTGTAGCAGCACTGTAGCAACACCGTAGCACGAAAACTTAGAGAAACGGCTAAGTCTGGAGGTTCATGCGGGCACTCATACGGCCGCATAAATGACCGTACACAGTCGTGTAGCAATGGACTGTAGTAGTTTACTGTAGCATGGGTATTGTAGTGTTTTACTGTAGTACTCCACTGCAGCAACTTACACAAAATTCGGGGTGCTACAGTGCCCGTATGCTGACCGTATGCCAGGCCACATAGCATCCCGAGAATGACTTTTTAAGGGTTGGAGTTCATTTTTCAAGGGGGAGGAAGCCCTAGTTCTTGTTCTACTTGCCACCACCTTCAAATCTGAGGTAGGAGCAACCATTGGAGGCCATTTCTGTGGAGAGAATGACGAGGAGAGCGATATACGACGAGATCCACCTCCTTGATCCACACTTGAGAGGAAGATTGACAAGGGAAGCCACTCTTTGGGTGGCGTCTTTGGAAGCGTCATTCGGCCCCTATCTTTTGAGGGAGTGTTATCTTTGTATTATTTGGTTGTTTCCATGTATTTCCTTGAGTATTTTGTATTCATGAGCAACTAAACCCCAAGCTCACTGGATGTAGGTGAACCTTGGGGGTGAACTTGTGTAGAATGTTTGCTTGATTAGTTTTATGCATTTGGGACTTGTTTGTGAACCTTGTTTGGTGTATTTGAATGCTTGGTATGCATGAGAACTCTGTGTATCAATGTTTAGAAAATGCTAGGAAGCATGACCATTGCCCTAGTATTAGGCTCACCAAGCTTGGTAGGGATACATGTACGAATACACCGTGACCATCGGGTATTTATACCCCTCCATTGTTAGGGTTAACCTTGATTGTGTCTTCACCCTAACTTGAGAAACCTATCATTCCCATTGCAATTGTGTGAGGATTCGGGCGGAAGAAATTCCGTATTGGATACTTGTACCGGATTAGGGACCAATTTCTGTGACCATCAGGTTGGTCTAATTTAGGGTTTCTCGGTCCAAACTACCCATTTGCATGCTAGTTAGGGCAACTTTCGCACTTTAGTAGCCCCCTTGGGAATCCTCATCCGTGACCCTTTCCTTGCACTGTTTTACCCTCCGATTCTCGCCTCCGCCTTAGAGCATCTCTTTAGCATTTTAATTGTATTTTCATTTTCTTTGCACAACACTTGAATCGATCGGCCAAACAATCTTACGAAGAGGAAGTAAGGGTAGATTCTCGGGCCCTTGGGAATACAATCCCCTCGCGCGTGCGTGAGGGGTATTACTTGGAGACCCTGTGCACTTAAGGGACCCTCACCAGTAATCCCGAGGAGATCCTCCCCCGAGGACCTTGAACTTTCATTGTTACTTGCTTCCTTAGCATATGCTTATGTGGTGAGCCTTAGTCCACTTGTTTATAGTCTTTTTCTTTTGTTTGTTTTCTTTTCTTGTTTTAAATCTATACTTGTTAGATTAGTGACACGACCCCTTGCGTGTATCCCGCAAGTGCACGGGCTTGTCGAAGTAATAAAATTACCCTGGTGAGTGGGTAGTCGAATCCACAAGGAATAGGGATTTATGACATGAGATTTCGCTATCTAGTTGTGCGGTGTACGAAAAAGTGATAATAGAATTGATAAGTGAATTATGGAAGCAAATATGATAAAAAAACAAGAAATTGAATAGAGAGATGGAAGACAAGAAAGTCTTAGAAGGAGTGAATTAGAGAAAGACTAGTAATGGATGAAATAGGGTATCCAGACAAGCTACCTCTAGGACTTATGCTTCTAGTGCAAGACTATGCTATTATACTTTCCTATTGATGTTTAATTGAGTCGAGGATATCCTTAGACTCACAGTCCCAAACATAAAGTTAACCATGACTAACCCCAACACTATGTCCCGGCATTAGGATTCACGTCAACCCTTCACTCTGTCGCTCACGCAACTAAGCCCCAGGGGAGTATATCTACCTAAGCCTAACACTACATGGGATTGCTTTAAGCTCTAGGGATTCCTAGTGATAAAACTTGTTCCTATGTGTAGTTCTAACCCTTTGGTCCAGGTAGAAGAACCCTAGTCTAGATTAAGCCCCAACGCTTAGGATTCACGTCAACCCTTCACTTCTGTTGCTTGGGCAACTAAGCCCCAGCGGAGTTTATCTACCTAGCACTTCACTCTATCTCGACCGCTAAGAAATCAAGGAAAATGGAGGTAAGGAGAAATCACACCGGAGGGGAAAGGGGACGCTTCGCTACCTCACGACTCACCCTCTTAACCCTCTTCAATCTTAAGTAGTCCAAGCCTATAGGAGTTGTCACACCTCGAAAGGGTAACCTAGATTATTCTCAACCCTAGTGTCACGGCTAAGGGAAAACAATTGCAAAAGATAATTAAAATTAAAACTCGAATTTATTCATCAATAATGGAAAAACATAATAGCAATGTCATAGAAACATAATAATCCTAGGGTTTACAAGTCCGAATACCCACAAGGGGTTTAGCTCCTCATGGAGCTATACATGTTCATCAAAATATGAAATAAAGCACAAATTAAAAATATTGATGAAAACCCCCTTGCGTATGGTGTGGCCGTGGTCTTGTGCGGCCGCCGAACGTCGATGACAATGCCGATGACGCGCTACAAACCTCCACGAATTCCTCTCTGAAACCTTAGCCGCACTCTCGAAAGTTGGGGAGAAAGTTCGGTAAAAAGATATCTCAAAAGTCTCCAAAATCAGCCTTTTATAATGTTGAGTCGCGGCTATAAAATTGGACTTATCGGGACTTCACACGGCGGTATGGAATTTCCACATGCCCGTGTGAAGTTTCTGGGTTGCTAAAAAATTAATTCACACGGCCGTGTGGAATTTCCACATGCCCCGTGTGAACTCTCTGAAATCCTGTTTTTCGGCAGAAAGTGAACAGTAGTTTGCTACAGTGCTCGTCGGAATGCTCCCGAATCCGTTGTTCTTCACTGTGTGGAGGCCATTGATTTGGGCACACAATCAATGGTAGATCGTGCCGATTGCTTCAAGTCTCCTTCTTGGTGAAGTTCTCCTAAGCAACACGAGTTAGACTTGTTGTGAATGTGACTGCCTTTGTGTCCCTCCAAAGGAGGTTGGCACACACTCACAAGTCTAGGCTCGTTGCTTGTTCCTTTCTTTGTCCGAAACCTTCCCAACAATGGCGAACACGATCTAACTTCGTTCTTCTTTTCCAAATTAGCTCCATAAACCTATAATGCATAAGAATACACAAATGCACACCACTTAGTGATAAAATCTGATAAAAGGTATGCTCATTGTAAGATAATAACGCTTTGCATTACTATAACACAAGCACTTATCAAACTCCCCCACACTTAAGCTTTTGCTTGTCCTCAAGCAAAAATAAAACGTAAACGTACTTGGGAAGAACAATTGAAAGTGCTCGGCTTTAGGTTCACCAAAAGTATGCAAAGGAAGCATTCTACAAATAAGGGGAAATCAAAACATCACATAAGGATATCATTGCTCTAGCTAAAAACATGAATTAAAAGGGTCAATCAACTCGAAAATGTGTAAGTGTGTGTGAACTCACTCAAGACAACCCAACGAGTACTCCTCAAACTTTTGTTAACAAGGACTTATTTATATACAAAAAGCAAGAAAGGAAGTAGTAGCTTCACACGACCTTGAAGGTAGCCCTTTTCTAGGCGGCTGCCAAAGGTGGCTTTCACTCTTTCGTGGAGGTAGCTCTTTCTACCGGGGTAGTAGCTTTCACGCATCCCATGAGATAGCTCTTTCTCTTATTAGGGCATAACTTGTATCCGACTTATGAAAGTAGCTACATACTTCATAGGTGGTAGCTCTTTCCACCCCAAATGCATAAATAAAACAAAGCATATATTCACAAACTCATATATTTTTTTTTTCTTTTTCTCATTTTCCATATTTTTCTCTTTTTTTTATATGCATTTTCCAAAATAAAACTAAGAATGACGATAAACTTGTCCTTAAAAACTTCAAGATCGAGTTTCCAAAAGATTCCAAGAGTAAGTTGTGCAATATAAGGTAATCGAGTCAAAATTCCCTAAAAATTCAAGTGAAAACTAGAGCATGATAGAATACAATGTTAAAATTTCTCCTAAACTCTAAGAATACAAACGTTGCAACTAAGGTGAACTGCCATAGGCTACATGAGCGTGAGCAATTGAACGCACAAGTCCCCCATCCCCTGAACTCCAAGTGTTGCGTTAGTTTATCTGCTTGTGATTGAATTGAAGGATTTAGATTTTGGTATTGTTGTTGAGAAAAAAGATGAAAAACGAAATCTCTTTCTTCTGTTTTTTTTTTTTTTTTTTAGTTGTTTTAGTTCTGGTTGTTGGCTGTCTCTGTTGCCCTCTTGTTCTTTTGTATAATTATGCAAGGTACTTCTTTAATTGATGCATTAGGTTTTGATTATAAATCCAAGAGTGATTTTATTTTTTTTAAGACAGAAGAGACAATTTGAGATAGTCTCAAGATGCAATTTTTGCTACAGTGAGAGGAATTTTTGGTTGTTCAATGTTAATTTCATTGGAAGTGGACGCTGCCATGTAGCTCACCCGGGACAGTGGAGATGCCGATTACCATTTGCCTTTGTTAATTATTAGCCTATGAAACTCAGAAAAATTAATATGGAATAGTAACAATTTATATACTTTTATTATGAGTAAGTATTATGCTGAGATTTTATGTCAAGAGTCTTTGTTGGATTAGGAATTCGTACATGTGTTAAATAAATATATTTCACTTTTAACTCAAATTTCTTGTTCTTGAGCAGAGGATAAGCATGTTTTTTTTTTTAATCTTTGTTTAATTAAATTATTTACTATATTGAAAGTTGATGGTATAGTTTGTATTTGATTAGAAAATTGACATATATTTTATATATATATACTTCACAGCAGAATTCAATTTAAACTCAATTGCCTCATTTATTTTTTATTTTTTTTAAAACCTTGTTCTTACTAAAAAAATAATAAGAAAATATTTTAATAAGAAATAATTTGTTTATACTATGTCATAGTTGTTTTATTGATTTTTATTGTCATACCTAGTTGATGTTGAAAGTGTTTTGAATTTTATTTATCTAAATTGATTTAAAATCAAAACTATTTGAAAATTTTTCCAAATTTCTATTTTAGTCTAGTGCCATGGTTAGTGTTTTATTTTTATTTTTTTTTCAGACCCTCCTTCCTTTGTTGTACCCCTGGAATTTTTTTTTAGTTTAATACATTTTTTTAATAATAGTGTAATACATTTCATATTTGTCGGTTATTTATTCCTTATAACTTTGATGGCCAGATGAAACTAGTATGTCCACATGGAAAGGAATTGGATGGAAATAAGTAAAAGGCATAATGTCTTTTATTTTCCTGGATTATATAGCTTTGATGCAAACATAGTAATGCCTTTTATTTGTATTTTGCTTTCTTCATTGCTAAATTGCATGATGTGTTCCTTAAAAGGATCTTGTCAACAAACTATTGCACAAATGAGCTATATAAATGTACCAATTATTGATGTTTGAAATAATTGTTCTAGTGGGTCAAGTGTACATTTTTAGTTGATATTAGCTAAGGGTAAATTTTTCTAGTGAATACCTAAGTTTGGCCTTATATCAGTTTGGGCACTAACTTTTAATTTGTATCAAAATGAGTACAAAATTTTAATTTTGTTTCTCTGGCGGGACAATTGGAGGATTCTGATTATAATCAAGTGACGTAAAAGACAGAAATATGATGTGGATACTCAGGAACCAACTTAGCACATGTCCACATCATCAACTTATACATGTAGCCCAATTGGATGTCACATCATCATCCCTTTCCTTCCTCCCCTTCCTTATCTTCATCAATTTCCGGCTTGGTTGATGATATGGATAGTTGCTGAGTTGGTTCTTGGGTGTCCACATTATATTTCCGGTTTCCATGTCACTCAATTATAACCAGAGTCCCCCAATTACCCCGCCGGAGAAACAAAATTAAAATTTTGTGCTCATTTTGATACAAATTGAAAGTTAGTGCTCAAACTGATATAAGGTCAAACTTAGATACTCACTGAAAAAATTTACCCTAGCTAACAAGTTAGCTTTTATATGACTATTTTCTTCTCATTTTTTGTTTTTTTTTTAGTTAATGAATTTAAGGGCTAATGATATAATGAGTGTGTTGGCTGATTTTACTTTTTTAAATACAAAGCTATTAATAATATGGATGCAAATAGGAGTTGGATATATACTAGGCTTAAGGATGGACCTTTTGAATCCCAATTTCTTGAAAGAAATAAATGAGTTCATCGATGATGATAATGTTAGAAAAGGACATGATGATGAGTTTTGAGAAGAGGATTCTTCAGAAGTCGCAGTTTACCACACATGACTCACAACCATTGACTAATGATCATGATGTTGACTTATAATTGTATTCGTCGTATACTTATGATTTTGTGTTGAACATATATACTTTAACATTTCTTTTTGTATGAATTGAGGAGTTTATCTTATTTATTGCCATTTTAGGTTAAAAAAAAAAAATCATGTACCATGTTTTAAAAAAATCAAGAATATTATTTTTATTTTTATTTACTTGAATGTTAGAAACGGATTAGGAATGGATTTATTTATTTCAATATTGTTTTTTAATTTAAAAAAAAAAACCTTAGAAACGGATTAGGAACAAAAAAAAAAATTTGTTTCTAATGAGGAGGGACAAAAATAAAACAGAAAATATTCCGTGTCGAAACCGTTTCTAATTTTGTAACGGTAAAACTTTCATTTTAAATTGATTTCTAAATCCAAAAACGGAGTTACAACGGAATTTAGAAACGGATTAGCCGCATACATCATTTCCTTAAAAACATATTGGTTTTCGTTTTTAATCCGTTCTAAAGTTAGAAATGGAACATTTCCGGGCTTCAAAACAAATACATTCCGTTTCTAATCCGTTGCTAAACTGAATTAGGAACGGATTGGAAATGAAAAATGGTGCTTATAAGCAGCAATTTTCTTGTAGTGATCATTGTGTGAAATGTGACGTAAATACGATGAATATTAATGATGCTAATTGCATACAATAAATACTTCAGATCAATTAAGGATCATAATTTATAATTTATAAATTCTGATTGAGTGCAACCTTCTCTGCACCAATTTTGGCGGTTTTACATTATTAAAACTCAATAAATATGCCTTAATTAACTCCCACTAGCAAAGGCTAAAGTCCATCTCCAACCTAAACCCTATATTTGGCGCTTCAGTACTAAAAAATATAGTTTCTACAGTGAAAACTTCTCCAACCACCATCTTTATTTTTAACTCTAAAATAGAATATTCTAAAAATATTTTTTTTCAACCACCATCTCTATTAATAAATTTAATCATCTTTAAATCATTTTCACTTTTAACCATTAAAGTTAAACATAATATGAGATTTGAATTCTATCACTGATCCAAACATTCGTCCTTGTATACAAGCACAACAACAAGAAATTTTACAGAAAAGAGGTCATTTTCAACAACCTCTTATGGATCTAATATGTTTAATGACATATTCGGCAATATTGGTGAAAGTGGCAATAACATGCCAAACTATTAGCTCCATCTACTACAAACTTCATATTTGTATTTTGAGTGTTATCGTATTTTTTTTTCTTTGTAGTATGGATGATAATGTATGTTTTGAGATTATTTTCTATATTTTTATTTTATCATTCATGTAATTTTTGTTAATTTTAATGAATTTATATTTCACAAATTATTTTATTTAATTTTAAATTTCTTATTAATTAAAAAATATAAACTTAAATTATTAATTATTAATTTAATTAAAATATAAAATATAAATATAAATTTAAAAAAATTAAAAAGAAAATTAAAAAAGAAAATCAAAATATAATTAAAAAAAACAAATAAAAAGAAATTTTAAAAAAATATAATTAAAAAAAATTAAACAAAATCAAAATAGAATTTAACAAAAAGCAGAAAAAGAAATAGCATTGCACAAATCTTGTGAACCATGGTAGCAAATCTTTTATTTGGAGTAGGGTTTGGCACCGGATTGAAACTGACCTGCGCCAAATCAGAAATTTTTCTTCAAATCTAGCGCTGGATTGGAGAAGTTCTAAATAAAGATCTACATTTTAAACACATCAATTAAGAGGAGACAGTCATTAACCCTATCAACTGCACATTTAAGCAAAGAGGTTATGGCCTGGTTTCCTCGATCAAATCAATTTTGTCTTCTGTTTTATTAAGGCCACGTTTGCTTCATCCACATGGGTTGCAACAAAAACAAAAATTAAAAACCGGTTCATACTAGGGATCAGTGTGTTACAACTCTTGTATGGGGTCACAAAGTTTAGTTTACGGGTCGTTTTTATAAATATTCTTATTTTTAAAAAACTGTTGAACGTGATGTACCCAGCTACAAGATCTCACTTTGTTGATCTCCAATGTCCAAATGGACAAAAGCTGGGAGTGGGAATGTGGACAATGATAATTTAAAAACAATTAATTTATTCACATCCTTCCTCTCCTTGTTATGCCAATGAGAATTTCAACGTCATGCTCTGGCTTTCTTTGTTATGACAATGCCGGCACATACATATAGATATATATGTATATACTGGGGCTCTCACGTGTGCCATCATATACATGATTATATATTGTAACTTATATTGGTGACTCATCCACGCGCTGTTAACTTGTACCTTTTGTAAGTTATTTTCGTAGCTAAATTATAAATTAAATAAGAGAGCCTTGTTTGTCAAGTCGGTTTGGTTGTTATGGTTAAAATACAATTTAGTTTTTATATTCTATTTTGACAATTTAAGTGTTCATGATCTTCTGCCATTTGTATCATATCTATTTAAATTAATACTTTAGAAAAACCTTAGTATCATTCATATTTGTTGTTGCTGTCGGTTTGTTGTCACTGTATTGAATAATTTTTGGAAAGTTTAAAGGTCAAGTTTGAGTTGCTTTGAATGAGTTGGATTTGTGTTTGATTGTTTAATTTTGTTTTAAGATAAAAAAATTGACTTAATTAATATTAATTAAAATAAGTATTTAAAATTAAAAGGAAAAAAAAAAGTAAGAGCACTGGTCTATCAATGAAAGTTATTGGAAGATGTTTGAGTTAAACCAGTGAGTTCAGTATAATTTCAAACTAAGTTTTACTTGCAATGGAAGTTAGAGTAATTTATTTTAACTGGTACATTATTGTACATGCATGTCTCTTTGACATTTTTTTTAAGGCGGCGATTATTACCTTCAATTAAAAAAACTTTACTACTATAATATTTATAGTCATAATTTATTATTTAGAGCTGTCATCGTAAAAGTTCACTTAAAATTCCATGAAGGATGCTTGAACTTACTTAAAGTTTGATATTTTAATATTTTATCAGTTTAAGAACTTCTATGCCTACTTCACCTCACAGATGATCGAACTCAGCCTCATCCCAAGCTTGGTATTGGAGTATTTGAAGGTGTTGTTGACCTCTACTTTGATTTAGTCCCAATGACAGTCATACTATTTGTATTTTTCTAATAAATTTTGCCCCAAACATTGTAAGTTGCACTGGAACTACATGTAAATTATATCAATGTTCATATTTGTCTAGGAGGGCAATGTGAACGCAAAACGATTGAATATGATTTTAATGTCATTATTTTTCAAACTCTAAAAAAAGTTATTAGATATGGAATTTGAAATTAAATGCATATTATTTTATTGGATATAAATTATACCACATAATTAGATGCAATTCATACATATAAATCTTTATTTTTTTTGTTTTATTTTATTTTATTTTATTTTTTTGTTTTTATTTAGTTTTGAATTGCTTCATATTTTATTGTATATAATTCTTTTTTTTTTTTTGAAATCCAAATCTTTCATGGTCAAGGATGACAACCTCAAATACAATATAAACTTAAAAGCATGACATTTAAATCGGCAAGTTACAACACTATATAAGTTATGAAAAGAAGATATGACAAAGTTATTTAAATTAATTGATATAAATAAAACTTTTGGTATATTTTTGTAAATATTTAGCGATTTTTTAAATCTATAGGTATATACTATGTTCGGTAAATCTATCTTGGTTAAAATTTGTCATCTTATCTCTGTGTCAACTTAACAAATTCAACATATTTTGCAAACTTTATTAAGATTTTTTAACATAATGAGCTTAGAAAATTAAGTTTTCACATTTAATAACAATTATTTTTGGAAGTCACTAATGATTCTCAAGTTGAATTATAGTTGGTTTTCACAGTTAACTAAACAAAATTATTGTTTTTACTCCCACACCAGTCAACTTAGTTTTTTTTTAACCAATTGTATAATAATATCTATAACATTTACTAATATTTCACAAAGAAGACATTTATTTATGTAACATTGTGAAGTTTCACCTCATACTAGCTTGTAAGGAAGAAATTTGATTGATTTGAAGCTAAAACTAACCGTTATTTATGGCCACGTAATTGCTACATCTTGCTATTAAAAGTAAAAATTCGAAAGTCATCTTTTGCTTTTTGTGCTTTTGTCATAATTATTTAAATACTTATATATTCAAAAGGTCCAACCATATGCTTTGATTTCTCTTTTTAACTCATTTACATATTTGTTTGCCAATTATATGATATATAATCCAAAAAATATTAGTATTGGTACCCTTTAGCTAAGCTATTTTTTAATTTTTTTTTTATTTTTTACTAATAGGCAACAAGCGTCCCTCATTTAAAAGATTTGTCAAAGGGACAAACAGGTACGAAGGTGCACCTGTTACGATGGCTTATAGACCTCATAGAAAAATCCCTTGACTTGCAAGCTAGATGGGTGAAACCACTGTTTCTCTCACAGGGAACCCACACACAGACGGTAAACAATACAAAACAAATACTGGACTTGGATGCATATTGCATGAATAGTATATGAACAGTACTGAAGCCCCCCCGGTGTATAGTGTATAAACAATACAGAAATAGTACAAGAGTCTCAGGTGAACAGTGCTGAAACAGTACTTTGAAAGAAAGATTTTAACCCATAACCTCCCCATTTTTTTTTATTTTTAAAAAAATTTATGAGATAATAAAATTCAATTAGTTTGGTAGCCTATATTACTATTACAACTAAGTCGTTAAATCAATTATATATTTTAGATTAACAAAATTACAAAACCCAACGACCATTTTGAAACATCTTAAATGTATATTTGAAGTATAAATTAACATTGGCTTTCTTAGAACAATACAAAAAGTAAAAAAGGAAAAAATTCAAGAAAAATTCGCAGAAAAAGGATGTAGACTATGGATTAATTTCCCATTTGGAGGCACCTCCCAAACACGTGCTCTGGTCTCATTCCAACCTCTTCTCCATTCCCCTCTATATAAATGGCAATGCCCACCCTTGTTTTAGCCATTCACGACATACACAGAATTTTTCCTTTTTTCTGATCATCCTCCTCTTCGTCCATTCCTTGTCCCCTCCCCTCCTTGTTCTCTCTCTACCTCTCTCTTTCCTTTTCTGCTTTCCATGGCTTCCAGTTAGTTCCAGAGGCTAAGCGAGGCTAAGGTATATTCATAATCATTATCTAGATTCTCTTTGTTTTTCATTTTTAATGTGCTTCTGATTATTAATTTCTTCATCTTCCTCATTTTTTTCACCATAATTATGATAAACTTTTTCATAAACTTGGTGTCTGTTTAATTAGATAATGTGGCTTGTTTATTGAATTGTTGATTGGAGATAATAGTCATATTAGTGGAAAATATAATATATATATATATATATATATATATATATATATATATTTGTCTCTACTCTAGCCAGCTAGTATTGTTTTTTGTCTTTCATATCGTTTTTTTTTTCATTTTTGATGTTCTTTGGCAGGTAAAGTGTTTATCTTTTGTAACAATTGACAAATGAAGTGATCACGTATGAGAAAGATTTGTTGATTATATTGAGAGATTTGCATTGCCAATGTATTTTAACTAATAAACTGAGATCATGATGTTCTCACTTTTAGTTTTTAAAAACCAGCTGGAATTCACTTTGTCCTTCCTTCTTGCCTTTCGGTCTGAAATTTTCTGTATCCAAATCTGTCAGTTTTAGGACACTATGTTTTGTTTTAATAAAAATAATACGTAGTTCATCCTTTCATTTGGATCTTTGGTTTTTGTTCATAAATCCTCACAAAGTTTCTTGCTGGTTTCTCTATTTTTTTTAAGAGAGGGTGGGAAGAGCAACAACATTTGATTCCCTCCAAAGAATTTGCACAACAGGATCATTTCTGCATTCCGGGATGGGAATTACATTTACATGCCCTGGAGGTGATGCTTTTGATGAGGGCTTAGATGCTCTTATTATGAGGTCTATCAGCTTCAATGGTGATGATGATAAGGGACCTTTGAAATCCTTTAGTTTCAATGGCCGTGATACTGAGCCTTCCATTCTCAAAGCATTTGGCTCTGGAAAATTGATTATTGAAGGATCTCTAAATCTTGATAGGAAGGAGATGGAGATTTCGATAAAGAATCCAGCTTCTTCAGAGAATGAGAATTCTCTGAACTACATTGGCTTCAGGAAGTCGAGATTCAGTCATTTGTGTGATACTGTGCAGAAAAGCCCTTTTTGTGATAACGATGGATCTGAACATCAGGCGGCACTGAAGCTGCAGAAGTTCTATAAAAGTTTTCGGACGAGAAGACAGCTTGCAGATTGTGCTGTTCTTGTGGAGCAGAGATGGTAAGATGCATGCTCATGTAACATATGTGTGGTTATTTTTTTGATTGATCTTTTATGAATGTCCCCACTAACACTGCTTTGATGCTCAATGCAGGTGGAAGTTGTTGGATTTTGCTATGCTTCGAAGGAGTTCGATATCTTTTTTCGACATTGAGAAACCAGAATCTGCTGTTTCTCGATGGTCTAGAGCAAGAACCAGGGCTGCTAAGGTAACCATCATATATTGGAATATGAGATGTTGATGGCCAGCCCTCCGTTCTTCGATCATGTGTTTCTTTATTTGCATAAACTTCTTGTTGATTTGCAGGTTGGTAAAGGCTTATCAAAGGATGAGAAAGCTCAAAAGCTGGCGCGGCAGCATTGGCTTGAAGCGGTACACTTTTGCTTGAGACATTACCTTTGCTTTTCCATTTATTGTAACTCCCATTTATTAAGCTCGATTTAACAGATTGATCCTCGTCATCGTTATGGTCATAATCTCTACATCTACTATGATTGTTGGCTCCAATGCGAGAGCAAGCAACCTTTCTTCTACTGGTAGGACACAAAATCGTAATCATAATCATAATCTAATCATGGTTTGAAATCTTCACAAGTATTTTTCTCAATTTATAAGTCAATAATTGACCTGGTAGCTTTTATAAAGGCTACTCTCATAAAACGCAGGTTGGATGTGGGTGAGGGGAAAGAGGTCAATCTAGAAGAACAGTGCCCTCGCTCAAAACTTCAGAAGCAGTGCATCAAATATCTTGGTCCGGTCTGTCCCTAATCTTTAAATCTATTAACTTTGCTTCTTATTTTGCTAGTACATCACACGTACATGAACTTACCTCTTCCAATGACACAGAATGAAAGGGAGAAATACGAAGTTATAGTTGAAGATGGGAAGTTCTTACACAAAATAAGCAGGCAATTCCTCGACACATCTGAAAGCTCCAAGGGCACCAAGTGGATTTTTGTTCTAAGTACGACAAAGGTTCTGTATGTTGGCCAGGTAAATCCTTTCTTGTACTGAAACATTGTGACTACTCTAAATTTTGTTTCTTTTCTATTTTTTTATTTTTATTTTTGTTTCATTTTTGGCCTAAACAGAAGTTGTTACTCTTTTCTATGCAGAAGAAAAAGGGAGTATTTCAGCATTCAAGTTTCTTGGCAGGAGGAGCTACATCTTCTGCAGGACGACTGGTTATAGAAAAAGGAATTTTGAAGGTATAATGATGACATTACTGGTGAAACAAACTTGTAGACTCGTTCCATAACAATTTAATCCACATTTATTTGTGCAGGCTGCCTGGCCTCACAGTGGTCACTATCGTCCGACAGAAAAAAACTTTCAGGAGTTCATGAACTTTCTGAAGGAAAACAATGTTGATCTCAGTGATGTTAAGGTTAAATAACAATATGTAATATAAAAGCTTCAATTTTATCTAGGTCCATGACTAAAGTGAAATGCCTATGAATTATGCCAGAAATGTCCAGCTGAAGATGACGAGGAATCAGGAAATTGGGTCAGGAGCAACACATTCATGACAAGCAATTGGTTAGAAGATGACCTAACAAAGAAGAGCCTCTTATTGGAGGACGTTGAGAACAGACAGAAGAAATACTGGGTGCCTGCTGGACTAACTAATATTGAAATACCAGAAAGATTGGATCCATTCAGTGGATGCAATGTAATGGCAATGAACTTCGGTAACATCCCAAATGGATCAATATCTGGGATGTGTGAAAAGATAGCGAAAAGATCATCCCAAATTGATGAGCAGCGTTCGAAGCCAAACAAGCAGCGAAAGGTCAATAATAACAAGGTAGACAATGAGGGAAGCTCTGACAAAGAAACAAATAATAGAACATCTGTTGATGAAAGTGAAGAGGTGGAAGGTCCATATACTTGCACGGTTAAACAAAATCTTTTTGACAGCCGTGAAATAGAGAAGGATTTTGTGCCTCAAGAACTGATATTTGACAGGATCAATGAGAAGAATGGATTTAATCCTTATCAACTGGGGAAAAAAATATCCTTCAGATGGACAACTGGTGCAGGACCTCGCATTGGCTGTGTGAGGGACTACCCGTCGCCTCTGCAGTTTCGTGCTCTTGAACAAGTAAACTTGTCTCCTCGAGGTACCGGAGGCTCTGGGCAGATCCCAGCAAGTCCATTGTCTCAGTTAAAAGAGATATCTTCAGGCACAAAGCCCTGCAGAGAGAGCATTGGAAACAATGCAGTGATAGGTAGACGAGACCAATGACTTCCAATTATCAAATCTGATGTGTATATATAAGACAATGGGTTGTTGCTTTTGTTTTTGTATATGTTGTAAAGAAACGCATTACGCAATTGCACTGAAATTTTTGGCCTGTTTCGAGCCCTTATATAAAAGTTAAAATCATCTTTCCAATATTGAACTTGCTCATACAAGGAATATTGCACCTTGATTCGGATTTTTAGGCTTGAGAATCTAAATAGAAAGAGAAAGAAGCGAACCATAAAACAACACATTAAAACAACGCCACTTTCTAACATGGAAAAGATTAAGCCCATCCCAACATTTAAAAGTGATGTAAGCTTTAAAACTAGCTAATAACAAACATTTTAAGAGAAATAAGCTCCAAGGTTAAAAAGAACAAGGTTTAGGTCCCAATTTATTAGAGTTGTCAATTTGCCTCGGACCCGATAAGGAACCTAATTCCCCTCCTCAACGGGGCCAGGGCCGGGGAAGCGATGGTGTAGGAAACGGTAATTTTGATAATATTCATATAATATTAAAATTTTATTTAGAATAAATAAAAATTATATTATTATAAAATAATATATTTGATGGATTTAATAAATGACAAAAAAATCTAGGACGGGAATCCCTAAACCTAGGTAATCGCTGCGGGAATGGGGACGGGGAAATATTTTCCTTGAACTCGGGATAAGGGACGCAATCATTGATAAGGTTAGCTAGTCGAGGTCGGGGCTGTGGAATACATCCCCCAGTGAATTCCTGCCCCTTTGGTATTACTAAATCTATCTTAATCATACAAAGGAACTATGGTGCTTTCAAAAATATGAAGGGTTGCATTAATCTAGTGCAACAAAAAATACCATTAATGGAGACAAAAATATGAGACTTAATCAAGGGAAGAAGATAGGTAGCAGAGTTATGAAGATTGGGATGTTGATCAGATCATCAATATAATGTAATTATTGAAATTGGGAGAAATTGTTATCAAAACCAAGAATTAGATTCATGACAGAATCTTGATTAAGAATAGAAGGCAAATTATGAGAAACGAGAATAGACGAATAGGAAGATAACTAATTGTTTTTATTGGAGACATATAGAAGTTGAAATCTAACAAACAGAGATACGATTATACCTATAATAGAAAAGTTAGAGGAGTGATCATGAATGATCACTCTTTTGAGAAGATTACTTGAAAATCAAGCTAGAGGAATACTTCTCGCAAACCTAATAATAGATTCATATTGATGCCCCCCATTCTTTGCCAAGCATCTCCCAAAAACAATGCCGAGTATCTCCCAATATTTTTTCTCCAAGGAATTTGGTGTCTCCTGGTCAAATGTTATCAGCAGTGGCCTAAAAACCTTGTCCTTTGAAACTTCCCCTCACCTTCAACAGGACATTTTAAAAAAAAAATTAAAAACACTTCTTGTGCGTTGGTGACTATCAACCAAGACCTATAGCTCCTTGCCAGAGATGCCATGCAATCCTTCTTTTACGCCAAATTCCTCGGCAAATCTCTTACACTTGATCAAGCAAACCTCACTTTTGCTGAAGCCTGGAGGGGTCTCGGTGACTTTTCGATAGCTAACCTCCCAAATGGGTACTACTACTCAGATACGAGTCTCTGGAGATGCCAAACCGCCTCCTCTGGGAAGGCCTTGGATGGTGGCCGGCCTTATTCTCCAACTCTCACCTTGGCAAGAGTCATTCCAATTGGCATTCGAGAAGCTCCCGATGGCCATAGTCTGATATAGATTTACCATTTACCTATGGAGCTCTGGGAAAGAGACATCTTAGAGATGATTGCTACCCAGTTCGGATGTGTTCTTAAAGTTGGCGAGCATATCCTTGAAGTTGGTAAGAGTTATTCAAGAGTATAGTCTGGATGATTGCTACCCAGTTTTGGGAAGGAGACATCTTAGAGATGATTGCTACCCAGTCAAAATGTTCGAGAAGCTCCCGATGGCCATAGTCTGGATGTGTTCTTAAAGTTGGCAAGAGTTATTCAAGAGCAAAGTTTGCTCCTGTTTATGTGGAGATTAATCTCTCCCAATCTCTTTAACAAGGTACCTCTAGTTTTATATGAAAAATTGCCTATTTTTTGTTACAGATGTGGTAGAGTCAAACACAGTGAAGCACACTATTCCTTCTCTAGCAATCATCTACATTCTTGACAACATATGCCCCAAGAACCAGTGGGCTTAGGGCCTGTGCATGCTTGCCACATATGTAGATTAATGAGTTTGGGAAAGAATAGGATGGCTTTGCTGTGATGATCTCCACTCTTCCACAACTTTTTGAAAGAGAGGGAGTCTCTGGACCTTGGCTAACTTCTCATAAACAAAGCAGAAGATTTTGGTGATGTGATAGGCATGGCGAAAGCAATGATAATGGCCCCGCCGGAGGTCGAGACGATGGGCACAGCGGTGGAGAAAATCCTAACCCTAAAGTTTGCCAAAATAGTGACCCCAATGTCTGACGTATTGGCTCCCTACATGGACTTCATCCTCTTGCATGGGGGAACCCTTGCACATGCATACGACATGTGGCGAGCGTGCTCTGTGAGGAGGACATGCTATTATTTTGAAATCCTCTCAAGTGATAAACCCTATTCCCTAATATAGTTCTAACCCTTTGTTCTAGGTAAAGGAACCCTAGTCACAATTAAGCTCAGCACTAAGATTCACTACAACACTTCACTCTGTTGCTCGCACAACTAAGCCCCAGTAGAGTTCATCTTTTAGCGCTTCACTCTATTATGCCCACAAAAGAACTCTTGGAACGTAGAGGTAGGATAAATCACGCCGGAAGGGAAATAGGACGTTCTGTTACCTCTCGACTCACCCTCTCGATCCTTTTTCAATCTTGCTTAGTCTAACCCTAATGAAGTTGTCACATCTTCAAAGGATTTACTAGATGGATTCTTAACCCTAATGTCATATCTAAAGGAAAATCATGCAATTAACATTCAAGATTGAAACTCAATTAAAATCATCAATTAAAGAAGCATAATAAAAGTCAATGAAACAAAGTCATCATAGGGTTTACAAGTCCAAGCACCTACTAAGGGTTTAACTCTCCATGGAGCAATACAAAATCAACATAGAGTTTGAAATCATATGCATAGAAACTGATACACCCCTTGCGTGAGTGTTCCATAAGTACACGGGTCGTCGTAGGAATAAAATTTACTCCGGTGAGTGGGTAGTCGTATCCATAAAGAATAGTGCTTAGAAACAAGAGTTATCACTATTTAGTTATGAAGAAAATCGCTGGTGAGAGAAATTAGTGTATGAATCTAAAAGAAAGTAAAAGAATGCAAGGAGAGCAATAAGAGTAAAGAGAGATAATCGGTAGGAAGATGGGGCACCCGAACAATGCTTACCCTAGGATTTTTGTTTCAAGTGCAAGACTAATATTATACCTCCTAATTGATGTTTTAATGAGTCGTGGAAATCCAAAGGCACACGGTCTCAAACCTAAGGTTAACTGTGACTAGCCCTCTACATTATGCCCCGACGAAAAGTGATACTCTTGACGCCTTACACTGTGTGGGACTGTATAGGGTTCTAGGGATTCCAAGTGATAAACCTTGTTCTCTAATATAGACCTAACCCTTTGGTCCTGGCGAAAGGCCCTTAGCCACAATTAAGCCCAAGCACTAAGATTCACTACAACACTTCACTCTATTGCTTGCTAACTAAGCCTCAGTGGAGTTTATCTCTTAGCACTTCACTCGATCGTGACCGCAAAGAACTCTTGGAACGTGGAGATAGGATAAATCACGTCGGAAAGGAAATGGGACGTTCTGCTACCTCTTGACTCACCCTCTCGACCTTCTTCAATCTTGCTTAGTCTAACCCTATTGAAGTTGTCACACCTTCAAAGAATTACCTAGACGGATTTTCAACCCTAGTGTCACATCTAAGAAAAAAATCATGCAAATGACATTCAAGATTGAAACTCAATTAAAATCATCAATAAAAAGAAGCATAATAAAAGTCAATGAAACAAAGTCATCCTAGGGTTTATAAGTCCAAGCACCCACTAGGGGTTTTAGCTCTCCATGGAGCAATACAAAGTCAACAAAGAGTTTGAGAACATGCATAAAACCATAAAGAAAGCCCCCTTGTAGAATATATCGATGGTCTTAAGGAGCCACCTCGTCTTTTCCAAAGGTTCCTTTGTTAAACCTAGGGCACACCTCGCCGAATCGAAGCCGACAAAAGCTCCCCCAATAGTTCTCCTCCAGAGGACCTCAATGTCGATGCCGTAGAATCGCTCGAAAACCTTCCAAGAACCTCTCAAAACCCTAGCCGCAAGCTCTTCGAAAGTTGCTTGAAAGATGAATGAAAAAGATTCCTCAAAATAAATCAAATCGTGGTATTTATAGGGTTGAAATTGGGCATCCACACGACCGTGTGGATTCTCTAGAATTCTGATTTTTAGCACACTGGGAATAGTAATTATTACATTAAATTGCTACAGTGTTATACTACAGTAAAGTGCTACAATACTTGCGCCAAAATGCTCCCGACTTCATTTCTTCATCGAGGCCGCCGAGTTAGGCACCCAATCGTTCGGCAGATCACGTCGCGTCTTCAAGCTACCAGCATTGATGAAGTTCTTCATGATGTTGCACAAGTCGGAACATGTGAGTGTGACTGCCTTTGTGCCCCTCCAATTCACATGTTCCCTTGAACTCAGTTGGAGATTGGCACACACTCACATGTCTTTGAACAAAAATTGTGTATTGTTCCTTGCTCGATCCAAGAACTCCCTCACCAATCGCATTCATGACCTATTCTTGCTTCTTTTTCTTCTACATCGTCTTATGCACAAAAGAAAACAAATACACACATATAAGTGATAAAATCTGAATAAGCAATGCTCAATGTATGAAAACTATACTTCATATAACTTATACACAAGCACTTATCAAAAACTATAAAGAAAACCCCCTTGTAGTCCGTATCAATGGTCTTGTGGAGCCACCTCATCTTCTCCAAAGATCCCCTTATCAAACCAAGGGCACACCTCGCCGAATCAATGCGGATGAAAGCTTCCCCAATAGTTCTCATTCAAAGGAACTCGATGTCAATGCCGTGGAACCGCTCCAAAAGCCTTGCAAAAACCTTTTAAACCCTAGCAGCGCTCCCCAGAAAGTTGGGTGAAAGATGGATAAAAGATCCCAAAAAAATCTCAAATCGAGGTATTTGTAGGGCTAAAATCGGGCATTAAAAGGCTCCCCGAAAGTGCACGGGTTTGTTGAAGTAATAAAAGTTACCCTGGTGAGAGGGTAGTCGAATCCACAGGGAATAGGGAGTTAGAATACGAGATTTCACTATTAAAACTATGCGAAGTACGGAAAGGTAGTAATCGATTTGTGTGTGAATTGCGAGAACAATTATACTAAAGACAGGAAATTAAATAGAGAAAGGTGGAAGATTAGAAATCGCAAGAAAAGAGATTAAAGAGGATTTAACAATTAATGAAGTGGGGTATCCGGACAAGTTATCTCTAGGATCTATGCTTCTAGTGCAAGACTATGCTATTATACCTTCCTATTGATGCTAATTAAGTCGAGGAAATCCTTAGACTCACGGTCCCAAACCTAAGGTCAACCGTGACTAACCCCAACATTATGCCCCGGTATTAGGATTCACAACAACCCTTCACTCTATCGCTCGCACGATTAAGTCCCAGGGGAGTACATCTACCTAAACCTCACACTACGTGGGATTGCATTAAGTTTTAGGGACTCCTAGTGATTAAACCTGTTCCTATGTGTAGTTCTAACCCTTTGGTCCAGGAGGAAGAACCCTAGTCTAGATTAAGCCCCAGTGCGTAGGATTCACTTCAACCCTTCACTCCGTTACTCGCGTAACTAAGCCCAGGGGAGTTTATCTACCTAGCACTTCACTCTATCTTGACCGCTATTAAATCAAGGAAACGGAGATAGGGAGAAATCACACCGGAGGGAAAAGGGGTACATCGCTACCTCACAACTCTCCCTCTCAACCCTCTTCAATCTTAAAGAGTCTAATCCTATAGGAGTTGTCACACCTCCAAAGGAAAACCTAGATTGCTCTCAACCCTAGTGTCACATCTAAGGGAAAACAATAGCAAGATAAAATTAAGATCGAAACTCAATTCTTATTCATCAATAATGGAAAAGCATAATAACAATGTCAAAGAAACATAATAACCCTAGAGTTTTACAAGTCCAAATACCCACAAGGGGTTTAGCTCCTCATGGAGCTATACATGTTCATCAATGTATATAATAAAACAAGAAGTAAAGACATAGATGAAAAACCCCCTTGCGTATGGTGTGGCCGTGTTCTTGTGCGGCCGCCGGACGTCAATGACGATGCCGATGACGCGCTCCAAACCTCCACGAAGTCCTCTCAAAAACCCTAGCCGCCCTCTCCAAAGTTGAGGAGAAAATTAGGTCAAAAGATGTCTCAAAAAGTCTCAAAATCGGGCTTTTATAATGTGGAGTCGCGGCTTTAAATTTGCTGAAATCGGGATTTCACACGGCTGTGTGGAATTTCCACACGCCCGTGTGAAAATTCTGGAAAACTGATTTTCGGCCGACTTCGTATTCTGGAAAACAAATTCTGGAAAACAGTATTTGTGCCGAAACGCTCCTGAATTCGTCGTTCTTCATCGAGGCCGTTGAATTGGGCACACAACCAACGGTAGATCGTGTCTATTGCTTCGAATCGCCTAATTGGTGAAGTTCTCCTTGTTGGCATGAGTTAGACTTATTGTGAATGTGACTGCCTTTGTGCCCCTCCAAAGGAGGTTGGCACACACCCACAAGTCTATGCTCACGCCTTACTCCTTGCTTAGTCCGAAAATCTTCCCAACAACGCCAAACACGACCTAACTTCGTTCCTTTCCTTCATTTTATCTTCACAACCCTACAATGCACAAAAGTAAACAATTGCACACTTTTTAGTGATAAAATCTGATTAAATTAATGCTCATTGCAAGATAATAACACTTCGCATTACTATAACACGAGCACTTATCAGGCATCCACATGCCCGTGTGGATTCTCTGGAATTTTGATTTTCGGTGCGCTGTGAACAACAACTGCTACACTAAATTGCTACAGTGAACTGCTACAGTACTCCCTCCAAAATTGCTCCCAACTTCATTTTCATCATCGAGACCGCTAAGTTAAGCACACAGCTATGCATTAGATCATGACGCCTCTTGTATTCAACACATTGATGAACCTCTTTGATGTTATACAAGTTGGACTATATGAGTGTGACTGCTTTTGTGCCCCTCCACATTGTATAATCCCTCGAGCACTTTGGAGGTTGGCACATACTCACAAGTCTACAATTTGTGCTTGATCCTTGATTAGTCCAAGAGTCTTCTCAACCATTGCGTCCATGACCTATTTTTGCTTCTTTCCTTTCAATTCATCTCTATAATCCTAAATTCGCAAAAGAACAAAAATACACATGAATGAATGATAAAACCAAAAAAAGTGATGCTCAATGTAAGAAAGTATACTTCATATTACTGACACGACCCCTTGCGTGTATCCCGCAAGTGCACGGGTTTGTCGAAGTAATAAATTTACCTTGGTGAGAAGGTAGTCGAATCCACAGGGAATAGGGAGATAGAATATAAGGTTTCACTAATTAAGCTATGCAGAATACGGAGAACGATAATAAGATTGATGAGTGAAAATAATGCAAAGCAATAAACTAAGTAGAGAGATGGAAGAAAGAAGTGCAAGTAGGAAAATCGAGAAGGACTAATAATGAGTAAAAGGGGGTATCCGGACAAGCTACCTCTAGGGTCTATGTTTCAAGTGCAAGACTATGATATTATACTCTCCTATTGATGTCAATTGAGTCGAGGATATCCTAAGACTCACGGTCCCAAACCTAAGGACAACCGTGACTAACTCCAACACTATGCCCGGTGTTAGGATTCACAACACCCTTCACTCTGTCACCTAGATGACTAAGCCCCAGGGGAGTCCATCTGCCTAAACCTCACACTATGTGGAGTTGCATTATGCTCTAGGGATTCCTAGTGATTAAACCTGTTCCTATACGTAATTCTACCCCTTTGGTCCAGGTGGAAGAACCCTAGTCTAGATTTAGCCCCAGCAAATAGGATTCACTACAACCCTCCACTCTATTACTTGCGTAACTAAGCCCTAGGGGAGTTTATCTACCTATTGCTTCACTCTATTTCGACCGCTATTAAATCAAGGAATCGGAGGTAGGGAGAAATCACATCGAAGGGAAAGGGGTACATTGCTACCTCACAACTCTCCCTCTCAACCCTCTTTAATCTTGAGTAGTCTAATCCTATAGGAGTTGTCACACCTCCAAAGGAAAGCCTAGATTGCTCTCAATCCTAATGTCACGTTTAAGGGAAAACAATATGAAAGGATAATCAAGATTAAAAACTCAATTTTATTCATCAACGATGGAAAGCATAATAATCAAGGTCAAAGAAACATAAGAAACCCTAAAGTTTACAAGTCCGAATACCCCACGAGGGGTTTAGCTCCTCATAGAGCTATACATGTTCATCAACGTGAGAAATAAAGCATAAAACATAGATATCAATGAAAAACCCCCTCGAATTGGTGTGGCCGTGGTCTTGTGCAAACGTCGAACCTCGAAATCGATGCCGACGACGCGCTAGAACCTCCACGAAATTCTCTCCGAAACCCTAGCCACGCTCCAGAAAGTTGGGGAAAAGATAGGTCGAAAGATTCCTCAAAAGGTTGCAAAAATCCCCTTTTATATTGTTGAATCGCGGCTTTAAAATTGGACTTATCGGGGGCTTCACACGGCCGTGTGGAATTTCCACACGCCCGTGTGAAGCTTCTGTCTCGGCTGAAAAATTAATTTCACACGGCCGTGTGGAATTTCCACACGCCCGTGTGTCTTCACTGGATGGCTGAAATCGCAAAACACACGGCCGTGTGGAATTTCCACACGCCCGTGTGACTTCTCTGTCTGGCTGGAAAATGGCTCACACGGCCGTGTGGAATTTCCACACGCCCGTGTGACTTCTCTGGAACACTAATCTTCAGTTAAACAGGCTTGGTAACTTGCCGAAACGCCTCCCGGGTCCATCGTTCTTCATCGAGGCCATTACTTGGGCACACAAGCAACGGTAGGTCGCGCCGATTGCTTCAAGTCTTCTTCTTTCGCGAGATTCTCCAAAGTAACACGGATTGGACTTGTTGTGAATGTGACTGCCTTTGTGCCCCTCCAAAAGAGGTTGGCACACATCCATAAGTCCAAATACGTGCTTCGTTCCTTGCTTGGTCCGAGAACATCCCAACATTGGCGAACGCGACCTAATTTCATTCTTTTTCTCCAATTAGGCTCCACAATACCTTTAATGCAAAAGAGAACACAAATGCACACATTTAGTGATAAAACCTGATAAAAGGTATGCTTAATGTAAGATAATAGCGCTTCGCGATACTATAACACAAGCACTTATCAAACCCCCCCACACTTAAGCTTTTGCTTGTCCTCAAGCAAAATAGAACGTGAAAGTACTTGGGAAGAACAATTGAAAGTGCTTGGCCTTAGGTTCACCAAAAGTATGCAAAAGAAGCATTCTACAAGTAAGGGGAACTCAAAACATTGCATAAGGTTACCAATGCTCTAGCTAAAAACTCGAATCAAAAAGGATGAAAACTCGAAAATGTGTTAGTGTGTGCGATCTTACTCAAGAGAACCAACAAGTACTCCTCAAACTTTGGTTAGAAAGGACTTATTTATATACAAAAACAAAAAAAAAATAGTGATGGAAGTAGTAGCTTCACACATCCTTGAAGGTAGCCCTTTCCTAGGCGGCCGCCAAAGGTGGCTTTCACTCTTTCGAGGAGGTAGCTCTTTCTACCGGGGTAGTAGCTTTCACGCATCCCATGAGATAGCTCTTTCTCTCATTAGGGCATAACTTGTATCCGACTTATGAGAGTAGCTGCATACTTCATAGGCGGTAGCTCTTGCCACCCCAAATGCATAATTAAAACAAAGCTAATATTTACAAACTCATTTTTTTTTTATATGCATTTTCCAAAGTAAAACTAAGAACAACGATAAACTTGTCCTTAAAAACTTCAAGATTGAGTTTCCAAAAGATTCCAAGAGTAAGTTGTGTACTAAGATGATTCGAGCAAAAATTCCCTAAAATTCAAGTGAAAACTAGAGTATGATAGGATACAATGTTGAAAATTCTCCTAAACTATAAGAATACAACCGTTGCGACTGAGGTGAACCGCCATAAGCTACATTAGCATAAGCAATTGAACGCACAAGTAAAGGTGTGTGTAATGTGAACTCCCCCCCCACACTTAAGATGTACATTGTCCTCAATGTACGCATATAAGCACAATAATAAGTGAAAACGATAAAAGCAATTAGTGTGGAAGTGGCAATTGAAACATTACTCCCCTGAACTCCAAGTGTTGCGTTTGATGAAGCTAGGTTATTGAGAGTTGAGTCTCAATGGTTCGTGGAGCACACACGATTCCATGACCGTGTCAATGACTATTCCTCAAAATCCTTACATCCAAGACCATCTGCGCACACATAAACGAGGGTTCAGTAAAGCTCAATAAAACTCGAGTATATAAAATGTAAAGCAATGAATACAACTCGAGATAAAAAAGCAAAATAAAAGCTATACTCAGAAGGAGAATCCTTTCTGAGTACTACAAGTCCAAAATAAAGTAAAGATATACAGAAATGACAAATAAAAGAAAAGAATCTAAAATCTAAGACGCCTCAGCGTCGGTGTCCTGAGTGGTGGCCTCTGGTGCTGCTGGAGGCTCTGGATCTGCTGGTGATGCTGGAGCTGCTGGTGCTGAGGGAGATGGAGGTGGTGGAGTGGACACTTGAGGTCGGACCACGAAGGAGGAGGAGGCGACAATCTGCTCGAAGGTCTGTCGCAAGCTCTGGAACTACGCCATCACCTCCTGGTGCTGTGTAATCTGTGTGGCCCTAACCTCGGCCACCTCGGTCTGTAGTATCCCCACTGCGCTCTCAAGGCGCTCCAGTCTGTCCTGGCCTCGAGACGGTGAAAACATCCGCACTGGAGGTGGCTCCGGCGTGGTGGGGGGTACCTCGGTCTCTGTGTCCTGCGGGGGTGGCTCCAATGCTGCCCGGGATCCCTCGCTCGGGAATGCCTCGGGCCAGTATAGCGTGTAACGCTGGTAATGTCTCCAGGCCATGCCCATCTGTCTCAGCATCTCCAAGTCGATTGGTGAAGGTGTGACTGTCTTTTCCATCCCTCTGATTGCAGCCCGAAGACCCATTCCCTTCATAAGTCTTGTGATGTATGGTCCTGCAAAAATCGTCTCAAGCCTGGGATATTGACTTTGATGACGCATGGACTCGGCGAGTATATACCCAATATGGAGTGGCTCCTTCAGTACCATTGAATATAAATAAAGGAGTTCCTGTCGACTAAGAACTCCTGTACTATCGCCCCGGCCGTTTATTGACCTACTCAGAATGGCATGAATGTATCTATAAGCCGGTCGTAATAGACAAGTAGCTTTTGATACACCTGGCTCATAGTTCCCTCGTCCACATAACACTTTGTAAGCTCTTTGAGGGGTCAAATTTCCGGGGTAGTCAGTTGGGAGGTTCTCGTACTCCTCCGTTTCAGTGAATGCCTCGTCGTACAACCCCATGTAAATGGAAAACTGTGTCACCGACAAATTGTACTCATGCCCGCATGCCCAAAACTGTATAGAGTTGGCGCTCATCGACTCTCTACTTGCTTTGTCGAATTTGAATGATGAGAGCACCTCTAAGGTAAGCAAACGGTTCGCTGGATCTCGAATTGATAGCAAGCTCTTCCAACTTCCTACCGCAACAAGCTCTTCAATCTCATCCGCCATTTCAATACCCCAATCAGCTGGTTTTACATATTCTACGTCCAGGTATCGAGATTGTCCAATTTTGAGTTTCGCCAATCGTCTATATGTTTCTTGGTGTTCAGATGGGATGTCGTTGATCGGCTCTGGAGAGTGTTCTCGTGCTCTTTTGTTGGTGCCTTTCCTAGGTGCCATTCCTGCAAAGTGGTTTTGAAAGAAAATTAGTCATTTTGGTATAATGAAGATTCACACGGCCGTGTGGAAATTCCACACGCCCGTGTGGAGTATCAGGCGGACACTGACGCAAGGTTGAGAAGCAGAACTCCAAAGTCACACAAAATTTTTCATAGGAACCCTTGTAAACTCATTAGTAGCCAGGTAAACCGTGCAAAACAAACGAAATTCTTATCACAAACGATCAAAATACGGAATTTAGTAAAGAGGAAGGGCTTGTTGTTCTCACCGACGGTGGGGATGAAGAAAAATTCGGAGTTTGGTCGGAGGGCTCGAGAGGAAACCTTAATGACCGAAGATATTGGTCGGGAAAGCAGCAAAAGAGGTCGGAGAGTGTTTTGGAGTGAAAGTGAAAGAGACACGAGTGAATTCCAAAAGAAAAACCTTCGGCCTCTTTTGAAGTTCTGGGAATTCACACGGCCGTGTGAAATAACCACACGGCCGTGTGCCTCAGAACTTAGGATTCACAGGGGCCAACACACGCCCCTGTGCGCACTCTGGTCACTCTCTGAACTACCTCGCACGGGCGTGTGTTAATTACACACGGCCGTGTGCCTCCGCAGGGGTATACACAGGGCCACCCACACGGGCTTGTGGATTCACGGGAAAATACAGAAGGTCTCTGAAAATTTTCACACGGCCGTGTGTTAATTCCACACGGCCGTGTGCCCAACTTGGCCAAGACACAAGGCCGGCCACATGGGCCAACACACGCCCCTGTGGTCTCTCTGACTTGCCCGAGAAACACTAAGTATTTCACACGGCCGTGTGAATAATCCACACGGGCGTGTGCCTTGACAAGCTCTCCCACAGGGGCTCACACACGCCCCTGTGGTTTCTCGGGATGAAAGGGAATTCCTGCAGAATTTTCACACGGCCGTGTGGAAATCCCACACGGCCGTGTGCCTTAGCACAGTGGCACTCACAGGGGCATCCACACGCCCCTGTGGACTCTCTGGAAAAGAGTTGAAGTTCTGCGAAATTTCACACGGCCGTGTGTTAATTCCACACGGCCGTGTGTTAATTCCACACGGCCGTGTGCCCCTTATGAAATTTTTCACAGGGGCAAAGTCACGCCCCTGTGTCTTCTCTGGTTGAGCTCCAATTGGTAACACACGGCCGTGTGTTAATTCCACACGGCCGTGTGTTTTCTCTGGTTTACTTAGAAAATTTTACAGACTCTCAGAAAAATTCAGAAACTCTTTTAAAACACTTAGAGCCTGTATAAACCATAAAAACACGACCAGAGACTATCGAAAACACACTCAACCGACTCAAACTTTGTCAATTAACGTTAAGGCACACGTAAATAATCGAAAATCCACACGAAAACTCAGCATATGCACATGAAAATTTGGACACCATTGCTAAGACTTTTATTCAACCCTAAAACTAAACTAGGTCCTAGAAAAACTGCAAAACGCTTGGGTTGCCTCCCAAGAAGCGCTTGTTTAACGTCACTTAGCTTGACGTACCTGTTTTACCTTACGGAGGTTCATGAGTGGAATTTGCCCTCTTCCCTATAATTTGAAAGCAAGCATTACATAATCGTTGCAAGGTAGAGGGAGAATTATCGAGTTTGTTACCACACATGGGTGAAACACCCTTACTCCGTGAATGCTCATCCCCTTTCTTGTTGGGGTTCTTTTTGTGGCGACGTCTCGACCTCTTCAGTCTCCGAAGGACTTTCTTTCTAAGCTCCTTCTCCTTTTTGATGTCTGTTTCGACTGAAACAAGCGCGAGCACTTCTTCCTCTTCAGTCTCCATGTCTTGATCCGGCCACCCTTCATATGGATCCGGGTTAAACATATCCTGCATATATTCATCAATGCAATCATCAGTGACATCAAGATAATATAGAGCATCATCAAAATCAAGAGAATGTCGCATGGCTTCGGCGAGGCGGTAAGTGAGCTTGTCGTCCCCAACCCTAAGTGTGAGCTCTCCACCGTCCATGTCTATCAAAGCTTTGGAAGTGCGCAAGAACGGCCTCCCAAGGATCAGCGGCACCTCGACATCCTCGTCTACATCGAGCACTACAAAGTCGACCGGGAAAATGTACTTATCCACTTTCACCAACACATCTTCAACAATACCCCTCGGATGCCTCACCGATCTATCCGCAAGCTGAAGTGTCATCCGGGTAGGTCTAGGCTCGCCCAAGCCTAGCTTTTGGAAGAACGTGTAGGGCATGACATTGATGCTTGCCCCCGAGTCGGCTAGTGCCATCTCCTCACCCATATCACCAATATTGCACGGTATGATAAAACTTCTGGGGTCCTTCCTCTTGCATGGCAAATTCTTCTGTAGCACTGCCGAACAGTTTGCATCGAGGATGACGGATGCACTTTCCTCTAGCTTCCTCTTATTGGTCAAGAGGTCTTTTAAGAACTTCGCGTACTTGGGCATTTGGGCTAATGCTTCCGCGAATGGAATGTTGATGTGCAATTGCTTGAAGACACCCAGAAATTTCTTGTATTGCTCATTGTCTTGGTCATTCTTCAATCGTGAAGGATAGGGAATTCACGGCTTGTAAGGTGGGGGTGCCACCTCTTTCTCCTTTGGTGCTCCATCCTCTATTTCCACGACTTTGGGTGAGTCCTTAGTCTTCTCAAGAGGGAGATGTCCCTCAACCTCCTTACCACTTCTCAAGGTAATTGCCTTTAGTTGTTCTCTTGGGTTGGTCTCCGTATTGCTAGGTAAACTACCTTGAGGTCTCTCCGCCAAAGTCTTCGCAATTTGCCCTACTTGGTTCTCCAAGTTGTGTAGGGAGGCGGTGTGATTACGAAGAGTAGCTTCCACCGATTGGAACCTTGCGTCCGAAGAAGAAACGAACCATGTGAGGGCTCTCTCTAGGTCAGTCATCTTTCCCTCCAACCCGGTCACTCGGCTTTCTAAATTCGGAGCTTGTTGACTTTGAAATCCCGGTGGTGCACTATTTTTGTTCTGTTGTGACTGTCCTTGATTGCTCCAAGAGAAGTTCGGATGGTTCTTCCATCCCGGATTGTATGTACCACTATACGGGTTACCTTGGCCTTGCCCTCGATATGAATTCCCCACAAAATCGGCCTGCTCTACCGCACTAGTGCCTCCAATAGCAATAGGACAATCGCTTGAAGCATGTCCTCCCCCACAACCGTTACAAGTAGTGATGGCCGCAACTCTTGGCGAAGCTAGAGCATCTAGCTTCTTACTTAACGATTCCACTTGTGCTGCCAACGATGTAACCGCATCAACCTCATGAATTCCGGCAACCTTTTTCCTATCCCTTGAGTTCCATTGATAGCTATTCATAGCCATCTCCTCTACAAGGTGCCGAGCTTCACCGGGAGTCTTTCTTCCATGAGTCCCTCCGGCCGCCGCATCTAAGAGTTGCTTTGTACTCGGATTCAACCCGTTGTAAAATGTGTGAATAATCATCCACTCGGGAAATCCATGTTGCGGACATTTGCGAAGGAGCTCTTTGAACCTGTCCCATGTCTCGAATAGAGACTCCAATTCCATCTGTACAAAGGAAGATATCTCATTCCGGAGTCTTGCAGATTTCCCCGGTGGAAAGTATCTAGCCAAGAATGCCTCGGCCATTTCCTCCCACGTAGTAATGGAGGCTCTAGGTAATGAGTGCAACCAATGCCTTCCTTTTCCTTTCAATGAAAATGGGAAGGCTCTCAATCGAATTGCATCGTCCGTCACTCCATTTATCTTCAACATGTCACACACTTCCAAGAAATTTTCTATGTGACTATTAGGGTCTTCATTGGCTAAGCCATTAAACTGTGCGGACTGTTGCAACATCTGAATGAACGACGGCTTCAATTCGAAATTCATTGCTGTAATTGGGGGCCTCACTATGCTTGATTGGGTCCCCATAACTGCGGGTCTAGCAAAATCGGACAATGTTCGCTGCTGCTCGTTCTGTTCTGCCATTGTCTCTAACCCTTCTGTCTCAATATCGGCTTGATTTGATGCTTCTTGTGCAGGTTCTTTCCCTTTTCGATGTGTTCTTCTTCCAATGTCTGGGTCTCCTTCAACAAGTATTGAAGGGTTCCCACGGGTCATAACCTGGAGCCGAAAACAAAGAAAAGAAAAATAAGAACAATGATAGGTAAAGAAAATATGAAATAGAATGCGAAGTGAATAGCTAAAATAGTGAAAAACAAATATCTAAAACGCCTAGTCCCCGGCAACGGCGCCAAAAACTTGACACGACCCCTTGCGTGTATCCCGCAAGTGCACGGGTTTGTCGAAGTAATAAATTTACCTTGGTGAGAAGATAGTCGAATCCACAGGGAATAGGGAGATAGAATATAAGGTTTCACTAATTAAGCTATGCAGAATACGGAGAACGATAATAAGATTGATGAGTGAAAATAATGCAAAGCAATAAACTAAGTAGAGAGATGGAAGAAAGAAGTGCAAGTAGGAAAATCGAGAAGGACTAATAATGAGTAAAAGGGGGTATCCGGACAAGCTACCTCTAGGGTCTATGTTTCAAGTGCAAGACTATGATATTATACTCTCCTATTGATGTCAATTGAGTCGAGGATATCCTAAGACTCACGGTCCCAAACCTAAGGACAACCGTGACTAACTCCAACACTATGCCCGGTGTTAGGATTCACAACACCCTTCACTCTGTCACCTAGATGACTAAGCCCCAGGGGAGTCCATCTGCCTAAACCTCACACTATGTGGAGTTGCATTATGCTCTAGGGATTCCTAGTGATTAAACCTGTTCCTATACGTAATTCTACCCCTTTGGTCCAGGTGGAAGAACCCTAGTCTAGATTTAGCCCCAGCAAATAGGATTCACTACAACCCTCCACTCTATTACTTGCGTAACTAAGCCCTAGGGGAGTTTATCTACCTATTGCTTTACTCTATTTCGACCGCTATTAAATCAAGGAATCGGAGGTAGGGAGAAATCACATCGAAGGGGAAAGGGGTACATTGCTACCTCACAACTCTCCCTCTCAACCCTCTTTAATCTTGAGTAGTCTAATCCTATAGGAGTTGTCACACCTCCAAAGGAAAGCCTAGATTGCTCTCAATCCTAATGTCACGTTTAAGGGAAAACAATATGAAAGGATAATCAAGATTAAAAACTCAATTTTATTCATCAACGATGGAAAGCATAATAATCAAGGTCAAAGAAACATAAGAAACCCTAAAGTTTACAAGTCCGAATACCCCACGAGGGGTTTAGCTCCTCATAGAGCTATACATGTTCATCAACGTGAGAAATAAAGCATAAAACATAGACATCAATGAAAAACCACCTCGAATTGGTGTGGCCGTGGTCTTGTGCAAACGTGGAACCTCGAAATCGATGCCGACGACGCGCTAGAACCTCCACGAAATCCTCTCCGAAACCCTAGCCGCGCTCCAGAAAGTTGGGGAAAAGATAGGTCGAAAGATTCCTCAAAAGGTTGCAAAAATCCCCTTTTATATTGTTGAATCGCGGCTTTAAAATTGGACTTATCGGGGGCTTCACACGGCCGTGTGGAATTTCCACATGCCCGTGTGAAGCTTCTGTCTCGGCTGAAAAATTAATTTCACACGGCCGTGTGGAATTTCCACACGCCCGTGTGACTTCACTGGATGGCTGAAATCGCAAAACACACGGCCGTGTGGAATTTCCACACGCCCGTGTGACTTCTCTGTCTGGCTGGAAAATGGCTCACACGGCCGTGTGGAATTTCCACACGCCCGTGTGACTTCTCTGGAACACTAATCTTCAGTTGAACAGGCTTGGTAACTTGCCGAAAAGCCTCCCGGGTCCATCGTTCTTCATCGAGGCCATTACTTGGGCACACAAGCAACGGTAGGTCGCGCCGATTGCTTCAAGTCTTCTTCTTTCGCGAGATTCTCCAAATTAACACGGATTGGACTTGTTGTGAATGTGACTGCCTTTGTGCCCCTCCAAAAGAGGTTGGCACACATCCATAAGTCCAAATATGTGCTTCGTTCCTTGCTTGGTCCGAGAACATCCCAACATTGGCGAACGCGACCTAATTTCATTCTTTTTCTCCAATTAGGCTCCACAATACCTTCAATGCAAAAGAGAACACAAATGCACACATTTAGTGATAAAACCTGATAAAAGGTATGCTTAATGTAAGATAATAGCGCTTCGCGATACTATAACACAAGCACTTATCAATTACTTATATACAAGCACTTTATGAGTGTGACTGCTTTTGTGCCCCTCCACATTGTATAATTCCTCGAGCACTTTGGAGGTTGGCACATACTCACAAGTCTACAACTTGTGCTTGATCCTTGATTAGTCCAAGAGTCTTCTCAACCATTGCGTCCATGACCTATTTTTCCTTCTTTCCTTTCAATTAATCCCCATAATCCTAAATTGGCAAAAGAACAAAAATACACATGAATGAATGATAAAACCAAAAAAAGTGATGCTCAATGTAAGAAACTATACTTCATATTACTTATATACAAGCACTTATCAGACACCACCATGCAATCTGATGACAATATGGTCCTCAGTCATTTTTTAAAAAGACATTAAACTTGAAGCTTTGGACAGAAGGGGTCCTTCCAAAAGTTCTTTGAAATATAAAAAAAAGGGAGAAGCACTGCCATTTCTTAACTTTTCTCTATCTTTGCCCTTTGATAAGTGCCTAAATACATCATGTTTTAGCGATAATGTTCTTGTACTTTCGTGCAACTTATGTGAATTCTCGATGACATTTTGCGCACTTGATGTTTTTATTTTCGTTTTAGGGTTTCAAGGACCAAGTGTGAGTGATCGAACGGTTTTCGTGTCATTTCGGGGAAGATTGAAGAAGAAATAAAGACTAAGAGTACCCCGGAAGCCGATGCGCCGCACACGGAGCCATTTCTCTCGGCCGTGTGCGGCAACTATGCGGCCCGCACAGTGGCTACACGGCTCAGCCAGTGAGCTGTGCGGCCTAGTGTGCGGCCGCACACCTGGCCGCACGCCCTGGCCAGAGAGCCGTGCGGCCTAGTGTGCGGCCCACACACCAGGCCGCACAAGGTGGCCAGAAGAGCTCACGGGCGCGAGTGCGGCCCGCACGCCACCCGCACGCTCTCGGGTTTATATAAGGTTTCTTCAAGGGTTTTTGGAGGGATTTTTGGGCTGATTTGAAGGAGAGAAGAAGGGGAAGACGTGGAGAAGCTTCATAGGGCTCACCGGCGCGGATCCGACGAGCCACACCATCAACCCTAGTCGACATCTTTGAGGGAGTTTTTCTTGTTTTTTATTTGATGGATCCTTTGTATGATGAGCTCCTTAGCTTTGTGATGTCGAACTAAACCTTCCAAGGCCACCGGGCTCCCGGTGAACCTTGGGAGGAGACTTTGTATGAATGACCTTTATGTTGTTTTAAATGAATGTGTTGGTTTGCTTGTTTGGTTTTAATTCATCATCTTGTTGTTCATTCTACAATGGATGGATTCCGTAGAATTGATTCTGAATGATACTTGTTTGGCGGGATGCTAGCTTGTATTAGGTCATGTGGTGAGTTAAAGAGGGATCCCTGTATTAATACGCCGGAGGTTCCGAGTGTTAATAGCCTCCCGCGCGTTTAAGGTTAATTTAGCCGAGAGAGTGCATTAGATTAACCCTAATCAAGACTCCTTGTTCTCATTGACATAGTAGGGGTATTTTCTGGATAGAGAAACCCGTACTGGATTAGGGCTACACTATGGAGGTTCCGGGGTAGTCGACGTCCGAGTCTAGCGGATCAAAACCAAACCAACCTTAGTTTATTGAATTCCATGGTCATTCGTTCTTAGTTTCCTCCCAGGGGAATCCTCGCCCGAGGCCTTCCCCAATTATTGGCTTCTTCATCTCTATCTTTATTCCGGATTGAGCTTTATTTTACTTGCATTTCTTTACTTGTTTTTATTATTTAAATTTGCATCAACCCTGTTTCGATCGACTAGAAAATGACCCCCAAAAGGAAGTAATAGTAGATCTCGGGCCCTAGGGAATACGACCCTCCTTGTGAGGTTATTACTTGACGACCAGTGCACTTGCGGCCTGGGAGCCGCGTGCTAGCTTTTTAGCCTGTCACGCGACCACTCATCAAGTTTTTGGCGCCGTTGCCGGGGAGCATCCGAGAATACTAGGAAAACTTTTGGATCATTGCTCTAGTCAATTCACTTTCATTTGTAATTATCCATCTTTTATTGTTTTTGTTTTTGTTTTTCCAGTTACCTCATTATAACTCTTTACATCGATGGATCAACACTCGAGAGAACCTGCTTCTCACTATTTGGATCGATGGGCAAAGCAGTTTTTAGTTCATGATTGAATCTTTGAGTTGAGCACTGTGGATCATAAAGAAAGGGACCTCAGCAACGATGAAATTTTTTCTCAACTCATGAATCAAGTCGTCCACGCAGATGTTATATAGAGTGGGACCCACGATCGACAGCCTAGCCACGCTGATGAGAAGGGAAGTTTTTCAGAACCTGAGGAATTTGTTTATGAAATTCAAAGAGAATCTGAGTCGGGAAGCTCCGCAGATGAAATGGAAGAATTTGAGAGAATACAACGTGGTAAATGAACAGGCTGAAGCCATCTATCGATGAACCACCAGAATTGGAGTTGAAAGAACTGCCCCCACACCTTGAGTATGCATTTCTTGAGGGGAATTCTAAGCTACCGGTGATAATTTCCTCTAGCCTGTTATCAGAAAACAAGAATCAACTCTTAAAGGTGTTAAAAAAGAACAAACGGGCTTTAGCTTGGAAAATTTCAGACATCAGGGGGATAAATCCGTCTTTCTGCACTCATAAAATTTTAATGGAAGATAACCACAAACCGTCGGCCCTCCCACAAAGAAGGTTGAACCTGAATATGAAAGATGTGGTAAAAGTTGAAGTGATCAAACTGCTAGACGCCGGCATAATCTACCCAATCTCTGATAGTGCTTGGGTCAGTCCCACCCAGGTAGTGCCAAAGAAAGGGGGCATGACGGTAGTGACCAACGAGAAGAACGAGCTCATTCCTACTAGGCAGGTCACTGGTTGGAGAGTCTGTATTGATTACAGGAAACTCAATGACGCCACTCGCAAGGATCACTTCCCTCTTCCATTCATTGATCAGATGCTCGAAAGATTGGCCGGTCACGAGTACTATTGCTTTCTAGATGGTTTTTCCGGATATTTTCAAATTCCCATAGCTCCTGAAGACCAAGAAAAAACTACTTTCACCTGTCCTTATGGTACGTTTGCTTATCGCAAAATTCCGTTCTGGTTATGCAATGCCCCTGCCACATTTCAGAGATGCATGCTTACTATCTTCGAGGATATGGTTGAAAAAACAATGGAAGTGTTTATGGATGATTTTTCTGTATACGGAAGCTCATTCGACCTATGTCTGAAGAACTTGGAGCGTGTCTTGGAACGATGTGAGGAAACCAACTTAGTGTTGAGTTGGGAAAAATGCCATTTCATGGTAAAGGAAGGGATAGTTTTGGGACATAAAATTTCAGGTGACGGCATTGAAGTGGACAAGGCAAAAATCTCGACCATTGAGAAGCTCCCTCCTCCAACATCTGTCAAGGCCATTAGAAGTTTTCTGGGGCATGCCGGATTTTACAGGAGATTCATAAGGGATTTTTCTAAGATTGCAAAACCATTAACCAAGCTACTCGAGAAGGATGTGCCATTCCATTTCACCCCGGAATGCTTGAATGCTTTCACTATTCTAAAGAATCAACTTATCCAGGCACCTATTCTTGTTGCACCAAACTGGGAGTTACCATTCGAACTAATGTGTGATGCTAGTGACTTTGCAGTTGGAGCAGTTCTGGGGCAAAGGAATGGCAAGCATTTCCATCCTATTTATTTTGCAAGCAAAACTCTCACTGGGGCTCAGGAGAACTATACTACCACTGAGAAGGAACTCCTTGCAGTGGTCTTTGCTTTTGACAAGTTCAGGCCTTATTTAGTGCTGTCCAAAGTGGTGGTTTACACTGATCATTCAGCACTTTGATTTCTCCTGAGTAAGACCGATGCTAAGCCACGTTTGATCCGTTGGGTGCTCTTGCTTCAGGAATTCGACTTGGAAATCAAAGACAAGTGGGGCGCCAAAAATTTAGCTGCTGATCATCTGTCTCGATTAGAGAACAACCACTCATCTTCCACCATGGACGTCGAGATCAATGACTCATTTCCGGAGGAACAACTTTTCCATGTGAAGGTAGTTCATGAAGATGAGCAACCCTGGTTTGCAGACATTGCTAATTATCTAGCAGTAGGCATTCTCCCAAAGTGGTTCAGTTATCAACAAAGGAAGAAATTTTTCGCTGATCTTAAGCATTACATTTGGGAGGAGCCCTATTTGTTCCGCGTCTGTGCCGATCAAGTGGTTAGGCGGTGCGTATCTCAACAAGAAGGGGTGAACATTATCAAGCATTGCCACGAAGGACCAACTGGGGGACATTACAGCACCAATCGAACGGCTAAAAAAATTCTTGATGCTGGTTTCTTCTGGCCCACTATTTTTCTGGACACACAGAAGCATATTCAGTTCTGTGACCGCTGCCAAAGAACTGGGAACATTTCACACCGGGATGAAATGCCTCAGAATGCTATTCAAGTCTGTGAAATCTTTGATGTGTGGGGAATTGATTTTATGGGCCCATTTCCAAACTCCCGGGGACACAAGTTTATTCTCGTCGCAGTGGACTACGCGTCTCGTTGGGTGGAAACTCAATCATTGCCATCTAGTGATGCTCGTGTTATTGCGCAATTTTTGAAGAAGTTGTTCTCGAGGTTTGGAACACCACGAACAATTATCAGTGACCGAGGAGCGCATTTTTGTAATTCTCAGTTTGCGAAGATCCTTAAGAGATACGGTGTTTCCCATTATACATCTACTGCTTATCATCCACAGACCAGTGGTCAAGCCGAAGTTTCTAATCGAGAACTCAAGCGAATTTTGGAAAAAACTGTGGCTCATCACCGCAAAGATTGGGCAGATCATCTAGATGATGCTCTTTGGGCTTACCGTACAGCTTACAAGACACCTACTGGGAGCAGTCCATATCGCTTAGTCTATGGCAAGGCTTGCCACCTGCCTGATGAGCTCGAACACAAAGCATATTGGGCCACAAAATTCTTGAACTTGGATTTCAACCTGGTGGGCGAAAAAAGGAAATTGCAACTGGATGAGCTTGAAGAGTGGAGGGCTCTGGCCTTTGAGAACTCAAGATTATACAAAGAAAAAGTGAAACGCTTCCACGACAAAAACATAAATCAGGACAAGAAGTTTGAGGAGGGGGATCAAGTGTTGCTATACAATGCTCGACTTCGTCTATTCCGGGGGAAACTTAAATCACGATGGTCAGGACCGTACATGGTAGTAAGTGTCTCTCCCCAAGGCGTAGTCGAGATCATGCATCCGGAGAAAGGTCAATTCAAGGTAAATGGGCATCGCCTCAAGCTATATTTCGGTAAGGACTCAATACCGCCCGATTCATCAGGTAAAATTTTTCCCTTTGTACCTCCTTAACTCGAGAAACTTGAACATCAGGCTCGTGACGCTAAACAAGCGCTTGTGGAAGGCAACCCATAATTTTTACAATTATGTACTTTTTCCTTTTCGTATTTTGGTTATGTATGAATTTGGTTTGAATTGTGAGCCCTCCTCTTCATTCGTTCTTGGTATGCTTTATTGTGTATGTCTTTGTTTCCTCCCCATGTCTGTGAAATCCCATTCGTTTTGTGTTTTTCAACATGTATCGATTGTCCGAGATGAGTTTCCTTGCGTTTGTATTGTCGAAGAATCATTTTGGTGTGGAGATAGCTTTTCTCTGAGATTTTTCAGGGGCTCTGTGCGGCCACTGCGCGGGCCGCACAGTGCCCGCGCGCCTCTGCCAGAAGAGCGTGCGGCCTTGTGTGCGGCCCGCACACCAGCCGCACGCCCCTGCTGCCAGAGATGCGTGCGGCCTGGTGTGCGGCCCGCACACCTGGGCGCACAAGGGCGTGCGGGTGGTCTGCCACCCGCACGCTGGCCCTAGTTTTCCTGCAACAATGCTTTTCTTTCCGGCTTTTCTCCACCTTTTGGCTCGCATTTTGATCGTATCACCTCCCTCGCATCATTTCAACGTTAAAAACATTTTCAAAACCCCATTTCCTTTCATATTTTTGAGGTGATTTCTTGGAACTTCGCGGGATTTGTTATGTTCCACCCCTTCTTTTGAAGTCATTGCTCGCACATTTCAGATATTTTGCCATTGCTTGATCTTTATTTTTGAAGATGTAGGCCAACTGCCCGATCAAGCCACTTGGAGGACACCGAAGACCTTGTGTGACTCCACCAGTCCTTTCCTTCCGAGAGCTCACTTTCCTTTTCACTTTCTATTTCTTTTCGCTATTTTTCTTGGTTGATGGATGCTTCACTCGACGTCTTTTCTCCTTGTAGGTAGAACAAGATGTCCATTTTTCTTCCTCTCCGCATTGTATGCTGCCATGGTGATGGCCACCCCGAGCTCATGCCCTACACGTTTTGCCACTAATATCTCGGGGAAGTTCACGAAACCATCCTCCTTATTTTCAATGCATTAATTATTTCTATACTGCTGATCCCTGTACATTGAGGGCAATGTACTGCTTTAAGTGGGGGGTGGGTATGCATGTCTTAGTCTCATCACTTTTCTCGCGAACTTGTATGAAAATTTTTGAAATTTTTGAATTGTTGCATGACTGTAAAACCTAGGATGGCGTATTTAATTGTGATTATATTGTAGCTCGAAACCATGATAAATGCTAAGCTTCTTATGACCTCGCACACTTGAGATTTTCGTGTCATTCTAGGCATTTCTAGCACTATTCCCCTAGGTAGAACCCTGGACATCTAGGCGAGGGACCACAACACCTTCGTGACCCTCTTAGTTGCTAACCCATTCTAGTGGATTCACGCCTTGGCGTGTCAGAATGTCTTCTAATAGAGTTTTAAGGACCTTCTTCTTTTTTTTTTTTTTTTTTTTTTTGCAATACGGTCGAAAAAAAAAATAAAAAAATAAAAAAAAGGGAAAGTGAATAAAAGCCTGGACATTGCTCCTCTGTCATAATAGCGAAGTAACCTGGGGTTCTGGCTCCTAACCAGAGTATTCCTCTCGCCAAAAGCTATAAGGACATGAGCGCGTCTACATGAATGTGCAAAGCTCCAGGTAATGTGGATTTGCAATTCATGTTAGTCCCGGAAAAGAAAAAGAAAAAGTTAAGCAATTGTGTACAGAAAAATAAAATTCGACCGGTGCTTGTTCGAAAATAAGAGGAATGATCCTTAGGACTCTGCTAGAAGTATTTCTACCACCTCAAGGCCGTATTCCACTAAGTGGCGTGAATTGCTTCAAGAAGTGGTCCTCGGGATCCTGTCTACCTTGTTTGGACTACAGGGCATCGAACTAGGGGATTTGCACACACACATCATGACACGGCCGATGAATGCGCGAATAATCTCGAGTGGTCCTTGCTTGGTGTTTTGAGTTTCATTCTTGCTAGGATACATTCCTTTTTAGCCTGAGGTTATGTATTTAGTCACTTATCAGTATCCCTGGTTTTCCATGTCCGTTTGCTTGGGGACAAGCAAATGCTTAAGTGGGGGGTATTTGATAAGTGCCTAAATACATCATGTTTTAGCGATAATGTTCTTGTACTTTCGTGCAACTTATGTGAATTCTCGATGACAGTTTGCGCACTTGATGTTTTTATTTTTGTTTCAGGGTTTCGAGGACCAAGTACGCATGATCAAACCGTTTTCGTGTCGTTTCGAGGAAGATTGAAGAAGAAATGAAGACTTGGAGTACCCCGGAAGCCGACGCGCCGCACATGGAGCCATTTCTCTCGGCCGTGTGCGGCAACTGTGCGGCCCAAACAGTGGCCGCACGGCTCAGTCAGTGAGCTGTGCGGCCTAGTGTGCGGCCGCACACCTGGCCGCACGCCCTGGCCAGAGAGCCGTGCGGCCTAGTGTGCGGCCCGCACACCAGGCCGCACAAGGTGGCTAGAAGAGCGCGCGGGCGCGCTTGCGGCCCGCACGCCACCCGCACGCTCTTGGGTTTATATAAGGTTTCTTCAAGGGTTTTTGGGGGGAGTTGTTCTCTATCCGGCCTCCACTCCACTATACACCATTCTCATCACCTTTGGAAGGATTTGGAGGGATTTTTGGGCTGATTTGAAGGAGAGAAGAAGGGGAAGACGTGGAGAAGCTTCATAGGGCTCACTGGCGTGGATCCGACGAGCCACACCATCAACCCTAGTCGACATCTTTGAGCGAGTTTTTCTTGTTTTTTATTTGATGGATCCTTTGTATGATGAGCTCCTTAGCTTTGTGATGTCAAACTAAACCTCCCAAGGCCACCGGGCTCCCGGTGAACCTTGGGAGGAGACTTTGTATGAATGACCTTTATGTTGTTTTAAATGAATGTGTTGGTTTGCTTGTTTGGTTTTAATTCATCATCTTGTTGTTCATTCTACAATGGATGGATTCCGTAGAATTGATTCTGAATGATACTTGTTTGGTGGGATGCTAGCTTGTATTAGGTCATGTGTTGAGTTAAAGAGGGATCCTTGTATTAATACGCCGGAGGTTCCGGGTGTTAATAGCCTCCCACGCGTTTAAGGTTAATTTAGCCGAGAGAGTGCATTAGATTAACCCTAATCAAGAGTCCTTGTTCTCATTGACATAGTAGGGGTATTTTCTGGATAGAGAAACCCGTACTGGATTAGGGCTACACTACGGAGGTTCCGGGGTAGTCGACGTCCGAGTCTAGCGGATCAAAACCAAACCAACCTTAGTTTATTGAATTCCATGGTCATTCGTTCTTAGTTTCCTCCCAGGGGAATCCTCGCCCGAGGCCTTCCCCAATTATTGGTTTCTTCATCTCTATCTTTATTCCGGATTGAGCTTTATTTTACTTGCATTTCTTTACTTGTTTTTATTATTTAAATTTGCATCAACCCTGTTTCGATCGACTAGAAAGTGACCCCCGAAAGGAAGTAATAGTAGATCTCGGGCCCTAGGGAATACGACCCTCCTTGTGAGGTTATTACTTGACGACCCCTGCACTTGCGGCCGGGGAGCAGCGTGCTAGCTTTTTAGCCTGTCACGCGGCCACTCATCAAGTTTTTGTCTTTTTCATGGACTTAAAAATTTTTACTTGGAACTATAGGATAGTCATTAACAGGAATACCATGGATTGCATCCATGACATTATGATAAAAGTGAAGCCGAGCCTCATCTGTCTAGTTGAAACTAAATATGATAGTACTCATATCCATCGCTTCTGTGAAAATTTTAAACATAATTGGTGTGGTAGTTTGACTTTTTCTACTTCTCTTTTGTTTTGTTTCTTGAGTATAACTTGTGTGTTTATGTTCCTTTGAGTGCCTTCTTGTGTTAGGACCTTAGTGTAGGTCTTTTGGGAGGTTAAAAAGGTGGGCAAAAGCTTTTAAAAGGGTAAATCAAGGCCGAAGCCTAGCGGGCACTTGGTGTGCCCGCAAGGGACTATTTTAGGGGCTTCACAGCCCTCACTATCGGCAAGGGAGCCTTTGAAGCCATCTAGAGAGGCCTCATGGGATCCCTTGTAGGCAAGGGGGCCTGTGAACCTTTACAGAGAGGCCTCATGGCCTCCCTCGTGGCCATAAGGTAACTAGTGAGGCCTCATGGGCCCTAGCCTATTTAAGGGCCTTCTTGGAGCTTCTAGGCTCTTCTTGAGCCCTTCTTTCTCTCCTTCTTCTTCCTCCTCTAGTTGCTTTCATTTCTTCTCTCCAAGCCCCTCATCCTTTACCTACAAACAAAGAAAGAAGTGTGGATTTCTTCTCTTTTCATGAAGAAGAGAAGCTTGGTGGTAAGTCAGTTTGTTTTCTTCTTCTTCCTTTTCTCTCATCTTTTCTTGTTGAGTTTTCTTTATATTTTATTGCGGGAAACCTAATTTTTGTTGGATTTAAAAATTAGAGGTATTTTGAAGTTGTAAAATCTTGTTTTCATTAAGAATCGAGAGAGATCTTTCACCTCTTAGATTAGGGAGTTACTGTAGCACCAAACAAAGTTGAGTTTCTTTTGCATTTCTTGTTAATTTTGAGGGTTGAGAGTTTCATTCTTGTAAGATCTTCTTGTTAGAATGCTTAACAAACCCTAGAAGCAATTATTTTCCCATTTTAAGCATTTTCCTTCATTCAAGTTGATCAAGTTGTTGATGATGTTTGGTTGTTTGTTTTGGGTTGTTTAATTGCTTCTAGAAGATGAAACTTCAAGCAAGGGGAAAGTGCCGGTGGAGAAGTAACAGCGGATGTTTTTAGCTCGCCAAGTTTGTGAGTGAGATTTGCCAAATTATGGACTATAAATCATGCATGTTTTGTAATATTTAAATTGTTTGCCTTCAAGTGATAAACTTATTATTGCTAAAACTCTTGAAATGTTTTTCCATGGGATTTAGAAATCATGATAATTTAAGACTTGGCTTATTCCATGAATATTTTTAAAGTATATATATATATATATTGTTTGTGGTTTAGAAACTCTATGTTTTGAAATATATGTTTCAAATTGTACATTTTCAAGAGACTTGACGATCTTGTTATGATGACCAAAAAGCCATGAAAAAACTAAGTTGAATTTCATTGTGATGATGCTATATTTAAAGTATATTTTCAAATAATACTCTTGTATGATGTTTTTTATGCAAATGGTATCATTGAATCAAGTTATCAACTCTTGGAGTGAAAGTTGCATTTGTGAAAGCTTGTGATCTCTTGATGAGACTAATGCTATCATATTAATAAGAGCTCGTGTTATAATAATACAAAGTATTATTATTTTACATTGAGCATTACTTGTCTAAGATATTATCATTAATTTGTGGGCATTTGTGTGCTTTTGTGTGCTTTTGTGCATTGTACGGTTGCGAAGGCAATTTGAAGAAAAAGAGCAAAGTTGATAAACGCCTAAATATACGTATTTCCTAGGTATTCGGGCGTATGTCTTGCATATTTTTATATGAGTTGATGCCTGTTTTTGGTTTGAATTGGTTTCTTTCGTGTTACAGGTACCAATGAGACCCCATCGAGCTCGTTGACAGAATTGGAGAAGAATCGGCATCAAAAAACTGTTTCGGAGCCCGGGGGCACTGTAGCAACCACTGTAGCACGAAGACTTGAAGATAGGCTTGGAAAGGAGATTCATGCGGGCTACCATGTGGGCGCATTGCAGGCCGCATACGGTACTGTAGCAGTTTTAGTGTAGCAGAGTTACTGTAGCAACTTTCGCGACTTTCGGGATTTCTCGAAAACTTTCTCTCCCCGCATGCGGGGCCGCATGGGAGGCCACATAACTTACTGAAATTCGTTTTTAAGGGTTTTTGGGAGCATTTTGAGGGAGAGGAACCTAGGTCTTGGGAGAGCTTGACTTCACCATTTTTCCTTAGGAGCTTGAGGCCGGGTTTTGGAGGAAATTCTTGAGGAGAGGACGACGGGGAGAGCACGACATGATGAATCCATGCCTTCGATTTGCATTTGAGAGGAAGATTGACAAAGGAAGCCACTCCTTGGGTGGCGTCCTTGGAAGCGTCATTCGGTCTTGATCTTTTGAGGGGGTGTTTTCATTATGCATTTGGTTGTTTCTATGTATTTTCTTGCTTACTTTGTGATCATGAGTAACAAAACCCCAAGGTCACCGAATGTAGGTGAACCTTAGGGGTGAACTTGTGTTATTTGGATGCTTTTCTCTAGTTTATGCATTTGGCTTGGTTTGTGATCCTTGTTTGGTGATTCTTGAATGCCTTGATATGTATGAGATCTCTATGTATCATTTCTTAGACAATACTAGGTTGCATGACCATTGCCCTAGTATTAGGCTCACCAAGCTTGGAAGGGAATACATGTACGAATACACCGTGACCATCGGGTATTTGTACCCCTCCAATTGTTAGGGTTGTCCTTGATTGTGTTTCAACCCTAGCTTGAGAAATCCACTAGACCCATTGTGATCGTAGGAGGATTTGGGCGGAAGCAATTCCGTATTCTAATACTCGTACCGGATTAGGGACCAAACACCGCGACCATCGGGTTGGTCTAATTTAGGGTTTCTCGGTCCAAACCACCCACGTGCATGCTAGTTAGGGCATCCTTAGCACTTTAGTAGCCTCCGAGGGAATCCTCATCCGTGGCCATTCCCTCGTCTTGACTTCCCTCCGCATTTGTATTTACTATTTGCATGCTTTTTACATCCGTAGTTTATTTGTAGTTATCTCTATCAAGTGATTGCTTTGGTTGGACAACATTGTGATAAGGAAGTAAGAATAGATTCTCGGGTCCTTGGGAATACGACCCCCTCGTGTTCGCGCGAGGGGTATTACTTGGCGACCCGTGCACTTGCGGGTGAGCAATCAAGTTTTTGGGGCCTTTGCCGGGGACCTACGAGGAATATTCGGAAAACTTAAAGCGTGTATATATTCCATCATTTCTTTGTTCGCATTGTATTTTCTTATTTCTCTTCCTTTCTTTACACTATGGCTTCGACTAATACTTGGAGTTACAATTGCTATCCACAGGAATCATACTTCTCTCCTCCTTGTACACCATTCTTGTTGGATGTAATTCGCCCTAGTTACGATCCGTGGATGGGACTGCTAGTGAATGCCACAACCGTTTCAATTTACGAAGAATAAGGGGCTCTGGCCGTGTTCAACCGATTTATGGAATGTACCGAGGAACAATCAGTAGCAGAAACCGGCCCACCAAATCACCAACCTGCAACTGTTGATCGTGAGCTATGGAGAGACGTTGTTCCTCCTACTGATTCTTTGGTGCCTATTGAATATGTGGTAGACCAATCTTGGACTGGCAATTCTGAGGCAACTACCTATGTGCCAGTTGGTAATGCAAATGTGATTGAAATTGTGTCCCAGTGTGAGGACGATGTGTTAGTCGCTGGTAGCCCAGCAGTAGGGTTCCACAGTGTCACTGAGCAGTCTGGCCTGGGGAATTATGGGAAGCAGAAGTCATCAATCGAGGAACCCCCAGAGTTAGAGTTGAAGCCTCTCCCCGAGTACCTAGAATATGCTTTCTTGGGAAAGGGGTCCAAACTTCCAGTCATTATTGCCTTAGATCTTACTGTTGGGCAGAAGGAGCAGCTTCTTGATGTGCTTAAAAGACACAAAAGGGCGATTGCGTGGAAAATCTCAGATATTAATGGAATCAGTCCATCCTTCTGCACTCATAAGATCCTCATGGAGGACAATCATCAACCTCAGCCAATTCCCCAACGGAGACGCAACCCTAACATGAAAGAGGTTGTAAGGAACGAAGTCATTAAACTTTTGGATGCAGTCATTATTTATCCCATTTCCGACAGTGCATGTGTAAGCCCAGTGTAAGTGGTACCAAAGAAAGGAGGGATGACAGTTATTGCTAATGAAAAGAATGAGCTTGTTCCTACCAGGACTGTCACAGGTGGGAGGGTATGCATTGACTACAGGAAACTTAATGATGCCACGAGGAAAGATCACTTTCCCTTACCCTTCATTGATCAGATGCTTGAACGACTTGCGGGACATTCTTACTACTGTTTCTTGGATGGCCTCTCCGGGTATTTTCAGATTCCCATAGACCTAGAAGATCAAGAGAAAATAACTTTCACTTGTCCCTATGGCACATTCGCATACCGTCGTATGCCTTTCGGGTTATGCAATGCACCAGCGACATTTCAGAGATGCATGATGGCAATTTTTGAAGATATGGTAGAGGATATCATGGAAGTGTTTATGGATGATTTCTCGGTCTTCGGTGATTCATTCGAACTATGTTTTAGAAACTTGGAATGAGTTTTGGACAGATGCGAAGAAACTAATTTGGTGCTCAGTTGGGAAAAATGTCACTTTATGGTCAAGGAAGGTATAGTACTCGGGCATAAAATCTCACAAAAAAGGATCGAGGTGGATAGGGTAAAAGTTGCAACTATCGAAAAACTTCCTCCTCCTACTTCAGTTAAAGCAATTAGAAGTTTTTTGGGGCACACTGGGTTTTATCGAAGGTTTGTGAAAGACTTTTCATCAATTGCTCGACCGCTTACAAAACTGCTTGAGAAAGATGCCCCTTTTGAGTTCAATGACGATTGTATGAACGCTTTCCTCACCCTGAAGAAGAAGCTTGTGGAAGCACCGATCATGGTCTCCCCGGACTGGAGTCTACCGTTTGAGTTAATTGTGATGTAAGTGACTTCGCAGTGGGGGCCGTACTTGGGCAATGACGAGACAACCATTTCCATCCTGTCTATTATGCAAGCAAAACTTTGAACGATACTCAGGAAAATTACACCACCACTGAGAAGGAAATGCTCGTGGTCGTTTTCGCATTTGACAAGTTCCGGTTATATCTAGTGCTATCCAAGGTGATTGTGTATACTGATCATTCAGCATTGAAGTACTTGTTGAGTAAGCCCGACGCCAAGCCTCGTCTAATCCGATGGATTCTACTGTTATAAGAATTTGATTTGGAGATAAGAGATAAAAAAGGGGCAGTGAACTTAGCGGCTGACCACCTCTCGCGCCTTGAGAACCCATATGAGGATGTCTTGCAAAAAGAAGAAATAAATGACACCTTCCCTGGGGAGCAACTCTGTAGCATACGAGTGATTGAGCAGGATGAGGCTCCGTGGTTCGCTGACTTTGCGAACTACTTGGCAGCAAGGACCTTCCCGAAATGGCTCACATCTCAACAAAGAAAAAAATTCTTCGCCGATCTGAAGCACTATACATGGGAGGATCCATTCCTATTCAGGACTTGCTCAGATCAGGTTGTGAGAAGGTGTGTCTCAAAGGACGAGGGGTATGATATCTTGTTACATTGCCATTCAGGTCCTACTGGGGGCCACTACAGTGGGACCAGAACAGCTAAGAAGGCTCTTGATGCGGGGTTTTACTGGCCCACCATGTTCCAAGATGCGCAGTCATTGGAGCAGCATTGTGATCGGTGTTAGAGAGTGGGTAATTTATCAAAAAGAGATGAAATGCCTCAAACCTGGAACCACGCCTGCGAAGTATTTGATGTGTGGGGAATTGATTTCATGGGTCCGTTCCCTAGTTCCCAGGGCAACAAGTATATCTTGGTTGCAGTGGACTACGTCTCCAAATGGGTGGAGGCCCAGGCCTGCTCGTCTTGTGATGCTAGGGTGGTTGTGAAATTTTTAAAAAAATTGTTCTCTCGGTTTGGAACCCCCAGGGCAATCATAAGTGACCGGGGAACACATTTTTGTAACTCTCAGTTCGAAAAAGCTCTTAAACGATACGGGGTATCTCACAGAGCATCGACGTCCTATCACCCTCAAACAAGTGGTCAAGTTGAAGTGTCGAACAGGGAGTTGAAGCGGATCCTGGAAAAGACTGTCAACCACCACCGGAAAGATTGGGCAGACCAGCTCGAGAATGCACTTTGGGCTTACAGAACTACATTCAAGACCCCTACTGGATCAACGCCCTACCGACTGGTCTATGGAAAGGCATGTCATTCGCAGGTAGAACTGGAGCACAGAGCATTTTGGGCGATAAAGCAACTCAATTTCGACCACCATCTTTGTGGTCACAAGAGAAAATTTCAACTGAATGAGTTAGAAGAATGTCGAACTTTGGCATATGAAACTTCAGTCCGGTACAAAGAGAAGATGAAGGAATACCATGACCAAAACATAAAGCAACCTAAGTGCTTCCAAAGTGGGGATCATGTACTTCTTTTCAATGCAAGGTTGAGACTTTTCCTGGGGAAATTAAAATCGCGATGGCACGGACCATATACAGTCACTCAAGTATGTCCTCATGGCGCCTTTGAGATTTCTCATCCACAACATGGGACGTTCAAAGTCAATGGACACCGGTTGAAGCATTACTTTCCGGGTAACAATTCTTCATAAAAAAATGGAGGTACCTCTCACCCCTTTGTCCCACCATGAGTTGAGGTAAAACATGTTGAGCTAAAGACATTAAAAAAGCGCTTCTTGGGAGGCAACCCAAGTCTTTAAATTCATTGCACTTATTTTTCTTTTTAGTTGTTGTTGTGGTGTTTGGGTGTTTTTCATATTTTTTGTGGTGCTTGTGAGTTTGAGTGTTGTTGATTTTTGTGATTGTGGTGGTTGTTTAGTTGTTTTCTCTAATTTATTTCATCATGTTGCACCGTTGGTTTCATGATCTTTGTATTTTTCCTTGAGTGTTGGTGCTTCAATTTCCATGTTTTCAATGATTATGAGTGTTTTCGGCTTTGTTTTTGTGTGATTTTTGAGTGATAGGTTGAGTACGATGTTTGATTTGGAGTTTTTTTTGAGCAATTTGTGAGCATGAGGCTTTCCAGGCACCCATGCGGCCTGCTATGTGCCCGCATAGCAGGCCGCATAGCCATCCAGAGCTCCGTGTGGCCTGCTATGCGCCCGCATAGCAGGCCGCATAGCAACCCAGTGGGTTATGCGGCATGTCATGCGCCCGCATGAGAAGCCGCATAAGCCACCATCCCCCCTTCTTCTACTTCTTCACCCCATTTTAGCACTATTCATTCATTCTTCACTCTTTTTCTTCTCTTTTCCCCACCATCTCTCCACCATTTTCCTTCATTCTTTTTGCATCAAAACACTCTCCTCATCTTAGCAAACAAGTTTTTGGGAGATTTTCAAAGTTTTATCAAGCTTTTAGCCGATTTTCACTCCATCTTCTCATTGGTGCCCTAGTTCAAGGTAATCCCATTTTTCACTCATTCTAGGGTTTTTATTGGTTTAATGGATGGGAAAACTTTGTGGTTATCATGGTGAATGCTTTTTGTAATTTTTTACCTTGAATTAAAAGCCTTGTATATTTAGATAATCACTTTTACAAGAAGAAACTCTACCAAAATTTTCCTGAAATTACTGTAGCACTGGCCAAAAATCAGCCTTGTTTCTTCATTAAGCATTTTTCTCATAAATTCTTGGCTTGATGAAGGTTCTCTTGTCTTGTAGGGATGCCGACCAAACACGTGGCCTCCAAGCGAGTGAGGAGAAGCTCTCCACCACCGGTTTGCGAGCCTACCTTCAAGAGCGAAGCCCACAAGACAAGATTCGCGTTCTTGTCGAAAAGGAGGTTCGGCAACGTGAAAATTATCGATTGGAATGCTTTGCAGATCCTTGGGACATCACAGAAGGCACTGGCGGCATCAGTGAGGGACTTGGCCACATCACAGAGCCGCATTGAGAGTAGCATGGCCGAGATCCTATCCTATCTGCGCAGTTCATCGTCATCTGTCGGCACCTCCTCCACGGCCACCACATGCTTTGCACCATCGCTACCACCAGATCTCTAGACTCATGGCACCATTTCCTTTTTAGTTTCCTGTTGTTTGTGTTTGTTTTTATTTGTAGACTTGTTGGTTTGTATTGTTGTACTTTTCAGTTAGCGAGGGTCCTGACCCTCCTAAACTGTATTTTCCCGTTTTTGATTCGTGCTTACTTGTCCAGCTCTCTATTTATTTCTTGGGGTGTGATATGCTTTCTTTCTACTTTCAGGACTGATCATTGTGGAAGCTTCACACCCCTTGCACCTCACAGCTGTCCCTGATTCATGCACATTTGGAGTTCATCTCACCGACCAATTGGGGAAGTTTCTTTACCTTATCCCTTTATTTTTATTTTTTTTATCTTGCATCTTACTCTGCTGATCTACGTACATTGAGGGCAATGTACAACTTTAGGTGTGGGGATGGGGTACTTTACTTGTTTTGCATGCATGATTACCGATGATAGCTATGATTTTAGTGTTTAGCACTTCCTAGCTTGAAAGAATGATAGACGTGAGTTGTATTCTTATACTGTGCTTGAATGATGCCCTGTCTTATCTTTAGTGCTTTTCCATGCTCTATCATGATTACTTCCACCTTGTACACTCCAACCAACCCATTATGATGACTCTGGCATTAGACTGTTAAATTCTTCCTTCAATATTCTTTTAAGAGCTTTTGAGTTCCTTCGTTGTTTTCTGTAGCCTTAAGTGAACTATTGTGACAGGGTACCAAGGGACATGAGATATAGTGTGTACAGTCGAAAAACAAATGTGGAGTCTATGACAGTATTCCTCTGCTAGTACAGTATGAATGCGTCTATGTAGACTATAATTGAGTAGGTTGGGTGGCTCTTGTGCCTAATCAGCATGTGCATCCTTTTGAAAGATTTGTTGTGCAGTCTATGTTAGTCGGACTAAAAAAAAAATGGTATATTTGTGAAAAAGGAAATAAGTATCTCTACTTCATCCCCTGGAACTTGTTGCACAGTCACTTAAGTGCTAGAGTTTTATTTAGGAACCCAAAAGACTTTTAACTGAGTATTGAAGATGTCTTTAACTGTCTAATGCCACTCTCACCATATGTGGGGTGAATCGAACCCTGGGGTAATCCAGGGTGTGGAGGTTAAGGTTGGGAGCCAGCACACACTCACGGAAGCACTTTGGATAAAACAGGGCTACTATTACTCGATCACTCACTGTACAGCTCACTTTCTAGATTTCTTTCCACTTGTGCTAGTGGAGTACTTTACAGTTGAGCTTGAGGTCATATGTTTAGTCGTTTATCATTGTGCCCCTGTTCTTCATGTGTGTTTGCTTGGGGACAAGCAAATGCTTAGGTGTGGGGATGTTTGATAAACGCCTAAATATACATATTTCCTAGGTATGACGCCTGTTTTTGGTCTGAATTGGTTTCTTTCGTGTTACAGGTACCAATGAGACCCCATCAAGCTCGTTGACAGAATTGGAGAAGAATTGGCATCAAAAACACTGTTTCGGAGCCGCGCGGGGGGGGGGGGGGGTGTACTTTAGCAACCACTGTAGCATGAAGACTTGAAGATAGGCTTGGAAAGGAGGTTCATGCGGGTGCATTGCAGGCCGCATACGGCACTGTAGCAGGGTTATTGTAGCATAGTTACTGTAGCAACTTTCGCGACTTTCGGGATTTCTCGAAAACTTTCTCTCCCCGTATGTGGGGCCGCATGGGAGGCCGCATAACTCACTAGAATTCGTTTTTAAGGGTTTTGGGAGCATTTTGAGGGAGAGGAACCTAGGTCTTGGGAGAGCTTGACTTCACCATTTTTCCTTGGGAGCTTGAGGTCAGGTTTTGGAAGAAATTCTTGAGGAGAGTACGATGGGGAGAGCACAACACGACGAATCCACGCCTTCGATTTGCATTTGAGAGGAAGATTGACAAAGGAAGCCACTCCTTGGGTGGCGTCCTTGGAAGCGTCATTCGATCTTGATCTTTTGAGGGGATGTTTTCATTATGTATTTGGTTGTTTCTATGTATTTTCTTGCTTACTCTGTGATCATGAGCAACACCCCAAGGTCACCAGATGTAGGTGAACCTTGGGGGTGAACTTGTGTTATTTGGATGCTTTTCTCTAGTTTATGCATTTGGCTTGGTTTGTGATCCTTGTTTGGTGATTCTTGAATGCCTTGATATGTATGAGAACTCTATGTATCATTTCCTAGACAATACTAGGTTGCATAACCATTGCCCTAGTATTAGGCTCACCAAGCTTGGAAGGGAATACATGTACGAATACGCCGTGACCATCGGGTATTTGTACCCCTCCAATTGTTAGGGTTGTCCTTGATTGTGTTTCAACCCTAGCTTGAGAAATCCACTAGACCCATTGCGATCGTAGGAGGATTTGGGCGGAAGCAATTCCGTATTCCAATACTCGTACCGGATTACTGACCAAACACCGTGACCATCGGATTGGTCTAATTTAGGGTTTCTCGGTCCAAACCACCCACGTGCATGCTAGTTAGGGCATCCTTAGCACTTTAGTAGCCCCCGAGGGAATCCTCATCCGTGGCTATTCCCTCGTCTTGACTTCCCTCCGCATTTGTATTTACTATTTGCATGTTTTTTACATCCGTAGTTTATTTGTAGTTATCTCTATCAAGTGATTGCTTTGGTTGGACAACATTGTGATAAGGAAGTAAGAATAGATTCTCGGGCCCTTTGGGAATACGACCCCCTCGTGCTCGGGCGAGGGGTATTACTTGGCGACCGCGTGCACTTGCGGGTGAGCAATCAAAAGTTAAGTCATGTTTGCCGTTGTTGGGGAGTTCTCGGAAGAACGATGGAATCGGGAGAATTTGATGCGTGATGCCATTGGCTGTGTGCCGAATTCAATAACCTCAATGAAGAACGATGGAATCGGGAGTATTTGATGCGTGAGTGCTGTAGCAGGTACTGTAGAAGATCAGTGAAGCAATTACTGTAGCAGTTTACTGTTCACTGCTTGCCAGAAAACGAAATTCAGAAAATTGACACGGGCGTGTGGAAATTCCACACGGCCTTGTGAAACCCCGATTTCAGCCGATTTACAACCGCGACTCAGCACTATTGAAAGGCGTTTTGGGGGGACTTTTTCTGGATCTTTTCGCCTAGTTTCTGGAAGATCGCGGCTAGGATTTGGAGAGGACTTTGTGGAGGATTGGAGCGCGTCATCGGCATCGACATCGAAGCCTGTCGGAAGATAGCTATCGGGGGAGCTATCGTCGGCACTGATCCGGCGAGGTGTGCCCTAGGCTTGACGAGGAACTTGGTGAAGAGACGAATTGGCCGCACAAGACCACAACCACGCTACACAAGGTGGTTTTTATCTATGTTTTCGATTTGTGTTTATTCATATACATTGATGGATTTGTATAGCTCCATAAGGAGCTAAACCCCTTGTGGGTATTTAGACTTGTAAACCCTAGGATGATTTTGTTTCTTTGACATGTTATTATGCTTTCTTAATTGATGAATTTAATTGAGTTCCAACCTTCATTGATTCTTGTATTGATTTTCCCTTAGATGTGACACTAGGGTTGAGAGTCATCTAGGTTGTCCTTTGGAGGTGTGACAACTCCTATAGGATTAAACTACTTGAGATTGTGTAGGGTCGAGAGGGTGAGTCGTGAGATAGCGAAACGTCCCCTTTCCCCTCTGGTATGATTTTCACTACCTCCGTGTTCCAAGAGTCATTAGTAGTCGAGATAGAGCAAAGTGCTAGGAGATAAACTCCCCTGGGGCTTAGTGTCACGAGCGACAGAGTGAGGGGTTGTAGTGAATTCTAGTGCTGGGGCTTAATTGAGATTAGGGTTCTTTCACTTGGACCAAAGGGTTAGAACTACACTTAGGAACAGGGCTAATCACTTGGAATCCCTAGAACGTCAAGCAATCCCACGCAGTGAGGCTTAGGAAGATGGACTCCCCTGGGGCTTAGTTGACAAGTCAACGAGAGATAAGTGTCGTAGTGAAACTTAATGCCGACGAATAATGTTGGGGTTAGTCACGATTGACCTTAGGTTTAGGACTGTGTGCTTTAGGATGTCCACGACTCATTAAACCATCAATAGGAGAGTATAATACATTATCTTGCACTAGAAACATTAGTCCTAGTGGGAGCTTGTCTGGGTACACCTTATTCATCTTGACAGTTTCTCTCTTCTACTCTTTGCTTGCACTCTCTTATTTTCCAAATTTCTCTTTATTTTCTTATTGTTTTCGATTTTTCTTACACACACACATTGATTCTCACTCTCACTTTCCGTATTTCACACTAGCTAAATAGCGATATCTTGTGTCTACAATCCCTACTCCCTGTGGATTCGACTACTTTCTCACCGGGGTACTATTATTACTTCGATAACCTGTGTACTTGCGGTACACACGCAAAGGGGCGTGTTAAGTTTTTGGCGCCGTTACCTGGGACTAGGCGTATTTTAGACATTTGCTTTTTGCTATTTTAGCTATTCACTTTCCATTCTATTTCACGCTTCTTTTTTTTCTATTTTTCTTATTTGTTTTACTTTTTCTTTGCTCTTAGCTTCAGGAAGGATGATTGATACAACTGAGATATTCCCCACAATTACGGGAATGGTAAAGAATGTGGAACATAAGATGCAGTTGTTTGTAGTACAGTTAGTTACAAACTACATCGTGAATGAACAACCCGTGAGCAGCCATTTTGTAGAAGAAGAAGTCGCTATTGATTGTTCTTATAGTGACCAGAGTCCGAGTTGTGAACTGTGCAGTTTGTTAGATTGGTTTGAACACTCAGCATCATCTTTTTTAAATTACGATACGGAAGAAAGTTTAGAAAGGGTCCTAACTCGATTTGAATCATGCTATCGGGAAGAGAGGCAAGAAGTCTTTTCGCTGGAAATTATAGATTTGACTGAGGAAGCTTGTGAGTTAGGGGTTACATAAGGGTTCCAGGACCATTCTATCTGACAAGAAATGAAAGACAATTCAGAAAGTGTTACTGAACAAGAATTGATTCAGTTTGAAGAAATTGATAGATTGAAGGAGAGCTGATTACGACCGTCTATTGAAGAACCACCTGATTTGGAGTTAAAGAAACTACCGATACATTTGGAGTATGCATTTTTAGCGGAAGAGATGAAGCTCCCCATTATCATAGCATCAAATCTTTCTATTGAACAGAAGCATAAGTTGGTGAACATATTGAAGAAACACAAGTCTGCCATTGCTTGGAAAATTTCAGATTTAAAGGGCATAAATCCTTCGTTTTGCACTCATAAAATCTTGATGGAGGATAACTATAAGTCAGTAATTCAACCTCAATGAGAGTTGAACCCGAACATGAAGGAAATTGTCAAGTGATAAACGCCTAAACATACATATTTTCCATGTATTCGGGTGTATGTATTACATATTTTTCTATGAGTTGACGCCCGTTTTTGGTTTGAATTGGTTTTTTTCGTGTTACAGGTACTGATGTGACCTCTTCGAGCTCGTTGATAGAATTTGAGAAGAAATCGGCGACGAAAACACTATTTCTGAGCCGGGGGGGGGTACTGTAGCGACTACTGTAGCACGAACCCTTTGGCGAAATGGCTAAGTCTAGAGGTTCATGCGGGCACTACAGAGGCCGCATACGGTACTGTAGCAGTTCTAACGCAGTAGTTTCACTGTAGCAGCACTGTAGCAACTTACGCGATTTCGGGATTTTCTCGGGAATTTTCTCTCCCCGCATGCAGGGCCGCATAACCCACTGGAAAAGGTTTTTAAGTGTTTTGAGTTCAGTTGGAGGAAGGGGGGCTAGGTCTTGAGAAAAGCTACACTTCACCATCTTCTTTGGGAGCTTGAGGCCGGTTTTTGGAGGCATTTCTTGAGGAGAGGACGACGGGGAGAGCACGAGACGACGAATCCACGCCTTCGATTTGCATTTGTGAGGAAGTTTGACAAAGGAAGCCACTCCTTGGGTGGCGTCTTTGGAAGCGTCATTCGGCCTTGATCTCTTCAGTGGGTGTTTTCATTATGCTTTTGGTTGTTTTTATGTATTTGCTCGCTTACTTTGTGATCATGAGCAACTAAACCCTAAGGTGACCGGATGTAGGTGAACCTTGGGGGTGAACTTGTGTATTTTGGATGCTACTTTCTAGTTTATGTACTTGGTTTGGTTTGTGATCCTTGTTTGGTGGCTCTTGAATGCCTTGATATGTATGAGAACTCTATATGTCAATTCCTAGACAATTCTAGGTTGCATGACCATTGCCTTAGTATTAGGCTCACCAAGCTTGGAAGGGAATACATGTATGAATACGCCGTGACCATCGGGTATTTGTACCCCTCCAATTGTTAGGGTAGTCCTTGATTGTGTTTCAACCCTAGCTTGGGGAAATCCACTAAACCCTTTGTAATCGTACAAGGATTTGGGCGGAAGCAATTCCGTATTGCAATACTTATATTGGATTAGGGACCAACGCCGTGACCATTGGGTTGGTCTAATCTAGGGTTTCCCGGTCCAAACCACCCACGTGCATGCTAGTTAGGGCATCCTTAGCACTTTAGTAGCCCCCGAGGGAATCCTTATCCGTGGCCATTCCCTCACCTTGATTTTTCCCCTCCGTATTTATACTTGCTATTTGCATTCTCTTTGTTTTAGTAGGTTATTGGTAGTTCTTCTTCCAAGTGATTGATTAGGTCAAACAACATTGTGATAAGGAAGTAAGAATAGCTTCTCGGGCCCTTGGGGATACGACCCCCTCGTATTCGCGCGAGGGGTGTTACTTGGCGACCCCGTGCACTTGCGGGTGAGCGATTCGAGCGCGTTACCAAGTTTTTGGTGCCGTTGCCGGGGACCCACGAGGAATATTCGGAAAACTTATAACGTGTTGATTTGACCATTTTTATTCTTTGTTCGTTTTTATTATTCTTGTTTATTTTGTTTCTCTCTTTAAACCATGGCTTCGACTAACACTTGGGTCTACAATCATTATCCACAGGAACCATTTTTCCCTCATTCGAATGCACCATATAGGTTGGATGAGATGTGCCCCAACACTGAACAGTGGATAAGAACGGCGGATGATGCCAGGGCCGCTACATTTGTTAAAGAACAAGGGGCTTAGTCTGTGTTTGGCAAATTTTTAGAATCTATTGGGGAATGACCGGTAATAGAAACCTGCTCACCAAACCACCAACCTGAATCCTTTAATCATGAGCTAAGAAGAGATGTTGAGTATCCTGCTGATTCTTTGATGCCTCTTGAGGGTGTGTCAGATCAAACTCGAACCAGAAATTCAGAGGCAAATCCCCATGTGCCAGAGGATAATGCAGGTGTGATTGAAAATGCGCTTCAATGTGTAGAAGAAGTGTTAGGCGTTGTTGTCCTAGGTGCGGGGGACTACAGTGACGCCGAACAGTTTGATCTCGGGAATTATGGGAAGCAGAAGTCATCAATCGAGGAACCCCCAAAATTAGAGTTGAAGCCTCTCCCCGAACATTTGGAATATGCTTTCTTGGAAAAGGGGTCCATGCTTCCAGTCATTATTGCCTCAGATCTCACTATTAGGCAGAAGGAGCAGCTTCTTCAGGTGCTTAAGAGACACAAAACGGCTATTGCGTGGAAAATCTCGGATATTAAGGGAATTAGTCCATCTTTCTGCACTCATAAGATCCTCATGGAGGACAACCATAGGCCTTGGGCAATTCCCCACCGGAGACTCAACCCTAACATGAAAGAGGTTGTAAGGAACGAAGTCATTAAACTTTTGGATGCAGGCATTATTTATCCCATCTCTGACAGTGCATGGGTAAGCCCAGTGCAGGTGGTACCAAAGAAAGGAGGGATGATGGTTATTGCTAATGAAAAGAATGAACTTGTTCCTACCAGGACTGTCACAGGTTGGAGGGTATGCATTGACTACAGGAAACTCAATGATGCCACCAGGAAAGATCACTTTCCCTTACCCTTCATTGATCAGATGCTTGAGCGACTAGCGGGACATTCTTATTACTGTTTCTTGGATGGTCTCTCCGGGTATTTTCAGATTCCCATTGCCCCAGAAGATCAGGAGAAAACAACCTTCACTTGTCCTTATGGCACATTCGCATACCGTCGTATGCCTTTCGGGTTATGCAATGCACCGGCGACATTTCAGAGATACATGATGGCAATTTTCGAAGATATGGTGGAGGATATCATGGAAGTGTTTATGGATGATTTCTCAGTCTTTGGTGACTCATTCGAGCTATGCCTTAGAAATCTGGAACGAGTTTTGGACAGATGCGAAGAAACTAATTTGGTGCTCAGTTGGGAAAAATGTCACTTTATGGTCAAGGAAGGCATAGTGCTCGGGCATAAAATCTCACAAAAAGGGATTGAGGTGGATAAAGCAACAGTTGCAACCATCGAAAAACTTCCTCCTCCCACTTCAGTTAAAGCAATCAGAAGTTTTTTAGGGCACGCTGGGTTTTATCGAAGGTTTGTGAAAGACTTTTCATCAATTGCTCGACCGCTTACAAAACTGCTTGAGAAGGATGCCCCTTTTGAGTTCAATGACGATTGTATGAATGCCTTCCTCACCTTGAAGAAGAAGCTTGTGGAAGCACCGATCATGGTCTTCCCGGACTGGAATCTGCCGTTTGAGTTAATGTGTGATACAAGTGACTTCGCAGTGGGGGCCGTACTTGGGCAGCGACGAGATAACCATTTCCATCCTGTTTATTATGCAAGCAAAACTTTGAATGATGCTCAGGAAAATTACACCACCACTGAGAAGGAAATGCTCGCGGTCGTTTTCGCATTTGACAAATTCTGGTCATATTTAGTGCTATCCAAGGTGATTATGTATACTGATCATTCGGCATTGAAGTACCTGTTCAGTAAGCCCGACGCCAAGCCTCGTCTAATCCGTTGGGTTCTACTGTTACAAGAATTCAATTTGGAGATAATAGATAAAAAAGGGGCAGAGAACTTAGCAGCTAATCACCTCTCGCGCCTTGAGAACCCATATGAGGGTGTCTTGCAAAAAGGAGAAATAAATGACACCTTCCTTGGGGAGCAGCTTTGCAGCATAAGTGTGATTGAGCAGGATGAGACTCCGTGGTTCGCTGACTTTGAGAACTATTTGGTAGCAAGAACCTTCCCAAAGTGGCTCACATCTCAACAACGAAAAAAATTTTTTGTCGATCTGAAACATTATACTTGGGAGGATCCATTCCTATTCAGGACTTGCTCCGATCAAATTGTGAGAAGGTGCGTCTCAAAGGACGAGGGGCATGATATCCTATTACATTGTCATTCAGGTCCTGCTGGGGGCCATTACTGTGGGACTAGAACAGCTAAGAAGGCACTTGATGCAGGGTTCTACTGGCCCACCATGTTCCAAGATGCGCAGTCATTGGTACAGCATTGTGATCGGTGTCAGAGAGTGGGTAATTTATCAAAACATGATGAAATGCCTCAAACTTGGAACCAAGCTTGCGAAGTCTTTGATGTGTGGGGAATAGATTTTATGGGTCCGTTCCCTAGTTCCCAGGGCAACAAGTATATCTTGGTCGCAGTGGACTATGTCTCCAAGTGGGTGGAGGCCCAGGCCTGCTTGTCTTGTGATGCAAGGGTGGTTGTGAAATTTTTAAAAAAATTGTTCTCTCGGTTTGGAACTCCAAGGGCAATCATAAGTGACAGGGGAACACATTTTTGTAATTCTCAATTCGAAAAAGCCCTTAAACGATACGGGGTATCTCACAGAACATCGATCGCCTATCACCCTCAAACAAGTGGTCAAGTTGAAGTGTCAAACAGGGAGTTAAAGCGGATCCTGGAGAAGACTGTCAGTCACCACTGGAAAGATTGGGCAGACCAACTCGAGGATGCGCTTTGGGCGTACAGAACTGCATTCAAGACCCCTACTGGATCAACGCCCTACTGACTGGTCTATGGAAAAGCATGTCATTTGCCGGTGGAACTTGAGCACAGAGCATATTGGGCGATAAAGCAACTCAATTTTGACCCCCATCTTTGTGGTCACAAGAGAAAATTTCAACTAAACGAGTTAGAGGAGTGGCGAGCTTTGGCATACGAAACTTCAATCCGGTACAAAGAGAAGATGAAGGAATACCACGACAGACACATAAAGCAACCTAAGTGCTTCCAAAGTGGGGATCATGTTCTTCTTTTCAATGTGAGGTTGAGACTTTTCCCAGGGAAATTAAAATCGTGATGGCACGGGCCATATACGGTCACGCAAGTATTCCCTCATGGCGCCGTCGAGATATCTCATCCACAATATGGGACATTTAAAGTCAATGGACACCGGTTGAAACATTACTTTCCGGGTACCAATTCTTCATCGAAAATTGGAGGTATTTCTCACCCTTTGTCCCACCTTGAATTGAGGTAAGTCATGTCGAGCTAAAGACATTAAAAAAAGCGCTTCTTGGGAGGCAACCCAAGTCTTTCAATTCATTGCAATCATTCTTTTTTTTTATTCTTTGCTGTTGTGTTTAGTTTTTTTTTTTTTATTTTTGTGTGGTGCTTATGAGTTTGAGTATTGTTGATTTTTGTGCTTGTGATTGTTGTTTAGTCGAATTCCATAATTTATTTCATCTTGTTGCACCATAGATTTCATGATCTTTGTATTTTTCCTTGAGTGTTGGTGCCTCATTCTCCATGTTTTCAATGATTTTTGAGTGTTTTCGGCTTTGTTTTCATGTAATTTTTGAGTGCTAGGTTGAGTTCAATGTTTAATTTGAGAGTGTTTTGAGCTGAAAAATTCCTGGGCCTTGTGCGGCCTGTCATGCGGCCGCACAAGGGGCCGCATGAAATATCCCGAGAGGTATGCGGCCTGCTATGCGGCCGCATAGCAGGCCGCATGGATTATCCCGAGAGCAATGCGGGGGACCATGCGGCCGCACAGGGGGCCGCATGGTCACCCGATTTCTTCTTCTCCCTCTCTTCACTCCACCCCCTCACTATTCACTCAATTTTCATCAAACTTCTTCTCTTTTCCCCCTCATCTCTCCACCATTTTCCTTCATTCTTTTTGTATCCAAACACTCTCTTCATCCTAGCAAGCAAATTTTTGGAAGAGTTTCAAGGTTTTATCAATGTTTTAGCCGGATTCCACCTCATCTTCACTTGGGTGCCCTAGCTTGAAGTAAATACCATATCTCTCCATTTCTAGGGCTTTTCTTTGTATTTTTGGGCTGATTTTCTTGGGAATGTTGTTGTGAATGATTCTTGTGAATATTTGCTTTGAATTTGAAGCTTTGTAAAATCAGTTGGCTACTTTTACAAGGAGAAACTCTTGAAAAATTTTCCCGAATTTACTGTAGCAACACTTAGATTTCAGCCCATTAACCCCATTGAGCACTCTTTTCATATATTTTTGGCTTGATGATGTTTCTCTTGTCTTGTAGGGATGCCGATCAAACGTATGGCCTCCAAACGAGTGAGGAGAACCTCTCCACCACCCGTTTGCGATCCTACCTTCAAGAACGATGCCCACAAGACAAGATTTGCCTTCTTGTCGAAGAGGAGGCTTGGCACGGTGCGCGTGATCGATTGGGAGGCCTTGAAGACATTGGACATTGACGATACCTTTCGAGGCCTCATCTCCCGTGGTGGATGGGATGACATTCTTGAGATCGATGAGCCCACTTATCGGGAGTTGACCTTGGAGGTGTTGAGCACGTTTGATGTCTCCGGGCATGCTCCTCTTATGCGCCAGGCTAGCACCATTACTTTTAGAGCCTTTGGTAAGCGGCACAGGATCACCGACGACCAGTTGGCCATATACCTTGGGTTTCACACTTATGAGTCCCTCACCGATTCGGAGCTCAGGAATTTACCTCGTGATTTTCCACGCTTCACTTGCCCTGTCTCTTTTTGGAAGTCCATTGCTAGTGCACAATCGAAGAAGGCTTCTTTGATGGCAGACCTCGTTCACAGGTACTTACAGGCCCTACTATCCAGAAGTGTGAACGGTCGCGCTGATTCTACTGGGGTGGTTTCCCGTACCGATCTGCTTATGATGTACAGTATTCTTCAGCGGTACCCCATCCACATGGGCCATCTGTTCGCCGGACTTATTGAGCATCAGGGGACTTCTACTCTTCTTGGAGCTATATTTGCCAGGCCGTATATTACACGCATTATCAGGGGCCTAGGACTGATTGAGTTTACCCAGGGCATGAGCGTTGTGAGCACCGTCGCACCACTTAGTTTGTCGATCCTGCTTCATATTGGGATAGTTGAGAGGTCGGGAGACACTTACCGTCTCCCGCGCAGTGGCGGCATGAGTTCCCATGACCTCGACACCTCTCGGGATTCTGAGTCAGGATTCGAGTCTGATTCAGAGTCCGCCCCTGTACCCGACGCAGCACCTAGCGGGAGTCAACCATCACTTGAGGAGAGTTTCGCGGAGTTCTGCATCGAGGTCCGTCAGCAGTTGCAGACCCTTGGGACCTCTCAGGAGGCGTTGACAGCATCAGTGCGAGATTTAGCCATATCACAGGATCGCATCGAGAGCAGCTTGGCCGAGATCTTATCATACATGCGCGGCGCTTCATCTTCTATCGGCACCTCCTCCACAGCTACCACGTGTTTTGCGCCATCACTCCCTCCAGATCTCTAGACTCGCAGCACCACTTTAGTTTTTTCTGTTGTTTGTACTGGTTTTTATTTCTAGACTTGTTGGTTTGTATTGTTGTACTTTTTAGTTAGTGAGGGTCCTCACCCTCCTAAACTGTACTTTCCCATTTTTGATTCGTGCTTACTTGTCCTGCTCTCTATTTGTTTCTTGGGGTGTGATTTGCTTTCTCTCTATTTTCAGGACTGATCACTGTAGAAGCTCCACGCCCTTGAACCCCTCAGCTTTCCCCAGTTCATGCATATTTGGATGGTCCTTTCATCAACCATTTGGGGAAGTTTCTTTACCTCATTCCTTTACTTTTATGGCATGTCTCACACCTTATTCCGCTGATTTAGGTACATTGAGGGCAATGTACAACTTTAGGTGTGGGGATGGGATACTTTACTAGTTTTACATGCATGAAGACCGATGATAGCCATGATCTTAGTGTTTAGTACTTCCTAGCTTAAAAGAATGATAGAAGTGGGTTGTATTCTTATACTATGCTTGAATGATGCCCTGTTTTATTTTTAGTGCTTTTTCATGTTCTATCATGATTGCTCCTACCTTGAACACTCTAACCAACCCATTATGATGATTTTGGTATTGGACTGTTAAATTCTTTCTTCAATATTCTTTTAAGAGCTTTTGAGTTCCTTTTTTGTTTTCTATAGCCTTAAGTGAACTTGTGTGATAGGTTTCCAAGGGACTGAGATACAGTGTGTACAGTCGAAAAAAAAAAGAGGAGTCTATGACAGTATTCCTCTGCTGGCACAGCATGAATGCGTCTATGTAGGCTGTAATTGAGTAGGTTGGGTGGCTCTTGTGCCTAATCAGCATGTGCATCCTTCTGAAAGATTTCTTGTGCAGTCTATGTTAGCCGGACTAAAAAAAAAAAAAAAAAAAAAAAATTTGTATATTTGTGAATAGGTAAATAAGTATCTCTGTTGCGTCCCCTGGAACTTGTTACACAGTCGCTTAAGTGCTAGAGTCTTGTTTAGGAACTCAAAAGACTTTTAACTGAGTATTGAAGAGGTCTTTAACTGCCTAATACCACTCTCACCATATGTGGGGTGAATGGACCCCTGGGGTAATCCAGGGTGTGGAGGTTAAGGTTGGGAGCCAGCACACACTCACGGAAGCACTTTGAATAAAACAGAGCTACCATTACTCGATCACTCACTGTACAGCTCACTTTCTAGATTTCTTTTCACCTGTGCTAGTGGAGTACTTACCCGCTGAGCTTGAGGTCGTATGTTTAGTCATTTATCATCGTGCCCCTGTTCTTCATGTGTGTTTGCTTGGGGACAACCAAATGCTTAGGTGTGGGGATGTTTGATAAACGCCTAAACATACATATTTTCCATGTATTCGGGTGTATGTATTACGTATTTTTCTATGAGTTGACGCCCGTTTTTAGTCTGAATTGGTTTCTTTCATGTTACAGGTACTGATGTGACCCCTTCGAGCTCGTTGATAGAATTCGAGAAGAAATCGGCGACGAAAACACTATTTCTGAGCTGGGGGGGGGGTACTGTAGCGACTACTGTAGCACGAACCCTTTGGCGAAATGGCTAAGTCTGGAGGTTCATGCGGGCTGTCATGCAGGCACTGCATAGGCCGCATACGGTACTGTAGCTGTTTCAATGTAGCGGCACTGTAGCAACTTACGCGATTTCGGGATTTTCTCGGGAATTTTCTCTCCCCGCGTGCGTGGCCGCGTAGGGGGCCGCATAACCCACTGGAAAAGGTTTTTAAGGGTTTTGAGTTCATTTGGAGGAAGGGGGGCTAGGTCTTGAGAAAAGCTACACTTCACCATCTTCTTTGGGAGCTTGAGGCCGGCTTTTGGAGGCATTTCTTGAGGAGTGGACGACGGGGAGAGCACGAGATGACGAATCCACGCCTTCGATTTGCATTTGAGAGGAAGTTTGACAAAGGAAGCCACTCCTTGGGTGGCGTCTTTGGAAGCGTCATTCAGCCTTGATCTTTTCAGGGGGTGTTTTCATTATGCTTTTGGTTGTTTTTATGTATTTTCTCGCTTACTTTGTGATCATGAGCAACTAAACCCCAAGGTCACCGGATGTAGGTGAACCTTGGGGGTGAACTTGTGTATTTTGGATGCTACTTTCTAGTTTATGTACTTGGTTTGGTTTGTGATCCTTGTTTGGTGGCTCTTGAATGCCTTGATATGTATGAGAACTCTATATGTCAATTCCTAGACAATGCTAGGTTGCATGACCATTGCCTTAGTATTAGGCTCACCAAGCTTGGAAGGGAATACATGTACGAATACGCCGTGACCATCGGGTATTTGTACCCCTCCAATTGTTAGGGTTGTCCTTGATTGTGTTTCAACCCTAGCTTGGGGAAATCCACTAAACCCTTTGTAATCGTACAAGGATTTGGGCGGAAGCAATTCCGTATTCCAATACTTGTATTAGATTAGGGACCAACGCCGTGATTTAGTAGCCCCCGAGGGAATCCTCATCCGTGGCCATTCCCTTACCTTGATTTTTCCCCTCCGTATTTATACTTTCTATTTGCATGCTCTTTGTTTTAGTAGGTTATTGGTAGTTCTTCTTCCAAGTGATTGATTAGGTCAAACAACATTGTGATAAGGAAGTAAGAATAGCTTCTCGGGCCCTTGGGAATACGACCCTCTCGTGTTTGCGCGAGGAGTATTACTTGGCGACCCTGTGCACTGCGGGTGAGCGATTCAAGCGCGTTACCATCAAGGCAGAGGTGGTGAAACTACTAGATGCAGGGATTATTTATCCCATTTCTGATAGTGCTTGGGTGAGCCTAACGCAAGTGGTTCCGAAGAAGAGGGGAATGACGGTGATTAAGAATTAGAAGAATGAGCTTATTCCAACTAGAACAGTCACAAGATGGAGAGTATGCATTGATTACAGAAGGTTGAATGATGCAACCCAGAAGGATACTTTCCATTATCTTTTATTAATCCAGATGTTGGAGCGATTGGCTGGACATTAGTTTTATTGCTTCCTTGATGGTATGTGATAAGTGCTTGTGTGCATTCGTGTGCTTTTGTGCATTGTAGGTTTGTGGAGCTAATTTGAAGAAGAAGAACAAAGTTAGATCGTGTTTGCCGTTGTTGGGGAATTTTCGGACCAAGCAAGGAACAAGGCACGAGTCTAGACTTGTGAGTGTGTGCCAACCTACTTTAGAGGGGCACAAGGGCAATCGCATTCACAATAACTCTAACTCGTGTAACTTAGGAGAACTTCACCAATAAGGAGATTTTAGGCAATCAACACGATCTACCATTAATTGTGTGCGCAATTCAATGGCCTCGATGAAGAATGGTGAATTCGGGAGCGTTTCGACAAAGTTACTGTAGCAAGTTACTGTTCATTATCTGCCAAAAATCAGCATTTCAGCAACTTCACACGGGCGTGTGAAAATTCCACACGGCCATGTGAAATCCCGACTTCAGCCGATTTAAAGCCGCGACTCAACATTATAAAAGCCCAATTTGGAGACTTTTTACAGATCTTTTTGCCAATCTTTTCTCCCAACTTATGGAGGGTTGTAGCTAGGGTTTGGAGAGGACTTTTGTAGATGATTGGAGCCCGTCATCGGCATCGTCATCGACTTCCGGTGGCCGCACAAGACCACGGCCACATCATACGCAATGGGGTTTTCATCTATGCTTTCAATTTTTGTTTACTTTTATATTTTGATGGATTTGTATAGCTCCATGAGGAGCTAAACCCCTTGTGGGTATTCGGACTTGTAAACCCTAAGATTATTATGTTTCTTGGACATTGTTATTATTCTTTTCATTTATTGATGAATAAATTCGAGTTTCAATCTTAATTGCTTCTTATAATTGTTTTCCCTTAGCCGTGACACTAGGGTTGAGAGCAATCTAGGTTATCCTTTGGAGGTGTGATAACTCCTATAGGGTTAGACTATTTAAGATTGAAGAGGGTTGAGAGGGTGAGTCGTGAGGTAGCGGAATGTCCCCTTTCCCCTCCGGTGTGATTCTCCTTACCTCCGTGTTCCATGATTTCTTAGAGGTCGAGATAAAGTGAAGTGCTAGGAGAGAAACTGCCCTGGGGCTTAGTTGCGCGAGCAACAGACTGAAGGGTGGAAGTGAATCCTAGTACTGGGGCTCAATTGAGACTAGGGTTCTTCCCCCTGGACCAAAAGGTTAGAACTATACATAGGAACATGGTTTATCATTAGGAATCCCTAGAACTTAAAGCAATCCCATGTAGTGTGAGGCTTAGGAAGATGGACTCCCCTAGGGCTTAGTTGACAGGTCAACGACGGTCAAGGGTTGTAGTGAAAACCTAATGCCGAGGCATAGTGCTGGGGTTAGTCACGGTTGACCTTAGGTCTGGGACCGTGTGTTTAAGGATATCCTGGACTCAATTAACATCAATAGGAAAGTATAATAGCATTGCCTTGCACTAGAAGCATAAGTCCTAGGGGTAGCTTGTCCGGATACCCAACTTTACTCATTGCTTGTCCTTCTCTATTTACTCCTACTTGCACTCTCTTACCTTCCATCTTTCTATTTTATTTCTTGTCTCTTTATATTTGCTTTCACACTCACTCATTGATTCTCTTCACACTCACCGTACACCGCTTAGCTAAATAGTGAAATCTCGTGTCTTAAATCCCTATTCCCTGTGGATACGACTACCCACTCACCAGGGTAAAATATTATTACTTCGACAAGCCCGTGCACTTGTGGGATACACGCAAGGGATCGTGTCAATATGTCAGGGTATTTGATAGCTTCCCCGCAAGTGTACGGGATCGCCAAGTAATACCTCATACAAAAGCATGAGGATCGTATTCGACGGGGCTAAGGAGCTACTCTTACTCCTCCATCGCCTATTATCTAACCTAACAACACAAGCATGGATGTATGTTCTACTAAAGCAAAGAAATAAATACGATATGATTAAACAAATTCAAAAGCATACAATGTTGTTGCAAGTACTACAATGAAGAGTGAAGGCCTGTGGATGTGGATCCCCTTGAGGGGTCATCATGATAAATGGATGAAGGATAAAAGGTAGCTTGCCTGATTTAGACCGAAGGATCTCAAGATTAGATCAACCCCAATTTCTCGGCGATTGAACCCTAATCCCATACGGATATCGGTTGGAATCTCTTCCTAACCAACATCCCTACGATTGCATTAAGTACAAGGAGATCCCAAAATAAGGATACACTAACCCTAGTCTATCCTTATAGCTCGGAAGGCTATCGACATCCAATTTCTCGTTGTGCCAATACAAGTAACCCCTTTTAGTTCAATAATGATCTAATACACGCGAGTAGGTCACATCTACGTGTATAATTCAAGAAAGAACTACGGATCTCTCCATGTGGTAGTTCTAGACATGAAGCACAATGAATTAAATCTTAAACCAAACCAAACTTGCAATTAAGTAAAGATTATCCAAAATAAATGATAAACCCCCCAAGGTTCACCAACATCCGGTGGCCTTGTGGGTCTAGTGTGCCATCAAGCAAGTAACAACAAAAATATAAAGTAAATCACTTAAAAAGCTCATAAATGACACTCCCTAGATGAAATGATGAAGGAGGAGGTGGAGGTCCGGCCGAATGACGCTTTCCCCCATCCAAGAGATGCCGAATGACACTTCCCTTGGCTTGGATCCTTGCCTCCTTGATGGTGAAGCTTCTCCCCTTCAAAATGATGATCTTGCCTCCTTTCTTGGCTCCAAATCGTCATTCTCCTAAGATTTCTTCGTCTCTCCCCTTTAGATGCCGGCCAAGAAGTCCCCCTTGTGTGCCCTAAAGAAATCCCTAAATATTCCCGCAGTATCCCGGGGTGGATAGATGGATCCCGGGGTGGATAGGTAGGCAAAGATAAGGCAAAACTTGGCTCATGTGGGGGTGTATCCCGGGGTGGATAGGGGGCCATGAACCCTAGTACAAAATCACTGTCTTTTGATGCTCACGGCCTTTTATATGGCGCCGTATACTGCACTGTTCACTCTTATGCACTTCCATCATTCCCAGCCCAAAACTCCTCAGGTGCAATAGTAACTACTACAGTAAATACGCTGCAATGCTGCGACGCCTGAATTTCATCCTTTTTCGCCCCAAATTGTATTCTCGTGCTCCTCATGGCTCCCCTGTGTCCTGCAACATAAATGATAGTCGATTAAGCACAAAACGGGTATCAATTCTTACCAAAATACATGCTAAGTGTACAAAATATGTATATTAAAACATATACATTTAGACACTTATCAAATATCCCCACACCTAAGCGTTTGCTTGTCCCCAAGCAAACAAATCATGAAAACAAAGGGAAGGATAAGTGGCTAAATGTACATCTCTGGCTCAAACAAATACGAGATTCTACAAGTATAGAATAATGATACACAGATGTTGAGTTACAGTCAATACGTACAACAAAACGATCCTGTCTCACCTCTTATATGTCTGTGCAGTGTAAGTGACTCTTTCATCTCATTTGCCCTGACCTAGTCTAGCCCTATGACTTCAATCAATAAAGCTCTATATGCTAATCACTCCACAAGTACAGAGTACCAAGTCTTAAAATGCTAAGTGCCACTTCAATGAACAAATAAGATCCTTCTAAGTCTATACTTGAAACTAAATCCCCTTTCTTCTCAAAACACCAAGTAGGTAGTCTAAGTGATCACTAGGGTTTTATTTACATGTATGAACAATTTTTTTTTTTCGAGTCCGCCTAACGTAGACTGCACCAAAATCTTTCAGGAGGGTTCACATGCTGGTTAGGCACAAGAGCCACCCAACTACTCGATTACAGTCTACATAGACGCATTCATGCTTCATTAGCAGAAGAATACTAACATAGACTCTGTTTTGTTTTTTTTTTTCTCACCCTAGATCAAACCTTTAGACTGCACTACAAGTAACAAAACTAGGACTAGCTCAAAAAGACTTAGAAGTTCTTAAGAGTTCATTGAAGGATAGAACTTAGTAGTCTAAGGCTAAGTATTCAAAATTGTGTGTTAAGCATACAAGAGAGTTAAAAAAGTCAAGCAGGCTATTCCCAGGGCATCAACAAAAGACTCAGTGCACAAAACAATACTAGGGGTGAAACAGGATTCAATAGAACACAACAAGAAAAATGTAACTCACATCAATCATTAATTCATACTTGAAGAATCTCACAAGAAAGTAACACGCCATCATTGATAACACTAGCATGTAAAGGAGGAGGGTGAAAACGAACTTCCCCGCTTTATCTTGTAAAGATGGCGAAATGTGACCCGACTAAAGTGTACGGCGCGCTTTACATGTCGGGTCCGGCTCCCACAAAATGTAGAGATGCTCACCAAATTCCCCTCAATGCCCTGCAAAGCACATGGGCATACCATCATTCCAAAAAAAATAAAGATTAATACTAAGGAGCAGTCAAACACACAACTAAATAAAAGCAACCAGAGTTCTACAAAGTGTTGTTCAGGGTATAACCCTTCCCAACTTATTCAAAACAAACAAACACACGTGCAGAAAATAAAAAAAAAAAACAACAATAAATAGAGACAACATGCTGCTAAAAGATAAATAAGTGTCCATGCTCAAGAATGAAATGGCTCGTCGATAACAGGTGGGACAGGTGTGTCGGTGTAGGATGCGGTGCCGGTCCACGAAGATGAACCACGAGCAGAGATGGCAAACTGGCGAAAGTTTTTAGTGAGCATGCACTGACCCTCTAGGATCTGGTACAGCTGTCCGCGCATCTCACGCTACTCGTGACGGATGGCCTGAATATCGCTCTCCATTCCTCGCAACCTAGCTTCGAAGCCCGATGATGATGTGGTGCCAGGAGTGGGAGTGGGCGTGTCATCAGGATCAGAGTCAGTGTCTGCTGGCAAACTAGATTCCCCGGCCGATGACTGTCGGGAAAATCGGTAACGGGCACCTATCTTTTCAACTTGACCAACAGCTAACAAGACATTCGCGCCAAGGGCCGCTGCACCACCCACAATCGTCATATCACGGGTGCGGTCCAACAATTTCATACTGCGAATCAACCTGGTGGTGTACGGACCCAAGAAAATAGCACCTAATCGTATGCACTGTGCGTGATGAATAAATGCTTCAGCCACAAGATGCCCAAGGTGGAGGGGGCATGTGAACGTAGGCTCCTCGGGATTTTGTGTTGAAGCTCGTGGACGTTTTGAAGCAAGCCTCTTGATGTTTGGCATCCCTACAACACATAAGATCTTCATCAAGCCTTAACCAATCCATTACAACACCAAAAATAACACAACAAGCAAGAAACAAATGAGAAAGGGGCATGAATAGGGTCCATACGGCCGTACAGGGGGCCGTATGGACACTATTCATGGTATAGCATTTCCTTAACATCATGAAGATCGAAAACGTTTTACAAGAATTCAATGGGAGATGAACAAACAATCCTCACACCACCAACACATGATAAAAGCAAGAATTTATCCACCAAAAGCTCCATGAAATTTAGAGAAAATGAGAAAGAGAATTCTAGGGCACCAAAAAGCTTACCGGTGAATCCTTGGTGGAACTTGCTAGAAACTCTTGGCAAATCACTAGATCGAGGTCTCAAATTGTCTAGGAGGTGATCTAGAATGAAAGATGGAGAGATTTGGTTGAGGAATGATGGGAAAAAGGAGAGGAGAAATGATGGAGATGAAGGGAGAATGGAGAAGAAGACCCAAAATATAAATAATAGGGGGGGGGAGGGGGGGGGGGGTTAAGACACTAGGCCGAGCTTCACGCCCCCCCCCCTCACGGCCGTGAGAGGGGCTGTGAAACGCGGGCTAGTAGTAATCAGGCGCGGGCTGGGGCTTTGCACTCTTATTCTTTGTCCTCCACCTCTTCTAAGTATTCATCCAAAGGATTCAATGATAACACCTCCTGCACACAAGTAGAAATTAACTGATCAGTTTCATCAACAAAATATAATGTGTCATCATGGTCAAGGGAATGCTTCATGGCTGCTGGCAGTGTGTAAATTACTTCTTCCTCCCAAACCCTTAAAGTCAATTTTCCTCCTTTTAAATCGATGAGAGCTCCAGAAGTGGTTAGAAAGGGGCAACCAAGGATCAGAGGTATCTCCACATCTTCATCCATGTCCATGATCACAAAGTCTACAGGAAACACCAATTTGTCCACGCGGACAATCACATCTTCCACAATCCCACGGGGTTTTCTTGTTGATCGATCCGCCAATTGCAAAGTCATCCTCGTAGGTCTGAGTTCCTCCAAACCAAGCTTCAAGCACATGGTGTAGGGCATGACGTTGATGCTTACCCCCGAATCCGCTAGTGCATTTTCCTTCACTCCCCCTTCAAGCACACATGGGATTATAAAGCTACCCAGATCTTTCAATTTTTGGGGGAGCTTCTTTTCCAAAATGGCCGAGCAATTTCTCGAGAATGCCACGGTACCTTCTTCTTCAAGTTTTCTTTTATTTGTGAGGAGCTCTTTCAGAAACTTGGCATACTTCGGCATTTGTGTTAAAGCCTCGACGATTGGGATACTGATGTGGAATTGCTTGAAAATATTGATGAATTTTCTGAATTGGACATCTTCCTTGTCTTGCTTCAATCTCACTGGATAAGGAATTTGGGGTTTGTACTCCGGTGGCTTTGAGTGTTCCCGAGAGTGAGCTTTATTGTTTTCCTTTCGAGCAACCTCCTGAGCAAATTTTTCAGTGGGGTGGGGATCTTCCTCAACAGATATCCTGGTTTCTTTGACACTTGGGATAACTTCAGCCCTTGTCTCAATTTGTTTTCCGCTTTTAAGGGCAATCCCCTTTAAGTGCTCCCTTGGGTTCTCCTCGGTGTTGCTAGGGAGACTACCGGAAGGCCGTTCTGAATTTGCCTTAGCAAGCTGCCCCACCGGATGCTCAAGTGATTGTACAGAGGCTTGAAGATTTCTCAAGATGGAACCAAAATCCTTGAATTGAGCATTCACCTTCCCAAATTGTGTGTCCATGTTGCTAGTTACAGTGTTGAACCTTGATTCGGTGTTAATCATGAACTTAGCAAGCACATCTTCTGTAGTGAACCTCTTCTCTTGTACAGGTGGTTGAACTTGAGGACATTGCAGAGGGGCCACTTTTTGTTGCTGCCCCTGATTCCAAGAAAAGTTAGGGTGGTATTTCCACCCCGGATTGTAGGTAGAACTCTATGGATTTCCCTGTGGCCTTAGTCCCCCAATGTAATCAACAGTCTCAATGGGTGCGACAGAGGAGCTAGCAATAGGACATTGGGTGGCCCCATGTCCACCACCACATGTGCTACAACTCATCGCTGATTCAGATTTTGAACTGCTACCCATGAGCGTATCAATCTTCCTAGACAACATCTCAACCTTTGCGGCTAGAGCATCATTGGCTAGAGCATCATCGGCCTTAACATCATAAATTCCGGCCCCTTTCTGTGGTGTTCCTCTTGAGACCCAGTGAGATTCATTGCTTGCCATGGACTCTAGTAGTTGCTCGGCCTCATCAGGGTACTTGTTGCTAAGCGATCCACCCGCCGTGGCATCAATGAGTTGGCAGGTGGCATAATTCAGCCCATTGTATATGATTTGTACCCGCATACATGAAGCAAACCCATGGTGAGGGCATCTTCGAAGAAGGTCCTTGAATCTTTCATAAGCTTCAAATAAACTCTTGGATTCTCCTTGCTTAAAAGCTGAAATTTCTTGCCTCAACCTTGCCGCCTTGCTAGGAGGAAAGTATCTTCCAAGAAATTTCTCGACCATGTCTTTCCATGTCTTGATTGAACCCGGCGGTAGAGAAGTGAGCCATCGATATGCCGCATCCCTAAGACTGAATGGGAAAAGTCGCAACCGGATAGCATCATCCGTCACCCCATTTATCTTGAATGTAGAGCAAATTTGAAGGAAACGGGCAAGGTGATCATGTGCATCTTCGTTTGCAAGCCCATTAAACTGTACCGAATTCTGGACCATTCCAATCGTGCTTGCTTTGATTTCGAAATTATTGGTTGCAATAGTAGGTGCTTGGACACTGAATTCTTCACCCGTAAATTGTGGCCTTTCATATTCGGATAATGTTCGTCTATCCTCGGCCATGACAGATGATGATAAATCCTCAACTAAAATGTCTTGCTCACTTGAGCTTTCACCAATTTCTCTTCTTCTACGATGCAAGGTTCTCTCAATTGCACTATCCGGCTCAATTAAGTTTGCCGGATTTCCACGTCTCATACACGGTACCTTGCACAAATCAAGAAAGATAGAACAAGTCAAGCTCAAAAGAAATGAAAATAAGAGAAAAGAAAAGAAACAGAAAGTAAATGGCTAGAGTAATAAGCTAGAAGTTTCTCAGAATTCCTTAGAGTGTCCCCGACGACGGCGCCAAAAACTTGATTGCTTCCCCGCAAGTGTACGGGATCGCCAAGTAATACCTCGTACAAAAGCACGAGGATCATATTCCACGGGGCTAAGGAGCTACTCTTACTCCTTCATCGCCTATTATCTAACCTAACAACACAAGCATGGATGTATGTTCTACTAAAGCAAAGAAATAAATATGATATGATTAAACAAATTCAAAAGCATACAATGTTGTTGCAAGTACTACAATGAAGAGTGAAGGCCTGTGGATGTGGATCCCCTTGAGGGGTCATCATGATACATGGATGAAGGATAAAAGGTAGCTTGGTTGATTTAGACCGAAGGATCTCAAGATTAGATCAACCCCAATTTCTCGGCGATTGAACCCTAATCCCATATGGATATCGGTTGGAATCTCTTCCTAACCAACATCTCTACGATTTCATTAAATACAATGAGAACCCAAAATAAGAATACACTAACCCTAGTTTATCCTTATAGCTCGGAAGGCTATCGACACCCAATTTCTTGTTGTGCCAATACAAGTAACCCCTTTTAGTTCAATAATGATCTAATACATGCGAGTAGGTCACATCTACGTGTATAATTCAAGAAAGAACTACGGATCTCTCCATGTGGTAGTTCTAGACATGAAGCACAATGAACTAAATCTTAAACCAAACCAAACTTGCAATTAAGTAAAGATCATCCAAAATACATGATAAACCCCCCAAGGTTCACCAACATCCGGTGGCCTTGTGGGTCTAGTGTGCCATCAAGCAAGTAACAACAAAAATATAAAGTAAATCACTCCGGGGTTTTCCCAAGATATCTTCGTTTCTTCCCTTTATATGCCGGCAAAGAAGTCCCCCTTGTGTGCCCTAAAGAAATCCCTAAATATTCCCGCAGTATCTCGGGGTGGATAGATGGATCCCGGGGTGGATAGGTAGGCAAAGATAAGGCAAAACTTTGCTCATGTGGGGGTGTATCCCGGGGTGGATGGATGGATCCCGGGGTGGATAGGGGGCCGTGAACCCTAGTACAAAATCACTGTCTTTTGATGCTCACGGCCCTTTATACAGCCCCGTATGCTGCACTGTTCACTCTTATGCACTTCCATCATTTCCAGCCCAAAACTCCTCAGGTGCAACAGTAACTGCTACAGTAAATACGCTACAGTGCTACGACGCCTGAATTTCATCCTTTTTCGCCCCAAATTATATTCTCGTGCTCCTCATGGCTCCCCCGTGTCCTGCAACATAAATGATAGTCGATTAAGCACAAAACGGGTATCAATTCTTACCAAAATACATGCTAAGTGTACAAAATACGTATATTAAAATATATACATTTAGACACTTATCAGTATTTCTAGATTCCTATTGCCCAAGAAGATCAAGAGAAGACAACATTCACTTGTCCCTACTGGACTTTTGCATATTTATGGATGCCGTTCGGACTATGCAATGTACCGGCAACATTTTAGCGTTGTTTGACCGCGATCTTTGACGATCTTTTGGAGGATATTATGGAGGTTTTCATTGATGATTTTTCGGTGTTCATTGACTCCTTTGATATATGTTTAAAAAACTTGGAAAGAGTGTTAATAAGATATGAGGACACAAACCTTGTGGTAAATTGGGAAAAGCGTCACTTCATGGTTCAAGAAGGCATTGTTCTAGGGCACAAGATCTCTCAGATGGGTATGGAGGTAGATAAAGCAAAGATGGAAGTCATTATTAATAAGCTTCCTCCACCAACAAATGTTAAGGGAGTTCGAGTTTCTTGGGGCATGCAGATTTCTATAGGCGGTTCATCAAGGATTTTTCGAAGATTACACAACCGTTGACAAAACTCCTTGAGAAGGATGCTCCCTTCGATTTTGGGGATGATTGTGTGGCAGCTTTTAATGTGCTAAAAGAGCAATTAGTCCAAGCCCCAATTTTGATCACACCGGATTGAAATGAACCATTCGAGCTTATGTGCGATGCTAGTGATTATGCCATTGGAGCAGTTCTGGGACAGAGAAAGGGCAAGCAGTTTCAACCAATATACTATGCTAGCAAGACTCTTATAACTTCTCAAGAGAATTATACCACTACAGAGAAAGAGTTACTAGCAGTTGTATTTGCCCTCGATAAGTTAAGGCCGTATCTCATCTTGTCAAGGGTCATTGTGTTTACAAATCATTCAGCTCTTCGTTACCTCATGAACCAGGCTGATGCTAAGCCGAGATTAATCCGGTGGATATTACTCTTACAAGAGTTTGATATGGAGATAAAAGACAAGAAAGGGACTGAAAATGTGGTTGCGGATCACTTGTCTCGGTTAGAGGAAAATGTTGGACAAGAGCACTCAACCAAGGAGATTAATGATTTCTTCCCGGAAGAGCACTTGTATTCAGTTCAGGATTCAGCATCGTCAAGTGATACTCCATGGTTTGCAAACTTTACCAATTACTTGTCAAGAAAGGTTCTTAAACAAGGGTTCACGTTTCAGGAAAAGAAGAAATTCTTTAGTGATTTGAAGAATTACTTTTGGGATGATCAATTCCTTTTTTGCATCTGTGAAGACCATGTAGTTTGGAGATGTGTATCAAGGGAAAAAGGACGGGATATCCTTGCTCATTGCCACTCAGGACCGGTCGGAGGCCATTATGCGTTAAGTAGAACTACAGAAAAGGTTCTGGCTACCGGATTTTATTGGCCGACTCTTTTCCAGGATGCACACCAGTTTGTTCTTCGATGCGACAGCTGCCAAAGAGCAGGAAATCTGCCTCGGTGGGATGAGATGCCCCAGAACCCTATGCAATTCTGTGAGGTATTCGATGTTTGGGGCATTGACTTTATGGGGCTTTTTCCAAAGTCTAATGGGAACCAATACATCTTAGTGGCAGTTGACTATGTCTCTAAATGGGTTGAAGCTCAAGCATTGCCAACTAATGATGCTAGAAATGTGGTGAAGTTTTTGAAGAGGTTGTTCACTCGGTTTGGGATTCCGCAGATTATCATTAGTGACCGAGGAACTTATTTTTGCAATTCTCAATTGGAAAAAGTGTTGAAGAGATATGGAGTACATCACCGCCTTGCCACTCCCTACCATCCGCAGACTAGTGGCCAAGTGGAGGTCACAAATAGAGAGCTCAAGAGGATCTTGACAAAATCGGTCGAGTAAAGGAAGCGAGATTGGTCTGAACATTTGGATGATACACTCTGGGCTCATCGAACAGCATACAAGACCCCTATAGGGACCACTTCGTATAGTTTGGTTCACAGAAATTCATGTCATCTACCTGTGGAGCTTGAACACAAAGCATATTGGTTAATCAAGATGATGAATTTCGATTTTAGAAAAGCCAGGGAATAAAGATTGCTTCATTTTAATAAACTCGATGAATGGAGGTTGAAGGCATATGAGAATACTAGACTTTACAAAGAAAAGATTCGGAAGTGGCATGATAAGCATATGAAGTTGCCCAAGGAGTTTAAAGTAGGTGATAAAGTGCTGTTATTCAATTCATGGTTGTGACTATTTCCCAGAAAACTAAAGTCTAGATTGTTTGGCCCATACATGGTCACTCAAGTATCACCTCATGGGGTAATTGAGATTACTCATCTGGAGAAGGGTACATTCAAAGTAAATGGGCATCGGCTGAAGCCATACTTTGGCTGCGAGGTTTGTAGCAATGATAAGGAAGTATTCTTTCTTCAACCCCTATGAGGTAAGGTAGGGTACGTCAAGCTAAGTGACGTTAAACAAGCGCTTCTTGGGAGGCAACCAAAGCTTTCGTTGTTTTTCAAGGTTTTAGTTGAGTAGTAGCATGAATAAGAGCCTTCATTTTGGTGTCCTGATTTTTATAAACATGTGCTGTGAATTTCATGTGGATCATTGATGTTTTTCGTGTGCCTAATGTTGATTGACGAAGTTTTGGGTCATTTGAGTGTGTTTTCATGTATCTCTAGTCGTAATTTCATGATGTATATAGGCTCTGAACCTTGTATTTGAGTTCCAAAATTTTTCTGCAGAGCTTGTAAATTTTCTAAGTCATCCAGAGAATACACACGGCCATGTGAAATTTTCACACAGCAGTGTGAACCATCTCAGAGCTCATCCCGAGCGTCACAGGGGTCGTGTAGATGCCCCTGTGAACGACCCTGTGAAGGGCACACGTCCGTGTGAAATTCTGCAGAACTTAAACTCTCATTCCCGAGAGTCCATAGGGGCGTGTGGATGCCCCTGTTAGTGCCTATGTGTTAAGGCACACAACCATGTGGGATTTCCACACGGCCGTGTGAAACTCTACGGAGACTCCTTTTCCATCCCGAGAAAACACAAGGGCATGTAGCTGCCCCTGTGAGTGAGCTTGTGAAAGGCACACGGCCGTGTGGAACACTTAGAGTTTTCTCATGAGATCTAGAGAGGCCACAGGGCCGTGTGGGTGCATCTGTGGCCGGCCTTCTGTTCTTGGCCAGGCTGGGCCCACGACCGTGTGGAATTTCCACACGACCGTGTGGAATTTTTCAGAGGCCTTAGGCATTTTCCCGAGATCACACAGGGGCGTGTGACTGCCCCTGTGGACCTCCCCTGTGAAGGCACACGGCCATGTGGAATTTCCACATGACCGTGTGGGGGTGTTCAGAGAGTAACCAAAGAGAACACAGGGGCATGTGTCTACCCTTGTGAACCCTCACAGTAGAGGCACACGGCCGTGTGGATTTGCAGAACTCAAAAAGGCAGCAACCTATCTTCATATTTCCTTTGGCCTTTCACTTCTAAAGCACCTCTACAATCAGAAGAACACTCCCCTCCACACTCCTAACTATCTCTCCGATGATTTCACTGGTCTTAGAAGGTTTTTCGGTTGAGCTCTAAGTGTTCGAGTTTCATATCATCAGTGAATCGTCTTTTTCTTCTTTTACTTCGTCAACTCGATTCCTTTGGTTTATTTGATTGATTTCCACTAGCTTTGCTTGCGTATATACCTTATGAATGGTTGCGGAAAGTTTCAAAGTAATTGGGAGCAATTTGTATAAGATTGTGGCCTGATGACCATTTGTCTGCAGCGCCCATATGATCCACACGGGCGTGTGGAATTTCCACACACAGTGGGGATTCCCGCACAACAATCTTTAATGGTAGTTTGATTGACTCTTTTCAACTTTCTGCAGGAATGGCACCTGGGTCAAAGCAAGTGACCAGTAAAAGACCCCTTGAGCCCTCTAGCGAGCAGATTCGCTTCACCAAACCCGAGCACCGAGCAAGATATGAGAGGTTGGCAAAGCTCAAGTTTGGACAGTCTCGATACATGGATTTGAGCTGTTTGTGAACAACTAAGTGGGGTGACGATATGGCGGACAAGGTTGAAGAGCTTATAGCAATGGGGAGTTGAAAGTGCTTACTGTCTATTCGAGAACCTGCTAACCACTCACTTACTTTGGAGGTGCTCGCATCTTTTGAGTTTGACAAGTCAAGTAGAGATTTGATGAGTGTCGACGCTATACAGTTTAAAGCTTTTGGGCACTGTTACAGCATGTCAGTGATGCAGTTCTCCATCCGCATGGGTTTATATGATGAAGCCTTTATTGAGACAGAGGAGTACGAGAGCCTTCCGACCGATTACCCCAGCAGTTTGATCCCTCAGGGAGCTTACTGAGTGTTGTGTGGGCAGGGGAAATACCTGCCAGGGATATCGAAGGCTACTTGTCTATCAAGGCCAGTCTATAGGTATATTAACGCCATTCTTAGTAGATAAGTCAACTGCCGGGGTGATAGTACAAGAGTCCTGAGCCGGCAGGAGCTCCTTTACCTCCATTCGATGGTACGAAGCTAGCTGCTCCACCATGGTCATATTCTTGTAGAGTACATACATTATCAGGGCCAGTACCGTCATCTTGGAGCCATCTTTCAGGGCCATACGTTACGAGACTTATCAAGGGGATGGGCCTCCGGGAGGCAATTAGGGGGATGGAGAAGACAGTCATACCCCCCAATTAGCTTGGAGATGTTGAGACAGATGGGCATGGCCAAGAAACGTTATCAACGCAATGTGTTGAATAGGCCCCACAGGAGCCAACAGAGGGAGACGAGGCTCGGGGATCACAACCGGCATTGCAGCTACTTCCAGCACCACTTGAGAGCGAGGTACCACCCACAACATAGGAGCCACCACCTGGTCGTATATTTTCTCCATCTTGTGGCCAGGATAGACTTGAGCGCCTCGAGAGTGCTGTAGGGGTCCTCTAGTCTGTGGTGGCCGAGGTTCGAGCTACCCAGGTGGCGCAGCACTCGGAGATTATGGCCCAGTTCCATAGCATTCATCAGTTACATGCACAGGCCATGACCTTACCTTTTATCGTACAACCTCGAGTTTCCCCTGCATCACCGTCACCACCAGCTGATCCACCAGTACCTAGAAAGCCTACCGTAACACCCGAGGCTCCAGCATAGGACACTGACGCTAAGGCGTCGTAGTTTTTTGTTATTTTTTTGTTATTTTGTACTTTTATTTCTTTTATCTGGACTTGTAGTACTCAGAAAGGATTCTCCTTCTGAGTTTATTTTCTGTTGCATTTATCTTTTTCTCGAGTTGTATTTCATTGCTTCATCTTTATATACTCGAGTTTATTTTGATTTTTCTTGAGCTACACTGAAACCTTTGTGTATGTGTGCAGATGGTCTTGGATCTAAGGAATTTGAGGAATAGTCATAGGCATGGTCATAGGACCGTGTGTGCTCCACAACCCATTAAGACTCAACTCTCAATGAACATAGCTCCATCGAATGCAACACTTGGAGTTCAGGGGAGTAATGTTTCAATTGCCCACTCCCACATTAATTATTTTTATTGTTATGCTTTCTATTATGCTTTCATGCGTACATTGGGGATATTGTACATCTTAAGTGTGGGGGGGAGTTCACATTGCACACACCTTTACTTGTGCGTTCAGTTGCTTATGCTCATGTAGCCCGTGGCGGTTCACCTTAGTTGCAACGGTTGTACTATTAGAATTTAGGAGAATTTTTAACATTGTATCTCATTATGCTCTAGTTTCTACTTGAATTTGAGAGAATTTTTGCTTGATTATCTCATATTGCACTACTCACTCTTGAAATCTTTTGGAAACTCAAGCTTGATGTTTTTAAGGACTAGTTTATCATAGTTTTAGTGAGTTCTTAGTTTTACTTTGAGAAAAAAAAAGTGAGCTTGTTAATACTTGTTAGTTTTATTTGTGCATTTGGGGTGGAAAGAGCTACCTCCTATGAAGTATGTGATGATTACAGCAAGTGCACGGGTCGCCAAGTAATACCCCTCGTGCAAGCACGAGGGGGTCGTATTCCCAAGGGCCAAGGAACTACTATTACTTCCCCTTCATCTATTTCCTAACCTAGCAATTCGATTGTCAAGTAATAATTACAAAATGAAGAAAGAAATAACTACAATGAAATCCGGGCTACTACTACACACATTTAGCAAACAAGGGAGAATCAAACATGCGAAGGCGTGATTTGGACAACGAATCCCCTTAGGGTTGTCATTAAGCCCTGAATTTAGGATGAAATGTTATGATGGTAGCTGGGCCAAGAGATTCCAAAACTAGGTCACCCCGATGGTCACGGTGATAACCCCTAATCCGGTATGAGTATTGGAATACGGAATCACTTCCGCCCAAATCCTCACACGATTGCCTTACGCTTAGGGAAATCTCAAATTAGGGTCAAACACAATATCTAGGTTCAACCCTAATGGTTGGAGGGGTACAAATACCAGATGGTCACGGCATATTCATACATGTATCCCTTCCAAGCCTAGTGTGTCTAGTACAAGGGCGATGGTCACGCAACCAAGTACAACCTAGAAGTTGAAATACAGAGTTCTCATGCAAATCAACACATCAAAGTACACAAGGCTTGAACCACAAACTACAAGATTCCATAAAAGAAATACAACATCACACAATGCATCAATAAAGATGATCATCAAAATTACAAACAAACAACCCCAAAGTTCATCATGTCCAAATCACAAATAAGTTAGTTCCTCATGAAAGAGGAAAACTCATACAACTCCAAGGAATAACAAAACAAGAAATGAAGCAAGAAATACTCCCTCTAGCCTTGGAACCCTTTGGATGGATGAAAACATTGAAAATATGCTTCAATGCCTTGGATCTTCCCTCCAATCTTCTCCTTCAATGTTGCCTCCCTCTTGATGAAGCGTTGTGCCGTAGATCGCCGAAAATCGCCGACAAAAGGGGTGGGGCGCAAGAGTCTCTCCAAAAGTATCCCCTCTTCAAATGCCCTAAAAACCCTTAAAAACTCATTCCAGCGAGTTATGTGGCCTCCCATGCGCCCCGCATGCGGGGAGAGAAAGTTTCCGAGAAATCCCGAAAAACGCGTAAGTTGCTACAGTGCCGCTACAATAACCATGCTACAGTACCATATGCGGCCTGCAATGTGCCCGCATGGTAGCCCGCATCAACCTCCTGACCAAGCCGATCTCCAAGTCTTCGTGCTACAGTGGTTGCTACAGTGTTGTTGCAGTGCCCCCAAGCTCAGAAACAGTGTTTTCGATGCCGATTTCTTCTCCAATTCTGTCATCGAGCTCGCTAGAGCCTCATTGGTACCTGTAACATGAACGAAACCAATTCAGACCAAAAACAGGCGTCAACTCATATAAAAATATGTAATGCATACGCCCGAATACGTAGAAAATACGTATATTTAGGCGTTTATCAAATATCCCCACACCTAAGCATTTGCTTATCCCCAAGCAAACACACACGAAGAACAGGGGCAAGATGATAAACGACTAAACATATGACCTCAAGCTCAATTGTAAAGGACCCCACAAGCATAGATAGAAGGAAAGACAGATAATGAGTTGTTCTATTGGCAACTGGGTAAGGATGGTCCTGTTTCATCTAAAGTGCACCTGTGAGTGTGTGCTGACTTCCAACCTCAACCTATATACCATGGGTCACCCAAAGGTGTCCAATCACTCCACACACAATGAAATTGGCATTAAAATGTTAAAGACACCCTGAATACCTAGTTAAGAGTCCTTCGGGTCCTGAACAACACTTCGGCCCTCAAGTGGCTATGCAACAGGTTCCAAGGGATACAGACAAGATACTTTATTCTTTACTTACATATATACATAGTTTTTTTTTTCTGAGTCCGACTAACGTAGACTGCACAAAAATCTTTCAGACGGATGCACATGCTGGCCAGGCACAAGAGCCACCCATCCTACTTGATTACAGTCCACATAGACGCATTCATCCTGTAATAGCAGAGGAATACTGTCATAGACTCCATATTTTTATTTTTATTTTTATTTTTTTTTAATCTCATACCCCCCGGTATAAAACTTGTTAAACAATTCACTTGAGGCCAAAGAAAACAACAAAGGACCTCAAAAGCTCTTAAAAAGGCATTGAAAGTAGACTTTAACAATTTAATGGTGAAAACATTGTAATGGGTTAGTTGGAATGTATGAGGTGGAAGTACATGTGTAAAAGTCTGTCAGTGCACTAAAGATAAAGCGGGACATCATTTAGGCACAATAATGAAATACAACTCATAACTGTCAACCCTTCATGCTAGGAAGTCCTAAACACTAAGATCATAGCTATCATCGGTAATCATGCATGCAAAACAAAAATTTTCAAAGTTCACAAAAATCCAACTCTACCCCTCACTTGAAGATGCACATTGCCCTCAATGTGCTAAAGCAATGAAATGCAACAATATAAACAATAAAAACATAGTAGGAGGGTTTCATGAACTTCCCCGAGTCTCAAAGCATGAGTCTTGAAGTCCATGAGATCGGGGCGACCACCAACGATTCTTGTAGGAAATGGAGAAAGAAAGGGGTGCTTGATGCCCTAATTCCACCCTGCAAGGTAGAAAAGAACATCAACTCAAGGCATCCATCACACACAAAGAAAACAAAACACACAAATAAACAAACAACTAACATCACAAGAACAACTAAACAAGAATGATCCAAGCAAATCCTTTGTGCAATCAAAAACATGAAGTCCAATTTTCTTTAATGCAAGTGTTGTGGAGGATAAGAGTATACAAGGATGCTAAAAAATCAGGACAAATAAAAGAGAAGAAATGGTTTCTCATGATGGGATATGAATGAGTTCAAGAAGTGCTACAGTAATTCCCAAAAAATTTTGCAAGAGCTTCTCTTGTACATGGAGCAAAAAAATTTTTACAAAGCTTTCAAATTACTCCAAAAACCCACAAAAACAACAAACAACCAATCTCCCACAACATTATCATCCATTTAATATAAAAAATAGGAGAAAGGAAGAAGTACCAATCATGCTCACAACTAGGGTTTAGAGAAAGGTACCTAGGAAAGTCGGTGAAGATGATGGAAAAACTCCCAATAAATCATGCAAATTAAGTCTTTGGAAGTAGAAGATTCGTGTAGAGGAAGAAAAATGGAGAAAAACAGTGAAAGAATGAGGGAAAACGGATGAGAAATGAGAGAGATATGAAGAAAATGGTGAAGAGGTACCAAACTTAAAGTTCTGTCTGAGGGTCATGCGGGGTCTTGTGCGGCCGCATAGCAGGCCGCACCAGGCTCTGGATGGGGCATGCGGCCTGCTATGCGGGCGCATAACAGGCCGCATGGATGGCTGGAGAGCCCCATGCACTAAAAATGCTCAAAAATCACATGAAAACAAAGCCGAAATCACCCACAACAACCAAAACATGATATTTGATGCATGAAGATGAATGATAACACAAAGAACTCACAAGAATCATGAACAAACACAAGTAAATAAATTATGAAAAATGACTAACTAACCACAATCACACACTTGAACACAAGGAACACTCAAGCAACCAAACACACCAAAATACGAAAAAACACATGTTATGAATTTTAATGCTTGGGTTGCCTCCCAAGAAGTGCTTGTTTAACGTCATTAGCTCGACGTGTTTTACCTCAAGGGGGCTTGAAGACGGTGTGTTCCTCCCGGCTAGAAGTGGCATAAGAACTACCAAGAAAAGTGAAGCGTATCTTCCGGGATGGTGTCAAAGTGGAGACCAAGCATGAGTTACCTTTTGGCCTCCATGGAAAAAGCTTGGGCAGGGCATTGCACAATCTAAACTTTGGCGGATCCTTGGATGGCTTGAACCTCCTTCCCGCCTCTACTTTGGTCCCGGCTGAATTTCCTTGGAGCATCCACAAAGCTTGTTTCGGCCTCCAAGAGAATAAGTAAGGTTGAAAAAATTTCAAACTCGGAATGGGTGGGTCCTTGGGGGGTGTAAACCTCCTACCCACATCTCCTTCTTCAACCAAAGTCAATCTTCCTTTAATTACCCACAAGAATCGTTTGGGCCTCCAAGGAAATAGTTTTGGTTGGGACACATCTAACCTTGGCATAGGTGGGTCATTGGATGGCATGAACCTCCTTCCCACAATTTCTTTTGTCCCAAATACTTCTTTCTTGTGCTTGGTTTTCTTGTTAGCTTTCATGCAAATGGCGTGCTCAAGTGTTATCAATGGTGCTCTTTTGACTGCCTCAACCTTCAAAATACCAAAGTTCTCTTCCTTTTCATTATAAGTTGTAGTTGGGCCTTCCATTATTGGTTCACGAATTTGTTATTCAACCAGGCTCTCTAGCTTGTGAAGAGAAGCTTGCACATCCGAAAGTGTGGCATGGATGGCCTCAAATCTAGCTTCATATTTGGCATCAAGGGATGAGTATTGTTCAGATTGGGCCCTACCAAGATGTGCAACCTGGCTCTCAAGGGAATGAATAGAGGCTTGGACATTTCTCAATACGGTGCCAAATTCATCAAACCTTTTGTCTATATTCTGAAATTTTTCTTCAGTATGGCTAATTAATCGGGCCAAGACCTCCTCAACAGTATATCTCCTTCCTTGCGATGATCCATGGTTAGGGCTTGGAGGGCAATTTTGAGCTTGCATTTGTCAAGAACAGTGTACCTCGCACAAAAAGAAAGAAAACACAAAGTGAAACAAAGCAAAACTAAACAAACAAAATAGATAATAAAATAGTATGTACAACAAGAGGAAAGTGGCTAGAGCAATAGACTACAGGTTTTCCTAGTATTCCTTGTGAGTTCCCCAGCAACGGCGCCAAAAACTTGATGATTACCACAAGTGCACGAGTCGCCAAGTAATACCCCTCGTGCAAGCACGAGGGGGTCATATTCCCAAGGGCCAAGGAACTACTATTACTTCCCCTTCATCTATTTCCTAACCTAGCAATTCGATTGTCAAGTAATAATTACAAAATGAAGAAAGAAATAACTATAATGAAATCCGGGCGACTACTACACACATTTAGCAAACAAGGGAGAATCAAACATGCGAAGGCATGATTTGGACAACGACTCCCCTTAGGGTTGTCATTAAGCCCTGAATTTAGGATGAAATGTTATGATGGTAGTTGGGCCAAGAGATTCCAAAACTAGGTCACCCCGATGGTCACGGTGATAACCCCTAATCCGGTATGAGTATTGGAATACGGAATCACTTCCGCCCAAATCCACATACGATTGCCTTACGCTTAGGGAAATCTCAAATTAGGGTCAAACACAATATCTAGGTTCAACCCTAATGGTTGGAGGGGTACAAATACCCGATGGTCACGGCATATTCATACATGTATCCCTTCCAAGCCTAGTGTGTCTAGTACAAGGGCGATGGTCAAGCAACCAATTACAACCTAGAAGTTGAAATACAGAGTTCTCATGCAAATCAACACATCAAAGTACACAATGCTTGAACCACAAACTACAAGATTCCATAAAAGAAATACAACATCACACAATGCATCAATAAAGATGATCATCTAAATTACAAACAAACAACCCCAAAGTTCATCATGTCCAAATCACAAATAAGTTAGTTCCTCATGAAAGAGGAAAACTCATACAACTCCAAGGAATAAGAAAACAAGAAATGAAGCAAAAAATACTCCCTCTAGCCTTGGAACCCCTTGGATGGATGAAAACCTTGAAAATATGCTTCAATGCCTTGGATCTTCCCTCCAATCTTCTCCTTCGATGTTGCCTCCCTCTTGGTGAAGCGTTGTGCCGTAGATCGCCGGAAATCGCCGCCAAAAGGGGTTCGGCGGCGGCCCAAGAGTCTCTCCAAAAGTATCCCCTCTTCAAATGCCCTAAAAACCTTTAAAAACTCATTCCAACGAGTTATGCGGCCTCCCATGTGGCCCCGCATGCGAGGAGAGAAAGTTTCCGAGAAATCCCGAAAATCGCGTAAGTTGCTACAGTGCCGCTACAGTAACCATGCGGGTTACCACGCGGGCACTGTTGAGGCCGCATATGATACTGTAGCAATCACTATAGCACGAAAACTTGAAGAACTTGGTCAGGAGATCCATGCGGGTTACCACGCGGGCACTGTTGAGGCCGCATATGGTACTGTAGCAGTTTTACGGTAGCAATTTACTTGGGCGAATCAATCAAGACCAGCTGGGTGTTTATCTTGGGCTAAGCACTGATGAGGTCACCCGAATTTCAGACTTCACGGATTTGCCTCGTGATTTCCCACGCTCGGTCTCCCCTGATTCTTTTTGGAGGACGATTGCTCGCTCATGTTCGATGAAGGCTTCTATGATGACAGACCCCGTTCACAGATACATTCAGGCCTTGCTATCCAGAAGTGTGAACGGTCGCGCTGATTCTACTGGGGTGGTTTCTCGTATCGACTTGCTTATGATGTACAGTATCCTTGAGCGGTACCCCATCCACTTGGGCCATCTTTTTGCCGGACTTATTGCACATCAGGGGACCTTTACTCACCTTGGCGCTATATTTGCCGGACCGTATATTACGCGCATTATCAGGGGCCTAGGATTGATTGAGCTCACCCAAGGAATGAGCGTTGTGAGCACCGTCGCACCACTTAGTCTGTCGATCCTGCTTCATATTGGGATAGTTGAGAGGTCGGGAAACACTTATCGCCTCCCGTGCAGTGGAAGCAAGAGCACCCATGATCCTGACACCTCTCGGGATTTTGAGACAGGATCCGAGTCTGATTCAGAGTTTGCCCCTGTACCCGACGCAGCACCTAGCGGGAGTCGACCATCACTTGAGGACAGTTTTGCAGAGTTTCGCATCGAGGTCCGTCAGCAGTTGCAGACCCTAGCGACATCTCAGGTGGCGCTGGCAGCATCAGTGTGAGATTTAGCCACATCACAGGGCCGCATCGAGAGCAGCATGGCCGAGATCTTATCATTTATGCGCGGCTCTTCTTTATCTGTCGGCACCTCCTCCACAGCTACCACGTGCTTTGCACCATCACTCCCTCCAGATCTCTAGACTCACAGCACCACTTTTAGTTTTCTGTTGTTTGTACTGGTTTTTATTTTTAGACTTGTTTGTTTGTATTGTTGTACTTTTCAGTTAGCAAGGGTCTTGACCATCCTAAACTGTACTTTCCCGTTTTTATTCGTGCTTACTTTTCCTGCTTTCTATTTATTCCTTGGGGTGTGATTTGCTTTCTTTCTATTTTCAGGACTGATCACTGTAGAAGCTCCACGCCCCTTGCGCCCCTCAACTTTCCCCGGTTCATGCGTATTTGGAGTTCATCTCATCGACCACTTGGGGAAGTTTCTTTACCTCATTCCTTTATTTTTCTGGCATGCCTCGCACCTTAATCTGCTGATCTATGTACATTGAGGGCAATGTACAACTTTAGGTGTGGGGATGGGGTACTTTACTTGTTTTGCATGCATGAATACCGATGATAGCTATGATTTTAGTGTTTAGCACTTCCTAGCTTGAAAGAATGATAGAAGTGAGTTGTATTCTTATACTGTGCTTGAATGATGCCCTGTTTTATTTTTAGTGCTTTTTCATGCTCTATCATGATTGCTCCCTGACACGACCTTTTGCGTCTGTACCGCAAGTGCACGGCCTTGTCGAAGTAATAAAATTACCCTGGTGAGTGGGTAGTCGAATCCACAGGGAATAGGGATTTAGAACACAAGAATTCACTATTTAGTTATGCGGTGTACGAAAAGAAATAATTGGAGTGATGAGTGAATTTATGGAAACAATTAAAATAAATGACAAGAAAGTAAATAGAGAGACGGAAGACAAGAGAAAAGCAAGTAGAAGTTAAAAGAGAAAGACTAGCAATGGGTGAGATAGGCTATCCGGACAAGCTACCTCTAGGACTTATGCTTCTAGTGTAAGACTATGCTATTATACTTTCCTATTGATGTTAATTGAGTCGAGGATATCCTTAAACTCACGGTCCCAAAACTTAAGGTCAATCGTGACTAACCCCAACATTATGTCCCGGTATTAGGATTCACTACGACCCTTGACTCTTGTTGACCTGTCAACTAAGCCGCAGGGGATTCTATCTTCCTAACCCTAACACTACGTGGGATTGCTTTAAGCTCCCTAGGGATTCCTACTGATAAAACCTGTTCCTCTATGTAGTTCTAACCCTTTGGTCCAGGTGGAAGAACCCTAGTCTAGATTGAGCCCTAAAACTCTATCTTGACCGCTAATTAACCAAGGAAACGGAGATGGGAGAAATCACACCGGAAGGGAAAGGGATACATTGCTACCTCACAACTCTCCCTCTCAACCCTCTTCATTCTTGAGTTGTCTAATCCTATTGGAGTTGTCACACCTCCAAAAGATAACCTAGATTGTTCTCAACCCTAGTGTCACGGCTAAGGAAGAACAATAGCAAAAGATAATTAAAACTGAAACTCGAATTTATTCATCAATATTGGAAAAGCATAATAACAATGTCATAGAAACATAATGATCCTAGGGTTTTACAAGTCCGAATACCCACGAGGGGTTTAGCTCCTCATGGAGATATACATGTTCATCAAAGTGTAAAATAAATTGCAAAATAAGAGCATCAATGAAAACCCCCTCTCGTGTGATGTGGTCGTGGTCTTGTGCTGGAGTCGGACGTCGATGACGATGCCGTTGGCGTGCTCCAATCCTCCACAAAGTCCTCTCCGAAACCCTAGCCGCACCTTCTCGAAGTTGGAGAGAAAGGTAGGTCAAAAGATTCTCAAAAAGTCTCCCAATCGGGCTTTAAATAGGCTGAGTGCGGCTTTAAATTTGAACTTATCGGGGCTTCACACGGCCGTGTGGAATTTCCACACGCCCGTGTGAAGTCTCTGGCTTGCTGGAAAATGATTCACATGGCCTTGTGTTAATTCCACACACCTGTGTCAATTCTCTAGAAACTTGATTTTCAGCAGAAAATGCACAGTAACTTGCCGAAATGCTCCCGAATATGTTGTTCTTCATCGAGGCCATTGAATTGGGCACACAATCAATGGTAGATCGTGCCGATTGCTTAAAGTCTCCTTGTTGGTGAAGTTCTCCTAGGCTACACGAGTTAGACTTGTTATGAATGTGACTGCCTTTGTGCCCCTCCAAAGGAGGTTGGCACACAGTCACAAGTCCAAGTTCGTGCCTTGTTCCTTGCTTGGTCCGAAAACCTCCCAACAACGGCGAACATGACCTAACTTTGCTCTTCTTTTCCAACTTGGCTCCACAAACCTACAACGTACAAGAATACACAAATGCACACTATTTAGTGATAAAATATGATAAAAGAGATGCTAATAGTAAGATAATAACACTTCGCGCCACTATAACACAAGCACTTATCAAATCCCCCCACACTTAAGCTTTTGCTTGTCCTCAAGAAAAAATAAAACGTGAAAATACTTGGGAAGAACAATTGAAAGTGCTCGGCCTTAGGTTCACCAAAAATATGCAAAGGAAGCATTCTACAAGTAAGGGGAAATCAAAACATTGCATAAGGTTATCATTACTCTAGCTAAAAACATGAATCAAAAAGGATAACAACTCGAAGACGTGTAAGTGTGTGCGAATTGACTCAAAAGAACCAACGAGTACTCCTCAAACTTTTGTTAGAAAGGACTTATTTATATACAAAAACCAAAACTAAAGAGAGAAGGAAGTAGTAGCTTCACACATCCTTGAAAGTAGCCCTTTCCTAGGCGGCCGCCAAAGGTGGCTTTCACACTTTTGAGGAGATAGCTCTTTCTACTGGGGTAGTAGCTTTCACGCATCCCATGAGATAGCTCTTTCTCTCATTAGGGCATAACTTGTATCCGACTTATGAGAGTAGCTACATACTTCATAGGTGGTAGCTTTATCCACCCCAAATGCATACATAAAACAAAGCAACTATTCACAAACTCATATTTTTCTCTTTCTTTTCTTTTTCATATATTTTTTTTATATATGCATTTTCCAAAGTAAAACTAAGAACGATGATAAACTTTTCCTTAAAAACTTCAAGATCAAGTTTCCAAAAGATTTCAAGAGTGAGTAGTGCAATAAGGTGTAATCGAGCAAAAAACATTCCCTAAAAATTCAAGTAAAAACTAGAGCATGATAGGATACAATGTTTAAAAATTCTCCTAGACTCTAAGAATACAAACGTTGCAACTAAGGTGAACCGCCATAGGCTATATGAGCATGAGCAATTGAACGCGCAAGTAAAGGTGTGTGCAATGTGAATCCCCCCCACCCCCCCACCCCCCTCCCCACACACACACACTTAAGATGTACATTGTCGCCAATGTATGCATGCAAGCACAATAAAAATAAAACAATGAACAACAATTAGTGTGGAAGTAGACAATTGAAACATTACTCCCCTGAACTCCAAGTGTTGCGTTTGATGGAGCTAGGTTCATTGAGAGTTGAGTCTCAATGTTTTTGTGGAGCATACACGGTCCCATGACCGTGCTTATGACTATTCCTCAAATTCCTTCCATCTAAGACCATCTGCACACATACGCAAGGGTTCAGTATAGCTCAAGAAAAACCAAAATAAAACTCGAGTATATAAAAATATAAAGATGAAATACAACTCGAGACAGAATAAACTAAAAGAAACTAAAAACAAACCCAGAAGGAGAGTCCTTTCTGGGTACTACAAGTCCAACAGAAAAATAATAAAAAAAATGCAACAGAAGTGAAAATAAAATAATAACTACGACGCCTCAGCGTCGGTGTCCTGCTGTGGGTCCTCTGGTGCTGTTGTTGCTACTGGTGCTGGTGGATCTGATGGTGATGGAGACGGAGGTGGAGTCGGTGAAGGGACCCGTCGAGGTCGTACCACAGATCGCTCGAACATCTGTATAACCGTGGCAAGCTGTGCCGATAACTAAGCGAACTGTGCTGCCTGAGTGGTCCTTAACTCTGCAAACTCTGCTGCCTGTGCAGCTCTCATCTCGGCCAGCTCTGTCTGCATAACACCCACAACACTCTCGATGCGCTCAAACCTGTCCTGGCCTCGAAAAGGGAAGAAAATACGCACTGGAGGTGGCTCCGGCGCTGTGGGTGGTGCCTCGACCTCTGTGTACTCCGAGGGTGGCTCTATCGCTGCCTGGGTCCCCTCTGTTTGATTTGGCTCTGTAGATCCTGAGTGGAAGATGATCAGTGTATAAACTCCTGGTCCTGCTCTGCGGACCATCCCCATCAGTCGCAATGTATCTCTAGTAAGCGAGGCTGGTGTAGCGATCTTCTCGGCCCCGCGCACCCCATCTCTGAGTCCCAAGCCTACGATGAGGCATTTGACGTAGGGACCTGCAAAGATGACTCCAACCCTGGGGTACTGGCCCTGGTGGTGCATGTACTCGGCTAGAATGTGCCCCAGGTGGAGTGGCTCACTCTGTACCATGGAATATAAATATAGCAGCTCCTATCTGCTCAATACCCCTGTACTGTCCCTTCTGCCACTGATAGATCTGCTCAAGATGGCATGAATATATCTGTACGCTGGCCGGGAAAGAAAAGTCGCCTTCGAAACCCCTGGCTCATACTGGCCATCCCCGCACAAGGTCCTGCAAATCATCTGTGGTGTGAGGGTACCTGGATAATCGGTGGGCAACAATGTGTACTCCTCTGTCTCAATGAATGCCTGATCGTACAGGCCCATCACAATCGAGAACTGAGTGATACTCAGGCTGAAGTGTCTACCGAGGGCACGAAACTGGATCGTCTCGCCATTTGTGAAGCTATCGTACCCTCGGTCGAACTCAAAGCTCGACAAAACCTCGAGGGTGAGTGCTCGAGTCGCTGGCTTTCTAATCGATAGTAGTCGGTCCCAACTGCCCACTGCCAGCAACTCCTCAACCTCGGTCGCTACAGCGTCGCCCCCCTGTATATCTCTCAACACACTCAAGTCTGGGTGGCGCCACTGTCCAAATCGAAGTGCCGAGAGTTTCCTGAATCTCTCCCTGTGCTCCGGTATATCAAACTCTATCTCCTCAGGAGGTAGAGTAGCCTCTCGCGGACGCTTCCCTGCTGACTTCTTAGACCTAGAAGACTTACCTGCCAAATTGCAAAAGAAAATGATCAATAAACAGTTAAGAAACACACTCTGCAGAAATCCACACGGCCGTGTGGAATTTCCACACGCCCGTGTGGAGCTTCTGGCGGACAGAGCCCCACGGCCGTGGGTCTAGAAATCAAAAATTTACATTCTAGTTTGTTCTAATTCATCCCTAAGCATGTTCGCATACATAATAAACATTTAAAACAAGCGAAATCATCCAAAGAACGAATCAAATTAAGAATTTATGAAGAAAAGAGGGAGGGAGAGCTTACCGACGGTGTGAAGTGAAAAACCAAGAAAATCGGCCGAAAAACTCCAACAAAATCCTTCAAAAGGCCCAGAGAAAGTCGGGAAAGTAATAGAGAGGGTAGAGAAGAGTTTAGAATGAAAATGTCAAGAGGCACAAGTGAAAACTTAAAGAAATCGCGCGGCTTTTGACGTTCTGTGAAATCACACGGCCGTGTGGAAATTCCACACGGCCGTGTGCTTTTGAAATTTTGGTTCACAGGGGCCATCACACACCCCTGTGTGCATTCTATTCACTCTCTGGGCTACCCCACACGGCCGTGTGCCTTCACAAGGGGATCCACAGGGGCTCTCACACGGCCCTGTGGATTCACGGGAAAATACAGAAGGTCTCTGAAAATTTTCACACGGCAGTGTGCCCAACCTGGCCAACAACACAAGGCCGGCCACAGGGGCACCTCACACGCCCCTGTGGCTTCACTGGATCATCCCAGGAATTGCTAAGTATACCACACGGCCGTGTGGATACTCCACACGGCCGTATGCCATTCACAAGCTCTCTCACAGGGGCAGCCACATGCCCTTGTGAATTCTCGGGAGGAAAAGGGGTTTCTGCAGAGTATTCACACGGCCGTGTGTAAATTCCACACGGCCGTGTGCCTTGCACAGTCGTACTCACAAGGGCACTTACAAGACCCTGTGTACTCTTTGGAAAAGAGTTTAAGTTCTGCGAATTTCCACACGACCGTGTGGAATTTCCACACGGCCGTGTGCCCCTTCTGAGGTTGTTCACAGGGGCATAAACACGCCCCTGTGCCCTCACTGGTTGAGCTCTAGTTGGTAACACACGCCGATGTGGAAATTCCACACGGCCGTGTGTTTTCTCTGGTTTACTTAGAAAAATTCACAGACTCTTCCAAAAATTTAGAAACTCTTTTAAACCACATAGAGCCTGTATAAATCATAAAAACACGACCAGAGACCATTGAAAACACACTCAACCGACTTAAACTTCGTCAATTAACAGTAAGGCACACGAAAGTCAACAATCCACACTAAAAATCGCAACACATGCATTAAAATTTCAGGACACCAAGACTAAGACTTTTATTCATGCTAAAACTAAACTAGATCCTAGAAAAACATGTAAACCTTGGGTTGCCTCCCAAGAAGCGCTTGTTTAACGTCACTTAGCTTGACGTACCTTGCTTACCTTACGGATGTTCATGAATGAAGGTTGACCTCTTTCCTACAACCTGAAAACATGCATTACATAACCTTTGTAGAATAGTGGGGGAGTTAGTAATTCTGTTACCACGCAAGGGTGAACCACCCTTACTCCGTTCTTGCTCATCCCTGTTGTTCTTAGGTTTTTTCGTGTGGCGCCTCCTTGCTCTCTTCATTCTTCTCCTCATCTTTTTCATGGCTCCTGGGTCTGGCTTGACTTCCTTCTCGGTTAGACCAAGTGAAAGCATTTCTTCCTTGTTCTCCATGTCTTGGTCCGGCCAATCTTCATACGGATCCGGGTTCAATATTTCCAGCACATAATCATCAATTAGTTCATCAGTAGTGTCAAGAAAATATAAAGTATCATCAAAGTCAAGAGAGTATCTCATGGTTTCGGCGAGGCGGTATGTAACCTTGTCTTCTTCCACTCGCAATGTGAGCTCCCCGCCATCCATGTCAATCAAAGCCTTAGAAGTGCGCAAGAACGGCCTTCCAAGGATCAAAGGAACCTCGACATCCTCATCGACATCCAACACCACGAAGTCAACAGGAAATATGTATTTGTCGACTTTTACTAGGACGTCCTCCACAATTCCCCTCGGATGCCTCACCGATCGGTCCGCGAGTTGAAGTGTCATCCGCGTGGGTCGGCTAATGCCATTGATACTTGCCCCTGAGTCGGCTAATGCCATCTCTTCAGCCAAGTCGCCAATGTTACATGGTATTATGAAACTCTCGGGATCTTTTCTTTTGCTCGGCATGTTCTTTTGCAATACCACCGAGCAATTGGCATCAAGAATCACGGACGCACTCTCCTCCAATTTCCTCTTGTTGGTCAAAAGGTCATTCAAGAACTTCGCGTACTTAGGCATTTGGGCCAATGCTTCCGCGAATGGGATGTTGATGTGCAATTGTTTGAAAATCCCCAGAAATTTCTTGTACTGTTCGTTCTCTTGGTCATTCTTCAATCGTGAAGGATAGGGGATCCTTGGCTTGTAGGGTGGGGATGCCACCTCCTTTTCCTTTGTCGCTCCTTCCTCTACCTCCACTACCTCGGGCGTCTCTTGTGTCTTTTCTAGAGGGAGATTTCTCTCGACCTCTTTTCCACTCCTCAAGGTAATTGCCTTCAATTGCTCCCTCAGATTGGTCTCCGTGTTACTAGGCAAACTACCTTGAGGTCTTTCCGCCAATGTCTTCGCAATTTGCCCCACTTGATTTTCCAAGTTGTGTAGGGAGGCGGCGTGATTGCGAAGTGTAGCTTCCACCAATTGGAACCTAGCATCCGACGAAGAAATAAACCTTGTAAGGGCTTTCTCAAGATCGGTCATCTTTCCCTCTAGCCCGGTCACTCAGCTTTCTAAATTCGGTGCTTGTTGACCTTGAAATCTTGGTGGTGTGTTGTTCTTTTGTTGTGACTGTCCTTGGTTGCTCCATGAGAAATTTGGGTGATTTCTCCATCCTGAATTGTAAGTACCACTATACGGGTTGCCTTGGCCTTGTCCTCTATAGTTATTTCCAACAAAATCAGCCTGCTCCATCGTACTAGCACCTCCAATAGCAATCGGACAATCACTTGAAGTGTGACCTCCCCAATAACCGTTACAAGTAGTGATGGCTGCAACTCTTGGTGAAGTTAGAACATCCAACTTCTTACTCAATAATTCTACTTGTGCCGCCAAAGATGTAACTGCATCAACCTCATGAATTCCGGCTACCCTCTTTCAGTCCCTTGTGTTCCATTGATAGCTATTCATTGCCATCTCTTCAATAAGGTGCTGGGCTTCATCGGGAGTCTTACTTCCTAGAGTCCCTCCTGCCGCCGCATCTAAAAGTTGCTTGGTGCTTAGATTCAACCCGTTGTAGAAGGTATGGATGATCATCCACTCGGGGAATCCATGTTGCGGGCACTTTCGGAGGAGCTCCTTGAACCTATCCCATGTCTCGAATAGAGACTCCAATTCCACTTGCATGAAGGATGAGATTTCATTCCGGAGCCTCGCTGATTTTTTCGGGGGAAAGTATCTAGCCAAGAATGCCTCGGCCATCTCCTCCCATGTAGTAATAGATGCTCTCGGTAATGAATGTAACCAATGTCTCGCTTTTCCCTTCAACGAAAATGGGAAGGCTCTCAATCTGATTGTGTCGTCTGTTACTCCATTGATCTTCAACATGTCGCGCACTTCAAGAAAGTTCTCGAGATGGTTGTTGGGATCTTCGTCGGCCAACCCATTAAACTGTGTAGACTGTTGCAACATTTTAATGAACCACGGCTTCAACTCAAAGTTATTTGCGGTGATTGGGGCCTCACAATGCTTGATTGGGTCCCCATTACCGCGGGTCTAGCAAAATCAGCTAACGTCCTTTGTTGTTCGTTCTGTTCTGCCATAGCTTCCGACCCTTCTGAATCTATGCTGGCTTGCTTGGATTGTTCTTCCACAGGCTCTTTCCCTTTACGGTGCGTTCTTCTACCAATGTCCGGGTCTCCTTCAACAAGAATCGAAGGATTCCCGCGGGTCATAACCTGAAACCAACACAAAGAAAAGAAAAATAAGAACGGTGATAGATAAAGAAAGTGTGAAATCTACAATGAAGTGAATAACTAAAGTAGCAAAAATTAGTATTAAAAATACGCCTATTCCCTGGCAACGGCGCCAAAAACTTGACATGACCTTTTGCGTGTGTACCGCAAGTGCACGGCCTTGTCGAAGTAATAAAATTACCCTGGTGAGTGGGTAGTCGAATCCACAGGGAATAGGGATTTAGAACACAAGAATTCACTATTTAGTTATGTGGTGTACGAAAAGAAATAATCGGAGTGATGAGTGAATTTTTGGAAACAATTAAAATAAACGACAAGAAAGTAAATAGAGAGACGGAAGACAAGAGAAAAAACAAGTAGAAGTTAAAAGAGAAAGACTAGCAATGGGATGAGATAGAGTATCCGGACAAGCTACCTATAGGGCTTATGCTTCTAGTGTAAGACTATGCTATTATACTTTCCTATTGATGTTAATTGAGTCGAGGATATCCTTAAACTCACGGTCCCAAAACTTAAGGTCAATCGTGACTAACCCCAACATTATGTCCCGGTATTAGGATTCACTACGACCCTTGACTCTTGTTGACCTGCCAACTAAGCCATAGGGGAGTCTATCTTCCTAACCCTAACACTACGTGGGATTGCTTTAAGCTCTAGGGATTCCTAGTGATAAAACCTGTTCCTCTATGTAGTTCTAACCCTTTGGTCCAGGTGGAAGAACCCTAGTCTAGATTGAGCCCTAAAACTCTATCTTGACCGCTTATTAACCAATGAAACGGAGGTAGGGAGATATCACACTGGAAGGGAAAGGGGTACATTGCAACCTCACAACTCTCCCTCTCAACCTTCTTCAGTCTTAAGTAGTCTAATCCTATAGGAGTTGTCACACCTCCAAAAGATAACCTAGATTGTTCTCAACCCTAGTGTCACGGCTAAGGAAGAACAATAGCAAAAGATAATTAAAACTGAAACTCGAATTTATTCATCAATATTGGAAAAGCATAATAACAATGTCATAGAAACATAATGATCCTAGGGTTTTACAAGTCCGAATACCCACGAGGGGTTTAGCTCCTCATGGAGCTATACATGTTCATCAAAGTGTAAAATAAATTGAAAAATAAGAACATCAATGAAAACCCCCTCGCGTGTGATGTGGCCGTGGTTTTGTGCTGCCGTCGGACGTCGATGACGATGCCGTTGGCGTGCTCCAATCCTCCACAAAGTCCTCTCCGAAACCCTAGCCGCACCTTCTCGAAGTTGGAGAGAAAGCTAGGTCAAAAGATTCTCAAAAAGTCTCCCCATCGGGCTTTAAATTTGCTGAGTGCGGCTTTAAATTTGAACTTATCGGGGCTTTACACGGCCGTGTGGAATTTCCACAGGTCCGTGTGAAGTTTCTGTCTTCCTGAAAAATTATTTCACACGGCCGTGTGGAATTTCCACACGCCCGTGTGAAGTCTCTGGCTTGCTGGAAAATGATTCACACGGCCGTGTGTTAATTCCACACGCCCGTGTGAATTCTCTGGAAACTTGATCTTCAGCAGAAAATGCACAGTAACTTGCCGAAACGCTCCTGAATATGTTGTTCTTCATCGAGGCCATTGAATTGGGCACACAATTAATGATAGATCATGCCGATTGCTTCAAGTCTTCTTCTTGGTGAAGTTCTCCTAGGCTACACGAGTTAGACTTATTGTGAATGTGACTGCCTTTGTGCCCCTCCAAAGGAGGTTGGCACACACTCACAAGTCCAAGTTCGTGCCTTGTTCCTTGCTTGGTCCGAAAACCTCCCAACAACGGCGAACACGACCTAACTTTGCTCTTCTTTTCCAACTTGGCTCCACAAACCTACAACGTACAAGAATACACAAATGCACACTATTTAGTGATAAAATATGATAAAAGAGATGCTAATAGTAAGATAATAATGCTTCGCGTCACTATAACACAAGCACTTATCACTCCCATCTTGTATACTCTAACCAACTGATAAGTGCTCCTGTTATAGTAGTGCGAAGTGTTATTATCTTGCAATGAGCATAAATTTAATCAGATTTTATCACTAAAAAGTGTGCAATTGTTTACTTTTGTGCATTGTAGGGTTGTGAAGATAAAATGAAGGAAAGGAACGAAGTTAGGTCGTGTTTGCCATTGTTGGGAAGATTTTCAGACTAAGCAAGGAGTAAGGCGTGAGCATAGACTTGTGGGTGTGTGCCAACCTCCTTTGGAGGGGCACAAAGGTAGTCACATTCACAATAAGTCTAACTCATGCCAACAAGGAGAACTTCACCAATTAGGCGATTCGAAGCAATCGACACGATCTACCATTGATTGTGTGCCCAATTCAACGGCCTTGATGAAGAACGACGAATTCGGGAGCGTTTCGGCACAAATACTGTAGCAAGTTACTGTTCACAGTCGGCCGAAAATCAGTTTTCCAGAATTTTCACACGGGCGTGTGAAAATTCCACAAGGCCGTGTGAAATCCCGATTTCAGCAAATTTAAAGCCGCGACTCCACATTATAAAAGCCCGATTTGGAGACTTTTTGAGACATCTTTTGACCTAATTTTCTCCTCAACTTTGGAGAGGGCGGCTAGGGTTTTGGAGAGGACTTTGTGGAGGTTTGGAGCGTGTCATCGGCATCGTCATCGACGTCCGGCGGCCGCACAAGACCACGGCCACACCATACGCAAGAGGGTTTTCATCTATGTCTTTACTTCTTGTTTTATTATATACATTGATGAACATGTATAGCTCCATGAGGAGCTAAACCCCTTGTGGGTATTCGGACTTGTAAAACTCTAGGGTTATTATGTTTCTTTGACATTGTTATTATGGTTTTCCATTATTGATGAATAAGAATTGAGTTTCGATTTTAATTTTATCTTGCTATTGTTTTTCCTTAGATGTGACACTAGGGTTGAGAGCAATCTAGGTTTTCCTTTGGAGGTGTGACAACTCCTATAGGATTAGACTCTTTAAGATTGAAGAGGGTTGAGAGGGAAAGTTGTGAGGTAGCGATGTACCCCTTTCCCCTCCGGTGTGATTTCTCCCTACTTCCGTTTCCTTGATTTAATAGCTGTCAAGATAGAGTGAAGTGCTAGGTAGATAAACTCCCCTGGGGCTTAGTTACGCGAGTAACGGAGTGAAGGGTTGAAGTGAATCCTACGCACTTGGGCTTAATCTAGACTAGGGTTCTTCCTCCTGTACCAAAGGGTTAGAACTACACATAGGAACAGGTTTAATCACTAGGAGTCCCTAAAACTTAATGCAATCCCACGTAGTGTGAGGTTTAGGTAGATGTACTCCCCTGGGACTTAATCGTGCGAGCGATAGAGTGAAGGGTTGTTGTGAATCCTAATACCAGGGCATAGTGTTGGGGTTAGTCACGGTTGACCTTAGGTTTGGGACCGTGAGTCTAAGGATTTCCTCGACTTAATTAGCATCAATAGGAAGGTATAATAGCATAGTCTTGCACTAGAAGCATAGATCCTAGAGATAACTTGTCAGGATACCCCACTTCATTAATTGTTAAATCCTCTTTAATCTCTTTTCTTGTGATTTCTAATCTTTCACCTTTCTCTATTTAATTTCCTGTCTTTAGTATAATTGTTCTCGCAATTCACACACAAATCGATCACTACTTTTCCGTACTTCGCATAGTTTTAATAGTGAAATCTCGTATTCTAACTCCCTATTCCCTGTGGATTCGACTACCCTCTCACCGGGGTAACTTTTATTACTTCGACAAACCCGTGCACTTTTGGGGATCCTGTCACCAACCCATTATGATGATTTTGGCATTAGATTGTTAAATTCTTTCTTCAATAGTCTGTTAAGAGCTTTTGAGTTCCTTCGTTGTTTTCTGTAGCCTTAAGTAAACTATTGTGACATGTTACTAAGGGACATGAGATACAGTGTGTACAGTGAAAATAAAAAATTTGGAGTCTATGACAGTATTCCTCTGCTAGTACAGCATGAATGCGTCTATGTAGACTGTAATTGAGTAGGTTAGGTGGCTCTTGTGCCTAATCAGCATGTGCATCCTTCTGAAAGATTTGTTGTGCAGTCTATGTTAGTCGGACTGAGAGAAAAAAAAAAAGAATTTTGGTATCTCTACTTCGTCCCCTGGGACTTGTTGCCCGGTCACTTAAGTGCTAGAGTTTTGTTTAGGAACCCAAAAGACTCTTAACTGATTATTGAAGGTGTATTTAATTGTCTCATGCCACTCTCACCATATGTGGGGTGAATGGGCCCCTGGGGTAATCCAGGGTGTGGAGGTTAAGGTTGGGAGCTAGCACACACTCACGGAAACACTTTAGATAAAACAGGGCTACCATTACTCGATCACTCACTGTACAGCTCACTTTATAGATTTCTTTTAACCTGTGCTAGTAGGGTACTTTACAGTTGAGGTTGAGGTCGTATGTTTAGTCGTTTATCATCGCGCCCCTGTTCTTCATGTGTGTTTGCTTTGGGACAAGCAAATGCTTAGGTGTGGCGATGTTTGACAAATGCCTAAACATACGTATTTTCTATGTATTCGGGCGTATGTATTGCGTATTTTTCTATGAGTTGACGCCCGTTTTTGGTCTGAATTGGTTTCTTTCATGTTACAGGTACCAATGAGACCCCTTCGAGCTCATTGACAGAATTTTAGAAGAAATCGGCATCGAAAACACTAGTGCTGAGCCCGGGGGGGGTACTGTAGCAAACACCTTCTTTGGGAGCTTGAGGCTGGGTTTTGGAGGCGATTCTTGAGGAGAGGATGATGGGGAGAGCACGACACGATGAGTCCACACCTTTGATTCACATTTGAGAGGAAGATTGACAAAGGAAGCCACTCCTTGGGTGGCGTCCTTGGAAGCGTCATTCGGCCTTGATCCTTTGAGGGAGTGTTCTTGTTATGCTTTTGGTTGTTTTCATGCATTTTCTTACTTGTTTTGTGATCATGAGTAACTAAACCCCAAGGTCACCGGATGTAGGTGAACTTTAGGGGTGAACTTGTGTATTTTGGATGCTTTTCCTAGTTTTATGCATTTGACTTGGTTTGTGATCCTTGTTTGGTGGTTCTTGATTGCCTTGATATGTATGAGAACTCTATATATCAATTCCTAGACAATGCTAGGTTGCATGACCATTGCCCTAGTATTAGGCTCACCAAGCTTGGAAGGGAATACATGTACGAATACGCCGTGACCATCGGGTATTTGTACCCCTCCAATTGTTAGGGTTATCCTCGATTGTGTTTCAACCCTAGCTTGGGGAAATCCACTAAACCCATTGCGATCGTACAAGGATTTGGGCTGAAGCAATTCCGGATTCCAATACTCGTACCGGATTAGGGACCAACACCGTGACCATTGGGTTGGTCTAACTTAGGGTTTCCCGGTCCAAACCACCCACGTGCATGCTAGTTAGGGCATCCTTAGCACTTTAGTAACCCCCGAGGGAATCCTTATCCGTGACCACTTCCTCGCCTTGATAGTTTCCTCCATATTTATACTTGCCGTGTTCTTTGCTTTAGTAGGTTATTTTTAGGTCTTCTTCCAAGTGATTGATTAGGTTAGACAACATTGTGATAAGGAAGTAAGAATAGATTCTCGGACCCTTGGGAATACGACCCCCTCGTGTTCGCGCGAGGGGTATTACTTGGCGACCCCGTGATCTTGCGGGTGAGCGATTCAAACGCATACCAAGTTTTTGGCGCCGTTGCCAGGGACCCAAGAGGAATATTTTGAAAACTTAAAGCGTGTTGATTTGACCATTTTTATTTTATTCGCTTTCACCATTCTTGTTTATATTTCATCATTCCATCGTTTGCTTGTTTTGACTTTTAATTATTTTGCGAGGTACCCATCATATGACTCGGGCGGGCCAAGCAACTCTTGTTGAGCCCGACGACGAGATCGAACGCACTTTGCATCAATGATTGAGAGAGGTCACCGAGAGTTCGAGGCAACGAGTGGTTCGGGTCGAGTCTAGTGAACCATCTGTTATGGCCGAACCAAAGATAACTTTATCCGATTTTGAGAGACCACAGTTCACTGGGGAAGAATTTAGTGTGCAAGCTCCCACAGTCCCGGCGAACAACTTTGAGATCAAGGCGAGCACGATAGGGATGATACAAAATTCAGTTCAGTTTGATGGTTTAGCTGATGAGGATCCTCATGCTCACCTATCCCGTTTCCTGCAAATTTGCTCTACTTTCAAGATCAACTCTGTGTCCGATGATGCTATCAGACTGCGATTGTTTCCATTCAGTTTGAGGGGAGCAGCGTACAGATGGCTCACTTCCTTAGCTCCAGGGTCCATCACCACCTGGAAAGAAATGGTTGAGAAATTCTTGGCCCGGTATTTCCCGCCGAGCAAGCCCGCAAGATTGAGACAAGAGATCTCCTCTTTCAGACAGGGGGATTCAGAAATCCTTTTTGAGGCACACGAGCGGTTCAAAGACTTATTGCGTAGGTGCCCTCATCATGGCTTCCCTACTTGGATGCGAGTGCAGATGTTCTGTAATGGTTTGAATTATGCCGCGAGACAACTCATTGATGCCGCGGCGGGTGGCTCCTTGAGTGGCAAGCTCCCTGAGGAAGCTGAGAAACTGATTGAGAACATGGCAAGCAATGAGTGCCACTGTAACACTCGGCAGAAGGGAGCAAGGGTTGCTGGCCTATTCGAGGTGACTGAGACCACCGCATTGATGGCAAAGGTTGAGGCCTTATCGAAGAATGTCACCGATAACAACGCGGCAGTTAGTGCTTTGACACAGAAATTTGCTCAGTTCATGTTAGGGTCTAGGTCTACCCCTAAGGCAGTGATGTCCTGTGATACTTGTGGTGCAGGACATGCAACTTCGCAGTGTCCCATTTTTATTGCTCCCCCTGCACCTGTGGAATCGGTGGATTATGTTGGTGGAGGACCTCGGGGACCGGGGAATCAATACGGTAATAGCTACAACTCGGGATGGAGGAATCCCCCGAACATGTCGTCAAACCAAGGCCAGTTCCAACAGAGACCTCCACCACCCCAGGGACCCCAACTTCAGCCCCAGCAGGTCCAAGAGAAGAAATACTTGACTGAAGACGTTTTGGCACGATTTATGATTTCTACGGAGGCAAAATTCCAGAATGTAGACAAGAGATTTGATGAATTTGGTACTATATTGAGAAACGTCCAAGCCTCCGTTCAGTCTCTTGAGACCCAGGTGGGACAGCTTGCTAGGACACAGTCAGATCGTCCCTCGGGTAGCTCGCCGAGCAACACTGAATGCAACCCGAGGGAACACTTGAAGGCGGTGACACTAAGGAGTGGGAAACAGTTGGAGGTAAGGACCAGGGATGGTCCATGTGCCTCCAACGATAGGGTAGCCGACCGGGAAGACCCTAAGTCAAGTAATGGTGAAATTGATGAGATGGAGGGGAAGCACAATGGAAATGTTCCAAGTTCCTTGACTCAGAAGGAGCCTGAGTATAAACCTGTGGTACCATATCGTTCAAGGCTCAAACAAGATAAAGAAGACGCTCAATTCAAGAAATTCTAGAACATCTTTAAGCAACTTTACATAAACATTTCCTTGGTTGAGGCCCTTTCACAAATGCCGAAATACGCTAAATTCACGAAAGATCTCCTCACCAATAAGAGGAAGCTTGAGGACTTGGAGACGGTGACTCTGTCGGGAAATTGCTCGGCCGTAATTCAAAAGAAACTACCCAAGAAACTTAATGATCCGGGTAGCTTCATCATCCCTTGTGTGATTGGGGATGGAGTGTAAGAAAGCGCCTTGGCCGACTCGGGAGCTAGCATAAACGTTATACCGTACAACTTGTTCTTGAGGTTGGGGTTAGACAACTTGAGACCCACACGGATGACTTTGCAACTTGCGGATCGTTCGGTGCGAAGACCCCGGGGAATTGTGGAAGACATTCTTGTTCGAGTTGATAAGCTTATCATCGTGGTTGACTTTGTAATTCTCGATGTGGATGACGATGTGGAGGTCCCCTTGATCCTCGGGCATCCATTTCTTAATACCGCCGGTGCACTAATTGACGTAAAAGGAGGAAAAATGATTTTGTGGGTTGGGGACGAACAAGTGGTCTTTACCCTCCCCGAAGCAATGAAGCGTACACTTGATCACGATGATACTTTGTATTTCACGGATACTACTGATGTGATTATCTCTGATTGTGTGCAGGAAGTCCTTGTTTTGGACCCTTTGGAGGAGTACTTTGAAGATTTCGGAGATGATGTAGTGAATGATGAGCTCCCCCCTCCACCAATGCAACAACTAGCACAAGTAGAGGTTAAATCTTCACCACATTCTAATGAGAAGAGAACCTTGAAGAAGCTATGGAGGAAGAGAAAAGAAAAGCAAAAGCGGGAGATGAATATCTCGACGATGCCACCCGAGGAGATTGACCACTTATTCTTTGATGACCGTGGGAAATTCATGATCTTTTCGTGTCTCTCATTTAATTTTCCGGGTAACAATTCGTCGTCGAAAATTGGAGGTATCTCTCACCCCTTTATCCCACCATGAGTTGAGGTAAGCCATGTCGAGCTAAAGACATTAAAAAAGCGCTTCTTGGGAGGCAACCCAAGTCTTTAAATTCGTTGCATCTATTTTTTCTTCTTAGTTGTTGTTGTTGTGTTTGGGTGTTTTTCGTATTTTTTTGTGTGGTGCTTTTGAGTTTGAGTGTTGTTGATTTCTTTGATTGTGGTGGTTGTTTAGTCATTTTCCCTAATTTATTTTATCATGTTGCACCCTTGTTTTCATGATCTTTGTATTTTTCCTTGAGTGTTGGTGCTTCAATTTCCATGTTTTCAATGATTTTTGAGTGTTTTCGGCTTTGTTTTCATGTAATTTTTGAGTGCTAGGTTGAGTTCGACGTTTAATTTTAGAGTTTTTTGAGCCATTCTTGTGCTGGAGAATTTCTTGGCATCTTTGCGGCCTACTATGCGCCCGCATAGCAGGCCGCATGGTTTTTCCCAAGCCTCATGCGGGGTACCATGCGGCCGCACAAGGGGCCGCATGGTCACCCGACCCCTATTTTCCCCTCTCTTCACCCCACTTCGTCACTATTCACTCAATTTTCATCAATCTTCTTCTCTTTTCTCCTTCATCTCTCCACCATTTTCCTTCATTATTTTTGCATCCAAACACTCTCTTCATCCTAGCAAACAAATTTTTGGAAGATTTTCAAGGTTTTATCAAGCTTTAAGCCGATTTTCACTTCATCTTCTCATTGGTGCCCTAGTTCAAGGTATGCTTTCTTTTCACTCATTCTAGGGTTTTTGTTGGTTGAAATGATGGGAAAACATGGTGGTTTTCATGGTGAATGCTTCTTGTAATTGTTTCTCTAGAATTCCAAGCTTTGTACATTTAGATTATCACTTTTACAAGAAGAAACTCTACCAAAATTTCCCCGAAAGTACTGTAGCACTAGCCAAAAATCAGCATTTGTTCTTCATTAAGCAATTTTCTCATAATTTTTTTGGCTTGATGATGTTTCTCTTGTCTTGTAGGGATGCCGATCAAACACGTGGCCACCAAGCGAGTTTGGAGAAGCTCTCCACCACCCGTTTGCGAGCCTACCTTCAAGAGCGAGGCCCACAAGAAAAGATTCGCATTCTTGTCGAAAAGGAGGTTTGGCACCTTACGAGTTATCGATTGGGAGGCCTTGAGGACTTTGGGCCTCGACAGTACCGTCCGGGACTCCATCTCTCATGACGGGTGGGATAGGGTATTTGAGATTGATGAGCCTACCTATCGGGAGCTAACCTTGGAAGTCTTGAGCACAATTGAGGTTACCGGGTACAGTCAATTTACGCGCCAAACAAGTACTATATCTTTTAGAGCTTTCGGCAAGAGGCATAGGATCAATCAAGACCAGCTGGGTGTTTATCTTGGGCTATACACTGATGAGGTCACCCGAACATCAGACTTCGCGGATTTGCCTCATGATTTCCCACGCTCGCTCTCCCCTGGTTCTTTTTGGAGGTCGATTGCTCGCTCACCTTCGATGAAGGCTTCTATGATGACAGACCCCGTTCACAGATACATTCAGGCCTTGCTATCCAGAAGTGTGAACGGTCGCGCTGATTCTACTAGGGTGGTTTCTCGTACCGACTTGCTTATGATGTACAGTATCCTTGAGCGGTACCCCATCCACCTGGGCCATCTTTTTACCGGACTTATTGCACATCAGGGGACCTCTACTCACCTTGGCGCTATATTTGCTGGACCGTATATTACGCGCATTATCAGGGGCCTAGGATTGATTGAGCTCACCCAAGGTATGAGCATTGTGAGCACCGTCGCACCACTTAGTCTGTCGATCCTGCTTCATATTGGGATAGTTGAGAGGTCGGGAGACACTTATCGCCTCCCGCACAGTGGAGGCAAGAGCACCCATGATCCCGACACCTCTCGGGATTCTGAGACAGGATCCTAGTCTGATTCAGAGTCTGCCCCTGTACCCGACGCAACACCTAGCGGGAGTCGACCATCACTTGAGGACAGTTTCGCGGAGTTCCGCATCGAGGTCCGTCAGCAGTTGCAGACCTTGGGGACATCTCAGGTGGACCTGGCAGCATCAGTGAGAGATTTAGCCACATCACAGGGCCGCATCGAGAGCAGCATGGCCGAGATCTTATCATTTATGCGCGGCTCTTATTCATCTGTCGGCACCTCCTCCACAGCTACCACGTGCTTTGCACCATCACTCCCTCCAGATCTCTAGACTCACAGCACCACTTTTAGTTTTCTGTTGTTTGTACTGGTTTTTATTTTTAGACTTGTTTGTTTGTATTGTTGTATTTTCTCGTTTTTGATTCGTGCTTACTTTTCCCGCTCTCTATGTATTCCTTGGGGTGTGATTTGCTTTCTTTCTATTTTCAGGACTGATCACTTTAGAAGCTCCACGCCCCTTGCGCCCTCAACTTTCCCCGGTTCATGCGTATTTGGAGTTCATCTCATCGACCACTTGTGGAAGTTTCTTTACCTCATTCCTTTATTTTTCTGGCATGTCTCGCAACTTACTCTGCTGATCTATGTACATTGAGGGCAATGTACAACTTTAGGTGTGGGGATGGGGTACTTTACTTGTTTTGCATGCATGAATACCGATGATAGCTATGATTTTAGTGTTTAGCACTTCTTAGCTTGAAAGAATGATAGAAGTGAGTTGTATTCTTATACTGTGCTTGAATGATGCCCTGTTTTATTTTTAGTGCTTTTTCATGCTCTATCATGATTGTTTCCACCTTGTATACTCTAACTAACCCATTATGATGATTTTGGCATTAGACTGTTAAATTCTTTCTTCAATAGTCTGTTAAGAGCTTTTGAGTTCCTTCGTTGTTTTTTGTAGCCTTAAGTGAACTATTGTGACATGTTAACAAGGGACATGAGATACAGTGTGTACAGTGCAAAAAAAAAATGTGGAGTCTATGACAGTATTCCTCTGCTAGTACAGCATGAATGCGTTTATGTAGACTGTAATTGAGTAGGTTGGGTGGCTCTTGTGCCTAATCAGCATGTGCATCATTCTGAAAGATTTGTTGTGCAGTCTATGCTAGTCGGAATCAGAGAAAAAAAAAAAAAAGAATTTTAGTATCTCTACTTCGTCCCCTGGGACTTGTTGCCCGGTCACTTAAGTGCTAGAGTTTTGTTTAGGAACCCAAAAGACTCTTAACTGAGTATTGAAGACGTATTTAACTGTCTCATGCCACTCTCACCATATGTGGGGTGAATGGGCCCCTGGGGTAATCCAGGATGTGGAGGTTAAGGTTGGGAGCCAGCACACACTCACGGAAGCACTTTAGATAAAACAGGGCTACCATTACTCGATCACTCACTGTATAGCTCACTTTCTAGATTTCTTTTCACCTGTGCTAGTGGGGTACTTTACAGTTGAGCTTGAGGTCGTATGTTTAGTCGTTTATCATCGCGCCCCTGTTCTTTATGTGTGTTTGCTTGGGGACAAGCAAATGCTTAGGTGTGGGGATGTTTGATAAATGCCTAAACATACGTATTTTCTATGTATTCGGGGGTATGTATTGCGTATTTTTCTATGAGTTGACGCCCGTTTTTGGTCTGAATTGGTTTCTTTCGTGTTACAAGTACCAATGAGACTCCTTCGAGCTGGTTGACAGAATTTTAGAAGAAATCGGCATCGAAAACATTGTTGCTGAGCCGGGGAGGGGGCACTGTAGCAATCACTGTAGGGTTACCATTTTGTGTTCTTGAGGAAAGGACGACGGGGAGAGCACGACACGACGAGTCCACACCTTCGATTCACATTTGAGAGGAAGATTGACAAAGGAAGCCACTCCCTGGGTGTCATCCTTGGAAGCATCATTCAGCCTTGATCCTTTGAGGGAGTGTTCTTGTTATGCTTTTGGTTGTTTTCATGTATTTTCTTACTTGTTTTGTGATCATGAGTAACTAAACCCCAAGGTCACCAGATGTAGGTGAACCTTAGGGGTGAACTTGTGTATTTTGGATGCTTTTCCTAGTTTTATGCATTTGACTTGGTTTGTGATCTTTGTTTGGTGGTTCTTGATTTCCTTGATATGTATGAGAACTCTATATATCTGATAAGTGCTTGTGTTATAGTATCACGAAGCACTATTATCTTACATTAAGCATACCTTTTATCAGGTTTTATCACTAAATGTGTGCATTTGTGTTCTCTTGTGCATTGAAGGTATTGTGGAGCCTAATTGGAGAAGAAGAATGAAATTAGGTCGCGTTCGCCAATGTTGGGAGGTTCTCGGACCAAGCAAGGAACGAAGCACGTATTTGGACTTGTGGATGTGTACCAACCTCCTTTGGAGGGGCACAAAGGCAGTCACATTCACAACAAGTCCAATCCGTGTTACTTAGGAGAATCTCGCGAAAGAAGAAGACTTGAAGCAATCGGCGCAACCTACCGTTGCTTGTGTGCCCAAGTAATGGCCTCGATGAAGAACATTGGACCCGGGAGGCGTTTCGGCAAGTTACCAAGCCTGTTCAGCTGAAGATTAGTGTTCCAGAGAAGTCACACGGGCGTGTGGAAATTCCACACGGCCGTGTGAGCCATTTTCCAGCCAGACAGAGAAGTCACACGGGCGTGTGGAAATTCCACACGGCCGTGTGTTTTGCAATTTCAGCCATCCAGTGAAGACACACGGGCGTGTGGAAATTCCACACGGCCGTGTGAAATTAATTTTTCAGCCGTGACAGAAGCTTCACACGGGCGTGTGGAAATTCCACACGGCCGTGTGAAGCCCCCGATAAGTCCAATTTTAAAGCCGCGATTCAACAATATAAAAGGGGATTTTTGCAACCTTTGGAGGGATCTTTCGACCTATCTTTTCCCCAACTTTCTGGAGTGCGGCTAGGGTTTCGGAGAGGATTTCGTGGAGGTTCTAGCGCGTCGTCGGCATCGATTTCGAGGTTCGACATTTGCACAAGACCACGGCCACACTAATTCGAGGGGGTTTTTTTTATTGATGTCTATGTTTTATGCTTTATTTCTCACGTTGATGAACATGTATAGCTCTATGAGGAGCTAAACCCCTCGTGGGGTATTCGGACTTGTAAACTTTAGGGTTTCTTATGTTTCTTTGACATTGATTATTATGCTTTCCATCATTGATGAATAAAATTGAGTTTTTAATCTTGATTATCCTTTCATATTGTTTTCCCTTAAACGTGACATTAGGGTTGAGAGCAATCTAGGCTTTCCTTTGGAGGTGTGACAACTCCTATAGTATTAGACTACTCAAGATTAAAGAGGGTTGAGAGGGAGAGTTGTGAGGTAGTAATGTACCCCTTTCCCCTTCGATGTGATTTCTCCCTACCTCCGATTCCTTGATTTAATAGCGATCGAAATAGAGTGAAGCAATAGGTAGATAAACTCCCCTAGGGCTTAGTTACGCAAGTAATAGAGTGGAGGGTTGTAGTGAATCCTATTTGCTGGGGCTCAATCTAGACTAGGGTTCTTCCACCTGGACCAAAGGGTTAGAATTACGTATAGGAACAGGTTTAATCACTAGGAATCCCTAGAGCATAATGCAACTCCACATAGTGTGAGGTTTAGGCAGATGGACTCCCCTGGGGCTTAGTCATCTAGGTGACAGAGTGAAGGGTGTTGTGAATCCTAACACCGGGGCATAGTGTTGGAGTTAGTCACGGTTGTCCTTAGGTTTGGGACCGTGAGTCTTAGGATATCCTCGACTCAATTGACATCAATAGGAGAGTATAATATCATAGTCTTGCACTTGAAACATAGACCCTAGAGGTAGCTTGTCCGGATACCCCCCTTTACTCATTGTTAGTCCTTCTCGATTTTCCTACTTGCACTTCTTTCTTCCATCTCTCTATTTAGTTTATTGCTTTGCATTATTTTCACTCATCAATCTTATTATCGTTCTCCGTATTCTGCATAGCTTAATTAGTGAAACCTTATATTCTATCTCCCTATTCCCTGTGGATTCGACTACCTTCTCACCAAGGTAAATTTATTACTTCGACAAACCCGTGCACTTGCGGGATACACGCAAGGGGTCATGTCAATATCAATTCCTAGACAATGCAAGGTTGCATGACCATTGCCCTAGTATTAGGCTCACCAAGCTTGGAAGGGAATACATGTACGAATACGCCGTGACCATCGGGTATTTGTACCCCTCCAATTGTTAGGGTTGTCCTTGATTGTGTTTCAACCCTACCTTGTGGAATTCCACTAAACCCATTGCGATCGTACAAGGATTTGGGCTGAAGCAATTCTGGATTCCAATACTCGTACCGGATTAGGGACCAACACCGTGACCATTGGGTTGGTCTAACTTAGGGTTTCCCGGTCCAAACCACCCACGTGCATGCTAGTTAGGGCATCCTTAGCACTTTAGTAACCCCCGAGGGAATCCTTATCCGTGACCACTTCCTCGCCTTGATACTTTCCTCCGTATTTATACTTGCCGTGTTCTTTGCTTTAGTAGGTTATTTTTAGGTCTTCTTCCAAGTGATTGATTAGGTTAGACAACATTGTGATAAGGAAGTAAGAATAGATTCTCGGGCCCATGGGAATACGACCCCCTCGTGTTCGCACGAGGGGTATTACTTGGCGACCCCGTGCACTTGTAGGTGAGCGATTCAAACACGTACCAGATTTAAAACACGAGATTTCACTAATTAGCTGAGCGATGTACAGTGAGTGTGAGGAGAATTAATGAGTGAATGTGAAAGCGATATAAAGAGACAAGAAATTAAAGAGAAAGATGGAAGGTAGAAGAGTGCAAGTAAGAGTAAAAGAGTAGGGCAAGCAATGGATGAAGTAGGGTACTCGGACAAGCTACCCCTAGGACCTATGCTTCTAGTGCAAGACTATGCTATTATACTTTCCTATTGATGTTAATTGAGTCGAGGATATCCTTAAACATACGGTCCCAAACCTAAGGTCAACCGCGACTAACCCCAACACTATGCCCCGGCATTAGGTTTTCACTATAATTCTTGACTCTCATTGACCTGTCAACTAAGCCCTAGAGGAGTATATCATCCTAGGCCTCACACTACGTGGGGTTGCTTTACGTTCTATTGATTCCTAGTGATAAAACCAGTTCCTATGTATAGTTCTAACCCTTTGGTCTAGGTGGAAGAACCCTAGTCTAAATTAAGTCGCAGCACTAGGATTCACTTCAACCCTTTACTCTATTGCTTGCGCAACTAAGCCCCAGGGGAGTTCCTCTCCTAGCACTTTACTCTATCTCGACCGCTAAGAAATCATGGAACATGGAGGTAGGAAGAATCACACCGGAGGGGAAAGGGAACGTTCCGCTACCTCACGACTCACCCTCTCAACTCTTTTCAATCTTAAGTAGTCTAACCCTATAGGAGTTGTCACACCTCCAAATGATAACCAAGATTGTTCTCGACCCTAGTGTCACGGCTAAGGGAAAACAATTACAAGAGATAATTAAGATTGAAACTCAAATTTATTCATCAATAATGGAAAAACATAATAGCAATATCATAAAAACATAATAATCCTAGGGTTTACAAGTCCGAATGCCCACGAGGGGTTTAGCTCCTCATGGAGCTATACAAATTCATCAAAATATAAAAGAAAGCACAAATTGAAAGCATCGATGAAAACCCCCTTGCGTATGGTGTGGCCGTGGTCCTGTGCGGGCGCCGGATGTCGATGACGATGCCGATGATGCGCTCCAAACCTCGATGAAGTCCTCTCCAAAACTCTAGTCTCTCTCACCAGAAGTTGGGGAGAAAGATAGGTCAAAAGATGTGTAAAAAGTCTCCAAATCGGGCTTTTATAATGTTGAGTTGCGGCTTTAAAATCAGACTTATCGGGATTTCACATGGCTGTGTGGAATTTCCGTTGAAAGTGAACAGTAGCTTGCTACAGTACTGGCCCGAAACGCTCCCGAATTCGTTGTTCTTCATCGAGGCCATTGAATTGGGCACACAATCAATGGTAGATCATGCCAATTGCTTCAAATCTCCTTCTTTGGTGAAGTTCCCCTAAACTACATGATTCGCTCACCCGCAAATGCACGGGGTCGCAAAGTAATACCCCTAGCGCAAGCACGAGGGGGTCGTATTCCCAAGGGCCCGAGAATCTATTCTTATTTCCTTATCACAATATTGTCCAACCTAAGCAATCACTTGATGGATATAACTACAAATAATCTACGGATGTAAAAAGCATGCAGATAGCAAGTACAATTATGGAGGGAAATCAAGGCGAGGAAATGGTCACGGATGAGGATTTCCTCTGGGTTACTAAAGTGCTAAGGATGCCCTAAATAGCATGCACGTGGGTGGTTTGGACCAAGAAACCCAAAATTAGACCAACCTGATGGTCACGGTGTTTGGTCCCTAATCCGGTACGAGTATTGGAATACGAAATTGCTTCCGCCCAAACCCTCCTACTATTGCATTTTGTGCGATGGATTTCTCAAGCTAGGGTTGAAACACAATCAAGGACAACCCTAACAATTGGAGGGGTACAAATACCTGATGGTCACGGTGTATCAATCAAGGACAACCCTAACAATTCGTAGATGTATTCCCTTCCAAGCTTAAACCCCTATAGAGGTTGTCACACCCTCAAAGAATAACCTAATAGATTCTCAACCCTAGTGTCACGGCTAAGGAAAAATCTCATACAATCGACATGCAAAATTGGAATTCAATAAGAAAACATCAAATTAATAAAGCATAATAAAAGTTATAGAAACACAAGCATCCTAGGGTTCACAAGTCCGAATACCCACTAGGGGTTTAAGCTCTCCATGGAGCAATACAAAATCAATAACGAGTTTAAGAACATATGCATGAAAACCATAAAGAAAACCCCCTTATAGATCATATCGATGGTTTTGTGGAGTCGCACGTCTTCTCCAACGAATCCCTTGTCAATCCTAGGGCACACCACGCCGAATCGATGCCGATGAAAGCTCCCCCATTAACTTTCTTCCAATGGATGTCGATGCCGATACCGTATAATTGCCTCCAAAGACCTCCAAGAACCTCTCCAAACCCTAGCCGAAAGCCCCCCAAAAGATAGGCAAGAGAAAGAAGAGGAGGGTTCTCAAATAAATCTGAAAACGAGCTATTTATAGGCTGAAATCAGGCTGAAATCGGAGTTCCACACGCCCCTGTGGATTTTCCACACGGGCTGCAGAATTTCCACACGCCCGTGTGGAAATTTTGTTTTGCTGATTTTCCGCAGACTGTGAACAGTAACTTGCTACATTATTTTACTACAGTACTTTGCCGAAATGCTCCCAAATTCATCGTTCTTTATCGAGGCTGTTCAATTGGGCACATGATAAGTGCTTGTGTTATAGTGACGCGAAGCGTTATTATCTTACTATTAGCATCTCTTTTATTAGATTTTATCACTAAATAGTGTGCATTTGTGTATTCTTGTACGTTGTAGGTTTGTGGAGCCAAGTTAGAAAAAGAAGAACAAAGTTAGGTCGTGTTCACCGTTGTTGGGAGGTTTTCGGACCAAGCAAGGAACAAGGCACGAACTTGGACTTGTGAGTGTGTGCCAACCTCCTTTGGAGGGGCACAAAGGCAGTCACATTCACAACAAGTCTAACTCGTGTAGCCTAGGAGAAGTTCACCAAGAAGGAGACTTGAAGCAATCGGCATGATCTACCATTGATTGTGTGCCCAATTCAATGGCCTCGATGAAGAACAACATATTCGGGAGCGTTTCGGCAAGTTACTGTATATTTTCTGCTGAAGATCAAGTTTCCAGAGAATTCACACGAGCGTGTGGAATTAACACACGGCTGTGTGTATCATTTTCCAGCAAGCCAGAGACTTCACACGGGCGTGTGGAAATTCCACACGGCCGTGTGAAGTAATTTTTCAGGAAGACAGAAACTTCACATGGGCGTGTGGAAATTCCACATGGCCGTGTGAAGCCCCGATAAGTTCAAATTTAAAGCCGCACTCAGCCTATTAAAAGCCCGATGGGCAGACTTTTTGAGAATCTTTTGACCTAGCTTTCTCTCCAACTTCGAGAGGGGGCGGCTAGGGTTTTGGAGAAGACTTTGTGGAGGATTGAAGCACGCCAACGGCATCGTCATCGATGTCCGACGGCAGCATAAGACCACGGCCACATCACACGCGAGGGGGTTTTCATTGATGTTCTTATTTTGCAATTTATTTTACACTTTGATGAACATGTATAGCTCCATGAGGAGCTAAATCCCTCGTGGGTATTCGGACTTGTAAAACCCTAGGATCATTATGTTTCTATGACATTGTTATTATGCTTTTCCAATATTGATGAATAAATTCGAGTTTCAGTTTTAATTATCTTTTGCTATTGTTCTTCCTGAGCCGTGACACTAGGGTTGAGAACAATCTAGGTTATCTTTTGGAGGTGTGACAACTCCTATAGGATTAGACTACTTAAGACTGAAGAGGGTTGAGAGGGAGAGTTATGAGGTAGCAATGTACCCCTTTCCCTTCTGGTGTGATTTCTCCCTACCTCCGTTTCCTTGGTTAATTAGCGGTCAAGATAGAGTTTTAGGGCTCAATCTAGACTAGGGTTCTTCCACCTGGACCAAAGGGTTAGAACTACATAGAGGAACAGGTTTTATCACTAGGAATCCCTAGAGCTTAAAGCAATCCCACGTAGTGTTAGGGTTAGGAAGATAGACTCCCTGGGACTTAGTTGACAGGTCAACAAGAGTCAAGGGTCGTAGTGAATCCTAATACCGGGACATAATGTTAGGGTTAGTCACGGTTGACCTTAAGTTTTGGGACCGTGAGTTTAAGGATATCCTTGACTCAATTAACATTAATAGGGAAGTATAATAGCATAGTCTTGCACTAGAAGCATAAGTCCTAGAGGTAACTTGTCCGGATACCCTATCTCACCCATTGCTAGTCTTTCTCTTTTAACTTCTACTTGCTTTTCTCTTGTCTTTCATCGCTCTATTTACTTTCTTGTCGTTTATTTTAATTGTTTCCATAAATTCACTCATCACTCCAATTATTTCTTTTCGTACACCGCACAACTAAATAGTAAATTCTTGTGTTCTAAATCCCTATTCCCTGTGGATTCGACTACCCACTCACCAGGGTAATTTTATTACTTCGATAAGGCCGTGCACTTGCGGTACACACGCAAAAGGTCATGTCAACACACAATCAACGGTAGATTATGTCGATTACTTCATTTCTCATCATTGGTGAAATTCTCCAATCCTACACGAGTTAGACTTTTGTGAATGTGACTGCCTTTGTGCCTCTCCAATGGAGGTTGGCACACACCCACAAGTCTTGACTCGTGCCTTGTTCCTTGCTTTGTCCGAGAACTCCTCAACAATGGCGAAGATAACCTATGCTTGCTTCTTTTTCTCCAAATTGGCTCCACAACCCTACAATACATAAAAGCACACAAATGCACACAAATTAGTGATAAAATCTGATAAAAGTAATGCTTAATGAAAGATAATAATACTTCGTATTACTATAACACGAGCACTTATCAAACTCCCCCACACTTAAGCTTTTGCTTGTCCTCAAGCAAAAATAAAACCTGAAAGTACTTGGGAAGAACAATTGAAAGTGCTCTTCCGTAGATTCACCAAAAGTGTGCAAAAGAAGTATTCTACAAGTAAGGGGAAATCAAAACATTGCACAAGGTTATCATTGCTCTAGCTAAAAACTCGAATCAAAAAGGACAATAACTCAAAAATGTGTAAGTGTGTGTGAACTCACTCAAGATAACCCAAAAAGTACTCCTCAAACTCTTGTTAAAAAGGACTTATTTATATACAAAAAGAAAGGAAGTAGTAGCTTCACACAACCTCTAAGGTAGCCCTTTCCTAGGCGGCTGCCAAAGGTGGCTTTCACACTTTCAAGGAGGTAGCTCTTTCTACCGGGGTAGTAGCTTTCACACATCCCATGAGATAGCTCTTTCTCTCATTAGGGCATAACTTGTATCTGACTTATGAGAGTAGCTACATACTTCATAGGTGGTAGCTCTTTCCACCCCAAATGCATAAAACAAAGCAAATATTCACAACTCATTCATTTTTTTCTTTTCCACATTATTTTTTTTCATTTTCCCATTTTTTTTATATATATGCATTTTCCAAAGTAAAACTAAAAGCTTACTAAGAACGATGATAAACTTGTCTTTAAAAACTTCAAGCTTGAGTTTCCAAAAGATTCCAAGAGTGAGTTGTGCAATATAAGATAATCGAGCAAAAATTCCCTAAAATTCAAGTGAAACTAAAGCATGATAGGATACAATGTTAAAAATTCTCCTCAACTCTAAGAATACAACTGTTGCAACTAAGGTGAACCACCATAGGCTACATGAGCATAAGCAATTGAACACACAAGTATAAGGTGTGTGCAATGTGAACTCCCCCCCCCCCACACTTAAGATGTACATTGTCCTCAATGCACGCATGCAAGCACAATAAAACATATAGTAATCAAACAAAATATGTGGAGGTGGGCAATTGAAACATTACTCCCTTGAACTCCAAGTATTGCGTTTGATGGAGCTAGGTGCATTGAGAGTTGAGTCTCAATGGGTTGTGAAGCACACATGGTCCCATGACCGTGCCTATGACTATTCCTTAGATTCCTTTCATGCAAGACCATCTGCGCACACACACAAGGGGGTTCAGTGAAGCTCAATAAAAGTAAAATAAAACAAAAGAAACATAAAACTAGAAACGCCTCAAGCATCGGTGTCATCTGCTACTAGTGCCGATGCTGTTATTGTTGTTGATAGTGATCCTGGTGCTGAAAAAGAAAGAAAAGATTGACGAAGAAAAGGAGAAAAGATGCTTACCGACGAAATGGAAATCAAAAACTTCGAATATGGCCGGAAAATGACTTAAAAACTCCTCAAAAGGACGAAGAGAGGGTTGGGAAGATGGGAGGAAACATCCCTTGAGTGTGGAGGTATTTAGAATCGAAAACGCACAAATAGATTTTAAAAAAAACCACAGCCTTTTGTGTTTTGCTCATCCACACGGCAGTGTGGAAATTCCACACGGCCATGTGCCTCCACTGGAATCAATCACAGGGGCAATGACACACCCTGTGTTTCCTCTGTTTGTTCTCCAAAACATACACACGGTCATATGGAAATTCCACACGGCCGTGTGCCCAACCTGGGCAAGCACAAGGCTGGCCAAAGGGGCACCCACACGCCCCTATGACCTCTCTAGATATCCCAAAAAACTCTAAGTATTCCACGCGGCCGTGTGAGAAATCCACACAGCCATGTGCGTTTTACAGGACCTCTCACAGGGGCGGCTACATGCCCCTGTGTTTTCTCGGGATGGAAGGGAAGTCTCTATAGAGTTTCACACGACTGTGCGGAAATTCCACACGGCCGTGTGCTGTAACACATGGGCACTCACAGGGGTATCCACACGCCCCTGTGGACTCTCTGGAATGAGAGTTGCAGTACTGCAGAATGTCACACGGCTATGTGGAAATTCCACACCGCCATGTGCCCTTCATAGGGTCGTTCACAGGGTCAACTACACGGCCCCTGTGATGCTCGGCATAAGCTCTGAGATGGTTCACACGACCGTGTGGTTTCTCTGGATGACTTAGAACAATTACAGACTCTACAAAAAATTTCAGAAACACGATTATAACACTTAGAGCTTGCATAAACGATAAGAACACGACCAGAGATCCATGAAAACACACTCGAATGACCCAAAACTTCGACAATCACAATTAGGCACACTAAAACACCAATAATCCATAAGAAATCACAACACATGCATAATAAGATCAAAACACCGAAACTAGGCAATTATTCATGCTAAAAACTAAACTAAAGCCTAGAAAAGCAATAAACACTTGGGTTGCCTCACAAGAAGCGCTTGTTTAACGTTACTAAGCTTGACGTACCTCTTCCTTACCTTATGGCGGCTTGAAAAGAGTGTATTCCTCCCGACAAGACATTGCATAGCTACTTCCTTTAAACCAAAAATCTACTTGTCTGGGTTGAGTATTTGGTGGAGAGTCCAACCATCTTACTTTTGGCCTCCTAGGAAACAATTTGGGTTGGGAATTGTCCAAGATTAGCATAGGTGGGTCATTGGATGGTTTAAATATTCTCCCCACATCTTTTTCCCTTCCCAAAATCTCTTTCTTGCTTTTTATGAGTTGATCAATCCTAAAGAACGGTGCTTGTTCCATTACCTTAGGGTGTGCTTCTTCTTGTGTATTTTTCAGCTTGAAAGGAACATGACACTAGCAAATCCCCTTGAAAATTTTCTTACTCACAAGCACACTGTTCTTTCAAGTAATCCAAATTCTCAACATGATGTTCTTCTTCTTCTTTTTCAATTTCTACAGCATCGTACTTGGTCTGCCTCATTTCTTCATTATCGTTCACTACCACAACATCTCTACAAGGATCTTGCGTTGCTTGCTCAAATACTTCATTTTCTTTGGAGAGTGTGTCAAGTATCCATCCTAATTGATGCTCAAGGTTGTTATAGGAGGCTTCATGACATTTTCGTGTGGCTTCCATACTTTGGCAAGAGGCATCGGATGCTTTAATAAAGTTATCTATCACTTTTTTCCACTGAGGTTCATCCTCTTTAACTATCTCATCCTTTTGAGATTGCTCTTGAGGTGCTTCCCAATGTTGTCCATCATTATTCCATAAAAAGTTTGGGTAGCTCCATTCAATTGGATGATATGTGCTGTAGCATGGATTGCTTTGTTGTTGTGAAGCAATAATTATATCAAGCTGTGTACTGAGAGCTTCGACATGAGAATATAGCTCAATAACTGAATCAATCTCCATTTACGCTCCTTGCAAGAAAAAGTAAGACAAAACAAAAGAAAACAAATAAGAATGATGAAAGAATAAGAAAAGGTGAAATAGAATGAATGATGAATAGCTAAAATAGCAAAGTACAAATACTAGTGCCTAGACCTGGCTCTATACTTCTCTACAACCCTTGACTCTAGACTTCTCTACAACCCTTGACTCCCAAACCTAAGGTCAAACGTGACTAATCCCACACTATACCTGGCTCTAGACTTCTCTACAACCCTTGACTCTAGATGACCTATCACCTAAGCCCTAGGGGAGTACCTCATACTAGTGCCTAGCACCGTGTGAAATTGCATGGAGTTCTAGGGATTCCAAGTGAAAGACCCTATCCCTAATTATAGTTCTAACCCTTTGGTCTAGGTGGAAGAACCCTAATCTAAGTTAAGCCCCAGTCTTAGGATTCACTCAACCCTTCGCAAGGGAGTTCATCTCCTAGTACTTGACTCTACTTCGATCGCGATTTACTCTTGGGATATGGAGGTAGGGAAATTCACACCGGTGGGGAAAGGGGACGTTCCGCTACCTCTCGACTCACCTTCTCAACCCTCTCCAACCTTGTGTAGTCTATTCCTATAGAGGTTGTCACACCCTCAAAGAATAACCTAATAGATTCTCAATCCTAGTGTTACAGCTAAGGGAAAATCTCATACAATCGACATGCAAGATTGGAATTCAATAAGAAAACATCAAATTAATAAAGCATAATAAAAGTTATAGAAACACAAGCATCCTAGGGTTCACAAGTCCGAATACCCACTAGGGGTTTAGCTCTCTATGGAGCAATACAAAATCAATAACGAGTTTAAGAACATATGCATGAAAACCATAAAGAAAACCCCCTTGTAGATCATATTGATGGTTTTGTGGAGTCGCACGTCTTCTCCAACAAATCCCTTGTCAATCCTAGGGCACACCTCGCCGAATCAATGCCGACGAAAGCTTCCCCAATAGCTTTCTTCCAATGGATATCGATGCCAATGCTGTATAATCGCATCTAAAGACCTCCAAGAACCTCTCCAAGAACATGGATCACAAACCAAAACAAATGCATAACCTAGATCAAGCATCCAAACAACACAAGTTCACCCCCAAGGTTTACCTACATCCAGTGACCTTGGGGTTTAGTTACTCATGATCACAAAATAAGCAAGAAAATACATGAAAACAACCAAATACATAATGAGAGCACTCCCTCAAAAGATTAAGGCCGAATGACGCTTCCAAGGACGCAACCCAAGGAGTGGCTTCCTTCGTCGATCTTCCTCTCAAATGTAGATCAAAGGCGTGGACTCATAGTGTCGTGCTCTCCCCGTCGTCCTCTCCTCAAGAATTTCCTCTAAAACCCGGCCTCCAACTCCCAAGAGAAGGTGGTGAAGATGAGCTCTCAAGAGACCTAGGTTTCCCCCTTTCAACTTGCTTCAAAAAACCCTTAAAAACCCATTCCAGTGAGCTATGCGGCCTCCCATGCGGCCGGCATGCGGGGAGAGAAGATTTCTGAGAAATCCCGAAAATCGCGTAAGTTGCTACAGTGGGCGCTACAGTATGCATGCGGCCTCCACTGCGCCCGCATGGTAGCCTGCATGAACTTCCTGACCAAGCCGTTCTTCAGGTCTTCGTGCTACAGTCATTGCTACAGTACCTCCGGCTCAGAAAACAGTGTTTTCGATGCTAATTCCTTCTTCAATTCTGTCATCGAGCTCGCTAGGGCCTCATTGGTACCTGTAACACAAAAGAAACCGATTCAGACCAAGAACGGGCATCAACTCATATAAAAATACGCAATACATGCCCCAAATATGTATAAAATACGTGCATTTAGGCGTTTATCAAACATCCCCACACCTAAGCATTTGCTTGTCCCCAAGTAAACACACCTGAAGAACAAGGGCACGATGATAAACGACTAAGCATACGACCTCAAGCTCAATTGTAAAGTACTCCACTAGCACAGGTGGAAAGAAATCTAGAAAGTGAGCTGCACTATGAGTAATGGTAGCTCTGTTTTATCCAAAGTGCTTCTGTGAGTGTGTGCTAGCTCCCAGCCTTAACCTCCACACCCTGGATTTCCCCAGGGGTCCATTCACCCCACATATGGTGAGAGTGGCATTAGACAGTTAAAGAAATCTTCAATACTCAGTTAAAAGTCTTTTGGGTTCTTAGGTAAAACTCTAGCTCTTAACGACTATGCAATAGGTTTCAAGGGAGGCAGTAGAGATACTTATTTCCTTTTTTTTTTTTTACTGAGCCCGACTAACATGGGCTACACAAAAATTTTTCAGACGGATGCACATGCTAGCTAGGCACAAGAGCCACCCATCCTACTTGATTACAGTCCACATAGACGCATTCATGCTGTACTAGTAGAGGAATACTGTCATAGACTCCACTTTTTTTCGACTGTACAAACTGTATCTCAGTTCCCTTGGTATCCTGTCACAATAGTTCGCTTAAGGCTACAGAAAACAACGAAGGAACTCAAAAGCTCTGAAAAGAATATTGAAGAAAGAATTTAACAGTCTAATGCCAAAATCATCATAATGGGTTGGTTGGAGAGTATAAGATGGAAGTAATCATGATAGAACATGGAAAAGCACTGAAGATAAAGCAGGGCATCATTCAAGCACAGTATAAAAATACAATGCTCTTCTATCATTCTTTCATGCTAGGAAGTGCTAAACACTAAAATCATAGCTATCATCGGTAATCATGCATGCACAATAAGTAAAGTACCCCATCCCCACATCTAAAGTTGTACATTGCCCAATCAGCAGAGTAAGGTGCGAGACATGCCATAAAAATAAAGGGATGAGGTAAAGAAACTTCCCCAATTAGTCCTAAAAGTAAGGGGTGTGAAGCTTCCACAATGATCAGTCCTAAAAGTAAAAAGAAAACATATCATACCCCAAGAAATAAATAGAGAGCGGGACAAGTAAGCACGAATCAAAAATGGGAAAGTACAGTTTAGGAGGGTCAGGACCCTTGCTAACTGAAAAGTACAACAATACAAGCAAACAAGTCTAGAAATAAAAACAAGTACAAATAGCAGGAAACTAAAAAGTGGTGCCGTGAGTCTAGTGATCTGGAGGGAGTGATGGTGAAAATCACATGGTAGCCGTGGAGGAGGTGCCGATAGATGATGATGAGCTGCGCAGATATGATAGGATCTCGGCCATACTACTCTCTATGCGGGTTTGTGATGTGGCCAATGATAAGTGCCAAAATACATCATGTTTTAGCTATGATGTTCTTGTACATTCATGCAACTTATGTGTATTTTCGATGAGTTTTTGCGCACTTGATGTTTTATTTTCATTTCAGGGTTTCGAGGACCAAGTGCGCAAGTTTCGACCGTATTCGTGTCATTCCGGGGAAGATTGAAGAAGAAACGAAGAGTTGGAGCACCCTGGAAGCCGACGCGCCGCACACGGACACATTTTCTCGGCCGTGTGCGGCCACTGTGCGGCCCGCACAGTGGCCGCACAAGGGAGACAGAGAGGTGTGCGGCCAGTGTGCGGCCCGCACACTGGCCGCACAGCACAGCCAGAAGGCTGTGCGGGCACTGTGCGGCCCGCACAGTGCCCGCACACCTTCGGGCTATATATGCTTGTTCTGAAGAGTTTTTGAGGGGATTTTTTGGGTTCTCATCCGGCCTCCACTTGTCCTAGACTTCATTTCACCATTTCTTGAGGGATTTTTGGAGGGATTTTCGGCTAGATTCGAAGGAGAGAAGAAAGGGAAGACGTTGAGAAGCTTCATAGGGCTCGCCGGCGCGGATCCGACGAGCTACGCCATCAACCCTAGTCGACATCTTCGAGGGGGTTTTTCTTGTTTTTATTGGATGGAATTGTTGTATGATGAGCTCCCTAGTTTTGTGATGTTGAACTAAACCTCCCAAGGCCGCCGGGCTCCCGGTGAACCTTGGGAGGAGACTTTGTATGAATGACCTATATTTTGCTTTAAATGAATGTGTTAGTTTGATTGTTTGGTTTTAATTCATCATCATGTTGTTCATTCTACAATGGATGGATTCCGTAGAATTGATTTTGAATGATACTTGTTTGGCGGGATGCTAGCTTGTATTAGGTCCTTTGATGAGTTAAAGAGGGTAACATGTATTAATACACCGGAGGTTCCGGGTGTTAATAGCCTCCCGCGCGATTAGGGTTAATTTAGCCGAGAGCGTGCATTAGATTAACCCTAATCAAGACTCCTTATTCTCATTGACATCGTAGGGGTATTTTCTGGATAGAGAAACCCGTACTGGATTAGGGCTACACTACGGAGGTTCCGGGGTAGTCGACATCCGAGTCTAGCGGACCGAAACCAAGCCAACCCTAGTTTTATAATTATCTTGGTCATTCGTATTTAGTCTTCTCCCGGGGGAATCCTCGCCCGAGGCCCTCCATAATTATCGGATTCTTCATCTCTATTTTATTCCGGATTGAGTTTTATCTTATTTGCATTTCTTTACTTGTTTTTATTATTTTAATATTGCTTCAACCTTGTTTCGATCGACTAGAAAGTGACTCCCAAAAGGAAGTAATAGTAGATCTCGGGCCCTTGGGAATACGACCCTCCTCGTGAGGTTTATTACTTGACGACCTGTGCACTTGCGGCCGGGGAGTCGCGTGCTAGCTCTGTAGCTAGTCGCGCGCTCGCTCATCAGCCAAGTCCCTCACTGATGTCGCCAACGCCTCCTATGATGTCCTAAGGGTCTGCAACTGCTGACGGACCTCGATGCGAAACTCCACAAAACTGGCCTCAAGTGATGGTCGACTCCCGCCGGGTGCTGCGTTAGGCACAGGGGAAGACTCCGAATCAGAATCGGATCCTGTCTCAGAATCTCGAGAGATGTCGGGATCATGGGCGCTCTTGCCTCCCCTGCACGGGAGGCGATAAGTGTCTCCCGACCTCTCAACTATCCCAATATAAAGCAGGGTTGACAGACTAAGTGGTGCAACGGAACCCACAACACTCATGCCTCGGGTGAGCTCGATCAATCCTAGGCCCCTGATAATGCACGTAATGTATGGTCGAACAAATATAGCTCCAAGGCGAGTAGATGCCCCCTGATGTGCAATAAGTCCGGCAAAAAGATGGCCCATGTGGATAGGGTACCGCTCAAGGATACTGTACATCAAAAGCAAGTCGGTACGAGTAACCACCCCGGTAGAATCAGCGCAACCGTTCACACTTCTGGATAGCAAAGCCTGAATGTTTCTGTGAATGGTGTCCGCCATCGTAGAAGCCTTCTTCGATGACGTGTAAGCAATTGACTTCCAAACAGAACCATGGGAGACTGAGCGCGGGAAATCACGAGGCAAATCCGCGAAGTCAGAAGTTTGGGTGTCCCCATCAGTATAGAGCCCAAGATAAACACCCAATTGGTCTTGATTAGTCCTATGCCTCTTGCCAAAAACTCTAAAAGATACAATACTTGTTTGGCGCGCAAAGTGACCATAACCGGTAACCTCAATTGTACTCAAGACTTCCAAAGTTAACTCTCTATAGATAAGTTCATCAATCTCAAATACCTTATCCCACCTATCATGAGAGATGAAGTCCTGGATGTTATCGTCGAGGCCCAAAACCCATAAGGCTTCCCAATCAATAATTCGAACGGTGTCGAACTTCCTTCTTGACAAAAACGCGAACCTCGTCTTGTGGCCTTCACTCTTAAATGTTGGCTCGCAAATGGGCGATGGAGAGATTCTCCTAACTCGCTTGGAGGCCACATGTTTGGTCGGCATCCCTACAAAACAATAGACCCTTCATCAAGCCAAAAGTTTATGAGAAAAATGCTTAATGAAGAAACAAGGCTGATTTTTGGCTAGTGCTACAGTAATCTCGGGAAAAATTTGGTAGAGTTTCTTCTTGTAAAAGTGGCAATCTAAATGTACAAAGCTTTGAATTCAAGATAAACAATCCTAATAAGCATTCACCATGACAACAACAAAGATTTCCCACCATTTAAACCAAGAAAAACCCTAGAATGAGTGAGAGATAAGATTTACCTTGAACTAGGGCACCAAGTGGAGGATGGAGTGAAATTCGGCTAAAAGCTTGATAAAACTTTGAAAATCTCCCAAAAACTCGTTTGCTAGGATGAGGAGAGTGTTTTAATGCAAAAACAAAATGAAGGAAAATGGTGGAGAGATGAAGGGGAAAGGGGAAGAAGAATGATGAAAAATGAGTGAATAGTATTGAAATGAGGTGGAGGAGATGAAGTAGTGGGTCGGGTGCCCATGCGGGCTCTTGTGCGGCGGCATGAGAGGCCACACCACTCTCTGGATGCCTATGTGGCCTGCTATGCGGCCGCATAGCAGGCCGCAGCACTCTCGGGATGGAACTGCGGGCTCATGTGCGGCCACATAGCAGGCTGCACCACTCTCGGGATTGGTCATGCGGCCTACTATGCGGGCGCATAGCAGGCCCCATGGATGCCTCGAGAGCTCCATACACTAGAAAGGCTAAAAAAAACACACCGTACTCAACCTAGCACTCAAAATTCACACGAAAGCAAAGCCGAAAACACTCATAGGCAATGAAAACTATGGAAAATGAAGCAGCGACAATCAAGGGAAAATATGAAATTCACAAAAAATATGGTGCAACATGATGAAATAAATTATGGGAAACGACTAAACAACAACCACAATCACAAAAATACAATAATACTCAAGCTCACAAGAACCACAAAAATATGAAAAACACACAAACACAACAACAAGAACTATGAAGGAAAATAATTGCAATGAATTTAAAGACTTGGGTTGCCTCCCAAGAAGCGCTTTTTTAATGTCTTTAGCTCGACATGTTTTACCTCAAATCATGGTGGGACAAAGGGATGAGAGATACCTCCATTTTTTGGTGAAGAGTTATTACCCGGGAAGTTTATTGAGAGGCACAAGAAGATTTTAAATTTCCGACGGTATTCAAAGAATAAGCGGTCTACATCCTCGAGTGACTTTGTAGACACATCCATTCCCCGCTTTTGCTTTTCTTTTTTCTTCTTCCACAATTTCTTCAAGGTTCATTTTTCTTGGAATGTAATGGAGATTTAACCTCTACGTGTGCTAGTTATTGCAATGGTGGTGGGGGGGAGACTCCTCTTCCACAACATCCTCCCCGAGATCTTCAAAGTACTCCTCTAAGGGGTTCAAAGCAAGGACTTCCTGCACACAATCAGAGATAATCACGTCAGTTGTATCTGTGAAATAAAGAGCATCATCGTGATCAAGTGTGCGTTTCATTGCTTCGGGGAGAGTGAAAACCACTTGTTCATCTACAACCCTCAGAGTCATTTTTCCTTCTTTTACATTGATTAGTGCGCTATAGGTGTTAAGAAATGGACGCCCAAGGATCAATGGGACCTTCAAGTCATCATCCACATCTAGAATTACAAAGTCAACCAGAATGATTAGCTTATCAACCCTAACCAGAACATCTTCAACAATTCCCCGGGGTCTTCACACTGAACGGTCCGCAAGTTGCAAAGTCATTCGTGTGGGTCTCAAATTGTCTAACCCCAGCCTCAAGAACAAGTTGTATGGCATCATGTTTGTGCTAGCTCCTGAGTCGGCCAAGGCACTTTATTGCACTCTATCCCCGATCACACAAGGGATAATGAAGCTACCCGGATCATTGAGTTTCTTGGGTAATTTCTTTTGGATTATGGCCGAGAAATTTCCCGATAGAGTTACAATTTTCAAGTCTTCAAGCTTCCTCTTATTGGTGAGGAGGTCCTTCATAAATTTAGCGTACTTCGGCATTTGTGAGAGGGCCTCGACCAAGGGGATGTTTATGTGAAGTTGCTTAAAGATGTTTAGGAATTTCTTGAATTGAGCATCCTCCTTATCTTGCTTGTGCCTAGAAGGATAGGGTACCATGGGTTTATATTTGAGCCCCTTCTTGGCCGAAGAACTTGGATCATTTCCGTCTTGTTTCCTCTTAATTTCTTCACTTGCATCATTACTCAATTTAGGATCTTCCCGGGCGGCTACCCTATCATTGGAGGCACTTGGACTATCCCCAGCCCTTGCCTTCAACTGTTTTTCACTCCTCAGTGTCACCGCCTTCAAGTGTTCCCTCGGGTTGCATTCAGTGTTACTCAGCAAGCTACCCGAAGGGCGATCTGATTGGGCCCTAGCAAGCTGTCCCACCTGGGTCTCAAGAGACTAAATGGAGGCATGGACATTTCTTAATATAGCGCCGAACACATCAAGTCTTCTGTCCACATTCTGGAATTTTGTCTCCGTGGTCATCATGAATCTTGCCAATACATCCTCAGTTGAGTATTTCTTTCCTTGAATCTACTGGGGCTGAAACTGGGGGCCTTGTGGTGGTGGAGGTGCATGATATTGGCTTGCTTGAGGTGACGGGGGTCTTTGCTGTGCTTGCCCTTGGCTCCATGACATGTTTGGGTGATTCCTCCATCCTTGATTGTAAGTGTTGCCATATTTGTTCCCCGGCCCTCTAGGTCCACCACTGACATAATCCACAGTCTCCGTAGGTGCAGTTGGGGCAATGAATATGGGACATTGTGAAGTTGCATGCCCCGCACCACACGTGTCGCATGACATTACGGCCGAAGGAGTGGAACTAGATCCCAACATCAGCTGTTTGACTTTCTTTGTTAGGGCCTCCACCTTAGCTGCCAGTGCAGTGTTCTCATTCACCTCATATAAAACTGTAGCCCATGGGCCCTTCTGTCGAGTACTCCAGTGGCTCTCATTACTTGTCATGTTTTCAATTAGAGCTTCAGCTTCTTCAGGCAGTTTGTTGCTCACGGATCCACCTGCTGCAGCATCAATCAGTTGCCTTGTTGAGTAATTTAGGCCATTGCAGAACATCTGTAATCTCATCCAAGACTGGAATCCATGGTGAGGACACCTGTGCAACAAATCTTTAAACCTTTCGTGGGCCTCAAAAAGTGTTTCTGAATCCCCCTGCCGAAAAGATGATATCTCTTGCCTCAGTCTCGCAGCCTTACTTGGCGGAAAATATCTAGCAAGGAATTTCTCCACCATGTCCTTCCATGTGGTGATGGATCTGGGAGCCAAAGATGTGAGCCATCGATACGCTATCCCCCTCAGACTAAATGGAAACAATCTTAGTCATATAGCATCATCTGACACCGAATTGATCTTGAAAGTCGAGCAGATTTGAAGGAAGCGAGAAAGGTGGACATGTGGGTCTTCATCAGCTAGCCCATCAAACTGAACTGAATTCTATATCATTCTAATTGTGCTCGCCTTGATCTTGAAATCATTAGCCGGTACAGCAGGCGCTTGCATACTAAATTCATCACCGGTGAATTGTGGTCTCTCATAGTCCGACAAAGTCCTCCTAGGTTCGGCCATGACTGAGGGTTCACTTGATTCCACTCTAACCTCTTGTTGCCTTGAACTCTAAGCTACTTCTTTCAATCTCTGATGTAAAGTCCTTTTAATTTCGTTGTCGTGCTCAACCAAATTAGCTTGACTCGCTCTTGTCATAAGATGGGTGCCTTGCAAAAAATTTGAGTAAAGAATTAGAAATGAAAGAGAGACAAGAGAATAAAATGCAAACAAAGAAATGATGGAATATATACAAGAATGGTGAGAACAAACAAATTAAAATGGTCAAATCAACATGCTTTAAGTTTTCCGAATATTCCTCGTGGGTGCCCTGCAACGGCGCCAAAAACTTGATTTGCTCACCCGCAAGTGGTCGCCAAGTAATACCCCTCGCGCAAGCATGAGGGGGTCGTATTCCCAAGGGCCCGAGAATCTATTCTTACTTCCTTATCACAATGTTGTCCAACCTAAGCAATCAATTAATAGATATAACTACAAATAATCTACGGATGTAAAAAGCATGCAAATAGCAAATACAATTACAGAGAGAAACCAAGGCGAGGAAATGGTCATGGATGAGGATTCCCTCGGGGGTTACTAAAGTGCTTAGGATGCCCTAACTAGCATGCACGTGGGTGGTTTGGAGCGAGAAACCCAAAATTAGACCAACCTGATGCTCACGGTGTTTAGTCCCTAATCCGGTACGAGTATTGGAATACGGAATTGCTTCCGCCCAGACCCTCCTATTATCGCATTGGGTGCGATGGATTTCTCAAACTAGGGTTGAAACACAATCAAGGACAACACTAACAATTTTAAGGGTACAAATAACCGATGTTCACGGTGTATTCTTACATATATTCCCTTCCAAGCTTGGTGAGCCTAATACTAGGGTAATGGTCATCCAACCTAGTATTTTCTAGGAATTGATACATAGAGTTCTCATACATACCAAGGCATTCAAGAAACACCAAATATGGATCACAAACCAAAACAAATGCATAAACTAGATCAAGCATCCAAACAACACAAGTTCACCCCCAAGGGTCACCTACATCAGGTGACCTTGTGGTTTAGTAGAAACTAGAGCATGATAGGATACAATGTTAAAAATTCTCCTAAACTCTAAGAATACAAACGTTGCAACTAAGGTGAGCCGCCATAGGCTACATGAGCATGAGCAATTGAACGCGCAAGTAAAGATGTGAGCAATGTGAATCCCCCTCCCCCCCAAACTTAAGATGTATATTGTCCCCAATGTACGCATGTAAGCACAATAAAAGAAACAATGAAAAACAATTAGTGTGGAAGTGGGCAATTGAAACATTACTCTCCTGAACTCCAAGTGTTGCGTTTGATGGAGCTAGGTTCATTAAGAGTTGAGTCTCAATGGTTTTGTGGAGCATACATGGTCTCATGACCGTGCCTATGACTATTCCTCAAATTCCTTAAATCCGAGACCATCTGCACGCATACGCAAGGGTTCAGTATAGCTCAAGAAAAACCAAAACAAAAGCTCGAGTATATAAATATATGAAAATGAAATACAACTCGAGACAAAATAAAAGAAAAATAAAAACAAACCCAGAAGGAGAGTCATTTCTGGGTACTACAAGTCCAACAGAATAAATAAAAGTGCAACAAAAAAATGAAAATAAAACTACGACGCCTCAGCGTCGGTGTCCTGCTGTGGATCCTCTGGTGCTGCTGCTGCTGGTGATGGATCTGTAGGTGGATATTTTGCTGATGGAGCTGGGGACGGTGGTGGAGTGGGGCCTGAGGTCGAACTACAAAGGGGGAGGTAATGGCCTGCTCAACTATCTGCTGTAATCTCTGGAGCTGGGCCATCACCTCATAATGCCTTGTGGTCTGAGTAGCCCTGACCTCGGCCACCTCAGTCTGAAGGACACCCACGGTGCTCTCGAGGCGTTCTAGTCTATCCTGGCCTCGAGTGGGAGACAACATGCGCACCGGAGGCGGCTCGGGTGCTGTGGGTGGTGCCTGTGCCTCTGTATCTGCTGGAGGTGGCTCTATCATTGTCTGTGACCCCTCTGCCTGCTCTGACTGGTGTATGATCATGGTATATACTCATGGCCCTGATCTGCGGACCATACCCATCAGTCTCAATGTATCTCTAGTAAGTGGGGCGTGTGATGTAGGGGCCTGCAAAAATAACTCCAGCCCTAGGGTACTGGCCCTGGTGGCGTATGTACTTAGCTAGAATGTGCCCCAGATGGAGTGGCTCGCTCTGTACCATGGAGTGTAAGTAGAGCAGCTCCTGTCTACTCAGCACCCCTGTACTATCCCCTCTGCCGCTCACCAACATGCTCAATATGTCATGGATCTACCTGTACGCTGGCTGGGAAAAAAATGTCCCCTTCGAAACCCCCGCCTCGTACTGCCCATCCCCGCACAATGACCTGTAGACCCTCTGAGGTGTCAGTGTCCCTGGGTAATCGTTGGGCAGTAGTGCGTACTCCTCTGTCTCGGTAAATTCCTGATCGTAAAGGCCCATCAAAATCGAGAACTGGGTGATATTCAGGCTGAAGTGTCGACCGAGGGCACGAAACTGGATCTTCTCGCCATGTGTGAAGCTGTTATACCCTCGATCAAACTCAAAGGTCAATAAAACCTCGAGTGTAAGTGCGAGAGTCGCTGGCTCTCTGATAGACAGCAAACGGTCCCAACTACCAACTACCAACAACTAGTAGCCCCTCAACCTCAGTAGCTATAGCGTCGCCCCCTGTATCTTTATCAATGTGCTCAAATTCTGGTAGCGCGACTGTCCAAAGCGGAGCGCTAATAACTTCTTAAATCCTTCCCTGTGCTCCGGTATATCAAAGTCCAACTCTTCGGGGGGTGGGGTGGGCTCTCGTGGTCGTTTCCCTTCCGATTTGTTAGACCTGGAAGTCATCTCTCCAAAGTTGCAAAAGAAAATGATTAAAAAGTAGTTCAAAAATACAATATACAGAAATCCACATGGCCGTGTGTTAATTCCACACGCCTATGTGGATCATCGGGTGGACAGAACATCACGGCCGTGGAGTCTAAAATTTTCATTTTACACTCTAATTCATTCTGGATTCTTTCTAAACATGTTCGCATATAGTTTAATCATTCAATATAAGCGAAAAACAATCAAGAAGAATGAATTAAATCAAGAATTGAAGAAGTTTTAGGGCTTAAAGTTCTTACCAACGGTGTGGATGAAGAATTTATAAAAATCAGCCGGAAAAAAAATCGGATAAAGCCTCCAAAAACTCAGAGACGATCGGGAAATCGACGGAGAGGGTCAGAGAGTGGTTTAGAGTGGAAAAGTTAAGAGGTACGAGTGAATTCCAAAGGAAAAATGCACGGCTTTTGAAGTTCTGGGAAATCACACGGCCGTGTGGAAATTCCACACGGCCGTGTACCTATACATTTAGGGTTCACAGGGGCCAGCACACGTCCCTGTGTACACTCTGGTTACTCTCTGGACTACCCCACACGGCCGTGTGGCAATTTCACACGCCTGTGTGCCGTCACATGGGAGCTCACAGGAGCAGTGCCACGCCCCTGTGAATTCTCGGGAGAACACAGAAGGTCTCTAAAAATATTCACACGGCCGTGTGCCCAACCTAGCCAAGAACACAAGGCAGGTCACAGGGGCACTTTACACGCCCCTGTGCCTTCTCTGGTTTGTCCCGAGAATTCTAAGTGTTCCACACGGCCATGTGGAAATTCCACACGGCCGTGTGCCTTTCACAAGCCCTCCCACAGGGCCGTGTGGATTCTCATGAAAAAAATGGTTTTCTGCAGAGTTTCACACGGCCGTGTGGAATTTCCACACGCCTGTGTGCCGTAACATAAGGTTTCTCACAAGGGCACCCACACGCCCCTGTGGATTCTCTGGAATGAGAGCTTAGTTTTGCAGGATTTCACACGGCCGTGTGGAATTTCCACACGCACGTGTGCCCCTTCTGAGGTCCTTCAAGGTCACACCCCTGTGCCCTCTCTGGTTGAGCCCTAATTGGTAACACACGGTCCTGTGGAATTAAGACACGGCCGTGTGTTTTCTCTGGTTTACTTAGAAAAATTCACAAATCACAGAAAAATTCAGAAACATATATACGATATGTAGAGCCTATGAAAACCATCAAAACACGATCAGATACATGCTCAACTAACTCGGACTTCATCATTTATCGTTTAGGCACACGAAAATATCAACAATCCACAGAAAAATCGCAGCACATGCATTAAAAATTTAGGACACCAAAACTAACGCTTTTATTCATGCGAAACTAAACTAGGCTAAACTAGACTTTAGAAAAGCATGTAAACCTTGGGTTGCCTCCCAAGAAGCGCTTGTTTAAAGTCACTAAGCTTGACGTACCTGTCTTACGTTACGGTGGTTGAAGAAAAAATATTTCCTTGTCGTCATTACAAACCTCTCCACCAAAGTATGGCTTCAGCCAGTGTCCGTTTACTTTAAGCGTATCCTTCACCGGATGAGTGATCTCGATTGACCCATCGGGTGAAACTTGAGTAACTGTGTGTGGGCCAAACCATCTAGTCTTTAGCTTTCCAGGAAAAAGTTGTAATCGAGAATTGAATAGTAGAACTTGGTCGGCGACTTTGAATTCCTTAGGCAGTTTGATATGCTTGTCATGCCATTTTTTAATCTTGTCCTTGTAAATTCTAGCATTCTCATATGCCTTCAACCTCCATTCATCAAGCTCATTAAGATGAAGTAGCCTTTGTTCACCGGCTCTTCTCAAATTGAAGTTTATTACCTTGATAGCCCAATAAGTTTTATGTTCAAGTTCTACAGGTAGATGACATGACTTCCCGTAAACTAGATTGTACGGAGTGGTTCCTATTGGGGTATTGTACACTGTACGATGGGCCCAGAGTGTATCATCCAATCGTTCCGACCAATCACGCTTCCCTTGTTCCACAGACTTTGTCAAGATTCGCTTGAGTTCTCTATTTGTGACTTCCACTTGACCACTAGTTTATGGATGATATGGTGTGGCAAGGCAGTGTCGAACCCCGTATCGTTTCAACAATTTTTCTAACTGGGTGTTGCAAAAATGGCTCCCTCGATCACTAATGATGATCCGTGGAGTTCCAAACCGAGTAAACAACCTCTTTAAGAATTTCACCACAGTTCTGGCATCATTACTCGGCAATGCTTGGGCTTTAACCCATTTGGAAATATAGTCGACTGCCACTAATATGTATTGGTTCCCGTTAGACTTTGGAAATGGTCCCATGAAATCAATGCACCAAACATCGAAAACCTCACAAAATTGAATAGGGTTCTGAGGCATCTCATCTCGGCGAGATAAATTTCCTACCCTCTGACACTTATCACATTGAAGAACAAACTGGTGCTCATCGTGAAAGAGTGTCGGCCAATAGAATCCTGCAGCCAAGACTTTTTCTGCGGTTCTACTTGATGCATAATGGCCTCCAACTGGTCCTGCATGACAATGAGTAAGGATATCCTAACCTTCCTCCTGCGATACACATCTCCGAACTATATGATCTGCACAAATGCGGAAGAGGAATGGATCATCCCAGAAATAGTTCTTCAAATCGCTAAAGAACTTCTTCTTTTGTTGAAATGTGAGCCCTGGTTTGAGAACTTTTCCTGACAAGTAATTAGCAAAATCTGCAAACCACGGAGTATCACCTGATGATGTTAATTTCTTAATTGAATACAAGTGTTCTTCCGGGAAAAAGTCATTGATCTCCTTGGATGTCCCAAGGATCTGCAACTGCTGACGTACTTCGATGCGGAACTCCGCGAAACTGTCCTCCAGTGATGATCGACTCCCGCTGAGTGCTGCATCAGGTACAGGGGAAGACTCTGAATCAGACTCGGATACTGTCTCAGAATCTCGAGAGGTATCGGGATCATGGATGCTCTTACCTCCACTGCGCGGGAGGCGATAAGTGTCGCCCGACCTCTCAACTATCCCAATGTGAAGCAGGATCGACAGACTGAGCGGTGCGACGGTGCTCACAACGCTCATGCCTCGGGTGAGCTCAATCAATCCTAGGCCCCTGATAATGTGCGTAATATACGGTCCGGCAAATATAGCTCCAAGGCGAGTAGAAGTCCCCTGATGTGCAATAAGTCCGGCAAAAAGATGGCCCATGTGGATGGGGTACCGCTCAAGGATACTGTACATCATAAGCAAGTCGGTACGAGAAACCACCCAAGTAGAATTAGCGCGACCCTTCACACTTCTGGATAGCAAGGCCTGCATGTATCTATGCAAGGGGTCCGCCATCGTAGAAGCGTTCTTCGATGATGTGCGAGCAATTGACCTCGAAAAAGAACCAGGGGAGACCGAGCGTGGGAAATCACGAAGCAAATCCTCGAAGTCTGAAGTTTGGGTATCCTCATCAGTGTAGAGCCCAAGATAAACACCCAACTGGTCTTGATTGATCCTATGCCTCTTGCCGAAAGCTCTAAAAGATATAGTACTTGTTTGGCGCGCAAATTGACCGTAACCGGTAACCTCAATTGTGCTCAACACTTCCAAGGTTAACTCTCGATAGGTAAGCTCATCAATCTCAAATACCTTATCCCACCCGTCATGAGAGATGGAGTCCCGGACGGTACCGTCGAGGCCCAACGCCCTCAAGGCCTCCCAATCGATAATTCTTACGGTGCCAAACCTCCTTTTGGACAAGAACGCGAATATTGTCTTGTGGGCTTCGCTCTTGAAGGTAGGCTCGCAAACGGGTGGTGGAGAGCTTCTCCTAACTCGCTTGGAGGCCATGTGCTTGATTGGCATCCCTACAAGACAAAAGAACCATCATCAAGCCAAGAATTTATGAGAAAATTGCTTAATGAAGAATAAAGGCTAATTTTTGGCCAGTGCTACAGTAATTTCGGGAAAATTTTGGTAGAGTTTCTTCTTGTAAAAGTGCTAATCTAAATGTACAAAGCTTTGAATTCAAGAGAAACAATTACAAGAAGAATTCACCATGATAACCACAAAGTTTTCCCTTCATTTCAACCATTAAAAACCCTAGAATGAGTGAGAAATGAGTATACCTTGAACTAGGGCACCAATAGATGAAGTGAAAATCGGCTTAAAGCTTGATAAAACTTTGAAAATCTCCCAAAAATTCATTTTCTAGGATGAGGAGAGTGTTTTGATGCAAAAAGAATGAAGGAAAATGGTGGAGAGATGAAGGAGAAAAGAGAAGAAGAATGATGAAAATTGAGTGAATAGTGAGGAAGTAGGGTGAAGAGAAGAGAAAAAAAGGGGTCGGGTGCCTATGCGGCCCCTTGTGCGGCCGCATGGCACCCAGCATGCGTCTTGGTTTGGCCATGCGGCCTACTATGCGGGCGCATAGCAGGCCGCATCCCTCTCTGGCTGGCCATGCGGCCGCATAGCAGGCCGCAACCCTCTCGGTTTTTGCATGCGGCCCCTTGTGCGGCCGCATGGCAGGCAGCACAAGGCTCGGGATGGTGATGCGGCCTGCTGTGCGGGCGCACAGCAGGCCGCATGGTTGCCTGGAAACTTCCCAGCTTAAGAATGGCTCAAAAAACTATCAAACCGAACATCGTACTCAACCTAGCACTCAAAAGTAAAGCCGAAAACACTTATAGTCATTGAAAACATGGAAATTGAAGCACCAACACTCAAGGAAAAATACAAAGATCATGAAACCAACGGTGCAACATGATGAAATAAATTAGAGAAAACGACTAAACAACCACCACAATCACAAAAATCAACAACACTCAAACTCACAAGCATCACAAAAATACGAAAAACACACAAACACAACAACAACAACTAAGAAGAAAAATAAATGCAATGAATTGAAAGACTTGGGTTGCCTCCCAAGAAGCGCTTTTTTAATGCCTTTAGCTCGACATGGTTTACCTTAACTCATGGTGGGACAAAGGGGTGAGAGATACCTCCATTTTTCGATGAAGAAATGTTACCCGAAAAGTAATGTTTCAACCGGTGACCATTGACCTTGAACGTCCCATGTTGTGGATGAGAAATCTCAACGGTGCCGTGAGGGAATACTTGAGTGACCGTATATGATCCATGCCATCGTGACTTTAATTTCCCTGGGAAAAGCCTCAATCGTGCATTGAAAAGAAGTACATGATCCCCACTTTGGAAGCACTTGGGTTGTTTAATATGTCGGTCGTGGTACTCCTTCATTTTCTCTTTATACCGGACGGAAGTTTCGTATGCCAAAGCTCGCCATTCTAGCTCATTCAGTTGGAATTTTCTTTTGTGACCACAAAGGTGAGGGTCAAAATTGAGTTGCTTTATCGCCCAATATGCTCTGTGTTCTAATTCCACCGGCAAATGACATGCCTTTCCATAAACCAGTCGGTAGGGCGTCGATCCAGTGGGGGTCTTGAATGCCGTTCTGTATGCCTAAAGTGCATCCTAGAGCTGGTCTGCCCAATCTTTTCGGTGGTGGTTAACAGTCTTTTCCAGGATTCGCTTCAACTCTCTGTTCGACACTTCAACTTGACCACTTGTTTGAGGGTGGTAGGCTGTCGATATTCTGTGAGATACCTCGTATCTTTTAAGAGCTTTTTCGAACAGGGAGTTGCAGAAATGAGTCCCCCAATCACTTATGATTACCCTGGGAGTTCCAAACCGAGAGAACAATTTTTTAGAAATTTCACAACTACCCTTGCATCACAAGATGAGCAGGCCTGGGCCTCTACCCACTTGGAAACATAGTCCACAGCAACCAGAATATATTTGTTACCTTGGGAACTAGGAAATGGACCCATGAAATCGATTCCCCACACATCAAATACTTCGCAAGCTTGGTTCCAGGTTTGAGGCATCTCATCCCTTTTTGATAAGTTGCCCACTTTCTGGTACCTATCACAATGCTGTACCAATGACTGCGCATCCTGGAACATGGTGGGCCAGTAAAACCCTGCATCAAGTGCCTTCTTAGCTGTCCTGGTCCCGCTGTAGTGGCCCCTAGTAGGTCCTGAATGACAATGCACTAGGATGTCATTTCCCTCGTCCTTTGAGACACACCTTCTCACAATCTGATCGGAGCAAGTCCTGAACAGGTATGGATCCTCCCATGTATAGTGCTTCAGGTCGGCGAAGAATTTTTTTCTTTGTTGAGATGAGAGCCACTTTGGGAAGGTTCTTGCCGCCAAGTAGTTCGCAAAGTCAGCGAACCACGGAGCCTCATCATTCTCAATCACTCGTATGCTACAAAGTTGTTCTCCAGGGAAGGTGTCATTTATTTCTCCTTTTTGCAAGAGTCCCTCATATGGATTCTTGATAAGTGCTTGTGTTAATAGTATCGCGAAGCGCTATTATCTTACATTAAGCATACCTTTTATCAGGTTTTATCACTAAATGTGTGCATTTGTGTTCTCTTGTGCATTGAAGGTATTGTGGAGCCTATTTGGAGAAGAAGAATGAAATTAGGTCGCGTTCGCCAATGTTGGGATGTTCTCGGACCAAGCAAAGAACGAAGCACGTATTTGGACTTGTGGATGTGTGCCAACCTCTTTTGGAGGGGCACAAAGGCAGTCACATTCACAACAAGTCCAATCCGTGTTACTTAGGAGAATCTCGCGAAAGAAGAAGACTTGAAGCAATCGGCGCGACCTACCGTTGCTTGTGTGCCCAAGTAATGGCCTCGATGAAGAACAATGGACCCGGGAGGCGTTTCGGCAAGTTACCAAGCCTGTTCAGCTGAAGATTAGTGTTCCAGAGAAGTCACACGGGCGTGTGGAAATTCCACACGGCCGTGTGAGCCATTTTCCAGCCAGACAGAGAAGTCACACGGGCGTGTGGAAATTCCACACGGCCGTGTGTTTTGCGATTTCAGCCATCCAGTGAAGACACACGGGCGTGTGGAAATTCCACACGGCCGTGTGAAATTAATTTTTCAGCCGAGACAGAAGCTTCACACGGGCGTGTGGAAATTCCACACGGCCGTGTGAAGCCCCCGATAAGTCCAATTTTAAAGCCGCGATTCAACGATATAAAAGGGGATTTTTGCAACCTTTTGAGAGATCTTTTTGGACCTATCTTTTCCCCAACTTTCTGGAGCGCGGCTAGGGTTTCGGAGAGGATTTCGTGGAGGTTCTAGCGCGTCGTCGGCATCGATTTCGAGGTTCGACGTTTGCACAAGACCACGGCCACACCAATTCGAGGGGGTTTTTCATTGATGTCTATGTTTTATGCTTTATTTCTCACGTTGATGAACATGTATAGCTCTATGAGGAGCTAAACCCCTCGTGGGGTATTCGGACTTGTAAACTTTAGGGTTTCTTATGTTTCTTTGACATTGATTATTATGCTTTCCATCGTTGATGAATAAAATTGAGTTTTTAATCTTGATTATCCTTTCATATTGTTTTCCCTTAAATGTGACATTAGGGTTGAGAGCAATCTAGGCTTTCCTTTGGAGGTGTGACAACTCCTATAGGATTAGACTACTCAAGATTAGAGAGGGTTGAGAGGGAGAGTTGTGAGGTAGCAATGTACCCCTTTCCCCTTCGATGTGATTTCTCCCTACCTCCGATTACTTGATTTAATAGCGGTCGAAATAGAGTGAAGCAATAGGTAGATAAACTCCCCTAGGGCTTAGTTACGCAAGTAATAGAGTGGAGGGTTGTAGTGAATCCTATTTGCTGGGGCTCAATCTAGACTAGGGTTCTTCCACCTGGACCAAAGGGTTAGAATTACGTATAGGAACAGGTTTAATCACTAGGAATCCCTAGAGCATAATGCAACTCCACATAGTGTGAGGTTTAGGCAGATGGACTCCCCTGGGGCTTAGTCATCTAGGTGACAGAGTGAAGGGTGTTGTGAATCCTAACACCGGGCATAGTGTTGGAGTTAGTCACGGTTGTCCTTAGGTTTGGGACCGTGAGTCTTAGGATATCCTCGACTCAATTGACATCAATAGGAGAGTATAATATCATAGTCTTGCACTTGAAACATAGACCCTAGAGGTAGCTTGTCCGGATACCCTCTTTTATTCATTGTTAGTCCTTCTCGATTTTCCTACTTGCACTTCTTTCTTCCATCTCTCTACTTAGTTTATTGCTTTGCATTATTTTCACTCATCAATCTTATTATCGTTCTTCGTATTCTGCATAGCTTAACTAGTGAAACCTTATATTCTATCTCCCTATTCCCTGTGGATTCGACTACCTTCTCACCAAGGAAAATTTATTACTTCGACAAACCCGTGCACTTGCGGGATACACGCAAGGGGTCGTGTCAAGTTTTTGGCGCCGTTGCCGGGGAATAGGCGTTTTAGATATTTGTTTTTCACTATTTTAGCTATTCACTTCGCATTCTATTTCATATTTTCCTTATCTACCATTGTTCTTAGTGGTTTGCACTGACTTGATCTTAAGTACAGAAAAGAAGGGATGCTTTATGCAACTGAAATGATCGATACACTTATAAGATTTGTAGAAGAGGTGGAATAGAAATTTCAGTCATTCACAGTACAAGCAGTTATGAGTGGTATTGAGTATGAGCAAATAATTCTCACTCCTTTCGTTGAAGAAGACACCAAGGTTTATCAGTCTTGCATGGAACAGCACATAGGATGTGAATTGTATGGGGTATTGGATGAATTTGAAAGGTCTGCAACTGCTTCAAGGGAAGAGTCAGGAGAGACTCTAGAGAGAGTTCTCTCCCAGTTTGAATCATATTGTCAAGAACAGAAACAGGAGGTCTTTTCAGTAGAAACAATTGATTTAACCCGTAAAGCATGTAGTATAGAGGTTGCAGTGGAACCCCAAGATCATCTCAATAGCCAAGTTTTACAGAACAACACGGAAAGTGTAGAAGAATAAGAATCATGTCAGTTTGAAGAGATTGATCGATTGAGAGAGAACCGGTTGCGGCCGTCCATTGAAGAACCACCTGATTTGGAGTTAAAAACATTACCGCAGCATCTGGAGTATGCATATCTAGCAGACGGAATGAAACTCCCTGTTATCATAGCCTCTGATCTTTCATTAGAACAGAAAGAGAAGTTGGTGAACATGTTAAAGAAGCACAGGCCTGCTATTGCTTGGAAGATTTCAGATTTGAAGGGAATAAATCCTTCGTTTTGCACACATAAAATTCTAATGGAGGATAATTTCAAGTCAGTAATTCAGCCCCAGAGAAGACTGAACCCAAACATGAAAGAGGTTGTCAAGGCAGAGGTGGTGAAGTTGTTGGATGCAGGAATTATTTATCCCATCTCTGACAGTGCTTGGGTCAGTCCAACGCAAGTGGTTCCAAAGAAAGGTGGAATGACAGTGATCAAGAATGAAAAGAATGAACTTATTCCAACCAGAACGGTCACAGGATGGAGGGTGTGTATTGACTACAGAAGGTTGAACGATGCAACCCGAAAGGATCATTTTCCATTGCCTTTCATAGATCAAATGTTAGAGCGGTTAGCCGGGCATGAGTTTTACTGTTTCCTCGACGGGATGTCAGGGTATTTTCAGATCCCTATAGCCCCGGAAGATCAAGAGAAGACTACCTTCACTTGCCCCTATGGTACGTTTGCATATAGACGAATGCCGTTCGGACTTTGCAACGCACCCGCAACGTTTCAACAATGTATGACTGCTATCTTTGATGACCTTTTGGAAGATATAATGGAGGTGTTCATGGATGACTTCTCGGTGTTTGGTGACTCCTTTGATTTGTGTTTAAAAAATTTGGAGAGAGTGCTAACAAGGTGTGAAGAAACAAACCTTGTTCTCAATTGGGAGAAGTGTCATTTCATGGTACGAGAAGGTATTGTTTTAGGACATAAGATCTCTCGGAAGGGTATAGAGGTAGACAAAGCCAAGATTAAAGTTATAGACAAGCTTCCTCCACCAGCAAATGTAAAGGGCATTCGAAGCTTCTTGGGTCATGCAGGGTTTTATAGACGATTTATTAAGGATTTCTCAAAAATCACACAACCACTAACTAAACTTCTTGAAAAAGATGCTCCATTTGATTTTGGGGAAGAATGTAAGACGGCATTCAATGTGTTAAGGGACAAATTGGTGCAAGCTCCAATTTTGATCACACCTGATTGGAATGAGCCTTTTGAGATCATGTGTGACGCAAGTGATTATGCTGTTGGAGCAGTTTTGGGGCAAAGGAAAGAAAAACAGTTTCAGCCCATTTATTACGCTAGCAAGACTCTCACAGGTGCACAAGAGAATTACACCACCACAGAAAAAGAACTGTTAGCAGTAGTGTTCGCCCTAGACAAATTCAGATCGTATCTTATCTTGTCAAGGGTGATTGTTTTTTCAGATCATTCAGCTCTCCGTTACCTCATGAACAAAGCCGATGCAAAGCCAAGGTTAATTAGGTGGATATTACTGCTGCAGGAATTTGATATGGAAATAAAAGACAAGAAGGGGACTGAAAATGTGGTAGCAGATCATTTGTCTAGGCTAGAAGGGAGTTTTGTTCGAGAGCCATTGAGTAAGGAAATTAATGATTCCTTCCCGGAAGAACATCTATACTCAATCAAAGACCTAGACTCACCATCAGATGATGCGCCATGGTTCGCAGACTTTGCCAATTACCTATCCGGAAAGATACTCAAGCAAGGGCTTACATTTCAACAAAAGAAGAAATTCTTTAGCGACCTGAAGCATTACTTCTGGGATGATCCATTCCTTTTCCGTATTTGTGCGGATCAGGTTGTTCGGAGATGTGTCTCAAGAAAAGAAGGATGGGATATTCTTGCTCATTGCCATTCCGGTCCGGTTGGATGCCATTATGCCTCGAGTAGAACTGCCGAAAAGGTCTTATCCGCAGGATTCTATTGGCCGACTCTATTCCAAGATGCACACCAGTTTGTTCTTCGATGTGATAGCTGCCAAAGGGCAGGGAATCTATCGCGAAGAGACGAGATGCCTCAGAATCCTATGCAATTCTGCGAAGTTTTTGATGTATGGGGCATTGACTTCATGGGACCGTTTCCGAAATCTAACGGGAATCAATATATACTGGTGGCAGTAGACTACGTCTCTAAATGGGTCGAAGCTCAAGCTTTGCCAACAAATGATGCAAGGACAGTGGTAAAATTCTTAAAGCGGTTGTTCACTAGGTTCGGCACTCCACGAGTGATTATCAGTGATCGTGGAACACATTTCTGTAATCTCCAATTGGATAAGGTATTGAAAAGATACGGAGTACACCATCGCCTTGCAACCCCGTATCATCCACAAACAAGTGGACAAGTTGAGGTGACCAACAGAGAGCTTAAGAGGATCCTAACAAAATCTGTAGAGCAAGGGAAGCGAGACTGGTCTGAAAGGTTAGATGACACACTATGGGCCCATCGGACAGCATACAAGACTCCTGTAGGGACTACTCCATACAATTTGGTTTATGGGAAGTCATGTCATTTACCGGTGGAGCTTGAACACAAGGCATATTGGGCAATCAAGACAATGAACTTTAATTTGAAAAAAGCCGGTGAGCAGAGGTTGCTTCATCTTAATGAACTTGACGAGTGGAGATTGAGAGCATATGAGAATGCTAGAATCTATAAGGAGAAGATCAAAAAGTGGCATGATAAACACATTAAATCACCAAAGGAATTCAAAGTGGGCGATAAAGTGTTGTTATTCAACTCGCGATTGCGGCTCTTCCCCGGAAAACTCAAATCAAGATGGTTTGGCCCGTATACTGTTACGCAAGTATTCACCCAGGGGGCAGTGGAGATCACTCACCCGGAGAAGGGTACATTTAAAGTGAATGGGCATCGGTTGAAGCCCTATTTCAGTGGAGAAGTGTGCAATGATGACAAGGAGGTATTCTTTCTCAAACCGCCGTAAGGTAAGACAGGTACGTCAAGCTAAGTGACGTTAAACAAGCGCTTCTTCGGAGGCAACCCAAGCGTTTTTGCAGTTTTTCTAGGACCTAGTTTAGTTTTAGGGTTGAATAAAAGTCTTAGCTATGGTGTCCCAATTTTCATGTGCATATGCTGAGTTTTCATGTGGATTTTCGATTATTTACGTGTGCCTTAACGTTAATTGACGAAGTTTGAGTCGGTTGAGTGTGTTTTCGATGGTCTCTGGTCGTGTTTTTTATGGTTTATACAGGCTCTAAGTGTTTTAAAAGAATTTCTGAATTTTTCTGAGAGTCTGTAGAATTTTCTAAGTAAACCAGAGAAAACACACGGCCGTGTGGAATTAACACACGGCCGTGTGTTACCAATTGGAGCTTAACCAGAGAAGACACAGGGGCGTGACTTTGCCCCTGTGAAAAATTTCAGAAGGGGCACACGGCCGTGTGGAATTAACACACGGCCGTGTGAAATTTCGCAGAACTTCAACTCTCTTCCAGAGAGTCCACAGGGGCGTGTGGATGCCCCTGTGAGTGCCACTGTGCTAAGGCACACGGCCGTGTGAGATTTCCACACGGCCGTGTGACAATTCTGCAGGAATTCCCTTTTCATCCCGAGAAACCACAGGGGCGTGTGTGAGCCCCTGTGGTAGAGTTTGTCAAGGCACACGGCCGTGTGGAGTATTCACACGGCCGTGTGAAATACTTAGCGTTTCTCGGGCAAGTCAGAGAGACCACAGGGGCGTGTGTTGGCCCATGTGGCCGGCCTTGTGTCTTGGCCAAGTTGGGCACACGGCCGTGTGGAATTAACACACGGCCGTGTGAAAATTTTCAGAGACCTTCTGTATTTTCCCGTGAATCCACAGGCCCGTGTGGGTGGCCCTGTGTCGACCCCTGCGGAGGCACACGGCCGTGTGGAATTAACACACGGCCGTGCGAGGTAGTTCAGAGAGTGACCAGAGTGCGCACAGGGGCGTGTGTTGGCCCCTGTGAACCCTAATTTCTGAGGCACACGGCCGTGTGGTTACTTCACACGGCCGTGTGAATTCCCAGAACTTCAAAAGATGCCGAAGGTTTTTCTTTTGGAATTCACTCGTGTCTCTTTCACTTTCACTCCAAAACACTCTCCGACCTCTTTTGCTGCTTTCCCGACCAATATCTTCGGTCATTAAGGTTTCCTCTCGAGTCCTCCGACCAAACTCCGAATTTTTCTTCATTCCCACCGTCGGTGAGAACAACAAGCCCTTCCTCTTTACTAAATTCCGGATTTTGATCGTTTGTGATAAGAATTTCGTTTGTTTTGCACGGTTTACCTGGCTACTAATGAGTTTACAAGGGTTCCTATGAAAAAATTTTGTGTGACTTTGGAGTTCTGCTTCTCAACCTTGCATCAGTGTCCGCCTGATACTCCACACGGGCGTGTGGAATTTCCACACGGCCGTGTGAATCTTCATTATACCAAAATGACTAATTTTCTTTCAAAACCACTTTGCAGGAATGGCACCAAGGAAAGGCACCAACAAAAGAGCACGAGAACACTCTCCAGAGCCGATCAACGACATCCCATCTGAACACCAAGAAACATATAGACGATTGGCGAAACTCAAAATTGGACAATCTCGATACTTGGACGTAGAATATGTAAAACCAGCTGATTGGGGTATTGAAATGGCGGATGAGATTGAAGAGCTTGTTGCGGTAGGGAGTTGGAAGAGCTTGCTATCAATTCGAGATCCAGCGAACCGTTTGCTTACCTTAGAGGTGCTCTCATCATTCAAATTCGACAAAGCAAGTAGAGAGTCGATGAGCGCCAACTCTATACAGTTTCGGGCATGCGGGCATGAGTACAATTTGTCAGTGACACAGTTTTCCATTTACATGGGGTTGTACGATGAGGCATTCACTGAAACGGAGGAGTACGAGAACCTCCCAACTGACTACCCCGGAAATTTGACCCCTCAAAGAGCTTACAAAGTGTTATGTGGACGAGGGAACTATGAGCCAGGTGTATCAAAAGCTACTTGTCTATTACGACCGGATTATAGATACATTCATGCCATTCTGAGTAGGTCAATAAACGGCCGGGGCGATAGCACAGGAGTTCTTAGTCGGCAGGAACTCCTTTATTTATATTCAATGGTACTGAAGGAGCCACTCCATATTGGGTATATACTCGCCGAGTCCATGCGTCATCAAAGTCAATATCCCAGGCTTGGGACGATTTTTGCAGGACCATACATCACAAGACTTATGAAGGGAATGGGTCTTCGGGCTGCAATCAGAGGGATGGAAAAGACAGTCACACCTTCCCCAATCGACTTGGAGATGCTGAGACAGATGGGCATGGCCTGGAGGCATTACCAGCGTTACACGCTATACTGGCCCGAGGCATTCCCGAGCGAGGGATCCCGGGCAGCATTGGAGCCACCCCCGCAGGACACAGAGACCGAGGTACCCCCCACCGCGCCGGAGCCATCTCCAGTGCGGATGTTTTCACCGTCTCGAGGCCAGGACAGACTGGAGCGCCTCGAGAGCGCAGTGGGGATCCTACAGACTGAGGTGGCCGAGGTTAGGGCCACACAGATTACACAGCACCAGGAGGTGATGGCGCAGTTCCAGAGCTTGCGACAGACCTTCGAGCAGATTGTCGCCTCCTCCTCCTTCGTGGTCCGACCTCGAGTGTCCACTCCACCACCTCCATCTCCCTCAGCACCAGCAGTTCCAGCATCACCAGCAGATCCAGAGCCTCCAGCAGCACCAGAGGCCACCACTCAGGACACCGACGCTGAGGCGTCTTAGATTTTAGATTCTTTTCTTTTATTTGTCATTTCTGTGTATCTTTACATTTATTTTGGACTTGTAGTACTCAGAAAGGATTCTCCTTCTGAGTATAGCTTTTATTTTGCTTTTTCTTTTTATCTCGAGTTGTATTCATTGCTTTACATTTTATATACTCGAGTTTTATTGAGCTTTACTGAACCCTCGTTTATGTGTGCGCAGATGGTCTTGGATGTAAGGATTTTGAGGAATAGTCATTGACACGGTCATGGAATCGTGTGTGCTCCACGAACCATTGAGACTCAACTCTCAATGACCTAGCTTCATCAAACGAAACACTTGGAGTTCAGGGGAGTAATGTTTCAATTGCCACTTCCACACTAATTGCTTTTATCGTTTTCACTTATTATTGTGCTTATATGCGTACATTGAGGACAATGTACATCTTAAGTGTGGGGGGGAGTTCACATTGCACACACCTTTACTTGTGCGTTCAATTGCTTATGCTAATGTAGCTTATGGCGGTTCACCTCAGTTGCAACGGTTGTATTCTTATAGTTTAGGAGAATTTTCAACATTGTATCCTATCATGCTCTAGTCTCTACTTGAATTTTAGGGAATTTTTGCTCGAATCATCTTAGTACACAACTTACTCTTGGAATCTTTTGGAAACTCAATCTTGAAGTTTTTAAGGACAAGTTTATCGTTGTTCTTAGTTTTACTCTGGAAAATGCATAAAAAAAAAAAATGGAAAAATGAAAAGAGAAAAAGAGAAAAAAATATATATGAGTTTGTAAATATTAGCTTTGTTTTAATTATGCATTTGGGGTGGCAAGAGCTACCGCCTATGAAGTATGCAGCTACTCTCATAAGTCGGATACAAGTTATGCCCTAATGAGAGAAAGAGCTATCTCATGGGATGCGTGAAAGCTACTACCCCGGTAGAAAGAGCTACCTCCTCGAAAGAGTGAAAGCCACCTTTGGCGGCCGCCTAGGAAAGGGCTACCTTCAAGGATGTGTGAAGCTACTACTTCCACCACTATTTTTGTTTTTGTATATAAATAAGTCCTTTCTAACCAAAGTTTGAGGAGTACTCGTCGGTTCTCTTGAGTAAGATCGCACACACTAAAACATTTTCGAGTTTTCATCCTTTTTGATTCGAGTTTTTAGCTAGAGCATTGGTAACCTTATGCAATGTTTTGAGTTTCCCTTACTTGTAGAATGCTTCTTTTGCATACTTTTGGTGAACCTAAGGCCAAGCACTTTCAATTGTTCTTCCCAAGTACTTTCACGTTTTATTTTGCTTGAGGACAAGCAAAAGCTTAAGTGTGGGGGGGTTTGATAAGTGCTTGTGTTAATAGTATCGCGAAGCGCTATTATCTTACATTAAGCATACCTTTTATCAGGTTTTATCACTAAATGTGTGCATTTGTGTTCTCTTGTGCATTGAAGGTATTGTGGAGCCTATTTGGAGAAGAAGAATGAAATTAGGTCGCGTTCGCCAATGTTGGGATGTTCTCGGACCAAGCAAGGAACGAAGCACGTATTTGGACTTGTGGATGTGTGCCAACCTCTTTTGGAGGGGCACAAAGGCAGTCACATTCACAACAAGTCCAATCCGTGTTACTTAGGAGAATCTCGCGAAAGAAGAAGACTTGAAGCAATCGGCGCGACCTACCGTTGCTTGTGTGCCCAAGTAATGGCCTCGATGAAGAACAATGGACCCGGGAGGCGTTTCGGCAAGTTACCAAGCCTGTTCAGCTGAAGATTAGTGTTCCAGAGAAGTCACACGGGCGTGTGGAAATTCCACACGGCCGTGTGAGCCATTTTCCAGCCAGACAGAGAAGTCACACGGGCGTGTGGAAATTCCACACGGCCGTGTGTTTTGCGATTTCAGCCATCCAATGAAGACACACGGGCGTGTGGAAATTCCACACGGCCGTGTGAAATTAATTTTTCAGCCGAGACAGAAGCTTCACACGGGCGTGTGGAAATTCCACACGGCCGTGTGAAGCCCCCGATAAGTCCAATTTTAAAGCCGCGATTCAACGATATAAAAGGGGATTTTTGCAACCTTTTGAGAAATCTTTTTGGACCTATCTTTTCCCCAACTTTCTGGAGCGCGGCTAGGGTTTCGGAGAGGATTTCGTGGAGGTTCTAGCGCGTCGTCGGCATCGATTTCGAGGTTCAACGTTTGCACAAGACCACGGCCACACCAATTCGAGGGGGTTTTTCATTGATGTCTATGTTTTATGCTTTATTTCTCACGTTGATGAACATGTATAGCTCTATGAGGAGCTAAACCCCTCGTGGGGTATTCGGACTTGTAAACTTTAGGGTTTCTTATGTTTCTTTGACATTGATTATTATGCTTTCCATCGTTGATGAATAAAATTGAGTTTTTAATCTTGATTATCCTTTCATATTGTTTTCCCTTAAACGTGACATTAGGGTTGAGAGCAATCTAGGCTTTCCTTTGGAGGTGTGACAACTCCTATAGGATTAGACTACTCAAGATTAGAGAGGGTTGAGAGGGAGAGTTGTGAGGTAGCAATGTACCCCTTTCCCCTTCGATGTGATTTCTCCCTACCTCCGATTCCTTGATTTAATAGCGGTCGAAATAGAGTGAAGCAATAGGTAGATAAACTCCCCTAGGGCTTAGTTACGCAAGTAATAGAGTGGAGGGTTGTAGTGAATCCTATTTGCTGGGGCTCAATCTAGACTAGGGTTCTTCCACCTGGACCAAAGGGTTAAAATTACGTATAGGAACAGGTTTAATCACTAGGAATCCCTAGAGCATAATGCAACTCCACATAGTGTGAGGTTTAGGCAGATGGACTCCCCTGGGGCTTAGTCATCTAGGTGACAGAGTGAAGGGTGTTGTGAATCCTAACACCGGGCATAGTGTTGGAGTTAGTCACGGTTGTCCTTAGGTTTGGGACCGTGAGTCTTAGGATATCCTCGACTCAATTGACATCAATAGGAGAGTATAATATCATAGTCTTGCACTTGAAACATAGACCCTAGAGGTAGCTTGTCCGGATACCCCCCTTTTATTCATTGTTAGTCCTTCTCGATTTTCCTACTTGCACTTCTTTCTTCCATCTCTCTACTTAGTTTATTGCTTTGCATTATTTTCACTCATCAATCTTATTATCGTTCTTCGTATTCTGCATAGCTTAACTAGTGAAACCTTATATTCTATCTCCCTATTCCCTGTGGATTCGACTACCTTCTCACCAAGGTAAATTTATTACTTCGACAAACCCGTGCACTTGCTGGATACACGCAAGGGGTCGTGTCACACGGCCGTGTATTAATTCCACACGCCCGTGTGAATTCTCTGGAATTTTGAAATTCGGACGAAGTGAACAGTAGATTGCTACAATGTTCTTGTTGCAGTAATAACTACAGTGCTGCTATAGTACTCGCTGAAACGCTCCCGAGTCCATCGTTCTTTATCAAGGCCATTGAATTGGGCACACAATCAATGGTAGATCGTGCCGATTGCTTCAAGTCTCCATCTTGGCGAAGTTCTCCTGAGCTACATAAGTTAGACTTGTTATGAATATGACTGCCTTCGTGCCCCTCCAAAGGAGGTTGGCACACATTCACAAGTCTAAACTCGTGCCTTGTTCCTTGCTTGGTCCGAAAACCTCCCAACAACGGCGAACACGACCTAACTTCGTTCTTCTTCTCCAAATTAGCTCTACAAACCTACAATGCATAAGAATACACAAATGCACACTATTTAGTGATAAAATCTGATAAAAGATATGTTCATTATAAGATAATAACGCTTCGCGTTACTATAACACAAGCACTTATCATAAAACCATAATTTGGTGAAAGATTGAGAAAGATCATTCATTTTCAAGGTTTGGGTTACTGTAGCAACGAACCAAGTCGGCTTCCCTTTACTTTTCTTATTAGTTTTGATAGTTCTGAGAGTTTTATTCTTCTAGGATCTTCTAGACAAGTTGGTTAGAAAACCCTATAAGCAATCTTTTAATATTTTGAGCATTTTTACTTCATTCTACTTGGTTGTGTTATTTTTAATGGTTGTTGCTTGTGTTGGTTTTTTAATTACTTCTAGGAGGTCAAAGTTTGAGGAAGGGAAAAGCGCCAATGGAGTAGTAACACCGGAGTTTATAGCTCACCAAGTTTTTGAGTGGGATTTACTAAATTATTGACTATAAATCATGCATGTTTTCTAATACTTAAGTTGCTTGCCTTTGAATGATAAACTTCTTGTTGCTAAAACTCTTGAAATTTTTTCCATGGGATTTAGAAATCATGATGACTTATGACTTGGCTTATATCATGAATATTAGTAAAGTATATGTATTACTTATTTTTTGGAAACCCTGTGTTTTGAAATATATTTTTTCAAATTGTGTATTTTCAAAAGACATGATATTCTTGTTATAATGACCAAAAAGGCATGTGTAAACTAAGTTGAATTTCATTGTGATGATTCTATATTTGAAGCATTCTTTCAAAGGATACTCTTCTATGATGATTTCTTGATGAAAATGGTTTCACTGAAGATGTGATAATCAGTTTGCTCACTCTTGGAGTGAAAATTTTGTATATAAACACTTGTGATCTCTTGATGAGTGATAAGTGCTTGTGTTATAGTAACTGATAAGTGTCTAAATGTATGTATTCTAGTATACTTAATTAGTACACTTTGCATGAATTTCGTTACGTTTTGTGCCCGTTTTTAGGCTTAATCGAGTCATATTTGCTTTGTAGGGTAGGTAGAAGCCATGGAGATCGCGAGCACACATTTTGGGCAGAAAAGAGAAGAAAAACCTGGTCACGGTACTGTAGTAGGTCTACTGTCACTGAGGTACTATAGCATATGCACTGTAGTAGTTAATGTAGCACCTGGGGGTCTTCGAGCAAGAAAAATCCTGAGAACTTTGCCCAAACCTGACGGCCCCGTCTGCTACCCCGTGAGGATCTCACGACCCAGTCTGCGACCCAGTAATGAGTTTCCAGCAAGAGTTGTCTATCCTTCACTACCCAGTTAACTGCCCAGTTAACCACCTAGTTAACTACCCAATGAGGCTCGGGATTTGGGGTTTCCTTGATCCAATCTACATCGATACGGCCCCCTTCATAGCCTGTATGCTTCGGGGGTATAAATTGGGAATTCTAGGGCTCAAGAGGGACCTTTGGGCGGCATATTGACGGAGAGAACGAAGACACCTTTTAGAAGATGACGATTTGGAGCCAAAGAAGGAGGCAAAAGCATCATCAACAAGGGGAGAGCTTCACCATCAAGGGAGCAAGGTGCCAAGACGAAGGGAAGCATCATTTGGAAACCTTTTGGGTGAGGGAAAGCGTCATTCGGCCGGACCTCCACCTTCTTCTTCATCATTTCACCTAGGGAGTGTCATTTATGAGCTTTTTGTGTGATTTGCTTTACTTTGTTGTTATGGTTTGTATGATGGCACAGTAGACCCCAAAGGCCATCGGATGTCGGTGAAACTTGCGGGGTTCATCATGTATTTTGGATGATTTGTACTTAATATCATGTTTGGGTTGATTTATGAATTTGTTCATTGTATTTCATGACTAGAGCTACTTGAAGGAGAAATCCATAGCTCTTTATTGAGTTGTACACGTAGACGTGACCTACTCACGTGTATTAGATCTTTCATGAACAAATAGGGGTTTCTTGTATTGATATTGCAGAGAAATTGGGTATCAATAGCCCTCCGATCTATAAGTGTAAACTAGGGTATAGGGTACCCTTATATTGGGATCTCCTTGTATTTAATGCAATCGTAGGAATACCGGTTAGGAAGAAATTCCACTAGGTATTCGTATGGGATTAGGGCTCAATCGCCGAGAAATTAGGATTGATCTAATCTTGAGATCCTTCGGTCTAAATCACCTGAACTATCTTTTTACTGTTCATCCATGTTTCATGATGACCCCTCAAGGGGATCCACATCCATAGGCCTGCACACATAACTGTAGCACTTGCAACCGTTTGTTTGACTTTTAATTTGTTTATACATATTGTTCTTGTTAGAGTACCACAATCATGCTTGAGATGTTAGGTTAGAAAATAGGTGATGAAGGAGTAATAGTAGACCCTTAGCCCCGTGGAATACGATCCTTGTACTTTTGCACTAGGTATTACTTGGCGACCCCGTACACTTGCGGGATTCCTCTACCAGTAATGCGAAGCGTTATTATCTTACAATGAGCATTACTTTTATCAGATTTTATCACTAAATTGTGTGTATTTGTGTGCTTTTGTGCATTGCAGGTTTGTGGAGCTATTTTGGAGAAGAAGAACAAAGTTAGATCGTGGTTGCCATTGTTGGGGAGTTTTCGGACCAAGCAAGGAACAAGGCACGAGTGTAGACTTGTGGATGTGTGCCAACCTCTTTTGGAGGGGCACAAAGGCAGTCACATTCACAATAAGCCTAACTCGTGTAGCATAGGAGAACTTCGCCAATGAGGAGAATTGAAGCAATCTTCACGATCTACCATTGATTATGTGCCCAATTCAATGGCCTCGATAAAGAACAATGAATTCAGGAGCGTTTTCGTTGAGGATTTGTCATCATCCGTCATGGCCGAGGAAAGACGAACATTGTCCGAATATGAAAGACCACAATTTACGGGTGAAGAATTCAGTGTCCAAGCACCTACTATTACAACCAATAATTTCGAAATCAAGGCAAGCACAATTGGAATGGTCCAGAATTCAGTACAGTTTAATGGTCTTACAAATGAAGATGCACATGATCATCTTGCCCGTTTCCTTCAAATTTGCTCTACATTCAAGATAAATGGGGTAACGGATGATACTATCTAGTTGTGACTTTTCCCATTGAGTCTTAGGGATGCGGCATACCGTTGGCTCACATCTTTACCGCCGGGTTCAATCAAGACATGGAAAGACATGGTCGAGAAATTTCTTGGGTGATACTTTCCTCCTAGTAAAGCGGCAAGATTGAGGCAAGAAATTTCAGCTTTTAAGCAAGGAGAGTACGAGAATTTATTTGAAGCTTATGAGAGATTCAAGGACCTCCTTCGAAGATGTGCTCACCATGGGTTTGCTTCATGAATGCGGGTACAAATCATATACAATGGGCTGAATTATACCACCCGCCAACTCATTGATGACGCGGTGGGTGGATCACTTAGCAACAAGTACCCTGATGAGGCCGAGCAACTACTCGAGTCCATGGCAAGCAATGAATCTCATTGGGCCTCGAGAGGAACAACACAAAAGGGGGTCGGGATATATGAAATCAATGCCAATGATGCTCTAGTTGCAAAAGTTGATTTGTTGTCTAGGAAGATCGACATCGTCATGGGTAGCAGTTCCAAGTTCGACATGGTGATGAGTTGTAGTACTTATGGTGGTGGATATGGAGCTGCCCAATGCCTTATTGCTAGCTCCTTCGTCGTACCCATTGAGACCGTTGACTAAATTGGGGGTCCAAGGCCGCAAGGAAACCCTTACAGCTCAACCTACAATCCAAGGTGGAAATACCACCTAAACTCCTCATGGAATCAAGGGCAACAACAAAAGGGTGGCCCCCTCAAAACACTCAAGTACAACCACCTTTGCAAGAGAAGAGATTTACCACTGAAGATGTACTTTCTAAGTTCATGATTGGCACCGAATCGAGATTTAACAATGTGAATTCTCAGCTTAATGACTTTGGGTCCATCTTGCGAAATCTTTAAGCCTCAGTGCAATCACTTGAACATCAGGTGGGGCAACTTGCCAAGGCAAATTCATAACGACCTTCAGGAAGTCTTCCTAGTAACACTAAAGAGAATCCAAGGGAGCACTTGAAGGCCATTGCCCTTAGAAGTGGGAAGCAAGTAGAGACAAGGGTCGAAATTGACCCAAGTGTCAAGGATACCAGGATAGCCATTGTGGAAGATCCCATATCTTCTAAAAAAGTTGTTGAGAGAGATGATCAGGAAAGAAACAATGAATCTCATCTTCGAGGAAAATCAAATCCACCCGAGTACAAGCCTCCAATTCCTTATCCGGCTAGATTGAAACATGACAAAGAAGATGTGCAGTTTAGAAAATTCATCAATATCTTCAAACAACTCCACATCAATATCCCGATCGTTGAAGCTTTAACGCAAATGCCCAAGTACGCCAAGTTTCTAAAGGAACTCCTCACCAATAAAAGAAAATTAGAGGAGGAAGGCACCGTGGTACTCTTGGGAAATTACTCGGCTATTTTGGAGAAGAAGCTCCGACAAAAATTGAGAGATCCGGGAAGTTTCATAATCCCTTGTGTGCTTGAAGGAGGAGTTCAAGAGAATGCATTAGCGAATTCGGGGGCAACATCAACATCATGCCCTACACCATGTATTTGAAGCTTGGCTTGGATGAGCTTAAACCCACAAGGATGACTTTACAATTGGTTGATCGATCAACAAGAAAACCTCGTGGGATTGTGGAGGACGTGATTGTTCGAGTTGACAAATTGGTCTTTCCCGTGGATTTTGTCATCATGGATATTGATGAAGATGTGGAGACACCGTTAATTCTTGGTCGGCCATTCTTAAGTACCTCGGGTGCCCTAATTGATCTCAAGGGAGGAAAGGTAACACTAAGGGTTGGAGAGGAGGAAGCAGTGTACACATTGCCGGTGCCCATGAAACACTCTCTTGACCATGATGACAAACTTTATTTTATTAATGAAACTGAACTCTTTATTTCTAATTGTGTGCAGGAGGTCTTGTCGTTGAATCCCTCAGATGAGTATTTGAAAGAACTAGGGGATGAAGAACAAGAAGAACCCCACTCCCCCCTCCAAATAACAATCTAAAGCAACCAAAGGAGAAAGCAATATGTACCAATGCCAAAGAAAAGGAGAAAAAAGAATCAATGTTGAAGACTATTTGGAGGGAAGTCTGGGGGAAAAGAAAGAAAGGTACCAACCCCCGCCGTTCAAAATCTCATGGAGGGAAGGTAAAATTTGAACCTCTTTTTGATCATGGAAAGGTGGAGTTCTATTCGTTGATGTCGTTGAACTTGCTGGGTAACAATGTTGCTTCAAGCTTGACCGGGGGTAACTTCAAGCCCTTTAAACCATCGTAAGGTAAGGAAAAAGGTACGTCAGGCTTGTGACGTTAAACAAGCCCTTCTTGGGAGGCAACACAAGCATTCGGGGGTCTTTAGTTCACTTTTCCTATTCTAGGTTTTTCATTCTATTATTTTAGTTATCATTCACTAGTTTTGCAATTGAATAAGTTCATGCTCGTAATTTTCTCATCGTCTTGAGAGTGGTGTAATCATTTTATTTGTTGAGTGTTGCTTGTTTTTGTCATCGCTTTGTGCATTAGATCGAATTTTTCATATTTCCTTCGAGTTGGAGGTGTTCTATAATGTTTCAATGTTATCCTTAGCCATTTGAAGAAGGAAAATTTCAACCTTTGAGTGATTTCCAGGTCCTCACGGCCTCAAGTGGCCATGAGATGGGCCGTCTGCCTTTCTCCAGAACCCATGGCCTAGGCCTCATGGCCTTCCTCACGGCCCCCTTGAGGCCGTGAGGCACGGGTTAAAGTGGGTACCTCTCCGCCGTTTTCTTCATATCTCTCTCATTTCTCATCTGTTTTCCCTCATTATTTCACCATGTTTCTCCATTTTTCTTCCTCTACACAAATATATTACTTCCAAGGACTTATTTTGCATGATTTATTGGGAGTTTTGCCATCATCTTCACCGATCCTCCAAGGTACCCCTTTCTAAACCCTAGGTGTTGAGCATGAATGTTTCTTCTTCCTCTCTCCTATTTTTCAAGTTGAATGGATGCCAATGTTGTGGAAGATTGGTTGTTTGTTGTTTTTGTGGGTTTTAGGAGTAATTTGAAAGCTTTGTAAAAATTTTCATGCTCCATGTACAAGGGAAGCTCTTGCAAATTTTTTTAACGAGTTACTGTAGCATTTCTTGAATCCTTTCACACTCCATCATGAGAACCCTTGATTTTCTTCTATTTGGGCCTGATATTGTATAATTTTGTTTATCCCTTTGCAACACTTGCAATAAGAGAAAATTGGACATCATGATATTGAATGAGCATGGACATTTGGCTTTATTTCAGTAGCTTGCTGTTTGTTTTGTTTTACTTCATTTTCTACATGTGTGTTTATTTTGTTTGAAATAAACAACCTTTTATAGAACTTTTATATATTTTGCTTATCTAGCATGAGTGTTTGACTATTCCCTAGTGCTTTTTCTTTGCATTTATTTTTTTTATGTGGAATGATGATGTGGCCTTGTGCCTTGCAAGGCATTGAGGGTAGTTTGGTGAGCCTCACCACATTTTGTGGAAGCCGGGCCCGACATGTAGAGCTTGCCGTACTTTTGTTCGTGCCACATCTCGCCAATTATACAAGATAAACCGGGGAAGCTCGTTTTCACCCTCCTCTATTGTTTATATTGATTATCTGTCTTTGTTATTCATGACTAGTATACATTGAGGGCAATGCACAACACTAAGTGTGGGGATGGGTGTACTACATGTTTAGGGCCACATTTACATGCTAGTGTTATCAATGATGGCTTTGTTCATTCTTGTGAGATTCTTTTAGCATGGATTAATGACTGATGTGAGTTACATACTTTTTTGTGTTCTATTGAATCCTATTTCACCTCTAGTATTGTTATGTGCATTGAGTCTTTTGCTTATGCCCTGGGAATAGCCAACTTGACTACTTTAACTCTCTCACATGCTTAACACACAACCTTGAATACTTGGCCTTAGAAGACTAAGTTCTATCCTTCAATGAACTCTTAAGAACTTCTTAGCCTTGTTGAGCTAGTCCTAGTTGTGTGACTTGTAGTGCAATCTAAAGACATGATCTAGGGTGAATATGGAAAAAAAAAGAGTCTATGTCAGTATTCCTCTGCTAATGAAGCATGAATACATCTATGTAGACTGTAATCGAGTAGTTGGGTGGCTCTTGTGCCTAACCAGCATGTGCACCCTCCTGAAAGATTTTGGTGCAGTCTACGTTAGGCGGACTCGAAAAACAAAAAAAAAAAAAAAGTGTAGATAAGTATTAATAAAACCCTAGTGATCACTTTGCATTCTAGTATACTTAATTAGTACACTTTGCATGTATTTCGTTACGTTTTGTGCACGTTTTTAAGCTTAATCAAGTCATGTTTGCTTTGTAGGGTAGGTAGAAGCCAAGGAGATCGCGAGCACACATTTTGGACAAAAAAGAGAAGAAAAACCTGGTCACGGTACTGTAGCAGGTCTACTGCCATTGAGGTACTGTAGCATATGCACTGTAGCAAGTAATGTAGCACCTGGGGGTCTTCGAGCAAGAAAAATCCTGAGAACTTTGCCTAAACCTCACGGCCCCGTCTGCTACCCCGTGAGGATCTCACGACCCAGTCTGCGACCCAGTAATGAGTTTCCAGCAAGATTTGCCTATCCTTCACTACCCAGTTAACTGCTCAGTTAACCACCTAGTTAACTACCCAATGAGGCTCGGGATTTGGGGTTTCCTTGATCCAATCTACATCCATACGGCCCCCTTCACAGCCCGTATACTTCGGGGGTATAAATTGGGAGTTCTAGGGCTCAAGAGGGACCTTCGGACGGCATATTGACGGAGAGATAGAAGACACCTTTTAGAAGACGACGATTTGGAGCCAAAGAAGGAGGCAAGGGCATCATCAACAAGGGGAGAGCTTCACCATCAAGGGAGCAAGGTGCCAAGCCAAAGGGAAGCATCATTTGGCAACCTTTTGGGTGAGGGAAAGCGTCATTCGGCCGGACCTCCATCTTCTTCTTCATCATTTCACCTAGGGAGTGTCATTTATGAGCTTTTTTTGTGATTTGATTTACTTTGTTGTTATGGTTTGTATGATGGCACACTAGACCCCGAAGGCCACCGGATGTCGGTGAACCTTGGGTGGTTCATCATGTATTTTGGATGATTTGCACTTAATATCATGTTTGGGTTGATTTATGAATTTGTTCATTGTATTTCATGCCTAGAGCTACTTGAAGGAGAAATCCGTAGCTCTTTATTGAGTTGTACACGTAGACGTGACCTACTCGCATGTATTAGATCTTTCATGAACAAATAGGGGTTTCTTGTATTGATATTGCCGAGAAATTGGGTATCAATAGCCCTCCGATCTATAAGGGTAAACTAGGGTTTAGGGTACCTTATATTGGGATCTCCTTGTACTTAATGCAATTGATAAGTGCTTGTGTTATAGTATCGTGAAGCGCTATTATCTTACATTAAGCATACCTTTTATCAGGTTTTATCACTAAATGTGTGCATTTGTGTTCTCTTGTGCATTGAAAGTATTGTGGAGCCTAATTGGAGTAGAAGAATGAAATTAGGTCGCGTTCGCCAATGTTGGGATGTTCTCGGACCAAGCAAGGAACGAAGCACGTATTTGGACTTGTGGATGTGTGCCAACCTCCTTTGGAGGGGCACAAAGGCAGTCACATTCACAACAAGTCCAATCCGTGTTACTTAGGAGAATTTCGCGAAAGAAGAAGACTTGAAGCAATCGGCGCGACCTACCGTTGCTTGTGTGCCCAAGTAATGGCCTCGATGAAGAACAATGAACCCGGGAAGTGTTTCGGCAAGTTACAATCCTGTTCAGCTGAAAATTAGAGTTCCAGAGAAGTCACACGGGCGTGTGGAAATTCCACACGGCCGTGTGTTTGTGCAATTTCAACCATCCAGTGAAGACACACGGGCGTGTGGAAATTCCACACGGCCGTGTGAAATTAATTTTTCAGCCGAGACAGAAGCTTCACACGGGCGTGTGGAAATCCCACACGGCCGTGTGAAGCCCCCGATAAGTCTAATTTTAAAGCCGCGATTCAACATTATAAAAGGGGATTTTTGCAACTTTTTGAGGCATCTTTCGACCTATCTTTTCCCCAACTTTCTGGAGTGCGGCTAGGGTTTCGGAGAGGATTTCGTGGAGGTTCCAGCGCGTCGTCGGCATCGATTTCGAGGTTCGACGTTTGCACAAGACCACGGCCACACCAATTCGAGGGGGTTTTTTCATTGATGTCTATGTTTTATGCTTTATTTCTCACATTGATGAACATGTATAGCTCTATGAGGAGCTAAACCCCTCGTGGGGTATTCGGACTTGTAAACTTTAGGGTTTCTTATGTTTCTTTGACATTGATTATTATGCTTTCCATCGTCGATGAATAAAATTGAGTTTTTAATCTTGATTATCCTTTCATATTGTTTTCCCTTAAACGTGACATTAGGGTTGAGAGCAATCTGGGCTTTCCTTTGGAGGTGTGACAACTCCTATAGGATTAGACTACTCAAGATTAAAGAGGGTTGAGAGGGAGAGTTGTGAGGTAGCAATGTACCCCTTTCCCCTTCGATGTGATTTCTCCCTACCTCCGATTCCTTGATTTAATAGCGGTCGAAATAGAGTGAAGCAATAGGTAGATAAACTCCCCTAGGGCTTAGTTACGCAAGTAATAGAGTGGAGGGTTGTAGTGAATCCTATTTGCTGGGGCTCAATCTAGACTAGGGTTCTTCCACCTGGACCAAAGGGTTAGAATTACGTATAGGAACAGGTTTAATCACTAGGAATCCCTAGAGCATAATGCAACTCCACATAGTGTGAGGTTTAGGCAGATGGACTCCCCTGGGGCTTAGTCATCTAGGTGACAGAGTGAAGGGTGTTGTGAATCCTAATACCGGGGCATAGTGTTGGAGTTAGTCACGGTTGTCCTTAGGTTTGGGACCGTGAGTCTTAGGATATCCTCGACTCAATTGACATCAATAGGAGAGTATAATATCATAGTCTTGCACTTGAAACATAGACCCTAGAGGTAGCTTGTCCGGATACCCCCCTTTTATTCATTGTTAGTCCTTCTCGATTTTCCTACTTGCACTTCTTTCTTCCATCTCTCTATTTACTTTATTGCTTTGCATTATTTTCACTCATCAATCTTATTATCGATCTCCGTATTTTGCATAGCTTAATTAGTGAAACCTTATATTCTATCTCCCTATTCCCTGTGGATTCGACTACCTTCTCACCAAGGTAAATTTATTACTTCGACAAACCCGTGCACTTGCGGGATACACGCAAGGGGTCGTGTCAAGTTTTTGGCGCCGCTGCCGGGGAATAGGCGTTTTAGATATTTGTTTTTCACTATTTTAGCTATTCACTTCGCATTCTATTTCATATTTTCTTTACCTATCATTGTTCTTATTTTTCTTTTCTTTGTTTTCAGCTCCAGGTTATGACCCGTGGGAACCCTTCAATACTTGTTGAAGGAGACCCAGACATTGGAAGAAGAACACATCGTAAAGGAAAAGAACCTGCACAAGAAGCATCAAATCAAGCCGATATTGAGACAGAAGGTTCAGAGACAATGGCAGAACAGAACGAGCAGCAGCGAACGTTGTCCGATTTTGCTAGACCCGCAGTTATGGGGACCCAATCAAGCATCGTGAGGCCCCCAATTACAGCAATGAATTTCGAATTGAAGCCGTCGTTCATTCAGATGTTGCAAAAGTCAGCACAGTTTAATGGGTTGGCCGATGAAGACCCTAATAGTCACATAGAAAATTTCTTGGAAGTGTGTGACATGTTGAAGATAAATGGAGTGACGGACGATGCAATTCGATTGAGAGCCTTCCCATTTTCATTGAAGGGAAAAGCAAGGCATTGGTTGCACTCATTACCGAGAGCCTCCATTACTACGTGGGAGGAAATGGCCGAGGCATTCTTGGCTAGATACTTTCCACCGGGAAAATCTGCAAGACTCCAGAATGAGATATCATCCTTTGTTCAGATGGAATTGGAGTCTCTATTTGAGACATGGGACAGGTTCAAAGAGCTCCTTCGCAAATGTCCGCAACATGGATTTCCCGAGTGGATGATTATTCACACATTTTACAACGGGTTGAATCCGAGTACAAAGCAACTCTTAAATGCGGCGGCCGGAGGGACTCTTGGAAGCAAGACTCCCGGTGAAGCTAGGCACCTTGTAGAAGAGATGGCTATGAATAGCTATCAATGGAACTCAAGGGATAGAAAGAAGGTTGCCGGACTTCATGAAATTGATGCGGTTACATCCTTGGCGGCACAAGTCGAGTCATTGAGTAAGAAGTTAGACTCCCTAACTTCACCAAGAGTTGCGGCCATAACTACATGTAACGGTTGTGGAGGAGGACATGCTTCAAGTGATTGTCCTATTGCCATAGGAGGTACTAGTGCGGTGGAGCAAGCCGACTTTGTTGGAAACACGTATAGAGGACAAGGCCAAGGCAACCCGTATAGTGGTACATACAATCCGGGATGGAAGAACCATCCGAACTTCTCTTGGAGCAATCAAGGACAGTCACAACAGAACAAAAATAGTGCACCACCGGGATTTCAAAGTCAACAAGCTCCGAATTTAGAAAGCCGAGTGACCGGGTTGGAGGGAAAGATGACTGACCTAGAGAGAGCCCTTACACGGTTCGTTTCCTCTTCGGATGCAAGGTTCCAATCGGTGGAAGCTACTCTTCGCAATCACACCGCCTCCCTACACAACTTGGAGAACCAAGTAGGGCAAATTGCGAAGACTTTGGCGGAGAGACCTCAAGGTAGTTTGCCTAGCAATACGGAGACCAACCCAAGAGAACAACTAAAGGCAATTACCTTGAGAAGTGGTAAGGAGGTTGAGGGGCATCTCCCTCTTGAGAAGACTAAAGACACACCCGAAGTTGTGGGAGTAGAGGATGGAGCACCAAAGGAGAAAGAGGTGGCACCCCCACCTTACAAGCCGAGAATTCCCTATCCTTCACGATTGAAGAATGACCAAGACAATGAGCAATACAAGAAATTTCTGGGTGTCTTCAAGCAATTGCACATCAACATCCTATTCGCGGAAGCATTAGCCCAAATGCCCAAGTACGCGAAGTTCTTAAAAGACCTCTTGACCAATAAGAGGAAGTTAGAGGAAAGTGCATCCGTCATCCTCGATGCAAACTGTTCGGCAGTGCTACAGAAGAATATGCCAAGCAAGAGGAAGGACCCCGGAAGTTTTATCATACCGTGCAATATTGGTGATATGGGTGAGGAGATGGCACTAGCCGACTCGGGGGCAAGCATCAATGTCATGCCCTACACGTTCTTCCAAAAGCTAGGCTTGGGCGAGCCTAGACCTACCCGGATGACACTTCAGCTTGCGGATAGATCGGTGAGGCATCCGAGTGGTATTGTTGAAGATGTGTTGGTCAAAGTGGATAAGTACATTTTCCCGGTCGACTTTGTAGTGCTCGATGTAGACGAGGATGTCGAGGTGCCGCTGATCCTTGGGAGGCCGTTCTTGCGCACTTCCAAGGCTTTGATAGACATGGACGGTGGAGAGGTCACACTTAGGGTTGGAGACGACAAGCTCACTTACCGCCTCGCCGAAGCCATGCGACATTCTCTTGATTTTGATGATGCTCTATATTATCTTGATGTCACTGATGATTGCATTGATGAATATATGCAGGATATGTTTAACCCGGATACATATGATGGGTGGCCGGACCAAGACATGGAGACTGAAGAGGAAGAAGTGCTCGCGCTTGGTTCAGTTGAAACAGACATCAAGAAGGAGAAGGAATTTAGGAAGAAAATCCTTCGGAGATTGAAGAGGTCGAGACGTCGCCACAAAAAGAACCCTAACAAGAAAGGGGATGAGTATTCACGGAGTAAGGGTGTTTCACCCGTGTGTGGTAACAAACTCGATAACTCTCCCTCTACCTTGCAACGATTATGCAATGCTTGTTTTTAAATTATAGGGAAGAGGGCAAACTCCATTCATGAACCTCCGTAAGGTAAGACAGGTACGTCAAGCTAAGTGACGTTAAACAAGCGCTTCTTGGGAGGCAACCCAAGCATTTTATAGTTTTCTAGTACTTAGTTTAGGTTCGGATTGAATAAAAGTCTTAGCAATGGTGTCCCAATTTTCATGTGCATATGCTGAGTTTTCATGTGGACTTTCGATTATTTACGTGTGCCTTAACGTTAATTGACGAAGTTTGAGTCGGTTGAGTGTGTTTTCTGTAGTTTATGGTCGTATTTTTATGTTGTACACAGGTTCTAAGTGTTCTAAAATCGTTTCTGAAATTTTCTGAAGAGCCAGTAAAATTTTTCTAAGTAAACCAAAGAAAACACACGGCCGTGTGTCACCATTCAGAACTCAACCAGAGAGGGCACAAGGGCGTGAACCTGCCCCTGTGAACACCCTCAGAAGGGGCACACGGCCATGTGTTATTTCCACACGGCCGTGTGGAACCCTGCAGAACTCCAACTCTTTTTCCCGAGAGTCCACAGGGGCGTGTGTGTGCCCCTGTGAGTGCTACTGTGTCAAGGCACACGGCCGTGTGGAATTTTCACACGGCCGTGTGACAACTCTGCAGGAATTCCCTTTCATCCCGAGAAACCACAGGGGCGTGTGTGAGCCCCTGTGGGAGAGCTTGTCAAGGCACACGACCGCGTGGATTATTCACACGGCCGTGTGAAACACTTAGGTTTTTCTCGGGCGAGTCAGATAGGCCACAAGGGCGTGTGGGTACCCCTGTGGTCGGCCTTGTGTTCTTGGCCAGGTTGGGCACACGGCCGTGTGGCTTGGTCACACGGCCGTGTGAATATTTTCAGAGACCGTCTGAACTTTCCCGTGAGCCCACAGGGGCGTGTACCAGCCCCTGTGGATATCCCTGTGAAGGCACACGGCCGTGTGGAATTGTCACACGGCCGTGTGGGGTAGTTCAGAGAGTGACCAGAGTGCACACAGGGGCGTGTGTTGGCCCCTGTGAACCCTAATTTCACAGGCACACGGCCGTGTGGATGGTTCACACGGCCGTGTAAATTCCCAGAATTTCAAAAGCCGCGCGTTTCTCATTTAGTTTTCAGTTGTGCCTTTGAATGCTTTCACTCTAAACTCTGTTGGACTTTCTCCGTTGCTCTCCTGACTTTCTCTGAGGATTTTTGGGGATCGTATTCGAGTTTTCCGGCCGTATTACTTTGTTTTTCATCTTCACCGCCTGTGAGACCTTCAGTTCCTTTTTCTTCGTCAATTCTTGATTCAATTCGTTCTTTTATACAATTTTGCTTGGTTTGAATGTTTACATTACATACGAGCATGCTTAGAATGAAATTAGAATGAATTTAGATGTAAATTGTGGATTTTTAGCCCCACGGCCGTGATGCTTTGCCCGTCAGAAACTCCACACGGGCGTGTGGAATTAACACACGGCCGTGTGGATTTCTGCAGATTGGTTATTTTGAACTGTTTTTTATTGTTTTCTTTTCCAATCTTACAGGAATGTCTTCTAGACCCAGGAAATCGACAGGGAAGCGTCCCCGTGAGTCCACACCTCCTCCGGCAGAGACAGAGTTCAGTATAACCGAGCATCAGGTTCGGTTCAAGCGTTTATCAGGACTCCGTTTTGGACAGACGAGATATTTGGATTTGAGTATAGTGAGGAATATTCAGGGGGGAGACAGCGTCGCAGATGAGATTGGCGAGCTGCTCTCAGTCGGTAGCTGGGAGAGATTGATGGTTATCAGGGTCTCGGTGATCCGATCGCTCACGCTGGAGGTACTATCTTCATTTGAGTTTGACCGAGGGTACGACAGTTTCACCGAGGATACGACTATTCAGTTCAGAGCCCTCGGTCGACATTTCACGCTGAGTATGACCCAGTTCTCGGTGCGGATGGGTCTATATGATGAGGCATACACTGAGACAGAGGAGTACTCATTGCTCCACACAGACTACCCGGGTACCTTGACACCGCAGCAGACGTATAGCAGACTTTGTGGTTAGGGTCAGTACGAGCCGGGTGTCTCCAAGGCTTCATGCCTTTCTCGACCTGCCTATAGATGTCTACACGCAGTTATGAGCAGATCTATTAGTGGCAGGGGAGACAGTACTGGTGTTTTGAGTCGCCAGGAGCTTCTCTACTTGTATTCGATGGTGGAGAGTGAGCCACTCCACCTGGGGCACATTGTGACCGACTACATTCGCCATCAGGGCCAGTACCCCAGGGTAGGAGTTATCTTTGCAGGCCCCTACATCAGGGACGTATACCTGGACCATACCCCAGACGGAGCAGACTCAGGGTACACAGGCAGCTTTAGAGCCACCCCCGACGGATACACAGACCGAGGTACCCCCCATCGCGCCGGAGCCACCTCCGGTGCGGATGTTTTCACCGTCTCGAGGCCAGGACAGACTGGAGCGCCTCGAGAGCGCAGTGGGGATCCTACAGACCGAGGTGGCCGAGGTTAGGGCCACACAGATTACACAGCACCAGGAGGTGATGGCGCAGTTCCAGAGCTTGCGACAGATCTTCGAGCAGATTGTCGCCTCCTCCTCCTTCGTGGTCCGACCTCGGGTTTCTCCTCCACCACCTTCTCCCCCGACATCAGCCGATCCACCAGCAGATCCAGAGCCTCCAGCAGCACCAGAGGCCACCACTCAGGACACCGACGCTGAGGCGTCTTAGATTTTAGATTCTTTTCTTTTATTTGTCATTTCTGTATATCTTTACTTTATTTTGGACTTGTAGTACTCAGAAAGGATTCTCCTTCTGAGTATAGCTTTTATTTTGCTTTTTATTTTTGTCTCGAGTTGTATTCATTGCTTTACATTTTATATACTCGAGTTTTATTGAGCTTTACTGAACCCTCGTTTATGTGTGCGCAGATGGTCTTGGATGTAAGGATTTTGAGGAATAGTCATTCACACGGTCATGGGATCGTGTGTGCTCCATAAACCATTGAGACTCAACTCTCAATGACCTAGCTCCATCAAACGCAACACTTGGAGTTCAGGGGAGTAATGTTTCAATTGCCATTTCCACACTAATTGCTTTTATCTTTTTCACTTATTATTGTGCTTATATGCGTACATTGAGGACAATGTACATCTAAGTGTGGGGGGGAGTTCACATTGCACACACCTTTACTTGTGCGTTCAATTGTTTATGCTAATGTAGCCTATGGCGGTTCACCTTAGTTGTAACGGTTGTATTCTCATAGTTTAGGAGAATTTTCAACATTGTATCCTATCATGCTCTAGTTTTCACTTGAATTTTAGGGAATTTTTGCTCGAATCATCTTAGTACACAACTTACTCTTAGAATCTTTTGGAAACTCAATCTTGAAGTTTTTAAGGACAAGTTTATCATCGTTCTTAGTTTTACTTTGGAAAATGCATTTAATCTAAAAAAAAAAAGAAAAAAAAAAAGAAAAAGGTATATGAGTTTGTAAATATTAGCTTTGTTTTGATTATGCATTTGGGGTGGAAAGAGCTACCTCCTATGATGTATGAAGCTACTCTCATAAGTCGGATACATGTTATGCCCTAATGAGAGAAAGAGCTATCTCATGGGAAGCGTGAAAGCTACTACCCCGGTAGAAAGAGCTACCTCCTCGAAAGAGTGAAAGCCACCTTTGGCGGCCGACTAGGAAAGGGCTACCTTCATGGATGTGTGAAGCTACTACTTCTTCACTTATTTTTGATCTTTGTATATAAATAAGTCCTTTTTAATCAAAGTTTGAGGAGTACTCGTTGGTTCTCTTGAGTAAGATTGCACACACCAACACGTTTTCGAGTTTTCATCCTTTTTGATTCAAGTTTTTAGCTAGAGCATTGATAACCTTATGCAATGTTTTAATTTCCCCTTACTTGTAGAATGCTTCTTTTGCATACTTTTGGTGAACCTAAGGCCAAGCACATTCAATTGTTCTTCCCAAGTACTTCCACGTTCTATTTTGCTTGAGGACAAGCAAAAGCTTAAGTGTGGGGGGGTTTTGATAAGTGCTTGTGTTATAGTATCGCGAAGCACTATTATCTTACATTAAGCATACCTTTTATCAGGTTTTATCACTAAATGTGTGCATTTGTGTTCTCTTGTGCATTGAAGGTATTGTGGAGCCTAATTGGAGAAGAAGAATGAAATTAGGTCGCGTTCGCCAATGTTGGGATGTTCTCGGACCAAGCAAGGAACGAAGCACGTATTTGGACTTGTGGATGTGTGCCAACCTCCTTTGGAGGGGCACAAAGGCAGTCACATTCACAACAAGTTCAATCCGTGTTACTTAGGAGAATTTCGCGAAAGAAGAAGACTTGAAGCAATCGGCGCGACCTACTGTTGCTTGTGTGCCCAAGTAATGGCCTCGATGAAGAACAAGGAACCCGGGAGGTGTTTCGGCAAGTTATAATCCTGTTCAGCTGAAAATTAGAGTTCCAGAGAAGTCACACGGGCGTGTGGAAATTCCACACGGCCGTGTGAACCAGTTTCCAGCCAGACAGAGAAGTCACACGGGCGTGTGGAAATTCCACACGGCCGTGTGTTTGTGCAATTTCAGCCATCCAGTGAAGACACACCGGCGTGTGGAAATTCCACACGGCCGTGTGAAATTAATTTTTCAGCCGAGACAGAAGCTTCACACGGGCGTGTGGAAATCCCACACGGCCGTGTGAAGCCCCCGATAAGTCTAATTTTAAAGCCGCGATTCAACATTATAAAAGGGGATTTTTGCAACCTTTTGAGGCATCTTTCGACCTATCTTTTCCCCAACTTTCTGGAGTGCGGCTAGGGTTTCTGAGAGGATTTCGTTGAGGTTCCAGCGCGTCGTCGGCATCGATTTCGAGGTTCGATGTTTGCACAAGACCACGGCCACACCTATTCGAGGGGGTTTTTCATTGATGTCTATGTTTTATGCTTTATTTCTCACATTGATGAACATGTATAGCTCTATGAGGAGCTAAAGCCCTCGTGGGGTATTCGGACTTGTAAACTTTAGGGTTTCTTATGTTTCTTTGACATTGATTATTATGCTTTCCATCGTCGATGAATAAAATTGAGTTTTTAATCTTGATTATCCTTTCATATTGTTTTCCCTTAAACGTGACATTAGGGTTGAGAGCAATCTGGGCTTTCCTTTGGAGGTGTGACAACTCCTATAGGATTAGACTACTCAAGATTAAAGAGGGTTGAGAGGGAGAGTTGTGAGGTAGCAATGTACCCCTTTCCCCTTCGATGTGATTTCTCCCTACCTCCGATTCCTTGATTTAATAGCGGTCGAAATAGAGTGAAGCAATAGGTAGATAAACTCCCCTAGGGCTTAGTTACGCAAGTAATAGAGTGGAGGGTTGTAGTAAATCCTATTTGCTGGGGCTCAATCTAGACTAGGGTTCTTCCACCTGGACCAAAGGGTTAGAATTACGTATAGGAACAGGTTTAATCACTAGGAATCCCTAGAGCATAATGCAACTCCACATAGTGTGAGGTTTAGGCAGATGGACTCCCCTGGGGCTTAGTCATCTAGGTGACAGAGTGAAGGGTGTTGTGAATCCTAATACCGGGGCATAGTGTTAGAGTTAGTCACGGTTGTCCTTAGGTTTGGGACCGTGAGTCTTAGGATATCCTCGACTCAATTGACATCAATAGGAGAGTATAATATCATAGTCTTGCACTTGAAACATAGACCCTAGAGGTAGCTTGTCCGGATACCCCCCTTTTATTCATTGTTAGTCCTTCTCGATTTTCCTACTTGCACTTCTTTCTTCCATCTCTCTATTTAGTTTATTGCTTTGCATTATTTTCACTCATCAATCTTATTATCGATCTCCGTATTTTGCATAGCTTAATTAGTGAAACCTTATATTCTATCTCCCTATTCCCTGTGGATTCGACTACCTTCTCACCAAGGTAAATTTATTACTTCGACAAACCCGTGCACTTGCGGGATACACGCAAGGGGTCGTGTCAAGTTTTTGGCGCCGCTGCCGGGGAATAGGCGTTTTAGATATTTGTTTTTCACTATTTTAGCTATTCACTTCGCATTCTATTTCATATTTTCTTTACCTATCATTGTTCTTATTTTTCTTTTCTTTGTTTTCGGCTCCAGGTTATGACCCGTGGGAACCCTTCAATACTTGTTGAAGGAGACCCAGACATTGGAAGAAGAACACATCGTAAAGGAAAAGAACCTGCACAAGAAGCATCAAATCAAGCCGATATTGAGACAGAAGGTTCAGAGACAATGGCAGAACAGAACGAGCAGCAGCGAACGTTGTCCGATTTTGCTAGACCCGCAGTTATGGGGACCCAATCAAGCATCGTGAGGCCCCCAATTACAGCAATGAATTTCGAATTGAAGCCGTCGTTCATTCAGATGTTGCAAAAGTCAGCACAGTTTAATGGGTTGGCCGATGAAGACCCTAATAGTCACATAGAAAATTTCTTGGAAGTGTGTGACATGTTGAAGATAAATGGAGTGACGGACGATGCAATTCGATTGAGAGCCTTCCCATTTTCATTGAAGGGAAAAGCAAGGCATTGGTTGCACTGTAGCGATCACTGTAGCACGAAAACTTGGAGGACTTGGTCAGGAGATCCATGCGGGCGTTGTTGAGGCCATATACGGTACTACAGCAGTTTTACTGTAGCAGTTTACGCGACTTTCGGGATTTTTTCGGGTTCCATGCGGGGTTACATGCGGGCGCTGTTTACGCGACTTTCGGGATTTTTTTGGAGACTTTCTCTCCTCGCATGGGGGGCCGCATAACTCGCAGGATCTTGTTTTTTAAGGGTTTTTAGTCCATTTTGAGAGGGGGGAACCTAGGTCTTGGGAGAGCTTGACTTCACCACCTTCCTTGGGAGCTTGAGGCCGGGTTTTGGAGGCGATTCTTGAGGAGAGGACGACGGGGAGTGCACGACACGACGAGTCCACACCTTCGATTCACATTTGAGAGGAAGATTGACAAAGGAAGCCACTCCTTGGGTGGCGTCCTTGGAAGCGTCATTCGGCCTTGATCCTTTGAGGGAGTGTTCTTGTTATGCTTTTGGTTGTTTTCATGTATTTTCCTACTTGTTTTGTGATCATGAGTAACTAAACCCCAAGGTCACCGGATGTAGGTGAACCTTGGGGGTGAACTTGTGTATTTTGGATGCTTGTTCTAGTTTTATGCATTTGGTGTGGTTTGTGATTCTTGTTTGGTAATTCTTGAATGCCTTGGTATGTATGAGAACTCTATGTATCAATTCCTAGACAATACTAGGTTGCATGACCATTGCCCTAGTATTACGCTCACCAAGCTTGGAAGGGAATACATGTACGAATACGCCGTGACCATCGGGTATTTGTGCCCCTCCAATTGTTAGGGTTGTCCTTGATTGTGTTTCAACCCTAGTTTGGGGAAATCCACTAAACCCATTGCAATCGTACAAGAATTTGGGCGGAAGTACTTCCGTATTCTAATACTCGTACCGGATTAGGGACCAACACCGTGACCATCGGGTTGGTCTAATTTAGGGTTTTCCGGTCCAAACCACCCACGTGCATGCTAGTTAGGGCATCCTTGTCACTTTAGTAACTCCCGAGGGAATCCTCATCCGTGACCACTTCCTTACCTTGATACTTTCCTCCGTATTTAAACTTGCCATTTGCATGTTCTTTGCTTTAGTAGATTATTTGTAGTCCTTCTTCCAAGTGATTGATTAGGTTGGACAACATTGTGATAAGGAAGTAGGAATAGATTCTCGGGCCCTTGGGAATACGACCCCCTCGTGTTCGTGCGAGGGGTATTACTTGGCGACCCCGTGCACTTGCGGGTGAGCGATTCAAACGCGTACCATGTGCTTTTGTGCATTGCAGGTTTGTGGAGCTATTTTGGAGAAGAAGAACAAAGTTAGATCGTGGTTGCCATTGTTGGGGAGTTTTCGGACCAAGCAAGGAACAAGGCACGAGTCTAGACTTGTGGGTGTGTGCCAACCTTTTTTGGAGGGGCACAAACGCAGTCACATTCGCCAATGAGGAGAATTGAAGCAATCGGCACAATATACCATTGATTATGTGACCAATTCAATGGCCTCGATAAAGAATGATGAATTCAGGAGCATTTTTGCAAAGTGATGTAGTAGCAATGCAGCAAAATACTGTAGCAAGTTACTGTTCACTGTCTGTTAAAATTCAGCAAAATAGAGACTTCACACTGGCGTGTGAAATCCTGATTCAGCCGATTTGAAGCCGTGACTCAATGTTATAAAAGCCCGTTTTGGAGACTTCTTCAACATCATTTTGCCAATCTTTTCTCCTAACTTCTGGAGGGTTGCGGGTAGGGTTTCGGAGAGGACTTTGTGGAGGTTTGGAGCGCGTCATCGATGTTTGGCGGCTGCACAAGACCACGTCCACACTATACGCAAGGTGGTTTTCATCTATGCTTTTGATTCGTATTTCTTTTCATAATTTGATGGATTTGTATAGCTCCATGAGGAGCTAAACCCCTTGTGGGTATTCAGACTTGTAAACCCTAGGATGATTATGTTTCTATGACATTGTTATTATGCTTTTTCCATTATTGATGAATAAAATTGAGTTTCAATCTTAATTGCATCTTGGATTGTTTTCCCTTAGCCGTGACACTTATGTTGAGAACAATCTAGGTTATCCTTTGGAGGTGTGACAACTCATATAGGGTTAGACTACTTAAGATTGGAGATGGTTGAGAGGGTGAGTCGTGAGGTAGCGAAACGTCCCCTTTTCCTTTCTGTGTGATTCTCTATACCTTCGTGTTCCAAGATTTCTTAGCGGTCGAGATAGAGGGAAGTGCTAGGAGATGAACTCCCCTAGGGCTTAGTTGCGCGAGCAACAGAGTGAAGGGTTGAAGTGAATCCTAGTGCTGGGGCTTAATTTAGACTAAGGCTGTGTTTGATTGGCAACATGGAAAACGGGTGGAAAAGAAAATTTTTCCAGTGAAAAATTTTTCATGGAAAAATTTTCCGTGGGATATGAAAAAATAGTCGTTTGATTGCCATTATTTTTTAATTAGAAAATCAAAAATTTTCTATGGAAAATTCTGATTTTGTTGTTTGATTGCATCAATTTTCCATGGAAAAAGTCACATTGTTCATGGTTTTTTTTAAAAAAAAATTATTAAAAAATTGTTTAAACATATTTTAAAAAAACATTATATATATATATATATATATATATATATATATATATATATATATATATATATATTTTGATTAGATATATATGGCATAATCGGATCAAAGCATTCCAATTGAAAAGAACCCTAAAGTAGTGTCTCTTGAGAAGATCCAAGCAGCCTTGTTTATCTCGATGGAGATATAATTGGAGAAATTCACCAAGAATTCACCAAGAATCTCTCTGGGATGAGAAATGCTTCTCGCTCGGCGGAGATCTGATGTCGCGGCGATGCGGGGAGCGAGAGTAAGGATTTCGGCGGAGGCTTGGAGGGAGAGGAGAAACTAGGGTTTTTTTTTTCTTTTTACGAAAACCCCCCTTTATTTTTTTTTATTACCAAAAAGACCTCTCTATTTTCCCTGGAAAATTTTTCACCGATTCGAGGGAAAATAGGGTCACGTGACAGGTTTGTGGAAAAATTTTCCACGGAAAATTTTGGCAATCAAACACCCTAAAAAACTGGAAAATCACCCGTGGAAAAATTTTTCATGGAAAAAAAGGGCAATCAAACACACCCTAAGGTTCTTTCTTCTGGAACAAAGGGTTAGAACTATACATAGGAACAAGGTTTATCACTAGGAATCCCTAGAACTTAAAGCAATTCCACATAGTGTGAGGCTTAGGAAGATGAACTCCCCTAGGGCTTAGTTGACAAGTCAACAAGAGTCAAGGATCGTAGTAAAACCTAATGCCGGGGCATAGTCTTGGGGTTAGTCATGGTTGACCTTAGGTTTGGGACCATGTGTTTAAGGATATCCTCGACTCATTTAATATCAATAGGAAAGTATAATAGCATTGTCTTGCACTAGAAGCATAAATCCTAGGGGGAGCTTGTCCTGGTACTCTATTTCATTCATTGATTGTCCTTCTCTATTTGCTCTTACTTGCACTCTCTTACCTTCCATAGTTCTTTTTATTTTCTTCTTGGTTTCGATTACTTTTGCACACACACAATTGACTTGCTCTCATTTTTTGTATTTTGCATCAATTAAATAGCAATTACTGGTATCATTAATCCCTACTCCCTGTGGATTCGACTACCCTTTCACCAGGGTACTATTATTACTTCGACAAACCCGTGCACTTGCGGTACGCACACGCAAGGGGTGTGTCAATGAGGTTTATGCTATTAAGCTGGATTGTTATTTAAATGTTTTGATGGTTACATGAGAGACGAGCTCTAGTATTTACAACAGTAAAAAGTGGACGGTTTCCACGGACCAACCTAGTTGAGGTGTCATGGAAAAACCATCTAACCGATTATGCCATTTGAGGAAGGAGCATAGAATACTAACTTGGATATTGTTGGGTTGTTAAGAGTCACCACACTTACTTCACAATGACCAATGCCAAGATACAAGCATCTTGGTAGCTCTAGACCTAACCGAGGACATGATTAGCGATGGAGGATTTTTTAGGCTATTTGGAATACTATCAATTATTTTGATTTATTTATTTATGAACATTTAAATTGTTGAGCTATAGAAAATGATTATTAAACTTGGATTTCAAACCTGTATGACTTCATAGATGATTTAAAATATTTTATACATTTTTGCATTCTATCGAGGAAGTTAAATTTTCTTATGTTATATTTGTTATTTAAAGTATCTTTATTATTGTTGAGAATTGAAACCTATTTTTAGCATTTTATTTTTTATTTGATCATGTATGAAATATAGTTCCATGCTTAGCCCCTCATTGAGTAACTTAGTTACTCACCCCCTCTCCTTTTCATCCTAGGCGATAGCACAACATTGGGGTGAAAGCGTGAATTGCTTGGCAAAGTTTATATTGGTGTTTTCTTGAGTTGTGTATGAAACTTAAACATTTTGGCATGTATTAGATGGATCCACTAGGATGTTATACTTTCATGTGGTGTATGTTTCTTTATTTCCTTGGCATGTAACATCTGAGATCGACCATTTGTTGTTAAACCTTATTATGTCCTTTCTATTTTGTAATACTTGTACATGTCGGTCTGGTCAATGTTGTGTATGAGAGGTATACTGATAAGTGCTCGTATTATAGTAACGTGAAGTGTTATTATCTTACAATGAGCATTACTTTTATCAGACTTTATCACTAAATTGTGTGCATTTGTGTGCTTTTGTGCATTGTAGGGTTATGGAGCCAATTTGGAGAAAAAGAGCAAAGTTGGATCATGTTTGACTTTGTTAAGGAGTTCTCGGACCAAGAATGATAAAGGCACGAGTCCAGACTTGTGGGTGTGTGGCAACCTCCCTTGGAGGGGCACAAAGCCAATCACATTCACAATGAATCTAACTCGTGTAGCATAGGAGAACTTCGCCAATGAGGGGAATTGAAAAAATCGATATGATCTTGTTAGTGTTAGCCCTAGCCCCAATGCGTTGATTTAAACCTTTATTAGTTATATGTTTTTTTTTTTATTAAAACTTGGCTTGTTTTATCTTACTGCATTTCTGTGCATGTATGCTTGGATAGAACTATCCCTGAGAGTTTGTTCCGCACAAGTTGCCGAATACGTGATTCGGGCAGTAAAACCTTGGTGCGTAAAGGAACAACTTTCTAAACATCCCTAGTCAATTACTGTCATGGGAATGATAGTAAACTAGTATGCCTATTGTGTGATGATCATGTTTTACGGATTATAGGACATGTGATGTCAATCAATAGACATAGACACGTGTTAGTGAACAGCGTGCCTAGATCGATCTGCTCACGAGATCACTAGATGGTTGCAAAGTCATAAGTGGTTCTCGTGTAACGCTTATACCGAATCCTTAGACTCAAGGTCGCTATGGATCTTGGATGAGTGTTGGTGTACTTTGACATATGCCTAACATCATTCGTAACAAAGTGACAAGTGTGGGTATGATTGGGTGCATCGAGATTCATAGCGAGTAACATTAGCGATGCGATGGGATTGCCACTCTCTGAGGAGAGAGAATATCACCGGCCACTTGATCGGTGAAACTGAGTAGTGTGTGGCCACACCCAAGTGAAATGGTATGGGTTATCATTTATTTGACCTAGTCAGTTCACCGAGGATCAAGAAATCGATCGACAAATAAATAAGGATGACTAAGCTCCATGCCTTATGTTGATCGAGATATTCAATTGGCAAAGGAATCAGATAAGGTTATTAGGTTAGTTGATTACCCAATCGACCTCCGTTTTAATTCAGGTAGTCACATTGCCATGCTAGATGGCATTTGTAACTTATAGGCCTTAACGAGGTTAAAATCCCATTGCCGATTTTAAAACGGGCCTACAGGATCGCACACGTAAAAGCCGTGAAATCCGGACTCAATCTAATGAGTCGAATAGCTAAATGGAGTTTAGATAAATCAAGAGTTGATTTGGTCTAACCGCGAATGTGTAAGGATTGAGTTATGAGATAACTTAAAAATGAGGGACTTAATTTGAATTAAGTGTTATCTTATTGGATCTAATATGATTAATATCCAATAAGAGGGAAGATCCAATATGTGGAATAAATGGTTGATATTGCATTGGGATCGGTTTTAGGGTTTTATAAATACATGTGTATTAGAGAAAACCCTAACCCTAATCTTTCCTCTCCCTCTCTTCCTCAAAGGAGGCCGTCGGTCCACCCTAGCCAAAGAGGACGCCGCCGCCGCCGGTCCGCCCAAGGCCACCGCCGCCGGTCTGCCCAAGCCGACGCCGCCGTCGGGTCCAATTGTTGGTCGCCGTCATCCCTCGCAAAGGTGCTGTCCGCCTTTTCCTTTTTGGAGAAAGTTTTCTCCATCCGGATTGCCACTACTCGGCTCCGGCGAAGGTATAAGTCGACACCTCTTTTGATATTTCTTGTTTATTCATTTATGTTAATTCACCGCCGGCCTTTTCATTGATATTTCATCATTAATGGAGATCGCCGGAGTGAGAGCCTTTTGAGATTAGTTCATAATGGTTGTGGAATTTTTCTCAAAAGATTCTCACAAGTGAGACATTCGCCGAGTGTCGGTTTTGGATTTACAATTCCTTACACATGTTTACGATTAGGTTTTGGGATTGAAAAATACAATAGAATATTTTATTTTATTTCATATTTTTAGATCTCTAAACCTAATTTTTCAATTGCTATTCGTATTTCTCGATAAGAGTTATCGTTGGATACTAGCAATCCATATCGGATTGTTTCCAGCTTGTGTGTGTGTGAGAGTAGAGGGGAGTCGCGTATATGCAGTCCCTTTTTCGACTTCACCCTTGGAATAGTATTTTATTTTATTTTAGATTTTCTTATATCTTTATTCGCTGCCTGATAAGTGCTTGTGTTATAGTAACGTGAAGCGTTATTATCTTACAATGAGCATACATTTTATCAGATTTTATCACTAAATAGTGTGCATTTGTGTATTCTTATGCAGTATAGGTTTGTGGAGCCAAGTTGGAAAAGAAGAACAAAGTTAGATCATGTTCGCCATTGTTGGGGAGGTTTTTGGACCAAGCAAGGAACAAGGCACGAGCTTAGACTTGTTAGTGTGCCCAATTCAATGGCCTCGATGAAGAACGATGGATTCGGGAGCGTTTTCGGCAAGCACTGTAGCTCGTTACTGCAGCAAAAATACTGTAGCAAGCTGATGTTCACTTTCGGCCGAATTTTAGAATTCTAGAGAATTCACACAGGCGTGTGGAATTAACACACGGCCGTGTGAATTAATTTTTCAGTAGACAGAAACTTCACACGCCCGTGTGTTAATTCCACACGGCCGTGTGAAGTCCCGATAAGTCCAAATTTAAAGCCACACTCAGCCTATTAAAAGCCCGATTTTGAGACTTTTTTGGGGATCTTTGGACCTATCTTTCTCCCGAACTTTTGGAGAGTGCGGCTAGGGTTTCAGAGAGGACTTTGTGGAGGATTGGAGCGCGTCATCGGCATCGACATCGACGTTCGACGGCCACACAAGACCACTGCCACACCATACCCGAGGGGTTTTCATCAATGCTTTTACTTTATTATTTCTTTCATATTTTGATGAACATGTATAGCTCCATGAGGAGCTAAACCCCTCGTGGGTATTTGGACTTGTAAAACCCTATGATTATTATGTTTCTATGACATTGCTATTGTGCTTTTCCATTATTGATGAATAAATCGAGTTTCAATTTTAATTATCTTGTGCTATTATTTTTCCCTTAGCCGTGACACTAAGGTTGATAGCAATCTAGGTTATCCTTTGGAGGTGTGACAACTCCTATAGGATTAGACTCCTTAAGATTGAAGAGGGTTGAGAGGAAGAGCTGTGAGGTAGTGATGTACCCCTTTCCCTTCCGGTGTGATTTCTCCCTACCTCCGTTTCCTTGGTTAATTAGCGGTCAAGATAGAGTGTTAGGGCTCAATCTAGACTAGGGTTCTTCCACCTGGACCAAAGGGTTAGAACTACATAGAGGAACAGGTTTTATCACTAGGAATCCCTAGAGCTTAAAGCAATCCCACGTAGTGTTAGGGTTAGGAAGATATACTCCCCTGGGGCTTAATTGACAGGTCAACAAGAGTCAAGGGTCGTAGTGAATCCTAATATCGGGACATAATGTTGGGGTTAGTCACGGTTGACCTTAAGTTTTGGGACCGTGAGTTTAAGGATATCCTCGACTCAATTAACATCAATAGGAAAGTATAATAGAATAGTCTTGCACTAGAAGCATAAGTCCTAGAGGTAGCTTGTCCGGATACCCTATCTCATCCATTGCTAGTCTTTCTCTTTTAACTTCTACGTGCTTTTCTCTTGGCTTTCATCTCTCTATTTACTTTCTTTTCTTTTTATTCTAATTGCTTCCATAAATTCACTCATCACTCCGATTATTACTTTTCGTACACCGCATAACTAAATAGCGAATTCTTGTGTTTTAAATCTCTATTCCCTGTTGATTCGACTACCCACTCACCAGGGTAATTTTATTACTTCGACAAGCCCGTGCACTTGCGGGATACACGCAAGGGGTCGTGTCACTACCATTGCATGTTAGGGTCCATGCTAGTTTTGTTTGTTATCCGCTGTGCATATTTTTTGCTTCTAGCATGCTCGTAGACCCTTGATAACCCTAACAGATCTACCATTGATTGTGTGCCCAATTCAACGATGAATTCGGGAGTATTTCGGCGAGAGTACTATAGCAAATCCATGTAGGGAAACAATGTAGCGAGTTACTGTTCACCGAAATTAGCCAGACAGAAATTTCACACTGGTGTGTGGAAATTCCACACGGCCGTGTGAAATCCCGATTTTAGCCGATTTGAAGCCGCGACTCAACACTATTTAAAGGCCCTTTTGGGACTTTTTCTGGATCTTTTTCGCCTATCTTTTATGCTTATCTTTTGGAGGATCGCGGCTAGGGTTTGGAGAGGGCTTTGTGGAGGATTAGAGCGCGTTATCGGCATTGATATCGAAGGCCGGCGACCGCACAAGACCACGGCCACATTATACAAGGTGGTTCTTCATCTATGTTTTTGATTTGTATTCATTCATATACATTGATGGATTTGTATAGCTCCATGAGGAGCTAAACCACTTTGGGGTATTCGGACTTGTAAACCCTTGGATGATTATGTTTCTATGACATGTTATTATGCCTTCTTTATTGATGAATTTAATGGAGTTCCAATCTTGATTTATTATTGTGTTGATTTTCAATTAGATGTCACACTAGGGTTGAGAATCATCTAGGTTGTTCAATCGTCTAGGTGTAACAACTCCTATAGGATTATACTACTCCAGATTGGAGAGGGTTGAGAGGGTGAGTCGTGAGGTAGCGAAACGTCGCCTTTCTCCTCCGATGTGATTTTCCCTACCTCCATGTTCTAAGAGTTCTTAGCGGTTGAAATAGAGTGAAGTGCTAGGAGATGAACTCCCCTGGAGCTTAGTTGCGCCAGTGACAGAGCGAAGGGTTGTAGTAAATCCTAGTGCTGGCGCTTAATTGAGACTAGGGTTCTTTCACCTGGACCAAAGGGTTAGAACTACACTTAGGAATAGGGCTAATCACTTGGAATCCCTAGAACGCAAAGCAATCCCATGTAGTGTGAGGCTTAGGAAGATGGACTCCACTAGGACTTAGTTGACAGGTCAACAAGAGTTAAGGGTCGTAGTGAAACCTAATGCCGGGGCATAATGTTTGGGTTAGTCACGGTTAACCTTAGGTTTGGTACCGTGTTCTTTAGGATGTCCGCGACTCATTAAGCATTAATAGGAGAGTATAATACATTGCCTTGCACTAGAACATTAATCCTAGGGGTAGCTTGTCCGGGTACCCTATTTCACTCTTGATTGTTTCTCTCTTTCACTTCTAGCTTGCACTTTCTTATCTTTCATATTTCTCTTATTTTCTTATTACTTTCGATTACTCTTTCACACACACACATTGATTCTTGCTCTCACTTTCTGTACTTCACATTAGCTAAATAGCGATCTCTTATGTCTATTATCCCTACTCCCTGTGGATTCGACTACCCTCTCACTGTGGTACTATTATTACTTCGACACCCCGTGCACTTGCGGTACACAAACGCAAGGGGTGTGTCATATACTCTATGTTTTGGGTTTGTTGTTGTTATTATTATTGTTGTCATCATCGTTGTCATCATCATCGTCGACATCGTCGTTGTTGTTGTTTGACATATCCGATCTGTGTGTATGTACCGTAAGTTTACGGGTGTCAAAGTAATAAAATACCTTGTGAGTAAGGTAGTCGAATCCACAGGGAATAGGGTTACTAGTATTAACTTCTTCTCTTCTATCTAGGCTAATGATCAATAGGATGATGTGATAATCTAGTGTGCGAAGAAATGAATAGCAAAGACATTTATGCAAGGGTAAAATCGGGGGAGATCTTAATCAGTAAAAGTGTGGTATTCGGGCAATGCTCAGCTAGGATTTAGGTATTAGGTATTGGGTATGCAAAGTGTTTCTAGAATGAGTAGGTTAAGTTGTGGAAATCCAAAGATAATTGGATCCTGCTTCCAGATCACTGATACTGGTCCCCTACATGGTCTCAGTGGAGAAATCTCTTAGTCTCAACACCTCAGATCACATATGGCCACAATTGACTTTAGGGATTCCAAAGGGTGTATCTGATTCCTAAAAATAGACCTAACCCTACCTCTAGGTGAAAGATCCCTAACCACCTATGAGGTCCATGTGGAGAACTCTCTCAATCTCAACAACTCACACCTCATATGGTTGCTTAGAGCTAAAGGAATATGGAGATAAAATACACCAATCGGATGGGAAAGGGGACACTCCACTATCTCATGAATCACCCTCTCAATTTTCTTCAATCTTGAGGTTCTCACCCTAATGGAGACTTTTAACTCATCAAGGTGAACAAATCATGCAAACCAAACAACCATAAGATCAATACGTAAGCGAGCATTAGACAAACAAGATTGAAACTCAACCAAACTCGGATTAAATAGAAACATAAAGGAAATACACAAACGATTAGAATCTTAGGGTTCACAAGCCCAAATACCCTCTAGGAGTTTAGCTCTCCATGGAGCAATATACAAAACAAACCATCAATGAATGAAAGTATATAAAAACCATAAAAATAAACCCCCTATATATGAATTGATGGCCTTGATGGAGAGCTTAGATATCTTGAAGAATCGACTCCGAAGCTAGGGTTACCGGTGGCTTCCTTAATGCTATGATGGCGAAGGAACCGATCAAAGTTAGTGAAGAAATGCCTCCTAAGCCACAAAAACCTCCTCTCAAAACCGTAGCCATTTCCCATCTCAAGATCCGCACAAAAGATGTCAAAAAAATAGGGCAAATCGGCTATTTAAAGACATAAACCACTCCTATTACATACCTCCATGTGACCATGTGAGATTTCACGCGCCCGCATGAGCTACAGGAATTTCCATGTGACCGTGTGGAATTTTTACGAGGTCACATGAACAGTAACTTTGGTATAGTACTGTTACAGAAAATTTATATAGTGATTTGCACAGCACTCTTCATAAACACGGTCCAAACTTTATTCTCTTGAGGCCACATGGTCGGGCACACACCTACCTGGTAGATTATGAGGCTTTTCATTGTAAAATCATCATTTGGAAGCTCTTGGATTCTCCACACATGTAGGAACATAGAAGCGTGACTTCCTTTAGGCCCTTCCAAGTCAAAAATTGGCCTGAAATTCTCTTGGAAGTTGGCATACACCCCCATGTACATAAGCTCCTCTTGTGTCTTTGATAGGGGCCCGAAAGTGCACGGGTTATCGAAGTAATAAAATACCCTGGTGAGTGGGTAGTCGTATCCACAGGGAATAGGGATTTTAGATATAAGTATTCACTATTTAGCTAACGCGATGTGCGAGAGGAAATCAGTGAGTGAGTGCGAGAATAATTGGTAAAAGCAAGAATTAAAAGAGAAGTGTGGAAGATGAGAGAATGCAAGTAAGAGTAGAAGAGTAGGACAAGAAATGAGAAAAGATGGATATCCGGACAAGCTACAACTAGGACTTATGCTTCTAGTGCAAGACAATGCTATTATACCTTCCTATTGATGTTAATGGAGTCGAGAAGATCCTTAAACACACGATCCCAAATCTAAGGTCAATCGTGACTAATCCCAACACTATGCCACGGCATTAGGTTTCACTAAGACCCTTGACTCTCGTTGACCTGTCAACTAAGCCCTAGGGGAGTTTGTCTTCCTAAGCCTCATACTATGTGGAATTGCTTTAGGTTCTAGGGATTCCTAGTGATAAACCCGGTTCCTATATGTAGTTCAAGCCCTTTGGTCCAGGTGAGAGAACTCTAGTCTAGATTTAGCCCCAATACTAAGATTCGCTACAACCCTTCACACTGTTGCTCGCGCAACTAAGCCCCAGGGGAGTTTATCTCCTAGCACTTCACTCTATCTTGACCGTTAATGAATCATGGAACACGAAGGTAGGGAAAATCACATTTGAGGGGAAAGGGGACGTTCCGCTACCTCACGACTCACCCTCTCAACCCTCTTCAATCCTAAGTAGTCTAACCCCATAGGAGTTGTCACACCTCCAAAGGATTACCTAAATTATTCTCAACCCTAGTGTCACGGCTAAGGGAAAACAATAACAAAATAAATCAAGATTGAAACTCAATTTTATTCATCAATAATGGAAAAACATAATAGTAATGTCAAAGAAACATAAAAGTCCTAGGGTTCACAAATCCGAATACCCACAAGGGGTTTAGCTCCTCATGGAGATATACAAATCCATCAAAGTAATAATAAGAACACAAATTAAATGCATAGATGAAAACCCCCTTGTATGCGATGTGGCCGTGGTCTTGTGCCGCCGTCGGACGTTGATGTTGACGCCGATAACGAGCTTCAAACCTCCACGAAGTCCTCTCCAAACCCTCGCCGTTCCTCTCTAGAAGTTAGGGCAAAGAAGAGCTAAAAAGATTCCCAAAATAGTCTCCAAAGCGGGCTTTTATAATGTTGAGTAGTGGCCGAAAATGCTGCTACAGTCATTGCCGAAAATGCTCCCGAATTCGTCGTTCTTCATCGAGGCCGTTGAATTGGGCACACAATCAACGGTAGATCGTGCCGATTGCTTCAAATCTCCTAACTTGGTGAAGTTCTTCTTGTTCGCATGAGCTAGACTTATTGTGAATGTGACTGCCTTTGTACCCCTCCAAAGGAGGTTGGCACACACTCACAAGTCTATACTCATGCCATGCTCCTTGCTTAGTCCGAGAATCTTCCTAACAATGGCGAACATGATCTAACTTCGTTCCTGATAAGTGCCAAAATACATCATGTTTTAGCTATGATGTTCTTGTACATTCATGCAACTTATGTGTATTTTCGATGAGTTTTTGCGCACTTGATGTTTTATTTTCATTTCAGGGTTTCGAGGACCAAGTGCGCAGGTTTCGACCGTATTCGTGTCATTCCGGGGAAGATTGAAGAAGAAACGAAGAGTTGGAGCACCCTGGAAGCCGACGCGCCGCACACGGACACATTTTCTCGGCCGTGTGCGGCCACTGTGCGGCCCGCACAGTGGCCGCACAAGGGAGACAGAGAGGTGTGCGGCCAGTGTGCGGCCCGCACACTGGCCGCACAGCTCAGCCAGAAGGCTGTGCGGGCACTGTGCGGCCCGCACAGTGCCCGCACACCTTCGGGCTATATATGCTTGTTCTGAAGAGTTTTTGAGGGTAATTGGGGTTCTCATCCGGCCTCCACTTGTCCTAGACTTCATTTCACCATTTCTTGAGGGATTTTGGAAGGATTTTCGGCTAGATTCGAAGGAGAGAAGAAGGGGAAGACGTTGAGAAGCTTCATAGGGCTCGCCGGCGCGGATCCGACGAGCTACGCCTTCAACCCTAGTCGACATCTTCGAGGGGGTTTTTCTTGTTTTTATTGGATGGAATTGTTGTATGATGAGCTCCTTAGTTTTGTGATGTTGAACTAAACCTCCCAAGGCCGCCGGGCTCCCGGTGAACCTTGGGAGGAGACTTTGTATGAATGACCTATATTTTGCTTTAAATGAATGTGTTAGTTTGATTGTTTGGTTTTAATTCATCATCATGTTGTTCATTCTACAATGGATGGATTCCGTAGAATTGATTTTGAATGATACTTGTTTGGCGGGATGCTAGCTTGTATTAGGTCCTTTGATGAGTTAAAGAGGGTAACATGTATTAATACACCGGAGGTTCCGGGTGTTAATAGCCTCCCGCGCGATTAGGGTTAATTTAGCCGAGAGCGTGCATTAGATTAACCCTACTCAAGACTCCTTGTTCTCATTGACATCGTAGGGGTATTTTCTGGATAGAGAAACCCGTACTGGATTAGGGCTACACTACGGAGGTTCCGGGGTAGTCGACATCCGAGTCTAGCGGACCGAAACCAAGCCAACCCTAGTTTTATAATTATCTTGGTCATTCGTATTTAGTCTTCTCCCGGGGGAATCCTCGCCCGAGGCCTTCCATAATTATTGGATTCTTCATCTCTATTTTATTCCGGATTGAGTTTTATCTTATTTGCATTTCTTTACTTGTTTTTATTATTTTAATATTGCTTCAACCCTGTTTCGATCGACTAGAAAGTGACTCCCAAAAAGAAGTAATAGTAGATCTCTGGCCCTTGGGAATACGACCCTCCTCGTGAGGTTTATTACTTGACGACCCGTGCACTTGCGGCCGGGGAGTCGCGTGCTAGCTCTGTAGCTAGTCGCGCGCTCGCTCATCAGTTCCTTTCCTTCACTTTATCTTCATAACCCTACAATGCACAAAAGTAAACAAATGCACAATTTTGAGTGATAAAGTCTGATTAAATTAATTCTCATTGCAAGATAATAACGCTTCGTATTACTATAACACGAGCACTTATCAGTCTTGATCCTTAAGTTGTACAAAAACTCCCAAAATGTGCCTTCATAACCTATCTTTGCTTTCTTTTCTTCCTTCAAGACATTCACAACCTAATTGCATAAAGAAACACCAATTCCACTTTATGCGACATAAACTATGGTAAAAGTGATGCTCAATGTACGTAAAACATACAGAGAAATATGTCTACTCAAGCACTTATTATTGTTGTTGTTGTTGTTGTTGTGGTTACTTATATTTGTTACTTCGGTGACACATCCCTTTGATAAGTGCTCGTGTTATAGTAATGCGAAGTGTTATTATCTTGCAATGAGCATTAATTTAATCAGATTTTATCACTAAAAAGTGTGCAATTGTTTACTTTTGTGCATTGTAGGGTTGTGAAGATAAAATGAAAGAAAGGAACGAAGTTAGGTCATGTTTGGCGTTGTTGAGAAGATTTTCAGACTAAGCAACGAGTAAGGCGTGAGCATAGACTTGTGGTTGTGTGCCAACCTCCTTTGGAGGGGCACAAAGGCAGTCACATTCACAATAAGTCTAACTCATGCCAACAAGGAGAACTTCACCAATTAGGCGATTCGAAGCAATCGACACGATCTACCGTTGATTGTGTGCCCAATTCAACGGCCGAAAATCAGTTTTCCAGAATTTTCACACGGGCGTATGGAGCTATACATGTTCATCAATGTATATAATAAAACAAGAAGTAAAGACATAGATGAAAAACCCCCTTGCGTATGGTGTGGTCGTGGTCTTGTGCGGCCGCCGGACGTCAATGACAATGCCGATGACGCGCTCCAAACCTCCACGAAGTCCTCTCCAAAACCCTAGCCGCCCTCTCCAAAGTTGAGGAGAAAATTAGGTCAAAAGATGTCTCAAAAAGTCTAAAAATCGGGCTTTTATAATGTGGAGTCGCGGCTTTAAATTTGATGAAATCGGGATTTCACACGGCCGTGTGGAATTTCAACACGCCAGTGTGAAAATTCTGGAAAATTGATTTTCGGCCGACTGCGAACAGTAACTTACTACAGTAATTGTGCCGAAACGCTCCCGAATTCGTCGTTCTTCATCGAGGCCGTTGAATTGGGCACACAATCAATGGTAGATCGTGTCGATTGCTTCGAATCGCCTAATTGGTGAAGTTCTCCTTGTTGGCATGAGTTAGACTTATTGTGAATGTGACTGCCTTTGTGCCCCTCCAAAGGAGGTTGGCACACACCCACAAGTCTATGCTCACGAATTACTCCTTGCTTAGTCCGAAAATCTTCCCAACAACGCCAAACACGACCTAATTTCGTTCCTTTCCTTCATTTTATCTTCACAACCCTACAATGCACAAAAGTAAACAATTGCACACTTTTTAGTGATAAAATCTGATTAAATTAATGCTCATTGCAAGATAATAACACTTCGCATTACTATAACACGAGCACTTCTCAAATCCCCCCACACTTAAGCTTTTGCTTGTCCTCAAGCAAAATAAAACGTGAAAGTACTCGGGAAGAACAATTGAAACTGCTCAGCCTTAGGTTCACCAAAAGTATGCAAAAGAAGCATTCTACAAGTAAGGGGAAATCAAAACATTGCATAAGGTTACCATTGCTCTAGTTAAAAACTCAAATTATAAAGGATGAAAACTCGAAAAATGTGTTAGTGTGTGCGATCTCACTCAAGAGAACCAACGAGTACTCCTCAAACTTTGGTTACAAAGGACTTATTTATATACAAAAACAAAAAAAATAGGGGAGGAAGTAGTAGCTTCACACATCCTTGAAGGTAGCCCTTTCCTAGGCGGCCGCCAAAGGTGGCTTTCACACTTTCGAGGAGGTAGCTCTTTCTACCGGGGTAGTAGCTTTCATGCATCCTATGAGATAGCTCTTTCTCTCATTAGGGCATAACTTGTATCCGACTTATGAGAGTAGCTACATACTTCATAGGCGGTAGCTCTTTCCACCCCAAATGCATAATTAAATCAAAGCTAATATTCAAAAACTCCTATATATTTTTATACTTTTTTTTTCTTTTCCATTTTTTTTATGCATTTTCCAAAGCAAAACTAAGAACGATGATAAACTTGTCCTTAAAAACTTCAAAATTGAGTTTCCAAAAGATTCCAAGAGTAAGTTGTGCAATATAAGAATATCGAGCAAAAAATTCCTAAAATTCAAGTAAAAACTAGAGCATGATAGGACACAATGTTAAAAATTCTCCTAAACTATAAGAATACAACCGTTGCAACTAAGGTGAACCGCCATAGGCTACATGAGCATAAGCAATTGAACGCACAAGTAAAGGTGTGTGCAATGTGAACTCCCCCCCACGCTTAAGATGTACATTGTCCCCAATGTACGCATGCAAGCACAATAAAAATTAAGAATTGTAAAACAATTAGTGTGGAAGTAGGCAATTGAAACATTACTCCCCTAAACTCCAAGTGTTGCGTTTGATGGAGCTAGGTGCATTGAGAGTTGAGTCTCAATGGGTTGTGAAGAACACACGGTCCCATGACGGTGTTTATGACTATTCCTTAGATTCCTTTCATCCAAGACCATCTGCGCACACATACACAAGGGTTCAGTATAGCTCAATAAAGACTCGAGTATAAAGAATATGAAAATGAAATACAACTCGAGAGAAAAGCTAAATAAAAGATAAACTCAGAAGGAGAGTCCTTTCTGAGTACTACAAGTCCAAAATAAAATAGAAAAGTACAAGAATGAAAATCAAATAAAAACAAAGAAAAACTAAATCTAAGACGCCTCAGCGTCGGTGTCCTGGATAGAAGCCTCTGGTGCTGCTAGAGGCTCTGTCGGTGCGGGTGGATCTGCCGCTGCTGCTGGTGGTGATGCTGGAGCGTACCCCCGGTCGAACTCGAATGAGGAGAGCACCTCCAGTGTAAGTGATCTGATAGCTTGCTCTCGAATGGAAAGGAGTCTGCTCCAGTTCCCCACTGAGAGGAGCTCCTCGACCTCATCTACCATCTCTGCTCCCCCTTGAATGTCCCGTAGAATGCTCAAATCGGGGAAACGGCTCTGTCCAAAGCGGAGGTCTGATAATCGCTTGAATCGTTCCCGATGCTCAGGTGATGGGAAATCTATCTCTTCGGGAGGTGGGGTAGGTTCACGCTGATGTTTCCCAGCCGACTTCTTAGACCTAGAAGCCATATCTGCGAGATTGAAAAGAGAATCGATCAATAACATTAAAACAGAACAATCTGAAAAAATCCACACGGCCGTGTGGAATTTCCACACGCCCGTATGGAGCTTCTAGCGGACAGAGCATCACGGCCGTGGGTCTCAAAATCCAAAATTTACAATAAAAATTCATTCTAATTCTTTCCTAAGCATGTTCGCATACTTATTAATCATTCAAATCAAACAAAATCATCGAAAAGAACGAATTACATTAAGAATTGACGAAGAAAAGAGTGAGGGAAAGCTTACCGACGGTGTGAAGTGAAAACGAGAGAAATCAGCCGAAAAAACTCGCAAAATTCATCAAAAAGCTCGGAGAACGTCGGGAAATTGGTGGAGAGAGTAGAGGAGAAGTTCAGAGTGAAGAATGAAGAGGCACAAGTGATTTCTATAAGAAAACCGCGCGGCTTTTGAAGTTCTGGAAAAATCACACGGCCGTGTGGAAATTCCACACGGCCGTGTGCCTCTGAAATTAGGGTTCACAGGGCCAACACACGCCCTTGTGTGCACTCTGGTTGCTCTCTGAACTACCCCACACGGCCGTGTGAGACAACCACACGGCCGTGTGCCTTCACAGGGGGATCCACAGGGCCACCCACACGGCCCTGTGGATTCTCGGGAAAACACAGAAGGTCTCTGAAAAATTTCACACGGCCGTGTGGAAATTCCACACGGCCGTGTGCCCAACTTGGCCAAGAACACAAGGCCGGCCACAGGGGCACCCACACGCCCCTGTGGCTTCTCTGACTCACCCGAGAAACACTAAGTGTTTCACACGGCCGTGTGAATAATCCACACGGCCGTGTGCCTTTCAGAAGCTCTCTCACAGGGGCCCACACACGCCCCTGTGTATTCTCGGGAAGAAAGGGTTTTCTCTGCAGAGTTTCACACGGCCGTGTGGAATTTCCACACGGCCGTGTGCCTTAGCACAGTGGCACTCACAGGGGCACCCACACGCCCCTGTGGACTCTCTGGAAAAGGGTTGTTGTTCTGCGAGAATCCACACGGCCGTGTGGAATTTCCACACGGCCGTGTGCCTCTTCTGAGGTTGTTCACAGGGGCACACACACGCCCCTGTGCCCTCACTGGTTGAGCTCTGATTAGGTAACACACGGCCGTGTGTTTTCTCTGGTTACTCAGAAAAATTCACAGACTCTTCCAAAAAATTCAGAAACTCTTTTAAAACACTTAGAGCCTGTATAAACCATAAAAACATGACCAGAGACCGTAGAAAACACACTCAACCGACTCAAACTTCGTCAATTATCATTAAGGCACACGAAAATATCAATAATCCACGATCGAATTTGCAGCACATGCATTGAAACTTCAAGACATCAACACTAAGACTTTTATTCATCCTAAAACTAAACTAGGTCCTAGAAAAACTGTAAAACCTTGGGTTGCCTCCCAAGAAGCGCTTGTTTAACGTCACTAAGCTTGACGTACCTGGTCTTACCTTACGGAGGGTCATGAATAGAAGTTGCCCTCTTCCCTACAACCTGAAAGCATGCATTAGATAACCTTTGTAGAGTAGAGGGAGAGTTGTCGAGTTTGTTACCACAAACGGGTGAAACACCCTTACTCCGTGAATGTTCATCCCCTTTCTTGTTGGGGTTCTTCTTGTGGCGTCTTCTCGACCTCTTCAACCTCCGAAGCATCTTCTTCATACGTTCCTTCTCCAACATGACATCCGTCTGAACTGGACCAAGCATAAGTACTTCTTCTTCTTCGATCTCCGCATCTTGGTCCGGCCATCCTTCATATGGATCAGGGTTTAACAATTCCTGCACATATTCATCAATACACTCATCAGTAGCATCAAGATAATATAGAATGTCATCAAAATCAAGAGAATGCCTCATGGCTTCGGCGAGGCGATAGGTGAGCTTGTCATCTCCGACTCTAAGTGTGAGCTCTCCACCGTCCATGTCTATCAAAGACTTAGAAGTGCGCATGAAAGGCCTCCCAAGAATCAACGGTACTTCGACATCCTCATCCACATCAAGTACGACAAAGTCCACCGGGAAGATGTACTTGTCCACTTTCACCAAGACGTTTTCCACAATTCCCCTTGGATGCCTCACCGATCGATCCGCAAGTTGAAGTGTCATCCGAGTGGGTCTAGGCTCGCCCAAGCCTAGCTTTTGGAAGAAGGTATAAGGCATGACATTGATACTTGCCCCCGAATCGGCCAATGCCATCTCCTCACCCAAATTACCAATGTTGCAAGGTATGATAAAACTCCCGGGATCTTTTCTCTTACTCGGCATGTTCTTTTGCAAGACGGCCGAGCAATTTGTATCAAGTACTACAGCTACACTCTCCTCCAACTTCCTCTTATTGGTTAAGAGGTCCTTTAGGAACTTTGCGTACTTGGGCATTTGGGCTAATGCTTCTGCGAATGGTATGTTGATGTGCAATTGCTTGAAGATACCCAGAAATTTCTTGTATTGTTCATTGTCTTGGTCATTCTTCAACCTTGAAGGGTAGGGGATCCTTGGTTTGTAGGGTGGTGGTGCCACCTCCTTTTCTTTTGGAGCTTCTTTCCCTACTTCTTCTACTCCGGTTGCTTCTTTTGTCTTCTCTAGAGGAAGAGTTTTCTCGACCTCTTTCCCATTCCTCAAGGTAATTGCCTTAAGTTGCTCCCTTGGGTTAGTCTCTGTATTGCTAGACAAGCTACCTTGAGGCCTTTCCGCCAATGTCTTCGCAATTTGCCCTACTTGATTTTCCAAATTATGTAGGGAGGTGGTGTGATTGCGAAGAGTGGCCTCCACCGACTGAAATCTAGCATCCGATGAAGAAACGAACCGCGTGAGAGCTCTCTCGAGGTCGGTCATCTTTCCTTCTAACCCGGTCACTCGGCTTTCTAAATTCGGAGCTTGTTGACTTTGAAATCCCGGTGGTGCACTATTTTTCTGTTGTGACTGTCCTTGATTGCTCCAAGAAAAATTCAGATAGTTCTTCCACCCCGGATTATATGTTCCACTGTACGCATTGCCTTGGCCTTGTCTTCTATACGAATTCCCAACAAAATCGGCCTGCTCTACCGCACTAGTGCCTCCAATAGCAATAGGAAAATCGTTCGAAGCATGTCCTCCCCCACAACCGTTACAAGTAGTGATAGCCGCAACTCTTGCCGAAACTAGAGCATCTAGCTTCTGACTCAAAGATTCCACCTGTGCCGCCAACGATGTAACCGCATCAACTTCATGAATTCCGGCAACCTTTTTCCTATCTCTTGAGTTCCATTGATAGCTATTCATAGCCATCTCCTCTACAAGGTGCCGAGCTTCACCGAGAGTCTTGCTTCCTAGAGTTCCTCCGGCCGCCGCATCTAGGAGTTGTTTGGTACTTGGATTCAACCCGTTATAGAAGGTGTGAATGATCATCCACTCGGGAAATCCATGTTGCGGGCACTTACGAAGAAGCTCCTTGAACCTATCCCATGTCTCAAATAGAGACTCCAATTCCATCTGCACAAAGGATGATATCTCATTCCGGAGCCTCGCTGACTTTTCCGGCGGAAAGTATCTAGCCAAGAATGCCTCGGCCATCTCCACCCACGTAGTAATGGAGGCTCTCAGTAATGAGTGAAGCCAATGTCTTGCTTTTCCCTTCAATGAAAATGGGAAGGCTCTCAAACGAATCGCGTCGTCCGTCACTCCATTAATCTTCAACATGTCGCACACTTCGAGGAAATTCTCTATATGACTGTTGGGATCTTCATCGGCCAACCCATTGAATTGTGTGGACTGTTGCAACATCAGAATGAACGACGGCTTCAACTCAAAGTTATTCGCCGTAATTGGGGGTCTCACAATGCTTGATTGGGTCCCTATTACTGCGGGTCTAGCATAATCGGACAACGTCCTCTGCTGTTCGTTCTGTTCTGCCATTGCTTCTGACCGTTTTGTTCCAATATCGGCTTGACTTGAAGCTCCTTGCACAGATTCTTTCCCTTTGCGATGCGCTCTTTTTCCAATGTCCGGGTCTCCTTCAACAAGAATCGAAGTGTTCCCATAGGTCATACCCTAAAACCAACGCAAAGGAAAGAAAAGTAAGAACAATGATAGATAAAGAAAATATGGAATAGAAAGTGAAGTGAATAGCTAAAATAGTGAAAAACAAATATCTAAAACGCTTATTCCCCGGCAACGGCGCCAAAAACTTTGATAGGCTCCCCGAAAGTGCACGGGTTTGTCGAAGTAATAAAAGTTACCCCGGTGAGAGGGTAGTCGAATCCACAGGGAATAGGGAGTTAGAATACGAGATTTCACTATTAAAACTATGCAAAGTACGGAAAGGTAGTAATCGATTTGTGTGTGAATTGCGAGAACAATTATACTAAAGACAGGAAATTAAATAGAGAAAGGTGGAAGATTAGAAATCGCAAGGAAAGAGATTAAAGAGGATTTAACAATTAATGAAGTGGGGTATCCGGACAAGTTATCTCTAGGATCTATGCTTCTAGTGCAAGACTATGCTATTATACCTTCCTATTGATGCTAATTAAGTCGAGGAAATCCTTAGACTCACGGTACCAAACCTAAGGTCAACCGTGACTAACCCCAACACTATGCCCCGGTATTAGGATTCACAACAACCCTTCACTCTATCGCTGGCACGATTAAGTCCCAGGGGAGTACATCTACCTAAACCTCACACTACATGGGATTGCATTAAGTTTTAGGGACTCCTAGTGATTAAACCTGTTCCTATGTGTAGTTCTAACCCTTTAGTCTAGGAGGAAGAACCCTAGTCTAGATTAAGCCCCAGTGCGTAGGATTCACTTCAACCCTTCACTCCGTTACTCGCGTAACTAAGCCCCAGGGGAGTTTATCTACTTAGCACTTCACTCTATCTTGACCGCTATTAAATCAAGGAAACGGAGGTAGGGAGAAATCACACCGGAGGGGAAAGGGGTACATCGCTACCTCACAACTCTCCCTCTCAACCCTAGTGTCACATCTAAAGGAAAACAATAGCAAGATAAAATTAAGATCGAAACTCAATTCTTATTCATCAATAATGGAAAAGCATAATAACAATGTCAAAGAAACATAATAACCCTAGAGTTTTACAAGTCCGAATAACCACAAGGGGTTTAGCTCCTCATGGAGCTATACATGTTCATCAATGTATATAATAAAACAAGAAGTAAAGACATAGATGAAAAACCCCCTTGCGTATGGTGTGGCCGTGGTCTTGTGCGGCCGCCGGACGTCAATGACAATGCCGATGACGCGCTCTGATAAACGCCTAAACATACGTATTTTCCATGTATTCGGGTGTATGTATTACGTATTTTTCTATGAGTTGACACCCGTTTTTTGTCTGAATTGGTTTCTTTCATGTTACAGGTACTGATGTGACCCCTTCGAGCTGATTGATAGAATTTGAGAAGAAATCGGCGATGAAAACACTATTCCTGAGGGGGGATACTGTAGCGACTACTGTAGCAGATCCTGTAGCACGACCCCTTTGGCGAAATGGCTAAGTCTGGAGGTCATGCGGTCTGGCATGCGGGCGCTGCAGAGGCCGTATACGGTACTGTAGCAGTTTTACAGCAGCATACGGTACTGTAGCAGTTTACTGTAGCGGCACTGTAGCAACTTACGCGATTTCGGGTTTTTCTCGGGATTTTCTCTCCCCGCATGCGGGGTCGCATACGGGGCCGCATGACGTTCTGGATGATGTTTTTAAGGGTTTTGGGAAGTCATTTTGAGAGAGAGCTAGACCTTGAGCAAGCTTGACTTCACCACCTTCTTTGGGAGCTTGAGGCCGGCTTTTGGAGGCGATTCTTGAGGAGAGGACGACGGGGAGAGCACGAGACGACGACTCCACACCTTCGATTTGGATTTTAGAGGAAGTTTGACAAGGGAAGCCACTCCTTGGGTGGCGTCCTTGGAAGCGTCATTCGGCCTTGATCCTTTGAGGGAGTGTTCTTATTATGCTTTTGGTTGTTTCCATGTATTTATTTGCATACTTTGTGATCATGAGCAACTAAACCCCAAGGTCACCGGATGTAGGTGAACCTTGGGGGTGAACTTGTGTATTTTGGATAATTCCTTTCTAGTTTATGCATGTGTGTTGGTTTGAGATCCTTGTTTGGTGGTTCTTGAATGCCTTGATATGTATGCGAACTCTATATGTCAATTCCTAGACAATGCTAGGTTGCATGACCATTGCCCTAGTATTAGGCTCACCAAGCTTGGAAGGGAATACATGTACGAATACGCCGTGACCATCGGGTATTTGTACCCCTCCAATTGTTAGGGTTGTCCTTGATTGTGTTTCAACCCTAGCTTGGGGAAATCCATTAAACCCATTGCAATCGTACAAGGATTTGGGCGGAAGAAATTCCGTATTCCAATACTTGTACCGGATTAGGGACCAAACACCGTGACCATCGGGTTGGTCTAATTTAGGGTTTTCCGGTCCAAACCACCCACGTGCATGCTAATTAGGGTATCCTTAGCACTTTAGTAGCCCCCGAGGGAATCCTCATCCGTGACCATTTCCTCGCCCCTGATTTCCCTCAGTATTTGTATTTATTATTTGTATGCTTTTCACACATCCGTAGATTATTTGTAGTTATCTCCTTTGAGTGTTTGCTAGGTTAAACAACATTGTGATAAGGAAGTAAGAATAGCTCCTCGGGCCCTTGGGAATACGACCCCCTCGTGCTCGCGCGAGGGGTATTACTTGGCGACCCCGTGCACTTGGGGGTGAGCGATTCAAACGCATTCTCACCATGCTCCAAACCTCCACGAAGTCCTCTCCAAAACCCTAGCCGCCCACTCCAAAGTTGAGGAGAAAATTAGGTCAAAAGATGTCTCAAAAAGTCTAAAAATCGGGCTTTTATAATGTGGAGTCGCGGCTTTAAATTTGCTGAAATCGGGATTTCACACGGCCGTGTGGAATTTCCACACGCCCGTGTGAAAATTCTGGAAAACTGATTTTCGGACGGCTGTTAACTGTAACTTGCTACAGTGTTTTGCTACAATATTTGATACAGTAATTGTGCCGAAACGCTCCCGAATTCGTCGTTCTTCATCGAGGCCGTTGAATTGGGCACACAATCAACGGTAGATCGTGTCGATTGCTTCGAATCGCCTAATTGGTGAAGTTCTCCTTGTTGGCATGAGTTAGACTTATTGTGAATGTGACTGCCTTTGTGCCCCTCCAAAGGAGGTTGGCACACACCCACAAGTCTATGCTCACGCCTTACTCTTTGCTTAGTCCGAAAATCTTCCCAACAACGCCAAACACGACCTAACTTCGTTCCTTTCCTTCATTTTATCTTCACAACCCTACAATGCACAAAAGTAAACAATTGCACACTTTTTAGTGATAAAATCTGATTAAATTAATTCTCATTGCAAGATAATAACACTTCGCATTAGTACAACACGAGCACTTATCAAGGAGCTAAACCCCTTGTGGGTATTCGGACTTGTAAAACTCTAGGGTTATTATGTTTCTTTGACATTGTTATTATGCTTTTCCATTATTGATGAATAAGAATTGAGTTTCGATCTTAATTTTATCTTGCTATTGTTTTCCCTTAGATGTGACACTAGGGTTGAGAGCAATCTAGGTTTTCCTTTGGAGGTGTGACAACTCCTATAGGATTAGACTCTTTAAGATTGAAGAGGGTTGAGAGGGAGACTTGTGAGGTAGCGATGTACCCCTTTCCCCTCCAGTGTGATTTCTCCCTACTTCCGTTTCCTTGATTTAATAGCGGTCAAGATAGAGTGAAGTGGTAGGTAGATAAACTCCCCTGGGGCTTAGTTACGCGAGTAACAGAGTGAAGGGTTGAAGTGAATGCTACGCACTGGGGCTTAATCTAGACTAGGGTTCTTCCACCTGGACCAAAGGGTTAGAACTACACATAGGAACAGGTTTAATCACTAGGAGTCCCTAAAACTTAATGCAATCCCACGTAGTGTGAGGTTTAGGTAGATGCACTCCCCTGGGACTTAATCGTGCGAGCGATAGAGTGAAGGGTTGTTGTGAATCCTAATACCGGAGCATAGTGTTGGGGTTAGTCACGATTGACCTTAGGTTTGGGACCGTGAATCTAAGGATTTTCTCGACTTAATTAGCATCAATAGGAAGGTATAATAGCATAGTCTTGCACTAGAAGCATAGATTCTAGAGATAACTTGTCCGGATACCCCACTTCATTAATTATTAAATCCTCTTTAATCTCTTTTCTTGCGATTTCTAATCTTTCACCTTTCTCTATTTAATTTCCTGTCTTTAGTATAATTGTTCTCGCAATTCACATACAAATCGATTACTACTTTTCCGTACTTCGCATAGTTTTAATAGTGAAATCTCGTATTATAACTCCCTATTCCCTGTGGATTCGACTACCCTCTCACCGGGGTAACTTTTATTACTTCGACAAACCCGTGCACTTTCGGGGATGCTGTCAGAGTTTTTGGCGCCGTTGCCGGGGAATAGGTGATTTAGAGACACTTGTACTTTGCTATTTTAGCTATTCATCATTCATTCTATTTCACCCTTTTCTTATTCTTCCGTCATTCTTATTTGTTTTCTTTTGTTTTGTCCTACTTTTTCTTGCAAGGAGCCTAAATGGAGATTGATGCAATCATTGAGCTATATTCTCAAGTTGAAGCTCTAAGTGAAAAGTTTGATAGAATTATTGCTTCACAACAACAAAGCAACCCATGCTATAGCACACATCATCCAAATGAGAGGAGCTACCAAACTTTTTTATGGAATAACGATGGACAACATTGGGAAGCACCTCAAGAGCAATTTCAAAAGGATGAGATACTCGAAGAGGACGCACCTCCGTGGAAAAAAGTGCTAGATAAATTTATTGAAGCATCCGATGCCTCTTGCCAAAGTATGGAAGCCACACGAAAGTGTCATGAAGCCTCCTACAACAACCTTAAACATCAATTAGGATGGATACTTGACACACTCTCCAAGGAACATGAAGTATTTGAGCAAGTAAAGCAAGACCCTTGTAGAGATGATGTGGTCGTGAATGATAATGAAGAAATGGGGCATACCGAGTATGTTGCTGTAGAAATTGAAGAGGAAAAAGTAGAATGTCATTTGGAGAATTGGGATTGCTTGAATGAAGATGGTGCTTGTGAGCAAGAAAATTTTCAAGGGGATTTGTTAGTGTCATGTTCCTTTCAAGATGAAAATACACAAGAAGAAGCAAACCCTAAGGTAATGGAACAAGCACCGCTCTTTGGGATTGATCAACTCAGAAAAAGCAAGAAAGAGACTTTGGACAATTCCCAACCCAAATTGTTTCCTTGGAGGCCAAAAGTAGGATGGTTGGACCCTCCAACAAATACTCCACCTCGGCAAGTCGATTTTTGGTTTAAAGGAAGTAGATATGCAAGATCTTGTCGGGAGGAACACACTCTTTTCAAGCCGCCTTGAGGTAAGAAAGAGGTACGTCAAGCTTAGTGACGTTAAACAAGCGCTTCTTGGGAGGCAACCCAAGTTTTTATTGCTTTTCTAGGATTTAGTTTAGTTTTCGCAAGAATAATTGCCTAGTTTCGGTGTTTTGATTTTATTATGCGTGTGCTGTGATTTCTTATGGATTATTGGTGTTATAGTGTGCCTAATTGTGATTGTCCAAGTTTTGAGTCGTTTGAGTGTGTTTTCATGGATCTCTGGTCGAATTTTTATTGTATATGCAAGCTCTGAATGTTGTATTTGAGTTTTTGAAATTTTCTGCAAAGCTTGCAAATTTTTCTAAGTCACCCAGAGAAGACACACGGCCGTGTAGAATTTCCACACGGGCGTGTGTCACAGTTCAGAACTCATCCAGAGAAGACACAGGGGCGTGTGATTGCCCCTGTGAACGACCATATGAAGGCACACGGCCGTGTGGAATTTCCACACGGCCGTGTGGATCTCTGCAGAGCTACAACTCGCCATCCCGAGAGACACAGGGGCAGTGTGAGTGCCCCTGTGAGTGCCCATGTGTATAGCACACGGCCGTGTGGAAATTCCACACGGCCGTGTGGATGTTCTGCAGAACAAGAACTTCATCTAGAGGCTCACAGGGGACGTGTGAGTGCCCTTGTGGGTGAGCGTCTGCATGGCACACGGCCGTGTGGAATTTCCACACGGCCATGTGGAACACTTAGATGATTTTCTTGGGATCCAGAGAGTCCACAGGGGCGTGTGGGTGCCCCTGTGGCCGGCCGTGTGTTGGCCAGGTTGGGCACACGGCCGTGTGTATGTTCTGGAAAGCAAACAGAGGAAACACAAGGGGGTGTGACTGCCCCTGTGAACCCTTCTAGTGGAGGCAGACGACCGAGTGGAAATTCCACACGGCCGTGTGGATGTACAGAACATGATAGGTTGTTTTTAATTTTAAAATCTTCTTTTGCCTTTTCAATTCTAAATGCCTCCACACTCAAGGGATGTTTCCTCACATTTTCCAAACCCTCTCTTTGTCCATTTAAGTAGTTTTTAAGTTGTTTTCCGACCATATTCGAAGTTTTTGATTTTCACTTCGTCGGTAAGCATATTTTCTCCTTTTCTTCATCAATCTTTTCTTTTTCAGCACCAGATCCACCAGTATCAGCACCGACAACAGCACCGAAAATCGAAGAACGGACGACACCGACGCTTGAGGCGTTTTTAGCTTTATTTTTTCTTTTGTTTTATTTTACTTTTATTGAGCTATACTGAACCCTTGTGTATGTGTGCGCAGATGGTCTTGGATGAAAGGAATCTAAGGAATAGTCATAAACACGGTCATGGGACCTTGTGTTCTTCACAACTCATTGAGACTCAACTCTCAATGCACCTAGCTCCATCAAACGCAACACTTGGAGTTCAGGGGAGTAATGTTCAATTGCCTACTTCCACACTAATTGTTTTACAATTCTTAATTTTTATTGTGCTTGCATGCGTACATTGGGGACAATGTACATCTTAAGTGTGGGGGGGAGTTCACATTGCACACACCTTTACTTGTGCGTTCAATTGCTTATGCTCATGTAGCCTATGGCGGTTCACCTTAGTTGCAACGGTTGTATTCTTATAGTTTAGGAGAATTTTTAACATTGTGTCCTATCATGCTCTAGTTTTTACTTGAATTTTAGGAATTTTTTGCTCGATATTCTTATATTGCACAACTTACTCTTGGAATCCATTGGAAACTCAAATCTTGAAGTTTTTAAGGACAAGTTTATCATCGTTCTTAGTTTTGCTTTGGAAAATGCATAAAAAAAAAATTGGAAAAGAGAAAAAGTATAATAATAATAATAAAAAAAAAAGTATATGAGTTTGTAAATATTAGCTTTGTTTTAATTATGCATATGGGGTGGAAAGAGCTACCGCCTATGAAGTATGTAGCTACTCTCATAAGTCAGATACAAGTTATGCCCTAATGAGAGAAAGAGCTATCTCATGGGATGCGTGAAAGCTACTACCCCGGTAGAAAGAGCTACCTCCTCGAAAGAGTGAAAGCCACCTTTGGCGGCCGCCTAGGAAAGGGCTACCTTCAAGGATGTGTGAAGCTACTACTTCCTTCTCTATTTTTTGTTTTTTTGTATATAAATAAGTCCTTTCTAACCAAAGTTTGAGGAGTACTCGTTGGTTCTCTTGAGTAAGATCGCACACACTAACACATTTTTGAGTTTTCATCCTTTTTTATTCGAGTTTTTAGCTAGAGCATTGGTGACCGTATGCAATGTTTTGATTTCCCCTTACTTGTAGAATGCTCCTTTTGCATACTTTTGGTGAACCTAAGGCCGAGCACTTTCAATTGTTCTTCCCAAGTACTTTCACGTTCTATTTTGCTTGAGGACAAGCAAAAGCTTAAGTGTGGGGGGATTTGATAAGTGCTCGTGTTATAGTAATGCGAAGTGTTATTATCTTGCAATGAGCATTAATTTAATCAGATTTTATCACTAAAAAGTGTGCAATTGTTTACTTTTGTGCATTGTAGGGTTGTGAAGATAAAATGAAGGAAAGGAACGAAGTTAGGTCTTGTTTGGCGTTGTTGGGAAGATTTTCGGACTAAGCAAGGAGTAAGGCGTGAGCATAGACTTGTGGGTGTGTGCCAACCTTCTTTGGAGGGGCACAAAGGCAGTCACATTCACAATAAGTCTAACTCATGCCAACAAGGAGAACTTCACCAATTAGGCGATTCGAAGCAATCGACACGATCTACCGTTGATTGTGTGCCCAATTCAACGGCCTCGATGAAGAATGACGAATTCGGGAGCGTTTCGGCACAATACTGTAGTAGTACTATAACAAATTACTGTAGCAAAAACACTGTAACAAGTTACTGTTCACAGTCGGCCGAAAATCAGTTTTCCAGAATTTTCACACGGCCGTGTGGAAATTCCACACGGCCGTGTGAAATCCCGATTTCAGCAAATTTAAAGCCGCGACTCCACATTATAAAAGCCCGATTTGGAGACTTTTTGAGACATCTTTTGACGTAATTTTCTCCTCAACTTTGGAGAGGGCGGCTAGGGTTTTGGAGAGGACTTCGTGGAGGTTTGGAGCGCGTCATCGGCATCGTCATCGACGTCCGGCGGCCGCACAAGACCACGGCCACACCATACGCAAGGGGGTTTTCATCTATGTCTTTACTTCTTGTTTTATTATATACATTGATGAACATGTATAGCTCCATGAGGAGCTAAACCCCTTGTGGGTATTCGGACTTGTAAAACTCTAGGGTTATTATGTTTCTTTGACATTGTTATTATGCGTTTTCCATTATTGATGACTAAGAATTGAGTTTCGATCTTAATTTTATCTTGCTATTGTTTTCCCTTAGATGTGACACTAGGGTTGAGAGCAATCTAGGTTTTCCTTTGGAGGTGTGACAACTCCTATAGGATTAGACTCTTTAAGATTGAAGAGGGTTGAGAGGGAGAGTTGTGAGGTAGCGATGTACCCCTTTCCCCTCCGGTGTGATTTCTCCCCACTTCCGTTTCCTTGATTTAATAGCGGTCAAGATAGAGTGAAGTGCTAGGTAGATAAACTCCCCTGGGGCTTAGTTACGCGAGTAACAGAGTGAAGGGTTGAAGTGAATGCTACGCACTGGGGCTTAATCTAGACTAGGGTTCTTCCACCTGGACCAAAGGGTTAGAACTACACATAGGAACAGGTTTAATCACTAGGAGTCCGTAGAACTTAATGCAATCCTACGTAGTGTGAGGCTTAGGTAGATATACTCCTCTAGGGCTTAGTTGACAGGTCAACGAGAGTCAAGAGTCGTAGTGAATCCTAATGCCGGGGCATAGTGTTGGGGTTAGTCACGGTTGACCTTAGGTTTGGGACCGCGTGTTTAAGGATATCCTCGACTCAATTAGACATCAATTAGAGGGTATAATACTAGTCTTGCACTAGAAGAATTAGTCTTAGGGGGAGCTTTGTCCGGGTACCCCATCTTTATATCGATTACCTCTCCTACCCTTATTATTCTTCTTGCACTCTTTTATTTTCTTTTACATTTATATATATATATATATATATATACTTCTTTCATCATCGACTTCTTTCATAGCTAAATAGCGATAACACTTGTTTCTGAACACTATTCCCTGTGGATACGACTACCCACTCACCAGGGTATTTTTATTACTTCGACAACCCGTGCACTTGCGGGGTACACACGCAAGGGGTGTGTCACCCTTGCATGTGTACCGCAAGTGCACGAGTTGTCGAAGTAATAATAATAGTACCCCGGTAAGAGGCTAGTCGAATCCATAGGGAGCAGGGATAATAGACACAATAGATCGCTATTTAGCTAGTGTGAAATATGAAAAGTGAGAGCAAGAATCAATGTGTGTGTGTGTGAGAATAATCGAAAGCAATAAGAAAATAAGAGAAATATGGAAGGTAAAAAAGTGCAAGCTAGAAGTGAATGAGAGAAACAATCAAGATGTGAAATAGGGTACCCGGACAAGCTACCCCTAGGATTAATGTTCTAGTGCAAGACAATGTATTATACTCTCCTATTGATGCTTAATGAGTCATGGACATCCTAAAGCACATGGTACCAAACCTAAGGTCGACCGTGGCTAACCGTAACATTATGCCCCGGCATTAGGTTTCACTACGACCCTTAACTCTTGTTGACCTGTCAACTAAGTCCCATGGGAGTCCATCTTTCTAAGCCTCACACTACGTAGGATTGCTTTACGTTCTAGGGATTCCAAGTGATTAGCCCTGTTCCTAAGTGTAGTCCTAACCCTTTGGTCCAGGTGAAAGAACCGTAGTCTCAATTAAGCCCCAGCACTAGGATTCACTACAACCCTTCATTTTGTCGCTTACGCAACTAAGACCCAGGGGAGTTCATCTCCTAGCACTTCGCTCTATGTTGACCTCTAAGAACTCTTGGAACATAGAGGTAGGGAAAATCACAACGTAGGGGAAAGGGAAAGTTTCGCTACCTCACGACTCACCCTCTCGACCCTCCCCAATCTTGAGTAGTCTAATCCTATAGGAGTTATCACACCTCAAATGGATAACCTAGATGACTCTCAACCCTAGTGTCATATCTAAGGGAAAATCAATACAATAATTAATCAAGATTGGAACTCAATTATGTTCATCAAATATGAAAGCATAATAACATGTCATAGAGACAAAATCATCCTATGGTTTACAAGTCCAAATACCCACAAGGGGTTTAGCTTCTCATGGAGCTATAAAAATCCATCAATGTATATGAATAAACACGAATCGAAAACATAGACGAAAACTGATAAGTTCTTGTGTGATAGTAATACGAAGTATTTGATAAGTGCCTAAATACATCATGCTTTAGCGATGATGTTCTTGTACTTTCATGCAACTTATGTGTATTTTCGATGACATTTTGCACACTTGATGTTTTTATTTTCGTTTCAGGGTTTCGAGGACCAAGTGCGCGTGATTGAACCGTATTCGTGTCGTTTTGGGGAAGATTGAGGAAGAAATGAAGACTTGGAGGCCCCCGTTAGCTGACACGCCGCACACGGGGCCGGTTCTCTCGGCTATGTGCAGCCACTGTGCGGCCCGCACAATGGCCGCACACCCTGGCCAGTGAGCTGTGCGGCCTGGTGTGCGGCTCACACACCAGGCCGGACAGGGTGACCAGAAGAGCGTGCGGGCACACGTGCGGCTCGCACACTGCCCGCACGCTCTCGGGATTATATAGAGATTTCTTCAGGATTCTTGAGAGAAGTTGTTCTCTATTCGGCTTCCATTCCACCACACACCATTATCATCATCTTTGGAGGGATTTGGAGGGATTTTTGGGCAGATTTAAAGGAGAGAAGAAGGGGAAAACGTGGAGAAGCTTCATAGGGCTCGCTGGCGCGGATCTAACGAGCTACACCATCAACCCTAGTCAACATCCTTGAGGGAGTTTTTCTTGTTTTCATTTGATGGATTCTTTGTATGAAGAGCTCCTTAGCTTTGTGATGTCGAACTAAACCTCCCAAGGCCACCGAGCTCCAGGTGAACCTTGGGAGGAGACCTTGTATGAATGACCTTTATATTGTTTTGAATGAATGTGTTGGTTTGATTGGTTGGTTTTAATTCATCATCTTGTTGTTCATTCTACAATGGATGGATTCCGTAGAATTGATTTTGAATGATACTTTTTTGGCGGGATGCTAGCTTGTATTAGGTCACTTGATGTGTTAAAGAGGGATTCATGTATTAATACACCGGAGGTTCTGGGTGCTAATAGCCTTCCGCGCGTTTAGGGTTAATTTAGCCGAGAGTGTGCATTAGATTAACCCTATTCAAGATTCCTTGTTCTCATTGACATCGTAGGGTTCTTTTCTGGATAGAGAAACCCGTACTGGATTAGGGCTACACTACGGAGGTTCTGGGGTAGTTGACATCCGAGTCTAGCGGACCAAAATCAAGCCAACCTTAGTTTATTGAACTCCATGGTCATTCGCATTTAGTCTCCTCCCGGGGGATCCTCGCTCGAGGCCTTCCCTAATTATTAGCTCTTCGTCTCTAGCTTTATTCCGGATTGAGCTTTATTTTATTTGCATTTCTTTCCTTGTTTTTATTATTTTAATATTGCTTCAACCTTGTTTTGATCGACTAGAAAGTGACTCCCAAAAGGAAGTAATAGTAGATCTCGGGCCCTAGGCAATACGACCCTCCTTGTGAGGTTATTACTTGACGACCCGTGCACTTGCGGCCGGGGAGTCACGTGCTAGCTCTGTAGCTAGTCGCGCGCTCGCTCATCAAGTTTTTGGCACCGTTGCTGGGGAATATCCGAGAATACTAGGAAAACTTTTGGATCATTGCTCTAGTCATTTCGCTTTCATTTGTAATTATCCATCTTTTATTGCTTTTGTTTTCATCATTTGTATATATATTCACTAATATCCCTTTTTGCTTTTTGTTTTCTCAGCCGTTCTGTGCATGACTCGTGCAAACCCCACTGGGTTTGTAGAGTCAAACGAAGAAATCGAATGTGTTATACACCAACGGTTTAAGGAAACTCAGGTGGGTTCCTCCTCAGGATCAGTTGCGGCACCTAAATCAATTCTTATTGCTATGGCCGAAGAGAGAAGAACATTGTCTGACTATGAGAGGCCACAGTTTACCGGGGGAGGGTTTAGTGTGCAAGCTTCGGCTTCCAGTGCCGGTAATTTTGATTTGGCCATACCAATTGGGATGATACAGAACACCGTGCAGTTCGATGGCTTGGCCGACAAGGACCCGAATGAGCACCTATCCCAATTCCTCCAAATGTGCTCGACATTTAAAGTCAATGGCCTATCCGATGATGCAGCTAGACTCCGTCTTTTTCCATTCTGTTTGCAGGGCGCCGCTTATAGGTGGCTCACCTCACTTGCCCCGGGTTCCATAAAGACATGGGAGGAGATGGTGAACAAGTTTATGGGCCGCTACTTTCCTCCGAGCAAGGCAGCAAGGTTAAGGCAAGAGATATCGGCTTTCAGTCAAAGAGATTCTGAAACCCTCTTTGAAGCCCATGAGAGATTTAAAGATCTTTTGCGAAAATGTCCACATCATGGTTTCGAGGCTTGGATGCGAGTACAGATACTGTATAATGGTTTGAGCTACCAGAATCGTCAACTCATTGATGCCGCAGTCGGTGGATCCTTGAGTAGCAAATTCCCCAAGGATTCCGAAGAATTAATTGAGAACATGGCACGAAATGAATCACATTGGGGTTAGAGGGCAAAAATGAATCAAGCTCGAGGAGTTCATGAAATAGACAGTAAGACCGCTCAAGATGCGAAGCTCGAAGCACTAGCGAAGCAAGTAAGCTTGCTTATGTCCGAAAGAGTCGAGCATTCGAGCACAAGTGTCATGCAAGTGATGAACTGTGGAACTTGTGGTGGGGGGCATAATGTTGCTAGTTGCCCCATTTCAATCCCCGATACTGCCCCAGTTGAACATGTTGACTATGTGAATCAGGGGCAAAAATTTCAAGGAAACCCCTATGGTGGGACATACAACCCCGGGTGGAGGAGTCACCCAAATTTCAATTGGGGAAATCAGGGCCAACAGAAATTTTCACAACCGCCAGGGTTTCAGGCACAGTCATCACAAGCACCTCCAACGGAAAGGAAATTCACTACTGAAGATGTCCTAGCTAAATACATGCAAATCACCGATGCAAGGTTGAACACATTTGAAACGACAGTGAGAAACATGCAAGCTTCAATCCAGGGCATCGAAAAACACTTGGGACAGATTGCGGCATCCATGGCAGAAAGAACACCGGGTAGTCTCCCGAGCAACACTGAGACTAACCCCCAAGAACATGTACAAGCTATTACTTTGAGGAGTGGTAGAGAGGTTGAGGTTCGGCCGACTCCTAGGCCAACTGAAAACAAGGAAAAGAACATGGCAAGAGGCACTCCCTCCGTGGGTGGGGATGAAGATAATGACAGCCACGACAATTCGATTGAACCTCAAAACAAAGAAAAAAAATTGCTAGAGCACCAACCAAAGGTCCCCTATCCGGCAAGACTCAATAGGGATAAGGAGGACACTTAATTCAAAAATTTTTTGGAGATGATCACGCAACTTCACATTAATCTTCCACTTGTCGAGGCCTTTGCTCAAATGCCAAAATATGCCATGTTTATGAAGGAGTTTCTTACAAACAGGAAAAAACTTGAAGAAGCATCTACGGTGTCTCTTGGTGAGAGTTGTTCGGCAATTATCCAAAGCAAATTACCCGAGAAAATCAAAGACCCGGGTGGTCTAATTGTGGAGTGTCATTTTGGGGACTCGCTTGTAGAGAAAGCCCTCGCCGATTCAGGTGCAAGCATAAATGTTATGCCCTACAAGCTTTTCTTAAAACTTGGCCTTCAAGACTTAGAGCCGACATGGATCACCATACAACTTGTGGACCGGACTGTTAGACGGCCGCGTGGCATTATGAGCGATGTGATTGTGAAGGTTGGTGGTCTAGTCTTTCCGGCGGATTTTGTTATCCTTGATGTTGATGACGCTACTGAGGTCCCCATCATACTTGGCCGGCCTTTCCTTGCCACATCCCATGCCTTGCTGGATATCCAAGACGGGAAAATGACCTTGCGAGCCGGGAATGAGGAAGCCACTTTTAAAATTCCCGAGGCAATGAAACACACTAAGGAGCTTGATGACACTTCCTATGCACTAGATGATACAGAACTACAAGTTGAAGATTATGTGCATGAAGTCCTTATGATGAACCCCCTTGATGAATTATTACAAGATGTTGATATTGAGGAGGAAAAAGCACCAAAGAAGGCACAAGAAGACCATCCTCATACATATCCAGACAAGGCACAAGGGAAAAGCAAGGGAGAACGATCATGGAAGCGAGCATGGAAAAAGGTGACTCCTAAGGTTAGCAAAGCAAGCAAGAACTCTCATGAAAAGGGACACATGGCATGCTTCGTCGACCTAGGTATGCACAATGTTGATTCTCTCCTTTCCCTAAATTTGCCGGCGGGGTCATCATTTGCATCCATAGGAAATTCAGGTAAAATCTCTACCTTTAAACCACCTTGATGATGAAAAACTTGAACGTCAGGCTCGCGACGCTAAACAAGCGCTTGTGGGAGGCAACCCATGATTTTTTACAATTCCGTACTTTTTCATTTTCGTATTTTTTGTTATGCATGAATTAGATTTGGATTATGAGCTCTCTTCTTCATTCGTTCTTGGTATGCTTCATTGTGTATGTCTTTGTTTCCTCCCCATCTCGGTGAAATCTTGTGTGTTTTGTGTTTTTCAACATGTATCAATTGTCCGAGATGAGTTTCGTCGCGTTTGTAATGTCGAAGACTAGTTTTGGTTTGAAGATAGCTGATTTCTGAGCATTTTGTAGGTCTTTGTGCAGCCACTGTGCGGCCGCACAGAGGCCACACGCCCCAGCCAGAAGGGTGTGCGAGCTGGTGTGCGGTCCGCACACCAGCCGCACGCCTCAGCCAGAGGAGCGTGCGGCCTGGTGTGCAGCCCGCACACCAGGCCGCACATGCTTGGTAGAAGACACCAGGTCGCACATTTCAGCATGTTTCCATTGCTTGATCTTTATTTTTGGAGATGTAGGTTGACTTTCCGATCAAGCCCCTTGGAGGAGACATAGAAGACCTTGAGCGGTTCCATCAGTCCTTTCACTCCGAGAGCTCACTTTCCCTTTCACTTTTTGTTTCTTTTATTTATTTTTTGTGTGGTTGATGGATGCTTGACTCGACATCTTTTCTCCTTGTAGGTAGAACAAGACATCCATTTTTCTTCCTCTCCACCTTGTTTGCTGCCATGGTGTTGGCCACCCCTAGCTCGTGCCCGGCAAGTTTCCTTACTAATTTCTCGGGGAAGTTCACGAAACCATCCTTCTTATTTTCATTGCACTAATCTTTATGTACTGCTGATTCCTATACATTGAGGGCAATGTACCGCTTTAAGTGGGGGGTGGGTATGCATGTCTTAGTTTCATTATATATGTCGTGAACTTGTATGAAACTTTTTGAAAATTTTTGAACTGTTGCATGATTGTAAAACCTAGGATGGCTTATCTAATTGTGATTGTATTATAGCTCGAAACTGTGATAAATGCTAAGCTTCTTATGACCCTGCACACTTGAGATTTTTGTGTCATTCTAGGCATTTTTTCGCACTTTTCCCTTAGGTAGAACCCTGGACACCTAGGCGAGGGACCACAGCACCTTCGTGACCCTCTTAGTTGCTAACCCATACTAGTGGTTTTGCGCCTTGATGTGTTAGAATGTCTTCTAATAGTGTTCTAAGGACCTTCTTCTTGTTCCTTCTTGCAATACGGTCAAAAAAAAGGGAAAGTTGAATAAAAGCGTGGACAGTGCTCCTCTGCCCTAATAGCGAAGTAACTTGGGGTTCTGGCTCCTAACCAGAGTGTTTCTCTCGCCAAAAGCTATAAGGACATGAGCGCGTCTACATGAATGTGCAAAGCTTCAGGTAATGTGGATTTGCAATTCATGAATGTGCAAAGCTCCAGGTAATGTGGATTTGCAATTCAAGTTAAGCAATTGTGTGCAGAAAAATAAAATTCGACTGGTACTTGTTCGAAAATAAGAGGAAGGATCCTTAGTATTCTACTAGAAGTATTTCTACCACCTCAAGGCCGTATTCCACTAAGTGGCGTGAATTGCTTGAAGAAGTGGTCCTCGCGGTCCTGTTTACCTTGTTTGGACTACAGGGCTTCGAACTAAGGGATTTGCACACACACATCATGACACGGCCAATGAATGCGTGAATGATCTCAAGTGGTCTTTGCTTAGTATTTTTAGTTTCATTTTGGCTATGATATTTTCATTTCTTGCCTGAGGTTGTGTATTTAGTCACTTATTAGTATCCCTGGTTTTCCATGTTTGTTTGCTTGGAGACAAGCAAATGATTAAGTGGGGTGTATTTGATAAGTGCCTAAATACATCATGCTTTAGCGATGATGTTCTTGTACTTTCATGCAACTTTTGTGTATTTTCGATGACATTTTGCACACTTGATGTTTTTATTTTTGTTTCAGGGTTTCGAGGACCAAGTGCGCGTGATCGAACCGTATTCGTGTTGTTTCGGGGAAGATTGAGGAAGAAATGAAGACTTGGAGCCCCCCGGAAGCCGACACGCCGCACACGGGGCCGGTTCTCTTGGCCATGTGCGGCCACTGTGTGGCCCGCACTGTGGCCGCACACCCTGGCCAGTGAGCTGTGCGGCCACTGTGTGGCCCGTAAAGTGGCCGCACACCCTGGCTAGTGAGCTGTGCGGCCTGGTGTGCGGCCTGCACACCAGGCCACACATGGTGGCCAGAAGAGCGTGCAGGCGCATGTGCGGCCCGCACACTGCCCGCACGCTCTCGGAATTATATAGAGATGTCTTCAGGATTCTTGAGAGAAGTTGTTCTCTATCCGACCTCCACTCCACCACACACCATTCTCATCAACTTTGGAGGCATTTGGAGGGATTTTTGCGCAAATTTAAAGAAGAGAAGAAGGGAAAGACGTGGAGAAGCTTCATAGGGCTCGCCGGCGCGGATCCGACGAGCTACACCATCAACCTTAGTCAACATCTTTGAGGGAGTTTTTCTTGTTTTCATTTGATGGATTCTTTGTATGAAGAGCTCCATAGCTTTGTGATGTCGAACTAAACCTCCCAAGGCCACCGGGCTCCCGGTGAAACTTGGGAGGAGACCATGTATGAATGACCTTTATATTGTTTTGAATGAATGTGTTGGTTTGATTGGTTGGTTTTAATTCATCATCTTGTTGTTCATTCTACAATGGATAGATTCCATAGAATTGATTTTAAATGATACTTGTTTGGTGGGATGCTAGCTTGTATTAGGTCACTTGATGAGTTAAAGAGGGATTCATGTATTAATACACCGGAGGTTCCGGGTGCTAATAGCCTTCCGCGCGTATAGTGTTAATTTAGCCAAAAGTGTGTGTTAGATTAACCCTATTCAAGATTCCTTGTTCTCATTGACACTGTAGGGGTCTTTTCTGGATAGAGAAACCCGTACTGGATTAGGGCTACACTACGGAGGTTCCGGGGTAGTCGACCTCCGAGTCTAGCGGACCAAAATCAAGCCAACCTTAGTTTATTGAACTCCATGGTCCTTCGCATTTTGTCTCCTCCCGGGGGGATCCTCGCCCGAGGCCTTCCCTAATTATTGGCTCTTCGTCTCTAGCTTTATTCCGGATTGAGCTTTATTTTATTTGCATTTCTTTACTTGTTTTTATTATTTTAATATTGCTTCAACCTTATTTCGATCGACTAGAAAGAAGGTGACTCCCAAAAGGAAGTAATAGTAGATCTCGGGCCCTAGGGAATACGACCCTCCTTGTGAGGTTGTTACTTGACGACCCGTGCACTTGCGGCCAGGGGAGTCGCGTGCTAGCTCTGTAGCTAGTCGCGCGCTCGCTCATCAGTATTATTGTCTTACATTGAGCATTACTTTTCTCAGATTTAATCACTAATTAGTGTATATTTGTGTTCTTTCATGCATTGTAGGATTGTGGAGAAGATTTAAAGAAGAAGGAGCAAGAATAGGTTATGAACGCGATTGTTGAGGGAGTTCTTGGAACCGGGCAAGGAACAAGGCACAAGTTGTGTTCAAAGACATGTGAGTGTGTGCCAAACTCCAATTGGGGTTAAGTGAATATGTGATTTGGAGGACACAAAGGCAGTCACACTCACATGTTCCGACTTGTGCAACATTATCAAGAGCTTCGTCAATGTGTTTCAAGTAAAGACGTGACGTGATTTACCATTAATTGTGTGTCCAATTCAACAGCCTCAATAAAGAACGATGAATTCGGGAGCATTTCGGTGAAGTACTGTAGCAGTTACTACAACTAAATTAACGTAGCCAAAACACTGTAGCAAGTTACTATTCACAGTCTGCCGAAAATCAGCAAAACAGAATTTCCACACAGCCGTGTATAATTAACACACGGGCATGTGGAAATTCTGATTTTCCACAGCGGTGTGTGGAACTCCGATTTCAGCCCGATTTCAACCTATAAATAGCCCGTTTTTAGATCTATTTGGGGACCCTCCCCTTCTATCTCTTGCCTATCTTTTGGGGGCCTTTCGGCTAGGGTTTGAAGAGGTTCTTGGGGGTCTTTGGAGGCGATTATACGGCATTGGTATCGACATCTATTGGAAGATAGTTATTGGTGGAGCTTTCATCGGCATCGATTCGGTGAGGTTTGTCCTAGGCTTGAACGGGGATTCGTTGGAGAAGACGTGTGGCTACACAAGACCATCGATTCAATCTATAAGGGGGTTTTCTTTATGGTTTTCATGCATATGTTCTTAAAGTCTTTATTGATTTTGTATTGCTCCATGGAGAGCTAAACCCTAGTGGGTATTTGGAGTTGTAAACCCTAGGATTATTATGTTTCTATGACATTGATATTATGCTTTTCCATTATTGATGAATATTGATGACTTCGACCGCAAGCGCACGGGTCGCCAAGTAATACCCCTCACGCACGCGCGAGGGGGTCGTATTCCCTGGGGTCCCAAGAGCTGCTATTACTTCCCTCTAGATGACACTGTCTAGTCTACCAAATATAGATTTAAAACAAGATAAGGAAACAAACAAAAGATAAAATTATAAACAAGTGATCTAAGGCACACCAAACAAGCACATTAAGGAAACAATGAGCAATAAATGAACGAGGCCGCGGGCGAGGATCCCCTCGGGACTACTAAAGCTAGAAGAATACTCGAATCACACAGGCAAAGGTGGTTAGGCCAAGAGACATCCAAAGATAGGTCACCCCGATGGTCACGGTGATGACCCCTAATCCAGTATGGGTATTGGAATACGGAATTTCCACCGCTACGGTATTTCTACCGCCCAAATCCCCACACGATTGCTAAAGGCCTAGGGAAATCTCAAATTAGAGTCAAACACAATATCTAGGCTCAACCCTAATGGTTGGAGGGGTACAAAATACCCGATGGTCACGGCGTATTTGTACATGTATCCCTTCTAAGCTTGGTGAGTCTAACACTAGGGCAATGGTCATGCAACCTAGTATTACCTAAAAATTGATACACAGAGTTCTCATGCATACCAAGTCATTCAAATACACCAAACTTAAACCACAAACCACACAAATACCATACATATAAATCAAGTATCCAAACAAGCAAGTTCATCCCAAGGTTCACCGGATGCCCGGCGACCTTGGGAGTCTAGTTCATCATCAACAAAGGAGAATGCCTACAAAACAAGAAATACAAAGTAAAGCTCATAACAACTCCCCTAAGATGAAGACTAGAAGAAGATGGTGATGAGAACTTGAAGGATCCGCGCCAACAAGCTCCTAGATGCTCGCCCTTGAGTGTGTGATCTTCTTCTCCCTTTGATTTGCTCCTCAAAAATGCCTTCTCCCGCAGCCTTGAAGTCCAAGAAGATGATGGAGGAGAATGGTGGCCAAAAGATCCTTCCAAATGATGCCCTAATCCCCTTTAAAAACAACTTTCGGGATGCTATGCGGCCTCCCATGCGGCCCCGTATGCGGGGAGAGAGAGTTTCCGAAAAAAGCCCGAAAACCGCGTAAGTTGCTACAGTACCGCTACAGTAAATTTGCTACAGTGCTGCTGCTACAGTAGAACACTACAGTCTCATGCGGCCTGCGATGCGCCCGCATGGTAGCCCGCATGAACCTCCAGACTTAGAAAATTCTTCAAATCTTCGTGCTTCAGGCTGCTACAGTATCGCTACAGTCCAGGGAACCCAAAACGACGATTTCGGTGTCAATTTCTTCTCAAATTGCGTCGTTGAGCTCACCTAGACCTCTTTTGTACCTGAAACACGAAATAAACCAATTTAGACCAAAAAGGGCATCGACTCATATAAAAATACTCGAAAAATACGCGAACATACATAAATAATACGTACAGTTAGGCGTTTATCAAACATCCCCACACCTAAGCGTTTGCTTGTCCCCAAGCAAACAAACATGAAGAACAGGGGCAAGAAGATAAACGGCTAAATGTACGACCTCAAGCTCAATAGTAAAGAACTCCGCAAGCACAAATGGGTCGAAATCAAGAAGTAAGCTGTTCAATGAATAGTCAAGTAATACTAGCTCTGTTTCCCCTAGAGTGCTCCCGTGAGTATGTGCTAACTTCCACCTTGACCTCCACAACCTAGATTACCCCAGGATGACCATTCACCCCACGCACAATGAAGATGGCATTAAAATGTTAAAGACACCCTCAATAGCCAGTTAAGAGTCCTTTGGGTCCTAAATAAAACTCTGGCTCTCAAGTGGCAGTGCAACAGGTTCCAGGGGACACAGACAAGATACTTTATTCTTTTTCTACATATATACATACCTTTTTTTTTTTTTTTTTTTTTTTTTTCTGAGTCCGACTAACGTAGACTGCACAAAAATCTTTCAGACAGGTGCACATGCTGGCCAGGCACAAGAGCCACCCATCCTACTTGATTACAGTCCACATAGACGCATTCATGCTGTACTAGCAGAGGAATACTGTCATAGACTCCACTTTTTTTTTTTTTTTTTTTTTTTATACATATATACAATGTATCTCGTATCCCCTGGTATAAAACCTGTTAAACAACCTCACTTAAGGCCAAAGAAAACAACAAAGGACCTCAAAAGCTCTTAAAAGAGCATTGAAAGTAGACTTTAACATTTTAGTGCCAACAACATTGCAATGGGTTGGTTGGAGTGTACAAGGTGAAAGTGATCGTGAACAAGTATAAGGGTGCACTAAAGATGAAACAGAACTACATTCAAGCGCAGGTAAAGTACAGCTCACAACTATCATTCTACCAAGCTAGGAAGTCCTTAACAATAAAATCATAGCTATCATAGGTAATCCAAGCATGCAATTGCAAAAAAAAATTCCAAAGTTCACGAAAATCCAAGTCCACCCCCCACTTAAAGATGCACATTGCCCTCAATGTGCCTAAGCAAAGAAATGCAACAATATAGACAATAAAAACATAGTAGGAGGGTTTCGTGAACTTCCCCGAGTCTCAAAGCATGAGTCTTGAAATCCATGAGATCGGGGTGACCACCAACGGTTCATGTATAAAATGGAGAAGGAGAGTGTGCTTGATGCCCTAATTCCACCCTGCAAGGTAGAAAAGAACATCAATTCAAGGCATCCATCACACACAAAGAAAACAAAACACACAACTAAACAAATAACTAACATCACAAGAACAACTAAACAAGAAATGATCCAAGCAAGTCCTTTGTGCAATCATAAACATGAAGTCCAATTTTCTTTAATGCAAGTGTTGTGGGGGATAAGAGTATACAAGGGTGCAACAAAATCAGGACAAATACAAGAGAAGAAATGGTTTCTCATGATGGGATATGAATGAGTTCAAGAAGTGCTACAGTAATTCCCAAAAAAAATTTTGCAAGAGCTTCTCTTGTACATGGAGCACAAAAATTTTTACAAAGCTTTCAAATTACTCCAAAAAACCACAAAAACAACAAACAACCAATCTCCCACAACATTATCATCCATTCAACATGAAAAATAGGAGAAAGGAAGAAGAACCAATCATGCTCAAAACTAGGGCTTAGAGAAAGGTACCAAGGAAAGTCGGTGAGGATGATGGAAAACCTCCCAAAAAATCATGCAAATTAAGTCCTTGGAAGTAGGAGATTCGTGTAGAGGAAGAAAAATGGAGAAAAACGGTGGAAGAATGAGGGAAAACGGATGAGAAATGAGAGAGATATGAAGAAAACGGTGAAGGGGTACCATCTTTAAAATGCTGCCCGTGAGTCATGCGGGGTCTTGTGCGGCCGCATGGTACCCCGCATGGGGCTCGGGAAAAAACATGCGGCCTGCTATGCGGCCGCATAGCAGGCCGCAACGCTCTCGGGAAAAATCATGCGGCCCCTTGTGCGGCCGCATAGCAGGCCGCACAAGTGTCAGGAATTCTCCAACACACAAGACTGGCTCAAAAACTCTCAAATTAACCATCGAACTCAACCTAGCACTCAAAAATCACATGAAAACAAAGCCGAATTCACCCACAACACCCAAAACATGATATTGAATGCATGAAGATGAATGATAACACAAAGAACTCACAAGTATCATGAATGAACACAAGTAAATAAATTATGAAAAACACTAACTAATCCACAATCACACACTTGAAAACAAGGAACACTCAAGCAATCAAACACACCAAAATACGAAAACACACATGTTATGAATTTTTATGCTTGGGTTGCCTCCCAAGAAGCGCTTGTTTAACGTCATTAGCTCGACGTACCTTTTTCTTACCTAAGGAGGCTTGAAAACGGTGTGTTCATCCCGGCAAGAGGTTGCATAAGAACTACCAAGAAATACGAAACATACCTTCCGGGATGATGAAAATTTGGAGGCAATGAATGAGATACCTTTTGGCCTTCATGGAAAAAGCTTGGGCCGGGAGTTGTGCAACTTAAACTTGGGCGGATCCTTAGATGGCTTGAACCTCTTCCCCGCTTCTTCTTTGTTCCCGGCAAGAATTCCTTTGAGATGCCCTTGAACTACCCACAAGTGTTGTTTGGGTTTCCAAGGGAACAAGTTGGGTTGAGAACTTGTCAATCTTTGCATAGGTGGATCGATTTGTGGCTTTAACATCCTTTCCACATTTCTTCTCCCAACCCCTCTTGAATAGTCAACCATTGCCCAAAAAATTTGCTTGGGCCGCCACGGAAATATTTTTGGTTGGGAATTGTCCAAGCCCGGCATTGGTGGGTTCAAGGATGACCTTAGCCTCTCCCCCACATCTTCAAATACAATTCCCGGAATTTTCTCTCGGCACTTGAAAATTATTGATTCATTGATGGAATGGTCAATATTGAGGCAAGTAGCTTCTTCAAATGTGGTCGATGGAGCTTCTTCTACTTCCTCACATTCTTCCATGGCCATGATGTCATCCTCCTCTCGCTCTTCTTCAACTACACCTTGAATTGGAACGTCTATCATTTGCTCACAAGGTATAGATGATACCTCAACCGCTTCTTCAATCTCCCACACCTCAACATCAATTTCCACCTCAATTTCACCAATGTTCTCTTCCAAACTTGTGTCAATTTGAGGTAGGTCTTCTCTAGTGCGTGGCAACTCTGTCGATATGTTGGAAGACACTCCTATCTTGTTTTCCATGCTTGGAAGAGATGGTTGGGCATTAAAATTTGTGGAATTGAGGGCTTCAAAGTCAGGATCCGTATTCATCATGAATCTTTCAAACACATCTTGTGTATTGAAACCCCATTCATTAAGTGGTCTTCTTTGAAGGACTGGAGGGTGGAAATGCCATGGTTCTTGAAAGGAGGGTTCTTGTGGCAATCCTTGGTAAGGGTTCTCCCATGGTTGAGTATAATGATGTGTCAAAAAATTTTGGTGCCCTTGCCAATATGGATAGTAGTCATTAGGGTGTGGATTGCTCTGGCGTGCTGTCATGGCCAAATATTCATCCATCGCTTTCTCAAGTGCAGAGTTTTTTGTGGCCAATAATCTTTCTATGTGGTCCATGGCCTTGTATAAACAAACAAAATTAAAATTAATAAGCTATAAAAGAAAATAAGAAAGAAAGAAAAATAAACAAATATACACAAAATGGAAAAAAGACACATACAACGACAAATATTTACAGCAAGAAATAAAAATGACTAAATCAGTGAGCTAGAGGTTTTCCTAGCATCCTTGGAAGTCCCCGGCAACGGCGCCAAAAACTTGATGACTTCGACCGCAAGCGCACGGGTCGCCAAGTAATACCCCTCACGCACGCGCGAGGGGGTCGTATTCCCTGGGGTCCCAAGAGCTGCTATTACTTCCCTCTAGATGACACTGTCTAGTCTACCAAATATAGATTTAAAACAAGATAAGGAAACAAACAAAAGATAAAATTATAAACAAGTGATCTAAGGCACACCAAACAAGCACATTAAGGAAACAATGAGCAATAAATGAACGAGGCCGCGGGCGAGGATCCCCTCGGGACTACTAAAGCTAGAAGAATACTCGAATCACACAGGCAAAGGTGGTTAGGCCAAGAGACATCCAAAGATAGGTCACCCCGATGGTCACGGTGATGACCCCTAATCCAGTATGGGTATTGGAATACGGAATTTCCACCGCTACGGTATTTCTACCGCCCAAATCCCCACACGATTGCTAAAGGCCTAGGGAAATCTCAAATTAGAGTCAAACACAATATCTAGGCTCAACCCTAATGGTTGGAGGGGTACAAAATACCCGATGGTCACGGCGTATTTGTACATGTATCCCTTCTAAGCTTGGTGAGTCTAACACTAGGGCAATGGTCATGCAACCTAGTATTACCTAAAAATTGATACACAGAGTTCTCATGCATACCAAGGCATTCAAATACACCAAACTTAAACCACAAACCACACAAATACCATACATATAAATCAAGTATCCAAACAAGCAAGTTCATCCCAAGGTTCACCGGATGCCCGGCGACCTTGGGAGTCTAGTTCATCATCAACAAAGGAGAATGCCTACAAAACAAGAAATACAAAGTAAAGCTCATAACAACTCCCCTAAGATGAAGACTAGAAGAAGATGGTGATGAGAACTTGAAGGATCCGCGCCAACAAGCTCCTAGATGCTCGCCCTTGAGTGTGTGATCTTCTTCTCCCTTTGATTTGCTCCTCAAAAATGCCTTCTCCCGCAGCCTTGAAGTCCAAGAAGATGATGGAGGAGAATGGTGGCCAAAAGATCCTTCCAAATGATGCCCTAATCCCCTTTAAAAACAACTTTCGGGATGCTATGCGGCCTCCCATGCGGCCCCGTATGCGGGGAGAGAGAGTTTCCGAAAAAAGCCCGAAAACCGCGTAAGTTGCTACAGTACCGCTACAGTAAATTTGCTACAGTGCTGCTGCTACAGTAGAACACTACAGTCTCATGCGGCCTGCGATGCGCCCGCATGGTAGCCCGCATGAACCTCCAGACTTAGAAAATTCTTCAAATCTTCGTGCTTCAGGCTGCTACAGTATCGCTACAGTCCAGGGAACCCAAAACGACGATTTCGGTGTCAATTTCTTCTCAAATTGCGTCGTTGAGCTCACCTAGACCTCTTTTGTACCTGAAACACGAAATAAACCAATTTAGACCAAAAAGGGCATCGACTCATATAAAAATACTCGAAAAATACGCGAACATACATAAATAATACGTACAGTTAGGCGTTTATCAAATATATTCGAGTTTCAATCTTAATTATCTTTTGCAATTGTTTTCCCTTAGCCGTGACACTAGGGTTGAGAACAATCTAGGTTATCCTTTGGAGGTGTGACAACTCCTATAGGGTTAGACTACTTAAGATTGAAGAGGGTTGAGAGGATGAGTCATGAGGTAGCGAAGCGTCCCCTTTCCCCTCCGGTGTAATTTCTCCCTACCTCTGTATTCCTTTATTTCTTAGCGGTCGAGATAGAGTGAACTGCTAGGAGAGGAACTCCCCTAGGGCTTAGTTGCGCAAGCAACAGAGTGAAGGGTTGACGTGAATCCTAAGCAATGGGGCTTAATTTAGACTAGGGTTCTTTCACCTGGACCAAAGGGTTAGAACTATACATAGGAACAGGTTTAATCACTAGGAATCCCTAGAGCTTAAAGCAATCCCACATAGAGTGAGGCTTAGGAAGATAGACTCCCCTAGGGCTTAGTTGACAGGTCAATGACAGTCAAGGGTCGTAGTGAATACTAATGCCAGGGCATAGTGTTGGGGTTAGTCACGGTTGACCTTAGGTTTTGTACCGTGTGTTTAAGGATATCCTCAACTCAATTAACATCAATAGGAAAGTATAATAGCATAGTCTTGCACTAGAAGCATTTGTTCTAGGGGTAACTTGTGCGGGTACCCCATCTTTCTATCTATTACCTCTCCTGCCTTTATTGCCCTTTTCGCACTCTTTTACTTATATATATATATATATATATCTACATATTCAATTCTCTTATCATCGATTCCATTTATAGCTAAAATAGTGATAACGCTTGTTTTCTGAATACTATTCCCTGTGGATACGATTACCCACTCACCAGGGTATTTTATTACTTTGCAACCAGTGCACTTGAGGGATATACACAAGGGGTCATGTCAAAAACCTCCTTGTGTAGCGTGGTCATGGTCTTATGTGGCCGCCGGGCTTCGATGTCGATGCCGATGGCGCGCTCCAATCCTCCACAAAGTCCTCTCCAAACCCTAGCCACCACCCTCCAGAAACTAGGTGAAAAGATCCATAAAAAGTCCCAAAAGGTCCTAGAAAGAGTCACGGCTTCAAATCGATTGAAATCGGGATTTCACACGGCCGTGCGGAATTTCCACACGCCCGTGTGAATTTTCTGAATTCTGTTTTCTGGCGCGCACTGAACAGTAATCTGCTATAGTACTCGCGCATCAAATACTCCCGATTTCATCGTTCTTGATCGAGGATGTTGAATTGGGCACACAATCAGCGGTAGGTCATGTCGATTGCATCATTCTCCTCATTGGTGAAGTTCTCCTATGCTACACGAGTTAGACTCATTGTGAATGTGTCTGTCTTTGTGCCCCTACAAGGGAGGTTGGCACACACCCACAAGTCTAAACTCGTGCCTTGTTCCATGCTTGGACCGAAAACTCCCCAACAACGTCAAACATGATCCAACTTTGCTCTTTTCCACCAAAATGGCTCCATAACCTACAATGCACAAAAGCACACAAATACACACTAATTAATGATAAAATCTGTTAAACGTAATGCTCAATGTAAGATAATAACACTTCGCATTAATATAACACGAGCACTTATCAAACTCCCCCACACTTAAGCTTTTGCTTGTCCTCAAGCAAAAATAAAACATTAAAGTTCTTGGGAAGAACTATTGAAGTTGCTCGACCATAGGTTCACCAAAAGTATGCAAAGAAAACATTCTACAACTAAGGGGAAATCAAAACATTGCATAAAGATATCACTGCTCTAGCTAAAACCTTGAATAAAAAAGGACAACAACTCGAAATGTGTAAGTGTGTGTGAACTCACTCAAGATAACCCAAAAAGTACTCCTCAAACTCTTGTTAAAAGGACTTATTTATATACAAAAGTAGGGAGGTAGTAGCTTCACACAACCTCTAAGGTAGCCCTTTCCTAGGCGGCCGCAAAAGGTGGCTTTCATGCTTTCGAGGAGGTATCTCTTTGAACCGGGGTAGTAGCTTTCACACATCCCATGAGATAGCTCTTTCTCTCATTAGGGCATAACTTGTATCCGACTTATGAGAATAGCTACATACTTCATAGGAGGTAGCTTTTTCCACCCCAAATGCACAAATAAAACTAACAAGTATTAACAAGCTCACTTTTTTTCTCAAAGTAAAACTAAGAACTCACTAAAACTATGATAAACTGGTCTTTAAAAACATCAAGCTTGAGTTTCCAAAAGATTTCAAGAGTGAGTAGTACAATATGAGATAATCGAGCAAAAATTCCCTAAAATTCAAGTAGAAACTAGAGCATGATGAGATACAATGTTAAAAATTTTCCTAAACTCTAAGAATACAACTGTTACAACTAAGGTGAACCACCATGGGCTACATGAGCATAAGCAATTGAACGCACAAGTAAAGGTGTGTGCAATGTGAACTCCCCCCCATACTTAAGATGTATATTGTCCCCAACATACGCATGTAAGTTCAAGAAAAAAAATATAACAATCAAAACAATTAATGTGGCAGTGGGTAATTGAAACAATACTCCCCTGAACTCCAAGTGTTTCGTTCGATGGAGCTATATTGATTGAGAGTTGAGTCTCAATGGGTTGTGGAGCACTCACGGTCCCATGACCATGTCTATTACTATCCCTCAAATTCGAAACATCCAATACCATCTGCACACATACACAAGGGGTTCAGTGTAACTCAAGAAAAATCAAAATAAAACTCAAGTATATAAAGATAAAGCAATGAAATACAACTCGAGAAAAAGATAAATGCAATAGAAAGATAAACTCAGAAGGAGGATCCTTTCTGAGTACTACAAGTCTAAATAAAAGAAATAAAACTACAAAATGAAAATGTAAGAAAAATAAAATAAGCTACGACGCCTCAGTGTCAGTGTCCTGTGTTGGAGCCTTTGGTGCTGCTGTAGGCTCAGCTGGCACTGGTGGATTTATCAGTGATGATGGTGCTGATGATGATGGTAGAGTAGAGGCTCGAGGTCGTATCATGAATGGTGAAGTCATGGCTCGCTCAAGTAACTACTGGACAATGTCTAATCGAGCCAAGACCTCTGTGTGCTTTGCTGCCTGTGTAACTTTAACCTCTACCTCCTAGGTCTGTAATACCCCCACAGTACTCTCTAGGCACTCTAACCTGTTCTGGCCTCGAGATCGGGAGAAAATACGCAATAGAGGTGGCTCCGGTGCTGTAGGTGGTGCCTGTGCCTCGGCCTGCCCAAGAGGGGGCTCTAACGACGGCTGCGAACCCTTAGCCTGCTATCCCTAGGCCTCTGCCTGCTTAGGCTGGGGTACGATCATGGAATAGACTCCCGATCCACATCTGCGGATCATACCCATAAGCCTATCGTCTCCAAGCCGAGAGGAGCCGGTATCACTGTCTTCTCGACCCCTCGAACACCGCCCAGGAGACCCATCCCAATGAGGAGTCTCGTAATATACGGGCCCGAAAAGATCACTCCAACCCTAGGATACTGGCCTTGGTGGCGCAAATAATCTGCTAAGATGTGCCCTAGGTGGAGTGGAACGCCCTGCACCATAGAGTATAGATAAAGTAGCTCCTGACAGCTCAATACCCTGGTTCTATCTCCTAGGCCACTCGCTGAATTGCTTAGTATAGCATAAATATATCGGTATGCTGGCCGAGAGAGGCATGTCGCCTTCGAGATGCCCGGCTCATACTGTCCATCTCCGCATAATGCCCTGTTGGCTCTCTAAGGCATCAATGTCCCGGAGTAGTCAATGATAAGCTACTCATACTCCTTTGACTCGGTATAGGTGGTCTCATATAGCCTCAATCTGATCAAAAATTGGCTCGCACTCATACTGTGACTCTGGCCGAATGCTTGGAACTGAATGGTATCCACATCCCCAAAGCTACTATAGCTCCTATCGAACTCAAATGAGGCGAGTACCTCAAGTGAAAGGCTATGGATGGCTGGCTCTCTAATCAAATGTAAATGGTCCTAACCTCCTACAACAAATAGCTCGTTAACCTCGTCAGCAAGCACATTTCCTAATTGTATCCCTCTGAGTGCACTAATGATAAGTGCCTAAATACACCATGTTTTAGTTATAAAATTTGTATACTTTCATGCAACTTGTATTTGTTTCGATGGCATTTTGTGCGTCTGATATGTTTATATTTGTTTCAGGGCTTCGTGGGCTATTGTTGCGATAAAGATACATATTTGAGTTGTTCCGGAGGGAAATGAGGAAGAAAGGAAGTCGTTACATGCTCCGGACGCCAAGGGACGCGCGCGCAATGCCTCACACTGAGCATGTGTGCGGTCACTGTGCGGCCCCGCACAGTGGCCGCACACCTCCTCCAGAGGCCTGTGCGGCCAGTGTGCAAGGCCACACACTGGCTGCACATCACAGCTAGAAGCCTGTGCGCCTAGTGTACAGGGCCGCACACCACAGCCAGAAGGCTGTGCGGCCACTATACGGCCCCGCACAGTGCCCACACAGCCTCGGGGTATATAAGGAAGCTCTTTAAGGGTTTTGAGGCATTCTATTGGCTTTTGTCTCTCATCCAACCTCCACTTCTCATCAGGCCATTTCTATCACTTTTGGAGGCGATTTCGGCAGGAATTGAACTAGAGAAGAAGGGGGGAACGCAGAGAAGCAACAAGGGGCTCGCCGGCGCGGATCCGACGAATCCTCATCAACACCTTCTAGCCGACATTTCGAGGGGAGTTTCATTGTTGATTGTATAATGCCTGTCATGTATTTCGAGCCCTCTCATTTTGTTATGTCGAACTAAACTCCCAAGGCCACAGGGCTCCCGGTGAACCTTGGGAGGAGACTTTGTATGGATGACATTGGTTTTGTATTTAATTGAGTGTGACTTGTGTTGTTTGGCTTTAATCTATCATTTTTATGTTCAGTCTACAATGGATGGATTTCGTAGATTTGATTTTGATTGATTCTTGTTTGGCGGGATGCTAGCATGTATTAGGTCTTGTGATGATTAAAGAGGGACTCATTGTACTAATACACCGGAGGTTTCGGGTGTTAGTAGCCTTCCGCGAGGTTAGGATTGTTTTAGCCGAGAGTGTGCATTAGAATAACCCTAACCGAGACTCCCTACACCCAATGACACCGTAGGGGTATCTTCTGGATAGAGGAACCTGTACTGGATTAGGGATACGCTACGGAGGTTCCGGGGTAGTCGATATCCGAGTCTAGCGGGCCAAAACCAGGTCAACTTTATCTTTAAGTTTATTACCGTCATCCGTACTTAGTTTTCTCGCGGGGGATCCTCGCTCGAGGCCTTCCTTAATTATTGGATTTTTCATCCCCATTTCCATCCGGATCGAGTTTTATTTATTTATTTTTTTTACTTTCTCGTTACTTTTTTTATTCTCAATCTTATAATTTCATCAACCTTGCTTTATTCGACTAGACAGTGAACCCCAAAAAGAAGTAATAGTAGATCTCAGAACCCTTGGGAATATGACCCTCTCGTGCTTGCACGGGAGGTTATTACTTGACGACTCGTGCACTTGCAGCCGGCTAGTTGCGTGCTCGCTCTTTAGTGTGTCGAGCGACGCTTCACCATGTTTTTGGCGCCGTTGCCGGGGAGCTCCGAGAATACGAGGAAAACTTTTGGATCAATGATCTACTTACTTCACTTCCATTTCTATTTATTCACCATCTCTTATTTCCAGTTTTATTTTCTTTGTAGATATCGACTAATTTACCTTATCAACCCCTGTTTCCCAGATACTCTATTATAAGTCCCTGCATCAATGGAGTCACATCTGTGTGAACCCGCCTCTTATTATCTAGATCGATGGACAAAGCAGTTCTTGACTCATGAGGAGGTATTTGATTTGGGCACAATGGGTTGGGAAAGAAGAAATGTTAGCAACAATGAAATCTTTCACCAATTAATGAGTAAGGCCAGCTATACTGATATTGCCAAAGTGGGGTCCATGACTTACAGACTGACCAAGCCGTTGAGAAGGGATGCTCGCCCGAACCCGAGGAAGTTGTTTATGAAATCCACACAGAATCCGAGTCAGATAGCTTTACAGATAAATTGGAAGAATTCGAAAGAATACAACGTGACAATATGAACAGGTTGAAGCCTTCCATTGAAGAGCCACCGGAGTTAGAATTGAAGGAATTGTCCCCGCACCTTGAGTATGCATTTCTTGAGACAAACTTAAGGCTGCCTGTAATAGTATCCTCAGATTTGTCAACAGAGCAAAAGAGTGAGCTTTTGAAAGTGTTGGGGAGGCATAAGAAGGCCTTAGCTTGGAAATTCTCCGACATCAGGGGGATAAATCTGTCTTTCTGCACCCACAAGATCTTAATGGAAGATAACCACAAACCTTTGGCTTTACCACAAAAGAGGCTAAACCCAAATATGAAAGAAGTGGTGAAAACTGAAGTCATTAAGTTGTTGGATGCTGGTATAATTTACCCAATCTCTGATAGTGCTTGGCTTAGCCCGACGTAGGTGGTACCAAAAAAAAGGGGGTATGATAGTGGTAACTAATAAAAAGAATGAGCTCAACGATGCCACTCGTATAGATCACTTTCCTCTACCTTTCATTGATCAAATGCTAGAAAGGATGGCCGGCCATGAGTACGATTGCTTCCTAGATGGTTTCTCTGGGTATTTTCAAATCCCTATAGCCCCAGAGGATTAAGAGAAGACCACCTTTACCTGTCCGTACGACACTTTCGCTTATCGTAGGATGCCTTTTGGGTTATGCAATGCCCCTGCCACTTTTCAACGATGCATGATCACCATCTTTGAAGATATGTTTGAGAACACCTTGGAGGTTCATGGATGATTTTTCGGTGTATGGTAACTCCTTTGACTTGTGCTTGAGGAATTTGGAGTGTGTGCTAAAGAGATGTGAAGAGACCAACTTAGTTCTGAGCTGGGAGAAGTGCCATTTCATGGTAAAATAAGGATAGTTTTGGGACATAAAATTTCAAGTGGGGGCATCGAAGTTGATAAAGCAAAGATTGCCGCCATTGAGAAGCTTCCCCCTCCGTCGTCGGTCAGGGCCATCAAAAGTTTCTTAGGACATGCCGAGTTTTACAAGAGATTCATTCTGGATTTCTCAAAGATAGCAAAACCATTGACTAAGCTCATCGAGAAAGACGTGCCATTCAATTTTACCCCGGAATGCCTAACTGCTTTCACTACGCTGAACAATCATCTCATTCATGCACCAATCTTAGTTACTCCAGATAGGGGATTACCATTGATTGAATCGATCCGCAAGCGCACGGGTCGCCAAGTAATACCCCTCACGCACGCGCGAGGGGGCCGTATTCCCTGGGGGTCACAAGAGCTGCTATTACTCCCCTCTAGATGACATTGTCTAGTCTACCAACTATAGATATAAAACAAGATAAGAAAAATAACAAAAGGGAAAACTATGAACAAGTGGACTAAAGCACACCACAAAAGCACATTAAGGAAACAATTAGCAATAAAAGTGCGAGGTCCCCGGGCGAGGATCCCCTTGGGACTACTAAAGCTAGAAGGATGCTAGAGTAATGAAGGTAATGGTGGTTAGGCCAAGAGACGTCCAAAAGAAGGTCACCCCGATGGTCACGGTGATAACCCCTAATCCGGTAAGAGTATTGGAATACGGAATCTCTTCCGCCCAAATCCTCCTACGATCGCATTACGCTTAGGGAAATCTCTAATTAGGGTCAAACTCAATATCTAGGTTCTTCCCCAATGGGTGGAGGGGTACAAATACCAGATGGTCACGGCGTATTTGTACATGTATCCCTTCTAAGCCAAGTGTGTCTAGTACGAGGGCGATGGTCACGCAACCAAGTACAACCTAGAATTCAAACCACAGAGTTCTCATGCAATTTGATACAATAAAGAACACAAAGCTTAGACCATAACCAAACCATATACCAAAAATATACTCAAAACATACAAACAAGCAAGTTCATCCCAAGGTTCACCGGATGCCCGGTGACCTTGGGAGTCTAGTTCATCATCAACAAAGGAGAATGTATACAAAACAAGAAATACAAGATGAAGCTCATAATAACTCCCCTCGAATGAAGACTAGAAGGTGGTGATGAGAACTTGTCGGATCCGCGCCGACAAGCTCCTAGATGCTCTCCCTCGAGTATGATCTCCTTCTCCCCTTGATTTGCTCCTCAAAAATGCCTTCTCCCGCAGCCTTGATGTCCTAGGTGATGATAGAGGAGAAGAGGTGGCCAAAGACCCTAAGAAAAATGCCCTAATCCTCTTTAAAAACACATTCCAGCGAGCTATGCGGCCTCCCATGTGGCCCCGCATGCGGGGAGAGAAAGTTTCCGAGAAATCCCGAAAATCGCGTAAGTTTCTACAGTGCGCTAGAGTACCCCGCTACAGTAAAATGCTGCAGTACATATGCGGCCTGCGATGTGCCCGCATGGTAGCCCGCATGAATCTCCTGACCAAGCCATTCTTCAAGTCTTCGTGCTACAGATGTTGTTACAGTGGTGCTACAGTACCGGGCTCAAAAATAGTGTTTTCCTTGCCAATTTCTCCTTAAATCATGTTGTCTAGCTCCCCATGGTGACTTTTGTACCTGTAACATGAAATAAACCAATTTAGATCGAAAACGGGCATCCACACATACAAAAATACTCCATTTATATGAAGACATACATGAAAAACTTACATTTAGGTGTTTATCAAACATCCCCACACCTAAGCGTTTGCTTGCCCCCAAGCAAACAATCATGAAGAACAGGGGCAAGAAGATAAACAGCTAAATGTACGACCTCAAGCTCAATAGTAAAGAACCCCGCAAGCATAGATAGAAGGAAAGACAGATAACGAGTCGTCCTGTTGGCAACTGAGTAAAGATAGTCTTGTTTCATCTAAAGTGCACTAGTGAGTGTGTGCTGACTTCCAACCTCAACCTGTATACCATGGATCACCCAAAGGTGTCCAATCACTCCACATACATTGAAGTCAGCATTAACCTGTTAAAGGCACCCTCAATACCCAGTTAAAAGTCCTTCGGGTCCTGAATAAACTTTGGCTCTCAAGTGGTTGTGCAACAGGCTCCAAGGGATACAGACACGATACTTTATTCTTTACTTACATATATACATTTTTTTTTCTGAGTCCGACTAACGTAGACTGCACGAAAATCTTTCAGACGGATGGACATGCTGGCCAGGCACAAGAGCCACCCATCCTACTTGATTACAGCCCACATAGACGCATTCATGCTGTAATAATAGCAGAGGAATACTGTCATAGACTCCACTTTTTTTTTTCTTTTTTTAATTTGTATCTCATATCCCCCGGTATAAAACCTGTTAAACGAACTCACTTGAGGCCAAAGAAAACAACAAAGGACCTCAAAAGATCTTAAAAAGGCATTGAAGGTAGACTTTAACAATTTAATGCCGAAAACATTGTAATGGGTTAGTTGGGGTGTATGAGGTGGAAGTATGATTGCTTCCCCGCAAGTGTACGGGATCGCCAAGTAATACCCTGTGAGTGACACAGGGGTCGTATTCCACGGGGCCAAGGAAGTATTATTACTCACTCTTCATCTATTTCCTAGCCTACAATTTGATAAAAGTGGGAATAAAATAAAACTAACTAACTAACCTAAACTAATCCTATGGCCTGGTAACTAGCACACGGATGTGAACAAACAAGGGAGTAACAAGCATGAGAAGGGAGTGTTTGGACAAGGAATCCACCTAGGGTTGTCGTTAAGGCCCGAACTAGGATGATCTAAAGATGTAATGATGATAGTTGAGACCTAGAGACTTCGAGAGTAGATTAGCCCCGATCTCTCGGCGACTAACCCCTAATCCCATACGAGTGTCAATCGGAATTTCTTCCGGATTAACACACCTACGATCGCAATGAGTTCAAGGAAATCTCAAATAGGAGTAAACCTACTATCCTTCGGCTTAAACCTAGCAATGGAGGGCTACCAACACCCAATTTCTCGGCAATGTCGGCACAAGAATCCCCTTTCAATCTCTCCTAGATCTAGTGCGCGTGAGTAGGTCACGTCTACGTGCACAACTCATAAAAGAATTACGGATTTCTCCATGGATGTAATTCTAGACATGAAAGCATCAAAGATTGAACCTCAAATAACCATCAAACTAGATTAAAAGCAACAATCCAAAGTTCATACACAAGATAAACCCTAGGGTTCATCCAAATCCAAACACAACAATAAGTCAATCCCTCATGATAAGGGACACTTAAACAACATACAAGGAAGAAAGAAACATAAAAGAAGCAATGAAAACTCCCTCTAGGTCTTGATCCCCTTGAATGGATGAAGCTTCAAAGGTTTATCAATGGTGTCTTAGATCTTCACTCCAACTCCTTCTCCTTTGCTCCTCTCCTTCTTGGTGATGATGTGTTCTTGTTTCCCACTTGGATCCCCGCCGAAAGGTGGCCGGAAAGCCTCAAGATGAAGTGGTGGCGGCGGCCCAAAAAGCCAATGAAAAGTCCCCTTGAAAAGCCCTAAAAATGTTCTTTTATATTCCCGCAGTATCCCGGGGTGGATAAAGCTGCATACTGAGATGTCATGCTAATCAGCTCACCAACAAGCTTGTTAAACTTATCAGGATTGGCCACGTTATTAACGTTCCACATGTAAAATACATTGAAGTTGCCTGTTGTGGCAAGGAAGTTCTGGTTGGAGTAGCGGAGGAGGCAATCATCATACCAAATTGTGGCGTCCTTAGAATAAGGGCAGAGTTGGACGATGTCTCGCCTGGCAAGGTCGAGGCAGCCGGCGCACATGCAGTTGTTGATACGACCACGGCAAAGGATTAAGCCGTAGACCTTATTCGGCATCTCGCTTACTATTTCTCTGTAGAAGCCTTTATGGGAGCCATTGGTGGCCAGGGAGAGGAGCAATGCTGAGAGGTTGGATTCATAGGTGCTCTTGGCTTGAAAAGTATGTACAGTGTGATGTCAAATTCCACACGGCCGTGTGAAGTCCCGATAAGTCCGATTTTTAAAGCCGCACTCAACAATATAAAGAGCGATTTTGGAGACTTTTAATCAAAACATTTATCCTATGTTTTCCTTTCGTAACGCATACTATACTTGAATCAAAAGCCTAATCCTGTACTACCATTCAAAACCTTGATCCTATGTTTCCTTTTCGTAACACATACTATATTTGAATCAAAAGTCTAATCCTATACTCTCAATAAAAGCCCTAATCCTTTGTTTTCTTTTCAGAATGTCACATTTTGGTTTAAATAAGAAAAACTAACCCAATCATTCAAAACCATAATCTTTTGTTTTTCTTTCGTAAACTCTAATATCTTTCGGTGAAAACACGAATATCATGTTTCCTTTTGTTAATAACTCCTGTGTATATGTTTTTTAATTAAAAACCTAATACTATATTTTCTTATGATAATGTCTACTAATTTTCAGTTTTCAATCAAAAACCTAATCTTTCTTTTCATTTAAAAATGACTCGTGTTTTTTAACCAAGACCCATAACCCTTTCTTTTCTTTTCAGAATACATACTATGTTTGAATCAAAACCATAATCCTAGGTTTTCTTATGGTGGTGTCACCTCTCTTTAATCAAAACATTTATCCTATGTTTTCCTTTCGTAACGCATACTATACTTGAATCAAAAGCCTAATCCTATACTCAAAATCAAAACCTTGATCCTATGTTTCCTTTTCGTAACGCATACTATACTTGAATCAAAAGCCTAATCCTATACTCCCAATCAAAACCTTGATTCTATGTTTCCTTTTTGTAATGCATTGACACGACCTTTTGCGTGCGTACCGCAAGTGCACGGCCTTGTCGAAGTAATAAAAGTTACCCCGGTGAGTGGGTAGTCAAATCCACAGGGAATAGAGATTTAAAATATGAGAAATTGCTATCCAGTCGTGCGATATACGAAAAGAAACAATGATCGGAGTGATAAGTGAATTTATGAAAATTAGAGTAGATGCAAGGCAAGTAAATAGAAAGATGAAAGAGAGAAAAGTGCAAGCAACAAGTAAAAAGAGAGAGACTAGGAATAAGTGAGAATAGGGTATCCGGACAAGTTACCTCTAGGACTTATGCTTCTAGTGCAAGACTATGCTATTATACTTTCCTATTGATGTTAATTGAGTCGAGGAAAATCCTGAAACACACGGTCCCAAATCTAAGGTCAACCGTGACTAACCCCAACACTATGTCCCGGCAATAGGATTCACGTCAACCCTTCACTCTGTTGATTGCTCAACTAAGCCCCAGGGGAGTATTTCTACCTAAGCCTAACACTACGTGGGGTTGCTTAAAGCTCTAGGGACTCCTAGTGATTAAACCTGTTCCTATGTGTAGTAGTCCTAACCCTTTGGTCCAGGAGGAAGAACCGTAGTCTAAATCAAGCCCCAGTGCGTAGGATTCACGTCACCCCAAAACCTTGGGGGAGTTTGTCTACATAGCACTTCACTCTATTTTGACTTCTAATAAATCAAGGAATCGGAGGTAGGGAGAAATCACAATGGAAGGGAAAGGGGTATGGTGCTACCTCACAACTCTCCCTCTCAACCCTCTTTAATTTTAAGTAGTCTAATCCTATAAGAGTTGTCACACCTCCAAAGGATAACCTAGATTGTTCTCAATCCTTAGTGTCACGGCTAAGAGAAAACAATAGCACAAGAAATCTAAAATTGAAACTCGAATTTATTCATCAATTAATGGAAAAGCATAATAACAATGTCAAAGAAACATAATTATCCTAGAGTTTTACAAGTCCGAATACCCACGAGGGGTTTAGCTCCTCATGGAGCTATACATGTTCATCAATGTATGAAATAAAACACAAACTAAAGACATCAATGAAAACCCCCTCACGTATGGTGTGGCCGTGGTCTTGTGCGGCCGTCGAATGTTGGTGAAGATGCCGATGGCGCACTCCAATCCTCCACAAAGTCCTCTCCGAAACCCTAGCCGCACTCTCCAGAAGTTGGAGAGAAAGATAGGTCAAAAGATGTCTCAAAAAGCCTCCCAATCCGGCTTAAAATAGGCTAAGTGCGGCTTTAAATTTGAAGTTATCGGGGCTTCACACGGCCGTGTGGAATTTCCACACGCCCGTGTGAAGTTTCCGTCTTCCTGAAAAATTAATCCACACGGCCGTGTGTTAATTCCACACGCCCGTGTGAAGTCTCTGGCTTGCTGGCAAATTAATTCACACGGCCGTGTGTTAATTCCACACGCCCGTGTGAAGTCTCTGTCTTGCTGGAAAATTACTTCACACAGCCGTGTGTTAATTCCACACGCCCGTGTGAATTCTCTGGAATCATGATTTTTGGCAGAAGTGTACAGTAACTTGCTACAGTAACAAAGTTACAGTGCTGCTACAGTAACTCTCTGAAATGCTCCCGAATACTTTGTTTCTTCATCGAGGCCATTGAATTGGGCACACAATCAATGGTGGATCGTGCCTATTGCTTCAAGTCTCCTTCTTGGTGAAGTTTTCCTAAGCTACACGAGTTGGACTTGTTGTGAATGTGACTGCCTTTGTGCCCCTCCAAAGGAGGTTGGCACACACTCACAAGTCTAACCTCGTGCCTTGTTCCTTGCTTGGTCCGAAAACCTCCCAACAATGGCGAACACGACCTAACTTCGTTCTTCTTATCCAACTTAGCTCCACGAATCTACAATGCACAAGAATACACAAAATGCACACTCTTTAGTGATAAAATATGATAAAAAGTATGTTCAATTGTAAGATAATAACGCTTGGCGTTACTACAACACAAGCACTTATCACGCATACTATACTTGAATCAAAAGTCTAATCCTATACTCTCAATAAAAACCATAATCCTTTGTTTTCTTTTTGGAATGTCTCATTTTGGTTTAAATAAGAAAAACTAACCCAATCATTCAAAACCATAACCTTTTGTTTTTCTTTCGTAAAGTCTAATATCTTTCGGTGAAAACATGAATATCATGTTTCTTTTTATTAATAACTCCTGTGTATATGTTTTTTAATCAAAACCCTAATACTATGTTTTCTTATGATAATGTCTACTAATTTTCAGTTTTCAATCAAAACCTAATCTTTCTTTTCATTTAAAAATGACTGGTTTTTTTAACCAAGACCCGTAACTATTTGTTTTCTTTTCAGAATACATACTATGTTTGAATCAAACCACTTATCCTAGTTTTTCTTATGGTGGTGTCACCTTTCTTTAATTAAAACCTTGATCCTGTGTTTCCTTTTCGTAACACATACTATACTTGAATCAAAAGCCTCATCCTATACTCTCAATCAAAACCCTAATCCTTTGTTTTCTTTTCGGAATGTCTCATTTTGGTTTAAATAAGAAAAACTAACCCAATCATTCAAAACCATAATCTTTTGTTTTTCTTTCGTAAAGTCTAATATCTTTCGGTGAACACAGGAATATCTTGTTTCCATTTGTTAATAACTCCTGTGTATATGTTTTTTAATCAAAACCCTAATATTATGTTTTCTTATGGTAATGTCTACTAATTTTCAGTTTTCAATCAAAACCCTAATCTTTCTTTTCATTTAAAAATGACTCGTATTTTTTAACCAAGCCCCGTAACCCTTTCTTTTCTTTTCAGAATACATACTATGTTTGAATCAAAACCCTAATCCTAGGTTTTCTTATGGTGGTGTCACCTCTCTTTAATCAAAACATTTATCCTATATTTTCCTTTCGTAACGCATACTATACTTGAATCAAAAGATTAATCCTATACTCCCATTCAAAACCTTGATCCTATGTTTCCTTTTTGTAACACATACTATACTTGAATCAAAATTCTAATCCTACACTCTCAATAAAAACCCTAATCCTTTGTTTTCTTTTCGGAATGTCTCATTTTGGTTTAAATAAGAAAAACTAACCCAATCAATCAAAACCATAATCTTTTATTTTTCTTTCATAAAGTCTAATATCTTTCGGTGAAAACACGAATATCATGTTTCCTTTTGTTAATAACTCCTGTGTATATGTTTTTTAATTAAAACCCTAATACTATATTTTCCTATGATAATGTCTACTAATTTTCAGGTTTCAATCAAAACCCTAATCTTTCTTTTCATTTAAAAATGACTCGTGTTTTTTAACCAAGACCTGTAACCCTTTCTTTTCTTTTCAGAACACATACTATGTTTGAATCAAAACCCTAATCCTAGGTTTTTATTATGGTGGTGTCACCTCTCTTTAATCAAAACCTTTATCCTATGTTTTCCTTTCGTAACGCATACTATACTTGAATCAAAAGCATAATCCTATACTCCTAATCAAAACCTTGATCCTATGTTTCCTTTTCGTAACGCATACTATACTTGAATCAAAAGTCTAATCCTATACTCTCAATCAAAACCCTAATCCTTTGTTTTCTTTTCGGAATGTCTCATTTTGGTTTAAATAAGAAAAACTAACCCAATCATTCAAAACCATAATCTTTTGTTTTTCTTTCGTAAATTCTAATATCTTTCTGTGAAAACACGAATATCATCTTTCCTTTTGTTACTAACTCTTATGTATGTTCTTCATGTAGCATATATTTTTATATGAATTGATGCCCGTTTTGTGCTTAATCGACTACTATTTATGTTGTAGGACACGGGGGAGCCATGAGGAGCACGAGAATGCAATTTGGGCGAAAAAGGATGAAATTCAGGCGGCGCAGCACTGTAGCATTCTTACTGTAGCAGTTGCTGTTACATCTGAGGAGTTTTGTGCTGGAAATGATGGAAGTGCATAAGAGTAAACAGTGTAGCATACGGGGCCGTATAAAGGGCCGTGAGTATCAAAAGACAGCGATTTTATACTAGGGTTCACGGCCCCCTATCCACCCCGGGATCCATCTATCCACCCCGGGAGACACCCCCACGTGAGACAAGTTTTGCCTTGTCTTTTCCTACCTATCCACCCCGGGATCCATCCATCCACCCCGGGATACTGCGGGAGTATTTATAGATGTTTTTGAGGGCACAAAAGGGGAACTTCTTGGCCGGCATCTAGGAGGGAAGAAACGAAGAAATCTTGAGGAGACGACAATTTGGAGCCAAGGAAGGAGGCAAGAACATCATTTTGAAGGGGAGAAGCTTCACCATCAAGGAGGCAAGGATCCAAGTCAAGGGAAGCGTCATTCGGCATCTCTTGGACGGGGGAAAGCGTCATTCGGCCGGACCTCCACCTCCTCCTTCATCATTTCATCTAGGGAGTGTCATTTATGAGCTTTTTAAGTGATTTACTTTGTATTTTTGTTGTTACTTGCTTGATGGCACACGAGACCCCCAAGGCCACCGGATGTTGGTGAACCTTGGGGGGGTTTATCATGTATTTTGGATGATCTTTACTTAATTGCAAGCTTGGTTTGGTTTAAGATTTAGTTCATTGTGCTTCATGTCTAGAACTACCATATGGAGAGATCCGTAGTTCTTTCTTGAATTATACACGTAGATGTGACCTACTCACGTGTATTAGGTCATTAATGAACTAAAAGGGGTTACTTGTATCGGCACACCGAGAAATTGGGTGTCGATCGCCCTCCGAGCTATAAGGATAGACTAGGGTTTAGTGTATCCTTATTTTGGGATCTCCTTGTACTTAATGCAATCGTAGGGATGTTGGTTAGGAAGAGATTACAACCGATATCCGTATCGGATTAGGGTTCAATCGCCGAGAAATTGGGGTTGATCTAATCTTGAGATCCTTCGGTCTAAATCAACCAAGCTACCTTTTATCCTTCATCCATGTATCATGATGACCCCTCAATGGGATCCACATCCATAGGCCTTTACTCTTCATTGTAGCACTTGCAACCACATTGTATGCTTTCAATTCTATTTAATTATATCGTATTTATTTCTTTGCTTCAGTAGAACAAACATCCATGCTTGTGTGGTTAGGTTAGATAATAGGCGATGGAGGAGTAAGAGTAGCTCCTTAGCCCCGTGGAATACGATCCTCGTGCTTTTGTGCGAGGTATTACTTGGCGATCCCGTACACTTGCGGGGAAGCAATCAAGTTTTTGGCGCCGTTGCCGGGGACTTTCTAAGGAATTCTGAGAAACTTCTAGCTTATTGCTCTAGCCATTTTCTTATTATTTCTTTTCTTTTGTTTTATTTTCATTTCCTTTGAGTTTAATTTGTTCTATCTTTCTTGATCTTGCAAGGCACCGTGCATGGCAAACTTAAACTATACACAAGGAAATGAATCGATTTTGAATGAGATTTGGCGGGAGTGGTTACCACCTAAACATCACTTGTCACACATCCAGGATAATTCTTTCTGCAGATTCAGGTCATGGGAAGGCTCAACCCTAGAAAACAAGGGTGACACATTGAAGATACTATTCACAGAATACATGAACACCGGGGTGGTTTCACAAAATGAGGATGGTAACTACTCTAGTGAGTTGCTGCTTCGAAAATTGAAAGGAATAGACGAACCCCGGTCAAGTCGAATGGTCAAATTTGTAGAGGATCAGAGAGATACACAAGAAAGCATTATGCAACATGTGTTTGGCATAAATGATAGCTCGGATGAGGGTTCGGAGTCAGAAGAACAAGAGGATGCAGTTCAGCATGTTGGACTAGGAAATAAAAGCTTAAGATCGTCAACAGAAGAAGCACCTGAATTAGAACTGAAAAAGTTGCCTGAACACCTCGAATATGCTTTTCTTGGGAAAGGAACACAACTTCCAGTTATCATTGCTGCGAATCTAACAGTTGAACAGAAAATGAGCTTAGTGAATGTGTTAAAGAAACATAAGAAAGCAATTGCATGGAAGATAGCCGACATAAAGGGAATAAATCCATCCTTTTGCACTCACAAAATACTGATGGAAGAAAATCACAGACCCTCACTCAATCCAAATATGAAAGAAGTGGTCAGGGCTGAGGTCATAAAGCTCTTTGATGCGGGCATCATCTACCCAATTTCTGATAGTGAGTGGGTTAGTCCAGTGCAAGTGGTCCCTAAGAAGGGGGGGATGACCGTGATCACCAATGAGAATGACGAGTTGATCCCAACCCGAACTATCACTGGGTGGCGTGTCTGCATTGACTACAGAAAATTGAATGATGCCACTCGGAAAGACCACTTCCCACTGCCATTCATTGACCAGATGCTTGAGCGACTTGCAGGGCACTCCTACTACTGCTTCTTGGATGGGTTTTCTGGGTATTTTCAAATCCCCATTGCACCGGAAGATCAGGAAAAAACCACATTCACATGTCCTTATGGGACATTTGCCTATCGCCGAATGCCTTTTGGAATTTGCAATGCCCCTACTACTTTTCAAAGGTGCATGATGGCAATTTTTGAAGACATGGTGGAAGATTTCATGGAGGTGTTTATGGATGACTTCTCCGTTTTCGGTGACACATTTGATTGTTGCTGATAAACGTCTAAATGTACGTATTTTATACGTACACTTGCGCATGCTTCTCGTATTTTGTTGATGAATCGATGCCCTTTTAGGTCTAAATTGGTTTATTTTGTGTTTCAGGTACAAAAGAAGCCTAGGTGAGCTCAACGACGCAATTTGAGAAGAAATTGACACCGAAATCGTCGTTTTGGGTTCTCTGGCACTGTAGCAATACTGTAGCAGTCTGAAGCACGAAGATTTGAAGAAAATTCTAAGTCTGGGAATCCTCATGGGCAAGCTCACGGCCGTGAGGTCATCCGCGAGCAGTCCACTGTAGCACTTTACTGTGAGGACGTATTTTACTGTAGCAGTTACTGTAGTAGTTACTGTGCAAAAATCACATCTTTGCGGTTTCTTGCAGCCCGTATTACAGGCTCCCTCACGGGCCGTATATGGACCGTGAGGCCACCCGTGAGCTTGCCCGAACTCATCATTTAAAGGGGCTATACTTAGGTTTTGAAGGAGATCTTGGGAGTTCTTCTTAGGGCCTCTCACCACCACCTTCGAATTGAGGAAGAAGAAGCTCTTGGAGGGCGATCTAGGCAAGGATTTGGCAAGGAGAGCAAGGTTTTGGGAAGATCCTTCATCCTAGGGCTTTCATTTGGAGGTTGAAGACTAGGGAAGCCACCCCTTGGCGTGGCGTCTTTGGAACTTCACCGGCCTTCATCCTTTGAGGGAGTCCTTCTCATGCCTTTGTCGTTTGTTTCCATGCATTTATTGTTGCATTTAGTGAACATGAGCACTTAAACCCCAAGGTCACCGGATATAGGTGAACCTTGGGGGTGAACTTGTGATGTTTTGGATGATCTTGTTCTATACATTGTTTGTGGCTTGTTTGTGATCCATTGTTTGGTGTTTTACATGCTTGGTATGTATGAGAACTCTATGTATCAAAAGACTTAGGAAATGCTAGGTTGCATAACCATTGCCCTAGTGTTAGACTCACCAAACTTGGAAGGGAAATACGTATAAATACGCCGTGACCATCGGGTATTTGTACCCCTCCACTCCTAGGGTTGAGTACTCTTTTGTATTGTAACCCTAGTTTGAGAAAACCACTTCACCCTTTGCAATCGTAGGGGAAATCTTGGGCGGTATACGTACCGTATCCATTACCCGTACCGGATTAGGGGTCGACTTCCGTGACCATCGGGTTGACCTAGTCTAGGGTTTTCTCGGTCCAATTAGCCACTTGCATGTTAGTCCAAGCCATCCTACTCACTTTAGTAGCCCCTAATGGAATCCTCATCCGTGACCACTCCTAGCCCTATTTCTACCCCGTATCTTGCCCTCGTATGTTTGCTTTGGTTATTTACTTCTTTAACTTCTTTGCATCATATTCACTCTTTTGAATCGTATCGGTCAAACAATATTGTAATAAGGAAGTAAGGGTAGCTTCTCGGGCCCTAGGGAATATGACCCCTGTGTCACGCACAGGGTATTACTTGACGACCCGTGCACTTGCGGGATCACACTCATCAAGTTTTTGGCGCCGCTGTCGGGGACCCACGAGAAATATCCGGAAAACTTTGCGCATGTTGATTTGATCATTTTCTTGTTCCATGTTTTGTTTTCTTTTGTATATAGACTGATCACTTCTATTCCTTATCTTCTTTATCTTCTTGCTTCATTCATTTTAGTTGTATTTATATTTCCCCTTTGTGTCTCACTATGCTTCCATCTAGTGATCGGACTAATTGCATGTTTTCACAGGAGCCTTACCCGTGCTACTTGAACACTGGAATTTCATTGGATCATCCAACCCTCTTTGATGATCATTGGAAAAGGCAGTATTGTGATAACTCACCCAACGCAACCCTGGAAAACCGAAACTCTGACTTCGTGCTACAATAGTATTCGCTAACAGAAAGAGTGGATAGTGTTGGGTATTCTTTTTCTCCGATCTACCAACCTACCCCCGTCGGTGATTGGTCGAAAAACAATTCAGATAGGTACTTTGGGTCATTAACTCCAGTCAAAGAAGGTACTGATCAATCAGTTTCAGACAGCTCCGATGGAACGGATTATACACAGATTGGGGATTCTATTGCCATTGAAGCAGAGATCCATGCTTTGGACGATAGTTCAGGGAGTGATTGCTCATCTGATTTGGAGGATCGAAGGGGTGAGCAAAATGATTTAAGGAATTATGGAAGGCTGATTTCATCACTTGTAGAACCTCCTGAATTAGAGCTAAAACCACTTCCTGTTCATTTGGAATACGCTTTCTTGGGGAAAGATTCTACACTCCCGGTCATCATTGCATCCGATTTGACAGGACAACAGAAAGACAAACTTTTAGATGTACTCAGGAGACACAAGAAGGCAATTGCTTGGAAGATCGCTGATATAAAGGGGATTAATCCATCTTTCTGCACTCACAAAATTCTCATGGAAGATAATCACAAACCAGTGGCAATACCCCAACGAAGGTTGAATCCCAACATGAAGGAGGTAGTAAGGAGTGAGGTCATTAAGCTTCTTGATGCGGGTATCATCTATCCTATCTCCGATAGTGCTTGGGTAAGTCCAGTTCAAGTGGTACCAAAGAAGGGAGGCATGACAGTTGTAACTAATGAGAGAAATGAACTCATCCCTGCCAGAACAGTCACAGGTTGGAGGGTTTGCATTGACTACAGGAAACTTAACGATGCCACAAGAAAAGATCACTTCCCTTTGCCCTTCATCGATCAGATGCTTGAGCGGCTTGCAGGACATGCTTATTATTGTTTTCTAGATGGCTTCTCTGGATATTTTCAGATTCCCATAGCTCCAGAAGATCAGGAGAAGGCCACTTTTACCTGTCCTTATGGCACGTTTGCTTACAGGCGGATGCCTTTTGGGATATGTAATGCCCCGGCCACTTTCCAAAGATGCATGTTGTCTATTTTCGAAGACATGGTGGAAGACATTATGGAAGTTTTTATGGATGACTTCTCAGTTTTTGGTGATTCTTTTGAACTTTGCCTCAGAAACCTTGAACGGGTATTAAACAGATGTGAGGAGACAAATTTAGTGCTCAGCTGGGAGAAATGCCATTTTATGGTAAGGGACGGCATAGTCCTTGGACACAAAATTTCGAAACATGGGATCGAGGTGGACAGAGCTAAGATTGCCACTATCGAGAAACTTCCACCCCCTACTTCAGTGAAAACAATCAGAAGCTTCTTGGGACATGCCGGTTTCTACAGAAGGTTTGTGCAAGATTTCTCATCCATTGCCCGACCCTTAACAAAGCTGTTGGAAAAGGATGTCCCTTTTGAATTCACTAGTGAATGTATGCACGCCTTCTTGACACTCAAACAGAAACTAATCGAGGTACCCATTATTGTTTCTCCTAACTGGAGTTTGCCATTCGAGCTAATGTGTGATGCTAGTGACTATGCCGTTGGAGCAGTGCTTGGGCAGCGAAGGGATAAACATTTCCATCCTATCTATTATGCAAGCAAAACTTTGAATGATGCTCAAGAGAACTATACCACTACTGAGAAGGAATTACTGGCGGTAGTCTTCGCATTTGACAAATTTAGGTCATACTTGGTGTTATCCAAAGTAATCGTTTACACAGACCATTCTGCACTAAAATATCTGTTGAACAAGTCGAACGCCAAGCCTCGATTAATCCGCTGGGTGCTACTTCTTCAAGAATTTGATTTGGAGATAAGAGACAAAAAAGGGGCGGAAAACTTAGCTGCTGATCACCTCTCCCGCCTTGAGGGTCCTGATGATGATACGGTAGGAAGGAAAGAGATTAATGATGCATTCCCTGGAGAGCAACTTTGCAGTATTCAAGTGATAGCAGAAGACGAGACTCCATGGTTTGCTGATATTGCAAATTATCTCGCGGCAAAAACTTTTCCCAAATGGCTCACTTCACAACAAAGGAAAAAGTTCTTTTCTGAACTGAAGTATTATACCTGGGAGGATCCATACTTATTCAGGTTGAGCTCTGATCAGGTTGTCAGGAGATGTGTCTCAAAAGTGGAAGGTCAAGACATTCTAAGGCATTGTCATTCTGGGCCAACAGGAGGTCACTATAGTGGAAGTCGAACAGCTAAAAAGGCCCTTGATGCTGGGTTCTATTGGCCAACTATATTTCAAGATGCCCAGGCTTTGGTGTAACACTGTGACAGATGCCAGCGAACGGGTAATATCTCAAAAAGGGATGAAATGCCACAATCATGGAATCAAGCGTGCGAAGTATTTGACGTTTGGGGTATCGACTTTATGGGCCCATTCCCTAGTTCCCAGGGTAACAAGTACATTCTTGTGGCAGTGGATTATGTCTCCAAGTGGGTGGAAGCATGTGCCTTTCCATCATGTGATGCAAGAGTTGTGGTGAAATTCTTAAAAAAATTGTTTTCCCGATTTGGGACACCTAGAACAATCATCAGTGACCGGGGTACCCACTTTTGCAACTCACAATTCGAGAGAGTCTTAAAACGATATGGGGTATCACACCATGTTTCGACTGCTTACCATCCCCAAACTAGTGGCCAGGTTGAGAATTCGAATAGAGAGTTGAAGCGAATCCTAGAGAAGATAGTCAATCATCACAGGCGGGATTGGGCAGACCAACTTGATGATGCATTGTGGGCATATAGAACCGCTTTCAAGACACCTATTGGGTCCACTCCTTACCGTTTGGTCTACGGAAAGGCTTGCCATCTGCCGGTCGAACTGGAGCATAAAGCCTATTGGGCCATAAAGCAACTTAATGTCGATCCTCATCTTTGTGGTCGAAAAAGAAAGCTCCAATTAAATGAGCTAGAGGAATGGCGATCCTTGGCTTATGACACATCTGTGAAGTATAAAGAGAGGATGAAGGAATATCATGACCGACACATCAAACAAGCCAAGTGCTTCCAACCCGGGGACCAAGTGTTACTATTTAATGCAAGATTGAAGTTATTCCCCGGGAAATTAAAATCACGTTGGCATGGCCCCTACGCTGTGACTCAAGTGTTTCCTCATGGGGCCGTCGAAATTACTCACCCTCAAAATGGAACCTTCAAAGTCAATGGCCACCGCTTGAAGCACTACTTTTCGGGTAACAATACATCATCAAAGATTGGAGGTAAATTCCCTCCTTTTGTCCCACCATGATTGTTGAGGTAACACACGTCAAGCTAACGACGTTAACCAAGCGCTTCTTGGGAGGCAACCCAAGTTTAATTTCATTGCAATTTCATTCTTTTGTTGTTTTTAGTGTTTGTGTTTCTCTTTTTCGTATTTTTGTTGTGTGTTAGCATATTAGCACCCTAGGGTTTGTTCTTGTGTGCTCTTATCGTTCATCATTTTGTCTAAATTCATAGTTGCATGCTTGTATGTTGTTGTGAATTGTTTAATGATTAGTTTTCATGAGATTCATGTTTTGATTGCTTTCATGCCTTATTCGGCCTTTCTTTGAGTGGTTTTAAGCTTTAGAGGAGTGTTCTTCATTGCTAAATCGAGTTGAGAGCTAAGTTTTGTACATGATTGTGCCCTTAAGCAAGGGAAAGAACCCTTTCGGGCAAGCTCACGGCCGTGAGCTTGCCCGCAAGCAAAACAGAGGGCTCTCACGGCCAAGCTCACGGGCGTGAGCTTGGCCGTGAGCCAAACCGAGAGCCCTCACGGCCAAGCTCACGGCCGTGAGCTTGGCCGTGAGGCAAACCGAGAGCTCTCACGGGTGAGCTCACGCCCGTGAGCTCACCCGTGAGGCTTTTCGGGACTTGATTAAATTGGCTTCATTTGGCCATTCCTTCTATTCATCATCCTCTCCACTTAACACTCTCACTTCCCTCTCATTTCTCCTCCATTTTCTTCCATTTTTCTTGCTTTAAATTGCTCTCACTCTCCTCTAAAAACATTTGGTGCTTAAGATTTGAAGAATAACCACTCTTTTGGCCGGATTCAACTCAAGTTTCACTCCAAAAACCCTAGGTTTTAAGGTGAATTTTTGTTCTCATGATCTTGATGTTTCTATGGTTGTTAGGGCTTATTTTCTCTTGGTTTGTTCTCTCCTTGGCTTCTACAAGCTTGTATCAAGGTTTTGGAATGGTTGTATTTTGAGATCTTCAAGTTTTCAAACAAAGTTCTTGAAAAAAATTTTCGGAATTACTGTAGCACTGAGAAATTTTCATGATTCTTTCATTTTTCAAGATTTTTGTTGCTTGTAACTTGTCTAATTGAGCTTCCATTCACTTTGTAGGATGAGAACCAAGAAGGTTGCTTACAAGAGAGCCCGAAATGACCCTCCTCCGCCTCATGAACAACCCAAGTTTAAGAAGGAAGAACACAAGAATCGTTTTGCGCTTCTTTCGCGCAAGAACTTTGGGACGATAAAGAAAATTGATTAGGATGTCCTCAAAACCCTGGGTTTGGATGAAATAATATTGGAACTCATCACACACGACGGTTGGGATACATTGTTCTCCATTGACGAACCCACATACAAGGAGTTGACTCTTGAAGTGTTAAGCACCTTTGAAATCTATCACTTCAACCCTTTCTCTCGCCAACCCGGATATGTGTCATTCCGTGCCTTCGGGAAGAGCCACAGGATCACTCAAGACCAATTGGGCATTTACATGGGATTTTACACCGAAGCATTCACCCAAAGGCCGGAATTCAAGGAATTAGGTAGGGACTTCCCTTACCCCGTGACCAATGCTACATATTGGAATACCATTGCTCACCGGTCACGCACCAAGAAAGCTTCCCAGTTGAAAGACCCCGCTCACAGATACATTCACGCCTTACTGACTAGGAGCATTGGGGGCCGACTGGATTCTACCGGGGTAGTATCGCGCACGGACTTATTGATGCTGTATAGCATTATACAGCGGTACCCCCTCCACATGGGTCATTTGTTCGCCGATGTTTTTGCCCACCAAGGCAAGTTTGTCCGCCTGGGATCCATTTACGCTGGGCCCTACATCACACGCATGATCAAGGGTATGGATCTTCTTGAGGGAACCCAGGGCATGACAGTTGTGGGTGCAGTCGTCCCACTCAGCATACAGACTTTGGTATGTATTGGTATGGTTGAGCGGCGGGGCACTACACACAGGGTAGTACGACGCCAGTCAGACCCCGGCCCATCTCATGACACCGAGTCTGATTCTCGATCAGAGTCTGAGTCGGACGATGTTGCTGCACCCCGGGCACCTCAGCATTCATTGGAGGAGAGGTTTGACACGTTCCGAGCAGAGGTCTGCGAGCAGCTGCAGATGCTGACTGCGTCGGTGAGCCGCCTTGAGACCGCTACCGCCGACATTTTAGCGTTCCTGCGCAGTTCGTCATCATCAGTCGGCACCACCTCGGCGGCCACCACTTGTGCAGCTCCGTCATTCCCTTCTGGCCCCTGACTCGCGTTGCATGCTTGCTATGATACTTTGTTTCCACTGCATTTTCTTTTTCATGTTGTACTCTGTACTTTTGAGTTAGCTAGGGCTTCGCCCTGCTAAACTTTTCATGGTTGTTTTGAGACTTTTGTCATTTTGCTCTCTTTCATATTTTTCATCTCTGGAGTTGTGATTTATACTTCTTGTGCTTTCAGGAGAATTGTTACTGAGTTTCACACTCCGCGCCCTCAGTTTTCTTTCACCCCACCAACATTGAGGACCACATGCCATTCTTCATCAGTTGTTGGGGAAGTTTCTTTTACTCCATTTACTTGTGCTTAAAATGTTTGTCCCACCCTGTTCTGCTGACTTATGTACATTGGGGACAATGTACAGCTTTAGGTGTGGGGATGGATTTTTGGAGTATACTTGTATTTTGTGCATGCTTGGATTACCTATGATAGCTATGATTCACATGTTTAGAATTTCCTGGCGTGGTAAGAATGATAGTTGTGAGCTGTACTTTTACATGCGCTTGAATGTAGTTCTATTTGACCTTTAGCGCCCCCTATGCCTGTACACGATTACTTCCACCTTGTACACTCCTACCAACCCATTGTAATGATTTTGGCATTAATTTGTTAAATTCTATTTTCAATACTCTTTTAACAGCTTTTGTTTTCCTTTATTGTTTTCTTTAGCTTTTTGTGAACTACTGTAGTGGGTTTAGCCAGGGGATTTGAAAGATAGTCTATACTTGTAAAAAAAAAAAAAAAAAAAAAAAAAAAAAGGAGTCTATGACAGTATTCCTCTGCTAGTACAACATGAATGCGTCTATGTTGACTGTAATCAAGTAGGATGGGTGGCTCTTGTGCCTGGCCAGCATGTGCATCCGTCTGAAAGATTTTTGTGCAGTCTACGTTAGTCGGACTCAGAAAAAGTTTGTGCGTATGTGAGAGTAATAAAATGTCTTGATCCCTTGGAGCGTACTGCATAGTCACTTTTGAGCTAAAGTTTTATCTAGGAACCGAAAGACTTTTATCTGAGTATTGAGGATGTTTTTAGCATTCTAATGTCACTTTCATTATACGTGGGGTGAATGGTCATCCTGGGGTAATCCAGGGTGTGGAGATCAAGGTGGAAGTTAGCACACACTCACGGGGCACTCTAGGAGAAATGGAACTAGTATTACTTGACTAGTCATTGATCAGCTCACTTCTTGATTTCTGTCCATTCGTGCCTGTGGAGTTCTTTACTTTTGAGCTTGAGGTCGTACATTTAGCCGTTTATCTTCCTGCCCCTGTTCTTCATGTTTGTTTGCTTGGGGACAAGCAAACGCTTAGGTGTGGGGATGTTTGATAAACACCTAAATGTACGTATTTTATACATACACTTGCGCATGCTTCTCGTATTTTGTTGATGAATCGATGCCCTTTTAGGTCTAAATTGGTTTATTTTGTGTTTCAGGTACAAAAGAAGCCTAGGTGAGCTCAACGACGCAATTTGAGAAGAAATTGACAACGAAATCGTCGTTTACTGTAGCAGCCTGAAGCACGAAGATTTGAAGAAAATTCTAAGTCTGGGAATCCTCATGGGCAAGCTCACGGCCGTGAGGCCACCCGTGAGCTTGCCCGAACTCATCATTTAAAGGGGCTATACTTAGGTTTTGAAGGAGATCTTGGGAGTTCTTCTTAGGGCCTCTCACCACCACCTTCGAATTGAGGAAGAAGAAGCTCTTGGAGGGCGATCTAGGCAAGGATTTGGCAAGGAGAGCAAGGTTTTGGGAAGATCCTTCATCCTAGGGCTTTCATTTGGAGGTTGAAGACTAGGGAAGCCACCCCTTGGCGTGGCGTCTTTGGAACTTCACCGGCCTTCATCCTTTGAGGGAGTCCTTCTCATGCCTTTGTCATTTGTTTCCATGCATTTATTGTTGTATTTAGTGAACATGAGCACTTAAACCCTAAGGTCACCGGATGTAGGTGAACCTTGGTGGTGAACTTGTGATGTTTTGGATGATCTTGTTCTATACATTGTTTGTGGCTTGTTTGTGATCCATTGTTTGGTGTTTTACATGCTTGGTATGTATGAGAACTCTATGTATCAAAAGACTTAGGAAATGCTAGGTTGCATGACCATTGCCCTAGTGTTAGACTCACCAAACTTGGAAGGGAAATACGTATAAATACGCCGTGACCATCGGGTATTTGTACCCCTCCACTCCTAGGGTTGAGTACTCTTTTGTATTGTAACCCTAGTTTGAGAAAACCACTTCACCCTTTTGCAATCGTAGGGGAAATCTTGGGCGGTATACGTACCGTATCCATTACCCGTACCGGATTAGGGGTCGACTTCCGTGACCATCGGGTTGACCTAGTCTAGGGTTTTCTCGGTCCAATTAGCCACTTGCATGTTAGTCCAAGCCATCCTACTCACTTTAGTAGCCCCTAAGGGAATCCTCATCCGTGACCACTCCTAGCCCTATTTCTACCCCGTATCTTGCCCTCGTATGTTTGCTTTGGTTATTTACTTCTTTAACTTCTTTGCATCATATTCACTCTTTTGAATCGTATCGGTCAAACAATATTGTAATAAGGAAGTAAGGGTAGCTTCTCGGGCCCCAGGGAATACGACCCCTGTGTCACGCACAGGGTATTACTTGACGACCCGTGCACTTGCGGGATCACACTCATCAGTTGCCTCAAAAATCTTGAGCGGGTTCTCATTAGGTGTGAGGAAACCAATCTTGTGTTAAGTTGGGAGAAATGCCACTTCATGGTACAAGAAGGGATAGTCTTGGGTCACAAAATCTCGAAGGATGGAATTGAGGTAGATAAGGCGAAGATCTCTGTCATAGAAAAGCTACCTCCCACAAATTCAGTGAAAGCCATTAGAAGTTTTCTGGGACATGCAGGCTTCTATAGAAGATTCATCAAAGATTTCTAAAAAATTGCTAGACCCTTGACAAAGTTGTTGGAAAAAGATGTCCCATTTGAGTTTGGCGATGACTGCATGAAAGCATTTCTTTCACAAAAGAAGATGCTAGTTCAAGCTCCTATTGTGGTAGCTCCGTATTGGGATTCCCCATTTGAACTGATGTGTGATGCAAGTGATTTTGCAGTGGGTGTGGTTCTTGGGCAACGCCGAGACAAACATTTCCACCCCATCTATTATGCGAGCAAAACCTTAACTGGAGCTCAGGAGAATTACACCACAACTGAAAAAGAACTACTTGCCGTGGTGTTCGCATTTGATAAATTCCGTTCCTACCTAGTTTTGTCCATAGTTGTAGTGTACACTGATCATTCAGCCTTGAGATACCTGCTCAGTAAGTCAGACGCCAAGCCAAGGCTGATTAGATGGGTGTTACTTCTTCAGGAGTTTGATCTAGAAATCAAGGATAAGCGTGGGGCAGAAAATCTCGCGGCCTATCACTTATCCCGCTTAGAGAACCCCAACAGGAAAATTGTAACTGAGAGAGAGATCAATGATTCATTCCCTGAAGAGCACTTGTACAACATCCAAGTTATGGAGGACCGTGAGCCGCCTTGGTTTGCCGATTTTGCCAACTATTTGGTTGGAGGGGTCATCCCAAAATGGTTCACCTATCAACAACGCAAGAAATTTTTTTCAGACGCCAAGCACTACATATGGGAAGATCCATACTTATTCCGAACTTGTGCTGATCAAGTTGCTCGAAGATGTGTTTCCTGGCCGGAGGGCCTCAACATCGTGAAACATTGTCATTCAGGGCCTACTGGAGGCCACTACAATACGAACCAGACTGCAAAGAAGATCCTTGATGCAGGTTTCTATTGGCCATCATTATTTCAAGATACCCAAAAATTCATACAATCTTGCGATCGTTGTCAGCAGGTTGGCAACATATCTCGTCGAGATGAGATGCCCCAGAATTGGAATCAAGCTTGTGAAGTCTTTGACGTTTGGGGGATTGACTTTATGGGACCATTTCCTAGCTCCCATGGGTTTAAGTTCATCCTTGTGGCAGTAGACTATGTATCCAAATGGGTGGAAGCACAAGCCTTGCAAACAAGTGATGCTAGGGTGGTGGTAAAATTTTTGAAGAAACTGTTCTCCAGGTTTGGCACACCACGCGCAATCATCAGTGACAGAGGCACACACTTCTGCAATGCCCAATTTGCAAAAATCTTGAAGCGATATGGTGTGCACCACAAAATGGCGACACCCTATCACCCACAAACTAGTGGGCAGGTAGAAGTGTCCAATCGAGACTTAAAGCGAATACTTGAGAAAATGGTGAGTCAAAACCGAAGAGACTGGGCGGAACACTTGGATGACGCTCTCTGGGTTTACAGAACTGCATACAAGACTCCTATAGGGACTACCCCTTATAGGCTAGTCTATGGAAAAGCTTGCCATTTACCGGTTGAGCTTGAACACAAAGCTTTTTGGACCATCAAATTCCTAAATCTTGACTCCACTCTTGTAGGTAACAAGAGGAAGCTACAACTGAATGAACTGGATGAATGGCGCTCCAATGCATACGAGAATTCGAAGCTTTACAAGGAAAGAGTAAAGGAGTACCACGACAGGCATATCAAGCACCCAAAACATTTCCAAGAGGGAGATCAAGTGTTACTGTTTAATTCCAGGTTGAGATTATTCCCTGGGAAGCTCAAATCGCGATGGTCTGGTCCATACGTTGTTACTCAGGTTTTTCCGCATGGAGTAGTTGAGGTGACCCACCCGGATCGTGGTACCTTCAAAGTGAACGGACAAAGATTGAAATTGTACTTCAACCATAATGATATTTCAAGCTCGACCGGGGGTAACTTCAAACTCTTCGAACCCCCGTGAGGTAAGTGAGAAGGTACGTCAGGCTCGTGACGTTAAACAAGCGCTTCTTGGGTGGCAACCCAAGTGTTCGGGGGTTTTCAATTCAATTTTCATATTTTAGTTGTTCATATCTACTTTGCATTGTGCTAGTTTCCTTATCTGTTGTGCATTTGAATAAGTCCATCCTCAAAATTTTTTGCTCTCATCATGTGTGTTGTTTTATATTTTTCCTTCTTGTGCCTACTTGTTGTATTGTCAATTTATGAGTTTATTCGAGTCTTTTGCGTATTTCTTCCGAGTAGGAGGTGTTTTGGATCATGTTATTACTTTCCCGGAGAGTTTTAGAATGCGTTGAGACCCCAAACCAGTTTCTCCAGGTCCTCAAGGCCCTAAAGGGGCCGTGAGGGAGGCCGTGAGCAATTCTCCAGTGAAAATACACTAGAGTTCACGGCCCCCCTCACGGCCGTATAGGGGGCCGTGAGACACTGACCAGTGAATTTTACTCGCGGGCTGGGGTTTTGCACTAGGCTTCACGGCCCCTTTCACGGCCGTGAGAGAGGCCGTGAAGCTCGGCCTAGTGGCTTAACCCCCCCATTCTTTGGTTCTTTGGGTCTTCTTCTCCATTCTCCCTTCATCTCCACCATTTCCCCTCCCCTCTTTCCATCATTTCCCAACCAAATCTCTCCATTTTTCATTCTAGATCACCTCCTAGACATTTTAAGACCTCGATCTAGTGATTTACCAAGAGCTTCAAGCAAGTTCCACCAAAGATTCACCGGTAAGCTTTTTGGTGCCCTAGCTTTCTCTTTCTCATTTTCTCTTGAGTTCATGGAGCTTTTTGGTTGATAAATTCATGCTTTTATCATGTGTTGGTGGTGTGATTGTTGTTTGTTCAATTTCCATTGAATTCTTGTAAAAATTTTTCGATTTTCATGATGGTAATGAAATGCTACACCATGAATAGTGTCCATACGGCCCCCTATACGGCCGTATGGACCCTATTCATGGCCATTTCTCATTTGTTTCTTGCTTCTTGTGTTATTTTTGGTGTTGTATTGGATTGGTTTAGGCTTGATGAAGATCTTATGTGTTGTAGGGATGCCAAACTTCAAGAGGGTTGCTTCAAAACGTCCACGAGCTTCAACACAAAATCCCGAGGAACCTACGTTCACGCACCCCCTTCATATGGCACATTATGAAATATTGAAGACTAAACCCTTTGGCACCGTCCGACGTATTGATTGGAATTTTTTGGAAGAGCTTGGGATTGCCGACCAAGTGAGGGAGGTTCTATCTCAAAATGGTTGGGTGAATTTATTTACTATCGATGAACCAACATACCGGCAGCTCACTTTGGAGGTTTTGAGCACCTTTGAGGCACAACAAGACCGGCGACGAATCATTTGTCAGAAACAGGGGACTATCCGCTTCCAAGCCTTTGGAAGGCTTCGCGAGTTGACTCACGTCGAATTTGCAAGTTACTTGGGGGTCTATGACGAGGAATACATGAACTCCATCCCGATCGGCCAAATCCGAGTCGATTTTCCACCGCATATGAATGCAAATCAATATTGGGGCACCATAGCCTCAGGCGACACTAAAAACACTCGCAAGGCGTCCCGGATTACAGATCCTATCATGAGATATGTGCATGCCCTAATTACCCGTTCCATAGGGGGCCGAAAGGATAGTACGGGAGTGGTGTCTAACTCTGATCTACTGATTTTGTTTGGGATTTTTGAGCAATGCCCCCTTCACCTTGGGTATCTTGTGGCTGAAGCATTTATTCATCACGCACAGTGCTCGCGGTTAGGTGCTATTTTCTTGGGTCCGAACATCACCAGGTTGATTCGCGGTATGAAATTGTTGGACCGCGCTCGTGATATGACGATTGTGGGTGGTGCTGCGGCCCTTGGCGCGAATGTCTTGCTTGCTGTTGGTCTAGTTGAAAAGAGAGGTACCCGCTACCGACTTTCCCGACAGTCATCGGCCGGGGAGTCCAGTTTGCCAGCAGACACTGACTCTGATCCTGATGACACGCCCACTCCCACTCCTGGCACCACATCATCATCGGGCTTCAAAGCTAGGTTGCGAGGAATGGAGAGCGATATTCAGGCCATCCGTCATGAGCAGCGTGAGATGCGCGGACAGCTGTACCAGATTATAGAGGGCCAGCGCCTGCTCACCGAGGACTTTCGCCAGTTTACCATCTCTGCTCGCGGTTCATCTTCACGGACTGGCACCGCATCCTGCACTGACACACCTATCCCACCTGTCGCCGACGAGCCGTTTCATTCTTGAGCAGGGACACTTATTTCTCTTTTATCAGCATGTCGTTTCTATTTACTGTTGTTTTCTTTATTTTCTGCACGTGTGTTTGTTTGTCTTGAATAAGTTGGGAAGGGTCATACCCTGAACAACACTTTGTAGAACTCTGTTTGCTTTTATTTAGTTGTGTGTTTGACCGCTCCCTAGTATTAATCTTTCTTATTTTATTTTTTTTTTTGGAATGATGGTTTTGCCCTTGCGCTTTGCAGGGCATTGAAGGGAATTTGGTGAGCATCTCCACATTTTGTGGGAACCGGACCCGACATGTAAAGCTCGCCGTACACTTTTGTCGGGTCACACTTCGCCATTTGTACAAAATAAACCGGGGAAGTTCGTTTTCACCCTCCTCCTTTGTTATTATTGTGTATATTGCCTCTATTTTCATGATTAGTGTACATTGAGGGCAATGTACATCACTAGGTGTGGGGATGGGTGTATTTACATGTATTAGGTCAACTTTACATGCTCGTGTCATCAATGATGGCTTGTTACTTCCTTGTGAGATTCTTCAAGTATGAATTAATAATTGATGTGAGTTACATTTCTTGTTGTGCTCTATTGAATCCTGTTTCACCCTTAGTATTGTTTTGTGCACTGAGTCTTTTGTTGATGCCCTGGGAATAGCCTGCTTGACTTTCTTAACTCTCTTGTATGCTTAACACACAATTTTGAATACTTAGCCTTAGACTACTAAGTTCTATCCTTCAATGAACTCTTAAGAACTTCTAAGTCTTTTTGAGCTAGTCCTAGTTTTGTTACTTGTAGTGCAGTCTAAAGGTTTGATCTAGGGTGAAAAAAAAAAAAAAGAGTCTATGCCAGTATTCCTCTGCTAATGGAGCATGAATGCGTCTATGTAGACTGTAATCGGGTAGTTGGGTGACTCTTGTGCCTAACCAGCATGTGCATCCTCCTGAAAGATTTTTGTGCAGTCTACTTGAGTTCGTGAGTGGAAATGGGATTTAGTCTCAATTTGTAGAATTAGAAGGATCTTAATTGTTCATTGGAGTGGCACTTAGCTTTTTAAGACTTAGTACTCTATACTTGTGGAGTGATTAGCATATAGAGCTGTACTGATTGAAGTCATAGGGCTAGACCATGTCAGGGCAAATGAGATGAAAGATTCACTTACACTGTACAGACATATAAGAGGTGAGACAGGATCTGTTTGTTGTACGTATTGACTGTAACTCAACATCTGTGTATCATTATTCTATACTTGTAGAATCTCGTATTTGTTTGAGCCGGAGATGTACATTTAGCCACTTATCTGTATCCTTATTTTTCATGATTTGTTTGCTTGGGGACAAGCAAACGCTTAGGTGTGGGGATGTTTGATAAGTGTCTAAATGTATATGTTTTAACATACGTATTTTGTTCACGTAGCATGTATTTTTATATGAATTGATGCCCGTTTTGTGCTTAATCGACTACTATTTATGTTGTAGGACACGGGGGAGCCATGAGGAGCACGAGAATGCAATTTGGGCGAAAAAGGATGAAATTCAGGCGTCGCAGCACTGTAGTGCATTTACTGTAGATGGAGCACTGTAGCATTCTTACTGTAGCAGTTGCTGTTGCACCTGAGGAGTTTTGGGCTGGAAATGATGGAAGTGCATAAGAGTAAACAGTTCAGCATACGGGGCCGTATAAGGGGCCGTGAGCATCAAAAGACAGTGATTTTATACTAGGGTTCACGGCCCCCTATCCACCCCGGGATCCATCTATCCACCCCGGGATACACCCCCACATGAGACAAGTTTTGCCTTGTCTTTTCCTACCTATCCACCCCGGGATCCAACCATCCACCCCGGGATACTGCGGGAGTATTTATAGATGTTTTTGAGGGCACAAAATGGGAACTTCTTGGCCGGCATCTAGGAGGGAAGAAAGGAAGAAATTTTAAGGAGACGACAATTTGGAGCCAAGGAAGGAGGCAAGAACATCATTTTGAAGGGGAGAAGCTTCACCATCAAGGAGGCAAGGATCCAAGTCAAGGGAAGCGTCATTCGGCATCTCTTGGACGGGGGAAAGCGTCATTCGGCCGGACCTCCACCTCCTCCTTCATCATTTCATCTAGGGAGTGTTATTTATGAGCTTTTTAAGTGATTTACTTTGTATTTTTGTTGTTACTTGCTTGATGGCACACTAGACCCCCAAGGCCACCGGATGTTGGTGATCCTTGGGGTGGTGATCCTTGGGGGGGTTTATCATGTATTTTGGATGATCTTTACTTAATTGCAAGCTTGGTTTGGTTTAAGATTTAGTTCATTGTGCTTCATGTCTAGAACTACCATATGGAGAGATCCGTAGTTCTTTCTTGAATTATACACGTAGATGTGACCTACTCACGTGTATTAGGTCATTAATGAACTAAAAGGGGTTACTTGTATCGGCACACCGAGAAATTGGGTGTCGATAGCCCTCCGAGCTATAAGGATAGACTAGGGTTTAGTGTATCCTTATTTTGGGATCTCCTTGTACTTAATGCAATCGTAGGGATGTTGGTTAGGAAGAGATTCCAACCGATATCCGTATGGGATTAGGGTTCAATCGCCAAGAAATTGGGGTTGATCTAATCTTAAGATCCTTCGGTCTAAATCAACCAAGCTACCTTTTATCCTTCATCCATGTATCATGATGACCCCACAAGGGGATCCACATCCATAGGCCTTTACTCTTCATTGTAGCACTTGCAACCACATTGTATGCTTTCAATTCTATTTAATTATATCGTATTTATTTCTTTGCTTCAGTAGAACATACATCCATGCTTGTGTGGTTAGGTTAGATAATAGGCGATGGAGGAGTAAGAGTAGCTCCTTAGCCCCGTGGAATACGATCCTCGTGCTTTTGTGCGAGGTATTACTTGGCGATCCCGTACACTTGCGGGGAAGCAATCACATACTATGTTTGAATCAAACCCCTAATCCTAGGTTTTCTTATGGTAGTGTCACTTCTCTTTAATTAAAACCTTGATCCTGTGTTTCCTTTTCGTAACACATACTATACTTGAATCAAAAGCCTAATCCTATACTCTCAATCAAAACCCTAATCCTTTGTTTTCTTTTTGGAATGCCTCATTTTGTTTTTAATAAAAAAACTAACCCAATCATTCAAAACCATAATCTTTTGTTTTTCTTTCGTAAAGTCTAATATCTTTCGGTCGAAACACGAATCCTGTGTTTCTTTTTGTTAATAACTCCTATGTATATGTTTTTTAATCAAAACCCTAATATTATGTTTTCTTATGGTAATGTCTACTAATTTTCAATTTTCAATCAAAACCCTAATATTTCTTTTCATTTAAAAATGACTCGTATTTTTTAAACAAGACCCGTAAACCTTTATTTTCTTTTCAGAATACATACTATGTTTGAATCAAAACCCTAATCCTAGGTTTTCTTATGGTGGTGTCACCTCTCTTTAATCAAAACCTTGATCCTATGTTTCCCTTTCGTAACGTATACAATACTTGAATCAAAAGCCTAATCCTATAGTCCCAATCAACACCTTGATCCTATGTTTCCTATTCGTAACGCATACTATACTTCAATCAAAAGTCTAATCCTATACTCTCAATCAAAACCCTAATGCTTTGTTTTCTTTTCGGAATGTCTGATTTTGGTTTAAATAAAAAAAAACTAACCCAATCAATCAAAACCATAATCTTTTGTTTTTTCTTTCATAAAGTCTAATATCTTTCAGTGAAAACACGAATATCATGTTTTCTTTTGTTAATAACTCCTGTGTATATGTTTTTTAATTAAAACCCTAATACTATATTTTCTTATGATAATGTCTACTAATTTTCAGTTTTCAATCAAAACCCTAATCTTTCTTTTCATTTAAAAATGACTCGTGTTTTTTAACCAAGACCCGTAACCCTTTCTTTTCTTTTCAGAATACATACTATGTTTGAATCAAAACCCTAATGCTTGGTTTTCTTAAGAAAACATAGCTCCACAAAAATGATCTAACTTCGTTCTTCTTCTTCAAAATAGCTCCACAAACCAACAATGCATAAAAGCACACAAATGCACACAATTCAGTGATAAAATCTTATTAACGTACTGCTTATTGTGGAATTTCCATACACCCATGTGAAGTCTCTGTTTTGCTGAATTTCAGCAGATAGTGAATAGTAATCTTGCCGAAAATCTCCCGAATTCATCGTTCTTCATCGAGGCCGTTGATTTAGGCACACAATCAATGGTAGATCATGCCAATTGCTTCAATTCTCCTCATTGGTGAAGTTCTCCTATGCTACACGAGTTAGACTTATTGTGAACGTGACTGCCTTTGTGCCTCTCCAAAGGAGGTTGGCACACACCCACAATTCTAGGCTCGTGCCTTGTTCCTTGCATAGTCCGAAAACTCCCCAACAACGGCAAACATGATCTAACTTTGTTCTTATTCTTCAAACTAGCTCCACAAACCTACAATGCACAAAAGCACACAAATGCATACAATTTAGTGATAAAATCTGATAAAAGTAATGCTCATTGTACGATAATAGTACTTTGCATTATTATAACACAAGCACTTATCAGGACATAAGAGTGTGACTGCCTTTGTGTCCTTCCATCACACGAATCGGCTTGAATTCTCTTGGAAGTTGGCACACACCCTCATGTACATGATCTCCTCTTGTGCCTTGACTTTGTGTTGTACAAAAGCTCCCAAAAAAATGTCTTTATAACCTATCTTTGCTCTTTTTTCTTCTCTTATGGTCTTCACAACCTATTTGCATAAAAGATCACCAAATACACTTTATGAGACATAATCTATGGTAAAAATTATGCTCAATGTACGTAAAACACATAAATAAATATGTCTACTCAAGCACTTATCATTTACCTCGTGAGATAATTCAAGTCAAGACTTAGATATTGAAGAGAAACAAGAAAATAAAATGTGAATGAACAAATAATGAAATATATACAGGAATGAAAAACACAAAACAAACAATGGTTAAATCAACACGCTTGATAAACAACTAAATGTACATATTTTATATGTATACTTATGCATGCTTTCCGTAGTTTGTTATGAGTCGATGCCCTTTTTTCGGTCTAAATTGGGTTATTTCGTATTTCAGGTGCAAAAAATGCTTAGGTGAGCTCAATGATGCAATTTGAGAAGATATCAACGACGAAATCATCGTTTTGGGGTCCGACTGTGGTAATACTGTGGCTACCTGAAACGCTGATAAACGCCTGAATATACATATTTTATTCATATTCGGGCATATGTATTGCGTATTTTTATATGAGTTGATGCCCTTTTTTATCTAAATTCATTTCTTTTGTGTTACAGGTACCAATGAGGCCCTAGCGAGCTTGATGACGGAATTGGAGAAGATATCCGCATCGAAAACACCGTTTCTAAGCTGGTGCTATAGTTGTACTGTAGCAACCACAATAGCACGATGACTTGAAGAAATAGCTTGGTCAGGAAGTTCATGCAGGCTCAATGAAGGACGCATGCAGTTACTGTAGCACTACTGTAGCACTTACGCGATTTTCGGGATTTCTAGGAATTCTTCTCTGCCCGCATGTGAGGCCGCATGGCACCCTAGAATGGGTTTTAAGACACTTTTTGGAGCAATTTTGATAAACGCCTAAATATACATACTTTCTTCGTATGCAGGCGTATGTATTGCGTATTTTTATATGAGTTGACTCCCGTTTGTGGTCTGAATTGGTTTCTTTCGTGTTACAGGTGCCAATGAGGCCACAGCGAGCTTAATGACAGAATTGGAGAAGAAATCGGCATTGAAAACACTGTTTCTAAGCCGGGGAGCACTGTAGCAATCACTGTGAGGGGGAGAACCTAGGTCTTGGGAGAGCTTGACTTCACCATTTTCCTTGGGAGCTTGAGGCCGGGTTTTGGAGGCAATTCTTGAGGAGAGGACGACGGGGAGAGCACGACACGACGAATCCACGCCTTTGATTTGCATTTGAGAGGAAGATTTACAAAGGAAGCCACTCCTTGGATGGCGTCCTTGGAAGCGTCATTCAGCCTTGATCTTTTGAGGGGGTGTTTTCATTATGCATTTGGTTGTTTTTATGTATTTTCTTGCTTACTTTGTGATCATGAGCAACTAAACCCCAAGGTCACCGGATGTAAGTGAACTTTGGGGGTGAACTTGTGTTATTTGGATGCTTCTTTCTAGTTTATGCATTTGGCTTAGTTTGTGATCCTTGTTTGGTGGTTCTTGATTGCCTTAACATGTATGAGAACTCTATGTATCAATTCCTAGATAATGCTAGGTTGCATGACCATTGCCCTAGTATTAGGCTCACCAAGCTTGGAAGGGAATACATGTACGAATATACCGTGACCATCGGGTATTTGTACCCCTCCAATTGTTAGGGTTGTCCTTGATTGTGTTTCAGCCCTAACTTGAGAAATCCACTAGACCCATTGCAATCGTAGGAGGATTTAGGCGGAAGCAATTCTATATTCCAATACTCGTACCGGATTAGGGACCAAACACCGTGACCATCGGGTTGGTCTAATTTAGGGTTTCTCAGTCCAAACCACCCACGCGCATGCTAGTTAGGGCATCCTTAGCATTTCAGTAGCCCCCGAGGGAATCCTCATCCGTGACCATTTCCTCGCCTTGGTATTTCCCTCCGTATTTATACTTACTATTTGCATGCTCTTCGCTCTAGTAGATTATTTGTAGTTCTTCTTCCAAGTGATTGACTAGGTTGAACAACATTGTGATAAGGAAGTAAGAGTAGCTTCTTGGGCCCTTGGGAATACGACCCCCTCGTGCTTGCGCGGGGGGTATTACTTGGCGACCCCGTGCACTTGCAGGTGAGCAATCAAGTTTTTGGCGCCGTTGCCGGGGACCCACGAGGAATATTCGGAAAACTTAAAGCGTGTTGATTTGACCATTTTTATTTTTGTTCGTTTTTACCATTCTTGTTTTTATTCCGTCATTACTTTGTTTGTATTTTATTTTCTTATTTCTTTTCTTCTTTTTAGATTATGGCTTCGACTAACATTTGGGGCTACAATTGTTATCCACAGGAACCATATTTCTCTCCTTCTTGCGCACCATTCAGGTCAGACGAGATGCGCCCTAACAATGATCAGTGGATGGGACTGCCAGTGGATGCTACGACCGTTGCAATTTACAAAGAACAGGGAACTCAGGCCATGTTTGACTGATTTATGGAATCTACTGAGGAGCAAACAGTGACAGAGGCTTACCCACCAAATCACCAACCTGCTACACTTACTCGTGAGCCAAGAAATGACGTTGTTTCTCTTGCCGATTCTTTGGTACCTACAGGGTGTGTGGTAGATCAAGCTTGGGCTAGCAATTCCGAGGCAATCGCCCATGCACCTGCGGGTAATGCTAGTGTGATTGGAAGTGTGCTTCAGTGTGTGGACAACGTAGTGGACGTTGATGGCCCAGCAGTGGGGGACTGTAGTGACACCGAATAGTCTAGCCTGGGGAATTATGGGAGGCAGAAGTCATCAATTGAGGAACCCCCAGAACTAGAGTTGAAGCCCCTCCCCGAGCACTTGGAGTATGCTTTCTTGGAAAAGGGGTCTAAACTCCCAGTCATTATTGCTTCAGATTTTACTGTTAGGCAGAAGGAGCAGCTTCTTGATGTGCTTAAAAGACATAAAAAGGCGATTGCGTGGAAGATCTCAGATATTAAGGATATCAGTCCATCTTTCTGAACTCATAAGGTTCTCATGGAGGACAATCATCGACCTCGGGCAATTCCCCAACGGAGGCTCAACCCTAATATGAAAGAGGTTGTGAGTAATGAAGTCATTAAACTTTTGGACGCAGGTATTATTTACCCCATTTCTGACAGTGCATGGGTAAGCCCGGTGCAAGTGGTACCAAAGAAGGGGAGGGATGACAGTTATTGCTAATAAGAAGAATGAACTCGTTCCTACCAGGACTGTCACAGGATGGAGGGTATGCATTGACTACAGGAAACTTAATGATGCCACAAGGAAAGATCACTTTCCCTTACCCTTTATTGATCAGATGCTTGAGCGACTAGCGGGACATTCTTACTACTGTTTCTTGGATGGGCTCTCCGGTTATTTTCAAATTCCCATTGCCCCAGAAGATCAGGAGAAAACAACTTTCACCTGTCCCTATGGCACATTCGCATACCGTCATATGCCCTTCGGGTTATGCAATGCACCAGCGACATTTCAGAGATGTATGATGGCAATTTTTGAAGATATGGTGGAGGATATCATGGAAGTATTTATGGATGATTTCTCAGTCTTCGGTGATTCATTTGAGCTATGCCTTAGGAATTTGGAATGAGTTTTGGACAGATGCGAGGAAACTAATTTGGTGCTCAGTTGGAAGAAATGTCACTTTATGGTCAAGGAAGGCATAGTGCTCTGGCATAAAATCTCACAAAAGGGAATCGAGGTGGACAGGGCAAAAGTCGCAACCATTGAAAAACTCCCTCCTCCCACTTCAGTTAAAGCAATCAGAAGCTTTTTAAAAGGACTTCTCATCAATTGCTCGACCGCTTACAAAACTGCTCGAGAAGGATGCCCCTTTTGAATTCAATGATGATTACATGAATGCCTTTCTCACCCTGAAAAAGAAGCTTATGGAAGAACCAATTATGATCTCCCCGGACTGGAGCCTGCCATTTGAGCTAATGTGTGATGCAAGTGACTTTGCAGTAGGGGTCGTACTTGGGCAGCGATGAGACAACCATTTCCATCCAGTCTATTATGCAAGCAAGACTTTGAATGATGCCCAGGAAAACTACACCACCACTGAAAAGGAAATGCTTGCAGTAGTTTTTGCATTTGATAAATTCCGGTCATATTTGGTGTTATCCAAGGTGGTTGTATATACTGATCATTCGTCATTTAAGTACCTGTTGAATAAGCCTGACGCCAAGCCTCGTCTAATCCGATGGATTCTACTGTTACAAGAATTTGATTTAGAGATAAGAGATAAAAAGGGGGCAGAAAACTTAGCAGCCGACCACCTTTCGCGCCTTGAGAATTGACACGACCCCTTGCGTGTATCCCGCAAGTGCACGGGTTTGTCGAAGTAATAAATTTACCTTGGTGAGAAGGTAGTCGAATCCACAGGGAATAGGGAGATAGAATATAAGGTTTCACTAGTTAAGCTATGCAGAATACGAAGAACGATAATAAGATTGATGAGTGAAAATAATGCAAAGCAATAAACTAAGTAGAGAGATGGAAGAAAGAAGTGCAAGTAGGAAAATCGAGAAGGACTAACAATGAATAAAAGAGGGTATCCGGACAAGCTACCTCTAGGGTCTATGTTTCAAGTGCAAGACTATGATATTATACTCTCCTATTGATGTCAATTGAGTCGAGGATATCCTAAGACTCACGGTCCCAAACCTAAGGACAACCGTGACTAACTCCAACACTATGCCCGGTGTTAGGATTCACAACACCCTTCACTCTGTCACCTAGATGACTAAGCCCCAGGGGAGTCCATCTGCCTAAACCTCACACTATGTGGAGTTGCATTATGCTCTAGGGATTCCTAGTGATTAAACCTGTTCCTATACGTAATTCTAACCCTTTGGTCCAGGTGGAAGAACCCTAGTCTAGATTGAGCCCCAGCAAATAGGATTCACTACAACCCTCCACTCTATTACTTGCATAACTAAGCCCTAGGGGAGTTTATCTACCTATTGCTTCACTCTATTTCGACCGCTATTAAATCAAGGAATCGGAGGTAGGGAGAAATCACATCGAAGGGGAAAGGGGTACATTGCTACCTCACAACTCTCCCTCTCAACCCTCTCTAATCTTGAGTAGTCTAATCCTATAGGAGTTGTCACACCTCCAAAGGAAAGCCTAGATTGCTCTCAACCCTAATGTCACGTTTAAGGGAAAACAATATGAAAGGATAATCAAGATTAAAAACTCAATTTTATTCATCAACGATGGAAAGCATAATAATCAATGTCAAAGAAACATGAGAAACCCTAAAGTTTACAAGTCCGAATACCCCACGAGGGGTTTAGCTCCTCATAGAGCTATACATGTTCATCAACGTGAGAAATAAAGCATAAAACATAGACATCAATGAAAAACCCCCTCGAATTGGTGTGGCCGTGGTCTTGTGCAAACATCGAACCTCGAAATCGATGCCGACGACGCGCTAGAACCTCCACGAAATCCTCTCCGAAACCCTAGCCGCGCTCCAGAAAGTTGGGGAAAAGATAGGTCCAAAAAGATCTCTCAAAAGGTTGCAAAAATCCCCTTTTATATCGTTGAATCGCGGCTTTAAAATTGGACTTATCGGGGGCTTCACACGGCCGTGTGGAATTTCCACACGCCCGTGTGAAGCTTCTGTCTCGGCTGAAAAATTAATTTCACACTGCCGTGTGGAATTTCCACACGCCCGTGTGTCTTCACTGGATGGCTGAAATCGCAAAACACACGGCCGTGTGGAATTTCCACACGCCAGTGTGACTTCTCTATCAGGCTGGAAAATGGCTCACACGGCCGTGTGGAATTTCCACACGCCCGTGTGACTTCTCTGGAACACTAATCTTCAGCTGAACAGGCTTGGTAACTTGCCGAAACGCCTCCCGGGTCCATTGTTCTTCATCGAGGCCATTACTTGGGCACACAAGCAACGGTAGGTCGCGCCGATTGCTTCAAGTCTTCTTCTTTCGCGAGATTCTCCTAAGTAACACGGATTGGACTTGTTGTGAATGTGACTGCCTTTGTGCCCCTCCAAAAGAGGTTGGCACACATCCACAAGTCCAAATACGTGCTTCGTTCCTTGCTTGGTCCGAGAACATCCCAACATTGGCGAACGCGACCTAATTTCATTCTTCTTCTCCAAATAGGCTCCACAATACCTTCAATGCACAAGAGAACACAAATGCACACATTTAGTGATAAAACCTGATAAAAGGTATGCTTAATGTAAGATAATAGCGCTTCGCGATACTATTAACACAAGCACTTATCAAACCCCCCCACACTTAAGCTTTTGCTTGTCCTCAAGCAAAATAAAACGTGAAAGTACTTGGGAAGAACAATTGAAAGTGCTTGGCCTTAGGTTCACCAAAAGTATGCAAAAGAAGCATTCTACAAGTAAGGGAAACTCAAAACATTGCATAAGGTTACCAATGCTCTAGCTAAAAACTCGAATCAAAAAGGATGAAAACTCGAAAATGTGTTAGTGTGTGCGATCTTACTCAAGAGAACCGACGAGTACTCCTCAAACTTTGGTTAGAAAGGACTTATTTATATACAAAAACAAAAATAGTGGTGGAAGTAGTAGCTTCACACATCCTTGAAGGTAGCCCTTTCCTAGGCGGCCGCCAAAGGTGGCTTTCACTCTTTCGAGGAGGTTGCTCTTTCTACCGGGGTAGTAGCTTTCACGCATCCCATGAGATAGCTCTTTCTCTCATTAGGGCATAACTTGTATCCGACTTATGAGAGTAGCTGCATACTTCATAGGCGGTAGCTCTTGCCACCCCAAATGCATAATTAAAACAAAGCTAATATTTACAAACTCATATATATTTTTTTCTCTTTTTCTCTTTTCATTTTTCCATTTTTTTTTTTTTATGCATTTTCCAGAGTAAAACTAAGAACAACGATAAACTTGTCCTTAAAAACTTCAAGATTGAGTTTCCAAAAGATTCCAAGAGTAAGTTGTGTACTAAGATGATTCGAGCAAAAATTCCCTAAAATTCAAGTAGAGACTAGAGCATGATAGGATACAATGTTGAAAATTCTCCTAAACTATAAGAATACAACCGTTGCAACTGAGGTGAACCGCCATAGGCTACATTAGCATAAGCAATTGAACGCACAAGTAAAGGTGTGTGCAATGTGAACTCCCCCCCACACTTAAGATGTACATTGTCCTCAATGTATGCATATAAGCACAATAATAAGTGAAAACGATAAAAGCAATTAGTGTGGAAGTGGCAATTGAAACATTACTCCCCTGAACTCCAAGTGTTTCGTTTGATGAAGCTAGGTCATTGAGAGTTGAGTCTCAATGGTTCGTGGAGCACACACGATTCCATGACCGTGTCAATGACTATTCCTCAAAATCCTTACATCCAAGACCATCTGCGCACACATAAACGAGGGTTCAGTAAAGCTCAATAAAACTCGAGTATATAAAATGTAAAGCAATGAATACAACTCGAGATAAAAAGAAAAAGCAAAATAAAAGCTATACTCAGAAGGAGAATCCTTTCTGAGTACTACAAGTCCAAAATAAATGTAAAGATACACAGAAATGACAAATAAAAGAAAAGAATCTAAAATCTAAGACGCCTCAGCGTCGGTGTCCTGAGTGGTGGCCTCTGGTGCTGCTGGAGGCTCTGGATCTGCTGGTGATGCTGGAGCTGCTGGTGCTGAGGGAGATGGAGGTGGTGGAGTGGACACTCGAGGTCGGACCACGAAGGAGGAGGAGGCGACAATCTGCTCGAAGGTCTGTCGCAAGCTCTGGAACTGCGCCATCACCTCCTGGTGCTGTGTAATCTGTGTGGCCCTAACCTCGGCCACCTCAGTCTGTAGGATCCCCACTGCGCTCTCGAGGCGCTCCAGTCTGTCCTGGCCTCGAGACGGTGAAAACATCCGCACTGGAGGTGGCTCCGGCGCGGTGGGGGGTACCTCGGTTTCTGTGTCCTGCGGGGGTGGCTCCAATGCTGCCCGGGATCCCTCGCTCGGGAATGCCTCGGGCCAGTATAGCGTGTAACGCTGGTAATGCCTCCAGGCCATGCCCATCTGTCTCAGCATCTCCAAGTCGATTGGGGAAGGTGTGACTGTCTTTTCCATCCCTCTGATTGAAGCCCGAAGACCCATTCCCTTCATAAGTCTTGTGATGTATGGTCCTGCAAAAATCGTCCCAAGCCTGGGATATTGACTTTGATGACGCATGGACTCGGCGAGTATATACCCAATATGGAGTGGCTCCTTCAGTACCATTGAATATAAATAAAGGAGTTCCTGCCGACTAAGAACTCCTGTGCTATCGCCCTGGCCGTTTATTGACCTACTCAGAATGGCATGAATGTATCTATAAGCCGGTCGTAATAGACAAGTAGCTTTTGATACACCTGGCTCATAGTTCCCTCGTCCACATAACACTTTGTAAGCTCTTTGAGGGGTCAAATTTCCGGGGTAGTCAGTTGGGAGGTTCTCGTACTCCTCCGTTTCAGTGAATGCCTCGTCGTACAACCCCATGTAAATGGAAAACTGTGTCACCGACAAATTGTACTCATGCCCGCATGCCCGAAACTGTATAGAGTTGGCGCTCATCGACTCTCTACTTGCTTTGTCGAATTTGAATGATGAGAGCACCTCTAAGGTAAGCAAACGGTTCGCTGGATCTCGAATTGATAGCAAGCTCTTCCAACTCCCTACCGCAACAAGCTCTTCAATCTCATCCGCCATTTCAATACCCCAATCAGCTGGTTTTACATATTCTACGTCCAAGTATCGAGATTGTCCAATTTTGAGTTTCGCCAATCATCTATATGTTTCTTGGTGTTCAGATGGGATGTCGTTGATCGGCTCTGGAGAGTGTTCTCGTGCTCTTTTGTTGGTGCCTTTCCTCGGTGCCATTCCTGCAAAGTGGTTTTGAAAGAAAATTAGTCATTTTGGTATAATGAAGATTCACACGGCCGTGTGGAAATTCCACACGCCCGTGTGGAGTATCAGGCGGACACTGATGCAAGGTTGAGAAGCAGAACTCCAAAGTCACACAAAATTTTTTCATAGGAACCCTTGTAAACTCATTAGTAGCCAGGTAAACCGTGCAAAACAAACGAAATTCTTATCACAAACGATCAAAATCCGGAATTTAGTAAAGAGGAAGGGCTTGTTGTTCTCACCGACGGTGGGAATGAAGAAAAATTCGGAGTTTGGTCGGAGGGCTCGAGAGGAAACCTTAATGACCGAAGATATTGGTCGGGAAAGCAGCAAAAGAGGTCGGAGAGTGTTTTGGAGTGAAAGTGAAAGAGACACGAGTGAATTCCAAAAGAAAAACCTTCGGCATCTTTTGAAGTTCTGGGAATTCACACGGCCGTGTGAAGTAACCACACGGCCGTGTGCCTCAGAAATTAGGGTTCACAGGGGCCAACACACGCCGCTGTGCGCACTCTGGTCACTCTCTGAACTACCTCGCACGGCCGTGTGTTAATTCCACACGGCCGTGTGCCTCCGCAGGGGTCGACACAGGGCCACCCACACGGGCATGTGGATTCACGGGAAAATACAGAAGGTCTCTGAAAATTTTCACACGGCCGTGTGTTAATTCCACACGGCCGTGTGCCTAACTTGGCCAAGACACAAGGCCGGCCACATGGGCCAACACACGCCCCTGTGGTCTCTCTGACTTGCCCGAGAAACGCTAAGTATTTCACACGGCCGTGTGAATACTCCACACGGCCGTGTGCCTTGACAAACTCTACCACAGGGGCTCACACACGCCCCTGTGGTTTCTCGGGATGAAAAGGGAATTCCTGCAGAATTGTCACACGGCCGTGTGGAAATCTCACACGGCCGTGTGCCTTAGCACAGTGGCACTCACAGGGGCATCCACACGCCCCTGTGGACTCTCTGGAAGAGAGTTGAAGTTCTGCGAAATTTCACACGGCCGTGTGTTAATTCCACACGGCCGTGTGCCCCTTCTGAAATTTTTCACAGGGGCAAAGTCACGCCCCTGTGTCTTCTCTGGTTAAGCTCCAATTGGTAACACACGGCCGTGTGTTAATTCCACACGGCCGTGTGTTTTCTCTGGTTTACTTAGAAAATTCTATAGACTCTCAGAAAAATTCAGAAATTCTTTTAAAACACTTAGAGCCTGTATAAACCATAAAAAACACGACCAGAGACCATCGAAAACACACTCAACCGACTCAAACTTCGTCAATTAACGTTAAGGCACACGTAAATAATCGAAAATCCACATGAAAACTCAGCATATGCACATGAAAATTGGGACACCATAGCTAAGACTTTTATTCAACCCTAAAACTAAACTAGGTCCTAGAAAAACTGTAAAAACGCTTGGGTTGCCTCCCGAGAAGCGCTTGTTTAACGTCACTTAGCTTGACGTACCTGTCTCACCTTACGGCGGTTTGAGAAAGAATACCTCCTTGTCATCATTGCACACTTCTCCACTGAAATAGGGCTTCAACCGATGCCCATTCACTTTAAATGTACCCTTCTCCGGGTGAGTGATCTCCACTGCCCCCTGGGTGAATACTTGTGTAACAGTATACGGGCCAAACCATCTTGATTTGAGTTTTCCAGGGAAGAGCCGCAATCGCGAGTTGAATAACAACACTTTATCGCCCACTTTGAATTCCTTTGGTGATTTAATGTGTTTATCATGCCACTTTTTGATCTTCTCCTTATAGATTCTATCATTCTCATATGCTCTCAATCTCCACTCGTCAAGTTCATTAAGATGAAGCAACCTCTGCTCACCGGCTTTTTTCAAATTAAAGTTCATTGTCTTGATTGCCCAATATGCCTTGTGTTCAAGCTCCACCGGTAAATGACATGACTTCCCATAAACCAAATTGTATGGAGTAGTCCCTACAGGAGTTTTGTATGCTGTCCGATGGGCCCATAGTGTGTCATCTAACCTTTCAGACCAGTCTCGCTTCCCTTGCTCTACAGATTTTGTTAGGATCCTCTTAAGCTCTCTGTTGGTCACCTCAACTTGTCCACTTGTTTGTGGATGATACGGGGTTGCAAGGCGATGGTGTACTCCGTATCTTTTCAATATCTTATCCAATTGGAGATTACAGAAATGTGTTCCACGATCACTGATAATCACTCGTGGAGTGCCGAACCTAGTGAACAACCGCTTTAAGAATTTTACCACTGTCCTTGCATCATTTGTTGGCAAAGCTTGAGCTTCGACCCATTTAGAGACATAGTCTACTGCCACCAGTATATATTGATTCCCGTTAGATTTCGGAAACGGTCCCATGAAGTCAATGCCCCATACATCAAAAACTTCGCAGAATTGCATAGGATTCTGAGGCATCTCGTCTCTTCGCGATAGATTCCCTGCCCTTTGGCAGCTATCACATCGAAGAACAAACTGGTGTGCATCTTGGAATAAAGTCGGCCAATAGAATCCTGCGGATAAGACCTTTTCGGCAGTTCTACTCGAGGCATAATGGCCTCCAACCGGACCGGAATGGCAATGAGCAAGAATATCCCATCCTTCTTTTCTTGAGACACATCTCCGAACAACCTGATCCGCACAAATACGGAAAAGGAATGGATCATCCCAGAAGTAATGCTTCAGGTCGCTAAAGAATTTCTTCTTTTGTTGAAATGTAAGCCCTTGCTTGAGTATCTTTCCGGATAGGTAATTGGCAAAGTCTGCGAACCATGGCGCATCATCTGATGGTGAGTCTAGGTCTTTGATTGAGTATAGATGTTCTTTCGAGAAGGAATCATTAATTTCCTTACTCAATGGCTCTTGAACAAAACTCCCTTCTAGCCTAGACAAATGATCTGCTACCACATTTTCAGTCCCCTTCTTGTCTTTTATTTCCATATCAAATTCCTGCAGCAGTAATATCCACCTAATTAACCTTGGCTTTGCATCGGCTTTGTTCATGAGGTAACGGAGAGCTGAATGATCTGAAAAAACAATCACCCTTGACAAGATAAGATACGATCTGAATTTGTCTAGGGCGAACACTACTGCTAACAGTTCTTTTTCTGTGGTGGTGTAATTCTCTTGTGCACCTGTGAGAGTCTTGCTAGCGTAATAAATGGGCTGAAACTGTTTTTCTTTCCTTTGCCCCAAAACTGCTCCAACAGCATAATCACTTGCGTCACACATGATCTCAAAAGGCTCATTCCAATCAGGTGTGATCAAAATTGGAGCTTGCACCAATTTGTCCCTTCACACATTGAATGCCGTCTTACATTCTTCCCCAAAATCAAATGGAGCATCTTTTTCAAGAAGTTTAGTTAGTGGTTGTGTGATTTTTGAGAAATCCTTAATAAATCGTCTATAAAACCCTGCATGACCCAAGAAGCTTCGAATGCCCTTTACATTTGCTGGTGGAGGAAGCTTGTCTATAACTTCAATCTTGGCTTTGTCTACCTCTATACCCTTCCGAGAGATCTTATGTCCTAAAACAATACCTTCTCGTACCATGAAATGACACTTCTCCCAATTGAGAACAAGGTTTGTTTCTTCACACCTTGTTAGCACTCTCTCCAAATTTTTTAAACACAAATCAAAGGAGTCACCAAACACCGAGAAGTCATCCATGAACACCTCCATTATATCTTCCAAAAGGTCATCAAAGATAGCAGTCATACATCGTTGAAACGTTGCGGGTGCGTTGCAAAGTCCGAACGGCATTCGTCTATATGCAAACGTACCATAGGGGCAAGTGAAGGTAGTCTTCTCTTGATCTTCCGGCGCTATAGGGATCTGAAAATGCCCTGACATCCCGTCGAGGAAACAGTAAAACTCATGCCCGGCTAACCGCTCTAACATTTGATCTATGAAAGGCAATGGAAAATGATCCTTTCGGGTTGCATCGTTCAACCTTCTGTAGTCAATACACACCCTCCATCCTGTGACCGTTCTGGTTGGAATAAGTTCATTCTTTTCATTCTTGATCACTGTCATTCCACCTTTCTTTGGAACCACTTGCGTTGGACTGACCCAAGCACTGTCAGAGATGGGATAAATAATTCCTGCATCCAACAACTTCACCACCTCTGCCTTGACAACCTCTTTCATGTTTGGGTTCAGTCTTCTCTGGGGCTGAATTACTGACTTGAAATTATCCTCCATTAGAATTTTATGTGTGCAAAACGAAGGATTTATTCCCTTCAAATCTGAAATCTTCCAAGCAATAGCAGGCCTGTGCTTCTTTAACATGTTCACCAACTTCTCTTTCTGTTCTAATGAAAGATCAGAGGCTATGATAACAGGGAGTTTCATTCCGTCTGCTAGATATGCATACTCCAGATGCTGCGGTAATGTTTTTAACTCCAAATCAGGTGGTTCTTCAATGGACGGCCGCAACCGGTTCTCTCTCAATCGATCAATCTCTTCAAACTGACATGATTCTTGTTCTTCTACACTTTCCGTGTTGTTCTGTAAAACTTGGCTATTGAGATGATCTTGGGGTTCCACTGCAACCTCTATACTACATGCTTTACGGGTTAAATCAATTGTTTCTACTGAAAAGACCTCCTGTTTCTGTTCTTGACAATATGATTCAAACTGGGAGAGAACTCTCTCTAGAGTCTCTCCTGACTCTTCCCTTGAAGCAGTTGCAGACCTTTCAAATTCATCCAATACCCCATACAATTCACATCCTATGTGCTGTTCCATGCAAGACTGATAAACCTTGGTGTCTTCTTCAACGAAAGGAGTGAGAATTATTTGCTCATACTCAATACCACTCATAACTGCTTGTACTGTGAATGACTGAAATTTCTATTCCACCTCTTCTACAAATCTTATAAGTGTATCGATCATTTCAGTTGCATAAAGCATCCCTTCTTTTCTGTACTTAAGATCAAGTCAGTGCAAACCACTAAGAACAATGGTAGATAAGGAAAATATGAAATAGAATGCGAAGTGAATAGCTAAAATAGTGAAAAACAAATATCTAAAACGCCTATTCCCCGGCAACGGCGCCAAAAACTTGACACGACCCCTTGCGTGTATCCCGCAAGTGCACGGGTTTGTCGAAGTAATAAATTTACCTTGGTGAGAAGGTAGTCGAATCCACAGGGAATAGGGAGATAGAATATAAGGTTTCACTAGTTAAGCTATGCAGAATACGAAGAACGATAATAAGATTGATGAGTGAAAATAATGCAAAGCAATAAACTAAGTAGAGAGATGGAAGAAAGAAGTGCAAGTAGGAAAATCGAGAAGGACTAACAATGAATAAAAGAGGGTATCCGGACAAGCTACCTCTAGGGTCTATGTTTCAAGTGCAAGACTATGATATTATACTCTCCTATTGATGTCAATTGAGTCGAGGATATCCTAAGACTCACGGTCCCAAACCTAAGGACAACCGTGACTAACTCCAACACTATGCCCGGTGTTAGGATTCACAACACCCTTCACTCTGTCACCTAGATGACTAAGCCCCAGGGGAGTCCATCTGCCTAAACCTCACACTATGTGGAGTTGCATTATGCTCTAGGGATTCCTAGTGATTAAACCTGTTCCTATACGTAATTCTAACCCTTTGGTCCAGGTGGAAGAACCCTAGTCTAGATTGAGCCCCAGCAAATAGGATTCACTACAACCCTCCACTCTATTACTTGCGTAACTAAGCCCTAGGGGAGTTTATCTACCTATTGCTTCACTCTATTTCGACCGCTATTAAATCAAGGAATCGGAGGTAGGGAGAAATCACATCGAAGGGGAAAGGGGTACATTGCTACCTCACAACTCTCCCTCTCAACCCTCTCTAATCTTGAGTAGTCTAATCCTATAGGAGTTGTCACACCTCCAAAGGAAAGCCTAGATTGCTCTCAACCCTAATGTCACGTTTAAGGGAAAACAATATGAAAGGATAATCAAGATTAAAAACTCAATTTTATTCATCAACGATGGAAAGCATAATAATCAATGTCAAAGAAACATAAGAAACCCTAAAGTTTACAAGTCCGAATACCCCACGAGGGGTTTAGCTCCTCATAGAGCTATACATGTTCATCAACGTGAGAAATAAAGCATAAAACATAGACATCAATGAAAAACCCCCTCGAATTGGTGTGGCCGTGGTCTTGTGCAAACGTCGAACCTCGAAATCGATGCCGACGACGCGCTAGAACCTCCACGAAATCCTCTCCGAAACCCTAGCCGCGCTCCAGAAAGTTGGGGAAAAGATAGGTCCAAAAAGATCTCTCAAAAGGTTGCAAAAATCCCCTTTTATATCGTTGAATCGCGGCTTTAAAATTGGACTTATCGGGGGCTTCACACGGCCGTGTGGAATTTCCACACGCCCGTGTGAAGCTTCTGTCTCGGCTGAAAAATTAATTTCACACGGCCGTGTGGAATTTCCACACGCCCGTGTGTCTTCACTGGATGGCTGAAATCGCAAAACACACGGCCGTGTGGAATTTCCAAACGCCCGTGTGACTTCTTTGTCTGGCTGGAAAATGGCTCACACGGCCGTGTGGAATTTCCACACGCCCGTGTGACTTCTCTGGAACACTAATCTTCAGCTGAACAAGCTTGGTAACTTGCCGAAACGCCTCCCGGGTCCATTGTTCTTCATCGAGGCCATTACTTGGGCACACAAGCAACGGTAGGTCGCGCCGATTGCTTCAAGTCTTCTTCTTTCGCGAGATTCTCCTAAGTAACACGGATTGGACTTGTTGTGAATGTGACTGCCTTTGTGCCCCTCCAAAAGAGGTTGGCACACATCCACAAGTCCAAATACGTGCTTCGTTCCTTGCTTGGTCCGAGAACATCCCAACATTGGCGAACGCGACCTAATTTCATTCTTCTTCTCCAAATAGGCTCCACAATACCTTCAATGCACAAGAGAACACAAATGCACACATTTAGTGATAAAACCTGATAAAAGGTATGCTTAATGTAAGATAATAGCGCTTCGCGATACTATTAACACAAGCACTTATCAAGAATCCATATGAGGGACTCTTGCAAAAAGGAGAAATAAATGACACCTTCCCTGGAGAACAACTTTGTAGCATACGAGTGATTGAGAATGATGAGGCTCCGTGGTTCGCTGACTTTGCGAACTACTTGGCGGCAAGAACCTTCCCAAAGTGGCTCTCATCTCAACAAAGAAAAAAATTCTTCGCCGACCTGAAGCACTATACATGGGAGGATCCATACCTGTTCAGGACTTGCTCCGATCAGATTGTGAGAAGGTGTGTCTCAAAGGACGAGGGAAATGACATCCTAGTGCATTGTCATTCAGGACCTACTAGGGGCCACTACAGCGGGACCAGGACAGCTAAGAAGGCACTTGATGCAGGGTTTTACTGGCCCACCATGTTCCAGGATGCGCAGTCATTGGTACAGCATTGTGATAGGTACCAGAAAGTGGGCAACTTATCAAAAAGGGATGAGATGCCTCAAACCTGGAACCAAGCTTGCGAAGTATTTGATGTGTGGGGAATCGATTTCATGGGTCCATTTCCTAGTTCCCAAGGTAACAAATATATTCTGGTTGCTGTGGACTATGTTTCCAAGTGGGTAGAGGCCCAGGCCTGCTCATCTTGTGATGCAAGGGTAGTTGTGAAATTTCTAAAAAATTGTTCTCTCGGTTTGGAACTCCCAGGGTAATCATAAGTGATCGGGGGACTCATTTCTGCAACTCCCTGTTCGAAAAAGCTCTTAAAAGATACGAGGTATCTCACAGAATATCGACAGCCTACCACCCTCAAACAAGTGGTCAAGTTGAAGTGTCGAACAGAGAGTTGAAGCGAATCCTGGAAAAGACTGTTAACCACCACCGAAAAGATTGGGCAGACCAGCTCTAGGATGCACTTTAGGCATACAGAACGGCATTCAAGACCCCCACTGGATCGACGCCCTACCGACTGGTTTATGGAAAGGCATGTCATTTGCCGGTGGAATTAGAACACAGAGCATATTGGGCGATAAAGCAACTCAATTTTGACCCTCACCTTTGTGGTCACAAAAGAAAATTCCAACTGAATGAGCTAGAGGAATGGCGAGCTTTGGCATACGAAACTTCCATCCGGTATAAAGAGAAAATGAAGGAGTACCACGACCGACATATTAAACAACCCAAGTACTTCCAAAGTGGGGATCATGTACTTCTTTTCAATGCACGATTGAGGCTTTTCCCAGGGAAATTAAAGTCACGATGGCATGGATCATATACGGTCACTCAAGTATTCCCTCACGGCACCGTTGAGATTTCTCATCCACAACATGGGACGTTCAAGGTCAATGGTCACCGGTTGAAACATTACTTTTCGGGTAACATTTCTTCATCGAAAAATGGAGGTATCTCTCACCCCTTTGTCCCACCATGAGTTAAGGTAAACCATGTCGAGCTAAAGGCATTAAAAAAGCGCTTCTTGGGAGGCAACCCAAGTCTTTCAATTCATTGCATTTATTTTTCTTCTTAGTTGTTGTTGTTGTGTTTGTGTGTTTTTCGTATTTTTGTGATGCTTGTGAGTTTGAGTGTTGTTGATTTTTGTGATTGTGGTGGTTGTTTAGTCGTTTTCTCTAATTTATTTCATCATGTTGCACCGTTGGTTTCATGATCTTTGTATTTTTCCTTGAGTGTTGGTGCTTCAATTTCCATGTTTTCAATGACTATAAGTGTTTTCGGCTTTACTTTTGAGTGCTAGGTTGAGTACGATGTTCGGTTTGATAGTTTTTTGAGCCATTCTTAAGCTGGGAAGTTTCCAGGCAACCATGCGGCCTGCTGTGCGCCCGCACAGCAGGCCGCATCACCATCCCGAGCCTTGTGCTGCCTGCCATGCGGCCGCACAAGGGGCCGCATGCAAAAACCGAGAGGGTTGCGGCCTGCTATGCGGCCGCATGGCCAGCCAGAGAGGGATGCGGCCTGCTATGCGCCCGCATAGCAGGCCGCATGGCCAAACCGAGACGCATGCTGGGTGCCATGCGGCCGCACAAGGGGCCGCATAGGCACCCGACCCCTTTTTTTCTCTTCTCTTCACCCTACTTCCTCACTATTCACTCAATTTTCATCATTCTTCTTCTCTTTTCTCCTTCATCTCTCCACCATTTTCCTTCATTCTTTTTGCATCAAAACACTCTCCTCATCCTATAAAATGAATTTTTGGGAGATTTTCAAAGTTTTATCAAGCTTTAAGCCGATTTTCACTTCATCTATTGGTGCCCTAGTTCAAGGTATACTCATTTCTCACTCATTCTAGGGTTTTTAATGGTTGAAATGAAGGGAAAACTTTGTGGTTATCATGGTGAATTCTTCTTGTAATTGTTTCTCTTGAATTCAAAGCTTTGTACATTTAGATTAGCACTTTTACAAGAAGAAACTCTACCAAAATTTTCCCGAAATTACTGTAGCACTGGCCAAAAATTAGCCTTTATTCTTCATTAAGCAATTTTCTCATAAATTCTTGGCTTGATGATGGTTCTTTTGTCTTGTAGGGATGCCAATCAAGCACATGGCCTCCTGAGGTGTCAGGGTCCCTGGGTAATCAGTGGACAGCAGCGCGTACTCTTCTTTCTCGGTAAATGCCTGATCGTAGAGGCCCATCATAATCGAGAACTGGGTGATACTTAGGCTGAAGTGTTGACCAATGGCACGAAACTAAATCATCTCACCATGTGTGAAGCTATCGTATCCTCGGTCGAACTCAAAGGTCGATAAGACCTCGAGTGTGAGTGCTCGAATTGCTGGCTCTCTGATAGACAGTAGACGGCCCCAACTGCCAACTGCTAATAGCTCCTCAACCTCAGTAGCTATAGCGTCGCCCCCCTGTATCTTTCTCAATGTGCTCAAGTCAAGGTAGCGCGATTGTCCAAAACGAAGTGCCGAGAGTTTCTTGAACAGTTCCCTGTGCTCTGGTATATCAAACTCCATCTCCTCTAGAGGTGGAGTAGCCTGCCGTGGGCGCTTCCCTGCCGATTTCTTAGACCTAGAAGTCATATGTGCAAAGTTGCAAAAAAAAATTTTCAAAGATCAGTTCAAAAACACATTCTGCAGAAATCCACACGGGCGTATGTTAATTCCACACCCCCATGTGGTTCATCGGGAGGACAGAGCCTCACGGCCGTGGGTCTAAAAAAAAATTTTGTTTTACACTCAAATTCGGTCTAGATTTCTTCTAAGTATGTTCGCCTATAGTTTAATCATTTAATACAAGCTAAATAATCAATAAGAACGAATTAAATCAAGAATTGAAGAAGATTTAGGGCTTGAAGTTCTTACAGACGGTGTGGATGAAGAAAACCTTTGAATCGGCCGGAAAACTCAAAATAAAACCCTTGAAAAACCCAAAGAAGATCGGGAAATCACAGGAGAAAGTCGGGAAGTCGTTTAGAGTGATAGAATGAATAGGTACGAGTGAATCCTAAATGAAAACGCGCAGCTTTTGAAGTTCTGGGGATTCACACGGCCATGTGGCAATGTCACATGGCCGTGTACTTATACAATTGCGGTTCACAGGGGCCGGTACACGCCCCTATGTGCACTCGGTTTGCTCCTGAGCTACCCCACACGGGCGTGGGTTAATTCCACACAGGCGTGTGTTCATCCTAGCCAAGAACAAGACCAGTCACAGGGGCAGCCATACGCCCCTGTGGCTATTCTGGAGTGACCGGAGAATACTCTAAGTGTTCCACATGGCCGTGGGCCTTTATAAGCTCTCTCATAGGGGCTGCCACAAGCCCCTGTGTATTCTTGGGAGGAAGTGAGGGTCTCTGCAGAGTTTCACACGGCCGTGTGCCTTGGCACAGTGGCAGTCACAGGGGCACTCACACGCCCCTGTGGACTCTCTGGAAAAGAGTTTAAGTTCTGCGAGATTTCACATGGCCGTGTGAAATTTCCACACGGTCGTGTGCCCCTTCTGAGGTTGTTCACATGGGCATGGACACCCCCCTGTGCCCTCTCTAGCTGAGCCCTGAGTGGTGACACACGCCCGTGTGGAATTTCCACACGGGCGTGTGTTTTCTCTGGTTTACTTAGAAAAATTTACAGACTCTCACAAAAATTCAGAAACACAAATACGATGTTTGGAGCCTGTGAAAACCATCAAAACACGACCAGATATCATGGAAAATATGTTCAACCAACTCAAACTTCGTCAATAATCATCTAGGCACACGAAAACGTCAACATTCCACAATAAAAATTGCAGCACATGCATTAAAACTTCAGGACACCAAAACTAAGACTCTTATTCAACCTAAACTAAGCTAAGTCCTAGAAAAACTGTAAAACCTTGGGTTTCCTCCCAAGAAGCGCTTGTTTAACGTCACTTAGCTTGACGTACCTGATCTTACCTTACGGAGGTTCATGAATAGAAGTTGCCCTCTTCCCTACAACCTGAAAGCATGCGTTACATAATCTTTGTAGAGTAGAGGGAGAGTTGTCGAATTTGTTACCACAAAAGGGTGTCACACCCTTACTCCAGGAATGTTCATCCCCTTTGTTGTTGGGGTTCTTCTTATGGCGTCTTTTCGGCCTCTTCATCATCCGAAAGATCTTCTTCATACGCTCCTTCTCCATCTTGATGTCTGTCTTGACTGGACCAAGTGCAAGTACTTCTTCTTCTTCTATCTCCATGTCTTGGTCCGACCACCCTTCATACGGATCTGTGTTTAACATTTCCTGCACATATTCATCAATACACTCATCAGTAACATCAAGATAAGAAATAGTATCATCAAAATCAAGAGAATGTCTCATGGCTTCGGCGAGGCGATAGGTGAGCTTATCATCTCCAACTCTAAGTGTGAGCTCCCCACCGTCCATGTGTATCAAAGCCTTGGAAGTATGCAAGAACGGCCTCCCAAGAATCAGCGGTACTTCGACATCTTCATCCACATCAAGCACAATGAAGTCCACCGGAAAGATGTATGATAAACGCCTAAATATATGTATTTTCTTCGTATGCGGGCGTATGTATTGCGTATTTTTATATGAGTTGACACCCGTTTTTAGTCTAAATTGGTTTCTTTCGTGTTACAGGTACCAATGATGCCCCAGCGAGCTTAATGATAGAATTGGAGAAAAAATCGGCATCGAAAAAACTATTTCTAAGCCCGGGAGCACTGTAGTAACCACTGTAGCACGGAGACTTGAAGATCGGCTGGGTCAGGAGGTTCATGCGGGCGCATTACAGGCCGCATACGTACTGTAGCTGTTTTTCTGTAACGGAGATACTGTAGGAGGGGGGGGGGGGGGGGGGGGGGGGGGGGGGGTACTGTAGCGGCACTGTAGTAACTTACACGACTTTCAGGATTTCTCAGAAACATTCTCTCCCCGCATGCGGGGCCGCATGGGAGGCCGCATAACTCACAGGAATTCGTTTTTAAGGGTTTTTTAGAGCATTTTGAGAAGAGGAACCAAGGTCTTGGGGAGAGCTTCACTTCAGCATTTTCCTTGGGAACTTAACGCCGGGTTCTGGAGGCAATTCTTGAGGAGAGGACGACGGGGAGAGCACGACACGACGAGTCCACGCCTTCGATTTGCATTTAAGAGGAAGATTGACAAAGGAAGCCACACATTGGGTGGCGTCCTTGGAAGCGTCATTCGGCCTTGATCCTTTGAGGGAGTGTTCTTATTATGCTTTTTGTTGTTTTCATGTATTTTCTTGCCTATTTTGTGATCATGAGCAACTAAACCCCAAGGTCACTGGATGTAGGTGAACCTTGGGGGTGAACTTGTGCACTTTAGATGCTTGTTCTAGTTTTATGCATTTGGTGTGGTTTGTGATCCTTGTTTGGTGATTCTTGAATGCCTTGGTATGTATGAGAACTCTATGTATCAATTACTAGACAATACTAGGTTGCATGACCATTGCCCTAGTATTAGGCTCACCAAGCTTGGAAGGGAATACTCGTACGAATACGTCGTGACCATCGGGTATTTGTACCCCTCCAATTGTTAGGGTTGTTCTTGATTGTGTCTCAACCCTAGCTTGTAGAAATCCACTAAACCCATTGCGATCGTACGAGGATTTGGGCGGAAACAATTCCGTATTCCAATACTCGTGCCGGATTAGGGACGAACACCGTGACCATCGGGTTGGTCTAATTTAGGGTTTCCCGGTCCAAACCACCCACGTGCATGCTAGTTAGGGCATCCTTAGCACTTTAGTAACCCCCGAGGGAATCCTCATCCGTGACCATTTCCTCGCCTTGATATTTCCCTCTGTATTTATACTTACTATTTGCATGCTCTTTGCTCTAGTAGATTATTTGTAGTTCTTCTTCCAAGTGATTGACTAGGTTGGACAACATTGTGATAAGGAAGTAAGAGTAGCTTCTCGGGCCCTTTGTAATACGACCTCCTCGTGCTTGCGCGAGGGGTATTACTTGGTGACCCCGTGCACTTGCGGGTGAGCAACCAAGTTTGTGGTGCTTTTGAGTTTGAGTGTTGTTGATTTTTGTGATTGTGGTGGTTGTTTAGTCATTTTCTCTAATTTATTTCATCATGTTGCACCGTTGGTTTCATGATCTTTGTATTTTTCCATGAGTGTTGGTGCTTCAATTTCCATGTTTTCAATGCCTATAATTGTTTTCGGGTTTACTTTTGAGTGCTAGGTTGAGTACGATGTTCGGTTTGATAGTTTTTTGAGCCATTCTTAAGCTGGGAAGTTTCCAGGAACCCATGCGGCCTGCTGTGCGCCCGCATAGCAGGCCGCATCACCATCTAGAGCCTTGTGCGGCCTGCCATGCGGCCGCACAAGGGGCCGCATGCCCAAACCGACAGGGTTGCGGCCTGCGATGCGGCCGCATAGCAGGCCGCATGGCCAGCCAGAGAGTGATGTGGCCTGCTATGTGCCCGTATAGCAGGCCGCATGGCCAAACCGAGATGCATGCGGGGTGCCATGCGGCCGCACAGGGGGCCGCATAGGCACCCGACCCCCTTTTTCTCCTCTCTTCACCCCACTTCCTCACTATTCACTCAATTTTCATCATTCTTCTTCTCTTTTCTCCTTCATCTCTCCACCATTTTCCTTCATTCTTTTTGCATCAAAACACTCTCCTCTTCCTAGCAAACGAATTTTTGGGAGCTTTTCAAAGTTTTATCAAGCTTTAAGCAAATTTTCACTTCAACTTCTCATTGGTGCCCTAGTTCAAGGTATACTCATTCCTCAATCATTCTAGGGTTTTTAATGGTTGAAATGATGGGAAAACTTTGTGGTTATCATGGTGAATGCTTCTTGTAATTGTTTCTCTTGAATTCAAAGCTTTGTACATTTAGATTATCATTTTTACAAGAAGAAACTCTACCAAAATTTTCCCGAAATTACTGTAGCACTGGCCAAAAATCAGCCTTTGTTCTTCATTAAGCAATTTCCTCATAAATTCGTTGCTTGATGATGGTTCTCTTGTCTTGTAGGGATGCCGATCAAACACATGGCCTCCAAGCGAGTTAGGAGAAGCTCTCCACCACCCGTTTGCGAGCCTACCTTCAAGAGCGAAGCCCACAAGACAAGATTCGCGTTCTTGTCAAAAAGGAGGTTTGGCACCATAAGGATTATCGATTGGGAGGCCGTGAGGGCTTTGGGTCTCGACAGTACCGTCCGGGACTCCATCTCTCATGACGGGTGGGATAAGGTATTTGAGATTGACGAGCCTAATTATCGAGAGTTAACCTTGGAAGTGTTGAGCATAATTGAGGTTACCGGTTACGGTCAATTTGCGCGCCAAACAAGTACTATATCTTTTAGAGCTTTCGGCAATAGGCATAGGATCAATCAAGAATAGTTGGGTGTTTATCTTGGGCTCTACACTGATGAGGACACCCAAACTTCAGACTTCGCGGATTTGCCTCGTGATTTCCCACTCTCGGTCTCCCCTGGTTCTTTTTGGAGGTCAATTACTCGCACATCATCGAAGAAGGCTTCTATGATGGCGGACCCCGTTCACAGATACATGCAAGCCTTGCTATCCAGAAGTGTGAACGGTCGCACTGATTCTACTTGGGTGGTTTCTCGTACCGACTTGCTTATGATGTACAGTATCCTTGAGCGGTACCCCATCCACATGGGCCATCTTTTTGCCGGACTTATTGCACATCAGGGGACTTCTACTCACCTTAGAGCTATATTTGCCGAACCACATATTACGCGCATTATCAGGGGCCTAGGATTGATTGAGCTCACCCGAGGCATGAGCGTTGTGAGTACCGTCGCACCGCTCAGTCTGTCGATCCAGCTTCACATTGGGATAGTTGAGAGGTCAGGAGACACTTATCGCCTCCCGCGCAGTGGAGGCAAGAGCATCCATGATCGCGATACCTCTCGAGATTCTGAGACAGGATCCGAGTCTGATTCAGAGTCTTCCCCTGTACCTGACACAGCACCCAGCTGGAGTCGATCATCACTGGAGGACAGTTTCGCGGAGTTCCGCATCGAGGTCCGTCAGTAGTTGCAGATCCTTGGGACATCTCAGGAGGCGCTGGCAACATCAGTGAGCGACTTAGCCACATCGCAGAGCCCCATAGAGAGCAGCATGGCCGAGATCCTATCATTTACGGGCAGCTCATCATCATCTGTCGGCACCTCCTCCACAGCTACCACGTGCTTTACACCATCACTCCCTCCAGATCTCTAGACTCACAGAACCACTTTTAGTTTTCTGTTGTTTGTACTTCTTTTTATTTCTAGACTTGTTTGTTTGTATTGTTGTACTTTTCAGTTAGCAAGGGTCCTGACCCTCCTAAACTGTACTTCCCCGTTTTTGATTCGGGCTTACTTGTCCCACTCTCTATTTATTTCTTGGTGTGTGATATGCTTTCTTTTTTACTTTCAGGACTGATCATTGTAGAACCTTCACACCCCTTGCACCCCACAACTGTCCACGATTCATGCACATTTGCCATTCATCTCATCGACCAATTGGGGAAGTTTCTTTACCTCATCCTTTTATTTTTATGGCATATCTCGCACCTTACTTTGCTGATCTACGTACATTGAGGGCAATGTACAACTTTAGGTGTGGGGATGGGGTACTTTACTTTTTTTGCATGCATGAGTACCGATGATAGCTATGATTTTAGTGTTTAGCACTTCCTAGCTTGAAAGAATGATAGAAGTGAGTTGTATTCTTGTATTGTGCCTGAATGATGCCATGTTTTATTTTTAGTGCTTTTCCATGCTCTATCATGATTGCTTCCTTGTACACTCCAACCAACCCATTATGATGATTTTGGCATTAGACTGTTAAATTCTTTCTTCAATAGTCTTTTAAGAGCTTTTGAGTTCCTTCTTTGTTTTCTGTAGCCTTAAGTGAATTATTGTGACAGGTTACCAAGGGACATGAGATACAGTGTGTACAGTAAAAAAAATGTGGAGTCTATGACAGTATTCCTCTGCTAGTACAGCATGAATGCGTCTATGTAGACTGTAATTGAGTAGGTTGGGTGGCTCTTGTGCCTAATCAGCATCTGCATCCTTCTGAAAGATTTGTTGTGCAGTCTATGTTAGTCGGATTCAGAAAAAAAAAAAAAAAAAAGGTACCTCTATTGCGTCGCCTGGAACTTGTTGCACAGTTACTTAAGTGCTGGAGTTTTGTTTAGGAACCCAGAAGACTTTTAACTGAGCATTGAAGAGGTTTTTAACTGTCTAATGCCACTCTCACCATATGTGGGGTGAATGAACACCCGCGATAATCCAGGGTGTGGAGGTTAAGGTTGGGAGCCAGCACACACTCACGGAAGCACTTTAGATAAAACAGGGCCACCATTACTCGATCACCCACTATACAGCTCACTTTCCAGATTTCTTTCCACCTATGCTAGTGGAGTACTTTACAGCTGAGCTAGAGGTCGTCTGTTTAGTCGTTTATCATCGTACCCCTGTTCTTCATGTGTGTTTGCTTGGGGACAAGCAAATGCTTAGGTGTGGGGATGTTTGATAAACGCCTAAATATACGTGTTTTCTTCGTATGCGGGCGTATGTATTGCGTATTTTTATATGAGCACTGTAGCAACCACTGTAGCACGGAGACTTGAAGATCGGCTGGGTTAGGAGGTTCATGTGGGCTACCATGCGGGCGCATTGCAGGCTTTATACGTATTGTAGCAGTTTCACTGTAGCTGAGTCACTGTAGCAGGGGGTATTGTAGCGGCACTGTAGTAACTTACGCGACTTTCGGGATTTCTCGGAAACTTTCTCTCCCGCATGCGGGGCCGCATGGGAGGCTGCATAACTCACTGGAATTCATTTTTAAGGGTTTTTTAGAGCATTTTGAGAAGAGGAACCTAGGTCTTGGAGAGAGCTTCACTTCACCATTTTCCTTGGGGGCTTAAGGGCGGGTTCTGGAGACAATTCTTGAAGAGAGGATGACGGGGAGAGCACGACACGATGAGTCCACGCCTTCGATTTGCATTTGAGAGGAAGATTGACAAAGGAAGCCACTCCTTGGGTGGCATCCTTGGAAGCGTCATTCGGCCTTGATCCTTTGAGGGAGTGTTCTTATTATGCTTTTGGTTGTTTTCATGTATTTTCTTGCCTATTTTGTGATCATGAGCAACTAAACCCCAAGGTCATCGGATGTAGGTAAACCATGGGGGTGAACTTGTGCACTTTAGATGCTTGTTCTAGTTTTATGCATTTGGTGTGGTTTGTGATCCTTGTTTGGTGATTCTTGAATGCCTTGGTATGTATGAGAACTCTATGTATCAATTACTAGACAATACTAGGTTGCATGACCATTGCCCTAGTATTAGGCTCACCAAGCTTGGAAGGGAATACACGTACGAATACGCCGTGACCAACACCATTGCGATCGTACGAGGATTTGGGCGGAAACAATTCCGTATTCCAATACTCGTACCGGATTAGGGACCAACACCGTGACCATCGGGTTGGTCAAATTTAGGGTTTCCCAGTCCAAACCACCCACGTGCATGCTAGTTAGGGCATCCTTAGCACTTTAGTAACCCCCGAGGCAATCCTCATCCGTGACCATTTCCTCGCCTTGATATTTCCCTCCGTATTTATACTTACTATTTGCATGCTCTTTGCTCTAGTAGATTATTTGTAGTTCTTCTCCAAGTGATTGACTAGGTTGGACAACATTGTGATAAGGAAGTAAGATTAGCTTCTCGGGCCCTTGGGAATATGACCCCCTCGTGCTTGCCCGAGGGGTATTACTTGGCGACCCCGTGCACTTGCGGGTGAGCAACCAATGTACTTGTCTACTTTCACCAAGACATCTCCACAATTCCCCTCGGATGCCTCACCGATCGATCCGCGAGTTCAAGTGTCATCCGAGTGGGTCTAGGCTCATCTATGCCTAGCTTTTGGAATAAGGTATAGGGCATGACATTGATGCTTGCCCCCGAATCGGCCAATGCCATCTCTTCACCCAAATTGCCGATGTTGCAAGGTATAATGAAACTCCTGGGATCTTTTCTCTTACTCGGCATGTTCTTTTATAAGACGGCCGAGCAATTAGCATCAAGAACTATAGCTGTACTCTCCTCCAACTTCCTCTTATTAGTTAAGAGGTCCTTCAGGAACTTCGCGTACTTGGGCATTTGGGCTAATGCTTCCGCGAATGGTATGTTGATGTGCAATTGTTTGAAGATACCCAGAAATTTCTTGTATTGCTCATTGTCTTGGTCATTTTTCAACCTCGAAGGGTAAGGGATCCTTGGTTTGTAGGGTGGTGGTGCCACCTCTTTCTCTTTTGGTGCTTCTCCCCCTACTTCTTCAACTTCGGGTGCTTCTTTTGTCTTCTATAGAGGGAGATTTCTCTCAACCTCTTGCCCACTCCTCAAGGTGATTGCCTTCAATTGCTCCCTTGGATTAGTCTCCGTATTGCTAGGCAAGCTACCTTGAGGTCTTTCTGCCAATGTCTTCGCAATTTGCCCTACTTGATTTTCCAAATTGTGTAGGGAGACGGTGTGATTGCGAAGAGTAGCCTCCACCGACTGAAACCTAGCATCCAATGAAGAAACAAACCGTGTGAGGGCTCTCTCGAGGTCGGTCATTTTCCCTTCTAACCCGGTCACTCGGCTTTCTAGATTCGGAGCTTGTTGACCTTGAAATCCTGGTGGTGCACTGTTTTTCTGTTGTGACTGCCCTTGATTGCACCAAGAGAAATTTGGATGGTTCTTCCACCCCGGGTTATATGTTCCACTGTACGGGTTGCCTTGGCCTTGTCCTCTATAAGAATTTCCAACAAAATCAGCCGGCTCCACCGCACTAGTGCCTCCAGTAGTAATAGGACAATTACTCAAAGCATGTCCTCCCCCACAACCGTTACAAGTAGTGATGGCCGCAACTCTTGGTGAAGCTAGTGCATCTAGCTTCTTACTCAAAGATTCCACTTGTGCCGCCAAAGATGTAACCGCATCAACCTCATGAATTCCGGCCACCTTTTTCCTGTCCCTTGAGTTCCATTGATAGCTATTCATAGCCATCTCCTCTACAAGGTTCCGAGCTTCACCGGGAGTCTTGCTTCCTAGAATTCCTCCGGCCACCGCATCTAAGAGTTGCTTGGTACTCGGATTTAACCCGTTGTAGAAGGTGTGAATGATCATCCACTCGGGAAATCCATATTGCGGGCACTTGTGAAGGAGCTCCTTGAACCTATCTCATGTCTCGAATAGAGACTCCAATTCCATTTGCATGAAGGATGATATTTCATTCCGGAGCCTTGCAGATTTTCCCCGCGGAAAGTATCTAGCCAAGAATGCCTCGGCCATCTCCTCCCACGTAGTGATGGATGCTCTCGGTAATGAATGAAGCCAATGTCTTGCTTTTCCCTTTAATGAAAATGGGAAGGCTCTCAAAAGAATTGCGTCGTCCGTTACTCCATTAATCTTCAACATGTCACACACTTCGAGGAAATTCTCTATATGACTGTTGGGATCTTCATCGGCCAACCCATTAAATTGTGCGGACTGTTGCAACATCTGTATGAACGACGGCTTCAACTCAAAATTCATTGCCGTGATTGGGGCCTCACAATGCTCGATTGGGTCCCCATGACTGCGGGTCTAGCAAAATCGGACAATGTCCGTTGTTGTTCATTCTGTTCTGCCATTGTTTCTGACCCTTCTGTCTCAATATCGGCTTGATTTGAAGCTTCTTGCACAGGTTCCTTCCCCTTGCGATGTGTTCTTCGTCCAATGTCCGGGTCTCCTTCAACAAGAATCGAAGGGTTCCCATGGGTCATAACCTGTAACCGAAAACCAAGAAAAGAAAAATAAGAACAATGATAGATAAAGAAAATATGAAATAGAATGCGAAGTGAATAGCTAAAATAGTGAAAACCAAATATCTAAAACGCCTATTCCCCGGTAACGGTGCCAAAAACTTTGACACGACCCCTTGCGTGTATCCCACAAGTGCACGGGTTTGTCGAAGTAATAAAATGTACCCTGGTGAGAGGGTAGTCGAATCCACAGGGAATAGGGATTTAGAATATGAGATTTCACTAATAAAGCTATGCGGTGTATGGAAAAACAAAAATAGGATCAATGAGTGAATATAGAATCAAACAGAATGAAAGACAAGAAATTAAATAGAAAGATGGAAGATGAGAGAGTGCAAGTAAAAGAGAATAGAGGGGACTAGCAATGAATGAAATAGGGTATCTGGACAAGCTACCTCTAGGATCTATGCTTCTAGTGCAAGACTATGCTATTATACTTTCCTATTGATGTTAATTGAGTCGAGGAAATCCTTAGACTCACAGTCCCAAACCTAAGGACAACCGTGACTAACCCCATCATTATGCCCCGGTATTAGGATTCACGTCACCCTTCACTCTGTCGCTCGCATGACTAAGCCCCAGGGGAAAATATCTGCCTAGCACTTTACTCTATTTCGACCGCTATGAAATCAAGGAAACGGAGGTAGGGAGAAACCACATCGAAGGGGAAAGGGGTACATCGCTACCTCACAACTCTCCCTCTCAACCCTCTTCAATCTTAAGTAGTCTAACCCTAAAGGAGTTGTCACACCTCCAAAGGGTAACCTAAATTGTTCTCGATCCGAGTGTCACATCTAAGAGAAAACATTAGCAAGATGAAATTAAGATTGAAACTCAATTTTTATTCATCAATAATGGAAAAGCATAATAACAATGTTAAAGAAACATAATAACCCTAGAATTTACAAGTCCGAATACCCTTAAGGGGTTTAGCTCCTCATGGAGCTATACATGCTCATCAATGTATGAAAGAAAGCATAAAATAAGGACATCAATGAAAACCCTCTTGCGTATGGTGTGGCCGTGGTCTTGTGCGGCCGTTAAACGTCGGTGACGATGCCGATGACGCGCGCTAAACCTCCATGAAATCCTCTCCAAAACCCTAGCCGCACTCTCCAAAGTTGAAGAGAAAGATAGGTCAAAAGATATCCCAAAAGGTCTCCAAAATCCCCAATTATAATGTTGAATTGCGGCTTTAAAATAGGACTTATAGGGGACTTCACACGGCCATGTGGAATTTCCACACGCCCGTGTGAAGTTTCTGTCTGGCTAAGAAATCGATTCACACGGCCGTGTGGAATTTTCACACGCCCGTGTGAATTCTCTGAAACCCTGATTTTCGGCAGAAATTGAACAGTAGCTTGCTATAGCATTTTGCTACAGTAACAAGCTACAGTGCTGCTGTAGTAACTTGCCGAAATGCTCCCGGATCCGTTGTTCTTCATTGAGGCCATTGGTTGGGCACACAAACAATGGTAAGTCGTGCCGATTACTTCAAGTCTCTTTCTTTGTGAAGTTTTTCTAAGCTACACGAGTTAGACTTATTGTGAATGTGACTGCCATTGTACCCCTCCAAAGGAGGTTGGCACACACTCATAAGTCAAGCACGTGCCTTGTTCCTTACTTGGTCCGAAAACTTCCCAACATCGGTGAACACGACCTAATTTCGTTCTTCTTCTCCAATTTAGCTCTACAAACCTTCAATGCACAAGAGTATACAAATACACACCATAGTGATAAAAACTGATAAAAAATATACTCAATGTAAGACAATAACGCTTCGCGGTACTATAACACAAACACTTATCACTCTCATTAGGGCATAACTTGTATCCGACTTATGAGAGTAGCTACATACTTCATAGGTGGTAGCTCTTTCCACACCAAATGTATAAATAAAACAAAGCAGATATTCACAAACTCATATTTTTTTTTCTTTTTCTCATTTTCCATATATTTGTTTTATGCATTTTCCAAAGTAAAACTAAGAATGATGTTAAACTTGCCCTTAAAAACTTCAAGATCGAGTTTCCAAAAGATTCCAAGAGTAAGTTGTGCAATATAAGGTAATCGAGTCAAAATTCCCTAAAAATTCAAGTAAAAACTAGAGCATGATAGAATACAATGTTAAAAATTCTCCTAAACTCTAAGAATACAAACGTTGCAACTAAGGTGAACCGCCATAGGCTACATGAGCATGAGCAATTAATTGAACGCACAAGTAAAGGTGTGTGCAATGTGAATCCCCCCACACTTAAGATGTGCATTGTCCCGAATGTACACATGCAAGCATAGCAAAAAGTAAAACAATTCACACAATTAATGTAGGGATAGGTAATTGAAACATTACTCCCTTGAACTCCATGTGTTGCGTTTGATGGAGCTAGGTACATTGAGAGTTGAGTCTCAATGGTTTTGTGGAGCACACACGGTCTCATGACCGTGCCTATGACTATTCCTCAAATTTCTTACATCCAAGACCATCTGCACACATACGCAAGGGTTCAATATAGCTCAAGAAAACCCAAAATAAAGCTCGAGTATATAAAGATATGAAAATGAAATATAACTCGAGACAAAATAAAGCAAAATAAAGCAAAATAAAGATAAACTCAGAAGGAAGATCCTTTCTGAGTACTACAAGTCCAAAATATAAAAGAAAAAGTACAATTGAGGTAAAATAAAACTACGATGCCTCAACGTTGGTATCCTGTGGAGTAGCCTATGGTGCTGCTGTAGGCTCTACTGGTGTGGGTGGCTCTACTGGTGTGGGTGGATCTACTGCTGTTGGAGTTGGAGAAGGTGGTGGAGTAGGGGCTTTGGGCTGGAACACGAATGGTGATGACACGGCCTGCTCAAGTAATCGCTGTATAGTATCAAGCCGTGTCATCGTCTCTGAGTACTGTGCCGCGTATGCAACCCTGACCTCGGCCAACTCTTTCTATAGTACACCCACAGCACTCTCGAGGCGCTCAAATCTGTCCTGGCCTCGAGATGGAGAGAAGATACGCACTGGAGGTGGCTCCAGTGCTGTGGGTGGTACCTCGGCCTCTGCCTCCCCTGGAGGTAGCTCCAGTGCTGCCTGTGAACCCTCGGCCTGATCAGGGTCGGGCCAGTTCAGCGCATAGGTTTGATAATGTTTCTTGGCCATGCCCATCTGTCTCAACATCTCCAAGCTGATAGGAGAGGATATGACAGTCTTCTCCATCCCTCTAATTGCCTCATGAAGGTCCATCCCCTTGATAAGTCTTGTAACATATTGTCCTTGATGGGCTGAGCGCACGACAAGCTAAAGAGCTAGCATGCGACTCCCCGGCCGCAAGTGCACGGGTTGTCAAGTAATAACCTCTCGTGAGAACACAAGAGGGTCGTATTCCCAAGGGCCCCAAGATCTGCTATTACTTCCTCCTAGGTATCACTATCTAGTCTACCAAACAAAGATTGTTGTTTGAGAAATAGAAAAATACAAAAATAAATAAAATAAAGACTATAAACAAAATGGACTAAGGCACACCATACAAGCAATTTAACGAGCAAGTAGCAATGAGAACTAAAGGTCTCGGGCGAGGATCCCCTCGGGAGAAGAACACATTAGGATGAAATTAGGAATTAAAGCACAATGTTGGCTAGAGTTGGTCCGCTAGACTCGAATGTCGACTACCCCGGAACCTCCGTAGTGTCGCCCTAATCCAGTACAGGTTCCTCTATCCAAAAGATACCCCTACGATGTCATTGAGAATAGGGAGTCTTTGTTAAGGTTATTCTAATGCACGCTCTCGGCTAAAACAACCCTAACCTCACGGGGGGCTACCAATACCCGGAAGCTCCGGTGTACCGGTACATTGAATCCCCCTTCAAATATTCTGTGACCTAATACATGCAAGCATCCCGCCGTACAAGCATCATTCAAGAATCAAAACCTACGGAATCCAACCATTGTAGGTTGAACATGAAAACAATAGAATGAAACCAACAAACATGCCAACAATTAATTAAAACTAACAATGATAATCCATCCATACAAACATGTTCTTCTCCCAAGGTTCACCGGATGCCCGGAGACCTTGGGAGGCTAGTTCCACATCAAAAGGAAAGAAAACAAAGTATAATGAATGACAAAGCTCATAAAAATCTCCCTTAGATGTAGGCTAGAAGGTGGTGACGAAAACTCGCAGGATCCGCGCCGGTAGAGCTCCTTGATGAATTCCTTGAATGCTTCCTTCTTCTTCTTTTGAGTTTGCTCCTTCAAATCGCTTCTCCAATCCGGTGATGATGGTGGAGGATGATGGAGATGATGGCGGAGGGTGGTGGAGATGAAGATGGAGAAGGATGGAGGAGTGGGTGGCCAAAGACAACCCCCAAAAATCCCTAACTACTCTTATAAAAGCTTCAAAAGACCAATTCTGCCCGTGCCCGCACACAGCCCGCACACCCTTCTGTCTGCCCTGTGCGGGTGGTGTGCGGCCCGCACAGTGCCCGCACACTGCTATAGTGCTAGTGCTACAGTGAAATCACTACAGTACACTGCTTCAGTGAACGGTGCCTGAAAATCCACTCTTTTCTTGCCCGAAACATGAGGATGCGTGTGAGCTTCAATAAATTCTTCAATTAGTGCTGAAACAAGGCTCAATCATGCGCGAGATGATCTTCCGATGTCCTGAAACAATAGTAACAAATAAAACACGTAAAGGGCATCGGAGACATACAAAAATGCATGAAAGTGTATAAAATATATATAATAAAAGTAATGTATTTAGACACTTATCAGTCCTGCAAAGATAGCTCTTAGTCTGGGGTATTACCCTTAATGTCGCATGTAATCTGCGAGAATATAACCCAGATGGAGTGGCTCTTTTTGTACCATCGAATGTAGGTACATGAGCTCCTGTCCACTAAGGACCCCTGTACTATCACCTCGGCCGCTCACTGATCTACTCAGAATGGCGTGAATGTATCTATAAGCTGGCCGTGATAGACAAGTAGCCTTTGATATCCCTGGCTCATATTGCCTGATAAGTGCTTGATTATACATATTTTACCTACTTGTTTTACATACATTGAGCATCATTTTACCATGGATTATGTCTCATAAACTGTATTTTGGTGTTCTTTTATGCAATTAGGTTGTGGAAGTGTTAAAGGAGGAAAAGGAAGCAAAGATGGGTTATAAAGACGTATTGTTGGGAGCTTTTGTACAACACAAGTGCCAAGGCACAAGAGGGGATCATGCACATGAGGGTGTGTGCCAACTTCCTGAAGAATTCAAGATGATTTGTGTGATGGAAGGGCACAAAGGCAGTCATACCTTCATGTCCCAACTCGTGTGAAGATAACTAAAGCTTTCAAATGATGGTTCGAAGGAGGAGAAGTCTTATAACTCACCACATGGACGTGTGCCCGACCATGTGGCCTCACGATGAGAGAGTTTGGATCGTGTTTATGAAGAGTACTGTAGCAAATCACTGTTCATTTCACTGTTACAGTACTGTAGCAGAATTACTGTTCACACGACCGCGTGGGAATTCTGCAGCCCACACGACCGCGTGGGATCTCACGCGGTCGCGTGGAGGCACGTGACTGACGCGTTTTAGGCTTATAAATAGCCCTTTTTGCCGATTCTTTTGGTATCTTTTGTGTGGCTTTTGAGAGACGAAGCGGCTAGGGTTTGAGGAGGAGGTCTTTGCCGAATTGGAGGGCCGTTCTTCACCAACTTTGATAGTTCTTTCCTCCGTCATAGCATCGAGGGAGTCATTGGCGACCTAGCTTCGGAGAAGGATCCTTCAAGACGTTGAGCGACCCATCAAGGCCATCATCACGAATTCAAGGGGGTTTACTTCCATGGTTTACATTGCTTTTCATTGTGTTATGTTTTGCTTTGTAATAAGCCCCATGGAGGGCTAAACCCTAGTAGATACTTGGGCATGTGAACCCTAGGTTTCGATTCATGTATTGACTTTCTTTATGCTTTCTTTTAAGTCCGAGTTTATTTGAGTTTTAATCTTGTTTAATCATTGCTTGCATGCCTTATTGATTCGTATGGTTGTTTGGTATGTTTGATTTGTTTCCTTGGTGAGAGAGAGGTCTCCATTAGGGATTAGAACATACAAGGTTAAAGAGGGTTGAGAGGGTGAGTCTTGAGATAGAGGAGTGTCCCCTTTCCCTTCCGATTGAGTGTTTCCTATCTCCGTATTCCCTAAGTTTTATGCAACCATATGGGGTGTGAGGCGTGAGATTGATAGATTTCTCCGCCGGGACCTTTGTAGGGGGTTAGGGATCTTCCGCCTAGAAGTAGGGTTAGATCTAATTTTAGGAATCGGTTTCACTCTTAGGTATCCCTAGAACTCATTGCGGTCATATGGGGTGTGAGGTGTTGAGATTGAGCGATTTCTCCGCCGGGACCTTGTAGGGGATTAGTATCGGTGGCCTGGAGGCAGGGACCGATTATTCTTGGATTACCTCGACTCATAGAACTCGGTTAGAAGCATTTAGTTAGTCTTGCACTTCATAATAGAGCCTAGGGGGAGCATTGCCCGGGTATCTCATCTTCATTGATTGAGATCTCCCTTTATTTACCCTTTGCCTATTCATCTCTGGTATTAATTTCTATTCACACTAGATCACCACAAAATCACATTAGTCGTTAGGCTAGATTGCAGAGAAGAAGTTAGTACTAGTAGCCCTGTTCCATGTGGATTCGACTACCCTACTCACCGGGTATAATTATTAATTCGACAACCCGTGCACTTGCGGTACACACATGCAAGGGGTGTGTCAAGTTTTTGGCGCCGTTGCCGGGGAATAGGATACTAGGAACGCTAAGTCTTTGTTGCTCTAGCCATTTATCATTTTCGTTATCTTGTCTATTTCATACTTTCTTTTTCTTCCACCGTTCTAATTTGTTTTATTTTGACTTGTGTTACTTTTTTTTCTTGCAAGGTACTTGAATGATGATTGATCCAATTACAAAGTTATATTTTCAGATTGAAGATTTCAGTGGAAAACTTGATGGATTTATTTCTGCACAACAACAAAGCAACCAATATCGCAGCACATATCATCCAAATCAATGGAGCTACTCAAACCACCTATGGAATATTGATGGACAACAATGGGAAGCACCTCAAGAAGAATTTCAGATGGATGAGAAGCTTGAAGAGGATGTACTTCGGTTGGAAAGCGTATTACTCAAATTCATTGAAGCAACCGATGCCCGCTTCGAAGATGTTGAAGCCACCTTAGGATATCACGAAATCTCCATCAAAAACATTGAGCATCATATAGGAGAGATTTTAGACACACTTGCTAAGGAAAAAGAAGAATTTGAACAAGCAAGGCAAGTTTCTTCCACGCATGACAAGGCCATGAACCACATTGATGAAGTAGGGAAAATTGAGTACATTGCTGCAGAAATTGAAAGGACAGAAGAAGAACAACATTTTCAGAATTTGGATTGCTTGAATGAAGATTATGCTTGTGTGCAACGAAATTTTCAAGGGGATTTGCTAACATCATGTTCATTTCAAGCTGAAAATACACAAGAAGAAGCAAGCCCTAAGGAAATGGAGCAAGCACCTTTCTTTCGGATTAATCAACTCATTGAATGCAAGAAAGAGATTTTGGGTTTGGGAGAAGATGTGGGTAGGATATTTAAACCATCCAATGACCCACCGATGATAAGCTTGGACAATTCCCAACCCTAATTGTTTCCTTGGAGGCCAAAGGTAAGATGGTTGGACTCTCCAACAAAAACTCCATCCCGGCAAGTCAATTTTTGGTTTAAAAGAAGTAGCTATGCAATGTCTAGTCGGGAGGAACACACTCTTTTCAAGCCTCCATAAGGTAAGGAAGAGGTACGTCAAGCTTAGTGACGTAAAACAAGCGCTACTTGGGAGGCAACCCAAGTTTTTAATTGCTTTCTAGTTTAGATTTTAAATTCTATAGTAATAATTACCATGAGTGCATGCCTTGATTAATTTTTGTTGGTGTTGAACTTTTCAAGGAAAATTTTTGGTGATTTGTAGTGTTTTTCACATGTATGACATGATTCAGGGTGTAATGCATGATAATTGTTGAAGAATAGGGTTAATTGTGAAGTTTGGAGAGCCGCGTGGATTGTCTGCAGAAATTCTGCAGCTCACGTGGCCGCGTGAGATTCTCACGCGGCCGTGTACAGTACCCACGCGGGGGTGTGGAATTCCCACACCCCCATGTGGCCTATAAACAGAGATGAAGAGTCATTATTCATTTTCCATAACTTACAAATCTTCATTTTCTCATCTCTTCCTCTCCAAACTTCCCATCCTTAAGATTCCAAATCCATTTTTCTTCGACTTATTCTAGATTTAGAAGTGTTTTGCCGGCATTTGCATCAAGTTTCTCCATCGATTCACGTCGGTAAGGCCTCATCTCACCCTATCATGTCCATGCTTTCATGCTCAATTCCATCGAGTTTTCTTGTTTCTTGGATGATATTTTTCATGGAAAACATTGTGAAAACACTTCGAAAACATGTAAACAAAGTTTAGTGAAACGTTGGAGCCCGACTATGACTCTTTGGTCATGGTTGGACGCCCACACGGGCGCGTGGCCTAGCCACATGGCCGCGTGGACCGGCCAACAGCCCACGCGGGCGCGTGGCTCGGCCCACGCAACCGCGTGGAGCTCACATACTCTCTGCCGAACAGCCACGCGACCGCGTGGCTGGGTCACGCGGTCGCATGGCCCTTCTGCCGAGCCAGGACATGCCCACGCGGGCGCGTGGCTAACCCACGCGACCGCTTGGGCTGGAAACGTGGCAGATTAAGTCATGTCGGCGCGTGGCTTGCCCACAAGCCCATGTGGATTCCTACACCTTGCCATATCATGTAAATTTGCACTTCTTTGGCAATTTTCTTGCAGGTATGATACCAAGGACTAAAAAGCGTGCTCCAAAAATGCCTTGATCGTTTATAGCTGACCTTGGATGAGGACATGCCTTCTAACACACCAGCAGCACCAACAGATGATGCCAATGCTTGAGGCGTCCCACTCATGAGACTTTAGTTTTCTTTACTTTAGTTTTCATTTCTAGTTTTCTTTATTTTATCTTTTAGAGTTTAGTTATCTTTATACTTTATTTTGATTGTGCGAGTTGTGCTTTATTTTGTTTCATTCGTAAGAACTCGTGCAACTTTTCTATTTTTATTGAGCTTCACTGAACCCCTTGTATCCGTGCAGATGGCCTTGAGAGTGATGATGATGATGTTCTTGTCATAAACACATAACCATGTGACTTGGTCGTGTGAGCTTCACAACCCGTGGAACAATAACACGCCCTCGAGTTAGCTTCACAAATCGATCACTAAGGAGTTCAGGGGAGTGTTGTTTTAATTGCATTTCCACCCACATCATGCTTTTATCGATTATATTTTTATTATGCTTACATGTGTACATTGAGGGCAATGTACATCTTAAGTGTGGGGGAGGGTTCACCTTATACATGGCTGATAAGTGTCTAAATACATCACTTTTATTATGTACATTTTATTTACTTTCATGCATTTTTGTATGTCTCCGATGCCCTTTACGCGCTTTTCTTGTTAATTATCATTTCAGGACATCGGAAGACCATCTAGTGCGTGTTTGAGCTTCTTTTGGCATCATCGAAGAATTTATTGATGCTCACACGTATCCTCAAGTTTCGGGCAAGAAAAGAGTGGATTTGAGGAAGTTACTGTAGCGATTTTACTGTAGCATTTTCACTGTAGCACCGTTACTGTAGCAGTGTGCGGCCAGTGTGCGGCCGCACAGTACCCGCACAGGACAGACAGAAGGGTGTGCGGGCACTGTGCGGCCCGCACAGTGCCCGCACACGCACGGGCTGATGAGGCTTTGTTTGGGTTATTTAAGGCTTTCTAGGGCTTTGGAGAGCTTGTCTTTGGCCAGCATCCTCTCCATCCTTCTCCACCATCATCTCCTCCATTCTCCACCATCATCTCCACCCATTTCCACCATCATCACCGGATTGGAGAGGCAATTTGAAGAGCAAAACTCAAGGGGAGAAGAAGGAAGCACTCAAGGTTGTCATCACGGAGCTTGATCGGCGCGGATCCGGCGAGCTTTCATCACCACCTTCTAGCCTACATCTGAGGGAGTTTCTTATGAGCATTTTCATTGATTATCTTGTGTATTATCTCCTTTGATGTGGAACTAGGCTCCCAAGGCCACCGGGCTTCGGTGAACCTTGGGAGGAGAACTTGTATGGATGATGATAATTGTTTATAATTGATTGTTGGCTTGTTTGTTTGATTTCAATCTATTGTTTTAATGTTCAACCTACAATAGATGGATTCCGTAGGTTTTGATTCTTGAATTGTATGTGTATGGTGGGATGCTTGCATGTATTAGGTCGCACATAGATTGAAGGGGGATTCAATGTGCCGGTACACCGGAGGTTCTGGGTGCCGGTAGCTCCCCGCGTGGTTAGGGTTGTTTTAGCCGAAAGCGCGCATTAGAATAACCCTAATCGAGACTCCATGTTCCTAGTGACATCGTAGGGGTATCTTCTGGATAGAGGAACCCGTATTGGATTAGGGCTACACCACGGAGGTTCCGGGGTAGTCGACTCCCGAGTCTAGCGGATCAAACCTAGCCAACTTAGCGCTCAATTTCCTATATTCATCCTAACTTGTTCTTCTCCTTAGGGGATCCTCGCCCAAGGCCTCTAGTTATCATTGCTACTTGTTCTTTACATTGCTTGTATGGTGTGCCTTAGTCCATTTTGTCTATAGCTTTTCTTTTATTTAATTTTCCTATTTGTGTTTATATTAAACTCTTGATTTGGTAGACCAGATAGTGATACCTAGGAGGAAGTAATAGCAGATCTTGGGGCCCTTGGGAATACGACCCTCTTGTGTTCGCACGAGAGGTTATTACTTGACGACCCGTGCACTTGCGGCCGGGGAGTCGCGTGCTCGCTTCTTTAGCGTGTCGCGCGGCGACTCATCAAGTTTTTGGCGCCGTTGCCGGGGAGCATCCAAGAATGCTAGGAAAACTTCTAGCTCGCTACTCTAGTCATTTATATTTTCTTTTGTAAATATTCTTGTTTTCTTTGATACCTTAAATTTTTCTTTATTTGTTTTGTGCACAGGGCAATGGGTTTTCGAGATGCTTCTGGTGGCACATATTTTCATCTCGAAAAATGGCAAATCAATGAGTATGAGGCCTTGAGGGCATGCAGTACCAATCAATTCGAGCATGTATATAATCCATATCAGCGAGGGCACCTAGATTTTTCATCACATCACCATGGACAACACTGGGAGCACTCTAACTTTGGACTGCTGCCAAAACCCCCACAACCACCAACGAAGAGGACGTTTACCACTGAAGATGTCTTAGCTAAGTACATGCAAGTCACGGACTCTCGGTTGGTAGCGTTGGAAGCAAGCATGCCAATTCTTCAAGCATCTATTGATAGAATTGAGAAACAAGTGGTGGAACTTCTCAAATTAATGGATGAGGAAAAAAGGAGTAATGAGCAAGTTGTAGAAGTTCAACCTGTAGATGCTATGGGAGAAGACAGGGGCATTGTAGAAAACTTGGCCAGAAAAGAGTGTGAGGAAGTAGAAACATGTTCATCAAGCACAATTGAAGAAGCTACTTGCCTCAACATCAACCATTCCACCCAACTGCCCATTTTGGTTTTGTGCACTAAGAAAATTCCGGGAATTGTATTTGAAGATGTGGGTTGCAAGATAAAGCCATCATTGAACCCACCTATGCCTGGACTGGACAATTCCCAACCAAAAATATTCCCTTGGAGGCCCAAGCAAGTTTTGTGGGCAATCCATGATCATCCCACCATGGTTGAGAAAAGAAATGTGGATAGGGTGTTGAAGCCGCCCAAGAACCCACCCGTGCCAAGCTTGGATAGTTCTCAACCAAAGCTCTTTCCCTGGAGACCCAAACAAGTTGGTGGGATACTCAAAGGAATTTGGGCCGGGAATCAAGAAGAAGCGGAGAGGAGGTTCAAGCCATCCAAGGATCCGCCCAAGTTCAAATTGCACAATTCCCGTCCCAAGCTTTTTCCATGGAGGCCAAAAGGTAGTGCATGCTTGACCTCCACATCAGCACCATCCCGGCATGTACGTTTCATATTCTTTGGTAGTAGTTATGCCATTCTTGGCCGGGAGGAGCATACCATCTTCAAGCCTCCATGAGGTAAGAGAGGTACGTCAAGCTCGTGACGTTAAACAAGCGCTTCTTGGGAGGCAACCCAAGGTGTCAAATTTCGTATTTTGCTTTGTTTGTTTGTGTGTCATAGTTTTCTTAGTTTTATTTTTTTTTTAACTTTGTGTGGTTGTATTCTTTTCATGTTTTTATTGCTTGTATTGCTTGGATTTGTATTTTCATTCATGTTGGTGATTCTTGGTGTGTTCTTCATTGTTTATGATCATCTTTGTGTTTTGATGAGTTTTATGCATGTTGGGTCAAGAATGTAAGTTTTTTGGAGGTGATTCATGATGTTTATAGGCCTAGAAAGCAAATTTTATGAGTGTGCGGACTGTACACAGCCCGCACACACCAGCCAGAGCAATGTGCGGGCTGTATGCAGCCCCCACACACCAACCGCACACACTACGCAGTGGGGTGTGCGGCTAGTGTGTGGGGCCGCACACAAGCCGCACACACCCTCCAGAAGGGTGTGCGGGCTGTGTGCGGCCCGCACACAGCCCGCACACACCCCTCACACAGCCCTTTTCAGCCCATTTTTCAGCCAAATTTCAGCATCTTCGGGGCTGATTTCTTCGCCTTCCTTTCACCCGATTTCTCACCAATTTTTTTTGGTGTATCCTCTTAGTTTGCCTCCTCATTTGCCCAAATTTTCATTGATCTTAAAGTTCTCATCATTTTTTTTTGAGTTTTAATTTTTTCGATCTATCGTTCTCATCGAGTTTTCACCGACATCTTTGAACTTTGTCATCTAGGTTTGGGTTTTTGCGTATCTCTCATCTTTATTGATTTTCATTGGTTAAAATTGTTTTAAATCCCAAACTCTTTGATGTGAGAATGTTTTTAACTTGAAGTTGCATGCTCTTATATTATTTCTTTTTCAAGTTTTGCCAAGCATTGAGTTGGAAAGTTTCACTCGAACACCCACACATTGTGTTTCATATTTCTTGTTTTCTTTGTTCTTAGCCTTGCTTATTTGTGTGTTTGTTGTATTTTATTTTTGTGTGTGTGATGGACACCTTGAGATGATGTTCTTTTCTACCTTGCAGGTGGAATTGGAGCATCTAGTGCATTTTTCTCTCCCAACATCTACAAGATTCATCATTGGCCACCCTGATCTCATGGACTTCAAGATTATACTTGGAGACTCGGGGAAGTTCACGAAACCCTCTTACCTTGCTTTAATTGCATATATTTTACTGAGCTGCTGATTTAGGTACATTGGGGACAATGTACTACTTTAAGTAGGGGGGTGGACTTTCATGATTTTCGTGAACTTTAAGAATTTTTGAGCAACTTTGCATGTTAGTAAACCAAGGATGGCATGAATGATTCTTGTATGTGTATGATAGTGTAGAACAATGATAGATGCTAAGTTACCCATAACCTTGCACTCTTAAGAATTTTGTGTCATTCTCGGCATTCCATCACTTAACCTCCTATGTAGGACCTTGGACACCTAGGTTAGGAAAGCAGTAACCTTCGTGACCCTCTTAGTGGCTAACCCATTCGTGGGGTTTCGTGCTTTGACGTGTTAGGTATTTCTCCTAATAGACTCTTAAGGACTTTCCTCTATGTTTTTCGCTCAACACGGTAAAAAAAAAAAAAAAAAAAAAAAAAAAAAAAAAAAAAAAAAAAAAAAAAAAAAGGACAGTGTTCCTCTGCCCTACTAGCGAAGTAACCTGGGGTTCTTGCTCCTAACCAGAGTGTGCCTCTCGCCAAAAGCTATAAAGGCATGAGCGCGTTTATATGAATGTGTAAAGTTCCAGGTAATGTGGATTTGCAATTCATGTTAGTCCAGAAAAAAAATATGTGTGTAAATATATACTTATACATGTACATATATGTGTATAACAGAAGAAAGTGTAACGACCGGTGGTTTTTCGAACAATAGAGGAAAGATCCTTGGGAGCCCACTAGGAGCATCTCTACCACTTCAAGGCCGAATTCCACTAAGTGGCGTGATTTGCCGCAAGATGTGGTCCTCGGGGTTCTGTCTACCTGACTTGGACTACAGGGCTTCGAAATAGAGGGGTTGCACACACACATCATATCATTGCCGTTGAATGCATGAAATTTCTTAAGTGGTTCTAGCTTAGTATCTTGAGTTTTACCATTGCTATTGTACACTTACACTTAAGCCGGAGGTTGTGTATTTAGCCACTTATCAATCCCTTTTGTTATTCATGTTTGTTTGCTTAGGGACAAGCAAACGCTCAAGTAGGGGGGTATTTGATAAGTGTCTAAATACATCACTTTTATTATGTACATTTTATTTACTTTCATGCATTTTTGTATGTCTCCGATGCCCTTTACGCGCTTTTCTTGTTAATTATCATTTCAGGACATCGGAAGACCATCTAGTGCGTGTTTGAGCTTCTTTTGGCATCATCGAAGAATTTATTGATGCTCACACGTATCCTCAAGTTTCGGGCAAGAAAAGAGTGGATTTGAGGAAGTTACTGTAGCGATTTTACTGTAGCATTTCCACTGTAGCACCGTTGCTGTAGCAGTGTGCGGCCAGTGTGCGGCCGCACAGTACCCGCACAGGACAGACAGAAGGGTGTGCGGGCACTGTGCGGCCGCACAGTGCTCGCACACGCACGGGCTGATGAGGCTTTGTTTGGGTTATTTAAGGCTTTCTAGGGCTTTGGAGAGCTTGTCTTTGGCCAGCATCCTCTCCATCCTTCTCCACCATCATCTCCTCCATTCTCCACCATCATCTCCACCCATTTCCACCATCATCACCGGATTGGAGAGGCAATTTGAAGAGCAAAACTCAAGGGGAGAAGAAGGAAGCACTCAAGGTTGTCATCACGGAGCTTGATCGGCGCGGATCCGGCGAGCTTTCATCACCACCTTCTAGCCTACATCTGAGGGAGTTTCTTATGAGCATTTTCATTGATTATCTTGTGTATTATCTCCTTTGATGTGGAACTAGGCTCCCAAGGCCACCGGGCTTCGGTGAACCTTGGGAGGAGAACTTGTATGGATGATGATAATTGTTTATAATTGATTGTTGGCTTGTTTGTTTGATTTCAATCTATTGTTTTAATGTTCAACCTACAATGGATGGATTCCGTAGGTTTTGATTCTTGAATTGTATGTGTATGGTGGGATGCTTGCATGTATTAGGTCGCACATAGATTGAAGGGGGATTCAATGTGCCGGTACACCGGAGGTTCTGGGTGCCGGTAGCTCCCCGCGTGGTTAGGGTTGTTTTAGTCGAAAGCGCGCATTAGAATAACCCTAATCGAGACTCCATGTTCCTAATGACATCGTAGGGGTATCTTCTGGATAGAGGAACCCGTATTGGATTAGGGCTACACCACGGAGGTTCCGGGGTAGTCGACTCCCGAGTCTAGCGGATCAAACCTAGCCAACTTAGCGCTCAATTTCCTATATTCATCCTAACTTGTTCTTCTCCTTAGGGGATCCTCGCCCGAGGCCTCTAGTTATCATTGCTACTTGTTCTTTACATTGCTTGTATGGTGTGCCTTAGTCCATTTTGTCTATAGCTTTTCTTTTATTTAATTTTCCTATTTGTGTTTATATTAAACTCTTGATTTGGTAGACCAGATAGTGATACCTAGGAGGAAGTAATAGCAGGTCTTGGGGCCCTTGGGAATACGACCCTCTTGTGTTCGCACGAGAGGTTATTACTTGACGACCCGTGCACTTGCGGCCGGGGAGTCGCGTGCTCGCTTCTTTAGCGTGTCGCGCGGCGACTCATCAATGGCCTTTACTTATGTTTTCATGATCATGCTCATGTTGCCCATGAAGGTTCACCTTAGGGTTGAGAGTTTAATTCTTAGTTTTTGGAGGTTGTAAACATTAGGTTTTATCATGCTCTAGTTTTTATCCAATTTCCTTGAAATTTGGGTCCGATTGCTCTTTACTGCACTTCTCTCACTCATTAAACCTATGGAAACTTACTCTAGTTCATTATTGTGGGATTATCTAGTGTTAGTTTGATTCGAGTTTATTTAAAAAAAAAAAAAAAAAAAACAGAAAATTCAGAATTTTAGTTTGTTTGTATATAGGGGGTGGAAAGAGCTACCACCTATGTTGTATGAAGCTACTCTCATAAGTCGGATACTTGTTATGCCCTAATGAGAGAAAGAGCTATCTCATTGGATGTGTGAAAGCTACCACCTTCGGTAGAAAGAGCTACCACCTCAAAAGTGTGAAAGCTACTCAGGAGGCATCTCGTGAAAGAGCTACCTTAGAGGATGTGTGAAGCTACTATCTTTTCTTTTTGTGCATAAATAAGTTCCATTATTAATAAGAACTTTGAGTAGTGGATATAGTGTTGACATGAGTTGAGTTTTCACACACACACGCTTTCGGACTCTAGTACTTTCCTTTTTTATTGGATTATTTGCTAGAGTATTGATTGTTTCATCTATTGTTTGTTTTTTTCCATGATTTTAGAATTTTATTCTTGTACCCTCTTGGTGAACCTAAGGCCAAGCACTTCTCTTTGCTTTTCATGAGTTTATGGTTAATTTTGCTTGAGGACAAGCAAAGGCTTAAGTGTGGGGGAGTTTGATAAGTGCTTGATTATACATGTTTTACCTACTTGTTTTACATACATTGAGCATCATTTTACCATGGATTATGTCTCATAAACTGTATTTTGGTGTTCTTTTATGCAATTAGGTTGTGGAAGTGTTAAAGGAGGAAAAGGAAGCAAAGATGGGTAATAAAGACGTATTGTTGGGAGCTTTTGTACAACACAAGTGTCAAGGCACAAGAGGGGATCATGCACATGAGGGTGTGTGCCAACTTCCTAAAGAATTCAAGATGATTTGTGTGATGGAAGGGCACAAAGGCAGTCATACCTTCATGTCCCAACTCGTGTGAAGATAACTAAAGCTTTCAAATGATGGTTCGAAGGAGGAGAAGTCTTATAACTCACCACATGAACGTGTGCCCGACCATTTGACCTCAAGATGAGAGAGTTTGGATCGTGTTTATGAAGAGTACTGTAGCAAATCACTGTTCATTTCAATGCAACAGCACTGTAGTAGAATTGCTGTTCACACGACTGCGTCAAAATCCCACGCGACCGCGTGGGAATTCTGCAGCCCACGCGACCGCGTGGGATCTCACGCGGTCGCGTGGAGGCACATGACTGACGCGTTTTAGGCTTATAAATAGCCCTTTTTGCCGATTCTTTTGGTATCTTTTGTGTGGCTTTTGAGAGACGAAGCGGCTAGGGTTTGAGGAGGAGGTCTTTGCCGAATTGGAGGGCCGTTCTTCACCAACTTTGATAGTTCTTTCCTCCGTCATAGCATCGAGGGAGTCATTGGCGACCTAGCTTCGGAGAAGGATCCTTCAAGACGTTGAGCGACCCATCAAGGCCATCATCACGAATTCAAGGGGGTTTACTTCCATGGTTTACATTGCTTTTCATTGTGTTATGTTTTGCTTTGTAATAAGCCCCATGGAGGGCTAAACCCTAGTAGATACTTGGGCATGTGAACCCTAGGTTTCGATTCATGTATTGACTTTCTTTATGCTTTCTTTTAAGTCCGAGTTTATTTGAGTTTTAATCTTGTTTAATCATTGCTTGCATGCCTTATTGATTCGTATGGTTGTTTGGTATGTTTGATTTGTTTCCTTGGTGAGAGAGAGGTCTCCATTAGGGATTAGAACATACAAGGTTAAAGAGGGTTGAGAGGGTGAGTCTTGAGATAGAGGAGTGTCCCCTTTCCCTTCCGATTGAGTGTTTCCTATCTCCGTATTCCCTAAGTTTTATGCAACCATATGGGGTGTGAGGCGTGAGATTGATAGATTTCTCCGCCGGGACCTTTGTAGGGGGTTAGGGATCTTCCGCCTAGAAGTAGGGTTAGATCTAATTTTAGGAATCGGTTTCACTCTTAGGTATCCCTAGAACTCATTGCGGTCATATGGGGTGTGAGGTGTTGAGATTGAGCGATTTCTCCGCCGGGACCTTGTAGGGGATTAGTATCGGTGGCCTGGAGGCAGGGACCGATTATTCTTGGATTACCTCGACTCATAGAACTCGGTTAGAAGCATTTAGTTAGTCTTGCACTTCATGATAGAGCCTAGGGGGAGCATTGCCCGGGTATCTCATCTTCATTGATTGAGATCTCCCTTTATTTACCCTTTGCCTATTCATCTCTGGTATTAATTTCTATTCACACTAGATCACCACAAAATCACATTAGTCGTTAGGCTAGATTGCAGAGAAGAAGTTAGTACTAGTAGCCCTGTTCCCTGTTAATTCGACTACCCTACTCACCGGGTATAATTATTACTTCGACAACCCGTGCACTTGCGGTACACACATGCAAAGGGTGTGTCATTGCCCTTATCCACACAACATTCGGTAAACTCCTTAAGGAGTCAAATTACAGGGGTAATTAGTCAGAAGGTTCTCATACTCCTTTGTCTCGGTAAATGCTTCATGATACAATCTCATGTGAACAGAAAATTGTGTTACTAACATACTGTAATCCTGCCCAAAAGCCCTGAACTGTATAGCGTCTGCACTTGTCAAACTTTCACTTGATCTGTTAAACTCAAAGGATGCGAGCATCTCTGAAGAAAGTGAGCGGTTGGCTGGATCTCTAATAGACAGCAAGTTCTTCCAATTCTCCGTCTCTATGAGCTCTTCAATCTCGTCCGCCATATCATTACCCCAATAAGCTGGCCTTAAGCAGCTCAACTCTATGTATCGAGACTGTCCGAACTTGAGTTTTGTCAGCCTTGTATATCTTGTTCATAGAATGTTCAAAAGGCCTCTTACCCGTTACTTGCTTCTTTCTAGGTGTCATTCCTGCAAAATGTAAAAACTAATCAAAACATTGTTGGAGAGTAGTTCTGCAAGATTCCACACGCTCGTGTGGATCCTCAGGGTGTAGAAAAACAGATGGTCGTGAAACCAAAATCTTAAACAAAATACACCCAAGTTGTTTTGAAACTTTCAGAACTTTTGCAGAAGTAAACACGCAAGTAAAGCTCGTGTAAATAGATCCAATCACTAATAAATTCGGATTGGCGAAGTGGAAAGATCAAGAATGATTTACCTGTGATGAATAACTCTAAAACTCGAAATCCGGATAGAAAACCTTCTTAAACCAGTAGAAATCACTAGAGAACTGATTACGATTGAAGAGAAGAGTGTTCATTCGCATGTAGAATCGTAGAGCCAGAAACATCTGAACTTGTCACACGGCCGTGTTCCTCTACTGAGAGGGTTCACAGGGGTAGACACACGCCCCTGTGTGCACTCTGGTTTCTCTCTGGAATACCCCACATGGCCATGGGAGACTCTCATACGGCCGTGTGCCTTCATAGGGGAGCTCCACAGGGGATGGTACACGCCCTTGTGGATTCACGGGAAACACAGAAGGTCTCTGAGAAATTTCTACACGCCCGTGTGCTCAACCTGGCCAAGAACACAAGGCCAACCACAGGGGCACCCACACGCCCCTCTGGATTCTCTGGATCAACCCGAGAAACTCTAAGTGTTCCACACAGTCGTGTGAAGGATCCATACGGCCGTGTGCCTTTCACAAGCTCTTCACAGGGGCAGCCATACGCCCCTGTGGTTTCTCGGGATGGAAGGGAACTTTCTGCAGGTTTTCACACGGCCGTGTGGAATTTCCACCCAGCCGTGTGCCTTAACACATGGGCACCCACATGCCACTGTGGACTCTCTGGACTGAGAGCTTACGTTCTGCAAGATTCCACACGGCCGTGTGCCCGACCTGAGGATGTTCACAGGGGCATAAACACGCCCCTGTGCCCTTTCTGGATGAGCGATAATTGGTAACACACACCCGTGTGGAAATTCCACATGGTCGTGTGTTTTCTCTGGTATACTTAGAAAATTTGACAGACTCTACAACAAAATTCAAAAACAAAAATACGATACTTAGAGCCTGTGAAAACCATCAAAACAAGACCAGATACCACGGAAAACATGCTTAACCGACTCAAACTTCATCAATTATTGTTTAGGCACACGAAAACATCAACTATCCACAGTAAAATTGCAGCATATGCTTTAAAGAATTCAGGACACCAAAACTAAGACATTTATTCATACTAACACTAAACTAAGTCCTAGAAAAGCTGTAAAACCTTGGGTTGCCTCCCAAGAAGCGCTTGTTTAACGTCACTTAGCTTGACGTACCTACCTTACCTTATGGGGGTTGAAGAAAGAATATCTCCTTGTCATCATTACAAACCTCACCTCCAAAGTATGGCTTCAGCCGGTGTGATGAGTGTCGAGCGACAAGCTAAAAAGCTAGCACGCAACTACCCGGCCGTAAGTGCACGGGTCGCCAAGTAATAACTACTCGCGCGAACATGAGAGGGTCGTATTCCCAAGGGCCCCGAGATCTACTATCACTTCCTTTTGGGGTTCACTGTCTAGTCGATCGAAATAGGGTTTTTGCAATTATAAAGGTTAAGAACGATAAAACAAATAAAAAAATAAAAGTAGGACAAAGCTCGATCCGAGCAATGATTGAGGTGAAGAATCCAAGAGTATAGGAAGCCCTCGAGTGAGGATTCCTGATAAGTGCTTGTGTTATAGTACCGCGAAGCGTTATTATCTTACATTGAGCATATCTTTTATCAGTTTTTATCACTAAATGGCGTGCATTTGTGTATTCTTGTGCATTGAAGGTTTGTGAAGCTAAATTGGAGAAAAAGAACGAAATTAGGTCGTGTTTACCGATGTTGGAAGTTTTCAGACTAAACACGGAACAAGGCGCGAGCTTGGACTTGTGAGTGTGTGCCAACCTCCTTTGGAGGGGCACAAAGGCAGTGACATTCACAACAAGTCTAACTCGTGTGGCTTAGGAGGACTTCACCAAGAAAGAGACTTGAAGCAATCGGCAAGATCTACCATTGATTGTGTGCCCAATTCAATGGCCTCGATGAAGAACGACGGATTCGGGAGCGTTTCAGGGAGAGTACTGTGGCAGCACTGTAGCTTTGTTACTATAGCAAAACACTGTATCAAGTTACTGTTCACTTTCGGCCGCAATTCAGAATTCCAGAGAATTCACACGGGCGTGTGGAATTAACACACGGCCGTGTGAATTAATTTTTCAGCAGACAGAAACTTCACACGCCCGTGTGTTAATTCCACACGGCCGTGTGAAGCCCCCGATAAGTCAAATTTTAAAGCCACGATTCAACATTATAAAAGGCGATTTTGGAGACCTTTTGAGATATCTTTTGACCTATCTTTCTCTTCAACTTGGGTAGTGCGGCTAGTGTTTCGGAGAGGATTTCATGGAGGTTTAGCGCGCGTCATCGGCATCGTCACCGATGTTCGACGGCCGCACAAGACCACGGCAACACCATATGCAAGGGGGTTTTCATCGATGTCCTTATTTTGTGCTTTCTTTCATACATTGATGAACATGTATAGCTCCATGAGGAGCTAAACCCCTTAAGGGTATTCGGACTTGTAAACTCTAGGGTTATTATGTTTCTTTGACATTGTTATTATGCTTTTCCATTATTGATGAATAAAATTGAGTTTCAATCTTAATTTCATCTTGTTAATGTTTTCTATTAGATGTGACACTAGGATTAAGAACAATTTAGGTTGCCTTTTGGAGGTGTGACAACTCCTTAGGGTTAGACTACTTAAGATTGAAGAGGGTTGAGAGGGAGAGTTGTGAGGTAGCGATGTACCCCTTTCCCCTCCGACATGGTTTCTCCCTACCTCCGTTTCTTTGATTTCATAGCGGTCGAAATAGAGTGAAGTGTTAGGCAGATAAACTACCCTGGGGCTTAGTTACGCAAGTAACAAAGTGAAGGGTTGAAGTGAATCCTATGCATTGGGGCTTAATCTAGACTAGGGTTCTTCCACCTGGACCAAAGGGTTAGAACTACATATAGGAACAGGTTTCATCATTAGGAATCCCTAGAGCTTAAAGCAATCCCACGTAGTGTGAGGTTTAGGTAGATATACTCCCCTGGGGCTTAGTCGTGCGAGCGATAGAGTGAAGGGTGACGTGAATCCTAATACCGGGGCATAGTGTTGGGGTTAGTCACGGTTGTCCTTAGGTTTGAGACCATGAGTCTTAGGATATCCTCGACTTGATTAAACATCAATAGGAAAGTATAATAGCATAGTCCTACACTAGAAGCATAGACCCTAGAGGTAGCTTGTCCGGATGCCCTATTTCATTCATTACTAGTTCTCTCTATTCTCTTTTACTTGCACTCTCTCATCTTCCATCTTTCTATTTAATTTCTCGTCTTCTAGTATAATTGTTTACATAATTCACTCATCGAATCAATTGATCACTTTTCCGTACTTCGTATAGTTTTAATAGTGAAATCTCGTATTCTAACTCCCTATTCCCTGTGGATTCGACTACCCTCTCACCGGGGTAACTTTTATTACTTCGACAAACCCGTGCACTTGCGGGATACATGCAAGGGATCGTGTCAATTCCACCAGGAGAAGAATAAGTACGGATGACAATGACAATCAAAACAATACGGTTGACTTGCTTTTGGTCCGCTAGACTCAGATATCGACTACCCCGGAATCTCCGTAGTATAGCCCTAATCCAGTACGAGCTCTTCTATCCAGAAGATACTCCTACAATGTCAATGAGAGCAAGGAGTCTCTATTAAGGTTAATCTAATGCACACTTTCGGCTAAAGTAACCCTAAACGCGTGGAAGGCTACTGATAAGTGCTTGTGTTATAGTGTGGCGAAGCGCTATTATCTTACATTAAGCATACCTTTTATCAGGTTTTATCACTAAATGTGTGCATTTGTGTTCTCTTGTGCATTGAAGGTATTGTGGAGCCTAATTGGAGAAGAAGAATGAAATTAGGTCGCGTTCGCCAATGTTGGGATGTTCTCGGACCAAGCAAGGAACGAACCACGTATTTGGACTTGTGGATGTGTGCCAACCTCCTTTGGAGGGGCACAAAGGCAGTCACATTCACAACAAGTCCAATCCGTGTTACTTAGGAGAATTTCGCGAAAGAAGAAGACTTGAAGCAATCGGCGCGACCTACCGTTGCTTGTGTGCCCAAGTAATGGCCTCGATGAAGAACAATGAACCCGGGAGGTGTTTCGGCAAGTTACAATCCTGTTCAGCTGAAGATTAGAGTTCCAGAGAAGTCACACGGGCGTGTGGAAATTCCACACGGCCGTGTGAACCAGTTTCCAGCCAGACAGAGAAGTCACACGGGCGTGTGGAAATTCCACACGGCCATGTGTTTGTGCAATTTCAGCCATCTAGTGAAGACACACGGGCGTGTGGAAATTCCACACGGCCGTGCGAAATTAATTTTTCAGCCGAGACAGAAGCTTCACACGGGCGTGTGGAAATCCCACACGGCCGTGTGAAGCCCCCGATAAGTCTAATTTTAAAGCCGCGATTCAACATTATAAAAGGGGATTTTTACAACCTTTTGAGGCATCTTTCGACCTATCTTTTCCCCAACTTTCTGGAGTGCGGCTAGGGTTTCGGAGAGGATTTCGTGGAGGTTCTAGCGCGTCGTCGGCATCGATTTCGAGGTTCGACGTTTGCACAAGACCACGGCCACACCAATTCGAGGGGGTTTTTTCATTGATGTCTATGTTTTATGCTTTATTTCTCACATTGATGAACATGTATAGCTCTATGAGGAGCTAAACCCCTCGTGGGGTATTCGGACTTGTAAACTTTAGGGTTTCTTATGTTTCTTTGACATTGATTATTATGCTTTCCATCGTTGATGAATAAAATTGAGTTTTTAATCTTGATTATCCTTTCATATTGTTTTCCCTTAAACGTGACATTAGGGTTGAGAGCAATCTAGGCTTTCCTTTGGAGGTGTGACAACTCCTATAGGATTAGACTACTCAAGATTAAAGAGGGTTGAGAGGGAGAGTTGTGAGGTAGCAATGTACCCCTTTCCCCTTCGATGTGATTTCTCCCTACCTCCGATTCCTTGATTTAATAGCGGTCGAAATAGAGTGAAGCAATAGGTAGATAAACTCCCCTAGGGCTTAGTTACGCAAGTAATAGAGTGGAGGGTTGTAGTGAATCCTATTTGCTGGGGCTCAATCTAGACTAGGGTTCTTCCACCTGGACCAAAGGGTTAGAATTACGTATAGGAACAGGTTTAATCACTAGGAATCCCTAGAGCATAATGCAACTCCACATAGTGTGAGGTTTAGGCAGATGGAATCCCCTGGGGCTTAGTCATCTAGGTGACAGAGTGAAGGGTGTTGTGAATCCTAATACCGGGGCATAGTGTTGGAGTTAGTCACGGTTGTCCTTAGGTTTGGGACCGTGAGTCTTAGGATATCCTCGACTCAATTGACATCAATAGGAGAGTATAATATCATAGTCTTGCACTTGAAACATAGATCCTAGAGGTAGCTTGTCCGGATACCCCCCTTTTATTCATTGTTAGTCCTTCTCGATTTTCCTACTTGCACTTCTTTCTTCCATCTCTCTATTTAGTTTATTGCTTTGCATTATTTTCACTCATCAATCTTATTATCGATCTCCGTATTTTGCATAGCTTAATTAGTGAAACCTTATATTCTATCGCCCTATTCCCTGTGGATTCGACTACCTTCTCACCAAGGTAAATTTATTACTTCGACAAACCCGTGCACTTGCGGGATACACGCAAGGGGTCGTGTCAAGTCTTTGGCGCCGTTGCCGGGGAATAGGCGTTTTAGATATTTGTTTTTCACTATTTTAGCTATTCACTTCGCATTCTATTTCATATTTTCTTTACCTATCATTGTTCTTATTTTTCTTTTCTTTGTTTTCGGCTCCAGGTTATGACCCGTGGGAACCCTTCAATACTTGTTGAAGGAGACCCAGACATTGGAAGAAGAACACATTGTAAAGGGAAAGAACCTGCACAAGAAGCATCAAATCAAGCCGATATTGAGACAGAAGGGTCAGAGACAATGGCAGAACAGAATGAGCAGCAGCGAACGTTGTCCGATTTTGCTAGACCCGCAGTTATGGGACCCAATCAAGCATCGTGAGGCTCCCAATTACAGCAATGAATTTCAAATTGAAGCCGTCGTTCATTCAGATGTTGCAACAGTCCGCACAGTTTAATGGGTTGGCCGATGAAGACCCTAATAGTCACATAGAAAATTTCTTGGAAGTGTGTGACATGTTGAAGATAAATGGAGTGATGGACGATGCAATTCGATTGAGATCCTTCCCATTTTCATTGAAGGGAAAAGCAAGGCATTGGTTGCACTCATTACCGAGAGCCTCCATTACTACGTGGGAGGAAATCTACAAGACTCTGGAATGAGATATCATCCTTTGTTCAGATGGAATTGGAGTCTCTATTCGAGACATGGGACAGGTTCAAAGAGCTCCTTCGCAAATGTCCGCAACATGGATTTCCCGAGTGGATGATTATTCACACATTTTACAACGGGTTGAATCCGAGTACAAAGCAACTCTTAGATGCGGCGGCCGAAGGGACTCTTGGAAGCAAGACTCCCGGTGAAGCTAGGCACCTTGTAGAAGAGATGGCTATGAATAGCTATCAATGGAACTCAAGGGATAGAAAGAAGGTTGCCGGACTTCATGAAATTGATGCGGTTACATCCTTGGCGGCACAAGTCGAGTCATTGAGTAAAAAGTTAGACTCCCTAACTTCACCAAGAGTTGCGGCCATAACTACATGTAACGGTTGTGGAGGAGGACATGCTTCAAGTGATTGTCCTATTGCCATAGGAGGTACTAGTGCGGTGGAGCAAGCCGACTTTGTTGGAAACACGTATAGAGGACAAGGCCAAGGCAACCCGTATAGTGGTACATACAATCCGGGATGGAAGAACCATCCGAACTTCTCTTGGAGCAATCAAGGACAGTCACAACAGAACAAAAATAGTGCACCACCGGGATTTCAAAGTCAACAAGCTCCGAATTTAGAAAGCCGAGTGACCGGGTTGGAGGGAAAGATGACTGACCTAGAGAGAGCCCTCACACGGTTCGTTTCCTCTTCGGATGCAAGGTTCCAATCGGTGGAAGCTACTCTTCGCAATCACACCGCCTCCCTACACAACTTGGAGAACCAAGTAGGGCAAATTGCGAAGACTTTGGCGGAGAGACCTCAAGGTAGTTTGCCTAGAAATACGGAGACCAACCCAAGAGTACAACTAAAGGCAATTACCTTGAGAAGTGGTAAAGAGGTTGAGGGGCATCTCCCTCTTGAGAAGACTAAAGACTCACCCGAAGTTGTGGGAGTAGAGGATGGAGCACCAAAGGAGAAAGAGGTGGCACCCCCACCTTACAAGCCGAGAATTCCCTATCCTTCACGATTGAAGAATGACCAAGACAATGAGCAATACAAGAAATTTCTGGGTGTCTTCAAGCAATTGCACATCAACATCCCATTCGCGGAAGCATTAGCCCAAATGCCCAAGTACGCGAAGTTCTTAAAAGACCTCTTGACCAATAAGAGGAAGTTAGAGGAAAGTGCATCCGTCATCCTCGATGCAAACTGTTCGGCAGTGCTACAGAAGAATATGCCAAGCAAGAGGAAGGACCCCGGAAGTTTTATCATACCGTGCAATATTGGTGATATGGGTGAGGAGATGGCACTAGCCGACTCGGGGGCAAGCATTAATGTCATGCCCTACACGTTCTTCCAAAAGCTAGGCTTGGGCGAGCCTAGACCTACCCGGATGACACTTCAGCTTGCGGATAGATCAGTGAGGCATCCGAGGGGTATTGTTGAAGATGTGTTGGTCAAAGTGGATAAGTACATTTTCCCGGTCGACTTTATAGTGCTCGATGTAGACGAGGATGTCGAGGTGCCGCTGATCCTTGGGAGGCCGTTCTTACGCACTTCCAAGGCTTTGATAGACATGGACGGTGGAGAGCTCACACTTAGGGTTGGAGACGACAAGCTCACTTACCGCCTCGCCGAAGCCATGCGACATTCTCTTGATTTTGATGATGCTCTATATTATCTTGATGTCACTGATGATTGCATTGATGAATATATGCAGGATATGTTTAACCCGGATCCATATGAAGGGTGGCCGGACCAAGACATGGAGACTGAAGAGGAAGAAGTGCTCGCGCTTGGTTCAGTTGAAACAGATATCAAGAAGGAGAAGGAATTTAGGAAGAAAATCCTTCGGAGATTGAAGAGGTCGAGACGTCGCCACAAAAAGAACCCTAACAAGAAAGGGGATGAGCATTCACGGAGTAAGGGTGTTTCACCCGTGTGCGGTAACAAACTCGATAACTCTCCCTCTACCTTGCAACGATTATGTAATGCTTGTTTTCAAATTGTAGGGAAGAGGGCAAACTCCATTCATGAACCTCCGTAAGGTAAGACAGGTACGTCAAGCTAAGTGACGTTAAACAAGCGCTTCTTGGGAGGCAACCCAAGCATTTTATAGTTTTCTAGTACTTAGTTTAGGTTCGGATTGAATAAAAGTCTTAGCAATGGTGTCCCAATTTTCATGTGCATATGCTGAGTTTTCATGTGGATTTTCGATTATTTACTTGTGCCTTAACGTTAATTGACGAAGTTTGAGTCGGTTGAGTGTGTTTTCTGTAGTCTCTGGTCGTATTTTTATATTGTACACAGGTTCTAAGTGTTCTAAAATCGTTTCTAAAATTTTCTGAAGAGCCTGTAAAATTTTTCTAAGTAAACCAGAGAAAACACACGGCCGTGTGGAATTTCCACACGGCCGTGTGTCACCATTCAGAGCTCAACCAGAGAGGGCACAGGGGCGTGAACTTGCCCCTGTGAACACCCTCAGAAGGGGCACACGGCCGTGTGTTATTTCCACACGGCCGTGTGACATCCTGCAGAACTCCAACTCTTTTTCCCGAGAGTCCACAGGGGCGTGTGTGTGCCCCTGTGAGTGCTACTGTGTCAAGGCACACGGCCGTGTGGAATTTTCACACGGCCGTGTGACAACTCTGCAGGAATTCCCTTTCATCCCGAGAAACCACAGGGGCGTGTGTGAGCCCCTGTGGGAGAGCTTGTCAAGGCACACGGCCGTGTGGATTATTCACACGGCCGTGTGAAACACTTAGGTTTTTCTCGGGCGAGTCAGAGAGGCCACAGGGGCGTGTGGGTACCCCTGTGGCCGGCCTTGTGTTCTTGGCCAGGTTGGGCACACGGCCGTGTGGCTTGGTCACACGGCCGTGTGAATATTTTCAGAGACCGTCTAAACTTTCCCGTGAGCCCACAGGGGCGTGTACCAGCCCCTGTGGATATCCCTGTGAAGGCACATGGCCGTGTGGAATTGTCACACGGCCTTGTGGGGTAGTTCAGAGAGTGACCAGAGTGCACACAGGGGCGTGTGTTGGCCCCTGTGAACCCTAATTTCATAGGCACACGGCCGTGTGGATGGTTCACACGGCCGTGTGAATTCCCAGAATTTCAAAAGCCGCGCGTTTCTCATTTAGTTTTCACTTGTGCCTTTGAATGCTTTCACTCTAAACTCTCTTGGACCTTCTCCGTTGCTCTCCTGACTTTCTCTGAGGATTTTTGGGGATCGTATTCGAGTTTTCCGGCCGTATTACTTTGTTTTTCATCTTCACCGCCGGTGAGACCTTCAATTCCTTTTTCTTCGTCAATTCTTGATTCAATTCGTTCTTTTATACAATTTTGGTTGGTTAGAATGTTTACATTACATACGAGCATGCTTAGAATGAAATTAGAACGAATTTAGATGTAAATTGTGGATTTTTAGCCCCACGGCCATGATGCTTTGCCCGTCAGAAACTCCACACGGGCGTGTGGAATTAACACACGGCCGTGTGGATTTCTGCAGATTGGTTATTTTGAACTGTTTTTGATTGTTTTCTTTTCCAATCTTACAGGAATGTCTTCTAGACCCAGGAAATCGACAGGGAAGCGTCCCCGTGAGTCCACACCTCCTCCGGCAGAGACAGAGTTCAGTATAACCGAGCATCAGGTTCGGTTCAAGCGTTTATCAGGACTCCGTTTTGGACAGACGAGATATTTGGATTTGAGTATAGTGAGGAATATTCAGGGGGGAGACAGCGTCGCAGATGAGATTGGCGAGCTGCTCTCAGTCGGTAGCTGGGAGAGATTGATGGTTATCAGGGACTCGGTGATCCGACCGCTCACGCTGGAGGTACTATCTTCATTTGAGTTTGACCGAGGGTACGACAGTTTCACCGAGGATACGACTATTCAGTTCAGAGCCCTCGGTCGACATTTCACGCTGAGTATGACCCAGTTCTCGGTGCGGATGGGTCTATATGATGAGGCATACACTGAGACAGAGGAGTACTCATTGCTCCCCACAGACTACCCGGGTACCTTGACACCGCAGCAGGCGTATAGCAGACTTTGTGGTCAGGGTCAGTACGAGCCGGGTGTCTCCAAGGCTTCATGCCTTTCTCGACCTGCCTATAGATGTCTACACGCAGTTATGAGCAGATCTATTAGTGGCAGGGGAGACAGTACTGGTGTTTTGAGTCGCCAGGAGCTTCTCTACTTGTATTCGATGGTGGAGAGTGAGCCACTCCACCTGGGGCACATTGTGGCCGACTACATTCGCCATCAGGGCCAGTACCCCAGGGTAGGAGTTATCTTTGCAGGCCCCTACATCACCAGACTTATCATTGGCCTGGGGCTCAGAGATGGAGTCAGGGGAGCAGAGAAGACGAGTGTACCAGTTCCCCTGGGCACAGATACCTTGAGGATGATGGGTATGATCCGCAGAGGAGGATCAGGGACGTATACCTGGACCATACCCCAGACGGAGCAGACTCAGGGTACACAGGCAGCTTTAGAGCCACCCCCGACGGATACACAGACCGAGGTACCCCCCACCGCGCCGGAGCCACCTCCGGTGCGGATGTTTTCACCGTCTCGAGGCCCAGGACAGACTGGAGCGCCTCGAGAGCGCAGTGGGGATCCTACAGACCGAGGTGGCCGAGGTTAGGGCCATACAGATTACACAGCACCAGGAGGTGATGGCGCAGTTCCAGAGCTTGCGACAGATCTTCGAGCAGATTGTCACCTCCTCCTCCTTCGTGGTCCGACCTCGGGTTTCTCCTCCACCACCTTCTCCCCCGATATCAGCCGATCCACCAACAGATCCAGAGCCTCCAGCAGCACCGACGCTGAGACGTCTTAGATTTTAGATTCTTTTCTTTTATTTGTCATTTCTGTATATCTTTACTTTATTTTGGACTTGTAGTACTCAGAAAGGATTCTCCTTCTGAGTATAGCTTTTATTTTGAGGATGTAAGGATTTTGAGGAATAGTCATTCACACGGTCATGGGATCGTGTGTGCTCCATAAACCATTGAGACTCAACTCTCAATGACCTAGCTCCATCAAACGCAACACTTGGAGTTCAGGGGAGTAATGTTTTAATTGCCACTTCCACACTAATTGCTTTTATCTTTTTCACTTATTATTGTGCTTATATGCGTACATTGAGGACAATGTACATCTTAAGTGTGGGGGGGAGTTCACATTGCACACACCTTTACTTGTGCGTTCAATTGTTTATGCTAATGTAGCCTATGGCGGTTCACCTTAGTTGTAACGGTTGTATTCTCATAGTTTAGGAGAATTTTCAACATTGTATCCTATCATGCTCTAGTTTTCACTTGAATTTTAGGGAATTTTTGCTCGATATTCTCATATTGCACAACTTACTCTTGGAATCTTTTGGAAACTCAATCTTGAAGTTTTTAAGGACAAGTTTATCGTCGTTCTTAGTTTTACTTTGGAAAATGCATATAATAAAAATATATATATATATATATATATATATATATGGAAAATAAAAAAAAATATGGAAAAGAGAAAAAGAAAAGAAAAAAAAATATATATATATATATGACTTTGTGAATATTTGCTTTGTTTTATGCATTTGGGATGGAAAGAGCTACCACCTATGAAGTATGTAGCTACTCTCATAAGTCGGATACAAGTTATGCCCTAATGAGAGAAAGAGCTATCTCATGGGATGCGTGAAAGCTACTACCCCGGTAGAAAGAGCTACCTCCTCGAAAGTGTGAAAGCCACCTTTGGCGGCCACCTAGGAAAGGGCTACCTTCGCGGTTGTGTGAAGCTACTACTTCCTTTCTTGCTTTTCGTATATAAATAAGTCCTTGTTAACAAAAGTTTGAGGAGTACTCGTTGGTTGCCTTTAGTGAGTTCACACACACTACACATTTTCGAGTTCTTCTTCCTTTTTGATTCGAGTTTTTAGCTAGAGCAATGATAACCTTATGCAATGTTTTGATTTCCCCTTACTTGTAGAATGCTTCTTTTGCATACTTTTGGTGAACCTAAGGCCAAGCACTTTCAATTATTCTTCCCAAGTACTTCCACGTTCTATTTTGCTTGAGGACAAGCAACAGCTTAAGTGTGGGGGGGGGGGGGGTTTTGATAAGTGCTTGTGTTATAGTGTCGCGAAGCGCTATTATCTTACATTAAGCATACCTTTTATCAGGTTTTATCACTAAATGTGTGCATTTGTGTTCTCTTGTGCATTGAAGGTATTGTGGAGCCTAATTGGAGAAGAAGAATGAAATTAGGTCGCGTTCGCCAATGTTGGGATGTTCTCGGACCAAGCAAGGAACGAAGCACGTATTTGGACTTGTGGATGTGTGCCAACCTCCTTTGGAGGGGCACAAAGGCAGTCACATTCACAACAAGTCCAATCCGTGTTACTTAGGAGAATTTCGCGAAAGAAGAAGACTTGAAGCAATCGGCGCGACCTACCGTTGCTTGTGTGCCCAAGTAATGGCATCGATGAAGAACAATGAACCCGGGAGGTGTTTCGGCAAGTTACAATCCTGTTCAGCTGAAGATTAGAGTTCCAGAGAAGTCACACGGGCGTGTGGAAATTCCACACGGCCGTGTGAACCAGTTTCCAGCCAGACAGAGAAGTCACACGGGCGTGTGGAAATTCCACACGGCCGTGCGAAATTAATTTTTCAGCCGAGATAGAAGCTTCACACGGGCGTGTGGAAATCCCACACGGCCGTGTGAAGCCCCCGATAAGTCTAATTTTAAAGCCGCGATTCAACATTATAAAAAGGGATTTTTGCAACCTTTTGAGGCATCTTTCGACCTATCTTTTCCCCAACTTTCTGGAGTGCGGTTAGGGTTTCGGAGAGGATTTCGTGGAGGTTCTAGCGCGTCGTCGGCATTGATTTCGAGGTTCGACGTTTGCACAAGACCACGGCCACACCAATTCGAGGGGGTTTTTTCATTGATGTCTATGTTTTATGCTTTATTTCTCACATTGATGAACATGTATAGCTCTATGAGGAGCTAAACCCCTCGTGGGGTATTCGGACTTGTAAACTTTAGGGTTTCTTATGTTTCTTTGACATTGATTATTATGCTTTCCATCGTTGATGAATAAAATTGAGTTTTTAATCTTGATTATCCTTTCATATTGTTTTCCCTTAAACGTGACATTAGGGTTGAGAGCAATCTAGGCTTTCCTTTGGAGGTGTGACAACTCCTATAGGATTAGACTACTCAAGATTAAAGAGGGCTGAGAGGGAGAGTTGTGAGGTAGCAATGTACCCCTTTCCCCTTCGATGTGATTTCTTCCTACCTCCGATTCCTTGATTTAATAGCGGTCGAAATAGAGTGAAGCAATAGGTAGATAAACTCCCCTAGGGCTTAGTTACGCAAGTAATAGAGTGGAGGGTTGTAGTGAATCCTATTTGCTGGGGCTCAATCTAGACTAGGGTTCTTCCACCTGGACCAAAGGGTTAGAATTACGTATAGGAACAGGTTTAATCACTAGGAATCCCTAGAGCATAATGCAACTCCACATAGTGTGAGGTTTAGGCAGATGGACTCCCCTGGGGCTTAGTCATCTAGGTGACAGAGTGAAGGGTGTTGTGAATCCTAATACCGGGGCATAGTGTTGGAGTTAGTCACGGTTGTCCTTAGGTTTGGGACCGTGAGTCTTAGGATATCCTCGACTCAATTGACATCAATAGGAGAGTATAATATCATAGTCTTGCACTTGAAACATAGACCCTAGAGGTAGCTTGTCCGGATACCCCCCTTTTATTCATTGTTAGTCCTTCTCGATTTTCCTACTTGCACTTCTTTCTTCCATCTCTCTATTTAGTTTATTGCTTTGCATTATTTTCACTCATCAATCTTATTATCGATCTCCGTATTTTGCATAGCTTAATTAGTGAAACCTTATATTCTATCTCCCTCTTCCCTGTGGATTCGACTACCTTCTCACCAAGGTAAATTTATTACTTCGACAAACCCGTGCACTTGCGGGATACACGCAAGGGGTCGTGTCAGCTACTAATACCCGGAACCTCCGGTATACTAGTACAATGAGTCCCTCTTTAACCATCACAAGACCTAATACAAGCTAGCATCCCGCCAAACAAGTGTCATTCATAATCAATTCTACAGAAACCATCCATTGTGGAATGAACAAGATAGTGATGAATTAAAACCAAACAAACAAGCCACACATTCATTCAATAAGTAAAAGAGTCATCCATACAAAGTCTTCTCCCAAGGTTCACCAGGAACCCGGTGGCCTTGGGAGTTTAGTTCGGCATTACAAAATAGAGGAGTTCACAATACATAAGGTTCATCAAACAAACAACAAGAAAACACCCCTCGAAATGTCGACTAAGAGTTGATGATGTAGCTCGTCTGATCCGCGCCCCCGAGCTCTTTGATGCTTGTCAACGTTCTTCCCTTCTTCTCTCCTTCAATTCCCACCGAATTTCCCTCTGGAATGATAGAGAATTGTCCTGATGGAGTGAGGGAACCGGATGAGAGCCAACAGCCCAAGAATGCCCTCCAAAACCCTTGAAGAGCGGCTTAAATACCCTGAAGCTGTACGGGTCTGCGCACTGACCGTACAGCCTTCTGACTGTGCTGTGCGGCTCGTGGGTGGGGCTGCACATAAGCCGCACAGCCTTCTGGCTGTGCTGTGCGGCCAGTGTGCAGCCCTGCGCATAGGCCGCACAGGCTTCTGTCTGGTGCATGCGGCCAATGGGCGGGGCTGCACAATGGCCGCACAGATGCTTTAGAATGAGCTTCGCGTGCGTTCCTTGCCGTCTGGAGCATGTAACGATCTTCTTTCTTCCTTATTTCCTTCTAGAACGACTCAAATACATATCTTTATCGTGAAAACCGTCCACGAAGCCCTGAAATGAAAATAAATGCATCAAGCGCACCAAATGTCATCGAAATAAATACAAGTTGCATGAAAGTAAATAAATTTAATCGCTGAAGTATGATATATTTAGGCACTTATCAAATAGCCCCCACTTGAGCATTTGCTTGTCCCAAGCAAATAAACAAGAGGAATAGGAGAGACTGATAAGTGACTAAATTTAAAACCTTAGGCTAGTAAATAGTATTAAAGCAAAAGTAGAACTCAAAACACCAAGCCAGGACCACTTAAGACTCTCCATGCATCCATTGGTTGTATCGTGATGATGTGTGTGTGCAATCTCCCTAGTTCAAAAACCCGTAGTCCAAATAAGGTAAACAGGACCCCGAGGACCACTTCTCGAGGGCAATTCACGCCACTCAGTGGAATTCGGCCTTGAGATGGTAGGGATACTCCTAGTAAACCCCCAGAGATCTTTCCTCTTCTATTCGAACAAAAGCCAGTCATAAAACATTATTTTGCTATATAAACATGTTTTAATTTTACTTTGAGACTAACATGAACTGCAAATCCATATTACCTAAAGCTTTGCACGTTCATGTACACGCACTCATGCCTTTATAGCTTTTGGCGAGTGGAACACTCTGGTTAGGAGCAAGAACCCCAGGTTAGTTCGATAGTTGGGCAGAGGTGCACTGTCTCACTTTTTTTTTTTTTACCATATTGCACGAAAAAATGAAGAGGAAAGTCCTTAAGAGCTTATTAGAGAGCATGCCTAACATACCAAGGCACGAAACCACTAGAATGTGTTAGCATTAAGAGGGTCACGAAGGTAACTGTTGTTCCTCGCCTAGGTATCCAGGGTTCTACCTAGGGGAAAAGTGCAAGGAATGCCAAGAATGACACGGAAATCTTAAGCATGCAGGGTCACAAATAGCTTAGCATCTATCATAGTTTCATGCTATAATACATTCACAACTAAGCATGCCATCCTCAGTTTAACAATCATGCAACAAAACAGAAATTTTCAAACAAGTTCACACAAAAATTAAGTAGACCAAAACATGCACATCCACCCCCCACTTAGAGCAGTACATTGCCCTCAATGTACCTAAGTCAGCAGCGAAAAACAATTATGCAGTGAAAAGAAAGAGGGTGGGCTCGTGAACTTTACCGAAAAAAGTGTCGTGAGACTCGTGGAGCAAGAGTTCGGGGTGGCTTTCCAAAATATCACAGAAGTTGGAGAGAAGAAAACATATGACGTCTAATTCATCCTGCACAGAGAAAGGACACCGAATCAAGCATCCATCAATCACACATAACACAAAGAAAAGAAAATAAATAGTAAAAGGAAAGTGAGCTCTCAAGATGAAAAGATCGATGGATTTGTTGAAAGTTCTCCGTGTGTCCTCCAAGTGTCTCGATCGGAAGGTTGGCCTACATCCACAAAAACAAAGGTCAAGCGATGACAAATGTGTGAAGTGCGTGAGCAACGAGTTGAAAAGACGGAGTGGAGCATAAAACAATGTGATCATGATCCAAATCTACCATCATCCCAAATCCCACGAAGCTCTAGCCCGATTAAGGAGTTAAAGGCCAAGAAATCACCTCAAAAACAAAACGAGAATTGGAGTTTGAAAATGTTTTTAAAGGTGAAACGATGCAACGGGAGGTGATAGGATCAAAATGAGTGCAAAACGATGGAGAAAAGCCGTAGAGAAAGTCATTTTAGCAAGAAAACCTGGGCAAGTGTGGGGGTGGTGTGTGGGCTGCACACCAGCCGTATACTCCTCTGTCCAGGATGTGCGGCCACCATGCGGGCCACACAGTGCTCGCACACAGCCATAATGGAGCTCAGAAAATCAACCTTCAACTTATATAGACATGCAATCGCAATTATAAGTGCAACAAAGTTCATCTTGGGTATAAAATACATGTTGTTAAACACAAAATGCACGGGAATTCACCGAGATGAGAAGGCAACAACAACATACAAAGTAAAGCATTCAGAGAACGAACGAGAGGAGAAGCTCACAAACCAATTACAACACATGAATAACTAAAATACAAAAAATTAAAGAGTACGAAATTGCCAAAATTATGGGCTGCCTCCCAAAAGCGCTTGTTTAGCGTCACGAGCCTGACGCTTGTTGCTGCAAAGTTAGTGCGAGTCAAAAGGAAAGATTTTACCTGATATGTCGGAAAGTGTTGAACTCTTACCAAAGTATGGTTTGAGGCGATGTCCATTTACCTTCAACCGACCTTTTTCTGGATGAAGAATTTCAATTACTCCTTGGGACAAGACATTAGTGACAGTGTATGGTCCTGACCATCACGATTTAAGCTTCCCCGGAAATAACCGCAGTCGGGCATTGTATAGCAATACTTGATCTCCTTCCTCAGATCTCTTGTCTTGCTTCACGTGTTTATCATGGTACTGCTTCACCTTGTCTTTGTATAATTTCGAATTTTCGTAAGCCAGCGTCCGCTATTCATCAAGTTCATTCAACTGTAATTTCCTCTTTTCACCAACCAAGTTGAAGTCGAAATTTAAGAATTTGGTTGCCCAGTAAGCCTTGTGCTCAAGTTCTACTGGCAGGTGGCATGCCTTGCCATAGACCAATCGATAAGGACTACTCCCAGTAGGTGTTTTGAACGCTGTGCGATAAGCCCATAATGCATCATCCAAATGATCCACCCAATCCTTACGATGATGAGCGATGTTTTTTTCTAGAATTCTTTTGAGTTCTCTGTTGGAGACTTCGGCCTGACCACTAGTTTGTGGGTGATAGGAGGTAGATGAGTAATGAGAGAAGCCATATCTTTTTAGAATCATGGCGAATTGTGAATTGCAAAAATGTGCTCCTCTGTCGCTGATGATTGCCCACGGTGCTCCAAACCTTGAGAACAATCTCTTCAAGAATTGCACAACAACTCGAGCGTCACTAGATGGCAGCGACTGAGCCTCCACCCAACAGAAGGCATAATCTACTGCAACCAAAATGAACTTATGCCCCCGCGAATTTGGGAATGGCCCCATGAAATCTATTCCCCATACATCAAAAACATCACAAACTTGGATGGCATTCTGGGGCATCTCATCCCGCCGCGAAATATTTCACATTCTTTAGCAACGGTCACAGGTTTGCACATGTTTTTGTGTATCCTGAAAGATGGTAGGCTAAAAGAATCTAGAATCTAGAATTTTTTTAGCTGTTCGGTTGGTGCCGTAGTGTCCTCTAGTTGGTCCTTCATGACAGTGCTTTATGATGTCTAGTCCTTCTTCTTGCGATACACAACACCTCACCATTTGATCAGCACAAACACGGAACAAGTAAGGCTCTTCCCAAATGTGATGCTTAAGATCGGAGAAAAATTTCTTCTTTTGCTGATAGCTGAACCAAATGGGAAGGACGCCAGCCGCTAAGTAGTTAGCGATGTCCGCAAACCAAGGTGGCTCATTATCTTGCACTGTATGAACTTGGAAGAGTTGCTCTGCAAGGAAGGAGTCATTAATTTCCATGTCCCCTGATGAAGATGGGTGGTTGTTCTCTAATCGAGATAGATGATCTGCAGCTAAATTCTCAGCGCCCCGCTTATCTTTAATTTCCACATCAAACTCCTGAAGCAGTAACACCCAACAGATTAGGCGTGGTTTGGCATCGGTCTTAGTTAGGAGGTACCAAAGGGCCGAATGGTCAGTGTACACCACCACCTTAGAAAGTACCAAATATGGTCGGAATTTGTCAAAAGCGAAAACCACGGCGAGGAGTTCCTTTTCAGTGGTGGTGTAATTCTCCTGCGCCTCCGTGAGAGTTTTGCTAGCATAATAAATCGGGTGAAAGTGATTGTTCCTCCTCTGTCCTAATACTACTCCAACAGCATGATCGCTAGCGTCATACATTAGCTCGAATGGTAGTCCCCAATTCGGAGTGATTAAGATCGGTGCATGAGTGAGCTGATTTTTCAATGTTGTGAAAGTAGCTAAGCATTCCTGGGTAAAATTGAATGGCGTGTCTTTTTCGAGGCCCATGGTCAATGGTTTTGCAATCTTTGAGAAGTCCCGAATGAATCTCCTGTAAAACCCCGCATAACCTAAGAAACTCCTGATGGTCCTGACCGATGATGAAGGGGGAAGCTTCTCAATGGCTGCAATCTTTGCCTTATCAACTTTAATGCCCCCGCTTGAAATCTTATGTCCCAGAACTATTCCCTCTTTTACCATGAAATGGCATTTCTCCCAACTCAGAACTAGGTTGGTCTCTTCACATCTTTTCAGTACACACTACAAGTTCCTCAAACATAATTCAAAAGAGTTTCCATACACTGAAAAATCATCCATGAAGACTTCCATGGAATTCTCAACCATATCTTCAAAGATGATGAGCATGCAGCGTTGAAAAGTGGCAGGGGCATTGCATAGCCCAAAAGGCATCCTACGATAAGCAAAAGTGCCGTACGGACAGGTGAAGGTTGTCTTCTCTTGATCCTCCGGGGCTATAGGTATTTGGAAATACCCAGAGAAACCATCAAGGAAGCAGTAGTACTCATGGCCGGCCAACCTTTCAAGCATCTGATCAATGAAAGATAGAGGAAAGTGATCTTTATGAGTGGCATCGTTCAGCTTCCTGTAGTCGATATAGACCCGCCAACCCGTCACTGGTCGAGTAGGGATGAGCTTATTCTTTTCATTAATTACCACTGTCATACCCCTTTTTTTGGGACCACTTACGTCGGGCTAATCCACGCACTATCAGAGATTGGATAAATGATACCAGCATCTAATAACTTGATAACTTCAGCTTTTACTACTTCTTTCATGTTTGGGTTTAGCCTTCTTTGTGGCAGCGCTGATGGTTTGTTGTTATCTTCCATTAAGATCTTGTGTGTGCAGAAGGATGGGTTTATTCCTCTAATGTCGAAGATTTTCCAAGCCAAGGCTCTCTTATGTCTCCCAAACACTTTCAAAAGCGCACTCTTTTGCTCTACTGACAGATCGGACGACACAATAACAGGTAGCCTAGAGTTCATCTCAAGAAATGCATACTCAAGGTGTGGGGGTAATTTCTTTAATTCCAACTCTGATGGTTCTTCAATGGACGGCTTCAACCTGTTCATGTTGTCCCGGTGTACTCTTTCAAACTCTTTCAATTCGTCTATAGAGCTATCAGAGTCGGACCCCCTGTGGATTTCAAAAACAACTTCCTCGGGCTCTGGTTTGTGTCTCTTCTTCGTGGTAAGGTCAGTCAGCAGGTTGTGAACCTCACTTTGGGCAACATCAGTGTACATGCTCTCATTCATGAATTGGCAAAAGACTTCAGTGTTGCTGAAGTTTCTGCTTTCCCACCCCACGGTACCCAGATCAAATAGCTCCTCATGAGTCAAAAACTGCTTTGTCCATTGATCTAGATAGTAGGCAGTGGGTTCACACATGTACGAATCCATTGATGTAGGGCCTAGTAAAGGGGTACCTGCGAAAAGTGAGTCGAAAAGATAAATTAGTCGGTATGTACAAAAGAAAATAAAAGGTGGCGAATAAGTACAAATGTAAATGAAGTGAATAGATCATTGATACAAAAGTTTTCCTAGTATTCTCAGGAGTTTCCCCGGCAACGGCACCAACAACTTGATGAGTGTCGCGCGACAAGCTAAAAAGCTAGCACGCAACTACCCGACCGCAAGTGCAGGGGTCTCCAAGTAATAACCTCTCGCGCAAACACGAGAGGGTCGTATTCCCAAGGGCCCCAAGATCTACTATTACTTCCTTTTGGGGTTCACTGTCTAGTCGATCGATACAGGGTTTTTGCAATTGTAAAGGTTAAGAACGATAAAACAAATAAGAAAATAAAAGTAGGACAAAGCTCGATCCGAGCAAGGATTGAGGTGAAGAATCCAAGAGTTTAGGAAGCCCTCGGGCGATGATTCCCCCAGGAGGAGAATAAGTACGGATGACAATGACAATAAAAACAATACGGTTGACTTGGTTTTGGTCCGCTAGATTCGGATATCGACTACCCCGGAACCTCCGTAGTATAGCCCTAATCCAGTACGAGTTCTTCTATCCAGAAGATACTCCTACAATGTCAATGAGAGCAAGGAGTCTCTATTAAGGTTAATCTAATGCACACTTTCGGCTAAAGTAACCCTAAATGCGTGGAAGGCTACTAATACCCGGAACCTCCGGTATACTAGTACAATGAGTCCCTCTTTAACCATCACAAGACCTAATACAAGCTAGCATCCCGCCAAACAAGTGTCATTCATAATCAATTCTACGGAAACCATCCATTGTAGAATGAACAAGATAGTGATGAATTAAAACCAAACAAACAAGCCACACATTCATTCAATAAGTAAAAGAGTCATCCATACAAAGTCTCCTCCCAATGTTCAATGGGTGCCCGGTGGCCATGGAAGTTTAGTTCGGCATTACAAAATAGAGGAGTTCACAATACATAAGGTTCATCAAACAAACAACAAGAAAACTCCCCTCGAAATGTCGACTAAGGGTTGATGATGTAGCTCGTCGGATCCGCGCCTCCGAGCTCTTTGATTCTTGTCAACGTTCTCCTCTTCTTCTCTCCTTCAATTTCCACCGAATTCGCCTCCGGAATGATAGAGAATTAGCCTGATGGAGTGAGGGAATCGGATGACAGCCAATAGCCCAAGAATGCCCTCCAAAACCCTTGAAGAGCGGCTTAAATACCCCAAAGCTGTGCGGGCACTGTGCGGGTCTACGCAGTGACCGCACAACCTTCTGCCTGTGCTGTGCGGCTCGTGTGTGGGGCTGCACACCAGCCGCACAGCCTTCTGGCTGTGCTGTACGGCCAGTGTGCGGCCCTGCGCACAGGCCGCACAGGCTACTGTCTGGTGCATGCGGCCAGTGTGCGGGGCTGCACAATGGCCGCACAGATGCTTCAGAATGAGCTTCGCATGCATTCCTTGGCGTCTGGAGCATGTAACGATCTTCTTTCTTCCTCATTTCCTTCCGGAACGACTCAAATACGTTTTTTTATTGTGAAAACCTTCCACGAAGCCCTGAAATGAAAATAAATGCATCAAGCGCACCAAATGTCATCGAAATAAATACAAGTTGCGTGAAAGTAAATAAATTTTATCGCTGAAATATGATGTATTTAGGCACTTATCACGGTGCCTATTTACTTTGAACGTACCCTTCTCCGGATGAGTGATCTCAATTAACCCATGGGGTGATACTTGAGTGACTGTGTATGGGCCAAACCATCTAGTCTTTAGCTTTCCGGGGAAGAGTCATAACTGAGAATTGAATAGTAGCACTTGGTCACCAATTTTGAACTCCTTAGGCAATTTGATATGCTTGTCATGCCCCCTTCGAATCTTCTCCTTGTAAATTATAGCATTCTCATATGCTTTCAATCTCCATTCATCGAGCTCATTAAGATGAAGTAGTCTTTGTTCACCGGCTCCTCTCAAATCGAAGTTCATTACCTTGATTGCCCAATATGCTTTATGTTCAAGTTCCACGGGTAGATGGCATGACTTCCCGTAAACCAGATTGTACGGAGTACTTCCTATTGGGGTCTTCTACGCTGTTCGATGGGCCCAAAGTGTATCATCCAGCCGCTCAGACCACTCCAGCTTCCCTTGTTCCACAGACTTCGTCAAGATTCGCTTGAGTTCTCTATTTGTGACTTCCACTTGACTACTAATTTGCAGATGATATGGAGCGGCAAGGCGGTGTCGTACCCCATATCATTTCAAAACTTTTTCTAATTGGGCATTGAAAAAATGGGTCCCTCGATCACTAATAATGATTCGCGGAGTTCCAAACCGGGTAAATAACCTCTTCAAAAATTTTACCACCATTCTAGCATCATTACTTGGCAATGCTTGTGCTTCAACCCATTTGGAGACATAATCGACTGCCACTAATCTATATTGGTTCCCGTTAGACTTTGGAAATGGCCCCATGAAATCAATGCCCCAAACATCGAAAACCTCACAGAATTATATACGATTCTAAGGCATCTCATCTCGCTGAGATAAATTCCCTGCCCTCTGACAATTATCACATCAAAGAACAAACTGATGCGTATCGTGAAAGAGTGTCAGCCAATAGAATCCTGCAGCCAAGACTTTTTCTGCAGTTTTACTTGATGCATAATGGCCCCCAACTGGGCCTGAATGACAATGAGCAAGGATATCCCATTCTTCCTCCCGCGATACACATCTCCGGACTATATGATCTGCACAAATGCAGAAAAGGAATGGATCATCCCAGAAATAGTTCTTCAAATCTCTAAAGAATTTCTTCTTTTGTTGGAACGTGAGCCCTTGTTTGAGGACCTTCCCTGACAAGTAATTAGCAAAATCTGCAAACCATGGAGTATTACCTGATGATGTTGATTTTTGAATTGAATACAAGTGTTCCTCCGGGAAGAAGTCATTGATCTCCGTGCTCGATGGCTCTTGTCCAATGCTACCTTCTAACTGCGACAAATGATCCGCCACTACGTTTTCAGTTCCTTTCTTATCCTTTATCTCCATATCAAACTCCTGTAAGAGTAGTATCCAACGGATCAATCTCGGTTTCGCATCAACTTTGTTCATGAGGTAGCGGAGAGCTAAATGGTCTGTAAACACGATGACTCTTGACAAGATAAGATACGGCCTGAACTTATAGAGGGCGAACACCACCGCTAATAATTCCTTCTCTATAGTAGTGTAATTCTCCTGCGCATCTGTGAGAGTCTTACTTGCATAATAAATGGGTTGGAATTGCTTGCCCTTCCTTTGCCCCAAAACTGCTCTGACAGCATAGTCACTAGCATCGCAGATGAGCTTAAACGGTTCGTTCCAGTCCGGGGTAATCAACATTGGAGCTTGAACTAGTTTTTCTTTTAACACATTAAAAGCTTTTGTGCAATCTTTCCCAAAATCAAACGGAGCATCTTTTTCAAGGAGCTTAGTCAACTGTTGAGTGATCTTCTAAAAATCCTTAATGAATCGCCTATAGAAGCCTGCATGCCCCAGAAAACTCCGAATTCCCTTAACGTTTGTTGGTGGAGGAAGTTTATCTATGACTTTGATTTTTGCTTTATCCACCTCCATGCCCATATGGGAAATCTTGTGTCCGAGAAAAATGCCTTCTTGAACCATGAAATGACACTTCTCCCAATTTAGCATAAGATTTGTCTCCTCACACCTTATCAACACTCTTTCCAAGTTCCTCAAACATATGTCAAAGGAGTCACCAAACACAGAGAAATCGTCCGTAAATACTTCCATTATATCTTCGACAAGATCATCAAAAATAGCAGTCATACAACGTTGGAATGTTGCAGGTGCGTTGCATAGCCCGAACAGCATTCGTCTGTATGCAAAAGTCCCATAGGGACTTGTAAAAGTTGTCTTCTCTTGATCTTCTGGAGCAATAGGAATTTGAAAGTATCCTAACATCCCATCTAAAAAGTAGTAAAACTGATGCCCTGCCAATCGCTCTAACATTTGATTAATAAAAGGCAATGGGAAGTGATCCTTCCGGGTTGCATCATTCAGCCTTCTGTAATCAACGCAAACTCTCCATTCTGTGACCATTCTAGTTGGGATGAGCTCATTTCTTTCATTCTTGATCACTGTCATCCCACCTTTCTTTGGAACCACTTGTGTTCGGCTCACCCAAGCACTATCAGAAATAGGATAAATGATTCCTGCATCGAGTAGTTTCACCACCTCTGTCTTTACAACTTCCTTCATGTTCGAGTTTAGTCTTCTTTGAGGTTGGATCACCGATTTGAAATTATCCTCCATTAAAATCTTATGCGTACAGAATGAGGGGTTTATTCCCTTTAAGTCTGCAATTTTCCATGCTAGGGCAGACTTGTGTTTCTTCAACACATTCACCAACTTAGTCTTTTGTTCCAAAGAGAGAGCTGATGCTATAATCACGGGTAACTTCATTTCTTCTGCCAAAAATGCATACTCTAAGTGCTCTGGGAGTGTTTTCAACTCCAAATCAGGTGGCTCTTTAATGGATAGTCGAAGTAGGCTTTCCTTTAATCTATCAATTTCTTCAAATTGAGTAGCTTGCTATTCATTAATACAACCGGAACCATTTTCCAAATCATACTCCTTGGGTTGATCCTGGGACTTCACTATAGTCCCCAACTCACAAGCTTCCTCTGTCAGGTCTATAATTCCTATTGAAAAGACTTCTTTCTTGTGCTCCCAATAACCTGATTCAAACTGTGCAAGGACCTTCTCTAGGGTTTCTTCTGTTTCACCACTTGAAAAAGCTAGGGCTGATTTATCAAATTCGTCCAATACACTACCCAATTCGTAATTCATGTTCCACCCCATGAAAAACTGATCAACAATATCCCCTATTTCTGTAAAAGAATGTCTCACTGATTGCCCAAACTCAATATAATTTGGAACTGGTTGTACAATAAACAACTGCATTTTCTGTTCCACATCCTTAACCAGTCGTCCAAGTGTATCAAAGGCTTCACTTGAGTCAAACATCCCTTCGGTAGCTAAAGTCAACGAAAAGAAAAAAAATCAAGAACAATGGTAGATAAAGAAAGTGTGAATAGAAAACGAAGTGAATAACTAAAGTAGCAAAAACAAGTATCAAAATACACCTATTACCTTGGTGAGTGGGTAGTCGTATCCACAGGGAGTAGGGATTTAAGACACAAGATTTCACTATTTAGCTAAGCGGTGTACTGTGAGTGTGAAGAGAATCAATGAGTGTGTGTGAAAGCAAATATAAAGAAACAAAAAATAAAATAGATGTATGGAATGTAAGAGAGCGCAAGTAGAAGTAAATAGAGAAGGACAATCAATGAGTGAAGTTGGGTACCCGGACAAGCTACCCCTACGACTTATGCTTCTAGTGCAAGACAATGCTATTATACTCTCCTATTGATGTTAATTGAGTCGAGGAAATCTTTAAACACACGGTCCCAAACTTAAGGTCAACTGTGACTAACCTTGACAATATACCCCGGCATTAGATTTCACTACGACCTTGACTCTTGTTGACCTGTCAACTAAGCCCTAGGGGAGTTCGTCTTTCTAAGCCTCACACTGTGTGGATTTTTGCTTTATGTTCTAGGGATTCCTAGTGATAAACCCTGTTCCTATGTATAGCTCTAACCCTTTGGTCCAGGTGAAAGAACCCTAGTCTAAATTAAGAACCAGCACTAAGATTCACTTCAACCCTTCACTCTATTGCTCGCGCAACTAAGCCCCAGGGGAGTTTATCTCCTAGTACTTCACTCTATCTCGACCGCTAAGAAATCATGGAACACGGAGGTATGGAGAATCACACCTGAGGGGAAAGGGGACGTTTCGCTAACTCACGACTCACCCTCTCGACCCTCTCCAATCCTAAGTAGTCTAACCCTATAGGAGTTGTCACACCTCCAAAAGATAACCTAGATTGTTCTCAACCCTAGTGTCACGGCTAAGGGAAAACAATTATAAGATTGCAATTAAGATTGAAACTCAATTTTATTAATCAATAATGGAAAAGTATAATAACGATGTCAAAGAAAACATAATAACGCTAGGGTTTACAAGTCCGAATACCCACAAGGGATTTAGCTCCTCATGGACCTATACAAATCCATCAAAATATAAAAGTGAAAACAAATTGAAAGCATAGATGAAACCCCTTTGCGTATGGTGTGGCCGTGGTCTTTCTCAATCAAAACCCTAATCCTTTGTTTTCTTTTCGGAATGTCTCATTTTGGTTTAAATAAAAAAAACTAACCCAATCATTCAAAACCATAATCTTTTGTTTTTCTTTCGTAAAGTCTAATATCCTTCGGTGAAAACACGAATCCCATGTTTCCTTTTGTTAATAACTCCTATGTATATGTTTTTTAATCAAAACCCTAATACTATGTTTTCTTATGATAATGTCTACTAATTTTCAGTTTTCAATCAAAACTCTAATCTTTCTTTTCATTTAGAAATGACTCGTATTTGTTAACCAAGATTAGTAACCCTTTCTTTTCTTTTCAGAATACATACTATGTTCGAATCAAAACCCTAATGCTTGGTTTTCTTATGGTGGTGTCACCTCTCTGCAATCAAAACCATGATCCTATGTTTTCTTTTCGTAACGCATACTATACTTTAATCAAAAGCCTAATCCTATACTCCCAATCAAGAACTTGATCGGATGTTTTCTTCTCGTAACGCATACTATACTTGAATCAAAAGCCTAATATTATACTCTCAATCAAAATCCTAATCCTTTATTTTCTTTTCAGAATGTCTCATTTTGGTTTAAATAAAAAAACTAACCCAATCATTCAAAACCATAATCTTTTGTTTTTCTTTCGTAAAGTCTAATATCTTTCGGTTAAAACACAAATCCCATGTTTCCTTTTGTTAATAACTCCCTATGTATATGTTTTTTAATCAAAACCCTAATACTATGATTTCTTATGATAACGTCTACTAATTTTCAGTTTTCAATCAAAACTTTAATCTTTCTTTTCATTTAAAAATGACTCGTATTTGTTAACCAAGACCCGTAACCCTTTCTTTTCTTTTCAGAATACATACTATGTTCGAATCAAAACCCCAATGCTAGGTTTTCTTATTTTGGTGTCACCTATCTCCAATCAAAACCATGATCTTATGTTTCCTTTTCGTAACGCATACTATACTTTAATCAAAAGCCTAATCCTATACTTCCAATCAAAACCTTGATCCAATGTTTCCTTTTCGTAATGCATACTATACTTTTATCAAAAGTCTAATCCTATACTGTCAATCAAAACCCTAATCCTTTGTTTTCTTTTCGGAATGTCTCATTTTGGTTTAAATAAAAAAAACTAACCCAATAATTCAAAACCATAATCTTTTGTTTTTCTTTCGTAAAGTTTAATATCTTTCGGTGAAAACACGAATCCCATGTTTCCTTTTGTTAATAACTCCTTTGTATATGTTTTTTAATCAAAACCCTAATATTATGTTTTCTTATGGTAATGTCTACTAATTTTCATTTTTCAATCAAAACCCTAATCTTTCTTTTCATTTAAAAATGAGTCGTATTTTTTAACCAAGAACCGTAACCCTTTCTTTTCTTTTCAGAATACATACTATGTTTGAATCAAATCCCTAATCCTGGGTTTTCTTATGGTGGTGTCACCACTCTTTAATCAAAACCTTTATCCTATGTTTCCTTTTCGTAACGCATACTATACTTGAATCAAAAGGATAATCCTATACTCTCAATCAAAACCCTAATCTTTTGTTTTCTTTTCGGAATGTCTCATTTTGTTTTTAATAAAAAAACTAACCCAATCATTCAAAACCATAATATTTAATTTTTCTTTCGTAAAGTCTAATATCTTTCGGTCGAAACACGTATCCTATGTTTCCTTTTGTTAATAACTCCTATATATATTATTTTTAATCAAAACACTAATATTATGTTTTCTTATGGTAATGTCTATTAATTTTCAGTTTTCAATCAAAACACTAATCTTTCTTTTCATTTAAAAATGACTCGTATTTTTTAACCAAGACCCGTAACCCTTTCTTTTCATTTCAAAATACATAGTATGTTCGAATCAAAACCCAAATGCTAGGTTTTCTTATGGTGGTGTCACCCCTCTGCAATCAAAACCATGATCCTATGTTTCCTTTTCGTAACGCATACTATACTTTAATCAAAAGCCTAATCCTATACTCCCAATCACGACCTTGATCCGATGTTTCTTTTTCGTAACGCATATTATACTTGAATCAAAAGCCTAATCCTATACTCTCAATCAAAACCCTAATCCTTTGTTTTATTTTCGGAATGTCTCATTTTGGTTTAAATAAAAAAAACTAACCCAATCATTCAAAACCATAATCTTTTGTTTTTCTTTCGTAATGTCTAATATCTTTCATTGAAAACACGAATCCCATGTTTCCTTTTGCTAATAACTCCTATGTATATGTTTTTTAATCAAAACACTAATACTATGATTTCTTATGATAATGTCTACTAATTTTCAGTTTTCAATCAAAACTCTAATCTTTCTTTTCATTTCAAAATGACTCGTATTTGTTAACCAAGACCCGTAACCCTTTCTTTTCTTTTCAGAATACATACTATGTTCTTATCAAAACCCTAATGCTAGGTTTTCTTATGGTGGTGTCACCTCTTTGCAATCAAAACCATGATCCTATGTTTCCTTTTCGTAACGCATACTATACTTTAATCAAAAGCCTAATCCTATACTCCCAATTAAGAACTTGATCCGATGTTTCCTTTTCGTAACGCACACTATACTTGAATCAAAAGCCTAATCCGATACTCTCAATCAAAACCCTAATCCTTTATTTTCTTTTCGGAATGTTTCATTTTGGTTTAAATAAAAAAACTAACCCAATCATTCAAAACCATAATCTTTTGTTTTTCTTTCGTAAAGTCTAATATCTTTCGGTGAAAACACGAATCCCATGTTTCCTTTTATTAATAACTCCTTTGTATATGTTTTGTAATCAACACCCTAATATTATGTTTTCTTATGATAATGTCTATTAAATTTCAGTTTTCAATCAAAACCCTAATCTTTCTTTTCATTTAAAAATGACTCTTATTTTTTAACCAAAACCCGTAACCCTTTCTTTTCTTTTCAGAATACATACTATGTTCGAATCAAAACCCTAATCCTGGGTTTTCTTATGGTGGTGTCACCTCTCTTTAATCAAAACCTTGATCCTATGTTTCCTCTTCGTAACGCATACTATACTTGAATCAAAAGCCTAATCATATACTCCCAATCAAAACCTTGATCCGATGTTTCCTTTTCGTAACGCATACTATACTTTAATCAAAAGTCTAATACTATACTCTCAAACAAAACCCTAATTCTTTGTTTTTTCTTTTCGGAATGTCTCATTTTGGTTTAAATAAAAAAACTAACCCAATCATTCAAAACCATAATCTTTTGTTTTTCTTTCGTAAAGTCTAATATCTTTTGGTGAAAACATGAATCCCATGTTTCCTTTTGTTAATAACTCCTTTGTATATGTTTTTTAATCAACACCCTAATATTATGTTTTCTTATAGTAATGTCTACTAATTTTCAGTTTTCAATCAAAACGCTAATCTTTCTTTTCATTTAAAAATGACTCGTATTTTTTAAACAAGACCCGTAACCCTTTCTTTCCATTTCAGAATACATATTATGTTCGAATCAAAACCCAAATGCTAAGTTTTCTTATGGTGGTGTCACCTCTCTGCAATCAAAACCATGATCCTATGTTTCCTTTTCGTAACGCATGCTATACTTTAATCAAAAGCCTAATTCTATACTCCCAATCAAGAACTTGATACGATGTTTCCTTTTCGTAACGCATATTATACTTGAATCAAAAGCCTAATCCTATTCTCTCAATCAAAACCCTAATCCTTAATTTTCTTTTAGGAATGTTTCATTTTGGTTTAAATAAAAAAACTAACCCAATCATTCAAAACCATAATATTTTGTTTTTCTTTCGTAAATTCTAATATCTTTCGGTGAAAACACGAATCCCATGTTTCCTTTTGTGAATAACTCCTATGTATACTATTTTTAATCAAAAACCTAATATTATGTTTTCTTATGGTACTGTCTATTAATTTTCAGTTTTCAATCAAAACGCTAATCTTTCTTTTCATTTAAAAATGACTCGTATTTTTTAACCAAGACCTGTAACCCTTTCTTTCCTTTTCAGAATACATACTATGTTCGAATCAAAATCCTAATGCTAGGTTTTCTTATGCTGGTGTCACCTCTCTCCAATCAAAACCATGATCCTATGTTTCTTTTTTGTAACGCGTACTATACTTTAATCAAAAGCCTAATCCTATACTCCCAATCAAAACCTTGATCCGATGTTTCCTTTTCGTAACGCATACTATACTTGAATCAAAAGTCTAATCCTATACTCTCAATCAAAACCCTAATAATTTGTTTTCTTTCGGAATGTCTCATTTTGGTTTAAATAAAAAATACTAACCCAATCATTTAAAACCATAATATTTTGTTTTTCTTTCGTAAAGTCTAATATCTTTCGGTGAAAACACGAATCCCATGTTTCCTTTTGTTAATAACTCCTTTGTATATGTTTTGTAATCAAAACCCTAATACTATGATTTCTTATGGTAATGTCTATTAATTTTCAGTTTTCAATCAAAACCCTAATTTTTCTTTTCATTTAAAAATGACTCGTATTTTTTAACCAAAACCCGTAACCCTTTCTTATCTTTTCAGAATACATACTATATTCGAATCAAAACCCTAATCCTGGGTTTTCTTATGGTGGTATCACCTCTCTTTAATCAAAACCTTGATCCTATGTTTCCTCTTCGTAACGCATACTATACTTGAATCAAAAGCGTAATCCTATACTCCCAATCAAAACCTTGATCCGATGTTTCCTTTTCGTAACACATACTATACTTGAATCAAAAGCCTAATCCTATACTCTCAATCAAAACCGTAATCCTTTGTTTTTTTTCGGAATGTCTCATTTTGGTTTAAATAAAAAAACAAACCAAATCATTCAAAACCATAATCTCTTGTTTTTCTTTCGTAAAGTCTAATATCTTTCGGTGGAAATATGAATCTCATGTTTTATTTTGTTAATAACTCCTTTGTATATGTTTTTTAATCAACACCCTAATATTATGTTTTCTTATGGTAATGTCTACTAATTTTCAGTTTTCAATCAAAACCCTAATCTTTCTTTTCATTTAAAAATGACTCGTATTTTTTAAATAAAAACCCGTAACCGTTTCTTTTCTTTTCAGAATACATACTATGTTTGAATCAAAATCCTAATCCTGGGTTTTCTTATGGTGGTGTCACCTCTCTTTAATCAAAATCTTGATCCTATGTTTCCTCCTCGTAACGCATGCTATACTTGAATCAAAAGCCTAATCCTATACTCTCAATCAAAACCCTAATCTTTTGTTTTCTTTTCGCAATGTCTCATTTTGTTTTTAATAAAGAAACTAACCCAATCATTCAAAACCATAATCTTTTGTTTTTCTTTCGTAAAGTCTAATATTTTTCGGTCGAAACACGAATCCTATGTTTCTTTTTGTTAATAACTCCTATGTATATGTTTTTTAATTAAAACCCTAATATTATGATTTCTTATGATAACATCTACTAATTTTCAGTTTTCAATCAAAACGCTAATCTTTCTTTTCATTTAAAAATGACTCGTATTTGTTAACCAAGACCTGTAACCCTTTCTTTTCTTTTCAGAATACATACTATGTTCGAATCAAAACCCTAATGCTAGGTTTTGTTATGGTGGTGTCACCTCTCTCCAATCAAAACCATGATCCTATGTTTCTATTTTGTAACGCATACTATACTTTAATCAAAAGCCTAATCCTATATTCCCAATCAAAACCTTAATCCGATGTTTCCTTTTCGTAACGCATACTATACTTGAATCAAAAGTCTAATCCTATACTCTCAATCAAAACCCTAATAATTTGTTTTCTTTTCGGAATGTCTCATTTTGGTTTAAATAAACAAAACTAACCCAATCATTCAAAACCATAATATTTTGTTTTTCTTTCGTAAAGTCTAATATCTTTCGGTGAAAACACGAATCACATGTTTCCTTTTGTTAATAACTCCTTTGTATATGTTTTGTAATCAAAACCCTCATACTACGATTTCTTACGGTAATGTCTATTAATTTTCAGTTTTCAATCGAAACCCTAATTTTTCTTTTCATTTAAAAATGACTCGTATTTTTTAACCAAAACCCGTAACCTTTTCTTTTCTTTTCAGAATACATACTATATTCGAATCAAAACCCTAATCCTGGGTTTTCTTATGGTGGTATCACCTCTCTTTAATCAAAACCTTGATGCTATGTTTCCTCTTCGTAACGCATACTATACTTGAATCAAAAGCGTAATCCTATACTCCCAATCAAAACCTTAATCCGATGTGTCCTTTTCGTAACGCATATTATACTTGAATCAAAAGCTTAATCCTATACTCTCAATCAAAACAGTAATCCTTTGTTTTTTTTTTTCGGAACGTCTCATTTTGGTTTAAATAAAAAAACAAACCCAATCGTTCAAAACCATAATCTTTTGTTTTTCTTTCGTAAAGTCTAATATCTTTCGGTGGAAATATGAATCCCATGTTTCCTTTTGTTAATAACTCCTTTGTATATGTTTTTCAATCAACAACCTAATATTATGTTTTCTTATGGTAATGTCTACTAATTTTCAGTTTTCAATCAAAACCCTAATCTTTCTTTTCATTTAAAAATGAGTCATATTTTTTAAATAAAAACCCGTAACCCTTTCTTTTCTTTTCAGAATACATACTATGTTTGAATCAAAATCCTAATCCTGGGTTTTCTTATGGTGGTGTCACCTCGCTTTAATCAAAATCTTGATCCTATGTTTCCTCTTCGTAACGCATACTATACTTGAATCAAAAGTCTAATCCTATACTCTCAATCAAAACCCTAATCTTTTGTTTTCTTTTCGCAATGTCTCATTTTGTTTTTTATAAAAAAACTAACCCAATCATTCAAAACCATAATCTTTTGTTTTTCTTTCGTAAAGTCTAATATCTTTCGGTCGAAACATGAATCCTATGTTTCTTTTTGTTAATAACTCCTATGTATATGTTTTTTAATCAAAACCCTAATATTATGGTTTCTTATGATAACATCTACTAATTTTCAGTTTTCAATCAAAACGCTAATCTTTCTTTTCATTTAAAAATGACTCGTATTTGTTAACCAAGACCTGTAACCCTTTTTTTTCTTTTCAGAATACATACTATGTTCGAATGAAAAACCTAATGCTAGGTTTTGTTATGGTGGTGTCACCTCTCTCCAATCAAAACCATGATCCTATGTTTCTATTTTGTAACGCATACTATACTTTAATCAAAAGCCTAATCCTATACTGCCAATCAAAACCTAGATCCGATGTTTCCTTTTCGTAACGCACATTATATACTTGAATCAAAAGTCTAATCCTATACTCTCAATCAAAACCCTAATAATTTGTTTTCTTTCGGAATGTCTCATTTTGGTTTAAATAAAAAAAACTAACCCAATCATTCAAAACCATAATATTTTGTTTTTCTTTCGTAAAGTCTAATATCTTTCGGTGAAAACACGAATCCCATGTTTCCTTTTGTTAATAACTGCTTTGTATATGTTTTGTAAACAAAACCCTAATACTATGATTTCTTATGGTAATGTCTATTAATTTTCATTTTTCAATCAAAACCCTAATTTTTCTTTTCATTTAAAAATGACTCGTATTTTTTAACCAAAACCCGTAACCCTTTCTTTTCTTTTCAGAATACATACTATATTCGAATCAAAACCCTAATCCTGGATTTTCTTATGGTGGTATCACCTCTCTTTAATCAAAACCTTGATCCTATGTTTCCTCTTCGTAACGCATACTATACTTGAATCTAAAGCGTAATCCTATACTCCCAATCAAAACTTTGATCCGATGTTTCCTTTTCGTAACGCATACTATACTTGAATCAAAAGCCTAATCCTATACTCTCAATCAAAACCGTAATCCTTTGTTTTTTTTTTTCGGAACGTCTCATTTTGGTTTAAATAAAAAAACAAACCAAATCATTCAAAACCATAATCTTTTCTTTTTCTTTCGTAAAGTCTAATATCTTTCGGTGGAAATATGAATCCCATGTTTTATTTTGTTAATAACTACTTTGTATATGTTTTTTAATCAACACACTAATATTATGTTTTCTTATGGTAATGTCTAATAATTTTCAGTTTTCAATCAAAACCCTAATCTTTCTTTTCATTTAAAAATGACTTGTATTTTTTAAATAAAAACCCGTAACCCTTTCTTTTCTTTTCAGAAAACATACTATGTTTGAATCAAAATCCTAATCCTGGGTTTTCTTATGGTGGTGTCACCTCTCTTTAATCAAAATTTTGATCCTATGTTTCCTCTTCGTAACGCATACTATACTTGAATAAAAAGTCTAATCCTATACTCTCAATCAAAACCCTAATCTTTTGTTTTCTTTTCGCAATGTCTCATTTTGTTTTTTATAAAAAAACTAACCCAATCATTCAAAACCATAATCTTTTGTTTTTCTTTCGTAAAGTCTAATATCTTTCGGTCGAAACAGGAATCCTATGTTTCTTTTTGTTAATAACTCCTATGTATATGTTTTTTAATCAAAACCCTAATATTATGGTTTCTTATGATAACATCTACTAATTTTCAGTTTTCAATCAAAACGCTAATCTTTCTTTTCATTTAAAAATGACTCGTATTTGTTAACCAAGACCTGTAACCCTTTCTTTTCTTTTCAGAATACATAATATGTTCGAATCAAAACCCTAATGCTAGGTTTTGTTATGGTGGTGTCACCTCTCTCCAATCAAAACCATGATCCTATGTTTCTATTTTGTAACGCATACTATACTTTAATCAAAAGCCTGTTTCCTTTTTGTAACGCATACTATACTTGAATCAAAAGTCTAATCCTATACTCTCAATCAAAACCCTAATAATTTGTTTTCTTTCGGAATGTCTCATTTTGGTTTAAATAAAAAATACTAACCCAATCATTTAAAACCATAATATTTTGTTTTTCTTTCGTAAAGTCTAATATCTTTCGGTGAAAACACGAATCCCATGTTTCCTTTTGTTAATAACTCCTTTGTATATGTTTTGTAATCAAAACCCTAATACTATGATTTCTTATGGTAATGTCTATTAATTTTCATTTTTCAATCAAAACCCTAATTTTTCTTTTCATTTAAAAATGACTCGTATTTTTTAACCAAAACCCGTAACCCTTTCTTATCTTTTCAGAATACATACTATATTCGAATCAAAACCCTAATCCTGGGTTTTCTTATGGTGGTATCACCTCTCTTTAATCAAAACCTTGATCCTATGTTTCCTCTTCGTAACGCATACTATACTTGAATCAAAAGCGTAATCCTATACTCCCAATCAAAACCTTGATCCGATGTTTCCTTTTCGTAACACATACTATACTTGAATCAAAAGCCTAATCCTATACTCTCAATCAAAACCGTAATCCTTTGTTTTTTTTTTCGGAACGTCTCATTTTGGTTTAAATAAAAAAACAAACCAAATCATTCAAAACCATAATCTCTTGTTTTTCTTTCGTAAAGTCTAATATCTTTCGGTGGAAATATGAATCTCATGTTTTATTTTGTTAATAACTCCTTTGTATATGTTTTTTAATCAACACCCTAATATTATGTTTTCTTATGGTAATGTCTACTAATTTTCAGTTTTCAATCAAAACCCTAATCTTTCTTTTCATTTAAAAATGACTCGTATTTTTTAAATAAAAACCCGTAACCGTTTCTTTTCTTTTCAGAATACATACTATGTTTGAATCAAAATCCTAATCCTGGGTTTTCTTATGGTGGTGTCACCTCTCTTTAATCAAAATCTTGATCCTATGTTTCCTCTTCGTAACGCATGCTATACTTGAATCAAAAGCCTAATCCTATACTCTCAATCAAAACCCTAATCTTTTGTTTTCTTTTCGAAATGTCTCATTTTGTTTTTAATAAAGAAACTAACCCAATCATTCAAAACCATAATCTTTTGTTTTTCTTTCGTAAAGTCTAATATTTTTCGGTCGAAACACGAATCCTATGTTTCTTTTTGTTAATAACTCCTATGTATATGTTTTTTAATTAAAACCCTAATATTATGATTTCTTATGATAACATCTACTAATTTTCAGTTTTCAATCAAAACGCTAATCTTTCTTTTCATTTAAAAATGACTCGTATTTGTTAACCAAGACCTGTAACCCTTTCTTTTCTTTTCAGAATACATACTATGTTCGAATCAAAACCCTAATGCTAGGTTTTGTTATGGTGGTGTCACCTCTCTCCAATCCAAACCATGATCCTATGTTTCTATTTTGTAACGCATACTATACTTTAATCAAAAGCCTAATCCTATATTCCGAATCAAAACCTTAATCCGATGTTTCCTTTTCGTAACGCATACTATACTTGAATCAAAAGTCTAATCCTATACTCTCAATCAAAACCCTAATAATTTGTTTTCTTTTCGGAATGTCTCATTTTGGTTTAAATAAACAAAACTAACCCAATCATTCAAAACCATAATATTTTGTTTTTCTTTCGTAAAGTCTAATATCTTTCGGTGAAAACACGAATCACATGTTTCCTTTTGTTAATAACTCCTTTGTATATGTTTTGTAATCAAAACCCTCATACTACGATTTCTTACGGTAATGTCTATTAATTTTCAGTTTTCAATCGAAACCCTAATTTTTCTTTTCATTTAAAAATGACTCGTATTTTTTAACCAAAACCCGTAACCTTTTCTTTTCTTTTCAGAATACATACTATATTCGAATCAAAACCCTAATCCTGGGTTTTCTTATGGTGGTATCACCTCTCTTTAATCAAAACCTTGATGCTATGTTTCCTCTTCGTAACGCATACTATACTTGAATCAAAAGCGTAATCCTATACTCCCAATCAAAACCTTGATCCGATGTGTCCTTTTCGTAACGCATATTATACTTGAATCAAAAGCTTAATCCTATACTCTCAATCAAAACAGTAATCCTTTGTTTTTTTTTTTCGGAACGTCTCATTTTGGTTTAAATAAAAAAACAAACCCAATCGTTCAAAACCATAATCTTTTGTTTTTCTTTCGTAAAGTCTAATATCTTTCGGTGGAAATATGAATCCCATGTTTCCTTTTGTTAATAACTCCTTTGTATATGTTTTTCAATCAACACCCTAATATTATGTTTTCTTATGGTAATGTCTACTAATTTTCAGTTTTCAATCAAAACCCTAATCTTTCTTTTCATTTAAAAATGAGTCATATTTTTTAAATAAAAACCCGTAACCCTTTCTTTTCTTTTCAGAATACATACTATGTTTGAATCAAAATCCTAATCCTGGGTTTTCTTATGGTGGTGTCACCTCGCTTTAATCAAAATCTTGATCCTATGTTTCCTCTTCGTAACGCATACTATACTTGAATCAAAAGTCTAATCCTATACTCTCAATCAAAACCCTAATCTTTTGTTTTCTTTTCGCAATGTCTCATTTTGTTTTTTATAAAAAAACTAACCCAATCATTCAAAACCATAATCTTTTGTTTTTCTTTCGTAAAGTCTAATATCTTTCGGTCGAAACATGAATCCTATGTTTCTTTTTGTTAATAACTCCTATGTATATGTTTTTTAATCAAAACCCTAATATTATGGTTTCTTATGATAACATCTACTAATTTTCAGTTTTCAATCAAAACGCTAATCTTTCTTTTCATTTAAAAATGACTCGTATTTGTTAACCAAGACCTGTAACCCTTTTTTTTCTTTTCAGAATACATACTATGTTCGAATGAAAAACCTAATGCTAGGTTTTGTTATGGTGGTGTCACCTCTCTCCAATCAAAACCATGATCCTATGTTTCTATTTTGTAACGCATACTATACTTTAATCAAAAGCCTAATCCTATACTGCCAATCAAAACCTAGATCCGATGTTTCCTTTTCGTAACGCACATTATATACTTGAATCAAAAGTCTAATCCTATACTCTCAATCAAAACCCTAATAATTTGTTTTCTTTCGGAATGTCTCATTTTGGTTTAAATAAAAAAAACTAACCCATTCATTCAAAACCATAATATTTTGTTTTTCTTTCGTAAAGTCTAATATCTTTCGGTGAAAACACGAATCCCATGTTTCCTTTTGTTAATAACTGCTTTGTATATGTTTTGTAAACAAAACCCTAATACTATGATTTCTTATGGTAATGTCTATTAATTTTCATATTTCAATCAAAACCCTAATTTTTCTTTTCATTTAAAAATGACTCGTATTTTTTAACCAAAACCCGTAACCCTTTCTTTTCTTTTCAGAATACATACTATATTCGAATCAAAACCCTAATCCTGGGTTTTCTTATGGTGGTATCACCTCTCTTTAATCAAAACCTTGATCCTATGTTTCCTCTTCGTAACGCATACTATACTTGAATCTAAAGCGTAATCCTATACTCCCAATCAAAACCTTGATCCGATGTTTCCTTTTCGTAACGCATACTATACTTGAATCAAAAGCCTAATCCTATATTCTCAATCAAAACCGTAATCCTTTGTTTTTTTTTTCGGAACGTCTCATTTTGGTTTAAATAAAAAAACAAACCAAATCATTCAAAACCATAATCTTTTCTTTTTCTTTCGTAAAGTCTAATATCTTTCGGTGGAAATATGAATCCCATGTTTTATTTTGTTAATAACTACTTTGTATATGTTTTTTAATCAACACACTAATATTATGTTTTCTTATGGTAATGTCTAATAATTTTCAGTTTTCAATCAAAACCCTAATCTTTCTTTTCATTTAAAAATGACTTGTATTTTTTAAATAAAAACCCGTAACCCTTTCTTTTCTTTTCAGAAAACATACTATGTTTGAATCAAAATCCTAATCCTGGGTTTTCTTATGGTGGTGTCACCTCTCTTTAATCAAAATTTTGATCCTATGTTTCCTCTTCGTAACGCATACTATACTTGAATAAAAAGTCTAATCCTATACTCTCAATCAAAACCCTAATCTTTTGTTTTCTTTTCGCAATGTCTCATTTTGTTTTTTATAAAAAAACTAACCCAATCATTCAAAACCATAATCTTTTGTTTTTCTTTCGTAAAGTCTAATATCTTTCGGTCGAAACAGGAATCCTATGTTTCTTTTTGTTAATAACTCCTATGTATATGTTTTTTAATCAAAACCCTAATATTATGGTTTCTTATGATAACATCTACTAATTTTCAGTTTTCAATCAAAACGCTAATCTTTCTTTTCATTTAAAAATGACTCGTATTTGTTAACCAAGACCTGTAACCCTTTCTTTTCTTTTCAGAATACATAATATGTTCGAATCAAAACCCTAATGCTAGGTTTTGTTATGGTGGTGTCACCTCTCTCCAATCAAAACCATGATCCTATGTTTCTATTTTGTAACGCATACTATACTTTAATCAAAAGCCTGTTTCCTTTTTGTAACGCATACTATACTTGAATCAAAAGTCTAATCCTATACTCTCAATCAAAACCCTAATAATTTGTTTTCTTTCGGAATGTCTCATTTTGGTTTAAATAAAAAATACTAACCCAATCATTTAAAACCATAATATTTTGTTTTTCTTTCGTAAAGTCTAATATCTTTCGGTGAAAACACGAATCCCATGTTTCCTTTTGTTAATAACTCCTTTGTATATGTTTTGTAATCAAAACCCTAATACTATGATTTCTTATGGTAATGTCTATTAATTTTCATTTTTCAATCAGAACCCTAATTTTTCTTTTCATTTAAAAATGACTCGTATTTTTTAACCAAAACCCGTAACCCTTTCTTATCTTTTCAGAATACATACTATATTCGAATCAAAACCCTAATCCTGGGTTTTCTTATGGTGGTATCACCTCTCTTTAATCAAAACCTTGATCCTATGTTTCCTCTTCGTAACGCATACTATACTTGAATCAAAAGCGTAATCCTATACTCCCAATCAAAACCTTGATCCGATGTTTCCTTTTCGTAACACATACTATACTTGAATCAAAATCCTAATCCTATACTCTCAATCAAAACCGTAATCCTTTGTTTTTTTTTTCGGAACGTCTCATTTTGGTTTAAATAAAAAAACAAACCAAATCATTCAAAACCATAATCTCTTGTTTTTCTTTCGTAAAGTCTAATATCTTTCGGTGGAAATATGAATCTCATGTTTTATTTTGTTAATAACTCCTTTGTATATGTTTTTTAATCAACACCCTAATATTATGTTTTCTTATGGTAATGTCTACTAATTTTCAGTTTTCAATCAAAACCCTAATCTTTCTTTTCATTTAAAAATGACTCGTATTTTTTAAATAAAAACCCGTAACCCTTTCTTTTCTTTTCAGAATACATACTATGTTTGAATCAAAATCCAAATCCTGGGTTTTCTTATGGTGGTGTCACCTCTCTTTAATCAAAATCTTGATCCTATGTTTCCTCTTCGTAACGCATACTATACTTGAATCAAAAGTCTAATCCTATACTCTCAATCAAAACCCTAATCTTTCGTTTTCTTTTCGCAATGTCTCATTTTGTTTTTAATAAAAAAACTAACCCAATCATTCAAAACTATAATCTTTTGTTTTTCTTTCGTAAAGTCTAATATCTTTCTGTCGAAACACGAATCCTATGTTTCTTTTTGTTAATAACTCCTATGTATATGTTTTTTAATCAAAACCCTAATATTATGATTTCTTATGATAACGTCTACTAATTTTTAGTTTTCAATCAAAACGCTAATCTTTCTTTTCATTTATAAATGACTCGTATTTGTTAACCAAGACCTGTAACCCTTTCTTTTCTTTTCAGAATACATACTATGTTCGAATCAAAACCCTAATGCTAGGTTTTTTTATCGTGGTGTCACCTCTCTCCAATCAAAACCATGATCGTATGTTTCTATTTTGTAACGCATACTATACTATAATCAAAAGCCTAATCCTATACTCCCAATCAAAACCTTGATCTGATGTCTCCTTTTCGTAACGCATACTATACTTGAATCAAAAGTCTAATCCTATACTCTCAATCAATACCCTAATCCTTTGTTTTCTTTTCGGAATTTCTCATTTTGGTTTAAATAAAAAAAACTAACCCAATCATTCAAAACCATAATATTTTGTTTTTATTTCGTAAAGTCTAATATCTTTCGGTGAAAACACGAATCCCATGTTTCCTTTTGTTAATAACTCCTTTGTATATGTTTTGTAATCAAAACCCTAATACTATAATTTCTTATGGTAATGTCTATTAATTTTACGTTTTCAATCAAAAGCCTAATCTTTCTTTTCATTTAAAAATGACTCGTATTTTTTAACCAAGACCGTAACCCTTTCTTTTCTTTTCAGAATACATACTATGTTTGAATCAAAACCCTAATCCTGGGTTTTCTTATGGTGGTGTCACCTCTCTTTAATCAAAATCTTGATCCTATGTTTCCTCTTCGTAACGCATACTATACTTGAATCAAAAGTCTAATCCTATACTCTCAATCAAAACCCTAATCTTTTGTTTTCTTTTCGAAATGTCTCATTTTGTTTTTAATAAAAAAACTAACCCAATCATTCAAAACCATAATCTTTTGTTTTTCTTTCGTAAATTCTAATATCTTTCGGTCGAAACACGAATCTTATGTTTCCTTTTGTTAATAACTCCTATGTATATATTTTTTAATCAAAACCCTAATATTATGATTTCTTATGATAACGTCTACTAATTTTCAGTTTTCAATCAAAACGCTAATCTTTCTTTTCATTTAAAAATGACTCGTATTTGTTAACCAAGACCTGTAACCCTTTCTTTTCTTTTCAGAATACATACTACGTTCGAAAAAAACCCGAATCCTAGGTTTTCTTATAGTGGTGTCACCTCTCTCCAATCAAAACCATGATCCTATGTTTCTTTTTTGTAACGCATACTATACTTGAATCAAAAGAGTAATCCTATACTCCCAATCAAAACCTTGATCCGATGTTTCCTTTTCGTAACGCATACTATACTTGAATCAAAAATCTAATCTTATATTCTCAATCAAAACCGTAATCCTTTGTTTTTTTTCGGAATGTCTCATTTTGGTTTAAATAAAAAAACTAACCCAATCATTCAAAACCATAATGTTTTGTTTTTCTTTCGTAAAGTCTAATATCTTTCGGTGAAAACATGAATCCCATGTTTCCTTTGTTAATAACTCTTTTGTATATGTTTTTTAATCAACACCCTAATATTATGTTTTCTTATGGTAATGTCTACTAATTTTCAGTTTTCAATCAAAACCCTAATCTTTCCTTTCATTTAAAAATGACTCGTATTTTTTAACCAAGAACGTAACCCTTTCTTTTCTTTTCAGAATACATACTATGTTTGAATCAAAACCCTAATCCTGGGTTTTCTTATGGTGGTGTCACCTCTCTTTAATCAAAATCTTGATCCTATGTTTCCTCTTCGTAACGCATACTATACTTGAATCAAAAGTCTAATCCTATACTCTCAATCAAAACCCTAATCTTTTGTTTTCTTTTCGAAATGTCTCATTTTGTTTTTAATAAAAAAACTAACCCAATCATTCAAAACCATAACCTTTTGTTTTTCTTTCGTAAATTCTAATATCTTTCGGTCGAAACACTAATCTTATGTTTCCTTTTGTTAATAACTCCTATGTATATATTTTTTAATCAAAACCCTAATATTATGATTTCTTATGATAACGTCTACTAATTTTCAGTTTTCAATCAAAACGCTAATCTTTCTTTTCATTTAAAAATCACTCGTATTTGTTAACCAAGACCTGTAACCCTTTCTTTTCTTTTCAGAATACATACTATGTTAAAAAAAACCCTAATCCTAGGTTTTCTTATAGTGGTGTCACCTCTCTCCAATCAAAACCATGAACCTATGTTTCTTTTTTGTAACGCATACTATACTTGAATCAAAAGAGTAATCCTATACTCCCAATCAAAACCTTGATCCGATGTTTCCTTTTCGTAACGCATACTATACTTGAATCAAAAGTCTAATCTTATATTCTCAATCAAAACCGTAATCCTTTGTTTTTTTTCGGAATGTCTCATTTTGGTTTAAATAAAAAAACTAACCCAATCATTCAAAACCATAATGTTTTGTTTTTCTTTCGTAAAGTCTAATATCTTTCGGTGGAAACATGAATCCCATGTTTCCTTTGTTAATAACTCTTTTGTATATGTTTTTTAATCAACACCCAAATATTATGTTTTCTTATGGTAATGTCTACTAATTTTCAGTTTTCAATCAAAACCCTAATCTTTCCTTTCATTTAAAAATGACTCGTATTTTTTAACCAAGACCGTAACCCTTTCTTTTATTTTCAGAATACATACTATGTTTGAATCAAAACCCTAATCCTGGGTTTTTTTCTTATGGTGGTGTCAACTCTCTTTAATCAAAATCTTGATCCTATGTTTCCTCTTCGTAACGCATACTATACTTGAATCAAAAGTCTAATCCTATACTCTCAATCAAAACCCTAATCTTTTGTTTTCTTTTCGAAATGTCTCATTTTGTTTTTAATAAAAAAACTAACCCAATCATTCAAAACCATAATCTTTTGTTTTTCTTTCGTAAATTCTAATATCTTTCGGTCGAAACACGAATCTTATGTTTCCTTTTGTTAATAACTCCTATGTATATATTTTTTAATCAAAACCCTAATATTATGATTTCTTATGATAACGTCTACTAATTTTCAGTTTTCAATCAAAACGCTAATCTTTCTTTTCATTTAAAAATGACTCGTATTTGTTAATCAAGACCTGTAACCCTTTCTTTTCTTTTCAGAATACATACTATGTTCGAAAAAAACCCTAATCCTAGGTTTTCTTATAGTGGTGTCACCTCTCTCCAATCAAAACCATGATCCTATGTTTCTTTTTTGTAACGCATACTATACTTGAATCAAAAGCGTAATCCTATACTCCCAATCAAAACCTTGATCCGATGTTTCCTTTTCGTAACGCATACTATACTTGAATCAAAAGTCTAATCTTATATTCTCAATCAAAACCGTAATCCTTTGTTTTTTTTCGGAATGCCTCATTTTGGTTTAAATAAAAAAACTAACCCAATCATTCAAAACCATAATGTTTTGTTTTTCTTTCGTAAAGTCTAATATCTTTCGGTGGAAACATGAATCTCATGTTTCCTTTGTTAATAACTCTTTTGTATATGTTTTTTAATCAACACCCTAATATTATGTTTTCTTATGGTAATGTCTACTAATTTTCAGTTTTCAATCAAAACCCTAATCTTTCCTTTCATTTAAAAATGACTCGTATTTTTTAACCAAGACCGTAACCCTTTCTTTTCTTTTCAGAATACATACTATGTTTGAATCAAAACCCTAATCCTGGGTTTTCTTATGGTGGTGTCACCTCTCTTTAATCAAAATCTTGATCCTATGTTTCCTTTTCGTAACGCATACTATACTTGAATCAAACGCCTAATCCTATACTATCAATCAAAACCCTAATGTTTTGTTTTCTTTTCACAATGTCTCATTTTGTTTTTAATAAAAAAACTAACCCAATCATTCAATACCATAATATTTTTTTTTTCTTTCGTAAAATCTAATATCTTTCGTTCGAAACACGAATCCTATGTTTCCTTTTGTTAATAACTCCTATGTATATTATTTTTAATCAAAACCCTAACATTATGTTTTCTTATGGTAACGTTTATTAATTTTCAGTTTTCAATCAAAACGCTAATCTTTCTTTTCATTTAAAAATGACTCGTATTTTTTAGCCAACACCCGTAACCTTTTCTTTTCATTTCAGAATACATACTATGTTCGAATCAAAACCCAAATGCTAGGTTTTCTTATGGTGGTGTCACCTCTCTGCAATCAAAACCATGATCCTTTGTTTTCTTTTCGGAATGTCTCATTTTGGTTTAAATAAAAAAACTAACCCAATCATTCAAAACAATAATCTTTTGTTTTTCTTTCGTAAAGTCTAATATCTTTCGGTGAAAACACGAATCCAATGTTTCCTTTTGTTAATAACTCCTATGTATATGTTTTCTAATCAAGACCCTAATACTATGTTTTCTTATGATAATGTCTACTAATCTTCAGTTTTCAATCAAAACCCTAATCTTTCTTTTCATTTAAAAATGACTCGTATTTTTTAACCAAGAGCCGTAACCCTTTCTTTTCTTTTCAGAATACATACTATGTTAGAATCAAAACCTTGATCCTATGTTTCCTCTTGGTAACGCATACTATACTTGAATCAAAAGCGTAATCCTATACTCCTAATCAAAACCTTGATCCGATGTTTCTTTTTCGCAACGCATACTATATTTGAATCAAAAGTCTAATCCTATACTCTCAATCAAAACCCTAATCCTTTGTTTTCTTTTCGGAATGTCTCATTTTGGTTTAAATAAAAAGAACAAACCCAATCATTCAAAACCATAACCTTTTGTTTTTTCTTTCGTAAAGTCTAATATCTTTCGGTCGAAACACGAATCCCAGGCTTTCTTTTGTTATTAACTCTGTATATTATTTTTAATCAAAACCCTAATATTATGTTTTCTGATGGTAATGTCTCTTAATTTAAAATTTTCAATCAAAACCCTAATCTTTCTTTTCATTTAAAAATGACTCGTATTTTTTAACCAAGATCCGTAACCCTTTTTTTTTCTTTTCAGAATACATACTATGTTCGAATCAAAACCCTAATGCTAGTTTTTCTTATGGTGGTGTCACCTCTCTCCAATCAAAACCATGATACTTTGTTTCCTTTTCGTAATGCATACTATACTTTAATCAAAAGCCTAATCCTATACTCCCAATCAAAACCATGATCTGATATTTCCTTTTCGTAACGCATACTATTATTGAATCAAAAGCCTAATCCTATAATCTCAATCAAAACCCTAATCCTTTGTTTTCTTTTCGGAATGTCTCATTTTGGTTTTAATAAAAAAAACTGACCCAATCATTCAAAACCATAATCTTTTGTTTTTCTTTTGTAAAGTCTAATATCTTTCTGTGAAAACACGAATACCATGTTTCCTTTTGTTAATAATTCCTATGTATATGTTTTTTAATCAAAAACCTAATACTATGATTTCTTATGGTAATGTCTACTAATTTTCAGTTTTCAATCAAAACTCTAATCTTTCTTTTCATTTAAAAATGACTCGTATTTGTTAACCAAGAACCGTACCCCTTTCATTTCTTTTCAGAATACATACTATGTTCGAATCAAAACCTAATCCTGGGTTTTCTTATGGTGGTATCACCTCTCTTTAATCAAAACCTTTATCCTATGTTTCCTTTTCGTAACGCATACTATACTTGAATCAAAAGTTTATTCCTATACTCTCAATCAAAACCCTAATCTTTTGTTTTCTTTTCGAAATGTCTCATTTTGTTCTTAATAAAAAAACTAAACCAATCATTCAAAACCATAATCTTTTGTTTTTCTTTCGTAAAGTCTAATATCTTTCGGTCGAAACACGAATCATATGTTTCCTTTTGTTAATAACTCCTATGTATATTATTTTTAATCGAAACCCTTATAATATGTTTTCTTATGGTAATGTCTATTAATTTTCAGTTTTCAATTAAAACGCTAATCTTTCTTTTCATTTAAAAATGACTCATATTTTTTAACCAAGACCCGTAACACTTTCTTTTCATTTCAGAATACATACTATGTTCAAATCAAAACCCAAACGCTAGGTTTTCTTATGGTGGTATTATCTCTCTGAAATCAAAAAAGTGATCCTATGTTTCCTTTTCGTAAAGCATACTATACTTTAATCAAAAGCCTTATCCTATACTCCAAATCAAGATCTTGATCCGATGTTTAATTTTCGTAAGGCATACTATACTTGAATCAAAAGCCTAATCCTATACTCTCAATCAAAACCCTAATCCTTTGTTTTCTTTTCGGAATGTCTCATTTTGGTTTAAATAAAAAAAAACTAACCCAATCATTCATAACTATAATCTTTTGTTTTCCTTTCGTAAAGTCTAATATCTTTCGGTGAAAACACGAATACCATGTTTCCTTATGTTAATAACTCCTATGTATATTTTTTTTAATCAAAAAACTAATACTATGTTTTATTATGATAATGTCTACTAATTTTCAGTTTTCAATCAAAACCCTAATCTTTCTTTTCTTTTAAAAATGACTCGTATTTGTTAACCAAGACCCGTAACCCTTTCTTTTCTTTTCAGAATACATACTATGTTCGAATCAAAACCCTAATGCTACGTTTTCTTATGGTGGTGTCACCTCTCTCCAATCAAAACCATGATCCTATGTTTCCTTTTCGTAACGCATACTATACTTTAATCAAAAGCCTAATCCTATACTCCCAATCAAAACCTTGATCCGATGTTTCCTTTTCGTAACGCATACTATACTTGAATCAAAAGTCTAATCCTATACTCTCAATCAAAACCCAAATCCTTTGTTTTTTCTTTTAGGAATGTCTCATTTTCGTTTAAATAAAAAAAACTAACCCAATCATTCAAAACCATAATCTTTTGTTTTTCTTTCGTAAAGTCTAATATCTTTCGGTGAAAACACGAATCTCATGTTTCCTTTTGTTAATAACTCCTTTGTATATGTTTTTTAATCAACACCCTAATATTTTGTTTTCTTACGGTAATGTCTACTAATTTTCAGTTTTCAATCAAAACCCTAATCTTTCTTTTCATTTAAAAATGACTCGTATTTTTTAACCAAGACACGTAACCCTTTCTTTTCTTTTCAGAATACATACTATGTTTGAATCAAAACCCTAATCCTGGTTTTTCTTATGGTGGTGTCACCTCTCTTTAATCAAAACCTTGATCCTATGTTTCCTCTTCGTAACGCAAACTATAATTGAATCAAAAGCCTAATCTTTTGTTTTCTTTTCGGAATGTCTCATTTTGTTTTTAATAAAAAAACTAACCCAATCATTCAAAACCATAATCTTTCGTTTTTCTTTCGTAAAATCTAATATCTTTCGGTCGAAACACGTACCGTATGTTTCCTTTTGTTAATAACTCCTATGTATATTACTTTTAATCAAAACCTTAATATTATGTTTTCTTTTGGTAATATCTCTTAATTATCAATTTTCAATCAAAACCCTAATCTTTCTTTTCATTTAAAAATGATTCGTATTTTTTAACCAAGACCTGTAACCCTTTCTTTTATTTTCAGAATACATATTATGTTCGAATCAAAAACCTAATGCTAGTTTTTCTTATGGTGGTGTCACCACTCTCCAATCAAAACCATGATCCTTTGTTTCCTTTTCGTAATGCATACTATACTTTAATCAAAATTCTAATCCTATACTCCCAATCAAAACCTTGATCCGATATTTCCTTTTCGTAACGCATACTATACTTGAATCAAAAGCCTAATCCTGTACTCTCAATCAAAACCCTAATCCTTTGTTTTCTTTTCGGAATGCCTCATTTTGGTTTAAATAAAAAAACTAAGCCAATCATTCAAAACCATAATCTTTTGTTTTTCTTTCGTAAATTCTAATATCTTTCGCTAAAAACACGAATCCCATATTTCCTTTTGTTAATAACTCCTATGTATATGTTTGTTAATCAAAATCCTAATACTATGTTTTCTAATGATAATGTCTACTAATTTTCAGTTTTCAATCAAAACCCTAATCTTTCTTTTAATTTAAAAATGACACGTATTTTTTAACCAAGACCCGTAACTCTTTCTTTTCTTTTAAGAATACATAGTATGTTCGAATCAAAACACTAATGCTAGGTTTTCTTATGGTGGTGTCACCTCTCTCCAATCAAAATCATGATCCTATGTTTCCTTTTCGTAAAGCATACTATACTTTAATCAAAAGCCTAATCCTATACTCCCAATCAAAACCTTGATCCGATGTTTCCTTTTCGTAACGCATACTATACTTGAATCAAATTTCTAATCCTATACTCTTAATCAAAACCCTAATCCTTTGTTTTCTTTTCGGAATGCCTCATTTTGGTTTAAATAAAAAAAAATAACCCAATCATTCAAAAACATAATCTTTTGTTTTTCTTTCGTAAAGTCTAATATCTTTCGGTGAAAACACGAATCCCATGTTTCCTTTTGTTAATAACTCCTATGTATGTGTTTTTTAATCAAACACTAATATTATGTTTTCTTATGGTATGTCTACTAATTTTCAGTTTTCAATCAAAACATTAATCTTTCTTTTCATTTAAAAATGTCTCGTATTTGTTAAACAAAACAAGTAACCCTCTCTTTTCTTTTCAGAATACATACTATGTTCGAATCAAATCCCTAATCCTAGGTTTTCTTATGGTGGTGTCACCTCTCTCCAATCAAAACCATGATCCTATGTTTCCTTTTCGTAACGCATACTATACTTTAATCAAAACCCTAATCATATACTCTCAATCAAAACCTTGATCCGATGTTTCCTTTTCGTAATGCATACTATACTTGAATAAAAAGTCTAATCCTATACTCTCAATCAAAACCCTAATCCTTTGTTTTCTTTTCGGAATGTCTCATTTTGGTTTAAATTAAAAAAACTAACCGGATCATTCAAAACCATAATCTTTTGTTTTTATTTCGTAAAGTCTAATATCTTTCGGTGAAAACACGAATCCCATGCTTCCTTTTGTTAATAACTCCTTTGTATATGTTTTTCAATCAAACCCTAATATTATGCTTTCTTATGGTAATGTCTACTAATTTTCAGTTTTCAATCAAAACATTAATCTTTCTTTTCATTTAAAAATGACTCATATTTGTTAAGCAAGACCCGTAACCCTTTCTTTTCTTTTCAGAATACATACTATGTTCGAACCAAAACCCTAATGCTAGGTTTTCTTATCTTGGTCTCACCTCTCTCCAATCAAAACCATCATCCTATGTTTCCTTTTCGTAACGCATACTATACTTTAATCAAAAGCCTAATCCTATACTCCCAATCAAAACCTTGATCCGATGTTTCCTTTTCATAACGCATACTATACTTGAATCAAAAGTCTAATCATATACTCTCAATCAAAATCCTAATCCTTTGTTTTCTTATCAGAATGTCTCATTTTTGTTTAAATAAAAAAAACTAACCCAATCATTCAAAACCATAATCTTTTGTTTTCTTTTGTAAAGTCTAATATCTTTCGGTAAAAACACGAATCCCATGGTTCCTTTTGTTAATAACTCCTTTGTATATGTTTTTTAATCAAAACCCTAATAATATGATTTCTTATGATAATGTCTACTAATTTTCAGTTTTCAATCCAAACCGTAATCTTTCTTATCATTTAAAAATGACTCGTATTTTTTAACCAAGATCCGTAACCCTTTCTTTTGTTTTCAGAATACATACTATGTTCAAATCAAAACCCTAATGCTAGTTTTTCTTATGGTGGTGTCACCTCGCTCCAATCAAAACCATGATCCTTTGTTTTCTTTTCGTAACGCATACTGTACTTCAATCAAAAGCTAATCCTATACTCTCAATCAAAACCCTAATCCTTTGTTTTCTTTTCGGAATGTCTCATTTTGGTTTAAATAAAAAAAACTAACCCAATCATTCAAAACAATAATCTTTTGTTTTTCTTTCGTAAAGTCTAATATCTTTCGGTGTAAACACGAATCCCATATTTCCTTTTGTTAATAACTCCTATGTATATGTTTTTTAATCAAAACCCTAATACTATGTTTTCTAATGATAGTGTCTACCAATTTTCAGTTTTCAATCAAAACCCTAATCTTTCTTTTCATTTAGAAATGACTCCTATTTTTTAACCAAGAGCCGTGACCCTTTGTTTTCTTTTCAGAATACATACTATGTTTGAATCAAAACCCTAATCCTGGGTTTTCTTATAGTGGTGTCACCTCTCTTTAATCAAAACCTTTATCCGATGTTTCCTTTTCATAACGCATACTATACTTGAATCAAAAGTCTAATCCTATTCTATCAATCAAAACCCTAATACTTTGTTTTCTTTTCGGAATGTCTCATTTTGGTTTAAATAAAAAAAAACTAACCCAATCATTCAAAACCACAATCTTTTGTTTTTCTTTCGTAAAGTGTAATATCTTTTGGTGAAAACACGAATAATATGTTTCCTTTTGTTAATAACTTCTTTGTATATGTTTTTAATCAAAACCCTAATATTGTGTTTTCTTATGGTAATGTCTAATAATTTTCAGTTTTCAATCAAAACCCTAATCTTTCTTTTCATTTAAAAATGACTCCTATTTTTTAACCAAGACCCGTAACCCTTTCTTTTGTTTTCAGAATACATACTATGTTCGAATCAAAACCCTAATGCTAGTTTTTCTTATGGTGGTGTCACCTCGCTCCAATCAAAACCATGATCCTTTGTTTCCTTTTCGTAACGCATACTGTACTTTAATCAAAAGCATAATCCTATACTCCCAATCAAAACCTTGATCCGATGTTTCCTTTTCGTAACGCATACTATACTTGAATCAAAAGCCTAATCCTATACTCTCAATCAAATGCCTAATCCTTTGTTTTCTTTTCGGAATGTCTCATTTTGGTTTAAATAAAAAAAAATAACCCGATCATTCAAAACCATAATCTTTTCTTTTTCTTTAGTAAAGTTTAATATCTTTCGGTGAAAACACGAATCCCATGTTTCCTTTTGTTAATAACTCCTATGTATATGGTTTTTAATCAAAACCCTAATACTATGTTTTCTAATGATAATGTCTACCAATTTTCAGTTTTCAATCAAAACCCTAATCTTTCTTTTCATTTAAAAATGACTCCTATTTTTTAACCAAGAGCCGTGACCCTTTATTTTCTTTTCAGAATACATATTATGTTTGAATCAAAACCCTAATCCTTGGTTTTCTTATGGTGGTGTCACCTCTCTTTAATCAAAACCTTGATCCGATGTTTACTTTTCGTAACGCATACTATACTTGAATCAAAAGTCTAATCCTACACTATCAATCAAAACCCTAATACTTTGTTTTCTTTTCGTAATGTCTCATTTTGGTTTTAATAAAAGAAACTAACCCAATCATTCAAAACCATAATCTTTTTTTTTTCTTTCGTAAATTCTAATATCTTTTGGTGAAAACACGAATCCCATGTTTCCTTTTGTTAATAACTCCTTTGTATATGTTTTTTAATGAAAACCCTAATACTATGATTTCTTATGATAATGTCTACTAATTTTCAGTTTTCAATCAAAACCCTAATCTTTTTTTCATTTAAAAATGACTCCTATTTTTTAACCAAGAGCCGTGACCCTTTATTTTCTTTTCAGAATACATACTATGTTTGAATCAAAACCCTAATCCTGGGTTTTCTTACGGTGGTGTCACCTCTCTTTAATCAAAACCTTGATCCGATGTTTCGTTTTCGTAACGCATACTGTACTTGAATAAAGAGTCTCATCCTACACTATCAATCAAAACCCTCTTAATTTGTTTTCATTTCGGAATGTCTCATTTTTGTTTTAAATAAAAAAAACTAACCCACTCGTTCAAAACCATAATCTTTTGTTTTCTTTCGTAAAGTCTAATATATTTTGGTGAAAACACGAATCCCATGTTTCCTTTTGTTAATAACTCATTTGTATATGTTTTTTAATCAAAACCCTAATATTATGTTTTTTTATGGTAATGTCTACTAATTTTCAGTTTTCAATCAAAACCCTAATCTTTCTTTTCATTTAAAAATGACTCGTGTTTTTTAACCAAGAACCGTAACCCTTTCTTTTGTTTTCAGTATACATACTATGTTCGAATCAAAACCCTAATGCTAGTTTTTCTTATGGTGGTGTCACCTCGCTCCATTCAAAAACATGATCCTTTGTTTCCTTTTCTTAACGCATACTGTACTTTAATCCAAAGCATAATCCTATACTCCCAATCAAAACCTTGATCCGATGTTTCCTTTTCGTAACGCATACTATACTTGAATCAAAAGCCTTATCCTATACTCTCAATCAAAACCCTAATCCTTTGTTTTCTTTTCGGAATGTCTCATTTTGGTTTAAATAAAAAAAACTAACCCGATCATTCAAAACCATAATCTTTTGTTTTTCTTTCGTAAAGTCTAATAACTTTCGGTGAAAACACGAATCCCATGTTTCCTTTCGTTAATAACTCATATGTATATTTTTTTTAATCAAAACCCGAATACTACGTTTTCTAATGATAATGTCTACCACTTTTCAGTTTTCAATCAAAACCCTAATCTTTCTTTTCATTTAAAAATGACTCCAATTTTTTAACCAAGAGCCATGACCCTTTATTTTCTTTTCAGAATACATACTATGTTTGAATCAATACCCTAATCCTGGGTTTTCTTATCATGGTGTCACCTCTCTTTAATCAAAACCTTGATCCGATGTTTCCTTTTCGTAACGCATACTATACTTGAATCAAAAGTCTAATCCTATACTATCAATCAAAACCCTAATACTTTGTTTTCTTTTCGGAATGTCTCATTTTGGTTGACACGAATCCCATGTTTCCTTTTGTTAATAACTCCTTTGTATATGTTTTTTAATCAAAACCCTAATATTATGTTTTCTTATGGTAATGTCTACTAATTTTCAGTTTTCAATCAAAACCCTAATCTTTCTTTTCATTTAAAAATGACTCGTATTTTTTAACCAAAACCCGTAACCCTTTCTTTTGTTTTCAGAATACATACTATGTTCGAATCAAAACCCTAATGCTAGTTTTTCTTATGGTGGTGTCACCTCGCTCCAATCAAAACCATGATCCTTTGTTTCCTTTTCGTAACGCATACTGCACTTTAATCAAAAGCATAATCCTATACTCCCAATCAAAACCTTGATCCGATGTTTCCTTTTCGTAACGCATACTATACTTGAATGAAAAGCCTAATCCTATAGTCTCAATCAAAACCCTAATCCTTTGTTTTCTTTTCGTAATGTCTCATTTTGATTTAAATACAAAAAACTAACCCGATCATTCAAAATCATAATCTTTTCTTTTTCTTTCGTAAAGTCTAATATCTTTCGGTGAAAACACGAATCCCATGTTTCCTTTTGTTAATAACTCCTATGTATATGTTTTTTAATCAAAACCCTAATACTATGTTTTCTAATGATAATGTCTACCAATTTTTAGTTTTCAATCAAAACCCTAATCTTTCTTTTCATTTAGAAATGACTCCTATTTTTTAACCAAGAGCCGTGACCCTTTGTTTTCTTTTCAGAATACATACTATGTTTGAATCAAAACCCTAATCCTGGGTTTTCTTATGGTGGTGTCACCTCTCTTTAATCAAAACCTTGATCCGATGTTTCCTTTTCATAACGCATACTATACTTGAATCAAAAGTCTAATCCTATACTATCAATCAAAACCCTAATACTTTGTTTTCTTTTCGGAATGTCTCATTTTGGTTTAAATAAAAAAAAACTAACCCAATTATTCAAAACCACAATCTTTTGTTTTTCTTTCGTAAAGTGGAATATCTTTTGGTGAAAACACAAATAATATGTTTCCTTTTGTTAATAACTCCTTTGTATATGTTTTTTAATCAAAACCGTAATATTGTGTTTTCTTATGGTAATGTCTAATAATTTTCAGTTTTCAATCAAAACCATAATCTTTCTTTTCATTTAAAAATGACTCGTATTTTTTAACCAAGATCCGTCACCCTTACTTTTGTTTTCATAATACATAATATGTTCGAATCAAAACCCTAATGCTAGTTTTTCTTATGGTGGTGTAACTTCGCTCCAATCAAAACCATGATCCTTTGTTTCCTTTTTGTAACGCATACTGTACTTTAATCAAAATCATAATCCTATACTCCCAATCAAAACCTTGATCCGTTGTTTCCTTTTCGTAACGCATACTATACTTGAATCAAAAGCCTAATCCTATACTCTCAATCAAAACCCTAATCTTTTGTTTTTTTTTTCGGAATGTCTCATTTTGATTTAAATAAAAAAAACTAACCCGATCATTCAAAACCATAATCTTTTGTTTTTGTTTCGTAAAGTATAATATCTTTCGGTGAAAACACGAATCCCATGTTTCCTTTTGTTAATAACTCCTATGCATATGTTTTTTAATAAAAACCCTAATACTATGTTTTCTAATGATAATGTCTACCAATTTTCAGTTTTCAATCAAAACCCTAATCTTTCTTTTCATTTAAAAATGACTCCTATATTTTAACCAAGAGTCGTGACACTTTATTTTCTTTTCAGAATACATACTATGTTTGAATCAAAACCCTAATCGTTGGTTTTCTTATGGTGGTGTCACCTCTCTTTAATCAAAACCTTGATCCGATGTTTCCGTTTTGTAACGCATACTATACTTGAATCAAAAGTCTAATCCTACACTATCAATCAAAACCCTAATACTTTGTTTTCTTTTCGTAATGTCTCATTTTGGTTTTAATAGAAAAAACTAACCCAATCATTCAAAACCATAATCTTTTGTTTTTCTTTCGTAAAGTCTAATATCTTTTGGTGAAAACACGAATCCCATGTTTCCTTTTGTTAATAACTCCTTTGTATATGTTTTTTAATGAAAACCCTAATACTATGATTTCTTATGATAATGTCTACTAATTTTCAGTTTTCAATCAAAACCCTAATCTGTTTTTTCATTTAAAAATGACTCCTATTTTTTAACCAAGAGCCATGACCCTTTATTTTCTTTTCAGAATACATACTATGTTTGAATCAAAATCCTAATCCTGGGTTTTCTTACGGTGGTGTCACCTCTCTTTAATTAAAACCTTGATCCGATGTTTCGTTTTCGTAACGCATACTGTACTTGAATAAAGAGTCTCATCCTACACTGTCAATCAAAACCCTAATACTTTGTTTTCTTTTCGGAATGTCTCATTTTTGTTTTAAATAAAAAAAACTAACCCAATTATTCAAAACAATAATCTTTTGTTTTTCTTTCGTAAAGCCTAATATATTTTGGGGAAAACACGAATCCCATGTTTCCTTTTGTTAATAACTCCTTTGTATATGTTTTTTAATCAAAACTCTAATATTATGTTTTCTTATGGTAATGTCTACTAATTTTCAGTTTTCAATCAAAACCCTAATCTTTCTTTTCATTTAAAAATGACTCGTATTTTTTAACCAAGAACCGTAACCCTTTCTTTTGTTTTCAGAATACATACTATGTTCGAATCAAAACCCTAATGCTTGTTTTTCTTATGGTGGTGTCATCTCGCTCCAATCAAAAACATGATCCTTTGTTTCCTTTTCTTAACGCATACTGTACTTTAGTCCAAAGCATAATCCTATACTCCCAATCAAAACCTTGATCCGATGTTTCCTTTCCGTAACGAATACTATACTTGAATCAAAAGCCTTATCCTATACTCTCAATCAAAACCCTAAACCTTTGTTTTCTTTTCTGAATGTCTCATTTTGGTTTAAATAAAAAAAACTCACCCGATCATTCAAAACCATAATCTTTTGTTTTTCTTTTGTAAAGTCTAATATCTTTCGGTGAAAACACGAATCCCATGTTTCCTTTTGTTAATAACTCCTATGTATATGTTTTTTAATCAAAACCCTAAGACTACGTTTTCTAATGATAATGTCTACCAATTTTCAGTTTTCAATCAAAACCCTAATCTTTCTTTTCATTTAAAAATGACTCCGATTTTTTAACCAAGAGCAGTGACCCTTTATTTTGTTTTCAGAATACATACTATGTTTGAATCAATACCCTAATCCTGGGTTTTCTTATCATGGTGTCACCTCTCTTTAATCAAAACCTTGATCCGATGTTTCCTTTTCGTAACGCATACTATACTTGAATCAAAAGTCTAATCCTATACTATCAATCAAAACCCTAATACTTTGTTTTCTTTTCGGAATGTCTCATTTTGGTTGACACGAATCCCATGTTTCCTTTTGTTAATAACTCCTTTGTATATGTTTTTTAATCAAAACCCTAATATTATGTTTTCTTATGGTAATGTATACTAATTTTCAGTTTTCAATCAAAACCCTAATCTTTCTTTTCATTTAAAAATGACTCATATTGTTTAACCAAGACCCGTAACCCTTACTTTTGTTTTCATAATACATACTATGTTCGAATCAAAACCCTAATGCTAGTTTTTCTTATGGTGGTGTAACTTCGCTCCAATCAAAAGCATGATCCTTTGTTTCCTTTTTGTAACGCATACTGTACTTTAATCAAAATCATAATCCTATACTCCCAATCAAAACCTTGATCCGATGTTTCCTTTTCGTAACGCATACTATACTTGAATTAAAACCTTAATCCTATACTCTCAATCAAAACCCTAATAATTTGTTTTTTTTTTCGGAATGTCTCATTTTGATTTAAATAAAAAAAACTAACCCGATCATTTAAAACCATAATCTTTTGTTTTTCTTTCGTAAAGTATAATATCTTTCGGTGAAAACACGAATCCCATGTTTCCTTTTGTTAATAACTCCTATGCATATGTTTTTTAATAAAAACACTAATACTATGTTTTTTAATGATAATGTCTACCAATATTCAGTTTTCAATCAAAACCCTAATCTTTCTTTTCATTTAAATATGACTTCTATTTTTTAACCAAGAGCCGTTAACCTTTATTTTCTTTTCAGAATACATACTATGTTTGAATCAAAACCCTAATCCTGGGTTTTCTTATGGTGGTGTCACCTCTCTTTAATCAAAACCTTGATCCGTTGTTTCCTTTTTGTAACGCATACTATACTTGAATCAAAACCCTAATCCTATACTCTCAATCAAAACCCTAATCTTTTGTTTTATTTTCGCAATGTCTCATTTTGTTTTTAATAAAAAAACTAACCGAATCATTGAAAACCATAATCTTTTGTTTTTCTTTAGTAAAGTCTAATATCTTTCGGTCGAAACACGAATAATATGTTTCCTTTTGTTAATAACTCCTTTGTATATGTTTTTTAATCAAAACTCTAATATTATGTTTTCTTATGGTAATGTCTACTAATTTTTAATTTTCAATCAAAACCCTAATCTTTCTTTTCATTTAAAAACGGCTCGTATTTTTTAACCAAGTCCAGTGACCCTTTCTTTTTCTTTTCAGAATCCATACTATGTTTGAATCAGAACCCTAATCCTGGGTTTTTTTATGGTGGTGTCACGTCTCTTTAATCAAAACTTTGATCTGATGTTTCCTTTTCGTAACCCGTACTATACTTCAATCAAAAGTTTAATCCTATAGTCTCAATCAAAACGCTAATCCTTTGTTTTCTTTTCGGAATGTCTCATTTTGGACTAAATAAAAAAAACTAACCCAACAATTCAAGACCATAATTTTTGGTTTTTCTTTCGTAAAGTCTAATATCTTTCGGTAAAAACACGAATCCCATGTTTCCCTTTGTTAATAACTTTTATGTATATTTTTTTTAATCAAAACCCTAATACTATGTTTTCTTATGATAATGTCTACTAATTTTCAGTTTTCAATCAAAACCCTAATCTTTCTTTTCATTTAAAAATGACTCACATTTTTTAACCAAGACCCGTAACCCTCTCTTTTCTTTTCAGAATACATACTACGTTCGAATCAAAACCCTAATCCTAGGTTTTTCTTATAGTAGTGTCACCTCTCTCCAATCAAAACCATGATCCTATGTTTCCTTTTCGTAACGCGTACTATACTTTAATAAAAACCCTAATCCTATACTCTCAATCAAAACCTTGAACCGATGTTTCCTTTTCATAACGCATACTATACTTGAATCAAAAGTATAATCCTATACTATCAATCAAAACCCTAATACTTTGTTTTCTTTTCGGAATGTCTCATTTTGGTTTAAATAAAAAAAAACTAACCCAATCATTCAAAACCACAATCTTTTGTTTTTCTTTCGTAAAGTGTAATATCTTTTGGTGAAAACACGAATAATATGTTTCCTTTTGTTAACAACTCCTTTGTATATGTTTTTTAATCAAAACCCTGATATTGTGTTTTCTTATGGTAATGTCTAATAATTTTCAGTTTTCAATCAAAACCCTAATCTTTTTTTTCATTTAAAAATGACTCGTATTTTTTAACCAAGACCCGTAACCCTTTCTTTTGTTTTCAGAATACATACTATGTTCGAATCAAAATCCTAATGCTAGTTTTTCTTATGGTGGTGTCACCTCGCTCCAATCAAAACTATGATCCTTTGTTTCCTTTTCGTAACGCATACTGTACTTTAATCAAAAGCATAATCCTATACTCCCAATCAAAACCTTGATCCGATGTTTCCTTTTCGTAACGCATACTATACTTGAATCAAAAGCCTAATCCTATACTCTCAATCAAAACCCTAATCCTTTGTTTTCTTTTCGTAATGTCTCATTTTGGTTGAAATAAAAAAAAATAACCGGATCATTCAAAACCATAATATTTTGTTTTTCTTTCGTAAACTCTAATACCTTTCGGTGAAAACACGAATCCCATGTTTCCTTTTGTTAATAACTCCTATGTATATGTTTTTTAATTAAAACCCTAATACTATGTTTTCTAATGATAATATCTACCAATTTTCAGTTTTCAATCAAAACCCTAATCTTTCTTTTCATTTAAAAATGACTCCTATTTTTTAACCAAGAGCCGTGACCCTTTATTTTCTTTTCAGAATACATACTATGTTTGAATCAAAACCCTAATCCTTGGTTTTTTTATGGTGGTGTCACCTCTCTTTAATCAAAACCTTGATCCGATGTTTCCTTTTTGTAACGCATACTATACTTGAATCAAAAGTCTAATCCTACACTATCAATCAAAACCCTAATACTTTGTTTTCTTTTCATAATGTCTCATTTTGGTTTTAATAGAAAAAACTAACCCAATCATTCAAAACCATAATCTTTTGTTTTTTTTTCGTAAATTCTAATATCTTTTGGTGAAAACACGAATCCCATGTTTCCTTTTGTTAATAACTCCTTTGTATATGTTTTTTAATGAAAACCCTAATACTATGATTTCTTATGATAATGTCTACTAATTTTCAGTTTTCAATCAAAACCCTAATCTTTTTTTTAATTTAAAAATGACTCCTATTTTTTAACCAAGAGCCGTGACCCTTTATTTTCTTTTCAGAATACATACTATGTTTGAATCAAAACCCTAATCCTGGGTTTTCTTATGGTGGTGTCACCTCTCTTTAATCAAAACCTTGATCCGATGTTTTGTTTTCGTAACGCATACTGTACTTGAATAAAGACTCTCATCCTACACTATCAATCAAAACCCTAATACTTTATTTTCTTTTCGGAATGTCTCATTTTTGTTTTAAATAAAAAAAACTAACCCAATCATTCAAAACAATAATCTTTTGTTTTTCTTTCGTAAAGTCTAATATATTTTGGGGTTGACACGAATCCCATGTTTCCTTTTGTTAATAACTCCTTTGTATATGTTTTTTAATCAAAACCCTAATATTATGTTTTCTTATGGTAATGTCTACTAATTTTCAGTTTTCAATCAAAACCCTAATCTTTCTTTTCATTTAAAAATGACTCGTATTTTTTAACCAAGACCCGTAACCCTTACTTTTGTTTTCAGAATACATACTATGTTCGAATCAAAACCCTAATGCTAGTTTTTCTTATGGTGGTGTAACTTCGCTCCAATCAAAACCATGATCCTTTGTTTCCTTTTTGTAACGCATACTGTACTTTAATCAAAATCATAATCCTATACTCCCAATCAAAACCTTGATCCGATGTTTCCTTTTCGTAACGCATACTATACTTGAATCAAAAGCCTAATCCTATACTCTCAATCAAAACCCTAATCCTTTGTTTTTTTTTTCGGAATGTCTCATTTTGATTTAAATAAAAAAAACTAACCCGATCATTCAAAACCATAATCTTTTGTTTTTCTTTCGTAAAGTATAATATCTTTCGGTGAAAACACGAATCCCATGTTTCCTTTTGTTAATAACTCCTATGCATATGTTTTTTAATAAAAACCCTAATACTATGTTTTCTAATGATAATGTCTACCAATTTTTAGTTTTTAATCAAAACCCTAATCTTTCTTTTCATTTAAAAATGACTTCTATTTTTTAACCAAGAGCCGTTACCCTTTATTTTCTTTTCAGAATACATACTATGTTTGAATCAAAACCCTAATCCTGGGTTTTCTTATGGTGGTGTCACCTCTCTTTAATCAAAACCTTGTCCGTTGTTTCCTTTTTGTAACGCATACTATACTTGAATCAAAACCCTAATCCTATACTCTCAATCAAAACCCTAATCTTTTGTTTTCTTTTCGCAATGTCTCATTTTGTTTTTAATAAAAAAACTAACCGAATCATTGAAAAACATAATCTTTTGTTTTTCTTTCGTAAAGTCTAATATCTTTCGGTCGAAACACGAATAATATGTTGCCTTTTGTTAATAACTCCTTTGTATATGTTTTTTAATCAAAACACTAATATTATGTTTTCTTATGGTAATGTCTACTAATTTTTAATTTTCAATCAAAACCCTAATCTTTCTTTTCATTTAAAAACGGCTCGTATTTTTTAACCAAGTCCAGTGACCCTTTCTTTTTCTTTTCAAAATCCATACTATGTTTGAATCAGAACCCTAATCCTGGGTTTTTTTATGGTGGTGTCACGTCTCTTTAATCAAAACTTTGATCTGATGTTTCCTTTTCGTAACCCGTACTATAATTCAATCAAAAGTTTAATCCTATAGTCTCAATCAAAACGCTAATCCTTTGTTTTCTTTTCGGAATGTCTCATTTTGTACTAAATAAAAAAAACTAACCCAACAATTCAAGACCATAATTTTTGGTTTTTCTTTCGTAAAGTCTAATATCTTTCGGTAAAAACACGAATCCCATGTTTCCCTTTGTTAATAAATTTTATGTATATGTTTTTTAATCAAAACCCTAATACTATGTTTTCTTATGATAATGTCTACTAATTTTCAGTTTTCAATCAAAACCCTAATCTTTCTTTTCATTTAAAAATGACTCACATTTTTTAACCAAGACCCGTAACCCTCTCTTTTCTTTTCAGAATACATACTACGTTCGAATCAAAACCCTAATCCTAGGTTTTTCTTATAGTAGTGTCACCTCTCTCCAATCAAAACCATGATCCTATGTTTCCTTTTCGTAACGCGTACTATACTTTAATCAAAACCCTAATCCTATACTCTCAATCAAAACCTTGATCCGATGTTTCCTTTTCGTAATGCGTACTATACTTGAATCAAAAGTCTAATCCTATACTCTCAATCAAAACCCTAATCCTTTGTTTTCTTTTCGGAATGTCTCATTTTGGTTTAAATAAAAAAAACTAACCCGATCATTCGAAACCATAATCTTTTGTTTTTCTTTCGGAAAGTCTAATATCTTTCGGTGAAAACACGAATCCCATGTTTCCTTTTGTTAATAACTCCTTTGTATATGTTTTTCAATCAAAACCCTAATATTATGTTTTCTTATGGTAATGTCTACTAATTTTCAGTTTTCAATCAAAACCCTAATCTTTATTTTCATTTCCAAATGTCTCGTATTTTTTAACCAAGACCCGTAACCCTTTCTTTTCTTTTCAGAATACATACTATGTTTGAATCAAAACTCTAATGCTAGGTTTTCTTATGGTGGTGTCAACTCCCTCTAATCAAAACCTTGATCCTATGTTTCTTTTTTGTAACGCATACTATACTTGAATCAAAAGCCTAATCCTATACTCTCAATCAAACCCTAATCTTTTGTTTTCTTTTCGTAATGTCTCATTTTGTTTTTAATAAAAAAACTAACCGAATCATTCAAAACCATAATCTTTTGTTTTTTTTTCGTAAAGTCTAATATCTTTCGGTCGAAACACGAATCCTATGTTTCCTTTTGTTAATAACTCCTATGTATATTATTTTAAAGCAAAACCCTAATATTATGTTTTCTTATGGTAATGTCTATTAATTTTCAGTTTTCAATCAAAACGCTAATCTTTCTTTTCATTTAAAAATGACTCGTATTTTTTAACCAAGACCCGTAACCCTTTCTTTTCATTTCAGAATACATACTATGTTCGAATCAAAACCCAAATGCTAGGTTTTCTTATGGTGGTGTCACCTCTCTCCAATTAAAACCATGATCCTATGTTTCCTTTTCGTAACGCATACTATACTTCAATCAAAAGCCTAATCCTATATTCCCAATCAAAACCTTAATCCGATGTTTCCTTTGGGTAACGCATACTATACTCGAATCAAAAGCCTAATCCTATACTCTCAATCAAAACCCTAATCCTTTGTTTTCTTTTCGGAATGTCTCATTTTGGTTCAAATAAAAAAAAACTAACCTAATCATTCAAAACCATAATCTTTTGTTTTTCTTTCGTAAAGTCTAATATTTTTCGGTGAAAACACGAATCCCATGTTTCCTTTTGTTAATAACTCCAATGTATATGTTTTTTAATCAAAACCCTAATACTATGATTTCTTATGATAATGTCTATTAATTTTCAGTTTGCTATCAAAACCCTAATCTTTCTTTTCATTTAAAAATGACTCGTATTTTTTAACCAAGAGCCGTGACCCATTATTTTCTTTTCAGAATACATACTATGTTTGAATCAAAACCCTAATCCTGGGTTTTCTTATGGTGGTGTCACCTCTCTTTAATCAAAACCTTGATCCTATGTTTCCTTTTCGTAACGCATACTATACTTGAATCAAAAGTCTAATCCTGTACTATCAATCAAAACCCTAATACTTTGTTTTCTTTTCGGAATGTCTCATTTTGGTTTAAATAAAAAAAACTAACCCAATCATTCAAAACCATAATCTTTTGTTTTTCTTTCGTAAAGTCTAATATCTTTCGTTGAAAACACGAATCCCATGTTACCTTTTGTTAATAACTCCTTTGTATATGTTTTTTAATCAAAACCCTAATATTATGTTTTCTTATGGTAATGTCTACTAATTTTCAGTTTTCAATCAAAACAATAATCTTTCTTTTCATTTAAAAATGACTCGTCTTTTTTAACCAAGAGCCGTAACCCTTTCTTTTGTTTTCAGAATACATACTATGTTCGAATCAAAACCCTAATGCTAGTTTTTCTTATGGTGGTGTCAATTCGCTCCAATCAAAACCTTGATCCGATGTTTCCTTTTCGTAACGCATACTATACGTGAATCAAAAGCCTAATCCTATACTCTCAATCAAATCCCTAATCCTTTGTTTTCTTTACGGAATGTCTCATTTTTGTTTAAATAAAAAAAACTAATCCGATCATTCAAAACCATAATCTTTTGTTTTTCTTTCGTAAAGTGTAATATCTTTCGGTGAAAACACGAATCCCATGTTTCCTTTTGTTAATAACTCCTATGTATATGTTTTTTAATCAAAACTCTAATACTATGTTTTCTAATGATAATGTCTACCAATTTTCAGTTTTCAATCAAAACCCTAATCTTTCTTTTCATTTAAAAATGACTCATATTTTTTAACCAAGAACCGTAAATCTTTCTTTTCTTTTCAAAATACATATTATGTTCGAATGAAAACCCTAAAGCTAGGTTTTCTTATGGTGGTGTCACCTCTCTCCAATCAAAACCATGATCCTATGTTTACTTTTCGTAACGCATACTATACTTTAATCAAAAGCCTAATCCAATACTCCCAATCAAAACCTTGATCCGATGTTTCCTTTTCGTAACGCATACTGTACTTGAATCAAAAGTCTAATCCTAGACTCTCAATCAAAACCCTAATCCTTTGTTTTCTTTTCGTAATGTCTCATTTTGGTTTAAATAAAAAAAACTAACCCAATCATTCAAAACCATAATCTTTTGTTTTTCTTTCGTAAACTCTAATATCTTTCGGTCGAAACATGAATCCTATGTTTCTTTTTGTTAATAACTCCTATGTATATGTTTTTTAATCAAAACCCTAATATTATGGTTTCTTATGATAACATCTACTAATTTTCAGTTTTCAATCAAAACGCTAATCTTTCTTTTCATTTAAAAATGACTCGTATTTGTTAACCAAGACCTGTAACCCTTTCTTTTTTTTTCAGAATACATAATATGTTCGAATCAAAACGCTAATGCTAGGTTTTGTTATGGTGGTGTCACCTCTCTCCAATTAAAACCATGATCCTATACTCTCAATCAAAACCCTAATCTTTTGATTTCTTTTCGGAATGTCTCATTTTGTTTTTAATAAAAAAACTAATCCAATCATTCAAAACCATAAAATTTTGTTTTTCTTTTGTAAAGTCTAATATGTTTCAGTCGAAACACGAATCCTATGTTTCCTTTTGTTAATAACTCCTATGTATATTATGTTTAATCAAAACAATAATACTATGTTTCCTTATAATAATGTCTACTAATTTTCAGTTTTCAATCAAAACCCTAATCTTTCTTTTCATTTAAAAATGCCTCGTATTTTTTAACGAAGACCCGTAACCCTTTCTTTTCTTTTCAGAATACATACTATGTTCGAATCAAAACCCTAATGCTAGGTTTTGTTATGGTGGTGTCACCTCTCTCCAATCAAAACTATGATCCTATGTTTCCTTTTCGTAACGCATACTATACTTTAATCAAAAGCCTAATCCTATACTCCCAATCAATACCTTGATCAGATGTTTCCTTTTCGTAACTCATACTATACTTGAATGAAAAGTCTAATCCTATACTCTCAATCAAAACCCTAATCCTTTGTTTTCTTTTCAGAATGTCTCATTTTGGTTTCAATAAAAAAAAAACTAACCCAATCATTCAAAACCATAATCTTTTGTTTTTCTTTCGTAAAGTCTAATATCTTTCGGTGAAAACACGAATACCATGTTTCCTTTTCTTAATAACTCCTATGTACATGTTTTTTAATCAAAACCCTAATACTATGTTTTCTTATGATAATGTCTACTAATTTACAGTTTTCAATCAAAACCCTAATCGTTCTTTTCATTTAAAAATGGCTTGTATTTTTTAACCAAGACCCGTAACCCTTTCTTTTTTTTTCAGAATACATATTATGTTCGAATCAAAACCCTAATGCTAGGTTTTCTTATGGTGGTGTCACCTCTCTCCAATCAAAACCATGATCCTATGTTTCCTTTTCGTTACTCATACTATACTTTAATCAAAAGCTTAATCCTATACAGCCAATCAAAACCTTGATCCGATGTTTCCTTTTCGTAGCGCATACTATACGTCAATCAAAAGTCTAATCCTATACTCTCAATCAAAAACCTAATCCTTTGTTTTCTTTTCAAAAAGTCTCATTTTGGTTTAAATAAAAAAAAAACTAACCCAATCATTCAAAACCATAATCTTTTGTTTTTTTTCTTTCGTAAAGTTTAATATCTTTCGGTGAAAACACGAATACCAAGTTTCCTTTTCTTAATAACTCCTATGTATATGTTTTTTAATCAAAACCCTAATACTTTGTTTTCTTATGATAATAATCTACTAATTTTCAGTTTTCAAACAAAACCCTAATCTTTCTTTTCATTTAAAAATGACTTGTATTTTTTAACCAAGACACGTAACCCTTTCTTTTCTTTTCAGAGTACATACTATGTTCGAATCAAAACCCTAATGCTTGGTTTTCTTATCGTGGTGTCACCTCTCTCCAATCAAAAAAATGATCCTATGTTTCCTTTTTCGTTACTCATACTATACTTTAATCAAAAGCCTAATCCTATACTCCCAATCAAAACCTTGATCCGATGTTTCCTTTTCGTAACGCATACTATACGTCAATCAAAAGTCTAATCCTATACTCTCAATCAAAACCCTAATCCTTTGTTTTCTTTTCACAATGTCTCATTTTGGTTTAAATAAAAAAAAACTAACCCAATCATTCAAAACCATAATCTTTTGTTTTTCTTTCGTAAAGTCTAATATCATTCGGTGAAAACAAGAATACCATGTTTCCATTTGTTAATAACTCCTATGTATAAGTTTTTTAATCAAAAACCAAATACTATGTTTTCTTATGATAATGTCTACTAATTTTCAGTTTTCAATCAAAAACCTAATCTTTCTTTTCATTTAAAAATGTCTCGTATTTTGTAACGAAGACCCGTAACCCTTTCTTTTCTTTTCAGAATACATACTATGTTCGAATCAAAACCCTAATGCTAGGTTTTGTTATGGTGGTGTCACCTCTCTCCAATCAAAACCATGATCGTATGTTTCCTTTTCGTAACGCATACTATACTTTAGTCAAAAGCCTAATCCTATACTCCCAATCAAAACCTTGATCAGATGTTTCCTTTTCGTAACTCATACTATACTTGAATCAAAAGTCTAATCCTACACTCTCAATCAAAACCCTAATCCTTTGTTTTCTTTTCGGAATGTCTCATTTTGGTTTCAATAAAAAAAAACTAACCCAATCATTCAAAACCATAATCTTTTGTTTTTCGTTCGTAAAGTCTAATATCTTTCGGTGAAAACACGAACACCATGTTTCCTTTTCTTAATAACTCCTATGTATATGTTTTTTAATCAAATCCCTAATACTTTGTTTTTTTATGATAATGTTTACTAATTTTCAGTTTTCAATCAAAACCCTAATCTTTCTTTTCATTTAAAAATGACTGGTATTTTTAAAACAAGACCCGTAACCCTTTCTTCTCTTTTCAAAATACATACTATGTTCGAATCAAAATCCTAATAATAGGTTTTCTTATGGTGGTGTCACCTCTCTCCAATCAAAACCATGATCCTATGTTTCCTTTTCGTAACGCATACTATACTTTAATCAAAAGCCTAATCCTATATTCCCAATCAAAACCTTGATCAGATGTTCCTTTTCGTAACTCATACTATACTTGAATCAAAAGTCTAATCCTATATTCTCAATCAAAAACCTAATCCTTTGTTTTCTTTTCGGAATGTCTCATTTTGGTTTAAATAAAAAAAAACTAACCCAATCATTCAAAACCATAATCTTTGTTTTTTTTCTTTCGTAAAGTTTAATATCTTTCGGTGAAAACACGAATACCATGTTTCCTTTTCTTAATAACTCCTATGTATATGTTTTTTAATCAAAACCCTAATACTTTGTTTTCTTATGATAATGTCTACTAATTTTCAGTTTTCAAACAAAACCCTAATCTTTCTTTTCATTTAAAAATGACTTGTATTTTTTAAAAAAGAACCGTAACCTTTTCTTTTCTTTTCAGAGTACATACTATGTTCAAATCAAAACCCTAATACTAGGTTTTCTTATGGTGGTGTCACCTCTCTCCAATCAAAACCACGATCCTATGTTTCCTTTTCGTAACGCATACAATACTTTAATCAAAAGCCAAATCCTATACTCCCAATCAAAACCTTGATCCGATGTTTCCTTTTCGTAACGCATACTATACGTCAATCAAAAGTCTAATCCTATACTCTCAATCAAAAACCTAATCCTTTGTTTTCTTTTCGGAATGTCTCATTTTGGTTTAAATAAAAAAAAACTAACCCAATCATTCAAAACCATAATCTTTTGTTTTTTTTCTTTCGTAAAGTTTAATATCTTTCGGTGAAAACACGAATACCATGTTTCCTTTACTTAATAACTCCTATGTATATGTTTTTTAATCAAAACACTAATACTTTGTTTTCTTATGATAATGTCTACTAATTTTCAGTTTTCAATCAAAACCCTAATCTTTCTTTTCATTTAAAAATGGCTTGTATTTTTTAACCAAGACACGTAACCCTTTCTTTTCTTTTCAGAGTACATACTATGTTCAAATCAAAACCCTAATGCTAGGTTTTCTTATCGTGGTGTCACCTCTCTCCAATCAAAAAAATGATCCTATGTTTCCTTTTCGTTACTCATACTATACTTTAATCAAAAGCCTAATCCTATACTCCCAATCAAAACCTTGATCCGATGTTTCCTTTTCGTAACACATACTATACGTCAATCAAAAGTCTAATCCTATACTCTCAATCAAAACCCTAATCCTTTGTTTTCTTTTCAGAATGTCTCAGTTTGGTTTAAATAAAAAAAAACTAACCCAATCATTCAAAACCATAATCTTTTGTTTTTCTTTCGTAAAGTCTAATATCTTTCGGTGAAAACACGAATACCATGTTTCCTTTTCTTAATAAATCCTATGTATATGTTTTTTAATCAAATCCCTAATACTTTGTTTTCTTATGATAATGTCTACTAATTTTCAGTTTTCAATCAAAACCCTAATCTTTCTTTTCATTTAAAAATGGCTTGTATTTTTTAACCAAGACCCGTAACCCTTTCTTTTTCTTTTCAGAATACATACTATGTTCGAATCAAAACCCTAATGCTAGGTTTTCTTATCGTGGTGTCACCTCTCTCCAATCAAAGCCATGATCCTATGTTTCCTTTTCGTTACTCATACTATACTTTAATCAAAAGCCTAATCCTATACACCCAATCAAAACCCATATCCGATGTTTCCTTTTCGTAACGCATACTATACGTCAATCAAAAGTCTAATCCTATACTCTCAATCAAAAACCTAATCCTTTGTTTTCTTTTCGGAATGTCTCATTTTGGTTTAAATAAAAAAAAACTAACCCAATCATTCAAAACCATAATCTTTTGTTTTTTTTTCTTTCGTAAAGTTTAATATCTTTCTGTGAAAACACGAATACTATGTTTCCTTTTCTTAATAACTCCAATGTATATGTTTTTTAATCAAAACCCTAATACTTTGTTTTCTTATGATAATGTCTACTAATTTTCAGTTTTCAAACAAAACCCTAATCTTTCTTTTCATTTAAAAATGACTTGTATTTTTTAACCAAGAGACGTAACCCTTTCTTTTCTTTTCAGAGTACATACTATGTTCGAATCAAAACCCTAATGCTAGGTTTTCTTATCGTGGTGTCACCTTTCTCCAATCAAAAAAATGATCCTATGTTTCCTTTTCGTTACTCATACTATACTTTAATCAAAAGCCTAATCCTATACTCCCAATCAAAACCTTGATCCGATGTTTCCTTTTCGTAACGCATAGTATATGTCAATCAAAAGTCTAATCCTATACTCTCAATCAAAACCCTAATCCTTTGTTTTCTTTTCAGAATGTCTCATTTTGGTTTAAATAAAAAAAACTAACCCAATCATTCAAAACCATAATCTTTTGTTTTTCTTTCGTAAAGTCTAATATCATTCGGTGAAAACATGAATACCATGTTTCCATTTGTTAATAACTCCTATGAATAAGTTTTTTAATCAAAAACCTAATACTATGTTTTCTTATGATAATGTCTCCTAATTTTTCTTTTGATTTAAAAATGACTCGTATTTTTTAACCAAGACCCGTAACCCTTTCTTCTCTTTTCAAAATACATACTATGTTCGAATCAAAATCCTAATAATAGGTTTTCTTATGGTGGTGTCACCTCTCTCCAATCAAAACCATGATCCTATGTTTCCTTTTCGTAACGCATACTATACTTTAATCAAAAGCCTAATCCTATACTCCCAATCAAAACCTTGATCAGATGTTCCTTTTCGTAACTCATACTATACTTGAATCAAAAGTCTAATCCTATATTCTCAATCAAAAACCTAATCCTTTGTTTTCTTTTCGGAATGTCTCATTTTGGTTTAAATAAAAAAAAACTAACCCAATCATTCAAAACCATAATCTTTGTTTTTTTTCTTTCGTAAAGTTTAATATCTTTCGGTGAAAACACGAATACCATGTTTCCTTTTCTTAATAACTCCTATGTATATGTTTTTTAATCAAAACCCTAATACTTTGTTTTCTTATGATAATGTCTACTAATTTTCAGTTTTCAAACAAAACCCTAATCTTTCTTTTCATTTAAAAATGACTTGTATTTTTTAACCAAGAACCGTAACCTTTTCTTTTCTTTTCAGAGTACATACTATGTTCAAATCAAAACCCTAATACTAGGTTTTCTTATGGTGGTGTCACCTCTCTCCAATCAAAACCACGACCCTATGTTTCCTTTTCGTAACGCATACAATACTTTAATCAAAAGCCAAATCCTATACTCCCAATCAAAACCTTGATCCGATGTTTCCTTTTCGTAACGCATACTATACGTCAATCAAAAGTCTAATCCTATACTCTCAATCAAAAACCTAATCCTTTGTTTTCTTTTCGGAATGTCTCATTTTGGTTTAAATAAAAAAAAACTAACCCAATCATTCAAAACCATAATCTTTTGTTTTTTTTCTTTCGTAAAGTTTAATATCTTTCGGTGAAAACACGAATACCATGTTTCCTTTACTTAATAACTCCTATGTATATGTTTTTTAATCAAAACACTAATACTTTGTTTTCTTATGATAATGTCTACTAATTTTCAGTTTTCAAACAAAACCCAAATCTTTCTTTTCATTTAAAAATGACTTGTATTTTTTAACCAAGACCCGTAACCCTTTCTTTTCTTTTCAGAATACATACTATGTTCGAATCAAAAACCCAATGCTAGGTTTTCTTATCGTGGTGTCACCTCTCTCCAATCAAAACCATGATCCTATGTTTCCTTTTCGTAACTCATACTATACTTTAATCAAAATTTTAATCCTATACTCCCAATCAAAACCTTGATCCGATGTTTTCTTTTCGTAACGCATACTATACGTCAATCAAAAGTCTATTCCTATACTCTCAATCAAAACCCTAATCGTTTGTTTCTTTTTGGAATGTCTCATTTTGGTTTAAATAAAAAAAAACTAACCCAATCTTTGAAAAACATAATCTTTTGTTTTTCTTTCGTAAAGTCTAATATCTTTCTTTGAAAGCATGAATCCCATGTTTCCTTTTGTTAATAACTCCTATGTACATGTTTTTTAATCAAAACCCTAATACTATGTTTTCTTATGATAATGTCTACTAATTTACAGTTTTCAATCAAAACCCTAATCGTTCTTTTCATTTAAAAATGGCTTGTATTTTTTAACCAAGACCCGTAACCCTTTCTTTTTTTTTCAGAATACATATTATGTTCGAATCAAAACCCTAATGCTAGGTTTTCTTATGGTGGTGTCACCTCTCTCCAATCAAAACCATGATCCTATGTTTCCTTTTCGTAAAGCATACTATACTTTAATCAAAAGCCTAATCCTATACTCCCAATCAAAACCTTGATCAGATGTTTGCTTCTCTTAACGCATAGTATACTTGAATCAAAAGTCTAATCCTATACTCTCAATCAAAACCCTAATCCTTTGTTTTCTTTTCGGAATGTCTCATTTTGGTTTAAATAAAAAAAAAACTAACCCAATCATTCAAAACAATAATCTTTTGTTTTTCTTTTGTAAAGTCTAATATATTTCGGTGAAAACATGAATCCCATGTTTCCTTTTGTTAATAACTCCTATGTATATGTTTTTTAATCAAAACCGTAGTACTATGTTTTCTTATGATAATGTCTACTAATTTTCAGATTTCAATCAAAACCCTAATCTTTCTTTTCATTTAAAAATGACTCGTATTTTTTAACCAAAACCCGTAACCCTTTCTTTTCTTTTCAAAATACATACTTTGTTCGAAACAAAACCCTAATGCTAGTTTTAATTATGGTGGTCTCACCTCTCTCCAATAAAAAAAATGATCCTATGTTTCTTTTTCGTAACGCATACTATATTTTAATCAAAAGCCTAATGCTATACTCCCAATCAAAAGCTTGATCCGATGTTTCCTTTTCTTAACGCATATTATACTTGAATCAAAAGTCTAATCCTATACTCTCAATCAAAACCCCAATCGTTTGTTTTTTTTTTCGCAATGTCTCATTTTGGTTTAAATAAAAAAAAACTAACCCAATCATTCAAAACCATAATCTTTTGTTTTTCTTTTGTAAAGTCTAATATCTTTCGGTGAAAATACGAATCCCATGTTTCCTTTTGTTAATAACTCCTATGTATATGTTTTTTAATCAAAACCCTAATACTATGTTTTACTATGATAATGTCTACTAATTTTCAGTTTTCAATCAAAACCCTAATCTTTCTTTTCATTTAAAAATGACTCGTATTTTTTAACCAAGACCTGTAACCCTTTCTTTTCTTTTCAAAATACATACTATGTTCGAATCAAAACCCTAATGCTAGTTTTTCTTATGGTGGTGTCACTTCTCTCCAATCAAAACCATGATCCTATGTTTCCTTTTCGTAACGCATACTATACTTTAATCAAAAGTCTAATCCTATACTCCCAATTAAAACCTTGATCCGATGTTTCCTTTTCGTAACGCATACTATACTTGAATCAAAAGTCTAATCCTATACTCTCAATCAAAACCCTAATCCTTTGTTTTTTTTTCGGAATGTCTCATTTTGGTTTAAATAAAAAAAACTAACCCAATCATTCAAAACCATAATCTTTTGTTTTTCTTTCGTAAAGTCTAATATTTTTCGGTGAAAACACGAATCCCATGTTTCCTTTTGTTAATAACTCCTATGTATATGTTTTTTAATCAAAACCCTAATAATATGTTCTCTTATGATATTGTCTACTAATTTTCAGTTTTCAATCAAAACCCTAATCTTTCTTTTCATTTAAAAATAACTCGTATTTTTTAACCAAGATCCGTAACCCTTTCTTTTTTTTTTTTCAAAATACATACTTTGTTCGAATCAAAACCCTAATGCTAGGTTTTCTTATGGTGGTGTCACTTCTCTCCAATCAAAACCATGATCCTATGTTTCCTTTTCGTAACGCATACAATACTTTAATCAAAAGCCTAATCCTATACGCCCAATCAAAACCTTGATCCGATGTTTGCTTTTCTTAACGCATATTATACTTGAATCAAAAGTCTAATCCTATACTCTCAATCAAAACCCTAATCTTTTGTTTTCTTTTCAGAATGTCTCATTTTGGTTTCAATAAAAAAAAACTAACCCAATCATTCAAAACCATAATCTTTTATTTTCTTTCGTAAAGTCTAATATCTTTCGGTGAAAACACGAATCCCATGTTTCCTTTTGATAATAACTCCGATGTATATGTTTTTTAATCAAAACCCTAATACTATGTTTTCTTATGATAATGTCTACTAATTTTCAGTTTTCAATCAAAACCCTAATCTTTCTTTTCATTTAAAAATGACTTGAATTTTTTTACCAAGACCCGTAACCCTTTCTTTTCTTTTCAGAATACATACTATGTTCGAATCAAAACCCTAATGCTAGGTTTTCTTATCGTGGTGTCACCTGTCTCCAATTAAAACCATGATTCTATGTTTCCTTTTCGTAACTCATACTATACTTTAATCAAAAGCCTAATCCTATACTGCCAATCAAAACCTTAATCCGATGTTTCCTTTTCGTAACGCATACTATACGTGAATCAAAAGTCTAATCCTATACTCTCAATCAAAACCCTAATCGTTTGTTTTTTTTTCGGAATGTCTCATTTTGGTTTAAATAAAAAAAAACTAATTCAATCTTTCAAAACCATAATCTTTTGTTTTTCTTTCGTAAAGTCTAATATCTTTCGGTGAAAACACGAATCCCATGTTTCCTTTTGTTAATAACTCCTATGTATATGTTTTTTAATCAAAACCCTAATACTATGTTTTCTTCTGATAATGTCTACTAATTTTCAGTTTTCATTCAAAACTCTAATCTTTCTTTTCATTTAAAAATTACTCGTATTTTTTAACCAAGACCAGTAACAATTTCTTTTCTTTTCAGAATACATACTATGTTCGAATCAAAACTCAAATTCTATGTTTTATTATGGTGGTGTCACCTCTCTCCAATCAAAACCATGATCCTATGTTTCCTTTTAGTAACGCATACTATACTTTAATCAAAAGCCTAATCCTATACTCCCAATCAAAACCTTGATCCGATGTTTCCTTCTCGTAACGCATACTATAATTGAATCAAAAGTCTAATCCTATATTCTCAATCAAAACCCTAATCCTTTGTTTTGTTTTCGGAATATCTCATTTTGGTTTAAATAAAAAAAACTAACCCAATCATTCAAAACCATAATCTTTTGTTTTTCTTTCGTAAAGCCTAATATCTATCGGTCGAAACACGAATCCTATATTTCCTTTTGTTAATAACTCCTATGTATGTGTTTTCTAATCAAGACCCTAATACTATGTTTTCTTATGATAATGTCTACTAATTTTCAGCTTTCAACCAAAACCCTAATCTTTCTTTTCATTTAAAAATGGCTCGTATTTTTTAACCAAGACCAGTAACAATTTCTTTTCTTTTCAGAATACATACTATGTTCGAATCAAAACCATAATGGTAGTTTTCTTATGGTGGTGTCACCTCTCTCATATCAAAACCATGATTTTATGTTTCCTTTTCGTAACGCATACTATACTTTAATCAAAAGCATAATCCTATACTCCCAATCAAAACCTTGATCTGATGTTTCCTTTTCGTATCACATACTATACTTGAAACTAAAGTCTAGTCCTATATACTCAATCAAAACCGTAATCCTTTGTTCTCTTTTCGGACTGTCTCATTTTGGTTTAAATAAAAAAAAACTAACCCAATCATTCAAAACCATAATCTTTTGTTTTTCTTTCGTAAAGTCTAATATCTTTCGGTGAAAACACGAATCCCATGTTTTCTTTTGTTAAAAACTCCTATGTATATGTTTTTTAATCGAAACCCAAATACTATGTTTTCTTATGATAATGTCTACTGATTTTCAGTTTTCAATCAAAACCCCAATCTTTCTTTTCATTTAAAAATGACTCGTATTTTTTAACCAAGACCCGTAACCCTTTCTTTTCTTTTCAGAATACATACTATGTTCGAATCAAAACCCTCATGCTAGCTTTTCTTATGGTGGTGTCACCTCTCTCGAATCAAAACCATGATCTTATGTTTCGTTTTCGTAACGCATACTATACTTTAATCAAAAGCCTAATCCTATACTCCCAATCAAAACCTTGATCCGATGTTTCATTTTCGTAACTCATACTATACTTGAATCAAAAGTCTAATCCTATACTCTCAATCAAAACCCTAATCCTTTGTTTTCTTTTCGGAATGTCTCATTTTGGTTTAAATAAAAAAAACTAACCCAATCATTCAAAACAATAATCTTTTGTTTTTCTTTCGTAAAGCCTAATATCTTTCGGTGAAAAACACGAATCCCATGTTTCCTTTTGTTAATAACTTATATATATATGTTTTTTAATCAAAACCCTAATACTATGTTTTCTTATTATAATGTTTACTAATTTTCAGTTTTCAATCAAAACTCTAATCTTTCTTTTCATTTAAAAAAGAATCGTATTTTTTAACCAAGATCCGTAACCCTTTATTTTCTTTTCATAATACATACTATGTTCGAATCAAAACCCTAATGCTAGGTTTTCTTATGGTGGTGTCACATCTCTCCAATCAAGAGTATGATCCTATGTTTCCCTTTCGTAACACATACTATACTTTAATCAAAAGCCTAATCCTATACTGCCAATCAAAACCTTCATCCGATGTTTCCTTTTCGTAACGCATACTATACTTGAATCAAAAGTCTAATCCTATACTCTCAATCAAAACCCTAATCCTTTGTTTTCTTTTCGGAATGTCTCATTTTGTTTTAAATAAAAAAAACTAACCCAATCATTCAAAACCATAATCTTTTGTTTTTCTTTCGTAAAGTCTAATATCTTTCGTTGAAAACACGAATCCCATGTTTCCTTTTGTTAGTAACTCATATGTATATGTTTTTCAATCAAAACCCTAATACTATGTTTCTTATGATAATGTCTACTAATTTTCAGTTTTCAATCAAAATAATAATCTTTCTTTTTCATTTAAAAATAACTCGTATTTTTTAACCAAGATCCGTAACCCTTTCTTTTCTTTTCAGAATACATACTATGTTCGAATCAAAATCCTAATGCTAGGTTTTCTTAGGGTGGTGTCACCTCTCTCGAATCAAAACCATGATCCTATGTTTCCTTTTCGTAACGCATACTATACTTTAATCAAAAGCCTAATCCTATACTCCCAATCAAAACCTTGATCCGATGTTTTATTTTCGTAACGCATACTATACTTGAATAAAAAGTCTAATCGTATACTCTCAATCAAAACCCTAATCATTTGTTTTCTTTTCGGAATGTTTCATTTTGGTTTAAATAAAAAAATAACCCAATCATTCAAAACCATAATCTTTTGTTTTTCTTTCGTAAAGTCTAATATCTTTCGGTGAAAACACGAATACCATGTTTCCTTTTGTTAATAACTCATATGTATATTATTTTTTCTTATGTTAATGTCTATTAATTTTCAGTTTTCAATCAAAACCCTAATCTTTCTTTTCATTTAAAAATGACTCGTATTTTTTAACCAAGGATCGTAACCCTTTCTTTTCTTTTCAGAATACATACTATGTTCGAATCAAAACTCTAATGGTAGGTTTTCTTATGCTGGTGTCACATCTCTCCAAACAAGAGCATGATCCTATGTTTCCCTTTCGTAACGCGTACCATACTTTAATCAAAAGCCTAATCCTATACTGCCAAACAAAACCTTGATCCGATGTTTCCTTTTCGTAACGCATACTATACTTGAATCAAAAGTCTAATCCTATACTCTCAATTAAAACCCTAATCCTTTGCTTTCTTTTCGGAATGTATCATTTTGGTTTAAATAAAAAAAAACTAACCCAATCATTAAAAACCATAATCTTTTGTTTTTCTTTCGTAAAGTCTAATATCTTTCGGTGAAAACACGAATACCATGTTTCTTTTTGTTAATAACTGCTATGTATATGTTTTTCAATCAAAACCCTAATACTATGTTTTCTTATGATAATGTCTACTAATTTTCAGTTTTCAATCAAAATAATAATCTTTCTTTTCATTTAAAAATAACTCGTATTTTTTAACCAAGACCCGTAACCCTCTCTTTTCTTTTCAGAATACGTACTATGTTCGAATCAAAACCCTAATGCTAGGTTTTCTTATGGTGGTGTCCCCTCTCTCGAATCAAAACCATGATCCTATGTTTTCTTTTTGTAACGCATACTATACTTTAATCAAAAGCCTAATCCTATACTCCCAATCAAAACCTTGATCCGATGTTTTATTTTCGTAACGCATACTATACTTGAATCAAAACTCTAATCCTATACTCTCAATGAAAACCCTAATCCTGTGTTTTCTTTTCGGAATGTCTCATTTTCGTTTAAATAAAAAAACTAACCCAATCATTCAAAACCATAATCTTTGTTTTTCTTTCGTAAAGTCTAATATCTTTCGGTGAAAACACGAATACCATGTTTCCTTTTGTTAATAACTCATATGTATATGTTTTTTAATAAAAACCCTAATACTATGTTTTCTTTTGATAATGTCTACTAATTTTCAGTTTTCAATCAAAACTCTAATCTTTCTTTTCATTTAAAAATGACTCGTATTTTTTCACCAAGATCCGTAACCCTTTCTCTTCTTTTCAGAATACATACTACGTTCGAATCAAAACCCTAATGCTAGGTTTTCTTATGGTTGTGTAACCTCTCTCCAATCAAAAGCATGATCCTATGTTTCCCTTTCATAACGCATACTATAATTTAATCAAAATCCTAATCCTATACTACCAATCAAAACCTTGATCCAATGTTTCATTTTCGTAACACATACTATACTTGAATAAAAAGTCTAATCCTATACTCTCAATCAAAACCCTAATCTTTTGTTTTCTTTTCGGAATGTGTCATTTTGGTTTAAATAAAAAAAACTAACCCAATCATTCAAAACCATAATCTTTTGTTTTTCTTTCGTAAAGTCTAATATCTTTCGGTGAAAACACGAATCCCATGTTTCCTTTTGTTAGTAACTCATATGTATATGTTTTTCAATCAAAACCCTAATACAATGTTTTCTTACGATAATGTCTACTAATTTTCAGTTTTCAATCAAAACTCTAATTTTTCTTTTCATTTAAAAATTACGCGTATTTTTTAACCAAGACCTGTAACCCTTTCTTTTTTTTTTCAGAATACATAATATGTTCCAATCAAAACCCTAATGCTAGGTTTTCTTATGGTGGTGTCACCTCTCTCCAATCAAAAGCATGATCCTATGTTTCCCTTTCGTAACGCATACTATACTTTAATCAAAATCCTAATCTTATACTGCCAATCAAAACCTCGATCCGATTTTCCTTTTTATAACGCATACTATACTTGAATCAAAAGTCTAATCCTATACTCTTAATCAAAACCCTAATCCTTTGTTTTCTTTTCGGAATGTCTCATTTGGATTTAAATAAAAAAAACTAACCCAATCATTCAAAACCATAATCTTTTGTTTTTCTTTCGTAAAGTCTAATATCTTTCGGTGAAAACACGAATCCCATGTTTCCTTTTGTTAGTAACTCATATGTATATGTTTTTCAATCAAAACCCTAATACTATGTTTTCTTATGATAATGTCTACTAATTTTCAGCTTTCAATCAAAACTCTAATCTTTCTTTTCATTTAAAAATTACTCGTATTTTTTAACCAAGACCCGTAACCCTTTCTTTTCTTTTCAGAATACATAAAATGTTCCAATCAAAACCCTAATGCTAGGTTTTTCTTATGGTGGTGTCACCTCTCTCCAATCAAAAGCATGATCCTATGTTTCCCTTTCGTAACGCATACTATACTTTAATCAAAATCCTAATCTTATACTGCCAAACAAAACCTCGATCCGATTTTCCTTTTTATAACGCATACTATACTTGAATCAAAATTCTTATCCTATACTCTTAATCAAAACACTAATCCTTTGTTTTCTTTTCGGAATGTCTCATTTTGATTTAAATAAAAAAAACTAACCCAATCATTCAAAACCATAATCTTTTGTTTTTCTTTCGTAAAGTCTAATATCTTTCGGTGAAAACACGAATCCCATGTTTCATTTTGTTAATAACTCATATGTATATGTTTTTTAATCAAAACCCTAATACTATGTTTTCTTATGATAATGTCTACTAATTTTCAGTTTTCAATCAAAACTCTAATCTTTCTTTTCATTTAAAAATTACTCGTATTTTTTAACCAAGACCCGCAACCCTTTCTTTTCATTTCAGAATACATACTATGTTCCAATCAAAACCCTAATGCTAGGTTTTCTTATGGTGGTGTCACCTCTCTAAAATCAAAGCCATGATCCTATGTTTCCCTTTCATAACGCTTACTATACTTTAATCAAAATCCTAATCCTATACTGCCAATCAAAACCTTGATCCGATGTTTCCTTTTCGTAATGCATACTATACTTGAATCAAAAGTCTAATCCTATACTCTTAATCAAAACCCTAATGCTTTGTTTTCTTTTCGGAATGTCTCATTTTGGTTTAAATAAAAAAAACTAACCCAATCATTCAAAACCATAAACTTTTGTTTTTCTTTCGTAAAGTCTAATATCTTTCGGTGAAAACACGAATCCCATGTTTCCTTTTGTTAATAACTCATATGTATATGTTTTTTAATCAAAACCCTAATACTATGTTTTCTTATGATAATGTCTACTAATTTTCAGTTTTCAATCAAAACTGCAATCTTTCTTTTCATTTAAAAATGACTCATATTTTTTACCAAAGATCCGTAACCCTTTCTTTTCTTTTCAGAATACATACTATGTTCCAATCAAAACCCTAATGCTAGTTTTTCTTATGGTGGTGTCACCTCTCTCCAATCAAAAGCATGATCCTATGTTTCCCTTTCGTAACGCATACTAGACTTTAATCAAAATCCTAATCTTATACTGCCAATCAAAAACTTGATCCGATTTTCCTTTTTATAACGCATACTATACTTGAATCAAAAGTCTAATCCTATACTCTCAATCAAAACCCTAATAATTTGTTTTCTTTTCAGAATGTCTCATTTTGGTTTAAATAAAAAAAACTAACCCAATCATTCAAAACCATAATCTTTTGTTTTTCTTTCGTAAAGTCTAATATCTTTCGGTGAAAACACGAATCCCATGTTTCCTTTTGTTAATAACTCATATGTATATGTTTTTTCATAAAAACCATAATACTATGTTCTCTTTTGATAATGTCTACTAATTTTTAGTTTTCAATCAAAACTCTAATCTTTCTTTTCATTTAAAAATTACTCGTATTTTTTAACCAAGACCCGTAACCCTTTCTTTTCTTTTTAGATTACATACTATGTTCCAATCAAAACCCTAATGCTAGGTTTTCTTATGGTGGTGTCACCTCTCTCCAATCAAAAACATGATCCTATGTTTCCCTTTCGTAACGCATACTATACTTTAATCAAAATCCTAATCCAATACTGCCAATCAAAACCTTGATCCGATGTTTCCTTTTCGTAACGCACATTATATACTTGAATCAAATGTCTAATCCTATACTTTCAATCAAAATCCTAATCCTTTGTTTTCTTTTCAGAATGTCTCATTTTGGTTTAAATAAAAAAAACTAACCCAATCATTCAAAACCATAATCTATTGTTTTTCTTTCGTAAAGTCTAATATCTTTCGGTGAACACACGAATCCCTTGTTTCCTTTTGTTAATAACACATATGTATATGTTTTTTAATCAAAACCCTAATACTATGTTTTCTTATGACAATGTCTACTAATTTTCAGTTTTCAATCAAAACTCTAATCTTTCTTTTCATTTAAAAATGACTTGTATTTTTTAACCAAGACCCGTTACCCTTCCTTTTCTTTTCAGAATACATACTATGTTCGAATCAAAACCCTAATGCTAGGTTTTCTTATATTGGTGTCACCTCTCTCCAATCAAAAGCATGATCCTATGTTTCTCTTTAGTAACGCATACTATACTTTAATCAAAATCCTAATCCTATACTGCCAATCAAAACCTTGATCCGATGTTTCATTTTCGTAACGCATACTATAATTGAGTCAAAAGTTTAATCCAATACTCTCAATCAAAACCCTAATCCTTTGTTTTCTTTTCGGAATGTCTCATTTTGGTTTAAATAAAAAAAAACTAATCCAGTCATTCAAAACCATAATCTTTTGTTTTTCTTTCGTAAAGTCTAATATCTTTCGGTGAAATCACGAATCCCATGTTTCCTTTTGTTAATAACTCATATGTATATGTTTTTTAATCAAAACCCTAATACTATGTTTTCTTATGATAATGTCTACTAATTTTCAGTTTTCAATCAAAACTCTAATCTTTCTTTTCATTTAAAAATTACTCGTATTTTTTAACCAAGAACCGTAACCCTTTCTTTTCATTTCAGAATACATACTATGTTCCAATCAAAACCCTAATGCTAGGTTTTCTTATGGTGGTGTCACCTCTCTCCAATCGAAACCATGATCCTATGTTTCCCTTTCATAACGCATACTATACTTTAATCAAAATCTTAATCCTATACTGCCAATCAAAACCTTGATCCGATGTTTCCTTTTCGTAATACATACTATACTTGAATCAAAAGTCTAATCCTATACTCTTAATCAAAACCCTAATCCTTTGTTTTCTTTTCGGAATGTCTCGTTTTGGTTTAAATAAAGAAAACTAACCCAATCATTCAAAACCATAATCTTTTATTTTTCTTTCGTAAAGTCTAATATCATTCGCTGAAAACACGAATCCCATGTTTTCTTTTGTTAATAACTCATATGTATATGTTTTTTAATCAAAACCCTAATACTATGTTTTCTTATGATAATATCTACTATTTTTCAGTTTTCAATCAATACTCTAATCTTTCTTTTCATTTAAAAATGACTCGTATTTTTTAACCAAGAACCGTAACCCTTTCTTTTCTCTTCAGAATACATACTATGTTCGAATGAAAACCCTAATGCTAGGTTTTCTTATGGTGGTGTCACCTCTCTCCAATCAAAAGCATAATCCTATGTTTCCCATTCGTAACACATACTATACTTTAATCAAAATCCTAATCCTATACTGCCAATCAAAACCTTGATCCAATGTTTCCTTTTCGTAACGCATACTATACTTGAATCAAAAGTCTAATCCTATACTCTCAATCAAAACCCTAATCCTTTGTTTTCTTTTCGGAATGTCTCATTTTGGTTTAAATAAAAAAAACTAACCCAATCATTCAAAACCATAATCTTTTGTTTTTTTCTTTCGTAAAGTCTAATATCTTTCGGTGAAAACACGAATCCCATGTTTCCTTTTGTTAATATTTTTCGGTCAAAACACTAGAGATACATTGCGACTGATGAGGATGGTCCGCAGAGCAGGACCAGGAGTCTATACACTGATTATCCCCACTCAGCATCTACCGAGCCAGATCAGACAGAGGGGACCCAGGCAGCGATAAAGCCACCCACGGAGCACACAGAGGCCGAGGCACCACCCACCGCACCGGAGCCACCTCCAGTGCTTATTTTCTCCCCTTCTCGAGGCCAGGACAGGTCCGAGCGCCTCGAGAGTGCTGTGGGTGTTCTGCAGACAGAGCTGGGGGCCGCACAGGCAGCAGACAGAGATGAGGGCCGCACAGGCAGCAGAAGAGTTTGCAGAGTTGAGGACCACTCAGGCATCGCAGTTCGCTCAGTTATCGGCACAGCTTGCCATGGTTATACAGATGTTCGAGCGATCTGTGGTACGACCTTGACGGGTCCCTTCACCGACTCCATCTCCATCTCCATCACCATCAGATCCACCAGCACAAGCACCAGCAGCAGCATCACCAGAGGACCCACAGCAGGACCCCGACGCTGAGGCGTCGTAGTTTTATTTTAGTTTATTTCACTTCTGTTGCACTTTATATTTTTCTGTTGGACTTGTAGTACCCAGAAAGAACTCTCCTTCTGGGTTTGCTTTTAGTTTTCGTTTATTTTATTCTGTCTCGAGTTGTATCTCATTATCATATCTTTATATACTCGAGCTTTGTTTTGGTTTTTTCTTGAGCTATACTGAACCCTTGCGTATGTGTGCAGATGGTCTTAGATGAAAGGAATTTGAGGAATAGTCATAGGTACGGTCATGGGACCATGTATGCTCCACAAAAACATTGAGACTCAACTCTCAATGAACCTAGCTCCATCAAACGCAACACTTGGAGTTCAGGGGAGTAATGTTTCAATTGTCTACTTCCACACTAATTGTTGTTCATTGCTTTATTTTTATTGTGCTTGCATGCGTACATTGGGGACAATGTACATCTTAAGTGTGGGGGGGGGGGGGGGGGGGGGGGGAGGATTCACATTGCACACACCTTTACTTGCGCGTTCAATTGCTCATGCTCAGGTAGCCTATGGCGGTTCACCTTAGTTGCAACGTTTGTATTTGACACACCCCTTGCGTGTTGGTACCGCAAGTGCACGGGTTGTCGAAGTAATAATTATACCCGGTGAGTAGGGTAGTCGAATCCACAAGGAACAGGGCTACTAGTACTAACTTCTTCTCTGCAATCTAGCCTAACGACTAATGTGATTTTGTGGTGATCTAGTGTGCATAGAAATTAATACCAGAGATGAATAGGCAAAGGATAAATAAAGGGAGATCTCAATCAATGAAGATGAGATACCCGGGCAATGCTCCCCCTAGGCTCTATCATGAAGTGCAAGACTAACTAAATGCTTCTAACCGAGTTCTATGAGTCGAGGTAATCCAAGAATAATCGGTCCCTGCCTCCAGGCCACCGATACTAGTCCCCTACAAGGTCCCGGCAGAGAAATCGCTCAATCTCAACACCTCACACCCCATATGACCGCAATGAGTTCTAGGGATACCTAAGAGTGAAACCGATTCCTAAAATTAGATCTAACCCTACTTCTAGGCGGAAGATCCCTAACCCCCTACAAAGGTCCCGGCGGAGAAATCTATCAATCTCACGCCTCACACCCCATATGGTTGCATAAAACTTAGGGAATACGGAGATAGGAAACACTCAATCGGAAGGTAAAGGGGACACTCCTCTATCTTAAGACTCACCCTCTCAACCCTCTTTAACATTGTATGTTCTAATCCCTAATGGAGACCTCTCTCTCACCAAGGAAACAAATCAAACATACCAAACAACCATACGAATCAATAAGGCATGCAAGCAATGATTAAACAAGATTAAAACTCAAATAAACTCGGACTTAAAAGAAAAGCATAAAGAAAGTCAATACATGAATCGAAACCTAGGGTTCACATGCCCAAGTATCTACTAGGGTTTAGCCCTCCATGGGGCTTATTACAAAGCAAAATATAACACAATGAAAAGCAATGTAAACCATGGAAGTAAACCCCCTTGAATTCGTGATGATGGCCTCGATGGGTCGCTCAACGTCTTGAAGGATCCTTCTCCGAAGCTAGGTCGCCAATGACTCCCTCGATGCTATGACGGAGGAAAGAACTATCAAAGTTGGTGAAGAACGGCCCTCCAATTCGGCAAAGACCTCCTCCTCAAACCCTAGCCGCTTCGCCTCTCAAAAGCCACACAAAAGATATAAAAAGAATCGGCAAAAAGGGCTATTTATAAGCCTAAAGCGCGTCAGTCACGTGCCTCCACGCGACCACGTGAGATCCCACGCGATCGCGTGGGCTGCAGAATTCCCACGCGGTCGCGTGGGATTTTGACGCGGTCGCGTGAACAGTAATTCTGCTACAGTACTGCGAACTTATCGGGGCTTCACACTGCCGTGTGGAATTTCCACACGCCCGTGTGAAGTTTCTGTCTTCCTGAAAAATTACTTCACACGGCCGTGTGGAATTTTCACATGCCCGTGTGAAGTCTCTGGCTTGCTGGAAAATGATTCACACGGCCGTGTGTTAATTCCACACGCCCGTGTGAATTCTCTGGAAACTTGATCTTCAGCAGAAAATGCACAGTAACTTGCCGAAACGCTCCCGAATATGTTGTTCTTCATCGAGGCCATTGAATTGGGCACACAATCAATGGTAGATCGTGCCGATTGCTTCAAGTCTCCTTCTTGGTGAAGTTCTCCTAGGCTACACGAGTTAGACTTGTTGTGAATGTGACTACCTTTGTGCCCCTCCAAAGGAGGTTGGCACACACTCACAAGTCCAAGTTCGTGCCTTGTTCCTTGCTTGGTCCGAAAACCTCCCAACAACGGCGAACACGACCTAACTTTGTTCTTCTTTTTCCAACTTGGCTCCACAAACCTACAACGTACAATAATACACAAATGCACACTATTTAGTGATAAAATCTGATAAAAGAGATGCTAATAGTAAGATAATAACGCTTCACGTCACTATAACACAAGCACTTATCAAATCCCCCCACACTTAAGCTTTTGCTTGTCCTCAAGCAAAAATAAAACGTGAAAATACTTGCGAAGAACAATTGAAAGTGCTCGGCCTTAGGTTCACCAAAAATATGCAAAGAAAGCATTCTACAAGTAAGGGAAAATCAAAACATTGCATAAGGTTATCATTACTCTAGCTAAAAACATGAATCAAAAAGGATAACAACTCGAAGACGTGTAAGTGTGTGCGAATTCACTCAAGAGAACCAACGAGTATTCCTCAAACTTTTGTTAGAAAGGACTTATTTATATACAAAAACCAAAACTAAAGAGAGAAGGAAGTAGTAGCTTCACACATCCTTGAAGGTAGCCCTTTTCTAGGCGGCCGCCAAAGGTGGCTTTCACACTTTCGATTAGGTAGCTCTTTCTACCGGGGTAGTAGCTTTCACGCATCCCATGAGATAGCTCTTTCTCTCATTAGGGCATAACTTGTATCCGACTTATGAGAGTAGCTACATACTTCATAGGTGGTAGCTCTTTCCACCCCAAATGCATATATAAAACAAAGCAACTATTTACAAACTCATATTTTTCTCTTTTTTTTTCATATTTTTCTCTCCTTATATATGCATTTTCCATAGTAAAACTAAGAACAACGATAAACTTGTCCTTAAAAACTTCAAGATTGAGTTTCCAAAAGATTCCAAGAGTAAGTTGTGCAATAAGTTGTAATCGAGCAAAAATTCCCTAAAAATTCAAGTAATTCTGCTACACTACAGCGATATGTTCATTCCTTAATCACTCGATCCATTGGGGGTCGACGGGATAGTCTTGGTGTAGTTTCTCAGTCCGACCTACTCATTCTGTACGGGATTTTTTAGCAGCATCCTCTCCACATGGGGCACCTTGTTGCCGAGGCTTTCTTACATCAGGCGCAGTTTGCGCGATTGGGTGCCATTTACGTGGGTCCTTACATTACTAGGTTGATCCGAGGCATGAATTTATTGGACCGAGCACGTGACATGACCGTCGTAGGGGGTGTGGCACCCCTTAATGCGGCAATCTTGCGGGCTACTGGATTAATTGAGAAGAGAGGTGATCGGTACAGGCTCTCCCAACACCCAGTCGCGGGAGAATCCAGTATGCCAGTGGAGTCCGACTCAGATCACGAGGACACCCCCGCTCCTGCTCAGGGCACGGCACTGCCACGAGATTTCAATGCCAGGTTGCAAGGAATGGAGGGTGATATTCTGGCTATTCGACACGAGCAGCATGAGATTCGCGGTCAGCTCTTTCAGATTTTAGAGGGACAGCGCTTGCTCACTGAGGATTTCCGCCAGTTCACCATTTCCTCTCATGGTTCTTCGTCACAGGCCGCCACCACTTCTTGCGCTGCCACCCCCGCACCACCATTCAGCGATGATCACTTTCACTCATGAGCATGGACATTTAGTTTATTTCAGTAGCTTGTTGTTTGTTTTATCTTTACTTCATTTTCTGCATGTGTGTTTGGTTTGTTTGAATAAGTTGGGAGGGGCTATGCCCTAAACAACCTTTTGTAGAATTTTTTTGTTTTTTGTTTATCTAGCATGAGTATTTGACTTCTCCCTAGTGTTTTTCCTTTGAAATTTTTTATGTGGAATGATGATGTACCCTTGTGCCTTGCAGGGCATTGAGGGTAGTTGGTGAGCCTCCCCACTTTTTGTGATAGCCGTGCCCGACATGTAGAGCTCGCCGTACATTTGTTCGGGCCACACCTCGCCATTCACACAAGACAAACCGGGGAAGCTCGTTTTCACCCTCCTCCATTGTTTTTATTGCATATGTTTAATTGTTATTCCTGACTAGTGTACATTGAGGGCAATGTACAACACTAAGTGTGGGGATGGGTGTATCACATGTTTAGGGCCATATTTACATGCTAGTGTTATGAATGATGGCTTTATACATTCTTGTGAGATTATTCAAGCATGAACCAATGATTGATGTGAGTTACATATTTTTGTGCTCTATTGAATCTTGTTTCACTTCTAATATTGTCTTGTGCACTGAATCTTTTGTTGATGCCCTAGGAATAGCCAACTTGACTACTTTAACTCTCTTGTATGCTTAACACACAACCTTGAGTACTTGGCCTTAGAAGACTAAGTTCTACGCTTCAATGAACTCTTAAGAACTTCTAAGCCTTGTTGAGCTAGTCCTAGTTTTGTAGCTTGTAGTGCAGTCTAAAGACATGATCTAGGGTGAATCTAAAAAAAAAAAATGTTGAAAATGAGTCTATGTCAGTATTCCTCTGCTAATGAAGCATGAATGCGTCTATGTAAACTGTAATCGAGTAGTTGGGTGGCTCTTGTGCCTAGCCAGCATGTGCATCCTCCTGAAAGATTTTTGTGCAGTCTACGTTAGGCGGACTCGAAAAAAAAAAAAAAAAAAAAGAGTTTTCATACATGTAAATAAAACCCTAGTGATCACTTAGACTGCCTACTTGGTGTTTGAGTAGAAAAGGGATTTAGTTTCAAATAAAGGACTTAGAAGGATCTTACCTGTTCATTGAGGTAGCTCTTAGCATTTTAAGACCCAGTATTCTTGTTTGTGGAGTGATTAGCATCTAGAGCTGTACTGATTGAAGTCAGTAGGCTAGACCAAGCAAGGGCAGATGAGATAAAAGGTTCACTTACACTGCACATGCATATTAGAGGTGAGACGGGATCTTTTTTTTTTGTTGTTGTACTTATTGATTGTAACCCAACATCTGTATATCATTATTCATTGCTTGTAGAATCTTTTTTATATTTGAGCCGGAGATAGTACATTTAGCCACTTACCTTTCTCTTTGTTTTTCATGATTTGTTTGCTTGGGGACAAGCAAACGCTTAGTGTGGGGATATTTGATAAGTGTCTAAATGTATGTACTTTAGCATACATATTTTTATACACTTAGCATGTATTTCACTATATTTTGATGCCCATTTTATGCTTAATCGAGTATTATTCCTTTTGTAGGGCATGTAGGAGCCATGGAGAACATTGAGAACACAATTTGGGCGGAAAAGAGAAGAAAAACCGGGTCGCAGTACTGTAGCAGAGCTACTGTAGCTGAATTACTGTAACATATAAACACTGTAGCAGTTACTGTAGCAGCTGGGGGTTTTCGGGCAAGAAAACTCTAAGTTTTTGCCATGACCCTCACGACCCCGTCTGCTACCCCGTGAGGCACCTCCAGAGATCGCAACATAAATCCTCACTGCCCAGTCTGCGACCCAGTATTGATTTTTCAGTACCTTTTGCCTATGCTTCACTACCCAGTTAACTACCCAGTTAACTACCCAGTGAGGCTCGGGATTTGGGGTTTTCTTGATCCAATATACATCCATACGGCCCCCTTCACGGCCCGTATGCCTCGGGGGTATAAATTGGGAGTTCTAGGGCTCAAGAAGAGGACTTTGACTTTTTTGGCCGGCACATTGAAGGAGAGAACGAAGATATCTTTTGGAAGACGACGATTTGGAGCCAAAGAAGTAGGCAAGAGCATCATCAACAAGGGGAGAGCTTAACCATCAAGGGAGCAAGGTGCCAAGCCGAGGGGAAGCGTCATTTGGCAACCTCTTGGGCGAGGGAAAGCGTCATTCGGCCGGACCTCCACCTTCACCTTCATTATTTCATCTAGGGAGTGTCATTTATGTGCTTTTTGAGTGATTTATCATACTTTGTTGTTGTTATTTGGATGATGGCACACTAGACCCCCAAGGCCACCGGATGTCGGTGAACCTTGGGGGGGGGGGGGGGGGGGGGGGGGGTTTATCATGTATCTTGGATGATTAGAACTTAATACTATGTTTGGGTTGATTTATGATTTTGTTCATTGTATTTCATGCCTAGAGCTTCTTGAAGGAGAAATCCATAGCTCTTTATTGAGTTGTACACGTAGACGTGACCTACTCGCGTGTACTAGATCGTTCATGAACAAAAAAGGGTTTCTTGTATTGGTATTGCCGAGAAATTGGGTATCAATAGCCCTCCGATCTATAAGGGTAAACTAGGGTTTAGGGTACCCTTATATTGGGATCTCCTTGTACTTAATGCAATCGTAGGAATACCGGTTAGGAAGAAATTCCACTAGGTATTCGTATGGGATTAGGGTTCAATCGCCGAGAAATTGGGGTTGATCTAATCTTGAGATCCTTCGGTCTAAATCACCCGAACTATCTTTTTTTTTAATGTTCATCCATGTTTCATGATGACCCCTAAAGGGGATCCACATCGATAGGCCTTTACACATTATTGTAGCACTTGCAACCATTGCGTTTGTCTTTAAGTTGTTCTTACATATTGTTCTTGTTTCTTGCTTTAATTAGAGTACCAAAACCATGTTGAGATGTTAGGTTAGAAAATAGGTGATGAAGGAGTAATAGTAGACTCTTAGCCCCGTGGAATACGATCCTGGTGCTTTTGCACTAGGTATTACTTGGCGACCCCGTACACTTGCGGGTTAGCTATTAAAGACCCACATGCTCACTTGTCCCGCTTTCTGCAAATTTGTTCAACTTTCAAAATCAACTGGGTGTCAGATGATGCTATTAGGCTAAGATTGTTTCCGTTTAGTCTAAGGGGAGCAGCATACCGATGGCTCACATCTTTGGCTCCCGGATCCATCACCACGTGGAAGGACATGGTAGAGAAATTCCTTGCTAGATATTTTCCACCAAGTAAGGCCACGAGACTGAGACAAGAGATATCATCCTTTCGGCAGGGAGATTCAGAAACACTTTTTGAGGCTCACGAGAGGTTCAAGGATTTGTTGCGCAAGTGTCCTCACCATGGATTCCAATCTTGGATGAGAGTACAGATGTTCTGCAATGGCCTAAATTACTCTACTAGGCAATTGATTGACGCTGCAGCAGGTGGATCCCTTAGCAACAAACTGCCCGAAGAAGCTGAAGCCCTAATTAAAAACATGGCACGTAATGAGTGCCACTGGAGCACTCGACAGAAAGCACCAAAGGCTGCAGGCTTATTTGAGGTGAATGAGAATACGACATTAACTGCTAAGGTCGAGGCCTTGACGAAGAATCTCTCAGACAACAATGCCTTAGTCAGTTCCTTGGCACAGAAGTTTGAATAGTTGATGCTTGGGTCTAGTTCCATTCCTAAGGCAGTGATGTCATGTGATACTTGTGGTGCGGGGCATACAACATCTCAATGCCCTATATTCATTGCCCCGCCGGCACCTGTGGATAGTGTGGACTATGTTGAAGGAGGCCCTAGAGGACCAGGGAACCAATTTGGCAATACCTACAATTAGGGGTGGAGGAACCACCCAAACATGTCATGGAGCCAAGGGCAAGCACAGCAGAGACCCCCACCACCTCAAGCAAACCAATACCAAGCACCTCAACAACAAGAAAGAAAATATACCACCGAGGATGTGTTGGCTAAATTCATGATCAATACTGAAGCAAGGTTTCAGGGGGTAGAAAAAAAGGTAGATGAGTTCGGTACTGTATTGAGAAATGTCCAAGCCTCTATTCAATCTCTTGAGAACCAGGTTGGGCAGCTTGCCCGAGCACAATCTGATCGGCCCTCAGGTAGTTTGCCAAGCAACACTGAAAGCAACCCGAGGGAACACTTGAAGGTTGTCACATTGAGAAGTGGGAAACAGCTGGAGGCAAGGACTGAGAGAAGCCCAAGTGTCTCCAGTGATAGGGTAACCATCCAGGAAGACCCTGTTTTGAGCAAGGATGCTAGTGAAGAGAATAAGAGCAAGCATAAGGAAGGTACCCTTCCGAAGGAAAATGACTACAAGCCCGTTGTGCCTTACCCATCAAGACTGAAAAATGACAAGGATAATGCACAGTTTAAAAAATTTTTGAACATATTCAAGCAACTCCATATCAACATCCCATTGGTTGAGGCCTTATCTCAAATGCCGAAGTACGCGAAGTTTATGAAGGATCTCATCACAAACAAAAGAAAATTGGAAGAACTTGATTTTGTGACACTATCCGGGAACTGCTCTACATTGATCTAAAGGAAACTGCCGAAAAAACTCAATGACCCCGGTGGCTTCATTATTCCGTGTGTGCTTGGCGATGGAATGCAAGAAAATGCATTGGCCGACTCGAGGGCGAGCATCAATGTGATGCCGTATAAGCTATTTCTGAAGTTAGGGTTGGAAGATTTGAGACCCACATGCATGACCCTACAACTCGCCGACCATTCAATGAGAAGACCATGTGGGGTAGTTGAAGATGTTCTTGTTAGGGTCGATAAACTTATCATCCCGGTGGACTTTGTTATATTGGATGTGGATGATGATGTGGAGGTTCCCATAATTCTTGGCCGCCCTTTCCTTAACATACCCGGTGCTTTAATTGATGTTAAGGGTGGTAAGATGACTTTGAGAGTGGGAGATGACCAAGTGATCATCACCCTCCCCGATGCAATGAGGCACACACTCAACCATGATGATAGTTTATATTTCATGGATAAAAGTGATGCAATTATTTCTGATTGTGTGCAGGAGGTCCTAACTCTAAACCCACTAGATGAAATTATGGGAAGGCTAGAGGATGAAGAAACTGAAGAAAAGGATGCTCCTCCTTCACCATTGCATAAAGTTGCACAAGTGATGGTTGAATCTCCACCACATGACAAGGAGAAGAAAACCATGAAGAGGGTGTGGAGAAAAACGAAGAATAAGCAAAACAATGTCGTGAAGGTGGCAACAACGTCACCAGAGGAAGTGGATAACATAATTTTGGAAAATCGAGGAAAATTCAAGATCTTCTCATGCTTATCAATGAACTTTTCGGGTAACATTGCATCACCAAAGAATGGAGGTAAATTCCCTCCTTTTGTCCCACCATGATTGTCGAGGTAAAACACGTCAAGCTAACGATGTTAACCAAGAGCTTCTTGGGAAGCAACCCAAGTTTAAATTCATTGCAATTTCATTTTCTTGTATTTTGAATGCATATCATGTCTTTCTTTTTCGTATTCTTGAAGTGTGTTGGCATGTTAGTTGTCTAAGTATTCTGCATGTGTAGTCATCTTTTCATCAATTTTTGTTTCATCATTCATGCATGCTTGTGTGTGGTTGTGATTAGATTTCATGAGATTCATGTTTTGAATGCTTTCATGCTTTGTTCGGCTTTATTTTGAGTGTTTTTAAGACTTAGAGGAGTGTTCTTCAATGCTAAATCGAGTTGAGAGCCTTTTAATGCCCATGATTGAGTCTTTATGCGAGGGAAAGAGCCCTTGCGAGCTGTGAGCTTGCCCATAAGCCAAACCGAGAGGGCTCAGGGGTGAGCTCACGCCCATGAGCTCACCCGTGAGACCCTTCGGCCTTTGAGTTTAAAACTCCCTTTTTGGGTCTTCATCCTATTCATCTTCTTCTCCACTCAAACCCCTCACTTCCCTCTCATTTCTTCTCCATTTTCTTTCATTTTTCTTGCTTTAAAACACTCTCCTCCTCCTCTAAAAAACATTTTGAGCTGAAGTTTTGAAGAGAAACCACTCTTTTGGCCAGATTCAACCTAAGAAACACTCCATAAACCCTAGGTTCAAGGTGATCATCTCTTCTTGTGAAACTTGGGGTTTTCATGGCTTTTTGGGCTGATTTTTGCATGGATTTTTGTCTCCTTGAGTGCTATAATCTTGTAATGATGTTTTGGAATGCTTGTATTTTTGGATCATCAAGTTTTCAAACAAGACTCTTGGGGAAAAAAATTTTCGGAATTACTGTAGCACTGCAAATTTTTCATCAATCTTTCATTTTTTCAAGATTGTTTTGCTTGTAACTTGTTTAATTGAGTTCCTCTTGACCTTGTAGGATGAGAACGAAGAAAGTTGCCTACAAGAGAGCCCGGAATGAACCTCCTCCGCCCCCCGAGCAACCCAAACTTAAGAAGGAAGATCACAAGAACCGTTTCGCGCTCCTCTCGCGCAAGAATTTTGGAACGATCAAGAAAATAGATTCGGATGTATTGAAAACCCTGGGTTTGGATGAAACAATCTTGGAACTCATCACACACTGCGGTTGGGACAAGCTATTCTCCATTGAAGAACCTACATACAAGGAATTGACTCTCGAAGTGTTAAGCACTTTCGAGATTTATCATTTCAATCCTTTCTCTTGCCAACCCGGCTACGTGTCAATCCGTGCTTTTGGGAAGAGCCACAGAGTAACTCAAGATCAAATAGGAGTTTACATGGGATTCTACACATAAGCATTCACCCAAAGGCCGGAATTCAAGGAGTTAGGCAAGGATTTTCCTTATCCTAAGACTAGTGCCACTTATTGGAGCACCATTGAAGGACCCGGCACACAGATATATTCACGCCCTACTAACAAGGAGCATAGGGGTTCAACTGGATTCCACCGGGGTGGTATCACGCACAGACTTACTGATGTTGTACAGTATCATACAGCAGTACACCCTTCATATGGGTCACTTGGTCGCCGATATTTTTGCTCATTAGGGAAAGTTTGTTCGCCTTGGATCCATTTATGCCAGGCCCTACATCACGCGCATGATCAAGGGTATGGGACTTATTGAGAGAACCCAAGGCATAACAGTTGTGGGTGCAGTTGTACCACTCAGTATGCAGACACTGGTGTGTATTGGTATTGTTGAGCGGCGGGGTAGTACCCACAGGGTGGTGCGACGCCAGACTGACCCTGGCCCATCTCATGACACCGTATCTGAGTCTCAGTCCGAGTCAGAGCCGGACGATGATGCTGCGTCCAGGGAGCGTCGACATTCACTTGAGGAGAGATTTGAGACATTCCGTGTCGAGGTCCGCGAGTAGTTACAGATGTTAACTGCCTCGGTGAGCCGCATTGAGACCGCCATTGCCAACATTTTAGCGTTCTTACGCAGCTCTTCATCGTCAGTCAGCACCACCTCTGCGGCCACCACCTGCGTAGCCCCATCATTTCCTTCTGACCCCTAGACTCACACAGCATACTTGCCATTTTACTTTGTTGTTTTTATTTCTGTGTTAGCTACATTTCCTGTCTTGTGTTGTACTTTGTACTCTTGAGTTAGCTAGGGCTTCGTCCCTACTAAACTTTATCTGGTTGTTTTGAGATTCTGGTCTACTTGCTCTTTTCTACTATTTTCATTTATGGAGTTATGATCTGTGCTTTTCTTTTGTATTTTCAGGACGTTTGTACTGGGTTTCACACTCCACGCCCTCACTGCACTATTTGCCCCAACAAACTAGAGGATCACTTTACATACTTCATCAGCTGTTGGGGAAGTTTCTTTTACTCCATTTACTTGTACTTATCATGTATGCCCCACCCTGTTTTGCTGACTCATGTACATTGGGGACAATGTACAGCTTTAGGTGTGGGGATGGATTTTTGGAGTACCTTTTATCTATGCATGCTTGGACTACCTGTGATAGCTATGATTTACATGTTTAGAACTTCCGAGCTTGGTAGAATGATAGTTGTGAGCTGTACTGTACCTGTGCTTGAATGTAGTTCTATTTCTGTTTTAGTGCACCCCTACACTTGTACACGATCACTTCCACCTTGTACACTCCAACCAACCCATCATGATGATTTTGGCATTAGATTGTTAAATTCTATTTTCAATACTCCTTTAAGAGCTTTTGTGTTCCTTTATTGTTTTCTTTAGCCTAAAATGAACTGTAGTAGTGGGTTTAACTAGGGGATTTGAGAGATAGTCTGTACATAAAAAAAATAAAAGAAAAGGAGTCTATGACAGTATTCCTCTGCTAGTATAGCATGAATGCGTCTATGTAGACAGTAATCGAGTAGGATGGGTGGCTCTTGTGCCTGGCCAGCATGTGCATCGGTCTGAAAGATTTTCTGTGCAGTCTATGTTAGTCGAGGACTCAGAAAAAAAAAAAAAAAAAAAGGTGTGTATGTTTGTATATATTTGAGAAGTAATTAGGTATCTTAATCCTCCGGTACTCGCTGCATAGTCACTTAAGAGCTATAGTTTTTTCTAGGAACCGAAGAACTCTTAACTGAGTATTGAGGATGTATTTAACATTTTTAATGCCATTTTCTTTGTGTGTGGGGTGAATGGTCATCCTAGGGTAATCTAGGATGTACAGGTCTAGGTGGGAGTTAGCACACACTCACGGGGCACTCTAGGAGAAATAGAGCTAGTATTACTTGGCTATTCACTGAACAGCTCATTTCTTGATTTCTGTCCATTCGTGCTTGTGAAGTTCTTTACTTTTGAGCTTGAGGTCGTACATTTAGCCGTTTATCTTCCTGCCCCTGTTCTTCATGTTTGTTTGCTTGGGGACAGGCAAACACTTAAGTGTGAGGATATTTGATAAACGTCTAAATATACGTATTTTGTATGTATACTTGCGCATGCTTTTTGTATTTTCTTAATGAATCGATGCCCTTTTAGGTCTAAATTAGTTTATTTCGGGTTTCAGGTACAAAAGATGCCTATGTAAGGTCAACGACGCGATTTTAGGAGAAATACACGCCGTATTTGTCGTTTTAGGGTCCCAGGCACTGTAGCAGCCTAAAGCACGCACATTTGGAGATTTTTCTAAGTCTGGAAAACCTTACGGGCAACCTCACGGCCGTGAGGTCAACCGCAAGGAATTCAGGGCAGAGTTACTGTAGCAGAGATACTGTAGCAGTTTCGCATCTTTGCAGATTCTTTCGTCCCGCATTACAGGCTACCTCATGGGCCATATATGGACCGTGAACTCACCCGTGAAGAGGCACGAATTCAGCTTTTTATAGGACTTGGAGAGTTTTCCTTAGGGAGAAAAAGTCTTCTTCTTGGAGCCTCTCACCACCACCTTAGATCTGAGGAAGAATGAGCTTTTGGAGGGCCATCTCGGCTAGGATTTGGCGAGGAGAGTAAGGTTTTGGGAAGAATCTACATCCTAGGGCTCACATTTGGAGGTTAAAGTCAAGGGAAGCTACCCCTTTGAGTGGCGTCTTTAGAACTTCTCCGACCTTCATCCTTTGAGGGAGTTCTTCTCATGCCTTTGTTGGTTGTTTGCATGTATTCTTTGTTGTATTTGTTGAACATGAGCAACTAAACCCCAAGGTCACCGAATGTAGGTGAACCTTGAGGGTGAACTTGTGATGTTTGGATGATCTTGTTCTAATTCATGTTTGTGGCTTGTTTGTGATCCATTGTTTGGTGTTTTTACATGCTTGGTATGTATGAGAACTCTATGTATCAAAAGACTTAGGTAGTGCCAGGTTGCATGACCATTGCCCTAGTGTTAGACTCACCAACTTTGGAAGGAAAATACGTATAAATACGCCGTGACCATCGAGTATTTGTACCCCTCCACTACTAGGGTTAAGTACTCATTTGTATTTTAACCCTAGTTTGAGAAAACCACTTCACCCTTTGCAATCGTAGGGGTATTTTTGGGCTGTAGACGTACCGTATCCAATACCCATACCTGATAAGGGGTTAATTGCCTTGACCATCGGGTTGTCCTAGTTTAGGGTTTTCTCTGTCCAATTAGCCACTTGCATGTTTGTCCAAGCTTCCTACCCACTTTAGTAGCCCCTAAGGGAATCCTCATTCGTGACCATTCCTAGCCCTAATTTCATCCCGTATTTTGTCCTCGTATGTTTGTATTGTTTATTATTTGCCTAGTGTCTTTACATGCTATTCATTCTCTTGAATTGTATGGGTTGAATAACATTGTAAAAGGGAAGTAAGGGTAGCTTCTCGGGCCCCAGGGAATACGACCCTCTCGTGTTCGCACAAGAGGTATTACTTGTCGATCCGTGCGCTTGTGGGATCTCGCGTCATACGACCCGCATCAGGGGATTAGCACCTCTGCATTTGAGTACTTATGCTGAAGTGGTGGGACGCGCTAAGTCCCTAAATTCTGTTTGGAAGGATACCCAGGAGCAGAAGAAAAGTTTCTATAAGAAAATAGGCAGGAATTTTGACAACTAAAGTACCCGGCTCACTTGAGCTGGCAATAGGAACAATTCTGGTAATAGAGCTCAAGCTGAGTCACAAACAGTCAACGGGCCACCAGCGTAGCGACCTCGGAAACTACCCCCTATTCCACCTCCCCGTGCTAATCAGCGAAGTTGTGCCAATTGTAGTGGAGCTTACATGACTACAGATTGCTGGCGGGCTTCTGGAGCTTGCTATAGATGTGGTAGTCAGGAGCACTGCATTGCAGAGTGTCCACAACTACCTTCTAAGCCTCAACAGACTTTTAGTGGACAGAGTTCCAGGGTCTTACCAGCACAGAAACCTCAGGCTCCTCCGGAACAGCGTGCAGGAAAGGCTGTTAGTGGGCAACCATCATCCTCAACCCATCAGAAGGCGGGCAGACCTAAGACGCAATGGCGAGTTTATGCACTGACTCAGTTAGATGCTTGATAAGTGCTCGTGTTATAGTAATGCGAAGTGTTATTATCTTGCAATGAGCATTAATTTAATCAGATTTTATCACTAAAAAGTGTGCAATTGTTTACTTTTGTGCATTGTAGGGTTGTGAAGATAAAATGAAGGAAAGGAACGAAGTTATGTCGTGTTTGGTATTGTTGGGAAGATTTTCGGACCAAGCAAGGAGCAAGGCGTGAGCATAGACTTGTGAGTGTGTGCCAACCTCCTTTGGAGGGGCACAAAGGCAATCACATTCACAATAAGTCTAACTCATGCCAACAATGAGAACTTCAACAATTAGGCGATTCGAAGCAATCAGCACGATCTACCGTTGATTGTGTGCCCAATTCAACGGCCTTGATGAAGAACGACAAATCCGGGAGCGTTTCGGCACAATTACTGTAGCAAATTACTGTAGCAAAAGCCCTGTAGCGAGCTGCTATTCACAGTCGACCGAAAATCAGAATTCCAGAAACTTCACACGGCCGTGTGAAATCCCGTTTTCAGCAAATTTAAAGCCGCGACTCCACATTATAAAAGCCCGATTTGGAGACTTTTTGAGAGATCTTTTGACCTATTTTTCTCCCCAACTTCTGGGAGTGCGGCTAGGGTTTTGGAGAGGACTTCGTGGAGGTTTAGAGTGCGTCATCGGCATCGTCACTGACGTTCGGCGGCCGCACAAGACCACGGCCACACCATACGCAAGGGGGTTTTCATCTATGTCTTACTTTGTGTTTTATTTCATACATTGATGAACATGTATAGCTCCATGAGGAGCTAAACCCCTTGTGGGTATTCGGACTTGTAAATTCTAGGGTTATCATGTTTCTTTGACATTGTTATTATGCTTTTCCATTATTGATGAATAAGAATTGAGTTTCAATCTTGATTTTATTTTGCTATTGTTTTCCCTTAGATGTGACACTAGGGTTGAGAGCAATCTAGGTTTTCCTTTGGAGGTGTGACAACTCCTATAGGATTAGACTATTCAAGATTGAAGAGGGTTGAGAGGGAGAGTTGTGAGGTAGCGATGTACCCCTTTCCCTTCCGGTGTGATTTCTCCCTACCTCCGTTTCCTTGATTTATTAGCAGTCAAGATAGAGTGAAGTGCTAGGTAGATAAACTGCCCTGGGGCTTAGTTACGCGAGTAACAGAGTGAAGGGTTGAAGTGAATCCTATACACTGGGTCTTAATCTAGACTAGGGTTCTTTCTCCTGGACCAAAGGGTTAGAACTACACATAGGGACAGGTTTAATCACTAGGAATCCCTAGAACTTAATGCAATCCCACGTAGTGTGAGGTTTAGGTAGATGTACTCCCTTGGGACTTAATCGTGCATTACTACATTCCCTAGAACTTAATGCAATCCCAATTGGATGGCACCTTTTCTGAGTACATCTGGCATCACTACATTCCAAGACTTGATCTCGCAAGCTAAAAAATTAGAAAGGACCAACCCAAAGGTGTTGTCTAATTTCCAGGCCACTTCCAGAAATGATAGAGATAAATCCAACAGGACAGAAGGTGTCAAGTACACTACCACAACCTTCAATGTTGAGAAAGGGAAATTCGTAGCTAAGCCCCATAAACCGAAACAAGTTAAGGCATTTTCCTTAGGTGTTACTGGTAATGAATCAAGACCTCTTCCTTCCTTGAAGGATAGGATGAATAAGAAGTATTCCTTTAGAAGAGACAAAGTACATAAGATCTTCAAAGATGCTGTGAGAGAAGGTCTGCAGTTTCCTGAATGCAAGAGGCCTGAGGAGCAAAGCAAGAAGGACCATCCAAATTACTGTCCATATCATAGGGTATTGGGACATACAATAGAAGATTGCTATGTTTTCAAGGACTGGGTGGAGCAACAGTACCAAGAGGGTAAAATCACACTCTCAAAGAATATCTTGTCCGAGCAACCAGCTGAACATACCCACTATGTGACCACCCTAAACTCACAGGGATTATCCCAAGGGGAAGTTACGGTGGTTGGCAATAAAGTGATACTTCCATCAACAGAACATGATAAACCTTCAGCTGTTCCAGAAGAGTTATGGGAAGTGTTTATATCTAAAAGATCCAGGAAAATGTTGAAAAGGTTGGCTGAACTCCCAGGGATATCTTGGAAACGCTCGCAAGAACCTCCTAAAGGTCCCCAAACAAAACAATTAAAGAAGAAGAAGAAGAAGAAAAAAGCGCGAACAATCAAAGCGCAAGAAGTCTATTATTGAGGAGTATTTAGAGACTCTTGATGAATATGAACAGAAGGAAAGGGTTCTGATTACACTCAAAGATTATTTCCCCGAAGAAGTCAAAGAATTGCTTGGAGAATTAGCTAAGGAAATTGATGAAAATGATGAAGATGTGCAAGTGGAAACTTGTAGGGCTATTTCAGAAGGAGAATACCCTATAGATAACCCAGAAGATGATGAAAATGATGATTATGATAGCTTCTCTGAGCCGGAAGAGTCATATGACCATCATGGCCGACCCTATATCAGCAAGAAACAGAGAAAGAAGATCGCATTCAGGGAGAGAGTAAAGATGGCGAACGCCAAGCTCTTGGAGCCCTACCAACAAACAAAACCCAAAGAACCATATTATACCCTGAAGACCCCAAAATATAAGGTCTTGAGGAAAGTCATGCCTGCTGAAGACATCCCTGCTTTCATTCAAAGGGTGACAGAGGAGTCAACTAATAGGTAGTTGCAGTTACATATTGAAGATGCTGAATGGGACGAGTCTGGGACATATCCTCCAGAATCATCGGGGCAAAATTTTGTCTCAAAGATCATGGATTCTCCGGCTCCTATTAAAGCAACAAATACTAAGGGAAGGTCTATCTCTCAGGTTATCAAAATAAAAAAGAACAAGAGAAAAAAGCTTTTTGATCAAGCTATAGAAAAAGGGTTGGATTTGCCTAGACCCAAAAGGTCGTGCTTGATGCATCTTGATAGTCATCCAAACTACTGTCCATATCACCAGCTTGTAGGACACACCACAGAAGAATGCAAAAAATTTCAAAACTGGTTCCAAACATAGGTCTCTATGGGAAATTTGACACTCACAGAGGACTACTTTGAAGAAAGAGGAGAATGTTGTGCCATAGACATTCTTGATGATTCAGAAGACGAGCTGAACTTCCCTGATAAAAAAGATGAAGTACCAGAACATGTACATCAGATACAACTCAGAACTGGGAAGACACTTCAACCGAGACAGGCTTCTATCTCAAATGACATAAATAAAGGGAAAATAATTGAAGAAGATAATGTCTTCCTGAAGAAACCCTCAAAAAAGCCGAATTATAACATTTTGGCACATTTAAAGAAGGTCACAGCACTCCTCAGTATGTACGATGCATTGATGATGTCAACTGAAGTCAAGGAGTCCTTAATACATGCTCTACAAAATCCTGAGGAGTATCAAGCATACTTTGCAGAGGTCAACATAAAAGACGTTTTGCATACAGTCTATAAACCTTCAGTGTCCTTTACAGATGAAGACCTGTTGCTTGGAACTACAGCACACAACAGACCATTATATGTGACAGGGTTTTGTGATGGAATAAAGATCAACCGGGTTTTGATTGATCCAGGGTCTTCTGTGAATTTAATAACCCTCAACACTCTGCGAGCATTGGCCCTTGAAATATACCACTTATCTCCAGAGAAGATCATTATCCAGGGCTTCAATCAACATAGCCAAAAGGCATTAGAGTCCATTACTCTTCCTATTAAATTTGGAAAGATAACATCTGATGTGAAATTCCATGTGATTAATGCTGAGGCCTGCTATAAAGCTCTCCTAGGAAGGCCATGGATTCATGAAAACCAGATGGTTCCTTCAACACTTCATCAATGTGTGAAGTATCTGGTAGATGGGGAAGAGTTCAGAATTGATGGAGAAATCCAACCCTTAGGCATCCATGAAATACACTATGAGGACGCGAGGTATTATCTTAGTGCATCCAAAAGGGGAAAATCAACCGAAGAGGGTAAATTGCCAAGTCCAAAAGAAGATTCTTTGATAAAGACAACCAAAGCTACCCCAATGCTCCAAAAGAGGGAACCAGTACTACCTCACTTTGGTAGCGACACTGAGTCATCAGAAGATGAAAGTGATGAGTATATACACCAAAGCAAGGATCAAGATGAAAGATCTGCTCAAGAAAGTGCGTTGCACATTACAAGGATTCCTGATGGACTCTACAAGTCCTTAGAGGACTTGAATGTGAATACAGTTGAGCATATGAAGGCATTCTATGTACCAGCTCAGCGTGAAAATGAGAGAGGCATCCTCTTTTACTAGGCCAAGAACAAGAAGATTTCAAATGATGATATCATAAAGATTAAAGAAATAGAAAATGATAGAGTTCAACCCATAAATTTCCCAAGCCATTACCCTAACAAGCTCAAGACAATAGTTGAGAGATTTGGGGGCAAAATCAAGTGGTCAAGGAAGTCACATCAGGACTTTCATCGATTGTGGAATCCTGTACATGTGGATAAGAGAGGAATAGGCTACTCTGAGTCTTCCAGGCACTCATGTTACATGGTAACATCCCAAGAGGAGGAAGAAGAAATCAAGATGAAGAATGCGCCACTCGAACTAGAAGACGGGGGGCAAGCAACAATTGATAAGCTAGGTGAAATCAACTTGGGAAGCGATGAGGACCCAAGGCCGACTTTCCTAAGCACATAGCTATCAGAAGAAGAAAAAGCATCATTCAAGGCTCTCCTGAAGGAGCATATTGACTGTTTCACCTGGAATTATAATGAAATGCCGGGGTTAGATGATGAGGTGGCTATTCACAGGCTGGCCATTGACCCTAATGCTATTCCAGTCAAACAGGCACCAAGAAAGATGAAGTTTGACGTAGTAGAAAGGGTGATAGAAGAGACAAAGAAGCTGATTGAAGCAGGATTTATCAGAGAAGAGAAGTACCCTGATTGGGTAGCTAGTATAGTGCCTGTGAAAAAGAAGAATGGGCAAATACGGATATGTGTAGACTTCAGAGACCTGAACAAGGCATGTCCCAAGGATGATTTTCCCCTTCCAGTTATGGAGATCATGATCGATAACACCTCAGCGTATGAGGTGTTCTCCTTTATGGATAGATATTCTGGATACAATCAAATCAAAATGCATCTAGACGATGAGAAGAATACTGCCTTCCGAACACCCATGGGCATCTACTGTTATAGGGTAATGCCGTTTGGACTAAAGAATGCGGGAGCAACATATCAAAGGGCTATGACCAGGATATTTGATGATTTAATTCACAAAGTTGTTGAATGCTATGTGGACGATCTTGTGGTTAAAACAAGTTCCAAAGACAAGCATCTTGAAGATTTGAGGATAGTCTTCACACGCCTCAGAGAATACAAGTTAAAAATGAATCCCATGAAGTGTGCTTTTGGAGTCCTCTTTGGGAAATTCTTAGGCTTCATAGTGAGGCATAAGGGGATAGAGATAGATCCCTCCAAGATAAAGGCAATCCTGGAAATGCCACCTCCTCAGACACTGAAGCAGCTGCGCTCCTTCCAAGGATGTTTAGCATATATCCGAAAATTCATCTCCAACCTCTCTGGACGATGCAAGCCCTTATCTAAATTGGCCAAGAAAAATGCGCCTTTCAAATGGGATGATGAATGTCAAAGAGCCTTCGAAGATATCAAACAATACTTGCTGAATCCACCGGTATTGGCAGCCCCGATCCATGGAAAGCCTCTGATTAAATATACTGTAGCATTGGAAAGGTCTTTGGGAGCTATGTTGGCCCAGAACAACGAAGAAGGCAAAGAAAATGCGCTATATTACCTCAGCAGGATGTTGATAGGAGCTGAGAGTAAATACACGCCAATTGAAAGGCATTGCCTAGCTTTGGTGTTTGCAGTCAAGAAGTTAAGACACTACTTACTAGTGCATAAAGTAATAATAAAGTAATACTCATATCAAAAATAGATCCACTCAAATACATTATGACAAGGCCGTTGCTTATGGGAAGACTTGCCAAATGGGCGCTGATTTTGATGGAATTCGATATAACATACACTCCACAGAAGGCTATTAAAGGACAGGCGTTGGTAGACTTCCTAGCAGCGTATCCTCTCCCTGATAATTCACCACTGAATTTTGATCTCCCTGATGAAGAGACATTGACAATGGAAGAAGCAAGGTGGCGACTATACTTTAATGGAGCGTCATCTATAAAACCGGCACTTATGTCCCAAATTCCGCAAATCAAAGCTGGGATAGGACTTGTGTTCATCACACCGGAAGGGGGAATCCTTAGACATGCTCTCTCTCTTACGAAACCATGTACAAACAATGAGGCAAAATATGAAGCTCTCATAGCTGGTTTGGAACTGGTAATGAAAATGGGGATCCAAGACATATACATATTTGGAGACTCACAACTCATAATCAAACAAGTCGAAGGAGACTATAAGATATACAAACCTGAACTTCTGAAATATTACAAGAAGGTCAAAAATCTGATGAAGAAAATCCCCCAAGTACAGTTGAGGAGGGTTTCAAGATCAGAAAATAGGAAGTTGATTCTTTGGCAAGAGTAGCAAAGGAGCTGGCGAATCCAAATTATGAAGAAATCCATATAACCATAAGAAATAGAAGACCCATTAGTACGATCGCCGACGAAGTCGAGGAGGAAAGTGCTGGGGGCAAAGTGGAAGTCTTCACTCTCGAAATGCCAGATGAAGATTGGAGGCAACCGTTCATAGAATATTTGAAATATGATAAACTCCCAGGGGATAAATCAGAAGGCCTTCAGATAAAGCGAAGAACCCTAAGATTCACCCTTATAAATGACATATTATACCGCAGGTCATATGATCAACTACTCCTGCGGTGTCTCTCACATGAAGAAGCCCAAGAAGTTATGCATGATATACATTCCGGGATATGTGGTGCACACCAATCCGGACCTAAGATGCGACTCCAGATCAAGCGCTTGGGATATTACTGGCCAACCATAGTCGGAGATTGCATCAATTATGCTAGAAAATGTCATCTATGCCATATACATGGAGATTTTATTCATCAACACCCAAATCCTTTACACCCTACAATCTCGTCATGGCCCTTTGAGATATGGGGAACGGATGTAGTCGGTCCTATTGAACCACCATTGTCTTTGGGACATCGGTTCATATTGGCCGCAACAGATTACTTTTCCAAATGGGTAGAAGCAATCCCGCTAAGAGAAGTCAAGACTGAGAATATCCTCAAATTCTTCAGGGAGAACATCTTATATAGATTTGGGACTCCAAGAAGAATTATTTCAGATAATGGCCCCGCTTTTAGAAGCTTCAAGATCGGGAGATTCGCACAACACCATAAAATAGACTGGAGATATACCTCTATCTATAACGCTAGAGCAAATGGGTTGGCAGAAGCATTCAACAAGACCATCTCAAAGTTGTTGAAGAAAACAGTGTCCAAGAACAAGAAGGACTGTCATGAAAGACACCCAGAGATGCTTTGGGCATATCGTACTACCTATAGGACTCCGACACAATACACGCCGTATTCTTTGGTGTTTGGAACTGAAGCAGTCTTACCTCTCGAAATCAAGATACCCTCACTAAGAATGGCAGTGCAAAATGAAATCTCAAATAAAGATAATGTTCGGCTTCGTTCGGATGAGTTGGACTCTCTTGACGAGAAAAGGTTAGGAGCACAACAGAATCTTGAAGTCTACAAAGCAAAAATGTCTCAAGCTTACAACAAGCTAGCTCTTTTCCGGACTTTTACTAAAAGAGAGAAGGTCCTTGTCCTTAGAAGACCCATCATCACAATCAAAAAAGCCGGGGGCAAATTCAATTAAAAAAACGTGCACAATTAAATGTGTTTCCTGAGGCAAATACATCAGCCAATGTGTTCTAAAAAAAACATCAAGTCAAAATAAAAATCAAAAAAATCAAAAAAATCAAAAAAAATCAAAAAAAATTAAAAGATAAAAAAATAAAAAAATAAATCAAAATAAAAAAAACAAAAGAAAACAAAAGAAATAAAACAAAAGAAAAACACAGAAAAAATAATTGCGAGGAAAAATTTTTCAAAATTTCTGAATTAAAAAAATTCATGAAAAAGAAATATAATAAATTTTCTGAATTTATGAATTTCACAAAAAAAAAAGTAGAGAAAAAAAAGTGAAAGAAAAAAAATTATGAAAAAATCATGAAGGAAAAGGAAAGGAAAAAATTTCATAATTTCAAATTTAAAAAAAAACAAAACAAAACAAAAAAAAACAGAAGAAATAAAATTTCAAAATTTCCGGGTCAGGCAAGTTGTGCTAGGAATGTGCCGCATGAAGATTTGGTTCGGAGTGTACATGCTCAAGGGTCCGGCAAACCACTGGTACAGAGGAGGACTTCGCATTCGTCAGGGACAGTAGTTCGAATCTTAGGAGCAACTAACGGAAGCTCTTTTTTGTAAATACTTCACCAGAGACAAGATGGTGCAGTTTGAGAGAAAATTCATCAACTTGACTCAGGGAAGTATGACCATTGATGAGTATGAGATGGAGTTTGATAGTCTTTTCAGGTATGCTCCAAAGTTAGTTGATGATGATCAGAGCAGGGCCCGACGCTTTGAAGGAGGCTTACAGGCACATATTCGTAGGAGATTAGCCGCCTTACATCTGACCAGCTATGCAGAGGTGGTAGGGCGCGCTAAGTCCTTGGACACTGTTTGGGGTGACACTAGAGATCAAAACAGAAGATTCCAGAAGAAAAGAGATAGAAGTTTTGACAACCAGGGAGATCGTAAGACTGGTAACAGAGGGAGGCCTAGGTCCGATGTAGGTCAGAGTAAGTCTCAAGCAGTGAGTGAGCCGCCAGCTCAGAGATCCATAGGATTGCCACCCGCTTCTTCTCGTTCTAGCCAGAGGAGTTGCTCTTCTTGTGGAGGTGCGCATGACACTAAGGATTGTTGGCGGACTACTGGGGCATGTTACAGGTCTGGTAGTCTGGAGAGCCATATTGCTCAATGTCCACAGCTACAGTTGTTCATATAAAAAAATTGTATGTCCAAATTCAAATTAAATAAAAATTTTTAAATCACATACGGCAAAATCCTAATCAAATTAGGACAACATGTGATTAAATAAATAAATTTCATCATATTTGGATATATTCGAGGTAAATCCATAAGGCATTTTGAGATAATCTAAAAAAAAAAATTAATTAAAATTTGAATATTGACCAAGCGTGTGTATCTCGAGGCAATCTAAAATATTCAAATCCCAAGATCAGCTGAGAGCACAGATCTCGAGGCGATCAAAATATTTAAATCTTAAGATCAGCTGAGAGGACAGATCTCGAAGCGATCTAAAATATTCAAATCCCAAGATCAGCCGAGAGCACAGATCTCGAAGCGATCTAAATATTTAAATCTCAAGATCAGCTGAGAGAACAAATCTCGAAGCGATCTAAAATATTCAAATCCCAAGATCAGCTGAGAGCATAGATCTCAAAGCGATCTATAATATTCAAATCCCAAGATCAGCCGAGAGCACAGATCTCGAGGCAATCTAAATATTTAAATCTCAAGATCAGCTGAGAGCACAGATCTCGAAGCGATCTAAAATATTCAAATCCCAAGATCAGCTGAGAGCACAGATCTCAAAGCGACCTATAATATTAAAATCCCAAGATCAGCCGAGAGCATAGATCTCGAGGTGATCTAAATATTTAAATCTCAAGATCAGCTGAGCGCACAGATCTCGAAGCGATCTAAAATATTCAAATCCTAAGATCAGCCGAGAGAACAAATCTCGAGGCAAAACGCAAATTACAAAATTGCCTTTGAGAACATATCTCGAGATAAAATGAAAATTACAAAATTGCCCCTGAGAACATATCTCAAGGCAAAAAAATGGAAAATTACAAAATTATCCCCCGAGAACACATATCTCGAGCCAAAATTTCCCTTGAGAGCATATCTCGAGGCAAAAATGGTAAATTACAAAATTATCCCCGAGAATGCATATCTCGAGGCAAAATACAAATTACAGGATTGCCCTTGAGGACACATATCTCAAGGTAATCTCAAATTTGAGGATAGCCTGAATACGCATCTCGAGGCGATCCTAAACTTCATATAGCCTGAGAACATATCTCGAGGCAACCTGAGAAAGTGCCAATCCCAAGGCACCCAAACACCTATCCCGAGGCAAATTGGATTTGAATTTTGAAAATTTAAATTTAAATTTGATCCTATCCTCATTTAATTAAAAAATAATAATTTAAAAAAATAAAATAAAATTTCAAATTTGAATTTTTGTTTAATCCTATCCTTTCGTTTGATTGGGTCGCTGAAGTTGCGATTTTACGGGAAGGGGTTGAGATTGGGATAAGAAAAGGGCTAAGCTTTTAAAAGGAGGGGTTTTCTTCTAACGTGAGGGGATTTTTTTTGGCTTAAAATCAAACAAAAAAAAAAGACAGGGAGAAAAAAAGAAGAGAGAAAAGAAAAGAAAGAAGAGGATCTTCTCTTCGCAACCAGACAAAAAAAAAAAAAAAACAAACGACGATCTTGATTGTCAAAGCAGAAAATGATTATTTATTTATTTATTATAATATATATATATATAAAAATAAAGCCTTAGAACCCCTCCCCATTTTATTTTGTTTGATCGGAACCGTCACATGGGACATAAGTAAACCTAGATTTGAGGGAGTGTGAGGATGGGAGTTATAAGGGGAAAAAAAAGAGTGATATAAATATTATATATTAATATATATTCTATAAAAAAAATAAATAATAAAATTATATATATATAATATAAAAAAATTATATAAAAAAAAAAGAAAACGAATTAGCCCGATCCTCTCCTTCCTTCTCGTCCGACCACAGTGAGCCTTCCACCATTGATGACTCGGAGAGTTCCAACGAGGATGATTCCCCATCACAATAGCGCGGATCCTGAGGGGAGGAGCAGCAGCAGCAGCAGCAGGGCTCGTTGGAACTGATCCTTCCCGAGGTGGTCGTCGATCTCAAGTCCATTGCCGACCGCATGATCCTTTCTGGTTATGGCAAGGAGCTCTGTAAGGTCTACAACAGCGTGCAACGCGAAGTGATCGACGAGTGCCTTTTGGTTTTCGGCGTCGATCGGATGATCATTGACAAGGTGCAGCGCATCGAGTGACATACACTTGATGATTGAAGGCATCGGCTTGCTTCTACTTAGCGAGTGCCGCATCTGTGACCAGATCTTTCCAAAGTCTCCTACTCTTCACGATAAGTGCTTCACCGAGGCTGCTAGGGGATGCGTCATGCAGCTTCTCAACTTCGGTGACGCTATGACTGTCTGCCAGCGCTTGTCGGAGAAGTTCTTCCGCATCCTTGGCATATACAGGCGCTCTCTGGTGTGATGCTGGAGCTCTGCAGTATGTTCCCTGTCGAGCACGGGGAGAATCATGTCTGTTCTGCTGGAAAGTATCAAAGATGCTCTTAATGTTACTATGAAAGTCTATGGTGTCATTTATTTTCTTGCTCACAGTTATGAAGTTGCCAGACTCAAATATTTGGCAAGAAATACTAGCATCAGGGTGTAGCTTTGTTGATGTAGGATTTCAAGTAATTGAATTTTTCTCGTCTAATGCCAAAAAGAAATCATTTCAGGATGCTTCACCAACCCCTTTATTCTATATGGAGAGATTTGAAGAAAACAGTGTTCCTGGGGTTCCTGATGCTGTTCATAGGTTCTGGAATAAGTCCATTTTCTTTGCACATGACAAGTTGGATGCAAGTTTACTGTCTTTAAAGCTGAAGCACTAAAACATCATCTGTGAAGACTTCATTTACTCACATAGAAGGTCCATTAATGAATATTATGAGGACGCAGTGAAGAATTTGCGGCTTGCTCTTCATTCAACTCCTCCTTTATTTGCAACCTTACTGCCTTGTGATCGAGTTGGGGAAGCATTTAATGAACTTGAAGAATTTTCCTGTGCGATAGAGATATAGTGCTTGTACTTTGGAAAGGTTGATCAAGACGCACAAAATTGGAAGCTACATTGTTCTAAACTTGCTTCATGTTTTCTCAAGCTTATAATGACCGTGAATGGTGATTCTGAAGATTGTAACTCAACTAATGAAAGAAGTATAAAGATGCTTCACATAAGAATATTCCGAAAGCATTTGAGTAGAGACATACAAGGGAATCATGGAGACTTCATTGTAGGTGGTGGGCAACACACCATTTTAGCAGGAAAAGCCTATATGCAGGAACTTCGAGTTGGTTCTTTGAAGCTTTTGGCATCAAAAACTGCTTGCGCATCTCATTTGCATGGTCCCAGGTGTGACTTTGTTGTGCTTGTTCTTAGCAGCCTAAGAAAGGAAGATAATACTGATCAGATCACAGTCTTAAGTCAACACATACCAGACTCAATGAAGTTGGCTCATCTCTTAAGTGATGTATTTATTCTGTAAAAAAATGGGGACACCAGAACTTTTAGTTAAATGATGTTTGTTCTCAAAAAATAAAGTAAAAAAAATTCAAGGGAAATTATAATGGCGCTTTTTCTGCAGACCTTGAAATACACAATCTAATTGTTAAAAAAAAAATGACACGCAATCCTTGCACATGAAATTAAGGTTTTCTTTTGCAAGTACAATGACCCAATTTATGTTAAGATGGAGAAGTTAGAGAAACTTGTCCAGATCGGGACATGGACCAGGTTTTGTTGGAGTTCAAGGAGTATATTACTGAAGTTGGTGTGAATTTTGTTAGAAAGGCTGCTCGTGCTATTGGCTGTTTTGTCATCAAGTTTGAAAGAGCTGCAGAAAGATGCATCAGGTTTTGTTGGAGTTCAAGGATCTGAATATGAGACAAAGGAGATGGTTGGAGTTACTAAAGGACTATGATCTGACTATCAGCTATCATCCTCGGAAGGCTAATGTAGTGGCGGATGCACTTAGTAGGAAGTCTTTTGGCAGTATGGCTACAATGATTACTTCCCAAAGGCCAATCCTTGAGGATATGAGGAGGATGGAGCTACTGGTGATCTTACAAGATGCAAACAGTTCTTTGGCAAGTTTAGTGGTGCGACCTATGCTTTTGGAGAGAATTAAAGCAGCACAAGCAGAAGATAGCTATTTATAGAAGATTCGGCAAGAGTTAGGAACTGGCACTCATGTTCAGTTCAAGATTCACCTGGATGATTCATTGATGTTTGGGGATCAGATTTGTGTTCCAAATAACTCAGTATTAAAGAAGGAAATCATGGAAGAAGCTCACTACACCAGTTATTCTGTTCATCCTGGCAGCACTAAAATGTACAAAGATCTTAAGAGTACTTTTTGGTGGAATAACATGAAACGCGACATTGCTCAATTTGTGGCACAATGTCTAATCTGTCAGCAGGTTAAGGTGGACCATCAGAGACCAGCTGGACTTCTTCAGCCACTTCAGATTCCTGAGTGGAAGTAGGAGAATATTGCAATGGATTTCGTGTCTGGTTTTCCTAGAACCAACAAGGGTGCTGATAATGTATGGGTAGTGGTTAATAGATTAACAGAGTCGGCACATTTCTTAGCTGTAAAGACTGGCATCTCTTTGGAAAAGCTAGCAGAGTTATACATTAATCAGATTGTGAGGCTTCATGATGTCCCAGTGTCAATTGTGTCAGATCGAGACACCCGATTCGTGGCACACTTCTAGAAAAGTTTGCACAAGGATTTGGGAACCAAATTGACTTTCAGCACAGCTTTTCACCCACAAACTGATGGGCAGTCAGAGAAGATAATTCAGATTCTAAAGGATATGCTGCGGGCTTGTATGCTAGTCTTTGGGGGTTCTTGGGATCGGCACTTGCCTTTGATAGAGTTTGCTTATAATAATAGCTATCAGGCAAGTATTTAGATGGCTCCTTATGAAGCTCTGTATGGCAGGAGGTGCAGATCACCTATTTGTTGGGATGATGTGGGAGAGAGGAGATTGCTAGGGCCTGAGATTGTGCAGTTGACAGTGGAGAAAGTTCGTCTGATTAGAGATCGGTTATGAGCAGCTCAGAGCAGGCAGAAAAGTTATGCTGATAATAGAAGAAGAAGTTTGGAGTTTCAGGTTGGTGATCATGTATTCTTGAGGGTAGCTCCAACTAAAGGCATTATTCGCTTTGGCGTAAGAGGGAAGCTTAGCCCTCGGTATATTGGTCCTTTTGAGATTTTAGAGTGTATAGGCGAAGTTGCATACCAACTTGCACTACCGCCAGCTCTTGCTCGAGTGCATAATGTGTTCCATGTTTCTATGCTGAAGAGGTTTATCCCAATTCCTGATCATGTGATACAATTTGTTGATTTTGAGTTTAACACTGATATGTCATATGAGGAGCAACCAGTAAAAATTATGGATTTCAAGGCACAAATTTTGAGGAGAAGAACTATCCCTTATGTTAAGGTTCAGTGGAGCAATCATTCAAAATGTGAAGGAACTTGGGAGTTGGAGTCTGAGATAAAGGACAAATATCCATATCTTTTTTATACCCCAGGTAAGAGTTTAGAGGACTAAACTCCTTTAAAGGAGGGAGGAGTTTGTGGACCCCATTATATATATTTTATTTATTTTAAATTTATTTTAAAAAAAGATCTAATCTTATCCTTTAAGGGGTTAATTTAAAAAAATTGGTTTTTGAAATATTCTATTTGCTTCAATCCAGTATCTTCCTATACGTGAGTCACGGTAGATTTCAACCTCCCATTTGAATTGCCGGTTCTTTTTCTTCTCCTAAAGGAAGCTAGAGATGAGCCCTTCCTTATCCCATTCTTGGTAGTGTGTGTCGCGAAGTTCAGGAGTATGCGTCGTGAGGTTCAGGAGGTTCTTCGTCGGGAGTTCGTCAATTAGTTGTCTACTGGTAAGATTTTAGGGTTTTACTAAACTTTTTTTACTCTTTGTTTTGCTTGTTGGCTGTAAGAGGGGAAAGGGGTTTTTATCACTTTGAACATTAATTTATTTATCTGTTTATTTATTTATTTATTTTGTTTACCTGTTAAGGATTATCTTTAGGTTTGTAAGATCTATATAGTGAAGATAGTGTCTGAATTCTAGATGTCGCATGTATCAGATGCTATCCGTAAATAAATTAAAAGCTTTATTCTTTAAGATCATGTCAACTGCGCATGCAGAAGTATTTAGTTAGCTTTATTATCCTGTGGCAGAGTAAAGCTTTGATTGCACAGTGTAAAGATTTGATGATTTCATAATTTCAATTTGTAAGGCTGAACACTATGAAGTTGATTATATTTATTTCAATTCTTGAACAATCCTTTGAAGGGTAAGCAGCATAGAAATAATTAGTATAGATTTAGGTTAGTGTTGATATAAGTGTAGTGTTTTGATTGAGGTCTCATTTTGTCTATTGATATTTGTTACATTATCTTTTCTAAAAATAGATTCATACCCGTTCTGTATCTCTTCTCTAATATAGTGTCGGTATGTTATGGTTGAAGTCCGGGAATCCTAGATGACTTGTATTGTTAGGGTTTCTAAATTAATTTTATATATATAGGATCATTTGTGGAGAATTGAGTAGGAATCGATTTGGATTTTGGAAATTTAGCGAACGTCAGGTAAGTAACCACATATAAATTGTACTAAGTATATACATTTTTTTCGCTAGCTAAATTTTGAATTTAATCATTTTATTTAATTATTTGGTATAGTTAGATTACTATCTGTCAAACTTTATTTAATTAGGTATTATTAATTGTGGACGTTTTTATTAATTATTAAAACTTTTGAATTAAAAACATTTTGAATTGAAAGTTCTGACAATGAAACATTGATTACATCTCGGATTAGTTAATTTTTAAATATCAAATATTTTATTTATTTCTGTTTTCTTTAAATTTAAGTTATGTGATATCTTATCAAATTTTAATTCTTTTAAAACTTTGCATTTTCAGATATTTCATAAATTTATGATTATTTATATTCTATGTCTCTGTTTTATTAGGGAATTTTATATAATTTGTAATCGGATTAGTGATATTTTGGCTTATTTGACTAAAATTAATTAATTGGTTTATTTTGATATAGTAAAAAAATGGGATCATGTGACTGTAAATTTCTTGTGATATTGCCCGATTTAAATTTTAATAGTTTATTGTTTTGTGTATATGACGTATTTTGACATAAAAACTAGTCCCCAATTAACTTTGCACTAACCCTATCACTGGGGGTTAATCACTGACCGTATCGACATGTATTTTGTTCTAGAAACTATAGTTTCCCACTGCTTTCCGTTGGTGAAGAATAACGGCCTCTGTTAATTTTGTGGCTCGGATCACTGAGGGTAAATATATGAATTTTGTTATTTTGTTTTGCCAATAGTTATTTGTGGGACTTATATGCTCAACATTTTGATATCTGTTTTTGTTGAAATAAAATCTTATTTCTGATGTTGATATTTTTGTATTTTGACTTTTAAAGTGATCCCTGTATTTCTAGTGAGTACTTACTGGGCTTTTGAGCTCATTATGTTGTTGATATCTCTTTTCAGATCAGGAGTAGAGTTTGGGTGGCGGATAGCTTAGCGGGGAACGTTGGGCAAACGTTGTCTTATTAGCATGTAATAAGTCCCGTCTGTGTGGGCCTAGGTTTTATTTGAATAAACTTATGTTGACTATGCAAAACCCTTAGTTTGTTTCATTTAATGTTGAACTATGTTCTTATGTTCCTAGACTTGACCTCTATTTTGTTAGATACTGTGATTCTTGAGAAACAGGTTTTGAGCCCTTCCACGTCTACTTGGTTTCGGCCTTCTAGATGTGCGGCCGTTTGTCAGTGCATTGGGCCTGGCGAGCCGGGTTCGGGGCGTGACATTGCTTTTCTTAGAAATTGTTCCGTGGAAGTTGTTAATGTTCTTTTATCTTACTTTTTTGAAAAAAGAAAAAGAATGACATTGGACATTGAGTGATGTTGTGATCATCAAGATGTGAAATTTAGTTTTTACTATATTCATCATTCTTTTTATCTTGTTTCCCCTCTTGGAAATAAGGAAGAAAAAACATCTAAGTTTTTAATACATATCACTTTCTTTCATTAGAAAGTCTTACTTTATATACAAGCCCATCCCAATCTCAAGAATCTTGTGAGACATGTTTAACGTCAAACATCCTCTATTTCACCAAATAAAGCATGATAAGAATTATATAAATTATTGTCATTTTATAAAAAATATTACACTCAAATATTGATTTCGAAGCAAATCTACAGTTATTTAATCTTGGATACTTAGCACAAAAATACTTATGCATCATTAGCACCTACATGAAACCAAATAGCATATTTGTAACTATCAGTTAATTATCATTTCTAACAAAAGTATGTCAAACTATATTTATTTCAAGGTTAGTAGAAAAGGAAAGTAGCGAAGGGACATATTTTATGAGTGTATCACATTGCTTTGATGTAATTAGGGAAATAAGGAATTCATCTCTCTTCTATACCCATGCATTTTACCCAAAAGAATCTAACTTGACTCTGGATAAACTTTTTCAAAGCAGAAGGGGGAAGTGCATCATTTATGGTGTAAATGTGTATTTTAGTATAGTTGTCCCTTTAAGAATTGTCACTTTCTTCAACCTGAAATATATTTTCATCCATTGCATGCTTCTTAATTAAACATTCGATGTTTAATCATTCTAAATTAAGAATTCCTCGTTAATACCAAAATTACCACATGGCATAGTTGTGATATTGCACTGTGATTTAATATTTGAGCCAAAATGTGTTGAATACTTAACAAAAATAATTTTTATTAATAAATACTCTTATTGTTTTCTCATTTACAAGTGACGATGCATTAGGCAAAGTCTTTCAGTGATTGCATTGACTTCTTAGGATTAAAGCGATAGCTCTAAAAAGTAAGAAAGATCATTTTACCGATTAACGCCTTGTTTATTAACTCCGAGGCAAGTATAACCATGGCATTGGTCTTTAGTTGCTAGCCTAGACACTAAATGAAGGATTGTAAAATAACTAATTTGTCAAACATGTATATTACGTCAGAAATTGCAATTGTGCTTTTAAGATATGATCTCTACTTGCTCACGGGTGGAAGATGATTCTAAAGCAACTATAGCAATTATTATTAATATTTCTGATGAAGAATGAACCACATGTCTTGATGCTTGAATAAAATGGCAATGCATATGGTTATACTATCAAACCTTGCCATGTGCATTATATAAATTAATGTTTTCAAAACCTGACCAGGCCGGCCATGCAACTAGGTCATGGTTAGAACGAATGACCTAGTTTGGTTGAACCAGATGACGTAGTATATATATACACATTCTCCAAAATTAGCAAGGCAAAGGCATAATCTTTAGCATGATCGATGACTAAAATTAACAATCTCAAACCTAAGCAAATACATGCAAAACCAAAACTTTATGACTCCTGGAAATTCTAGACAAATAGCCACACGATGTCATTTGATTCAGGAAAAAAAATTAATGATAAACTATAAATAAAATTTATTATCTAGATTGAAATGTAGTGAAAAAGAAGGAAACAGGTGGTGGTCATTTGAGGGGAGTATGTCTCTCCTAGGCGATCTTTGGCCGGTGGCCATGATCGCCAACGACGAGACAGGGAAGGGCAGCGATAGGCTGGGAGGGGTCAAGGTGCGACATTCTGAAGGTAAGGCAGATGGTAAACAGGTGGTGGCAACATACGCACAGGTAGCAAGTTCAGCATCCTTGGGTGATAGTAGGCCGGTGATGAAGGTTTTGGCTGGTTCTAAGCGCCCCTGATCACCAAAGACTGCGAGCTGCGGCAGATGCTTCAGAACATTGCATAAGACGTCTGAATGTCGTCATCAGGTGGTTTGTCTCCGGTGTAACGGGGTGGGTCACGTTACAGCGAGATGCAAGGTGGAGGATCGAAGAAGTCCGACTAGGCGACGGCTCCATGTGCGAACCAAAAGATCATGCCCCTCGCTGGGTCAAACTGGATCGGTAGTGACCAGAAGAAGTAACTCCCCGGTGGCTACGAGCTCTACAGCGACGGTTCCAGGTTTGGGTGATATCAATCGGGTTGCTCTTTCACTCACATTATCATCGGAAAGCATGGAGCTGCGGGAGGAACTAGCGAAGGTGGCAGTGGTGACTGTTACTGCTGGTCATGTGAACGATACTGCCGTCGTGAAGATCATTCCTTCTATTATCAACCATCCTATTGCTGGTGCAATCACCCCGGTCTCTGACTGCTCATACCTTGTTCCAATGATGAATAGAAATGAGGTGAAGGAGGTTTGCAAGTGAGGCTCGTCTCAGGTATCGACCAAGGATGGGTTGTGCACGATCAACATATCGCCATGGTCGGTGGAATTAGGGGCTGACGGTCGTTCGGTGGGGGTGTGCCAAAGGGTGCTTGTGTGGAACTTACCCCTGCATGGGTGGACTTAGTGAATTATCACGGAGGTTCTCAAGCCTATGGGTGATCTCATTTCATTATCGCAGGCCATTATCCCGCATAAGATGTTTCTATGGGCACTGGTGAGGTGGCTCCACGGTGCCTCTCTAACCATGGAGATCGACCTCAGTCTTGGCATGAGGAGGTACTTAGTCATTCTAACTAGTGATAAAGGGACCTTTTCAAAGTTCTCTCGAGAATGGGGAAGGTACATTCTGGCTCCGGCAGGGGATGCTCACGGGTTTAGGGATGGTGCAGATCAACGGCAGGGCACGCATGAGAAACCACGAGATGAGAAAGACAAACAACCAATGTTCTTCGATCCTAAGGAGGTCGTTGGGGGACTGTTGATCGGATTCGACAATGCAAGGCCCTGCCGGGGGGCAGCGGAGGTGACTCACTATGCTGATTCTCGGCGAGTCGACAGTAGCTTGGTTAAGTATAGCTTCCAAGGGGAACTGGATATCCTTGGCCGACGATCCCAGTGCCAGTCGAGCCTCGCTCCCGAACTGAGGAGTTTCCGCCTTGGTCTGAGGAGGTTGAGCGTAGCTCCCTCGGTGTCAGCGGCCAGGATTTGTTGCTCCATCGTGAGGAGCGGGTGGGGGCTGACGATTGCTTTGGTTATCGGGGAAGGACTGTTGGTCCGGACGGTGTGTCTGGTCCATCTATGGGGGGCTCAAAATCATGCCTTGTCACATGCTAAATGGCCAGGAGCAACATGGCCTCGCGTCATGGGCGACGTGGACATGCGCAGTTAGACGAGATTCTAGGTACGAAGTTAGGGAGTCCAAGGTTATCCTAGTGGTTAACGTGGCTTCAGAATCCAAGACTAGCTTGGACTTGGGCTCTAAGTCTGGAGGGCTGGAAATGGGCTTTGCGGACTCTGTTATCTCTGAGTTTGGGTCCATAGGTGGAACTGATTCGATCAAGTGGGCGGACTCATATGTGGGTTATGTGGACCCGGTCTTATTATGTGAGGTAGGCCAGTCTGTGGCCCATGATTCACGGACTGTTGACGTTGCTTTAGGTTGTGCTCTTGGGCCGCAGTGCATTGAGCCAAATATGGTCATTTCTGGGGGCTTGGATGAACCCGGGGAGCATGTTGAGCATGAGGCTCAGCCAAGTCTAGACCTGCCTTCTGGGTTCTCTTGGAGATTTCTTTCAGGGTTGTGGGTCCTGGTCCCGGACCGAGTGCCTGCCCAGTCGATCATGGCTTGTGACCCAGTGGATAGAGAAGCCAAGAAGAGGTTGGTCGTTCACTCATTGGACTGTGATTTGCCTGATGAGGTGATTGATTCGGATGACTCAAATGAGTTCAGTAGAAAGATTCGGACTCTTTTGCCTGGCTTGCAGGAGGAAGGTGTGGAGTTACCAACTGAGCAGACCAAAGGAACTCGGCGAAGCGCAAGACCAAAGGTTCCTTCATCTAAGTGGACTGAGAAGGCTGGGTTTGTAGCGGAGCCTCCTCGCTCAACCAAAAAGAAAGTAGCATGGGACGACACATAGGACGGTACGCCCTCTAACCCCCTGCTTATTTCAGATTGGTCAAATATTCAAATTGCTAAATACTATTTGGCTTGTGGTATTGATTTCGCTGAGTCTGATGCTCACCGTTTGACTGTTTCTCGCACATTCGTTCTTTAGAAAATTTGAAAACTGCTCTTCTAGGAGACCTGCGATAGGCTCCTCGTTGAGACCCTCGGTGGAGACCTCTTTCGAGGTCCGCGATTGATTATGGTTATTCAATGAATTTAATATCTTGGAATGTTAGGGGTATAGGTAGACCGACTAAGCGTTCTTAGTGAAAGACTTTCTTAACCTTCATTTTGCGAATGTCTGTTGTCTACAAGAATTGAAATTGGAAGTCATCTCCCCGGCTATTTGGCGTGAGATTAGTGGTCTAAGGCTCAATCAGTGGCTATTCTTGCCGGTGCTTGGTTCGGCATAGGGTATTATTATCGGGTAGAATGGGGGTGTGTTGACAGGGAGATTGGTCAAGGTAGGCGAGTTTAGCCTAACAGTGCAATTTCGCACTATTAATGACCAGCTCTGCTGGAGATGTACCAGCGTGTATGGCCCAAATGTGAGAGCTCATAAACGTGATTTCTGGAACAAACTTCGGGACTATGCCGCTGATGCTAACGTCCCGTGGGTTATTTGTAGGGATTTTAATACCATTTTTGAATTGGGAGATAAATTTTCTGGTGTTTCTAATCTAGAGGATATTAGACAGCCCTGTAGCTTCCTGCATGATCTGGGCCTTATGGAACCTTTCTTGACCGATAGAAAGTTTACTTGGACTAATGGACAGATGGATCCTATTTGGGTCAAGTTGGATCATTTCTTAGTGAACAATGCCTTTGCGGACCATTTCCCTCGGATAATCCAGAACAGTCTACCTAGACTGGGGTCCAATCATATCCCGATAAGGTTGGAGGTGGGCAACCATATGTCTGTTGTTCATTCGTTTAGATTTGAATTGGTCTGATTGATGGTGGATGGGTTCAAGGATCTTGTTCAAGGTTGGTGGAATGAGGTCGAGCCTGAGGGCTGCGGGGGTTTCATTCTATCCAAGAAGTTGACTTACATCAGAGGGAAGCTGAGGCACTGGGTGAAGTTCTGCTTTGGATCTATTAAGCTTAGAAAACTATCCTTGATGCACGATCTGGAGGTGTTGGACACTGCTAGTGAGTCTGGCAGGCTATCTGTCAAGGATTCTTGTAGGTGGTGGACCTTATTCGATCAGCTGGAGGAGATTAAAAAAAAGAGGAAATTTACAAGAGGCAGAGATTTAGGTTACAATGGCTAAAGGAGGGTGACGACAATACTAAGTTCTTCCATGGTATGGCTAATGGGCTTAGGAATAGGAACTTTATTCCAAGACTTATTGTTGAGAACAATTCTGTCTTTGAGCCCAAAGTGATCGGCAAAGTCTTCGTGCAGCAGTTCCAACGCCTTTTCGGATCTAAACGGAATTTCCGACTCAAGATCGATCTTAAGAGGCTGTTTAAGAGGAGACTCCCTGTCGATTTGACATTGTTGGATCGTCCCTTCTCTATCGAGGAAATTCACAGAGCTGTGTTATGATGAGCGAGCGCGCGACTAGCTACAGAGCTAGCACGCGACTCCCCGGCCGCAAGTGCACGGGTCGTCAAGTAATAAACCTCACGAGGAGGGTCGTATTCCCAAGGGCCCGAGATCTACTATTACTTCCTTTTGGGAGTCACTTTCTAGTCGATCGAAACAGGGTTGAAGCAATATTAAAATAATAAAAACAAGTAAAGAAATGCAAATAAGATAAAACTCAATCCGGAATAAAATAGAGATGAAGAATCCAATAATTATGGAAGGCCTCGGGCGAGGATTCCCCCGGGAGAAGACTAAATACGAATGACCAAGATAATTATAAAACTAGGGTTGGCTTGGTTTCGGTCCGCTAGACTCGGATGTCGACTACCCCGGAACCTCCGTAGTGTAGCCCTAATCCAGTACGGGTTTCTCTATCCAGAAAATACCCCTACGATGTCAATGAGAACAAGGAGTCTTGAGTAGGGTTAATCTAATGCACGCTCTCGGCTAAATTAACCCTAATCGCGCGGGAGGCTATTAACACCCGGAACCTCCGGTGTATTAATACATGTTACCCTCTTTAACTCATCAAAGGACCTAATACAAGCTAGCATCCTGCCAAACAAGTATCATTCAAAATCAATTCTACGGAATCCATCCATTGTAGAATGAACAACATGATGATGAATTAAAACCAAACAATCAAACTAACACATTCATTTAAAGCAAAATATAGGTCATTCATACAAAGTCTCCTCCCAAGGTTCACCGGGAGCCCGGCGGCCTTGGGAGGTTTAGTTCAACATCACAAAACTAAGGAGCTCATCATACAACAATTCCATCCAATAAAAACAAGAAAAACCCCCTCGAAGATGTCGACTAGGGTTGAAGGCGTAGCTCGTCGGATCCGCGCCGGCGAGCCCTATGAAGCTTCTCAACGTCTTCCCCTTCTTCTCTCCTTCGAATCTAGCCGAAAATCCTTCCAAAATCCCTCAAGAAATGGTGAAATGAAGTCTAGGACAAGTGGAGGCCGGATGAGAACCCAAAAATTCCCCTCAAAAACTCTTCAGAACAAGCATATATAGCCCGAAGGTGTGCGGGCACTGTGCGGGCCGCACAGTGCCCGCACAGCCTTCTGGCTGTGCTGTGCGGCCAGTGTGCGGGCCGCACACTGGCCGCACACCTCTCTGTCTCCCTTGTGCGGCCACTGTGCGCACCTCTCTGTCTCCCTTGTGCGGCCACTGTGCGGGCCACACAGTGGCCGCACACGGCCGAGAAAATGTGTCCGTGTGCGGCGCGTCGGCTTCCAGGGTGCTCCAACTCTTCGTTTCTTCTTCAATCTTCCCCGGAATGACACGAATACGGTCGAAACTTGCGCACTTGGTCCTCGAAACCCTGAAATGAAAATAAAACATCAAGTGCGCAAAAACTCATCGAAAATACACATAAGTTGCATGAATGTACAAGAACATCATAGCTAAAACATGATGTATTTTGGCACTTATCATGTTAGATTTGGGGGGGATAAAGCTCCGGCTCCAGATGGTTTCCCTTTACAATTCTATAAGACCTTTTGGGATTTGGTTAAAGGAGACTAGGTGAAATTGTGCGACGACTTTTATGCTGGGAATGTGAACATGGAAAGAATTAATTGGGCTAGTATCACTCTCATTCCTAAGGTTCAGTCCCCGAAAGTTCCTGGGGATTTCAGGTGGATTAGTCTTATTAACTCTTCCTTGAAAATCCTTTCTAAGATTTTGGCCTCGAGGTTGTGCTCTATCATGAATTCTTTGGTTGATGAATCCCAATCTACGTACCTAAAAGGACGTTGTATTTTGGACAATATTGCTACAGCAGAAGAATTACTGTATAGTATCCAGAAGCGTCACCTGCCGGGGCATATCCTGAAAGTGGATTTCGCCAAGGCTTTTGACACGGTGGATTGGGACTTCCTCACTGATTTGTTGGTGGCCAGAGGTTTTGGGGACAGATGGGTGCGATGGATTCGTACCCTCCTTCAGTTCTCTAAAGCAAAGGTTCTAGTCAATGGCTTGCCGAATGGTTATATCCGCTATCAACGTGATCTCAGGCAAGGGGATCCGCTCTCTCCTCTCCTTTACATTTTGGTAATGGATGCCCTTAGCGAAATGTTTAAGAATGCACTACTCTCGCATGTTCTAGTGGGGGTCCCTCTGGGGGAGCACGCCAGTATGTGCAACCTTCATTATGCAGACGATTTGTTGATCCTAACTACCTGGGGCCTAGAAGATTTATGGATTATTAAGCTTATCCTGTTCGTGTTCGAAGGGATAACGGGTTTGGAAACTAATCTTATGAAATCATGTCTTTGCTCCAACCATGGGTCCCGCTTATCGAGTGTGGCTGCCGCGACCACGGTGAATTGTGGGGTAGGATTGCTATCGGTGACTTATTTGGGTATTCCAGTCTCAGGAAGCAAGCCGCGACGCCGTGAGTGGGAAAGTCTTATTGGGAGGGTTTGGATGAGACTTTCATCTTGGAAAGCGCATTACCTCTCTCTGGGCAGTTGTCTTACCATGATTAATTCGGTTCTTTCGGCTATCCCCACCTACTGGATGTCTGTTTTTCGTTTGCCCTGCTGGGTTATTAAGAAGATTGACCGCCTTCGTAAAGACTTCCTTTGGGCTTCTCCTGAGCAGCGTGTGAGTTTTAGACTGGTCCATTAGACGAATTTGTGTCGTGCTCGGGATCAGGGTGGGTGGGGCATTCTGGATCTCAATACTTTTAACCAAGCTTTGCTTGGGAAGTGGTGGTGGAAATTCTCTACAAATAGCAATTGGAGTGGTGTGCTAGTTGTCATGTTTAATTATAGGATTGCCAACTGGAATCTCTATCCTAACTTTTTTGGGAGAATTTCTTATTTTTGGAAAGGGGTTACCAGCTGTCTTCCGGCGCTGCGAAGTTACATCACTTAGTGTGTTAGCTCTGGTTCGGAAACGCTGCTTTGGCAAAACGGTTGGTTCAATGGCAGGGCACCGATGTGGATTTGGCCTAAGGCCTACTGCGAGTCCCCCTTGCATAATGGTTCTCTTCGAGACTTGGTTCAATTATTCGCAGTCACTCCTTTTGTTGACAATGAGGAAACGAGCCCTCTCTTATCCCGGTTCTCCTCTTGGTGGGGAACTGATGGTGACAAGAAATGGTGGTCACTTATGACTAATAGGAGATTTTCTGTCAAGTCCTTCTACAACTTTCTGAATAATGGGGGTATCTAGTGCTCGATTGCCAGTTGGTTTTGGCGGAAGGGTTACCCACGGAAAATTAATTATTTCAACTGGCTGGCTTAGAAGAACAAGATTATAATGCTCGAGAATCTTGCACTGCATAGCTACAATAGGCTACCGACAGCTACGTGTGTGATGTGTCATGCAGGGATTGAATCTACCGACTATTTGTTCCTCCAGTGTCCTTTACGGGGCAGGTCTGGGGATTTTTTGTTAATTTGCTTAATTTGCCTAATCCCCCCCCCCCTCCCCCCGCCCGCTCTCTGACCCACTTATGGGGATCTTGGAGATCGAGTTTGAGATCGTCCACTCGGACTGTGGGGGAATGGGTTGCGAAAGCGATTGTGTGGAATATCTGGCTGGCCAAAAATAATTGTATTTTCAATGCCTCTATTTTGTCTGATACTGATGTGATTTTTAAATGTGCTCGCATAACTCTTTTCTGGTTTTTTACGATCACAGAGGGTCCTAGGGAGATGCTAGCTGAGCCTTTGAACACTATCATACGCAGCTTGGTGTTCTCGGGGCAAAGACTGGTGGAGTTTGGGGTGAGCTCCATCGAGAGGGTAGATGATATGTCGGCCGAGGAGGCTCCTGCTCAGCCTGGGGGTAGTCTCTCTCGTTCCTATGGTGGCTGGTGGGGAGGCTGTTCCCCCATTGAGGACTTGTTTTTGCTTTTGCCATGTTGTTCGTCTCTGTACCACATCTAGTGGACCTTTTTTTCCTTTGATGTCTGTCTCTGTACTGTGACTCTCTTTTCTTTTAATGCATTTTGTGGTTTATCCACTTTTTCAAAAAACAAAAAAAAAAGAAGGAAAACAAGATTGATTGATTACCAGAGAGAGAGAGAGAGGGCTCTGATAGAGAATGGAATCTTGGGAAGTCTTTTAGTGAACTTGGAGGGAGAAAGCATCAATTCTCTAGAGCTCTAGTTAGGGGGTGGGGGAGGCAATGATGGAGCTTCAAAGGTGAAGCTTTTGTGGCTATGCCATTAGATTTAGGCTTTGGTTTCTTTCCACTACTTTGTGGATAGCAAAGAGGCAGGTGAAGGTGCAAGGAAAAATTCAAAACCGGGGTCAACTCGGTTCTAGTTAAATTGGCCTATTCGCCAGGTCTGATAGGGTTGACTCTTGGTCAACAAGCTCTATAGAACCAGACCAGACTAACTGCCGGTTCTTGGTTTGCTGGTCCAGTTCTAAAAACATTGATATAAATGCATTAGTGGAACAACACCATAGATATACGTGGTATGCTATAGTTGGACAATATTTTGCATGCGTGCAGCCTTTTTAGTGGATGTGAGAATATGTGGTTTTTTTTTTGTTGGACTTGTACTTCAAAGTTTATTTGATACTGCCAAAACATATACATTTATTAATGCATTAAAATGAGCATTTTACATTATTAAAGCAGAGCATACTATATATATGAACTTATTCACATTATTTTTCATTTAAGATTATTTTGAAATGGTTGATGTTGTAATGAGTAGTTTGACAGTATGAGGTTCTCCTTCTTATACTTGCCCTTTGTATTTTTTTTCGAATTTTAAGATATATCTTGCATATTGTTTGCTAGTTGTGCAAAAAAGTTTTGAAGGTGGGGACGAGATTATGGTTGATGCTGCTAACATAGTTGCCATGACAACCACCATTGCCTTGAGGTTACCAAATACAAACATAGGGAACAAGTTTTTACTTGGGGTGGGTCTACTTTTCTTTTTTCCTTTTTACCACTCTATCATCTTGAGAAAATAACATCTAGTAAATGATCAGTGCATAGTGAACCAATCATCACCAATTTTCTATTCTGCTCTACTATCTCTAGAATTTTCTAGATCTATATCATTGCTTTCATTTTTGGTGATATTGTTACTCATATATAAATATCTAGAAAGTGATATTGTGTATTTTCGGCTTACAGAATATTTCATATGGTATTCTCATCATCTTCCATAGCTAATGGTGTGAAGTTTACTTTTCTTTGCATTGTGACACCAACTATTTTTGCAAATAACCAATTCCTTAGTGAATCAGTGATCACCGATTTCTATCCTTACTCTACTATTGTTCAAATGTCTAAATATGTATCACTATCTTCATTTTTGGAGATACTCTCATTCACTTTTCTAGATAATTGTCATGCCCCGAACCTGGCTCGCCAGGCGCAGTGCGCTGACAAACGGCCGCACATCTAGAAGGTCAAAAGCAAGTAGCGTGCAAGGCCTCAAATCTGTTTCTCAAGAATCACAATATCTAACAAAATAAAAGTCAAATCTATGAACATAAGAACATAGTTCAACATTAAAAGAAACAAACTAAGTGTTTTGCATAGTCAATACAAGCTTATTCAAATAAAACCTAGGCCTACACAGATGGGACTTATTACATGCTAATAAGACGACGTTTGCCCAACGTTCCCCGCTAAGCTATCCACCACCCAAACTCTACTCCTGATTTGAAAAGAGATATCAACAACATAATGAGATCAAAAGCCCAGTAAGTACCCACTAAAATGTAGGGATCACTTTAAAAGTCAAAATACAAAAATATCAAACATCAGAAATCAGATTTTATTTCAACAAATACAGATGTCAAAATGCTGGGCATATAGGTCCCCCAAATAACTATTTCTGAAACAAAATAACAAAATTCATATATTTACCCTCGGTGATCGGAGTCACAAAATTATCAGAGGTCATATTTTTTATCCTCGGTGACCCGAGCCAAAATTAACAGAGGCCGTTATTCTTCACCGACGGAAAGCGGTGGGAAACTATAGTTTTTAGAACAAAATACTTGTCGACAAGGTCAGTGTTTAACCCCTAGTGACAGGGTTAAAGCATAGTTAATTGGGGACTAGTTTCTATGTCAAAATACATCATATTCACAAAACAATAAACTATTAAAATTTAAATCGGGCAATATTACAAGAATTTACAGTCACATGATCCCATTTTTACTATATCAAAATAAACCAATTAATTAATTTTAGTCAATAATTCAAAATATCACTAACCCGAAGACAAATTATATAAAATTTCCTAATAAAACAAAGGCATAGAATACAAATAATCAGAAATTGATAAAATATCTGAAAATTCAAAGTTTTAAAAGAATTAGAATTTGATAAGATATCAAATAACTCAAATAAAAAAAACAGAAATAAATAAAGTATTTGATATTTGAAATTTAAGTAATCCGAAATGTGAATCAATGTTTCAGTTTCAGAACTTTCAATTTAAAAAGTCATTAATTCAGAAGTTTTAAATAACTAAAAAAAATTCAGTCCGAAATTAATAATACTTAATTAAATAAAGTTTGAATGATAGTAATCTAATAATACAAAATAAATAAATAAAATAATTAAATTCATAATTTAGCTAGTGTAAAAAGATATATATACTTAGTATAATTTATATGTGGTTACTTACCTAGATGTCTCCCAACTCCAAGACTCCAAACTAGAATACCCAAAATCAAGCACCAGAAAGAAACCCTAACAAACATTGAGTATATGCATAAATAATAAAACCCAAAATTATAGGCTCACAAATTTGAGAGTGAAGCATACTAGAATGCACATGGCCATAAAATATGGCTTTAAGTGAAAATTCAACTGTACAATTGACTAAATTGGCCATTCCAATATTTACGTCTTAGAGGCCAAACTATAAACACATGTTCTAAATGTGATAAAATGATTAAAATAAATAAATAAATAAAATAATAATAATAGTTTAGTCCTTGATACAAGGGGTCTAAGCATCATACAACGGGACAAAGCATCTTTAAACAATGCATTCTACTACACCTAGTTTTAATAATGCCTAAGAATTAATGACGCCTATTGACACACCAAATCTTAGCTGCAGGTCAACATCAAAAGAATCACACAGAGATTACATGTATGATAGAACTTAATCTATTATGCACATAAATTCAAGGCCATCATACCTTTATTAATACCTCATAAAAAAAATCTCCAAATCCAGTGCTTGCAATCTCATTCATGAACCCAACAATGAAATCATGCAACGAATCATCTCAAATGACATCAACACAATGCCAAAATCACCACTTTACAACTATCAACTCCACAGAATAAACCAATAAAAACTCAAACTAGGCAAAGGAAAAATGAACAAAGGAATATATATGTATCCATGAATCCTTAAATATCATAACCTAGAAAACAAATTACAAGCACCTATCTTGAATTCTCGATGCCAATCTCAGTGGAGTAGATATTGAGATCTCGTCGCCAAAGAAACCATGAAACACGAGAGGAGGTATGGTTTCTCTGTCTTACTACTCTTCTTAAATTTTAAAACCAAAATAGATAACACGATACTCGCTTGGGTGTTACGGAATAGCAAATCAGATCCGAGAGGGTGGGACAAGATAATGATCTTTTAATTTAAAAAATATATATATATATTTAACTAAAACAAAATTTAATTTAAATTAGATAAAATAAAATAAAACGGGGTCCACAATAATGATATGCCCTAATTTTAGCTAATAGAATACTTCTTATGTTAATTTGCATCACCTTAACTAAAATAATGATCCAATAGACCTATGATGCAGAATTTTCTTTGAGACATGTAAAGACCATGGATTCAGAAAAATCCTTGTCTAACAACCAACCACTGTCTGCTTGTTTTTTTTTTCTGACAAAAGGACGATGCTGATAATAAACAGGATGGATTTTTTGCTTCCTGTAATCATCTATCTTCCATTACCATTAAAATTTATGCATGATTATGTATCAGGGTGATATCAAATTTGCAGCCCAATTAACAAGGCCTGGTATTGTCTTCATTCAAAGCTTGCCTTTCAAGAGACTTTCTCGGACTATATCTAGGTAAGCTCTTTTTCAAATTAGTAAATGGTAGAATACCTAGATTAGTCCCTCTATTATAGTGAAAGTGCCCTTTCAGTCCCCCTATTATTTTTTGTCCTTCTGAGATCCCTCTATTTTACCATTTAGTGAAATGTAAGTCCCTCTTAGGGACCTTCTAGGGACAAATTATATGAGAGAGAGGGACTTACATTTCACTAAATGGTAAAATAGAGGCATCTCAGAAGGACAAAAAATAATAGCGGGACTAAAAGGGCACTTTCACCATAATAGAGGCACTAATCTGGGTATTCTACCATTAGTAAATATGTTATTAAGCATTTGATTTATTATATATTTTGTATTTACAGATCAGTCTCAAGCTCGAGCTTGAGGGCACATCAGAAGTTCTTTCTTTTGACGAGACTCATCTTCTTTTTTGCATCTGTTATAGCTACAATAGCTCTTCACTTAACAAAAGTTTAGCCCTTCCTTTTCCCATCCCATTTTACACAATGCTGTTAATTTTTTTCTTTTCTGATTATGCCCATTAGCAACTTCCTTTTTTAGCATACCCTAATAGAAAGTGTTTGGAGAACTTCAAAAGAAAATATGTGTTTGCTTGGTCAATGTCTGAATGTCATGGCTTGAAGCCTTGAACTTCTCTTTGATATATTTGAAATGGTGAATGTCATTGAAAATAGTAGTCTTGTGTTGTGTCTTGTTTGCAAGCAAGAAATACATTGCAGATTCTCTTAATGTGCTATGCTCAGAAATCCATAAAGATCTCACAACAGTAACTGATTGAATCTCAATCATCTTGTATGTTTTTCACCTATTAATTCTTTCTCTTTTTGATGGTAAATTTTGTGGCTAATTTTAGTTCAGCATGCAACAAACATGTGTTCCTTTGTATTTTTTTATTTTAAATTTTTTCTAATGAAGGGGTATCTCCATGGAACTAGTACAACTTGCTTGCCCTAGTTATACTAGGGCATAATTTAAGTGCCATTTCTTTGGTTTTTGCAATTGGATTCATTTATCAATAAAAGAATGCCTTTATACATGAGAGTTTATGATCAAATTTGATAGTTTATGTCTTGATAAATTAGAGCTTGAAATATATCTTATAATAATTTGCCTTATTGACTAAGTGTGATCTTAGGTGCTGAAAGGAATGGAGCCCATTTCTATAATTACAGTAAGAAATAGTAGGTTTAGCTAGTAACAAATGGTAGGTTTAGCGGGTAACGTATACACATAAATAAACACACATATATGTACACATAATTCCTAAAGTCCTTTGACTTTTTCAAACTTACCATTTTAGTACCTATACATTAAATTATAACCTTTTAGTCCTTTTACTATTTTAATTTAGTCATGTCAGTCCCCCTAAATCCTAAACTTAATCCTAAACTCTCAAGAAGGGGGATTGACATAGCTCACTAGAAAGTAGTAAAGAGACTAAAACGTTACAATTTAAAGTAAGGGACCAAAAAGACAAGTTTGAAAAACTACAGGTACTATTTAGATAATTAAATCATACATAGAGATTTGCCTTTTTGTGTTCAGATTTAAATCTTAACTTTTAATTCTGGAGGTGAACTCAATTTGGTTGAACTATATTGGTACAATAGTCATGCATATTATTTTAATAGTTGCATTAGCAATACCTGTCCCTTTTTTCTTAGAAAAAAATTATTATATGATTGCATTTGTTTTATGTAGTATAGTGGCATTAGTTACAATGGCTTAACAGCCCCTTAGAGATTTACAATGTGAGGTGGGCTAACTCGCAAGCTAATGATGGCTTGTTATACGCACCCAAAATGATATATCAAAAAACATAACCTCACAATAGTAAATCTCCCCTACTCTACAGGTTTGGAGGGATGAAGAATACAACTCCTCACGCAAAGGATCTAGTGAACAGTGAATAAATTGTATTATATAATATTTCTACATTAGTTCCATAGTATTGCACAATGCTACTATAGCACTGATGGCAAAGGGTCTAATCCCTGTGCCTCCCTACCCACACCCATATACCTTTCCAATGCACTAGTCCGTGTTTGGCAAATTTATTTTTATCTCAATAGCAATTGTGATCAATATATTTGTTAGGAAATTTAACACCGGATGGCTTAGGCTTATAATTGGTATTGAATAAAGAATATGTCGAAAAGATACATACCTTCAATTGTAATTTGAATGAGTAGAATATCAAATGTCTAATCTTATACTTGGAGAATCTCACAATGGGGTACTTTCAATGGAGAATCTCACAATGGGGTACTTTCAATCTAAGTCCTTCTTCTCCTAATGAGTAGAATATTTAAAAAAAAAAAAAAAACAGTATATAAGAGACTATGATGTTGAGTTATATACAACCCTTCCAATAAAATAAATAAATAAATTCTATTAAAAATTTGAATATAACTCATTATACAAAATACGAATGAGAATTAACATGAATTTTCTAAAAAGGAAAACTATTATGAATTCAAATGATAATGTTCCACTGTTAATTAATTGCGCTTAATCTTATATTATCATAAACATAACTTAAATACAAATTATATTTAAACTAACAATATTATTGCATGCCTGAATGCTAAATTGGTTGATTTGATGAATTTCAAAAAATTATTGTCATTTCTGGGTAAATGCACATGTGTGACGTAGACATCTTATACACTGCAAGGTGAAAGACAGGCCAAAACATGCTTCAAAACATACTTCCTAGAGACTTGACTACAAAGTCTCATATTACAGTCTTTTTCTTTTTTCTTTTTTCTTTTTTCTTTTAGAAAAATAGTTTTATATGCATACTATTCTTTAAGAGGACTTTTGTCTTCTCTTTCCTTTTTTTAAGTGTATTATTATATGTTGATCTATTTATATAATCATTTCAAAGTATAAATGATAATTTACTAAGAAGACATATATATAAATAAATGTAACCTTGATATCTAAATACATTATTTTTATTTTTTAGTTCTTAAATTAAAATAATTTTTTTTCATGTGGTTTTTAATTAACCCAAACTAAATATACTATACAGAAATCAAGCCAAAAATATGGTTATACCTTTTCATAACTTGTTGGTTGATTATGATAGATATAGAAAAAGGTGATACTCCAAATTAAGTTTCCGTAAGGGGAATTTATCTTGGCCCTAGTTTGACTTAGTAACTTGGAACTATTTAATGAAGCTAAGCTTGTTTTACCCTTTCTAATGCTTTCAGTATCATGTTTGCCTTTGTGTAATGAAAATCATAACTGCATAAAATTCATAATCACATACCACATAAGCTAGATCAGAATCACCATGCATAACATTAATTTTAATGACTTTCATCCACGTGAATGACTCGCACAAGTTTTTTTTTTTTTAAACTAATGACTCACACAAGTTGAATGCAATAATAAAAATAAAACAATGGAATAGAGTAATCAACTTATGGTTTAAATATAATGTAAGAATGCCTGACATTGAGCAAAACATATTCAATCATCAAATGTAAAATCCTAGTAATTAGTACACCAAAAAACAACAAACATTCTTAAGCTGCAGGCCCCTATAGTGGCTTTCCATTGTGACTAAGAGCTAATTATTAACCGAATAAATATGACACTGATCATGTTTCTCATGAGTATCATTTATATAAAAATTTCATCACTGGTTTGTCAAAAAAGTACATAATAAATAAATATCAAGAATGCTATTTATTAATATTATCCAATGAAAAGATCATATATATAAAATTTTTCTGATATTGGATAGCTTAATCTGTCAAGGTGTACGAGTGTATGGTTGATCAAAGCTAAAAAGTTCTCACTTTCTTACAATGCAATACAGTTACATAAAAGTCTAAAAGTGAGGACTATAAATATGAATTCAATTGAGAAATACAATTAAAATCATTTTAATAAAAAAAAAGTTATTGGATTTTCAAAAATAAGACACTGATTTCTTATCAAAAGAGTACTACCCTACTAATGTGTCAATCAAGACCAAACCTAACTGCAAAATAAGGTGACACGTGCATAAATGCATCTAATGGTTCCATAAGACGTACTTAGGTTATAATATATACATATCTATATGGAAAATGAAACTCCAAGCAAAATCTGAACAAATATCTCTTATCAATTATTGCACACAGCTAGAAACATTGTCAACTTTCAATATCAGAATCCACACACATATATATTTATATATTGGCAAACTCAAATTATACCATGTCAGTCTGAAAATGCAGGAAAAGTGGAGTAAATTTAGATGATTACACCTCAAAACCTTGCATTGCTAGGTTGAAACTCAAAATTTTGTAAACATGGATTGCTAGATGGATGAAAAAATGAAAATTCTTTACTTTTGGTTAGAATTGTTAACTAAATCACAGGCTTGGTGCACTCAAATTTGATGAGCAAAAGAGTATGTTGAATACTTGTTTAGATTGTTCATTATGTATCAAGAAAAATAAATAAAATAAAGAAGGACCTTATAGCCAGCCATTGTTTTAAGCCACTCAGCAATGGTGAAGAACACAATGAATCCTGCTTCTTCATAATCTCGCAATGCAATTGCTCCACCCACTGCCATCAATTACCAAATGTTAAGATGAATTCATTACTCTGAATCTAATAGAAATTAAAACAAAAATCAGTTTGAAATGATGAAATAATATGGCAGTAACCTTTTGAACACTCCTAACATCCCCCTCTGCTTCAATGCATAATATGGAAGTTAACATGCAGATTTCATCAACACCACCTCCAACTTGAAAACAATAACAAAATAAAACCAAAATCCTGTAGTTTGAGATGATGAAATAATATAGCAGCAACCCATTCTTTTATTTCTGACTTGTATTTGATGCTATACACAGCCACGATTGCAGAGAATTTAAATACGCGCCCTTATTTAAAGCACACCAAACTATACAGGAAAGTGGATTACCTTCTCTTCTTTTCCTCTTTATCTCTTTCAAGCACAACAGGGGCTGCAGGAATGCTGAACCACCATTCTCTTAATATTCTTATCCATTTTTCTGTGCTTGGTCTTCTTGTTGGTGAGTACCTTGTGAAGATCTCCAGGAACACCATAAGTTGTAAGAATTTGCTGGGTAGAAGGGCCAGTGCTACAGCCATTTAGACCAGCATCAGTATAACTTTTTCTGTTGCATGTTCGACACATCAATAAACAGAGTTATTTCATAACAGAAAGTAGAATTGTTAAGAGATTCATACACTAATTAGCAATCAAATAGTTATTGCAAGAACATATGTTCTCTCTATCTCACAGGATTCTATCATTTGTCTATTTGTGAAATTAATCACTCAATTGTGGGATGTGTGTTTATAGCCCAAACCATTAGTTTAAATCAATTGAAAAGCAACTGCAGAGAAGATTCACAAAATAAGAGACAACTTGATCAATGAATGGATCAATTCATTATGAATATATATTTCACACAAAGATGCACAAAAGACAGTATGATAATAAAGAGCAACTATGCAAATTGACAAAACAAAACATGTACAAAAAAGATTCAAAGTGAACCTGGGAAGAAGAAGCTAGCAACAATGCTCTTAGTTTCAAAAGGACAATGTTTCCATCTTGGATGAGCTCTGTAATGTGTGATACAGCATTCTAAACAGCCAACAGTTGCTCCATAGTATTCATTGGTGAAGGAGCCCTCACATCAAGCTCTACAATTGGCCTTCTTTGACTACAACACTGAGTAAGTACCATGAAAATCGCAAGAAAGCGAGACATCATAACAAAGACATAACAGAGCCAACCCCTGCATTAATTCATGTGTGGGAACAATTGACATCATTTAAAGAAAAATCTCAACAATAATTTAAAATCAAACTTGGAAATAATACCAAGCGATTTATAATCACTGGGGATAAGGATACCTGATCCAGCGATGGCGGTGCGAGTGGCGAGGCATAAGCCCCTTTGGCAAAGATCTCGCAAGGGAGAAACACATGAGAGATGGCAAACACCGCTACTGCGTTTTGATCGAGGATGGTGCGAGTGATGGATGCTTGGATGACGCCGGCAGGGACTGGAGTCTCTCAGTCGCTAGGAGCTCGGCGAAGGCCTCATCGGTCAGGACGAAGATGGTGATCCCGGTGCTGCGTTCATCGGCCTCAAACTCGGTAGTGGCCGAGGATCTGATTCTTCTAATCCAGGCACAACCAGGTGGCATCTCCAACGTTAGGAGGAGGGCGTATCATGCGTTGATGGGTGAGTGGAGATGGGCGGTGGGTGTGGTGTCGATGTTCGCAAGGATGGCGGTAGTAAAAGGGAGGGTGATGGTGATCGGGGGATGGGATCCGGAGACGCTGAAGCCGGTGGGTGAAGTGAGGGTGGTGGATCCGGTGACCGAAGGGTGGAGGCCAGGGAAGGCGATGAGGAAGGTGAGATCGTTCTTTGAATGTGGAGTGGCAGGGGGTAGGGTTTACATCACAGACCATGAGTCCATGGTGAGCTTCTCATTGATTCCCTTGCGTTTCTCTCCATCCTCATCAAACAGGCGGCTCCACTCTCTTGAGAGATCCAATTGGTATCTAAGGTTTGTAAAACAAAGGGAGTGAGAGATCCAGCTGTTGATTACAAAATGTGAGAGAGATCCGGCCGTTAATTGTGGTGGCTAGAGTTGTAAATTTGGAAAATGTTGACCCAATCATAGTTGGCCAAATGTCCATCATAGGCAAGCTCTTGATGAATAGTTTTTTTGGGGGATATGATTAAGATGAAGTATATATTACATATTTTAAATTTAATAAATTATCATTAAATTAATTAATTAATATTTTCTCTTATATTGTTGACACTAATGATGGATAGTGAAAGTTAGATTAATTAATTATTTTTAAGCATAAAATTAAAGCATATTACATAATTAAATGATTTTATAAATAATATTAAATTACTTGTGTTAATGATTGATAATAGGGGTAATCTTATCATTCTATTCATATGGTGATTATACCCCTCAAGTTACATCAAAACAAACAATGAAAAAGTAAATATAGCATTTCTAATTACAGCAAACCAAACAACAATGATATAATTTGAAATACAGCATTTTAACTTACATGTGATTTCACTTACACTGTAATTTCACTTACAACAAACCAAATAGCCCCTTAGTAAATTATCAGTGCATAATGCACCATCATCACCAATTTTCTATTCTGCTCTACCATTTATAGAATTGTCTAGATCTGTATCATTGTTCTACTTTTGGTAATACTGCCACTCATACATCTAGAAAATGATATTGTATATTTTTAGCTAACTAAATATTTCATATGGTAATCTCATCACCTTTCCAGAGCTAATAACATGGAGTTTACTTTTTTTTTGTCATCATATTTACCCCATACATAATGGCACCAACATTTTTGCAAATAACCAACGCAATGGTGAATCAGTTGATAAGTGCTATTTTGTACACATTTGGTCTATATTATTTAGCACTTAATAGATTATTTTAGGTTTTGTTTCTACAGATAACTGGTACTTATTTGTTCAATTCATATTGCATGTTAAATGGAGCACAGCAAGAGCCAAGGAAAGCAATTCTGGAGTATTTTGGTGCTTAAACCAGCAAACAGTGAAATACACGGCCTAGGTATACGCTCGTGTACCGGCTTGTGTATATCTTGGTAGAAGCAACCACACGAGCACCATATGGACCACTCGTAGACCTTTTGGTCATTTCCTACTAAGAGGAACATGCTCGTGTACATATAAATGATAAAAGAGCACGTCCTAGACAAGATCATAGTAGAGCAACGGATACATGAGCGTGTAACTAAAGAACCAAAGAAGAGGAATTTCTGGGAGATACATAGCCATAGTCAGAAGAACATGGCCGTGTACAATGGCCCATATACATAAGGTTTTCAGAGGATTTCAAGATTTCTCCTAGGAGTTACACGGGCAGGGAACATACTCGTGTACCTACCCGTGTAACGGTTGGGTCCAACCAATATAAATAGAGATTTTGAAGAGGTTTTAAGGCATCCAAGTTTTGGCCAATTTTTGGAAGAAAAGTTCTGGAGCTCTTTGGTTGTGATTAAAGGAGGCTTTAAAGGATTAAAGAGGAAGCTTGAAAGAGTCGCCAGAGTGATGATCCATTGGCGATGACTTCTGCTTACATCGTCTCCAATCACACGATATTGAGAAAAGGGGGGAGGGAGGGGGGGGGAGAGTTATCTTGTATTAATAAACATGAGCCCCATGGAAGGCTAACTCCCTTGGGTGCTAGGATTAATGTAGCTTGGGATTGTTTTATCTATTCATTGCTTTTATTATAGAATCGACCTTTCGCTTCCGGATTTAACCTTGTTTTATTTGTTGGATTTGCGTATCGAGAGTGCCACTTCCATATTGTTATTGTTTGTGTATTGAGAGATCCTTGCAATTAGAACATACTTGGTTAAATAGGAATCACTGATACTTGCTAGAGATAGTAAAGGGGGCATGTACCTTTTGATTGGAATTTTGTCGGTTAATCCCAAATTTTTGACATGGAAACCCTAGAACTCATCGCAATTATGGAAGGGTAGGAGTAGGAGAGATTCACTTCAAGCTTTAGCATGGGATTAGACACTAGGGAGTCTTGAGAGAGCACTTAGTGTATCTTTGGTTTCCTTCTTTGAGGCTAGCTAAGGTTTATTCTATGTTAAATTACAATCTCCTTAATCTTTATCATCTCAAGTGAAATCGATTCGGGCACTGCTTTCATTTATTGAGCTCGATTACTTGTTTCCTTTGTTTAGGCCTTTTATTTGTTTTCATTGTTTCTTTTTCTTAATTCGCCTTAAACCTCAAATCCTTGTTTAGTTAGCTAACGAAGATAGGGTTAGTACTAGTACTATCTAGTCTCTATAGATTCAACTTTGCTTTGTATGTATTACTTCGATTGACAAGTACACTTGCGTGCATATTGCTTTCAATAACTCATCAGTGATCACCAATATTTTATTTGACTCTACTATCATCTGAATGTTCTAGATATGTATCATTATTGAAATTTTTGGAGATACTCTCATTCACTTTTCTATATAGCCTATTTCCAGCTAACAGAATGCTTCTTATGATAATCTGCATCACTTTTCCTAACATAATGATCAAATAGACCTATGATACAGAGTTATCTTTAAGACATGAGAAAACCATGGATTTAGAAAAATCCTTGTTGTCTAAGAACCAACCACCATCTACTTGTTTTTTAGTTTTTGCTGACACAAGGATCATGCAAGAAATAAACAACATGGATTTTTTGTTTCCTGTAATAATCTATCTTCCATCTCTATTGAAATTTATGCATGATTATGTTGCAATGTGATTTCAGATTGGCAGTTCAGTTTATAATGCTTAGTATTGTCTTCATTCAAGGCCTACTGATAAGTGTCTAAATATATCATTTTTACTATGTACATTTTATACACTTTCATGCATTTTTGTATGACTCCGATGCCCTTTACGTGTTTTATTTGTTATTATTATTTCAGGACATCGGATGATCATCTAGTGCGTGAATGAGCGTTGTTTTGGCATAGATCGGAGAATTTATTGAAGCTCACACACATCCTCATATTTCGGGCAAGAAAAGAGTGGCTTTTGAGGCCGTTACTGTAGAAACGCACTGTAGATATTTACTGTAGCACCGGTACTGTAGCAATGTGCGGGCACTGTGCGGCCCCGCACACAGCCCGCACACACACGAGCAGAACCGGGATTTTGAAGCTTTATAAGAGAAGTTAGGGCTTTTGGGAGACTTGTCTTTGGCCACCCTCTCCTCCATCCTTCTCCACCATCATCTCCACCACCCTCCACCATCATCTCCATCATTCTCCATCATCACCACCGGATTGGAGAGGCAACTTGAAGAGCAAAACTCAAGGGGAGAAGAAAGGAAGCACTCAAGGAGGTCATCACGGAGCTCAACCGGCGCGGATCTGGCGAGCCTTTGTCACCACCTTCTAGCCTACATCTAAGGGAGATTTTTATGAGCATTTTCATTGTTTATTTTGTGTTTTCTTTCTTTTGATGTGGAACTAGCCTCCCAAGGCCACCGGGCTCCGGTGAACCTTGGGAGAGGAACTTGTATGGATGATATTTATTTATAGATGATTGTTGGCTTGTTTGTTTGATTTCAATCTATTGTCTTATTGTTCAACCTACAATGGATGGATTCCGTAGGTTTTGATTCATGAATTGTATGTGTATGGCGGGATGCTTGCATGTATTAGGTCACACAATGATTGAAGGGGGATTCAATGTGCCGGTACACCGGAGGTTCCGGGTGCCGGTAGCTCCCCGCGTGGTTAGGGTTGTTTTAGCCGAAAGCGCGCATTAGAATAACCCTAACCAAGACTCCCTGTTCCCAATGACATCGTAGGGGTATCTTCTGGATAGTGGAACCCGTATTGGATTAGGGCTACACCACGGAGGTTCCGGGGTAGTCGACTCCCAAGTCTAGCGGATCAAACCTTGCCAACTTAGCACTTAATTTCCTATATTCATCCTAACTTGTTCTTCTCCTTAGGGGATCCTAGCCCGAGGCCTCTAGTTCTCATTGCTACTTGCTCATTAGATTGCTTGTATGGTGTGCCTTAGTCCATTTTGTTTATAGTATTTATTTTATTTATTTTCATATTTGTGTTTTATACATGTCTCTTGTCTTGGTAGACTAGATAGTGATACCTAGGAGGAAGTAATAGCAGATCTTGGGGCCCTTGGGAATACGACCCTCTTGCGCTCGCGTGAGAGGTTATTACTTGACGACACGTGCACTTGCGGCCGGGGAGTCGCGTGCTCGCTTCTTTAGCGTGTCGCGCGACGACCATCACCTACCCTTTAAGGGTCTTTTTTGGACTACATCCAGATATGCTATTTTTTATATTAGTAAATTTGTTGTTGAGCATATGATTTATTTTATATTTTGAATATTCTTATGCAATTATATTTTGATTTGCTGATCAATCTCAAGCTCTAGTTTGAGGGCATAACAAAAGTTCTTTCTTTTGATGAGACTCATCTTCCTTTTTGCATCTGTTATAACTGCAGTAGCTCTTCGCTTGACAAAATTGTAGCCCTTCCTTCTGCCATCTCATTCTACACCATGCTATTAATTTTTCTTTTCTGATTATACCTATTAACAACTTCCTTTTTATTAACATACCACAATAGAAAGTGTTTGGAGGACTTCAAAAGCAAATATGTGTTTGCTTGGTCTATGTCTGGATATCATGGCTTGATGCCTTGAACTTCTCTTTGATGTATATGAAATGGTGAATCATGTCATAAAAATAGTAGTCTTCTATTGTGTTGAATTTGTAGGCAAGAAATTCTTTGCAAATTCTCATACATAGTGTTTAGATCCAAAAGTAGAAGGGAAAGTAAAGAAAGGGAATGGGGGAAGTAAAGGAAGGGTTGAACCCTTGTTTTGATAGCCAAATTTTATGAAGCGAAAGGAAAGGATAATTTTTTGATAAACCTTGTTTAGTTAAGGATGGGAAAGGAAATGAAAGAATATATAATAATATGATTTACCAATTTTGCCCTTATTATTAAATAAAAAATTAATTATTTCTATTTAAACACATGCATTATCAATATCTCAAATAAATTCACATTTTAAGTAGGTTTTTTATAAATATTGAAATTATTACTCCAAAATATTGTAGATTCCTTTTTATATCAATTGTCATCATTAAGATTCATGATTAATTCATATTAATATTTAGAGATAGATCTTGCATCTATTTTTCCCTCAAAATAAAAAATCAAAATGATTAAAGTTTTTCTTGTTACTTTGGCAAGATTATTTGTAACTACATATTTACAATATAAATGTAGTGATCAGTTAGAACTTTAATTGATTAATTTTTTTATTGGCATAAAAAAACACAAACAAGCAAATAAACAAATAAACAAACAACAAAGAAATACTTAGTAATGAGGATCTCCGATAGTTATGGCCTAAAGAGTAAATCTACAATTTCATAAATTTTCTATAAGAAATTTGACACATTGACAAGCAAATTAACAACCTTGACATATGAGCATGATGGGATGTTGACCATAAATAATTTAAAAATACATAAAAACAAAAACAATATAATAATAAAAGCCTAAAAAGGAGAAATCTAGTGATATAGCAATATTCAAGGCAATATAGATGTGTGATCTACATCGATAAGTAGAGAGAGAGAGAGATTAAAAAAACAAGATTAAATCGATGCAAGATGTGTGAAAGTAACCACAAGGATAGAATCAATTTTATAAAATGTTGTTATGTAATTAATTAAAAAAATAAGGGTATTAAGTTTTTTTTTAATTATAAAACTTTTTAGGGGTTCTCCCTCTTTCATTAAATAAAAAAAAATCTATCCAAACAAGAGGAGGACTAACTTTGACTCTCCATAACCCTCCCTTTCCTTTTCTTTCTCTCCTCATCCCTCAATTCAAACATAGTATTAATGTGCTACGCTTGGACTCGATTTGGGTGTCACGCAAGCTTGCATACACACACGGTATATATATATATATAGTATTATTGATGAATAGGTGAGAAACACCCGCACTTAAGGATGCCAAAAAATCGGCAAGTACGAAGGTGCATGCACCTAGCTTGAATGATCTTTTAGGGATAAATCCCCTGCTATGCAAATTTGGGGGATGAACTACTATTTCTCTCACATGGGACCCACTATGCATTTTGCAAGTTTGGGGACTCAACTTCGAGTTTTCTCCAAATGCAAATCACGTGAGAACCGGGGAGCTATGCCCCCATTTTCTTGTAATATTATTTTTTTATATGCATATTTATATCCTTATTCAATTTTTTATCCAAATAACAATTATTAATGATATATTTGTTAGAAAATTTAATAGAATATGACATATAATCTTTATTGTATAAATAATATGTCAAAGGACACATACTTCCCATAATAACTTCAATAAGTAGAACATTAGATGACTAATCTCACACTTAGAGAATCTTGAATTTGAAGCCTACAGTAGCACTTTCAATCTACATCATTATTCTCTTATTGGGTAGGGTATTCATAAAAGCTATATATCATGGATTATAATGTTGATCTATGTATAATCCTTTCCATTAAAAATTAGCTCTATTTTAAATTTTTAAAGTGAATCATTATACAAAATACCAATGAGAATTAGCTTTTCAAAAAAATTAACATGGATTTAGGGCTTGTTTGGTGGACATGATAGGATATGAGTGGATAAGATTTAAGGATCGGATAAGAGTCGGCCTATGCTATATCTAATACGCACCAGATAAGTCATTTGATAGCATTTTGTTATCTTATTTTATATTTCAAGTAGACCAAATAATGACAGGATATGATATAAATTGTATGTAAATAGACAAAATTTCCCATTATAATAACCCAAAATCTATGCATATAGCAAAATAAATAAATCACACATCAAAATCAATTATAAAAAAAGGAAAAAAAGAAAAACCATCCGACTAGAGAAACTAAAAATAAGACATAATCGAAGGAGAGATTTAGATGAAAAATAACATGTTCAAGCACGAAATCAATGGAGAAATCCTTTAACACCTTTGGATGTGAGAAAATCTACTTAAAATAGTAAAATTTGTGTTATATCTAGTTGTTGACAAGTTTCTTGTCCTAAGCTTCAGGTTCAAAGATCAAAGAGATACAATGAAATCCTTGATGAGAGAGACCAAATAAAAGGGCAAAAAAATAAAATTTAATTTTTTATCATATCCTACAGGTTTCTATCCTGGCTCCCCTTAAAATGGGTCAATAGAATAAGAATATCATATCCTATTAGCTCACCAAGAAAAATATAATGCCAGGATATGATAGTCTATCTTATCATATTGTCCTTATCCTGTCCACCAAACAGACCCTTAAATGATAATAATAGGAACCACTGTATTTATTTAAATCTATTTAATTTTTATTATAATAAAGATAATTATAATACAAATCTAAAGATACTATTACATAATAGATGTATGATATGCTCTCAATTGTTTCAAAAAACAAATTTAAATAGTTTTCAGTACATTTAAATATATGTTTAAATTAAATAGGGCATTAATAATTGAAAACATATATTTGTATTTATTTGTTTGAGCAATTAATGTTCACGAGACCTTTCAAAACCAAATTATGGCAACAATTTTCATTGCAGAGAACTATTTAATCATAGCATTGAGTTTTCATTGTAATTTATATGCAATATTCCTTTAAACCCCTAAATTTTATAAAAAGAAATCCTATATAGAGAGAGGGAATAGGGATGGCAAATATTCCCAAACCTGACCCCACCTGGCGGCACTTGGCGGGGTAGCCAGAACTTGCCCATGACTCGACCCATTACCATCCTTACAAGGGAATTTGCTTAGCTATATTTAAACTAATACTTTTTGTGCAAGGGTGCAAGCAAAACCGGTTAATTTGATGAATTACAATATGCATTTTTTTTTTTTTTTTGACAAATAGAAGCAACTGCTTCCACTTAAAGAAAGTTAGGAACATGCACAAGAATTGAGCGTAATCACAACCTCAACAAGCAGTTATACCCTTACCTTATATGAGTTTTAGGGTTTTATCTTGTGTCTTCCCAGAAACAAACACCCTACGCAAGGGGTCATATACCAATAGGGCAAGAGATAGTTGGTAATATATATTTTTTTAAAAATTAAAGTGCATAGCCTTTAATATATAAATTGGGTTGTATTTATTTATTAGGTTAAATTTTTTGTGTGACCCCACCCCTTTATATTTAGTAACATTATTATTATATTAGTTTGTGGACCCCACTAAAATTTCTTTTTAAATTTTGCTATTAGGCGGTTATCTTTAAAATCTTATTATATTTTAGGTATAATTCCTTGAACAATCAATCTACTTTTCCAAACTTACATTTTTAGTCTCTTTACTTTAAATTGTAACTTTTTAGTCACTTTACAATTTTAATTTAGCCATGTGAGTCCTCCTAAATCCTAAACTCTAACTCTAAATCATCAAAAAAGGGACTCACATAATTCACTTAAATGTAGTAGAGGGACTAAAAAGTTACAATTCAAAGTGAGGGACTAAAAGAATAAGTTTGAAAAAATAAAGGGACTGTTTAGATAATTATACCTATACTTTATGTTTTTATTTATTTTTTTGGAAACACTAGCCACCTCTTTGCCTCCTTCTGATTTAGATCGCCATTTAGGAAAAGTGAAACCTAGCCTTATCTTTCTCTCCATGGTTTCATGTGGTGTCGGCAACGAAGACAAGGAACTCATCTTTGTGGGTGCTTGATTGCTAGTGGTTGAGGTAAGGTTTTGATTTTTTTTTTTTTTTTTTTTTTGTTCTTTTCCTTCTTATGATTGTTTGTGAAGTGATATTAGTTAGGGTTTGGATTTAATTTGTTTGAGAATGAGATTCAGAAATTTGTTTTTATCATAGCAGAGATCCCTCTTTAATTTGGGTGACTTAGAGACCGAATTTGGAGGAGTTAAAAATAGAGAATTTGTAGATCTTTATCTTAACAACCTTACTGCAAAATTCCAAATTTTTTCCATGTGTGTGATGAAAATTAAAGCTTTTAAATTCAGGTGTCACGGATCAGCCTTTTGTGCGGACCTTGAAGAGTTATTAATTTTTTTCATGACTTTAGAGTATGAATTAGATATAGAATTATATAGGAAAGTTGTAGAAGTCAGTATTATCTATGGATTTGTTGAATTTTAGAATTTATACCTCTGTAATGTTTGAGTTATAGACATATTACTAAACTTATGCTCAAATGACATTTCTGCAAAAAGCATGAAGATTGGTTAGATATTTTTATTGTTTTAGATTTGGAATCATGACAAATTCTCAGTTAGAAAATTGTTCATTTTGAGTTAGTTATCTTCTACTAAATTTTGATTTTATTTAAAGGTTTATGCCGTGAGTTATTCTTGTTAGAAAGTGTATGACTGAATTTTCTGATTTGCAGAAATAGATTTAAGCAATGCTTGTGTTGAGTTAGTTTTGATGTCCTTGGAATTTACTCTTAAATATAGGGTATTCTGAGAAACTTGATGTTAGGATTATGCTCTCGAATGTCAACGAGAACACTTGTATTATGACATTTCATTTATATTATACATTCTTATTATTATAGGCATTTATTTTTTATGTTCATATAAATCTTGTGATGGCATTATAATTAGTTTTGAATATCATAGTCCATGTGTATTAAGTTAAACCTTCTACTCTTTGTAGGATAAAGAGGAAAGCACTAGAAGGGTTTGGTACTTATACACTTAAATAGTTCCCAAATCGGAGAATCTTTAATTGTCGTTAAAGATTCATAAGGATTTGTATGACATATACTTTGATGAAGAGTGCTAGTTGAACAATATGGAATAGTGGAAGCATATATCATAAATACATCACTGGGATTAGTGTATTCGAACATGACTCGCAATAATCTAATCACATGGTTTTACTCTTTGACAGTCAATGATTGGGATTATTGGTTATGATCATATAAGTGGACCTTAGACCTAAGGTATCATGATCACAATGGACTTGTGACGTCTAGTCTGTTACTAGAGTTGTTAGGCTTAGTTTACCTTTTGGTAGGGCCGACCTCGAAGTGCGACGATGTCGAACAAGTAGCAGTTGTGAGTGATCACCAAGAAGAAATTCGCTCTCTCAAAAGTAAACGAGTTACTATCCTATGCGATTAGGGGTGGCAATATTTTGTCCGAGCCCGCCGGCCCGGTTTTGTCCGGCCCGGAATAAAAAGGGTTTGGACAAAAGTTGTATTAATCCGGGCCGGGTTTGAGCAATGCTTGATTGTCCGAATTTAAATCCGGGCCGTGTCCGGACAAAGAAATTCGGACAACCGGGCTTTTGTACCTCTAATATTTTAAAAGCCCAAAACACAAGCCCAATAGTTTTATGCCCCATTTTTTCAAAAACTTCCAACTTATATGGATTTTTTTTATTAAGACTTGGAATTTTGTATGACTTGATTTGGGTTTTGGATTATTGGACTTTTTTTCATATAATGTGAATTAAATTATTTTTTATAATTTAATAATTGAATAAAATTAAATGTAATTTATAAGATTCGGACAAAATTCGGACATCCAGACAACCCGGTTTTAAAACAAACCGGGTCCGGACAAGGTAGATTTGTCCGGATTTAAAACCGGGCTGGGTCCGGACAACAAGTTATTTATTTATAGTAGTAGTTGTCCGGACCCGGTTTTGTCCGGACCCGGATTTTTGCCACCCCTATATGCGATTATAAGTATGTGAGATTACAAGACCTTAGCCAAGACAGTCAAACTAATTGTGTGGGACACGAAGGGTAGTTTGGTAATCTCACTCTACTATAATTATTTGCATATGATCGAATTCAGTAAGTTTAACAATTACCATGGCTCTCACTTGGTTGGGATACAAGAACGAAAGGTTTATACACATATAGTAATCATAATCGAAAAGGTTCATAGTAATCTACTCATTCATGTTCGATTGGGTTACGACACGTGGCTGGCTAGGTGTCAACCACATTCTTTAGTATCCTCCCATTGCCAATCGGAATGAACCTAGGAAGTTACGCTTAAATGGATAAAGAATCAGTCTTGTTTTGAGTGCAGAGGTAAAATTGTAAATTTATAATTTTACTTTATTGGATAAGTAAAATTGTAAATTGGTCTAGGATTTTTGTCTTAAGTTTAAATTTTGATTTAAATTCAATGGAGTCGAATAGATAATCAAAATTATAAGGACTCAATGACAAACGTGGTTTTAGTTAGATTAGGACTCATATTTCTAATAGAACTTCTATGATAATGTTTATCATATTATGAAAGTTCATATTTTGAATAGGACTTCATAATTGAATAATGTTTATCATATTATAAAAGTTCCTATTTTGAATAGGACTCATAATTGAATAATGTTTATCATGTTTTATGAAGTTTCTATAAATATGACTCCTTTCTAACCCTAGAATCAATCAATCAATTCTCGAATGAGAAAAATCTCCAATCTCTCCCTTCCTCTCTAACCCTAGCCGCTATGTGGAGAAAAAGAGGAAATTGTTTCTTAATTCCGGCATGTGATCTAGAGGCGTGGGACCTTCATTCGATGCTAGAGAGATCTACGGTAATTCAAGAGACAAATTCGGCATATCAAAGGAAATGCCTTCAAATATTAAGGCCCTGTTTGGGCACCTCTAAATTCCATAGGAATGGTGGTCATTCCTATGGAATTTAATATTATGTAGGAAATGAAATTATGGGGTGTTTGGATACTATTTTCATAGTAATAAATTCCTATGGAATCATATAATTCCATAGGAATTTGTAAAAGAGGTGACCCTCAAATTATTTTTTCCCTATACTTGTCGGGCTGTGCAAGTGTGACCCCTAAAATATCCCAACCTCTCCTTCTTTCTCTCGCTCTCCACCATCTCATTGGCGCCGCTTACCGTGACCAAATGACGTCGCCGTTTGCCAACCCAACAAAGAAAGGCTATTGTCTTCTCTCTCTCTCTCTCTCTCAAGAAAGGTGATTATGGCCGGAAATAGAGGTGGGAGCAGCAACAGGGGTGGTGGTGCGGCATTCGGCTCTGGTGAAACAAGAGGCCTTCTAATGGATCAGGTAAGACAAATTTGGGAGAAAAAAATTCAAGTTTTTAAACACTTATCTAGACATGTTGTTCAAAATATTTTTCACTTTTTTTATTTTTGTGAAAATGGAGTTTGGATGGGTTCAAGGACGAGTTAGAGTTAAGGTTTTAGCAAATCCTTATTTTAAAAAGCATCTGTATGTATGAATTTATTTAAGGTTTTAGAAATTTATCTAAGAAATTTCCCTGGTTCTAGTCTTCTTCATGCTACCTCTGTATTTCTTTTCCCACCATTGATTCAAAGAGCTTTGGAGATTTTGGAATTTCGTTTTCACCCAATTTCCCCAAAGTTTGTCTTCTTGATATGCAAATCAGTGTTGGAATTCAGGTTTTCATTGGTTATGTTTCTGTTTAATTGAAACCATAGCTTCATGATTCGTTGAAATGCTCATGGTTTTTTTTTCCCTAGGATTTGGTTTTCAATGATTTGGCATGTTTAGGAGTTCTTGAAATTTTGGAGAATTTTGATATATTTCTTTCAATACAACATTAGTATATAGCTTGTATTCCAAATGCTGTGAAATTTTGGTGAATCATTAAGTTTTATGTGGCATCTATAATGATTGGCTTATAATTCAAGTATATAGCTTGTATTCCAATCTATGTACCAAGGGGGGTGCTTGGCCCTATCCATATCATTATCCAACTCTCTTGCTCTATGATTTGTCTTGGAGGAGAAATAATATTCAGTAGTATTGTGCTTATTGGTTTGGTTTAAAAAAGGAGCACTATTAATCAAATTATTGATTTTTCTTTAAGCTGGCCAAGAATTGTGTTTCTATGGTGGTGGTGGTGGTGGTGTTTCAGATGAATGATGTGAATTCATCAGCATCATCTTGCAAACCTAAATAGCGTGTGCCTTCCCTAACTCTTGATTAGATTCATAGGTTTTGTATTTGAGACAAAGCTCCGGTAGTCCTGATAGTACTTCAAAAACAGAATCAGTCCTGATAGCATATGTGCAATGAAATAGCTTTGGATTTACCATTTCTGGCATTATAAACTTTTTTCTTGTATTTGAAGTTAAGACAAGGTAATTGGCCAAAGATGTGCTAGTATTTTCCAATCTGTAATAATTTGCTTCTGCTTTACATCATCTATTCATTTAGTAGCATCCCCCACTTGTAAGCTCAAGTTACTCTTGTTAATGCTCACAAAATGAGATTGTTAATGTTTTGGAATGATTCCAATTAAAGTCAGCATTTGTTTTTTGTGTATTATATTTATCGAAGGAGGCAAGAAAAATGCATTGGCTCCTATTTGCCTGCTTGTCTGTTTTACATTTGGTGGAGGATCCACATAGTGAACCGCAGTCAATTGATGTCCCAAACAAACAACTAGTATTGTACCATATATGAATATATCATTAATATTCTCGAATCATTATATATATATTCCATGATTATTTTGTTTTATTTTCCATGATTAATCTCAACAATATTTGTGTTTAATCTAATCCTAATTATTACTTTATATAGATACCAAATCAAGAGAAGACCAATACAAGGGCCAAATGGAATGAAAATTATAGGGCTCATCTAGTGAAATTATTAGGTGATTGTAATATTCCCGCCTACCGCTCACAAAATGGATGGACTAAAGAGACATGGAATAAAATATTGCGTGGCATGGTAACGAAATTCCCTAATTTAAAATGCACTGTTGTACGAGTTAAAGCATTAGAGCAAGAGTTAAAAAAAATTTACAAGCTCCTGAAGGGGTTTACTGAATTGAGTGGCTTTGGATGGGATAATGAAAAAAATATGGTAGAAGCCTCTAAAGAAGTTTGGGCACCACTACTTGAGATATATATTTTTCTTACATGATTTACAAACTTTATGCAATAGTTTATTTTAATCATTTTCATGAAATTATGTAGAGAAATAAAGAAGTAAGAATATGGCATCAAAAACCCTATTCATATTTCACAGCATTGCAGGAGATTTATGAGGGTAGAAAAGTGTTGTTTATTAATGTTTGATTTAAAGATTTCTAATAATTTTGCTAATCATTTGTACATTTATTACACAGGGAGATATGTAGAAGGAAGACGTTCTCGTGATGTAGATTATTATTCAAACGTGTCGATGGATACTCCATCTCCAAGCATTCCGGCTCCAAATGATCCCATTGAATCATTGTCTACACCCGAGATAGAGACAGAGGATTGTGATTTTACACATGCGGAACCTCCATGCAGTCAAACCATATATTTCACAACCACAAAGTTCATGTAGTGCAAGACGACAAAGCGTAGGTGATGATATGCAAAGAAGGAAAAAGGACTGAAAGTGGAAAAATATTCAAGAGGCATTTTTAGAAAAAATATATGGATATGCGTCGAGCTGAGAATGATAGATATATTGATGCTATGAAAATAAACAAGGTAGACGAGAAGTACACCATAGGAGAATGCATGGAGGCATTTAATATAGTGTGTGATCAATTTTCAAATGAAGATTTTGTTAAAGCTACAACATTATTTAAAGATAAGGATAATCGTGAAATCTTCTTGAGTCTCAAGGAAGATCGGAAAGTGTTGTGGCTTCGACAAATGATTAATTAAAAACAATGTCATGTTGTATGCTTTTTATATTTACTTACATGCAATTTATGTTTGAGGATGTTTATTATTGTCACAATTACTAGACTCTTTTGTATAAGACATTATGTTTATGAGATCTACTTATCTATTTTAGATAGACTTGTTTATTTGTGGGAATAGTTTTTGAATTATTTGCGGATAGTCTATTACTTAATAACAAAAAAAAAAAAAAACAAGCAACATTGATAATGTTAAGACAAGGCAAAATTCTATTACTTAACAAGAAAGCAAAGCAACAATGATAATTTTACACATCATTTATATTACATTTCTTCGATAGTTACAGTAATCATTCCATATTTGCATTGTTATTTCATCTCTTTTGCGAGCACCTGCAATACGTTTAGAGTTCATTGTATTGGCATCATTTTCATATGTGTCATCTCCACTTGGGACGTTAACTTCGTCAGCTCCATTACTGATTTACTCAAGTTCATATGTGCCATTGTGTATCCGTATAAAATTATGCAAGACACATGTGGCAACTACTATATTAGTTTGAGTATCTATTGGATGAAAGGTTGCAACTTTAAGTATAGGAAATCTTATTTTCAAGACACCAATAATGTGTTTAATATGATTCCTCAATTAAGCATGTTTCAAATTAAATAGTTCTTTGTAATTGCTTGGTCTACATCCTGCCCGTCCTTGCTCCTGTAAGTGATAACGCACACCCCGGCATGGAGCAATAAAATTTAAAGTATTTACATATTCTGCATCCACTAGGTAATATTTACTTGGCGCGACATGGAAGCTTTGGTCGATTGAATGCTGAAGTACTCTAGCATCAGAAGTAGAACCTTCCCAACCAGCTCGAACATATACGAACGTAGGTTAAAATCGCAAGTGACCATAACGTTCTGGGACAATGTTTGTTTTCTATTTCTATAAAGATCTTGCAAGGCCAGAAAAAATAGTTATTGGAATATGTGTTCCATCAATAGCACCAATACAATCCTAAAACAATAAGCCCATAACATTGGATAAGAATAAAAATAAAAAAAAAACATAAATAATAAATAAAAAGACAGTATAAAGATTTCTAACCTTGAAATATGGGGGGGGGGGGGGGGGGGGATATCTACTGTTCTGGATAACGGGTGAAGTTATTGTCGATGGCAATTCTATATATGTACTAGCAAGAGTAGTAATAGCTTTAAGCACTTTACCAAAATAACGACTAACCGTTTCTGCCGAATGTTGAAAGCGTTCTTGCACGTCACGATTACTAGCGTTGTGCACAAGAGTGTATACAAACATTGCTAGTTGTTCCTCAATTGTAACTCTTTTCGAATTGTAAAGAAGAGATCTTTCCCTTAAACAATTAGCAAGTGCTTCAAATATACCAGGCTCCATACGAAATTCACTCTTACAGCGTGCCTCATGACCTTTAAGAATTTTTTGTACATATGCAGCACCTGTTAGTATTGATGTTTGACGAGGCCTAGTTTTTGAACTTACAGGATATAAACTTGGTAAAATGGTGAGCATGAATTCCTCATCATCTTCATTAATCTTTCTCCATTGATCCAAATCCATATTGAAACAAACAACTTTGAGACGTAAAAATTTGAGCTAAAGAGAGATAAGTTTACAAATTGCATAAGAGTGTTGGCTTTAAATAGAGAGAAATTGGTAACGGCTAGTTTTTAAAAAACTCCAACGGCTAGTTTTTTTAAAAAAACTCTAACGGCTAGTTTCATTTTCAAAATTAAAAATTTTTATGGAAAAATTCCTGTGCACATCCAAATACTGATTCCGTAGAAAATTTTCCTGTAGTAAATTCCATAGGAATCATTTCTGAATCCTATGGAATAAAATTCCTACAGAAAAATTTACTATGCATCCAAACATGGCCTAAGAGGTAATTTTCTAGGCTTTTTAATTAAATCACGATGGTCATTAAAACAATTAGACCATATCACAAATTTATTATCGCTTGAGCATGCTTTGATAATTTTACTTGATTTTTGCTATATTACCTAACACTTAATTCAATGTGAGATTTTGAAGTTTTTGGCATTAATTAGGTAAGTAATACCACATATAAATGTGTGTGTGTGTGTGTGTGTGTGTGTGTGTGTATAAACAATTTCTGATTACCGATATTATGAATTTGTTCATTTATTTATTTAAATTATTTTTAAAGTTTGCTTTTATAATTTTAAAACCATTGTTGGACTTTGATTAATTTTTTGATATCATATATATATATATATATATATAGGCAAAACATCATCTATGAACGTCCATAGATAAGAAATCTATGGATGTCTAATTATCAGCCATTGGATCATGATCCAACAGCTGATATTGATGAATAATATTACTATTTATTTTATTGTTTTGAATAGTAATTACTATATGTGTTACTATAATAGCTATTGTTTATTATTGTTAGCCGTTGAATCAAGATCTAACAGTTGATAATGAACATCCATAGTTTTTTTATCTATGGACATCCATAGATGATTGGTCCTCATATATATACATATATATATTAAAATTTTGAATTATTTTTCTTACCGTGAAACATCAATTCCTGTATCTCTGTTATATTTGTTAATCTTTGAAATTTTGGCTATATTTGTTAATATTTGATATATTAAGTTTGTTAATTGTTTTGAATATAACTGAATTATATTTGCTATAAAAGAAAAGGAATCATGCATATGTTAGTGTGTTTGCTTGATGAATTATTCTGCAAATTCTGACTGTCTAAAATTCTGACATTCCATTTAGTTTTCAGATAACAAAAGTTATTTTGAAATAAATAAGTTTAGTCTAACCTTGTCACCAAGGGTTAAACATTGACCATGTCGACATAAATTCTGATAAGATAATATATTTTCACACAGTATTGCGGGTGAAAGAATAACAGTTTCTGATAATCTGGCTCTAATCACCGTGGGTAAATAAATGAGCTTTAAAAATCAGACTCGAGTTACCGAGTTTAAACAAATGACCTTTAATATTTTGTTTTGGCCATAGTATTTTGGGAGACGTATATTTTTTATTATCTTATAATTTGTATTCCGTTGACTCAGTTTGATTTCATGAACTATGTTTTGTAAGCATTATCTATGTTTTATTATTCATTCATGATTTTGAATTTTTGAAATCCTGCATGATCCCAGTTATTTTTAATGATTACTTATTGGGCTATCAAGCTCATAATCTTGTTGTTCATTTTTTTTCAGATCATGTGTATAAATACCTTACTGGGAGCGAGCAACTAAAAGACCTATCCCTGGTTTAGTTGAAATCAAATCCTTGTCTGTTTTGTGAACTGTAAGGGGTCATTTGGAATTAATAGCTAATTAATGATGCTAATACTTAAATCCAAAAATTAAAACAAAATTGTAGTATTATAAAGTTAAAAATTTGTTTTTGATAATTAATTAGTTACATTTTTTAATGTTTTAAAAATATATAATTAAAAATAACTCATTATTATATATACAATAATATTTGTCTACTTAAGGGGTATAAGTGTCATTTTATCATATTTACTTTATTTACTTTCCCATTCCCAATAACTTACTTTTTTTTGAAATTTTACCAATCAAACACATTCTTCATTTTCACTCCTACTACACTCCCCTCATGTCACTCATATTCCACTCCTCCCCCAATCCACGCCTAACAACCAAATGACCCATAAGATTTCTATTCCAGAAGCTTTGTATATAATAAAACTTGACTTTTAAAACTTACGCGTGTTTGTTTGATTGGATTTGAAAGCCAAAGGATTTGAAAATCCTTGGATTTGAGAAATTTTTTATTTGTTTCAAAAAATTTGAATTTTCTTTATATTTTCAAATCAAAAAGTAATGAGATTATGGAATTCGGCCAAAATAACCCAATTCCAAAATCCTATATAATGAATCCCTCACATGCATGTGCAAGTATATACATTAATTATATTAATTACTCATAGTATTAATTACATTATAATTATATTTTATAAAAATATTAAATAAAATATAATTATAGTGTAATTAATATTAGTAATATAATATATAATAAATATATTACATTACATTTATTATATTATATTAATCATTTTAATAAATAATTAATATATTATATTTTATTATAATAAATTAATTTTATATTAATTATATTAATTACACTATAATTATATTTTATAAAATATATTTATAAAATATAATTATAGTGTAATTAATATTAGCAATATAGTGATCCAAATCCAAATTTACAAATCCCTCCAACTAAACATAAAATTCTGTGATTTAGTATTACAGATACATCCAATTAAACACTAGATTTGACTCTCCTAAATTTTCAAATATAAAGATTTATAAATATAAATCCAATGTTTTTTCAACTACATTTAACCAAACTCCCCCTTATAATACTGTTAGATTGTATTCCTGTTTTATAATAGGTTCTGAGGCCTTGCATGCCTATTGTACTATGCATTATTGGTGTGCGCTCATTTATCGGCGCACTACATCTGGCGAGCTGGGTTCGGAGCATGACATTATGCTACTAAAATTATTTCTCAAACAATTATCTATGGCATGTGCATCATGACCGATAATTGCATGCCTATTGTACTATGCACTATTGGTGTGCGCTCATTTGTCGGCGCACCACATCTGGCGAGCTGGGTTCAGAGCATGACATTATGCTACTAAAATTATTTCTCAAACAATTATCTATGGCATGTGCATCATGACCGATAATTGCCATGAAATATAAGGGCATCTCTGATGCGTCTTCAAATTTGAAGATTTTCTTTGGATTTGGTGCAGGCACTCTAACCAGGCGTAATACCCTGCTCCAAATCCAAATTCTACTACAATGCCATGCAAGATATTGCTCGCTACCGTAGCAATATTATTTATTTATTTTTGTTTTTTTTAATGTTATGTTTTTATTTCTGTTTTTTTTAATACTTTTTTTTGTTTTTATAAAATTTATATTTTAATTAAATTAATAACTTATAATTTCAATTTATATTTTTTTAATTAATACGAAATAAATTAAAAATTAAAGAAAATAATACATGAAATATAAATTCATTAAAATTAATGAAAATTACACAAACATTTATTGTTGAATTATGCAAATAACGAAAAATTAAAGTTGATTAAATTTGTTAATGATAAGAATATATAAATTGTGATGTAAGAAGTATATTCTTAAAATACTCTGTTTTAGAGTTAAAAATAGAGTTAATAGTTGAATAAACTTTTGAAATTGTATTTTTGTATGTTGAAGTTTCAAATATAAAGTTTTGGGCTAGAGATGACCTAATACTACATTTAACTTGTTTGAAAAATGCAACAGAAATAGTAAGTCAAGGCATGCACATGTGAGCGGTAGATTGTCTACCATTTTTGCAAAAAAAAAATAGTACACAAAAAACGATACACAATCTACCATTTTTTAAAAAATTGCAGGTAAACGGTTTATTTTTTCACTTTTTTGCCATGTCATTTTTTATAAGTTACATATTTACCTAATAAATAAAATATATGTAATATTTTTTTTTTTTTAAAAAAAAGCCTCTTAAATGATCTAATAATCACCGTCCACATCTTTCTAAGTGGGGTATATTCACAAAATGGAAATAAGAAAATTTCTTTTCCATATATATATATAATAAAAGAAACCATCCAACAATTATCCTATTATCATCAACCAATAGCACACAGCCACGTCAACCGGTATGGAGGGAATGCAACTGAGCGAGGGCCCCATAACGGTTATGGAACCATTGGGCTTACAAAAGGCGACCCTACGTTGCAGTTTCCATTTATGTCCTTCTTCCGGTAAAATTAAATAATTTAAAAATATATATTAAATCTCGTTAAAAACGCTGCACTTCTGCGGAAAAACCCTAACCCTAACCCTAGCCACAATCTCTCCTTCCCTTCCCCCCTTATCTTCGTCGCCAGACTCGCCCTCTTCTTCACCATGGGGCCTTTGATTCGATCCGCAAATTGAAGGGATTCGGGCTCTCCTAGGGGTTTCTCGTTGTTCTGGTTTTGGGGATATCTCGTTCCGGTTCTTCAGTCGGATCAATCGGATTGGGATTTCGCGTCCTCGACATCAGATCCATCACGGCTTCGATTCGGTTCTGGCGCGATCTGGCGGTTTTCGGTGATGCAAGACTGTCGAGATTTGAATTCTCCGTCTGATTTCCTTCAATTGAAGGGGGTTTCGATCGGAGGTCTTGCCCTGGGTTGCGGATTTCACAGCGATTGTTGTTGGATGTGTGGATGATTATCCGGTTCTTTGATCGGATCGATCGGAGAAGTCATTGATTGTTTCTGTTCATTTGGTTTCTGGAAATTAATAATTGAAAAGCTTGTTTCTTGATTGAAGAAACGTCGCAAAGGGTCATCTGCTTCTTCTTCGAATCCAGGGTTTTGAAGGAGATAGATTCACTTGTACACTTGTCTGTGTCTCTCTGTTTGTTCTTAGCTTTCAATATCAGGCCTGCTTTATTCCTAAGTTCTTGGCCTTTAATTCCTATTGCTTATGAAGTTTTTGGTTTGATTTGTGATTTATGTGCTTATTTTTTTCTTCATATAGATCTTGAGAAAGATAAAGTGAGAAATAATGGCTGTGTATTATAAGTTTAAAAGTGCTAAAGATTATGACTCCGTTCCCATTGAGGGCCAATTCATATCTCTTGCCAATTTGAAAGAAAGGATTTTTGAATCCAAGCATTTGGGAAGGGGTACTGACTTCGACCTCATGGTTGCCAATGCTCAGACTAATGAAGGTTGGTTATTACTCTAGGTTTTTGTTGATTCGCTCTCATAGTTGGGATTGATGGGCTGAAAATTCATTAAAAGTTTACTGGTTATTCAGATGAAAGTTCAGGGTAGTGAAAGATCCAGTTTTGGGGATGTTGTATGTCAGATTTTAAGTTTTGCAATGAGAATTTTTTAATTAAATTTCGTGGAAGATAATGAGTGCTTGTTTAATTTGATTGGCTATGTGGATTGGACTAAATCTTGTGCAATGGGTTTTTATAGATGATTTCTGCCCTTTCCGTTTCAGAATATGTAGATGAAGCAGCTATGATTCCAAAAAATACTTCGGTTTTGATCCGTCGTGTTCCGGGGAGGCCTCGGAAGCCTATTGTCACTGAGCCGGATGAGTACTGTTCGATACCTTGGCTTTTGATCATTTGATATCCATTTGTGGCTTTTGCTTTGTGTTGGAGAAAATCAGTTTGCAGTCTGTGTGCTTAATATCTTATTGGGATAAAAATAATTAGGTTATAATTCAGATGTGAACCTTATTTGGGTATTAGTTAAGAAACTTAAAATGCAATCTTCAAGCTTGCTTATGTGTTAAGATGGAAGTGTATACTTGTTTGCAGGCAAAAAGTTGTAGAAGATAAAGTAGAAGACATACCACCACCTACTAGCAATGCGATTGGTGAATCATCAACCACAAAATATGTAAGCCAGATCATCTTGTTATGCCAGCATATACTATATTTCTTTTGGCTTTTGTTTATTAGATTGGAACCACAATTCCAAGATCAAACGGACAAGTAAAAGGTTTTTGGTTCCTTGCTAATGTGATGTCAATAGCAACAGAAGTACTAAGACATTATGCTTAATTTTGCAGCCTGAAGAGTCTGAATGGGATGAGTTTGGTACTGATTTATATGCTATACCTGATGTGACCCCGTTCCAGAGTGTTAACCCAGTAATGGATATTGCCCCTGCAAATAAAATTGACGAGGATAGCAAAATCAAAGCTTTGATTGATACACCTGCCCTTGATTGGAACCGGTAAGAGAATTCTCATGATCCTCAATTGGAATTGTTTTGTTTAGAAAAACTTTAAAGATGAGGAATAGAAGAGTGCACTCCTGCTCATCAAAGGGGGTGCCTAATTATATGTGCTGCTCACAGAATCCAATTGGTTTTTGCAGTCAAGGAAATGATGCTTATGGTGCTGGAAGGGGGTTTGGAAGGGGAATGGGTGGCAGAATGATGCCTGGTCGTGGTTTTGGTAATTTCTTGATCTTCTTATCTTATCTTGCTGTTCATTGTTTCTGTTCGTAGTTTATTTGTAGATTATCTTCAATATCCTTGTACACATTTTATCCTGTTATTCAAGTTGGAATAGTGCTTGTTTTTTGTTTCATTTTTTTAGTTGTTGAGTGAATATTTGAGTCATTTTATAAACATTGTCATTGTAAAGCCTGCAGTTTCCCTTGGCAATATGAGGTTTAAGATTACTCATTACATAATCTGAATCTCAGTTTTGAATAGTGCCGTGTGATTGTATTTTTTTAATATTAGAAGGATAGATTGTCTGGTTTTGATATGTTGCAACTTGTGTTGAAACACCCAGCCTTCTGCAAGTTATTGGTTATCATCTTGATTTTTTAACAGAATTTTGATGCCTGGTTGAAGTGAATGCTAGTACATCCATGCAGTTGTTTAAATGTTCTGTAGCATGGTAGTTCTTGTTTTTTTCCTTTTATTGAGGTTGTCATTTTTTCTCTAATCAATACTGAAGGTCGAGGGGGTGGGTTAGAGCGCCGGACACCTCCAGCAGGTTATGTCTGCCATAGATGCAAAGTCCCAGGTAAGCTTATAATAAATAGTGGCATCTTTTTATTCCAAAGTATTGTTTTGGGCATTCCCATACTAAGCCTGTGTGTATTAGCTATTTGATTTTCATTTATTATTATTTTTATTATTTTGGTGGTTATGTTTAGGGCACTTTATTCAGCATTGCCCTACCAATGGAGATCCCAATTATGACATAAAGAGAGTGAAACCTCCTACTGGTATTCCAAAGTCGATGTTAATGGCAACACCTGATGGATCCTATGCCTTGCCAAGTGGCGCGGTTGCTGTTCTAAGACCAAATGAGTAAGTTGTTTCTTCCATTCCTAATATAGTTAATTACTGGTGCAGTTTGTGATAATAGCTAATGCTTTTCCACATCTGATGTAGAGCTGCATTTGAAAAGGAAATTGAGGGTCTGCCTTCCACCCGTCCTGTTAGTGATCTGCCCCCAGAGTTGCGTTGTCCCTTGTGTAAAGAAGTAATGAAAGATGCTGTCTTAACTAGTAAATGTTGTTTCAGTAGTTTTTGCGACAAATGTAAGTGGGTCTTTATTTCTATTGTACTATATTTAATTCCTGTTGAAGTGAATATACATGAGTTAATATTTGCCTTCAAATTATGGTGTTCCAATATATACCCTTGTCACTACTGGTTTCCTTTTGTGTGTGTGTGTGTGTGTGTGTGAGAATGCCTCATAATGTAAAACCTGTATTCCTGAATCCAAAATTCCTATGAATGGATGATGAAGTTTTCTCATCCATGTGTTTGCTTGCATGAAATAATCATAAATATAAGGAATTTTGCTAGTTTAAACTATTTGTCTCAAATAGTTTTATGTGGTTTTCGTTTGCAAAGATGAAATCCTGTTTGTATCTTTCTTGCCTGCATTTTTTTGTTTGCTTCTCTATGCCTCAAGTTGATGGTTGAAATCAGGTTATGCCTAATTTATTTATTTAGCCTCTTGTTTTTGCTCATTCTTTGTTGTACAAAATGCTTAGAAGGGCTTGAACTTTCAATATTTAACTGATGTTTTGCCATTCTTCTCCCATCAGGCATTAGAGATTATATAATAACCAAGTCAATGTGTGTATGTGGAGCTACGAATATTCTAGCTGATGACCTTCTGCCAAACAAAACACTGAGAGAAACCATCAACCGCATAATGGAGGCAACAACGAGCAGTACTGAGAATGTTGGAAGCTTAATACAGGTTCAAGGTATAAATCAATGTTCTCAAACGGTATTTTATTGAAACTTTTGTTTACTTTGTTAGGTTTTACTGAAACCTGCTTGTGGCAGATATGGAATCTGCTCGCCCTGTGCTACCTAAAGCTCCATCTCCCACCACCCTCTCTGTTGCATCTAAAGATGAACAAAAACCAGTGCCTGTTGAGCAATCTGTAGATATAAAAGAAGCAGAAATTGCCAATGACACAAAACCTGTTATAGCTGAGAAGAACGCTGTGAAGAGTACAGACCCATCTGTGGCAACACCAGAATCAGCAAGTGTAAAAGAACTAACATCACAAGAGAGTGCACCTGTGCAGGAAGAGCTTCAGGAAAAGCTTTCTGCTGCTGATCAAGGTAGTTCATCTTCAACCTGGTTTATTATTTCAATTCTAGCTGCCAAGCTTTTCTCATTTATAATTTACTTCCACATAAAGGTATTGGGCCTTATGGATAAGTGATTATGTTTCATAAACAGCATAATTGTTGTTTTGGACCTTTGGCTTATTGCTTGATTGCTTTAATCCACTCTTGTGATTTTTTAATTTTCTTGTTCCAGGAAAGAAGAAAAAAAAGAAAAAGACTCGTCCTCTTGGCAGTGCTGGCACTGGTCGGTCTATCATTCTAAGATTTTTTTTTTTTACTCGCTTGTGTTTTCTTTTTTCTTTTTTGTTTTTGGCGCAAAATCAATTATTTTTGAAGCTTTCTTGATTGCTTTGGAGGTTGTAATGATTTAGTGGATTTATTATGTGAATTGATGAAATTCATTTTTACAACTATCTATTGTTTGGCGGTGGTTGTTTGCCTTTTGTTTTTTCATTTTAGAACATACTAATTAATTTTTGAATGGTTTCTCTGTCTTCTGTCTGGTTATCTATTTTCTCACCAATAGGCGCAGACATGCAATGGAGAAGTTATCAAGATCTTGGCGCAGAAAGTTATGCTTCAATGCCTATGGCCCCCTCTGCCTACAATCCATACTGGGTTGGTGGCATGCCAATGGGAATGGATGGCTATATGGCACCTTATGCAGGCACCATGCCCTATATGGGCTATGCACCTGGTCCATTTGATGTTCCTTTTGGGGGAATGTTACCGCAAGATCCTTTTGCAGCCCAAGGCTATATGTTACCGGTTGGTCCACAGAGGTATGCAAGAGTTCTTTTGATGGATTATTATTATTGTTGTCGTTATTGTGTTATCCTTTTGATTGAATACAAATTACCATTTTTGAAGATTCCATTTATTTATTTTGTTAGCTTTATATGCACTTGAAAAGCTTAGCCAGAAACGTTTTGTGGCTATTTTTGGATTTATTTTAAGAACTTGTTTCTGCCACTTATAAAGTGCGCAAAGTGAAGTAGTGGAAATATTGCTTTATGGCACACTTGCAAATATACTATTGGTTTGTTCAAACAAATCCGCCTTTCTTCTATGTAATTGATATATCAGCTCTTCTAGTTAATTGCCATGTTTGATAAATTTATGAATTTAGGGATCTTTCTGAGCTGGGGATGGCCGGTGTTGGCATGAATCAAGGGCCTCTAATGATGAGCAGGGAAGAATTCGAGGCTAGGAAGGCTGATTTTAGAAGGAAGCGTGAAATGGAGCGAGTTAGTGAAAGGTAAATAAAAGTTTTGAACAGAAAAGAAGTATTTATATGTATGATTTTTCATTTTATTAGGGTGAATATGTAGTGCTTTCCATTGCCAATTTTCCTCATGTTGTATTTACCATGTAAGTCTTGCAATTAACCTTTTTCTCCTCCTTTTTTTGGATTCCCATCTGGCTTTTGAATTCTTTTTCTTTTTTCTTATATGCTTTATGGTCATTGGATTGTTCTTCTTAGATTTTTGCTTGTCCTTTTTAGGTCTCATGCTATACTTTCTCTTCTGTCCTGATTATCACTTATTTATGTTTGTTTGGATCAAATTTCCATTTGACATCATTATTGATAGTTCCCATATTTAAGGAATACAATGGAACTTGATGAAGTATATGATATATCTCACTGCTTCCATGTGCTCTCAACCAATTAGAGGCAGTACTTCCTGAAGTATTTGTTCTGTATTTGTCAGGTGTGTCTTGAAGGCAGAAAATATAACCTAATTATAATATTATTTCTTGCTGCAATCAGATGAATTCAATACTAGGCTAGTACTGGACAGAAATACCAGTCCCTCTTGAAGTTAGCTATATAAAATCACGGTCCAAAGCTAAATAAACACATGGAGGAGCTCTTATGCAAACTCGAACCATGTTTTTTGCATTGTCATTTTATCATACAATCTTTAGCTTCTCGTCCTATTGTGTCTTGAGGACTTTGTTCGATTTGTCAAATGGTTGCCCTAGAAATATTCGTGGAGTCACAGTTCAATCATCGGATTGTTTCTTGATTTGCATTTTACTTAAATTTCGGTCTTGCATTTTTATTCAGTCTTCTTTTGCGTAGTCTTTCACTTCTTGACATCCACATTGTGTGCAGGGAGCATTCAAGGGACAAGGGAAACATCAGAGAAGGGCACAGCAACAGTGCTGATATTCCTCCAATGAAATCAAAGCCCGTATGTTATTTCATCATTTCATTTCCATGTTTCTTTTTGTATTTTCTCGGCTTCATCATTGTCAACAGGTTAGAAGCAACAGCAGGCGTTGAAACCCCCCTTCCAAACCCTTTTGTTTTTAAACATCAACGCCTACCCTTTTTCTTCATTTTTATTTTTTTATTATTTATTTGTTTATTTTTTATTGCTCTCTTTTCTTCTTTTTCCTAGTGTTCAAGAATTAGTCTCCCATACAAAACCCAACTAAGAAAAAAAAACCCAGAAAGGGAGGAAAACCCTCGAGTTAACTTTCAAGAAATGGTTACAATAAAGAGGCTTTCACTTTCTTTTCTGTAAATAAATAAATAAAAAAAAAGTAAAATGTGCTAGTGGAAAATTTAGATGAGCTTTATGTGGTTCTTCTATGTTAAGCTTATCTCCTCACTCAAGATGCACAATTGCACATCATTACTTTTTCTAAGCTTAATTTTGTTTATGTGCTTTTTAAAAAGAAAAAAATACTTATATAGATTAATAAGTGAATAACTCGGACAAAGTCTTTATAAGACTTAGCCCAACTATAACTTTTATTTATCAGGCCCCTTACTGTCGGTAAGCTTAAATTAACTAACAGATGCTTTCTTGATGGTCTTAGCAGAGACGACCATCACAAGGTACTGGTGTTGACCGAGCAGACTACCCCGTTGACCGTTACGAGAAGTCAACTGCTCCGCCTCCAGACCGCCATGCACCGCCAGCGTCACGCGAGCGTGACTCACCACACCGGCCGGAGAAAAGGAGAACAGCCACCACCAACACCACCTCCACCACCAAACATGACCCGATATCTGATCCGGCGGGCGCCGACCGCAAGCAAAAGGGCAGCGTCTTCTCTCGCATCAGCTTCCCCGGCTCCGGCGGCGGCGGCAGTGCCGGTGGTGGCAGCGGTAGCAGCGGTGACAAAAAGAGGAAGTCATCAGAGACGCCGAATGGTCTCAAGGAGCATGAACCCAGTCATAGATCTGGTTCAAATGGGTACCGTGATGATCGGACTGGATCTCGGAGAGGTGGTGGTGCCACATCCGCCGCCGCCGCTGCTGGCGGCTATGATGGTGAGTCTAGTGAAGAGGAGTACCACTTCAAGCGTAGGCCGTCAAGGAGAGATGCTGATCATGAGGATGATGGGCGGGGTTCTAGAAGCTCGAGAGATAGGGACAGGGATAGAGATAATCACAAGCGCAGGTGATTTTGAGAGAGAGAGAGAGAGAGAGAGAGAAGCGAAGCATGTTGTGTTAAATAGTGGTATTGCTATTGTCCTGATTGTCATATCATCAAATCATCATCACTATACAAAATTTTATATCTTTAATAACATCTTTGTTCTTCCCTTTTTTACAATAATTTTTCCTTCTATCTTTTTATTTTGTTTTATTTATTTATATTTAGAAAATGAAAACCCTTTATATTTCTTGTCGGGTGTTTGGTGCTTGGAGATGGAAGAAAAAAGTGAGGTTGTTTAGAAATTTTAGCCATAAGTATAACCTTAGCCAACCGGGAAGGTGGTGAGGCCCAAACAAAAGGACCACTAAACATAGGAAACAGTCGCGCCAACTTATGATTAGTTCTGTTGGACTGTCTTCTACTGTATTAACAAAGATTTGCATTCTGTAGTAAGCACTCCTAAAGTAGAGACGTCTGGTTGATCCTGCAAAATATTATGAACTACAACTTGTGCATCCATCTCTAGCACAACATTTGAATGATTGTCTGCTTTCAACGAACTTAAAACTTCCTTCAATGTAATAGCTTTCACTTCGGTCGGGGAGAACAAACCATTGAAAATAGCAGTATAACCACTAATAAAACTTCCATGATAATCACGGAGAGCGGCACTAATACCCCCACTCACAACTGGGATGCAAACAACACGCCATTTAAATTACACTTAAGCTACCCCACCAAAGGTGGAGACCACCTTTGATTTCTAATTACAGGTCGTACACCCACCACCTTGGTTAATGAAAAAGCTTAGTGGAGGTGGATGAGCCTCCCACAATGTTTTATTTCAAGAATTCCAAATACTCCATAACATCATACTTGATTTGTGAACTAAATCAGCATGGCAAGATTGTTGCAAACCAAAGAACTACTCATTAATCCCTTCCTCTGTTACCGTGGTTGTGTTAACTCCTAACTACAACCATGCAAAGGAGACTAACTGTCAATTCACAAACAAATGAGCACGAGTTTCACTTGTTTGATTACAATGGATGCAAGAGTCATCATCAATATAACCCTTTTTTTCTAGCAGTCTTGAATTTGCAGGAATACACACACGAAGGAGTCGCCATAGGAAGTGTTTCACTTTGTGACAGAGAGTCAAGTTCCATAGTGTTATCCAATCTCTAGTAACCGACATAGCGAGTATTGTCGTGTTGGCATCCTGAGTTAGGCAATAGCCTGATTTCACCTGATAATAGCCATTTTTGCTAAAGTGCCATATTATTTGATCCTCCAAACTGCCACTCATGCATGATTTTAGTACTTCTATAATTGTGGTTGATACGAAAATGTGTATCAAATCACAGTTCTCGGTGATGGTAAGATTACCACCATACATAGAGAAGGCATTTGATACATGGGAAAGTGCCCAACTTTCCTATGAAAAGTAAAACAAAGGAATTGCATTACCATGTTTGGTAGAATTTTTTTCTTGAAAAATAACATTGTCATGGGAGAGTAATTCCATCAAATCAAAAAAAAAAAAAAATGTGATTCTCTCAATGCATGACGGGAAAGTAAGCTTTTCCATAGGAAAAGAAAGTGAACTTGTTTTTTTTTTTTTACTAAAATACCTTCAATTTTTTTTTCCAGAATTACTTCATGCTCCCATCTTAGATTTTGTGGGTTTGGATTTTCGGCTTAATATAGTTAGCCTTTTATTTTATATGATGGTAGTTAGTTAATGTGTATAGAAGGTTAATTTATTATTATTTTAATATTAAAAATAATTGATAAGTTGATGATAAGTAGAATAACATAAGGGTATTTATGTTATTATGTCTAAAGATTCCCAAGTATATCTTCTCATACCAAACAGAAAAATAATACTTTCCCATCAATTTAATCAAATTTTCCAATGCATACCAAACAAAGGAATGTAACTTTTGAAGGAATCATTTTTCTATCAATTAAATTCCATAACACCATTTCCATGGTAAAGAACCAAACACCCCAGAGTTTCAAAGAATATAATTATATGGGTAAGTAATTCTACATAATTAAATATTTATATACATAAAAAAAGCATTATCTAATTACTATTTAACAAATTAATTATAATTAAAGATATACCTAAATAATGTTTATAATTATTTTAATTATAATTATTTTAATCTTTGATTCCCAACCAATTGAAATCCTTTGGTAGTGTTTGGTAGGTGGGAAAGTAACCACTTGGAAATCCTTGAGTAGCCGCAAGGCTAACCAAAAACCCTAGAATTTCATATTCCTAAACACGAACAACAATAATACATAATGCACAAGGAATGGAAAATGACATTAGCACAGAGGAAGCAACAAACCAAAACCTGATAATGGAGAGTTCAAGGAATGTACTGATGGTAAGAATGCAAGGTTTTCCAAGAAGAACAGACAACAAACAAATCATGTATAGTGAGTTTCAAACACACTAGTGGATCTATGTTCTGATACCATATAACATGTTCTAAGAGACATACACAAACTATAAATAAACAGGATGAAAAGGAAAATGCTCAGCACTCCGCTTCGCTGCAACGCTACTAACTATGAGAGCTTGGAAGGAAGGGAGATGGTGACTAACCTAAGTCAATCAATGAGTGGGTTAACACAATTCTAAAAGAATATAAAAGCAAATGAATAATTTTCCAATAGCCAATTATTTGCAATAGCCATTTAATCTCAAAATCTTCTTACATTTATAAAACCATATAAAGCGAGATATTAAACCACGGTGTTAAAAAACTAAGAATATATGTTTACACAAATATAATCAAAGTCTCAAAGCTTTTTCATCAAGTATCTAGCAAATACATGTACGTAAAATTCATAATGAATGTAAAACACTAATTGATCAAAATAAAGTTTCCAACTCTCACAAATTCCAAATTTGACACAATACGAGTTTTAAAGGATCAAGACATAAAATTCATCATCAATTAAATTTTTCTAAAGAATCTACAAGAGTTCACACCTCAAAGAAATCAGTTGCATGGAAACCATAATTTTATCAAACACATCGATTTTATTTCGAAGAAATGACCAATGGCCTAAAATCACTCTCCGACTTAACCACAATTGCGACTAGGTTAAGAGCTGTCAAAGTCTTCATAACTTTAACGTTGACCCACCGGTTACATATGGTAACTCCGGCCTCCCGGTGCATCATCCAAATTAGTGATCTACAGGCCACCTGAGGAGGACAAGGAAACAAGTCCTCCACGCCACCTCTAAAGGCTGGCCCGTGGGGATCCCTTACTGCAGCAGGCGGGTTACAACCCCATCACCATCAACATCGATCAATGTATAATTATCTCATCAAAAGGGTTCATAACCAAGATAATATATAAATACAGGGAATGAAATCCCTATCCAAATTTTCCACAAAATCAATTCACCTAGTCCTTGTCCAGGGCAATAGTCATAAATCGGAAATAATCATTATTTCCATATAAATCAATGTCACAAGTATAACATGTTTAGTAGTTTCAACTTCAATTCAAACCCGATGTACCAATGTAACCATAAGTCTTTTCATCAAACATCAAGAGTTTCATTCACAAAACAGAAAGGATCGAAACTCTTTATCAACCAATTAAATCATCAGTTTGATACAATAAGTTCAAGGATTACTTTTAAATCATAACCAAAGCTTTATAAATAATTTCAACTCAAAACATAAGTATAATCATAAACAAATTCACTCCAACATCAAGAGTTTTATAAAATTCAATAGTATAGACATTTATTTCCAAACCGATTAATAACCAAGAGCATTTTCATCAAACATCAAGAATATCACAATATAAATCAATAGCAAGGAAAATAACTTCGAATCGATCAACATCTCAGTTCAATACGATAAAAACCATGAAATCCTTTCAATAGAGTAATAGAAATCTTTGTATAATATTCTAGTATAATTATGCAAATCGAAAATTCCCACTCACAACTTAAGCGATTTAAGCCCCGGGGCGCGCTGCACCTCCACCGACTCCTTGCCAAGTGACGAGCTCTCACCACATAACCTACCAACCACAATCACAAACACACCCAAGAATAAGCAAATAAACACAAGAAAGAAACTCTAGGTTTAGCCAAACAATGCAACCCTAAAGAGACATAGGCTTTGCTCACAACTGGGTTTTAGGATTACCAATGAATTACTAAGGGTTTGAGTTTCACTTTAATCCAAAGAATTCAAGGAAATGACCAAGTTTTACTGGAGCTATAGTAAAACTACAGTAACTCATAAACAAGGAAGAATAAGGATCATGGATTCCAAGAGATGGAAGAGCTACAAAGCAGTACAAACACTTCTCTCAAGTTCAAGCAACAAGAAGCAAGAAGAAGAACAAGGATCAAGCTCTATTTTCTCATCCACCAAAACCTAGGTCTAGAAATCCAAATGCATACCAAAGCATGGAGAAAAAGGAGGAGGAAGATGGCATACCTTGCTAGTTCGACAAGTGAAAGAAATGATAAATGAACCTTCAAACCAAGGGAAATGGAGGAGAACTAGGATTCGGTTTTTCTCATGCAAGGAAAATGAAGAAGATGATATGATGAAGGGTAAAGGAAAGGGGAAAGAAGAAAGAATTAAGGATTGCTAAATGACCAAAATACCCATTCTTCGCAATCTGGAAAAGCTTTACACGGGCGTGTATCACAACTACACAGTCGTGTATCACCCCGTGTAATTGCTATAGTAACAAGTTGCTGTACAATACTTTGAATTCCAAAGAGTTACACCAGAAAACACACAGTTACATGGCCATGTACACGCCTGTGTAGTTATTTGAACTTTCCGGAGAGTTACAAGGGTAGGTACATGCCCAAGTACCTTTTTGACCAATTTCAGAGTTCTTCAGAGTTACATTGGCAAATACATTATTACATGGCCGTGTACATACCCATATAATTGTCTGTCTTTGGTCTGACTCTTTAAGGTGTTACACTGTTGCTACAGTACCACTACTACAGTGCAACTAATATAGTGATGCTGCTACAATACATTTTCCCCTGACATTTCCAGAGAGTTACACGCGTAGGTACATGGCCATATACATGCCCATGTAATTCTCTGGCCATGCATTTTGCTGAAAATGCCAAAATGACTGCTCTAAAACTGGGTACTCCTAGACCAAATAAAATACTACAAAACACACCCAGAAAGGAGGACAAAACTAAAGAAAAGTCCTTAGCATCACAACTATAGGAAAATCATTGCCTCAAATTAAGGGAATGTAATTCCCTCAATTTATGGATGGAAAGCTAGTTTCCCATGGTAAGAGAATGTAATTTTATAGTGTAATGACAAGAATAACCTTAACATTAGTCCAATTTAGCTTGCTGGGAGGATCTTTGTCTAAACCCTTGGCCGCACATTTCCTTCTCCGGTGATATAGCTGCTCTCTCTCTCTCTCTCAAAAAACATCAACGGTAAACAAGATTCCATATTTTCTCTCCGTACGTGATTTCTATACTTATTTATTGTATCTCAACTGTCTGGATGTTTGAAAGAGTCATCAGGAGTAGGATTAGCTAAATATATGTGATTTGTTTTTTTTTGTTGTGATATGGTTCATTGTGTTTTATGTTTTATTTGGTGTTTATTGTGATATGTTTGTCGTGATTTGGATCATGGTATTTTGTGCTTAATCCGGTTGTTGTTGTGATTTACTAAGATTTGCTTAATTATGTACCCAAATCTTTTGAATTGCCTTTAATGTTGTGCAAAATATGAAAAGCAACTAAAACTGAAAAGATGGAAACAAGTAAAATCCTGAATCCTGAATTTGAATTAGTTGTAGATGATAAAGTTCATTAAGATGATAAAGTTCTATTGAGATTGATCTGTATGTAATGCTTAGAATCGTGCTTTGTGTTTGATCTGATGGTTGTTGTGATTTTGATCATGGTGATTTACTAAGATTGATTGACGAACATTGAAGGCATACAAAATCACTTGCCCAGATAAGTCTGATAATAATCAGATCTGTGATAAACCCATTAATATCAGTCATCTTAATGTAATATTTCATTTAGACATTGACATCCTTGTGTAGGTATTCATGGGATTTTCAAAAGCATGATGATACCTATCCTCTTAATATAATATTTCATCCAGATAATGGCACCCGATTGTAGGTTTTCATTTAGGCATTGACACCACTCTGTAAGGATTCATGGGATTTTCAAAAGTTTGTTGATTATCGAAGTACCAAACTATTCACAACTTCTCAATAAGTTATCACTTTAAATATAATTGTATTTTTGTTAGATATCACTTTAATTAAATATGATTATTATGGCCTGTTTGAATCATGGATTCATACCTTGGGAGTGGGAATCACACGCACCTATCAAGCTTTAACCCATGTTTGGTAACCAGAATAGGCATGAATAGAGGGCTTTCATGGTAATGGGATTGCTCCATGTGGGTTATTTCCAATGCTCTCAAAATTGGGTGGATTTGTTCTCCCTACTATGGAAACCACCTTTATATCCTTCAATTGGAAAAATATCCCATCTTTATTTTTATTTTTATTTTTATTTTCTTTGTTAAATTATAATAATTAGTTAAAATATTTAATTATATTAAATTAAAATAAATAATTAAATATATTGCAAATATTTAATAACAAATCATGTTAATTATTTATTATTAAATATAAAGTATTATCTAGTACAATATCATCCTATTTATATAGGGGAATAAGTGTAATTTTACTACATTATTATTTTTTAATTATTATAATTAAATATATTAATTATGTACAATTAATTAATAGATTTAATTATAATAATTAAAATAAATAATAATTTAAAATAATGATATTTAAATTATTTTGTAGTTGAAATTTTTTTATTTTTTTAATTAATTATTTGTTACTAAAAATTATTACTTTAAATAATTAATTATAATAATTTAAATTATGATAACATATTTACATATTGATTAACATAATAAAATAATTTAAATATCATTATTTTTAACTATTATTATTAATTATTATAATTAAATCTATTAATTAAATATGTGAATTAATTATATTAAGTTTAAATATTTAACTATAATAAATTAAAATAAATAATTATATTCTAAATATTTAATAATAAATAATGTTAAATATTTATTAATAAACATAATTCATTATCTATATTTATAAGAACAGGAAATTACCAAAGAAACCCCAAAAGTTTGCAATATGCACAAAAAAACCCCACACATTTTCATATCCCTAAAAACACCCTCCTTTTTATTTTATAGAATTTTAAACCCCCCAATGCTGTAACGGTGATTGACGGTGTTAAGTTTGAATATATATGACGAAATTGCCCTTACGTGGGATGGTGTGTCATTTGCGGCGTGGATTGACTATAATGCCCTTGTGTGCAATGATGTTTCCGCTTGAAGAGGAAGCGGTTTATTTTTATTTGTTTAATCACTGGAGAACACCATTACTGGCGCCGGTTATTTCCTATCATCGCCGCTTCATCGGTTGGGCATCTTGCTATCATCGCCTGTTCAGCAGTGTTTCGAAGGAGAACTCCCGCTCTAGTCTTTGTCATTTCGCCGGTTTTCCAACCAAGGTAATGAGGCGATGAAGCTGTGCGGTTTTTCTTTTGTTTTTCGCCATTTCGTTTGTAAAGTATCGTCTCTGTTGTTTTTTTGGCCATACGTTTTCATGGTTTCATTATTGGATGATTTTGTAGTTTGCAGTGAGATTTTCCGGCTAGGGTTTTGTTTGTCTGTACACAGTATCGAGAGCGAGAGTGTTGTGGTGAAGGAGATTTTTCGATGGTTATGCAAACTCATTTTGTTTTCAAATGATTATAATGTGTGTTTCCCCTTTAATTTGATGTGGGTATGAGTTGTGTTTAAAAGTATCAGTGTAATGGTTGGATTTTATGTTGAATACATGTCGTTGCCGTTTAACAAGCTTCCTCTCCGTTTAGCAAATGAATTTTCCGTTTAACAAAGGAGGTTTCTGTGTAATGAATAGAGTTATTGTTTAATAAATCACTCTAAACAAATGTATTGTTCTTCTTGTAGGGTATTGGTCATGGCGGTCAACCTAGTTAACGGCCGATGCTACTTGACACCGGTGGTCCAGACTTTGAATGAATTGAAAGTTCACATGACTGGACGACACTGGGAGATCATCAGAAGGACACCGTTTGCAGCTTTGACCGAGATTGAAGCCGTCTTCCAAGAGAGAGCCCTCCTTCATTCTCTGCTGCAGAGGTTCGATGGCCGCAGCAGCAAATTCAGGATCGGGGCCAACCTCGTGAGTTTCAGACCTCAAGATGTGGCTCTCATCCTTGGTCTACGCTGTGATGGGAACGCAGTCGTATTCCAAAAGAAGAAGACACACTCGCCGTTCGAGCTGAGGCATTTTTCAAGATCTTACGAGAGAAATAAAGACTCCATCAAGAACACACTTGAGCGGATAGTTCGCGAGAGGGGGGAAGAGGAGAATTTTGTAAAGCTCATCATGGTGTACCTCATGGGTACTATCCTCTTCCCTAACACTTCCTGCTCTGTTCCTGTTTAGATCGTTGACTACGTCGACGACCTACCAGCCATGGGACGATTTGCATGGGCTCAAGCGACCCACAAGTGGCTAATGGAGGACGTTCCACAAGCGGCCGCTCGAGTGCAAGCGAGATGCGCCGGGAACAAGACCAACACGGGGTACGTCAAAGGTTGCTCGGTTGCGTTGACCACCTGGTTCTATGAGCTCACCGGCACCAGCAAGAAGTTGCATTTCGGCAAGACCCCAAGGATCCTGTGCTACGGTGAAAACAGCTACCGGAAGCAAGTGTCGAGAGGGACTTTATTTTCATCACTTGAAGGAAAAGAGGTAATGAATCTATTTAATGAATCTTCATTTAAATATACGTTTATGTGTTTGACAATCTGTGTTAGTGTTTAAATATAATAATTCGTATTTAACAACTATGTTTACTATTTAACGTATTTTGTTAACATTTAACTCATATGTTTATTGTTTAAAAGTATTGGATTTTTACAATTGTTAGTTTCCCGAACTGGTCGCCGCCAACCCGGACGAACAAATATTTGTTGGGGCCATCCGTGGAGCTGCCATTGGCCACAGAGGTGTTATTCCTCCCGCTTCCGCTCCCGTTCCGCTGGCGAGCAAGACTCCCGCTCCGCCTGCGAGAAAGAGAGATGATCGGGCAGCATCGTCAAAGCACGTCCGACGCCGATCACCTTCTCGGAGCCCGTACCGCGCACGGACTGCTCGCTGACGGGCAAGCCCCCTTCCACCCCCCTCCCCGACACCAACAGGCGACGAGCTAACCAGACATCTATTGCAGACGTGCGAGTTAATGTTGCAAGAGATCCCACGTCTTGTTGCTCGCGTTGATGCTCTGGAGGCGCGTTCGCAGGCCAGGATGACTATGATACGATCTCCGGCAGCCCGAATGCAACGGACGCAGCCCCGGTGATTGCCAAAGACAATGTTCTCGCGAGAGCATTCGCGAGAGTCCCGCGCAGGAAGAGGCTTACGTGGAGGAAAGCAACGATGTTTCTCCCTCCGCCGGCCGACGTCGAGGCAACAGAAGTACCAAATGCTGTCGAACCAACAATGGCGGAGGCTCAGCCAACTTCAGGTCCGGCCTTGCCATTGGAAAAAGGACAGGCAGCGGTGCCGCCGGCTGCAATGGATGTGTCTCTGCCCGATGATGCGACTGCCGCCGTCGACAAGTTAATTGAATCCCTTGTTAGTGACCTCCCTATGTTGGAGGCACCGGCGCCGGCGTACGATTGCTGTGCGACGAAGGCAGAGACAATCCTGGTGCCAGTGGCACCAGAAGTGAATAAAGACTCCGTGGCATTGCCGGTGTCAAGTCAGCCCACGTTAGCAGCTAAATCGAAAAAAGACGCTGTGGCCGACGCTGTGGCCTTACCGGCACCGTCACAGATTAAAGACTCTGTGGCAGTACCGGAGTCGAATAAAGAGGCTGCTAAGGAAGGGCAACGAGACGTCGACGAGGCGCAGAAAAAATTCGTTCCGAAGAAGAAAAAATATGCCGGAATGTCACGTCTCGACCAATTCGAAGAGGAGATAATAAGAATCTTCCTCAACTGTGTCATGGACTCGTAAGTATATTTATGTTAACAGTTAAATAAATACACTTACAGTTTAAATATTTCTTTTAATATTTAATTGTTTGTAAATTGTATGTAACTATTTAAGTTATCATTTAACTATATCATTATCCACTTAACTATGAACGTTATTGTTTAACATCAGGACTATCATATGGAGGTCTGCCGCAGTTCAGATGACACGCGAGGCCGTGTTCACGTTGGTGGAGGGTAAGGAGAATGTGACAGACGATGTCATCGATGCCTTCGTCTGCATCATCCAGAAGTCGCTGAAGCTTCAACCGTATCCTTATAAGAAGTGCGCTTCCATTACCCGTCCACTTGCACTATTCCTCTCCCAAATGGAGGACACGGCGGAAGACGCTCTCCACATGATAGACGATGCTGCGCGGAACGTCCATGAAGTCGACATCGTAATAATGCCTATAATTTTGCATGACCATTTCCATATCGTCGTTCTCGACAACATAGCGCAAGAGTACAGGCATTACTCTTCCTGCCAGAGCGAGGAATACGACAAAGACGCCGCCGAAATGGTAAGCTCCCGTGTTAACTATAACGGAAATAACTTACTTCCTATTTTTCCATCTCGACTTCAAAATATATTTTTTTTATAGCGGAAACTATTCGATAATTGCATCGAGATGGAACTTGGCGAGGCGGCGACGTCCTCATACGCCCTCATTCACGACAGGAGCACTCCAAAACAAAAACGAGGAAGTATCGACTGCTCGGTGTATGTGATGCGGTTCATTGAGCAACTTCTTGCTGACGAAAAGCTTCGGGTACCGCAAACAGACGTCCCGTACTTACGTCTGAAGTACGCCGCACGCATACTTTTGGATGGGAGGGCAGCCGGCGTCGGGGATAAAGGGGAGACGACCTCGAGAGTCAATCCTGTATAAAGTTCTTTGTCAATTTTACTGTAAAGTTTGTAACATACATTCTTTTGCAATAACTTATAAAATTTGTTCATGTCAATATGATCGCTCCCATACAATAAAGTTCGGCTCCCTTTATACTTGAATGTCTCTATTTAACTATAATTTTTACCGTTTAAACTATATTATTACTATTGGTATATCAACGTTTCCATCATACGATAAAAACTCTCTGTTTAAACTAAGATAGTTAACATTTAACGAAAACCTTTATATTACAACTATCAGATTCTATGTTTAAATATAAAATCCTTCGTGTAAGTAATCAGGCTTCTGTGTGACAACACTGATTGAGAGAACGAAACGTTTTTTTTTTAACTATACATGGGAAGTCGTGGGAGGTTCGTAACGGGCACTGCAATAACTTCTCCGTGTTAGGCGGAGGTTGGGGATTTTGAATATCTTCTCTTTTCGCCACTGTATGACCGGAATTAACCTTTCGAACATCATCTTGACGGAGGACTTATGGCGACAACCCTAGTTAATGGGCGATGCTCCTTGGCAGCGGTAGCGGAGACGATAGCCGAATTGAAGGTCTACATGAATGGACAGCACTGGGAAGTTATATGAATGACACCGTTCGAAGCATTTACTAAGGTGGGAGCGGTATTCCAAGACAGGGCCCTTCTTGATTTCCTATTGCAAAGTTACGATGACCGCACAAACAAATTCAGGATCGGGACAAGCATGCTAAGTTTCAGGCCTGAAGATGTCGCCCTCGTTCTTGGTTTGTGTTGCAGTGGAGAGGAAGTCGTCTTTCAGAAGAAGAAATCACGCTCATCTTTCCAAGAGAGGTATTTTTTGAGAACGTACGAGAGACACAGAGACTCTATCAAGAGAACTCTTGAGCAAGTTGTTCGGCAAAGTGGAGAAGAAGAAAATTTTGTCAAACTCCTGATGGTTTACCTCATGGGTACGGTCCTCTTCCCAAATACGTCATACTCTGTTCCAAATTGGGTCGTTGATTATGTCGACGATCTACGTGCCATGGTCCGATACGCATGGGCGCAGGCGACACACAAGTGGCTTATGGATGACGTCCCACAAGCTGCCGCAAGAGTGCGAGCAAGATGTGCGGGGTTCGTGAAGGGTTGCTCAATCGCATTGAACATATGGTTTTACGAGCTAACCGGTTGCGAAAAAAAAGTGAATTTGAGCAAGACACCAAGGATGCTTTGTTACCAGAAGCAAGGGTCGATACAAACCATTTTGCCATCTCTGGAAGGAAAGGAGGTAATCATACCGAATTCTCCGTATAATAATAGATATTACCATTTAATATATGTAGTCTCTATTTAACTATAAGCATTACTATTTGAATATTTTGTTTACCCTTTTCATTTTGACGTCTTTGTTTAAAAATACATGTTCTCTAACCTTACCTTGCATATGTTAGTTTCGTGAGCTGGTTGCCGCCAATGCGAATGAAGATATAACTGTTGGAGCCGCCCGCCAGACAATGCACGATGAAACTACAATCTCTCCCGAGCGCGTAAGCCGTCATTCACGTACTACGAGTTCAACGCGCCGTATGGGAACACCCCCCTTGACGTCGGCTGCCCCCCCGACAACGGCAGCCACCTCGCCGGCACAAAGGGACGATGTCAACGAACGTCTGCTACAGGCGTGCCAGTTATTAACATCCGAATTCCGAGGACTTGTTGCTCGGGTTGATGTAATGGAAGGACGGTCACATTCGAATGAGCCGTCCATACAAGCAAATGAAGTTCCCGGTTCGGACGCACCGGAGGTAGCCCAGGCGAATGCGGGGGCCTTCAGTGAGACGAGCTCGGAATTTGACGACGATGAGGTCATTGCGGTCACCATTCGAAGACGGTCAAATTTGAAGAGACCCGCGAAAAAAATAAAAAGAACAAAGCTGATCTCTCGAGGGGCTGACGACGCGACAGTAGCAGCATCGCAGACAGACACAAATCCGGGGACCGATGTCGTAGTCGCCGCATCGCATACGGACAATAGCAACAATGAACCACCCGAACAGGTACGCCACGATTTCATTCCGCATCGAAAAAAATACCCCGGGCACTCGCGGCTCGACATATTCGAGCAAGAGTTAATAACGATCTTCGTCAACTGCTATATTGACGAATATGTACGAAGTTTTTACATCAACATTATCCTTTACCATGTAACTATTTCTGTTACCATTTAACTATGTCTGTTACCGTTTAATTATGTCTCTTAGCGTTTAACTATGTCTGTTGTCGTTTAACTATTTCTTTTACTCGTTAATTATAGTTTTCTTTGTCTTACTGTATCTGTTACCATTTAACCACAGCACTATCGTTTGGACTAATGGCTTTGTCAGCACTACACGGAGACAACTATTCTCTATGCTTCAAGGACAGGAAACGGTTCCCAACGATGTGATGGACGCGTTCGTATGCATAATTCAAAAGTCACTAAAGAGGGTACCATACCCTTATAAGAAACGCGCGTCCATCACACGTCCACTGGCATTGTTTATGTCCAAGCAACCTGACTGGTGCGAGTCGATGCTCGCTATAATCGGAGACGCGGCGCGAAACCGGCATGAAGTTGACATTGTTATCTTCCCAACAATCATGATTGGCCGCTTCCATGTGGTGGTGCTTGACAATGACAAACAAGAATACAGGCATTATTCGTCATGCCAAGGTGACGAGTACGACAGAGACGCGTTTGAAATGGTAAGTTCCTTGGTCATTCACAGATTCATGAACAGTAGTTTATTAACATCAGTTTGTATATCTCAACAGAGGAGTTTTTGACTATTGTGTGGATATGGAGTCCGGCGAGCCGGCGACTATACTGTACCCGCTAATTCACGACGATGCCACCCCACGACAGAGACGAGGAAGTGCCGACTGCGCCGTTTAGGTGATGAGATTTATCGAGCAAATACTCGAAGGTGACAAACTGCGCCTTCCTCGAAAGGATCTACCATATTTCCGATTACAGTATGTTGCACGCATACTCATTGAAGGTCGAAGAACCGGAACCATAGAAAGAGGCGAGTCTTCGAGTGGGGAGGGGAAACCGACTTGAGTTATTGTTTTGAGATATTATGTTTAACTAATTATGTTAATCTTTAACAGATTTTATTTATGAATAACTATAAGTGTATATATTTAAGTTTAAAAGTTTCTGTTTAAATATCAGCCTGGCCATTGTACTATCGGCATTTTAGTCCTTTAACAGTAATACTTTTATGGTTAAAAGCAACCGTTTCTGTTTAATTATTAAACATAGAGACATTTTCACACATGAAATGAAATATGTTTATTGCAAATACGAGAATAACTGATTACATAACAATCAAGGCCACGTTTATTGCAAATACGAGAATAAATATTAAATAAGGACACGTTTTAAAACAATTGATGAGATATCTGATCCACCAGGACATGAGCAAGATGCAACTCGGCGACGTAATTGTTGGAATCTTGCACATCAGAGGCTTCGCAGGCAGTTGTTCAAATTGCAAGTTGAACAACCACCTGCGAAGCCTCTGATATCGAAGAATACTCCGATTACATTGCCAAGATGTATCCCGCCGATCCCCTGGTCGAGCAGATGTCACATCAATTGTTTTTTGTAACTTTATCCCTGGCCATTGTACTATCTTCGCCTGCAAAATCTGTTGGTGTCTAGAAACCTTCATAAAGTTTTAAAACAATTGATGGGATATCTGATCGAACAGGGGATGTCCAGGATGCATATCATCAATGTCATCGTCGGAGTCTTGCAAATCAGAGGCTTCGTAGGGAGTTGTTCAAATTGCAAGTTGAACAACCACCTGCGGATTCTCTGATCTCAAAGGCTACTCTGATTGCATTGCTGATATGTGTCCCGGCGATCCCCTAGTCAAGCAGATGTCGCATCAATTGTTTTTGTAACTTTATAATCTAATCACTCCACTCGAAGGCAATTTATACAGTAGACGGGAAATTGAAGGGTCGTTCAACTTGGCTACTTCGATTCAGGAGATACATTAAATGTCTTTGAATGAGAATTCCAAGGGTCGATCAATTTTGACCGGACAACTACGCTTTGGTGTGATATGTACTACATTTCTATGTAATCCTTTAAACAAACCGTTCTCCATTTAAATATAACTTAAACCATTTAAATATTAATGTCTCCATTTAACAAACATTGGTACTCATTAAAATAATATATTTATGTTTAAACTTACTGTGTAAATATCAAACATATAGACATAAATATGCTTATTATGAGTTAAGATAGGTGTTTATTTACAATGGCTAGTCGGCGACAGGTTCAGTACAAGATCTACGATTATGGCCGGACGCGTGACAGCGGCTGCACCGTAACTCGCGGACCGCGGACGCTTGCGACTCGATCCTCTTCCGTCTGGGTCGCCCAGGTTGCCTTCTCGTAACAGGCGGACGCAGATGGAGTTCTCGATTGTCGTCTGTAGGCTTGTCGTCATCTGGTATTGGGAAAATAGCTTCCCTATACACCAGTTTGTATGTCTCGACGGTGAAGTAGTCGCTAATAAATTGATAAACGTTGGTGTCTGTCTGCATTATTGCAGCGCAAGCGTGTGTGCACAGGATACCATAAATTTGCCACCTGCGACATGAGCATGTTCTACCTGATAGATCGACGGAGTTGCTGCCATGGTTAAGGACTTCATAGCGATCATCGACACAACGACCAACATAAAGATTTCAGCTTTCCGCAACCACTTCGTCTACCTTCTTATGTATATCGGGGCATAAGTAGGTGTCCCATTTGTTCTCTTGCTCACGACGGGTGCATATCATCCGCATTAATTTGAACCTGTATCATAACAAATTATAATTGATTGTTAAGGTAAACCAAGAATAGTTAAACATAAACGTAAATATTTAAACAGAAAAAATTATAATTAAACACGAACCATCATAGTTAAACAGAAACCATTATAGGCAAACGTAAAGCACACGAAGTTAAAGAGTGACGAAGAAGTTTAAACAGATTGAAAATCAAACATTCAAATACCATATGGAGTCAACCATTCTCGTCACTGGTAAATGGCGAGCTTCTTTTATCCACGCATTGAAGGACTCTGCGACATTTGAATACATATTGCCCCAACGTTGACCTTTAAACAAATAATTACACCAATGTGACAAATCTGACTTTTGAAGCAACCAGCGATGCGCTTCTGGTGATGTGGCCCACAATTCATTCACCGTATCATCAAATTCTTTAGCCGTTGACGCCCACGCAATACGAAAACATATGGACCAGCACTCGTCCTTCAATGCCTTCCCAAGTCCGCCATTTGCTTTCATAAAATTGTCCTCCAAGTGTCGAAGGCAATAGGCATATGGGGACGAGGGGGAAGACCCTTGCAATGGCGTTCACAAGCCCCTTAGACCTGTCCGACACAAATGTAATAATCTCTTCATAATCGCCGTCATCGTATAATGCATCACCTAACTTGGAAATGAACCACGTCCAATTCGCATCTGTCTCATTGTCGACGATACCGAAGGCCAAGTGGAAAACCCATTGTTTCCATCTTTGCCTGTGGCGCCCAGCAACGTACCACGATATTTTCCAAGAAGATGGGTACCGTCGACAAACAGCAGCGGACTACAACCCCGCTTGAATCCCATGATACAAGCACGGAACGAGAAGAATGCGCGTTTAAAACGCTCACCGTCTCTTTCTACAATTGCAATGCTGCCGGGATTTGTCTCAGCCACCTTATCCACGTACCAGTGCAGCAGATCATAGCTGGAGACGTCGCTGCCGTCGAGAATCACCCGGGCACGCTCTTTACCCAACCAAGCTTGCTTGTATGGAATGTGGACACCGTGTTCCAGTAACATGTCCTTCTGAATGTCGATAGGCCTGTACAATGCTGGCTTTTAAGCTTGTCAATCACTCGTGCGCTTACCCATTTTTTCGACGCTTTCGGATGTGACACCGAGCCAATTCCACTACCGCAATTGTGTGACGGGTGCATTGTCTTTATTCTGAACATATTTTTATTGTATTCCTTCGATGCATGAAGGCGCCAGCCACAACCAACGGCAGCGCATTTTACAGTCACCCTGTGTTTCTCATTCTTTATGAATTTGAAGTCGAAATTCCTCTTGATTGCAAAATTCCGAAGCGCGTCTCTGAAATGGTCAACGTCTACGAAACGTTGTCCGATATCCAACGACAGCACTTCGGGATAATCGGAGGAGGATGGAAGGCATGCTCCACCATCCGGGTCGCCATGAGATGGAACAGGTGCGCTGGCAGAATCAGAATTCCTGCCAACACTTCAGTTAAACGGAAAACATCAGTAACTTAATCGGAAACAAAATAAGTTACCTTGAAACATGTATATTTAAACAAGAACATAATAAGTTAAACACAGACACAATTGTTTAGACGATAAAATATATGTTTCAACGCAAACTTATTTTTTTAAACGGAAAATGGAATAGTTAAAGAAAAAATACAATATTTACACGGTAACTATAATAATTAGGCGAACACATATGACTTCAAAAGTAAAGATAAAGGATAAGAACTTTACAATGACAAGAATTCGTTTTGACTATGATACGACAATGGCACATCATCTGTCTTAACAACTAGATCGACTTCAGCGCATTTGAAGAGTGAGTATACATGACACATGCGCTGAAAGTCAACCTCATTTTCTATTGGACAAATCGTTTTATGTCCATCGGGTGTGATAAACTTCACCCTAACATGGGAAACATCAAGACCCCATCGGTCACATATCTCCGCTAAGATTGAATCCCAAGAAGTCTGTGCCATGAACACTAGCACTCGTCCCTCACCGTTGTATCTTGCAATTGCACAAAAACTCTCCAATAAAAACCTGAAACCTGCATATAAATAAATATAAATTGGTACTCTCACTTAAAGGATGATCAAAGTGATGGAAAGGAAGACATTCTCACCTTATCTCAGCTTATCGGCCAACCGGCGGAGTTCAAAGGAATGCAAACGATGAATCTTCCAAACTTTATTTTAGAAAAATCAACGCAAGAAGGGATAAAAAAGATTGACAAAAGCCAAATAAAAAATGTTTAACATGATGTGACTGGGCGGTTTTTTTCGCACCATTTGCAAGGGTACCCACGGAATTTCACAGCATAAACCTTGTACAAATGAACGACAGGGGGGAAAAAGGAATTCAAACACTAACGGAAGGGCTTTCTGGGGTATTACAAACTTGCAGGGGCTGTCTGGAAGTTTTGCAATTCGCGAGGGATGAATAGTAATTTTCCCTTATAAGAATGATAACTTGTAACAGTAGATTCACTGTAGATACAATGATCTAGTACTAAGAGTGTTAGCTAAGAGTGTTAGCTTGTAATTAGTGGAGAATATTAGTACTCCACTAAGGTCTTATCAAGGTCTTATCCTTGTCTAGTAGTTAGGTAAACCTAACGATGGTTAGCTTGTTAACCAAAGTTGAGGTTGCTTAAGGGCTAAGTCTTGGAGCCTATATAAGACCCCTTAGTGTTTGTAAGAAGATATCTTTGGAAGATAGATCCTTATCTTCATCACTTGTCACGCACCACTTGTAAGAAATCCATTTGGAGTAATATATATCAAGAGAGCTTTTCTTCTACTCTTATCTTCTCTTCTCTTATCCTTTAACTCTGATATATCCAAACCCTCTCCTTGGAGAGTGGGCTTCCGCCCCAACCTTTACTTCACCCCGGTGTGGATGTCGCCAGAGATCGTTATGTTTACCTAACTACTAGACAAGGATAAGACCTTAGTGGAGTACTAATATTCTCCACTAATTACAAGCTAACACTTTTAGCTAACACTCTTAGTACTAGATCACTATATCTACAGAGAATCTAATGTTACAAGCTACCATTCTTATTTTACATAATAAAAAAAACAAACACCGCCTATTTTGCATACTAAAAAAAAAAACAAACACTGCTTCAGTCCACCAAGTTGTTCTTCTATGCTTCCATCATGTTTTGAAGGTTGAACTCAGCAATGTCATCTAAGCCTTGTGGAGATTCTTCTGTGTCTGGACTTGGTAGCATTAAGACTGCAGGGGGACACTGAGTCTTGAATAATCTCCAAATCTGTATTCCCTTGCCCAAGCGTAGATCTTTTTCATATGGTATTCGGTAGCTGTCATTTGAGAAATTAAGTTTGGAAAATGACAGTACATAGGGAACATATACTGGTCAACATACAATTTCATCACTTTAGTTTCCAGCACCATCTGACATCTCTGGTTATCAACAATGGTTGGGCAAGTTTTTTTCCAATCAGTTGAAATGGCACAAGCACGCCATAACCTTAATTGTTTCTTGATATCTCCTGGAACAGTCATGTCTTCCAATCTAATAGGAGCTATCCTTTCTTGATCAGGCTTGTGGTATTGAAGAAAAGTAATCTTTATGTGATGTCTTGCTTCATCTGGATACCTTTCATCATAATAAGGTGGAATTGAATTTAATTCAAGATTCACGTACCCATCAATTTGAGGTCCAAAAGCTTTGAAAAATTTATGCAGAAGATGTATCAGCTGCCAATAGTTGTTCAAGAAGTTCGCTTGCTCAGGACTTGTCAGCATAACTCTTGATAAGTACCCATGCCTGAATAAGTTGAGTGCTTGCATTTGGATACCATTAATTTCTTGGACTCTCCATTGGGACATGTCTAGCGAGCATTTGAGGACTGTAAAGCCTTCTTCACATTGGCATCCTGTGTCTTTATGCGCTATTTCTCTGAACACGTTTCCTGCTAATGCAAACCCTGCAAGAAAGATCTCTCCTTTTGATAACTGTCTGAAGACTTCTTGCTCAGAGACAAACTGATTGTATTGTGTTGCCATTATTTTCTTGAACACCGGTTGTTTCACTTCTTCAATGTGCTCAGGAAACATTTCAAGCTTTTCCATTCTCTGTCTTCTATCTTCAATTAGTATTTCTTTCATTTTTTCTGCTTCAATAGAAATCTCCTGAAGTTGTTGTTGGATCTTTTTTTATCTCTTCAGTTTTTTGGATTATTCCTGTTTCAAGACTTTTGATTCTTTTTTCCTGATCAACCATGTAGTCAAGTGTTTGGGGTTTCAAGGAGAATTTTACATTGGGACTTGTTGGTAATGGTAGATGTAGATCTTGTGGTGGATTTTGGATTTTTTCATTTGACTGGTGAAAATATTTTGCAATGAAGTGAAAGAGTGGGATGAGGCTTTTTGGGTCGTGTTTATTGGCCCAAAGGTTATCAAGAATAGTTTGTTGTGGCAAGCTTAGATTGGCTTGTGTGCGAAATTTTAGGGATGAGGTTGAAGGAAATATTGGTAGGTTGAGTTGAGGATCGAAAGAGGTTGATTGGTTGTAGAAGTTTTTACCTACCATATTCTGCAAAATAATAAGAAACTTGTTTTAATAATATTTCTTTCATTGCAAGCATTTATCTGCAAAATAGAAACTTGTTAGCATAAAAATTTCTTGCTTTTCCAAGCAAGTGTTGATCTGCAAATAAACTTGTTAGTAATAATAACATTTCTTGCTTTCGTAAGTTTTTTGGGAAAGGTAATCCAGACTCCCACCATAGTAAGAACGCGAATGGACCTGCTGGTTTGTGCAGCCACAGTCTCACTATACGGATGGATAAGTCTTTTGTCTATTTGGGACTTTGGTTACATAGTTCCCACAATTAAAAAAAAACGCTTGTGAACCTGCTGTTTTTGCAGTTACAGTTTCCTCTAATGCAAATGGACAAACTATGGGCTAATTTTAAGAATTTTTTTATCATAAAAATTATTGCAAAATAATGAGGATGTTTTCATTTTTTATATTTCTATCTTTTCTTTTTCTTTTTCTTTCTCATTTCTTTTTTATGTTTCCCACAGAGGAAAGAGAAAAGAAAATTCTTTTTGTTGAGTATTTTCTGAATTTAAAGTAAAATATGAACATAATTGTAAATCTTCTATTCCTAGATTAAGAGTAGGGTTTGGAGAGAGGGATGGAAAGAGTTGTGGATCTTCTAAAGAAGAGGAACAACCTAACGAAAGATGATTTTTAGTTTCAAAATGTTTTAATTTTTCTTGAATTTTTCTTATTTCACTTTCTATTATAATATTTTTTGTTTCATTGTTAATTTCTTTTCCTTCATTCCAATTATTTATCCATTAATTCTATTTTTCCTTTTCGAAATTAGATCTATAGAATTTTGTAATGATTCTACTGCTTTGCTTCTAGAACGAGATATATGATATTTTAAAATTATTTTATCTTTGTATTCTTTTAAGTCATTTATTATATTTTCTAATTCTATAGGGGTTTCCTTATGATTTTGTTTCTTTTTCTTTTTAACCATTATTTTCTTCTTTTTTCTTGACTATTATTTTCCTTGATTACTATACCTTTTTTCTTAATTATTCTGTTTTCTTGTATGTTATTTTCTAGTATATTTTTTCCTTTAATTATTTTTCTTAAGTTATTTAATTCTTCTCTAAAATTTTCTTCTACTATGTTTTCTTTGGTTTTCATATTTTCTAAGTCTTTTCTTAATTTATCATTTTCTTCTTCTAAATTTTTTTATTCTTTTTAATAATTGTTCTATTATATCTCTATTTTTGTTCTTCAAAACTAAATTTATATAATTCTAGGACACATTTTCTACACAAAGATAATTCACGTTTTCGACATGTTGCCCTATGTTTTGTAATATGAAATCTATAGCATTTGTCACATTTTTGTTTATAATTTATTTTATATGGTTCAAATTTATGTATGCAATTTTCAAAATTTTCTACTTGATTATATTGTTCTAATAAATATTTTGGATTATTATCTAAATTATATGTTTGTTTATTCATTTTATTATTTTATTCATAACTTATTTCTATTTCATCATATTCATTTATTAATCTTTGTCTAAAATGCCATAGTCTATTTTGATTTCTAAGATATTCATCTTGATGAAAGTTTTTATGTTTTATTTTTGTTGGTTTCCATATTGATTTTCCTTTTTCATCTTTTTCTTTTGTTTTAGTTTTTACTTCTATTAATTCTTCTGCTTGATAATTTATTTGATCTCTTAAAATTATATATCTTTTAACTCCTCTTAGCCACATGCATTTTCTAGCTTTTATTTTTTCTTTTAAATTTTTATCCTTTTTTATTATATATTTTATTGAGTTATCTATTAAAATTTCTATTAATGTCAAGTTTGATGAATCAATTAGGCTTTTCATGTATAACAGATTTCTATTGATTTATATTGTTCTTCTAAAGATTTTTTTCCATTTTCTTAGCATATTTTGTCTATGTTGGTGTTCTAAAGGATGTAATTATTTTCTTAGTATAAATTTTGTTATCCATTTTCAACTTCCTTGATTATCATATTCTACTGAATTTACTTCTACTATTGTTTCTGATTGTTGTTGATTTATATTTTTTATTGTTATATAATCTCTTACACATACTAACCAAATTGCTTTTCTTTGTTTTCTTTGTTCTTTTATATTTATATTTATTTGGTTTAAATATTTCCTTAAAAGCTTTAATTCTTTTTCAATTAATTCTGGATCTTTTACTTCTATTAGGTCCATTTTCTTTTTCAGATTTATTCTTGAAGTTCTTCTATTACTATGTCCTTATTTTTATAATCTATCATTCTTACACTAGTACTGCCATCTGTATTTTCATAAAACTCTGCATTACTAGGTCTTTTTGTTATTTCAATTTCTATGGGTTGAATATGTTAGATAGAAGAGATCACACACACTGTATTAACCAATAATGAGTACAGGAGATACATATATAAATACAGATATGTATAAACATAGTAACTATACAAATATAGATATACAACTGTGTATACAGCTGTATTTCCTAACACCCCCCTCAAACTCACGGGGGATCAGACACCGAGAGTTTGGACAAGAGAAAATCATGCTGCACCCGTGTCTGAGATTTAGTAAACAAATCGGCAAGCTGACGCTCAGAAGGAACAAAGGTAGGAGCCAGGATGCCTTTGCTGTACTGATCACGCAAGAAGAAAGCATCAACACCAATATGCTTGGAGAGGGAATGTTAGACAGGATTCAAGGTGATCTGAATAGCACCGGTGTTGTCACAATGTAGAGGAGTAGGAGCATGTGAGACAACACCAAGATCATGCAAGAGCCAACGCAACCAAACAATCTCCTCAGCAGTAGTAGCCATAGCACGAAGCTCCGCTTCGGTGCTAGACCGAGAAACACCTGTTTGCTTCTTGGACTTCCAGGCAATGAGAGAAGAGCCCAAGAACAAACAGAAACCAGTAACAGAACGACGATCAGACAGATCACTAGCCCAAGTAGCATCAGAGTATGAACGAAGCTCCAGAGAACTGTGCTGAGAGAAAACAAGGCCACGAGACAGAGTCACCCGAAGATAACGCAGAAGCCTCAAGAGATGGGCATAGTGAACAGAAGTAGGTGCACTCACAAACTGACTCAAAACATGTACAGCATAAGCAATGTCTGGTCGAGTGATGGTAAGATATACCAGGCTCCCAACTAAATGACGATAGCGTGTCGGATCAGACAAGGGAGTCCCCTCATCAGCACGCAACTGAAGATGTAGCTCCATAGGAGTGGTCGCAACGCTAGAGTCAAAAAGAGCGGCCCGTGCTAGAATATCAGACGTGTAACGCTGCTGAGACAACTGAAAACCAGCAGAAGTAGAGGTAACCTCAATACCCAGAAAATAACTCAATCGACCAAGATCAGTCATCTGAAACTGTTGCTGAAGGTGATGCTTTACAAATTCCACATGAGCAGGGTCATCACCAGTGATAATCATATCATCCACATAAAGCAACAAAAGAGTCCGACCACGAGATGAAACATGCAGAAACAAAGCTGGATCATGGGAACTAGACTGAAAACCAGCAGCAACCACCGCCTGACTGAAACGCTCAAACCAGGCCCGAGGAGCCTGTTTGAGCCCATAGAGAGCACGTCGTAAGCGACAGACCAAACCAGAAGGAGAAAAAAGGCCAGGGGGAGGAAGCATGTAAACCTCCTGCTGAAGATCCCCGTGAAGAAAAGCATTCTTCACATCAAGCTGAAATAGAGACCAGCGGCGAACAGCAGCAACAGCAATAAGAGCTCTAATGGTAGTCATGTGAGCTACAGGAGCAAATGTCTCATCATAATCGCGGCCCTGCTCCTGCTGAAAACCACGAGCCACAAGACGAGCCTTGTACCGTTCCACAGAACCGTCAGAGCGAGTCTTGACTTTATAGACCCACTTGCAGGTAATGGGAACAGCACCAGGAGGAAGGGGAACCAAATCCCATGTAGAAGTGCGCTCGAGAGCCTCCAACTCAGCAGACATAGCAGCCTGCCACTCAGGTATTTTGACAGCCTCTCGATAAGAAGATGGCTCTGGAGGGCCACTGGAGGGAGAAAGAGGTAGGTCAAGGAGCTGTGAGGCAAGATTAAGGCGGTCAGGGGGATGACGATCTCGAAGAGGATAACGACGTGCAGGAGGATCATCCGCAGGGGACACATTAGAGGAAGCCTGTGGCGCCGTGGGGGACTGCTCAGGAGGAGGACGAGAACGACGAACATAGTGATACGGAAGAGCAGGAATAGGAAGCTCGACAGGAGGATCAGATGGAGGAGAGGATGGACAAGATACAGGCGGAGGTGGAGAAGGAGGAGATGGTGAGGACACAGTGAGAAACTGAACATCGGCCGATGTAGTAGAGGAATGAGACGAAGAGGAAGGGGAATGAACAAAGAAAGGACGATCCTCAACAAAAGAGACATCACGCGAGATACGGATGCGACGTGCAACAGGATCATAACACCTATAGCCTTTGTGCTCAGGACTGTAACCAAGGAAAACACAAGGAACAGACTGAGCAGAAAGTTTAGTCCGCTCGCGGGGTAAGAGAAGGACATAACACAAACAACCAAACACACGAAGATGAGAGTAACGGGGTGGACTAGAGAAAAGACTCTCCCCTGGACTACGACCCTCAAGAAAGGAAGAAGGTTGAAGATTAATAAGGTAAACAGCAGTAGAGACAGCCTCAGCCCAAAAATGAGGGGGAACATGAGAGGCAATGAGAAGGGTACGCGCAGTCTCAAGAATATGACGATGTTTTCTCTCTGCAGTGCCATTCTGAGCATGGGCACCAGGACAAGAAAGTTGAGGGAGGGTGCCGTGGGAGGCAAGAAGGTCACGAAACTCATGAGAAAGATACTTCCCCCCTGAATCAGAACGAAAAGTACGAATAGTGGCAGAAAACTGGGTGCGCACCATACTAGAGAAAGCAACATAAATCTTATGAAACTCAGAACGAGAACGCATAAAATAAATCCAAGTGTAACGAGAAAAATCATCAATAAAAATAACATAATAACGATGTCCACCTTTGGAGACAAACGGGGCAGGGCCCCAAACATCCGAATGAACTAATTCAAAAGGAGAAACAGACCTAGACACACTCGAAGGATAGGGGAGTTGTAGCTGTTTGCCAAGCTTACAACCGGAACAAGAATGAGAACTATCAACAGAAACACGACCTAAAACACCCTGGTGAATAAGAGAAGACAGACGAGTACCACTGGGATGGCCAAGACGATGATGCCACTGATGAAAACGAACAGAAGAAGAAAAAGAAACAGATGCAGCGGGAACCGTAGAGGAGGACGGAAGACGAAGATGATCGAGCACATACACCCCACTATGGCGATGGCCAGCTCCAATGAGGGTCCCTGTAAGACGATCCTGCACACGACAACCAAACTCATCAAAAATAACAAGATAGCCAAGAGAAGCAAGCTGACTAGCAGAAATAAGGTTCATGGAGAGTTGGGGTACAAAGGCAACATCGGGAATATGAAAATGAGTGGTGTGAAGGAGGCCACGACTAGGGACAGGGAGGGTTGTGCCATTAGCAATAATGACACGAAGGTCAGAAGAAAAGGGGTGAAGAGAGTGAAGATGGGTAGCATCATAAGTCATATGAAAGGAAGCTCCAGAGTCAAGTAACCAAGAGGATGAAGAAATACCTGTAGGGGCAGATGCGACTGATGGGTGAGTGGAGACGTCTGTGGCATCCTGAGTAAGAAATGGAGCCGAAGAAGGAGAAAACTGACTCCTGGAAAACTGCTGAAGAAGCTGCTGGAACTGCTCAGCAGACAACGGACCACCCTGAGGAGCTGAGGGTGGAGTAGGAGCTGTACGCTGCTGTGCTGTCAGCTGTGCACGCTGTAGCTTACGACACTCAGTACGAACATGACCAAGAGCATGGCAATAATGACACCGAACCGAGTGTCGATGGGACGCAGTGGACCCCTGTCCCTGAGACTGAGAATGAGAATGGGCAGGAGCAGTAAGGCCAGGAGACGGCATCAAAGGAGCAATAGGCGGCACTAGGTTCTGCTGGGGAGCAGCAAGAACAGAGTGAGGAGTAGCAGGTGGTGGAACCACATCTAGGGACCGAAGACGAGTCTCCTCAGCAAGTACATAAGCCAGAGTATCACTAGCAGACAGAGGGGTAACCCGGTGAAGTAGCTGAGCACGAACAGCCTCGAACTCAGGCCGAAGACGCATGAGAAACTCATAAATGCGAAGATGATCCCGATCCTGAGCAATTGCAAGACACCTGGCACAGGTCGGAGAAGGAGAGGGAGCCATCTCATCACATTGACGCCATAAGTCACTAAGCACAGCAAAGAAGTCCGAAACAGAGCTCTCACGCTGATAAGTGGATGTGAGAGTCTGAAGTAGGGAGTAGCGCAACGCCTGACTAGAGGGAAGATAAAGTGCGCGCAAATGATCCCAAATCGCCTTTGCCGTAGGAAAATCACAAACAACCAAACGAATAGGAAGCTCACAGGACTGACAGATGATAGCAATAGTGCGAGCATCATCCTCAGTCCACTTGAGCAAGGCAGCAGACGGGGAAGAACACGCACCGGTATCTGTAGATGAAGAGGAGGTAGAAGAGGCGGCAGTGCAAGAAGCCGGGGACGGACGAGTACCATCAACATGCCCCCAAAGGTTAAGACCACGAAGAAGTACACGGAGAGTAGAAGACCATGCTTTATAGTTCTTCCCATCAAGCATGACGTCCGCCTTCTGGAGATAAGAGACTTGGGCAGAAGCCATAGAACACTGGCACAAAGAACGAGATGGAAGCTGTGGAGCCAAGAATGTGCGGCGCTGGCTGCGCAGGGTGCGAGGCGCGGGCTGCGCGCGGCGCGAGACGGCGCGGGGAGCAAGGCACCGACGCGAGGCGGCGCGGGGCGCGAGGCGCGGCTGCGCGCGGCGCCAGGCGGCGCGGGGCGCGAGGCGCGACTGCGCGCGGCGCGGGGCGCGGGGCGCGGGGTTCTCGGGCCGCGGTGCACGGGGCGCAAGGCCGCGGGCAGCGGCGGCGGCGGGCGGCGGGCGGCGGGCGGCGCGGGTCTCGGGGCTCGAGGCCACAGACGGGCGGCGGCGGCGGCGGGCACGAACAAGGTGTGAAAAAAAATTTTGATTTTAGGTTGTGGAAAACCTCTCTGATACCATGTTAGATAAAAGAGATCACACACACTGTATTAACCAATAATGAGTACAGGAGATACATATATAAATACAGATATGTATAAACATAGTAACTATACAAATATAGATATACAACTATGTATACAGCTGTATTTCCTAACAGAATATTCCATTCACTTTCTTCTAAGACTTCGGATGAATAATATTTTCCTTCTATTCCTTTTAATCCTTGATTTTCTAAGGACTTTACTTTTTTTTGGTGTTAAGATGTATTTTATCCTACAGCTATTTGTTAATTGTCCTGTAAAAGATTTTGTTATACAAAGATTTGCTGCATTTGGAATCATGTTATATCCTTTTGAATTTATTACTATTTTTATATATTTGTAAAATGTTTCTAGAGGGATTAAAAAGTTTGGTGTCATATAAATGACTTCTAGATGATTACAATTCATATCTTATTCAATTGATTCTATTGTTGCTTTAGTCATATTTTTTATTTATCTTATGTCAACTAGACTCACTAAAACTTTTTTTCCTAAACTTTTTCTATGTAAACCAATTACTCTTAACATTATTAGGCCTAAGTGGATTAGTGTATATCCTGATAAGATTATTTTGTAATTAAGTCTAATATTATTTGTTTATCATCACTTGTACAGCAAATTTCCATTTCATCATAATGTTCATAAATTTTTGTTTTTATAATTCTTCTCCAGGTATTAATTTGATTTTCATGTTTCTTATATTTTGTTGTTGTTCTTCAATTGTGTGTGTTACTTCTTTTCTTTTATGATGTTTATTAATTTGATTTGTGTATCTTAGATGATTTAAGAAAGAGAATCTTCTTATATTATCTATATTTTTTACTATTGTTTTATGTTTTGTATTTTCTAAATTTTCCTTAGACATATTTTATTTCTATTTCTTTTAATTGTTGAGATAGTTTTGTTTTCCAATTTTTTAAGAATTCTTTTTCTTCTTTTGATTTATTTTTGCCAATTCTTATTTTTTCTGTTAAGTATTCTTCTACTTCATTTAACCATTGGAATTTTTGATATTTTATTTTGTCTTTTAGATTTTTTTTATTTAATTCTTCTAAAGTATAATACTTATTCTTACTAATTCTATTTTATAAAATTCTTTCGCTTCAAGTAGATGTTTCATTTCTTGGAAATTTTAACCTATATTCTGATGGTTTTAATAATTCTTCTTTAGTCCAAATTTTAAAAGGTGTAATTTGTTTTCTAATTTTTTGATTTGTTCCTAATTGGATATTTTTTACTTGGTTGCATAGGTTATCTATTTCATTTTTATTATTTTCTTTTTCTTTTATACTATTTTTTACATAGTCTAGGTTTGATAATATAGTTTCTAATTTTAGTAGTTGAGTTTCCAAATTATTTAATTTTTTATTATTAATTCCATTTTTGCATCCGTTTTAAATATTTTATGTTATTATTGTTTCTAAGATTTGTATTGTGATTTTTACTATTATTATTATTATTTTAATTGTTTTTAATTCTTTCTTCTTAGCATTTTTCATTTTAAGATTGTATTGATTATTATATTTATTATTATAGCTGTTATTATAAATATTATTTGTATTATTATTAGTTCTATCATTTCTCTTTTGTTCATTGATTTTTTAACTTTATCTGGATTTTTTATTTTTTGGATATTTATTTTGGATTTTGTTGTTTTGATTTGTTTAATTTTAGATATACTACTTAGAGTAGTAATTTTGGTTTATATTTATAGTTTATATAATTTTGATTTAATTGTTTGAAGTTGTTGATTTAATATTTATAACATTTAGATTTAATACTTATAGTTGTTGATTGATTTATATTTAGATTACTTTTGTTTTTTTAGTTTTTTGATTTTTAGTGTCTTTTTGGTTTTTTATTTTTTATTTGTTTTTCTGATTTATAATATATACTTGCAGAAATAAAATTACTGAAATAAAAGTACTGAAATAAACTGTGCAAAAACTTAAAGAAAGTTGCTGAAAGTAAAATTGCAGAATTTAAAAGTCTGAAATTAAAATTGCAGAAAAGTAAATTGCTAAAATTAAAATTTTCACAAAGAAAATTAAGAGAGAATTCTTATGCTCAAACAAGATCACCCACATGTAATAATGATAGAAGTTAAACTCAGTTAAATAACTTATATTGATCCATAATTATTAAAAGTAAAATTGCATGTTTTTTTATTTTTTGGTTTTTTGATTTTTTGGTTTTCTTTTTTAAGTATCTCATGTTCACTTTTCTTGATATGATACAGACGCCCATAATCAAGAATCATGATTATATCCTCCATATTGAGAGTCAATCCTTCCAACTTTCAGAGTAGTTAAGACTTACCTCCACACTCTGTTTCCCCATTTCTAACGGCTCTCCCTTGCCTCTTTGGATACTTTCTAGTGCTCTCCAGTTCATCTTACTCACTCCTTATACCAGTTGGATTTTCTCAATTCAAATATTTTGGACTATATTTAAGTGCTCATGATTTTTTCAAATTTCTAGTTGTTTTTTGTTTTAGGGTTTATGGATCAACATAAAGCTATAAAACCAAGATAAAACTTACTATCTACATGTTGGGGGACCCTGTTAAGGGTTTTACCCCTGCATAATGAAAATTACTTTACTTCTGGGGAAGGAAACCTTGGCTCTAGTACCACAATAGCTATTTGGATGCCTTTCAACTTACTTCGGTGGCATCCACACCGGGATGAAGCAAAAGTTGGGGTGGAAGCCCACTCTCCAAGGAGAGGGTTTGGATATATCAGAGTTAAAGGATAAGAGAAGATAAGAGAAGAGTAGAAGAAAAGCTCTGTTGATATTACTCCAAATGGATTTCTTACAAGTGGTGCATGACAAGGGATGAAGATAAGGATCTATCTTCCAAAGATATCTTCTTACAAACACTAAGGGGCCTTATATAGGCTCCAAGACTTAGCCCTTAAGCAACCTTAACTTTGGTTAACAAGCTAACCATCGTTAGGTTTACCTAACTACTAGACAAGGATAAGACCTTGATAAGACCTTAGTGGAGTACTAATATTGTCCACTAATTACAAGCTAACACTCTCTGTGCCGAGCATTCACTTTCCTCAACAATGGACAATCATATTATAATCCTTTAGCATTTGAATATGCCACAATGAAAGTATATGCAAGAAAAGAGGTATTCCCCATTGACATCCCATTTCCAAATCTACGGTTCAATAATCCTTTAGTAGTCTAGCATTTTAAAGATGTCAATGCTATCATCTCAATTTCTCACATGAGAGACTACTCTTCTGGATACCTCCCCATCATTAAAGAGGAAGATGAACTTCCTTTAGGCGTTCCACGAGGACAACCATCTAATTTTTATGATTCAGATCAGTCTCAATCTCCTCAGTCTGATGAAGTAACAATCGCTCATCTTTTAGTGTACATCCGGGTTCAGTGCTATTCTCAGACTCTTAGGAGCTCTCTTGATTTTCTTAGCGCTAGACCGAAAGATCACACTGGCAAAAGGACCATGCATACTTCCCAGGAGTGATCTGTTTTATTCGTCAGCTTGAAAAGACCTCCGATACTAGACTGTGGACTTTGCCTTCTTAGCTGTCTTTTCTTCCTTTTGTTTTTAGCTTTTTTTTGTTGGTCATTTTAGATGTGTGCTTCACCGCTGGTAACTGCTTCCCACTTCCCACTTCCCGTCTAATTTGTAGTGGTTTCTGTTCTTTTTCTTTTTTCTTTTTTTCTGTTTCAGTTCTTTGTTTGGTTCCTAGTATATTTGTTCTATATCTTTTCTTTTAATAATTTTGTGGTTTATTCACTTTATTAAAAGAAAAACCACAATGAATTAAAAGCAACTCTTCTAGAATTTGCTTTATAAAAACTCATAAATTATGAACACTTAATCATTCAAAATGCACGCATCCAAAATATATCTTTTAATAATTTGTAAAAAGGGTTATTTATAGTTCTCTAAATACTTTGCTTTTTTTTTTTTGAAAAAAAAATTCTCTAAATACTCACTAAAAAAAAGTTGCAACATTCTAAAAATAACAACTAAAAAAATAATAGTTGTTTCACAGATTATTATCTCTCGTTAGCCTTTATAAATCAATGTATCCTTATGAACCATTTTGTTCTATTATATGTATTTTTTTACAATAATTTGAAAACTATTTAACTTGTAAAATATATAACAAAGAAGTGGATATATTATATTAGCAATCCAAAGAAAGACAATTAATAATCATGTAATATTTTAAAAGAAAAAAAAATCAACAAATAATCTTTCCATTCTCAAATAAATTGAAAATTGATTTTGAAATAAATCATAACCATTTAATTAAAATGCCCACCTAAAGATTCTAAACTCTTTAATTAAAAGCTAAATAACAAAAAAAAAAAAAACAACATTTCCATAAAAAATATAATATTACACTAAAATATTATATTCTTATATAATTTTTTTTAACAAAGAAGACAAACACCTATTAGCATTTCTATCACATGTGAGTTATTGCCTCAAATATGGTTGTTACGGGGTTTGTGTGCATGAGTTATTGTCTTGAACACATCCTCATCTCGTGGGCGCACATGAGTGGGCTTCAACACGGGGGACTTCTTTATATTACTTCCGGTTCTTTTTACTTGTCTCATTTTAGAGGTTTTTCCATAGTCTTTTTTACTTGTTCATTTAAAAAATTTGTGAAGCATTAAATATTAATTTTCCAAATGTATTTTTTTTCTATAACTTCCAATAAATTATATTCAACTATACTTTTTTTTAAAGTATATATATATATATATATATATATATATTGAATAAAAGTGTATAAATCACTTATTTATTGAAAAAAGAGAAGTACAAAAAAAGAAACGCCAAAAAGAGAGGTACAAAAATATAGAAGTAAAAAACTCCTCACCAAAGATGAGGAGAGCTAGTGAAGTAAAAAGTAACAGACAAATAAAAGGAAGATAAAACAGCTAGACCGGCGAAGGCAGCCGTCTGGAGACATAAGCCTGTATAAGCTGCAAAGAAGTGGGAGGAATTACTCCTAGACTGGATGTTGATCTGTGTTGCCGGGGAGATTAGTCTCTCTTGCGCTCATGAAGTTGAGGGCGCGCTTTATCTTCTATGAGGCTTCCGATAAAGTTTGTTGATGTGCATGCAGAACTGCAGAAAACTAGGAAAGAAGGCTATTAGCAACTTTAAAAATAATAGTAAAAGAGGGTAAAGCGTTTGAGTGAAAAAATCTGTTGTTTTGATTCAACCAAATATGGCAAATAGGGGGGGAGGGTAACCAAGAGGTCCATAGGCTAGGGTGTGAAGGAAGAAGTTCCAAATTCAGTCCGTGTATTCACACCAAACGAATAAATGAGGGCAATCTTGAAAGTTAGTATAATTTTTATAAGTTCTAAATTACCAATTAATTTTAACTAATTTTGTTAATTTAGTTAAAACTGACAAGTAAAAAAAATCTGGACGAGTAATTTTCATCTACATATAATACATGCAATTGGTCATGTTATATATATATATACAGGGTTTAGTCAGACTTGGGCTTTGAAATAAATTTTGGGCCTTCAAGAGTTAAAAATTAAGAATTCTTATTTAAATAAAATAATAAAATATTTAATGGTTTTTAGGTCTGTTTTGCTCTCTCTCGCGCATAAAACAAGTGAAATCAATGAAAAAAAAGAAAAAGAAAAATCGAGGCATTTGAATTCAATGGTGTAGTTGGGGTCTCAATCTCTCATCGGAGTCACTCTATTGCTGGCGATTCACTCGATTCATCTTCTCTAGAGGTAATTCTGCATCTCTGTTTTTGTTTTCAATTTGGAGTATGATGATCTTGTGTTTCAATTTTGATTGTGTTCAGCAAATAGTTTTTTTTTTTTTTTTTTTTGCTATTTTGAACTAATAAATCCATGACTTTTAGTGCTAATTTTAGGTTTTGATTCTTATTTGCATTTATTTATAGGTCTTATTCAAAATAATTTGAAATTCATGAATACAAGAGTTTGAGATTCAGTAATATCATCCAACAATCTACAATCAAAGTGTTCTCTGTAAATTTGCACCAAATTAGATAGATAGGAAATCAATAATGCAAATAGCAGCTGATTTGATAGGTATGCCAACATTCATAGTTTGAGGTATGCATTTTGGATTGTCTGCATCTTTTTCGCAGCATCATTCATACTGATTCTCTCCCTTGGTGTTGGATCACAGCATACAAGACCAACCTTCAATACTGAAATTAAGCATTCATTCATCCCCATCATATGCTCATTGTTAGTGTCTTCAGCAAGTTCTATGTCTGAAAGAATTGTTTGGTCTATGATCTCAGTATATAGTCCTGAAGTAATCCCTGTCTCAACGAAGTTGCGAAGGCTCATGCCCTCATTGAACATATCATTGGTAGGTCTCTTTCTTTGTGAAGATCTCCAAAAGAATGATACCGTAGCTATAAGCATCCCCGGATGTCGATACCTGGACTCCTGCTCCATACTCTGTATCCATAAATAGTTATTGGTTCCAGAGTGCTAAAACATACATAGGAATATATGAGATAGAGTTAGGAGATTACCTGGAGGCACATATCCAACTGTTCCTTTGATGGCAATGGAGCTACTTGAATCCTGTAAGGATTTGCTCACACTTCCAGAGAGCAACTTTGCTAGCCCAAAGTCACCAAGGTGAGCATTCATGTCATTGTCAAGGAGGACATTGCTCGGCTTTAGGTCGCAATGAATGACTGGTGGCTAGAAGCTATGGTGAAGATAATCCAATGCATTAGCTACACCAATTGCTATGTTCAGTCTTTGAATTAGTCTTAGGTGATTCAGTTGTTGATGCTCGTTGTCTTCATGGTGTAGCCATGTCTCTAGATTCCCATTAGGCATGTATTCAAAGACTAGAGCTTTGAAATTTCTGCCTTGGTGTTCAACACTTGAGCACGAAGTAATGATTTTGATGAGATTGCGAAGCCGGATGCTTCTCAGTGCATTGCATTCAGCTAAGAAACTCTTGGAAGCACATCTTTCTTGAAGTTTGAATACCTTCACAACTACCATAGTTGTTCCTTCATCCAGGCTTCCTCTGTACACAGAACCATATCTTCCACTTCCAATGAGATTTTCTGAAGAGAAACCTTCTGTTATTTTTGTCAACTCTTCATAAATGATTCTAGGATATTTTTCCTCCAGTGGAGACCTTATTGAGCTTGCCTTTCTCGCCTTATGTTTTCCGATGGGCAAGTGCAAGTAAGGTAAACAAAAGTATAAAAAAGCTGATTAGGATGAAAATTTTAAGCCAAAGATGGTTTCCTTTTCTCTTTTTAGTTGCTTCCTTAGGGCATGCAGGCAAGTGAAGTTGTGAAATGCCTCCACAAAGGGCTTTGTTTCCGAAGATTGAAATTCCAGTGGAATTTCCAATTACTCCTCTTACAGGTACTTTGCCTGTCAGCTGGTTGTTAGTTAGGTTCAAGTAGATCAATGAACCGAGGTCTTGCAAAGACTCTGGGATGGACCCTGACAAGTTATTGTTTGAAAGATCCATCTTTTGTAGGCTTCCTAGGATGTTAAATGATGGAGGAATGGCACCTGACAATCTATTGTTTGAGAGGCCTAGCATTGCAAGTCCTTTCATTTGAGTTATTGTGGAAGGAATGGTTCCTTGAAACAAATTGTTGTCCAAGAAGGGATATTCCATGCTCTGGCATTGATCAAATGTTGTGGGAATTTCACCAGACAGCAGGTTCCAATTAATAGCCAACCTCATGAGGTTCTTTAAGCTACCAACCTCAAGGGGAAGAGGTCCTTCCAAGTAGTTGTCAGACAGGTCAAATTGTTGTGATAGGTATGGGAGTTTGAGCACTTCTTTGGGTATACTTCAATTAAGCTTATTGTTGTGAAGTACCATGAGCCTTAAATGCTGAAGTTCCCCATGTTAGGGACGTAGTGGCTCAGGTCCATAGTCTCACATCACCTGTGAGATAGTGTCTCCCTAGCCTTATATATCCTAAGCCAATCCTTTCCTCTAACTGCAGTTATGGAGAAGTTAGGGTGGTGGGTCCCTGTATTAACATGGTATCAGAGCTACTGTTCCTGATCGGTCGTGACTAGGATCTTGGGTCTCACATCTGCTGTGGGCCCAGAGGGTGTTAGGGATGTAGTGGCTCAAGTTCATAGTCCCACATCGCCTGTGAGATAGTGTCTCCCTAGCCTTATATATCCTAAGCCAATCCTTCCTTCTAACTGGAGTTATGAAGAAGTTAGGGTAGTGGGTCCCTGTATTAACATGGTATCAGAGCTACTGTTCCTGATCGGCCGTGACAAGGATCTTGGGTCTCACATCCGCTGTGGGCCCAGGGGGTGTTAGGGACGTAGTGGCTCAGGTCCATAGTCCCACATTGCCTGTGAGATAGTGTCTCCCTAGCCTTATATATCCTAAGCCAATCCTTCCCTCTAACTGTAGTTATGGAGAAGTTAGGGTAGTGGATCCCTGTATTAACACCCCAATGCTTGCAGGTATGGGACCCTCTAAGCCATTTTCAAACAAGTAAAGGGTGTTCAACAGAGTCAAGTTACCAATGGAGGAGGGGATTTTCCCTGTAAACTGGTTGCCAGGCAAGCTCAACAATTGCAAACCAGCAAGTTTTCCAATGCTATGTGGAATCTCACCTCTAAGAATACAGTATGGCATACGTAAATCATTTAGATTAACTAGATTTTGTATCTCTGAAGGTATACTGCATGTTATTGGGTTAAAGGCAATGCTAAGAGTCTGTAGTGTGGTGAGGTTGGTTATGGAGCTAGGAAATATGCCTCATAGCTGATTGATACCCAAAAGCAGGACTTGCAACTAGCTGCAGTTGGCCAAAGAATCAAGAAACTTCTAATCATCAGCATTGCTTGCTTCAAGTTGATTATCAGTGAGAAGGATATTCACTAGACTTTGTGAACTCCTAAAGTTGCTAGGAATTTTTCCGCTAAAATTGTTTAGTGATAAATCAATCTCCTGGAAACTGGAGGCATTTGGCAATGAAGCAGGAATGGGCCCACAAAATTGATTGTTGGTTAAATAAAGGACTTGGAGATTCATAAGTTGGATGCCTATATTTGGTGGAAGGGTGCCATGGAGGTGATTTTGCCCAACACTGAAGCAATTCAAGGACGAGAGATTAAACAACTGGGAAGGAATCATACCAGTGAGTGTGTTAGCTGATGCTTGAAAGAATTCTAGTTTTGGAAGCTTTCTAAGCTCCTTTGGTATGCTTCCTTGAAGATTATTATACATGCAAGATAATAACATAAGAGTAGAGAGATTCCCAAATGAAGTAGGAATAACTCCAGTGAGATTGTTGTTATCCAGAGCCAGCAACTCAAGCTTTGGTGTTGATCCAAGCTCCACAAGGATGGCACCACCAAGCTAGTTGTACTCTAATACCATTGTTTTGAGGCCGGAACAATGGCTCAGGTTGGCAGGTATTCCACCATAGTGTGAATTGTTACCAAGATTGAGAAATTGCAATTTGTGCAACCGGCCTAACTCGCCAGGGATATTTCCCTGGAGAGTGTTGTTCATGAGATCTATCTTTCTGAGAAAAGAAAGGTTACCTATGCATTGAGATATGGAGCCTTGCAAGTCATGGCTGCTTAGGTTGAGAGCTATAACTCTCTCTAGATGCTTGCGGCCGCATGTCACTCCTTCCCAGTCACAGACATGGTTACTGTTGTTCCACGAGCTATGAGCTCCACTAGGATTTTGCTTTAGTTCTTCCTTCACAGCTAGGAGTGCCAACCGGTCATTCTGATTTCCATGTAATTTGGCTCCAGACAATGCTACTAATTTTGAGCAGAGGAACAAAACAAAGAGATGCACAATCATTTTAGCTTCTTAGTTAAATCTCTGTTAGAATGCAAGGATGCTTAGCATTATCAAGGTTATTTATAGTACCAGAGTTTGGAATCTGGTTCTGTAGTTCATAATTAAGTTGCTGGTTTTCTACAATTAAGGTGTAGGTTTTCCTAGTCCATGATCAAATTTATTTATTGTTTTCATACTCCTTCAATTTCGTGATCATGATGTTGTCTCCTAGACCACGACCTAATGCTATACGATTCTTTTCATCCAACTCATCTTGGTCTTCGTTGGTATGTTTTCACAGTTAACCATCCATGGTAAGTTTGGCAGTAATCTGTATTAAAGGAAATTTGAGACTTTCTTAGTTTTCATCAGCCTAGGAAGTGATCTCATCTCATGAAATATGGTTTGGATTTTCGCTTTGAGATCTATTCATTCATGAAAAAGTAAAAAGAAAAACATGAATAGTAATTGGATTTGACAAGATATTTACGTGTTTTATTCTGTTTACTATTCATTATTATTATTATTATTATTATTATTATTATTATTATTATTATTAGTAGTAGTAGTAGTAGTAGTAGTAGTAGTAGTAGTATTTGAAAAGGATGATAAACCACTTCTATCAATAAAATTATGGTTTATTCAATAAACGTGAATAGAAAAATGTGTTTTATATATCTTCTTTTTGTTTTTATCTTATTTTTTTGTTTTATTTATTTTTGGGAAAATTACTTTTTACCCCTCGGTAAATTTAAAACGTCCCAATCAGCCCCTGCAAGTTTCAAATACCCCAGACAACCCTTCCTTTATTGTTTTACTTCTTTTTTGGCCCTTGTAGATCAGTCAGACTGGGTCTTTGTTGTGAAATTCCTTCTTTTCCCTTGAATATGGTGGGGAAAAAATCCACCATGGATTCTCTTTCCTCTACTTTCATCAGCCCCCTTTCCACTTTCTTCTCCAACCTTCCACCACCATTGCCTCGTCTCATCATCTCTGCTGTCAAGACCATAGAGAAAACCAAAACCAACCTAAAACTCAGACCCACCTCCCCTCCGACCCTCCGTTGAGCCCCTCAGCGTCCTCTCTGACAACTTCGCCCCCGTCTCCGAGCTCCCCCCGACCCCATGGCTCATCATTCACGATCGTATATCACCTTGCCTCGCTGGTGATGCCTACATCCGCAACAGGCCCAACCCTTATACATCCGCAACAGCCCCAACCCTCAATATCTCCCTCGTGGTCCTCACCATCTTTTCGACGACAACAGCATGCTCCACTCCCCTCTTCCTCCTACTCCTCTTCACCCCCTCTTCTCTCCTCTCGCTTTCCACCACCGATGGCGACATCTCCACTCTCGGCTGTGAAGACTTCTCCGGCAAACTCTTCATGGGCATGACCGCTCATCCCAAGAAAGATCCTACCACCGGCGAGCTCTTCGCCTTCCGTTACGGCCCCATCCCTCCATTCCTCACCTACTTCCGGTTCGACAAGGACGGCAACAAGCTCGCCGACGTTCCCATCTTCTCCGCTTAAATTTATCAAGTTTCCATTCAAGTTTCCGCTTAAATTCTCGAGTTTCCGTTTAAAATATTATGTTTCCGCTTAAATTCTCGAGTTTCCGCTTAAATTATCGAGTTTCCGTTTAAAATATTATGTTTCCGCTTAAATTTTCCACTATCCTTGTCTCATCCAAGTTTCCGCTTAAATTTATCAAGTTTCCGCTTAAATTCTCGAGTTTCCGTTTAAAATATTATGTTTCCGCTTAAATTTTCCACTATCCTTGTCTCATCCAAGTTTCCATTCAAGTTTCCGCTTAAATTCTCGAGTTTCTGTTTAAAATATTATGTTTCCGCTTAAATTATCAAGTTTCCGTTTAAAATATTATGCTGAAAAGTAATGCATGTACTCATTTCTTAAACAGAAACCTCATGTTTTAAACAGAAACCTCATTTCTTAAACAGAAACCTCTTGTTTTAAACGAAAACCTTATTTCTTAAACTGATACTATTAAACACTACAAAATGCGACCATATCATTGCACCCAAAGACATTATGGTCAAACCATGTCGCACTTGCCACAACTTCCCATGCAAGGGACAATTTCGTCCAAAAAGTTTAAAATTAACTCTATTAATCACTATTAGATGCTTGGGGGGGTTTAAAAATCATTGTATTAAAAAAGAACGGGTTTTTATGGATATTCAAATTTAGAGGGGGAATTTGTGTATATTGCAAACTTTGGAGGTGTTTTTGTCAATTTCCACTTTATTTTTTTAATAAAGTTGTGATTTATTCACATTTATTCAAAAAATAAATAATAAGCTGCAACTTTACCATTACTTATAATAGATAAAAATTTTGTAGATAAGCAGTAGCAGTAAGAAAAAAAACAAAATGAAAAAATGAAAAAAAAATCAAAATTAATAAATATGAGGAAGACCACACACGGTCCACGATGAGTGAAGGAAAAACCAATATGCAGGCAAGTATTAGTAGTTGAAGGAATCAGTGATTTATTCACTTTTATTAAAATAAAAATTAGTTGAAGGAATGAGTGGTAACCAAAAGATAATGTCAGGTTGATCATTCATTTTATTTTGTATCGAAGGCGTGAGGGAGGTCAACTCGAGTCTAAGGTTTTGTGTATGGTGTCACTTGGATCAATGGATGGGTTTAGAAAATCAAGATAATGCTTGAGTCATGATAAAATTCTCCTAACTTCAGTTGTGATCTATTTATTTTTATTAATTTTTTTTCATAATACAGACAGTAAAAATCCAAAGAAGAATTAGATAGCTTAACTAATTTGAGGTGGTTCTGCCGTGGTGTTGGTGTGCTCAATTGGTCGCTTACTCAAGAAGACAAGAAAGTGGTTAAGGTTCTGAATTAAGTGAGCAGGTATTTGATAATGCGGGTTCATAGCTGCATAAATCCAGGAAAAAAGCATATAAATAATTTTTTTTTTGATAAAGTGGATAAACCACAATGCATTAAAAAAAGGAAGAAAACAGTATAGAGTGCAAAGTACGGGAACAGAATGGAGACTTCCACTAGCAGTGGATACAAAAGAGCGGGACAGGACTAACAAACAAAAGCGGAAGGAGAGAGGATATCCTCCCAGGGATGCCAAGCAACAAGCAACACACAGGAGAACTAGCCGGATGGACCGTCAATCCTGGTCAGGTCCGCATCCGTAAGAGTATGGGAGCCGGGGAACTGGATGCATCGACGAACTGCCGCAATGGACTCTTCCAACTTGTGCAAATCTTTAGCTAGAAACACAGGAACCCAAGATAGGAACATGTAACAAATTTTCAGAAAAATCGCATGCATAGAAATATGCACAGAATTGAAAATGCAGTTATTTCTAACAAGCCAAATTTGCCACAAAGTAATTCTCGCAACCATTGAACAAGGGAGGCGGGAATGCGGGCTAAGTTCCTGATACCAGTTGCCCCAAAGGTCCGAGCACGAGCAAGGGGCGCGTGGGAATGAGAAGATAGGCGCCAAGCGAACCCAAAGGTCGCTAGCCAGAGGACACCTGAAAAACAGGTGCTCAATTGATTCAACCTCAGTGCAACACAAAAGGCATGTAGCCGTGGGAAATTTATTACAACCCCGGGAAAACAGGGTGTCAAGCGTAAGAATCTTTCTATCCCAAACTAGCCAGGTGAAGGCGGCGATTTTGCGAGGGATAAAACCCCTGAAGATTGCGGGAGTGTTTACCACTCCATAGCCAACGGCCGCCGTAACCGCAACCTCATCTCCGAGGTAGCCTTCGATGGCCGGGTGTTTAAAGGCGAAAAAGATATTGGCCATGCTTTTGCGACCTTTTTCCGTTCCCAATTTGGCACCAAGTAGAGCAACTACTTAATTTTCGATTTGAGTGTTCTGCTTGCTAATAAATCGAGAATCGACCTTATGGATCTGGAGTCCCCATTCACCACTGATGAGGTTAAAGCTGCTACCATGGACTTACGCGCCGATAAAGCTCCTGGCCCGGACGGGTTTCCTATTCTCTTTTTCCAAAAGTTCTGGAATATCATCGAGCGGGATCTAATCAATCTTTGTAATGACTTTTACAATCACTCTGCTAATCTTGAGAGAATCAACTGGGCCAGTATTTTCCTCATCCCTAAATCTAAGACCCTCGTGGAGGTGTTGGATTTTCGTCCTATCAGTCTCATTAATGCCCCTCTCAAGATTATCTCGAAGATTCTAGCTACCATACTGTCTAAAGTCATCGATAATTTGGTGGACTTCTCTCAATTTGCCTTCATTCCGGGCAGATCCATCATGGACAATATCGTGGCTGTTGAAGAAATTATCTTCAGCCTTCAGAACAGGCGGATGAACGGCCACGTCGTGAAGGTGGATTTCGCCAAAGCTTTTGACCTGGTGGACTGGGATTTTCTCCTTGATCTCTTGAAGGCCAGGGGCTTCAGCCCACGCTGGAGGCTTTATATAAATAATAATAATTTTAGTAATAATATCATGAGTGATCCACCACCCTTGCCAAGATGAGTAAACCATTGTCACTTTTCCGTGGACTTCATCTTCTCAGCTAAGGCTTGCTCTCCTCCTTTCTTGTTTTCTTTTTTTTTCCCGGTGTATGGATTTCAAGAATGCATCACCCATGGTGATGGCCGATGGCCTCCTAACTCTATTTGGTCCTGGTTTTTTTTTTTTATGTTTTTCTTTTATGATTTCCTGTTTGTTTTGATTTGTTGTTTTTCTGTACTAGTCATTTTTCATTTCAATAAATTATTGAGTTATCCACTTTTATAAAAAAAAAACTTAACTAATTTGATAAAATATTAGTGTACGTCAACCATTGGATAGCCCAATGTATGATACCAAAGTGTAAGAAAGGGAGATCATAGGTTCATACACTATTCATATACTATTCATGCACTGTTCACTCTGGCTCCAGTACTATTCATATAATGTACATCCGGGTTCAGTACTATTCTCAAATCCCTTGAATAAGGACGCTTGTCGTCTATTAACCTAAAAAAAATATTAGTGTTCTGTCTCTGTTTGTTTGATGAAGTTCATTCGCTGAAAGATGGATCATTTAGTTGTCATAACTGGAGCTAGATCTTATAGTATACTCAGATACTAGTTTTGCAAACAAAGATGATTTGTCCTCTAATAATCTAGCTGGAGAGTCATGCTCAGCAATCAGTCCTGTTCACAAAATAAATAGATAAAGTGTCAGAAAATAATGTGCCTCAAACATATTCAGAAGTAGAGTCAAGTAGTACAAACCATGATCGAGAAGCAAAACCATATCACTATCAAGAACTGATGTTATTCGATGAGCGATTGTAATAACTGTAGAGTCGGCAAATTGATGCCTGATGGTTTTCTGGATCAGGCTGTCTGTGGCTGTGTCGATGGAAGCTGTGGCTTCATCCAGGACCAAGATCTTACTCTTTTTCAGAAGCACTCTTCCTAGACATACCAATTGACGCTGACCAACGCTCCAATTCTCACCGTTTTCGGTCACTGTAATCCATATTCATTGTTCCCATGTCACATTCACCATCAAAATTATGCAATGAAAAGAACTATTTAAGTAAAATGTCATACCAGGAGAGTCTAGCTTTAGCTCTTTCTTCCTAACTTCATCTCCTAGCTGACAACAATACAATGCCTAAAATAAAACAGAGAAACAAAGGACAATTAGAACCCGTAATTCCGAGACATCAACTAATCCAGAAATATAACAGAAAACCAGAAAATGAGCACACCTCCCAAATCTGATCATCTGTGTATTCTTCAAGTGGATCGAGATTGCTACGAATTGTGCCACCAAACATAGTCGGGTCTTGTGGGATGATGCTTAATCTAGACCTCAGATCATGAAGTCCAATGGTTGAGATATCAATGTTGTCTATGAATATTTGACCAACAGTAGGATCGATAATGCGGAAGAGTGTCTGAATTAGAGTAGATTTTCCACTGCCTGTTCTTCCTACAATGCCAGTCTTTGTACCGCCTGTAAATGTGCATGTGACACCCCTCAGAACAAAAGGCATGTGAGGAGCATATCGAACCTGTATTTCGTAATTCATTAGTATTGAAGTATCGAATAAGTGCAGTAAACCAATGAAACTGGGAGAGTACCTGAAGGTCATTAAGGATTATTTCTCCTTCCGATGGCCATTTGCAATCTAGTTTGATTGATTCTGAATCAGTGGTAAGAGGTGGTTCACTAGGGATGCTTGTATACTGAAATATTCTCTCCACTGATATGATCTTGTTTTCGAGATTGCAAAGATTCCGTATAACCCAGGCTTGCAGCATGTTCAAATTAAGTCCATATGTCACCGCTAGCCCAGCGAGACCTTAAAACAGATTAAGGAACATTGAATGAAGATTAAGGAACATTGAATGATGTGAAACTAATAGCTTAGTGAAATCTGAAGGATATAATTTAGAAATTGATTAAAAATGATTACCTGGATCAATGAAACCTACTGGTACAGAGATCAAGAACAACAAGGAGAAGGCAAATGTTATGGATGACAGCATGTCAATACGAAAGCAGAGCCAGTACATTGCACCAGCAGTATGAAATTTCGGCCGAGAAAATTTGTCCACAAGCTGGAAATTAGTTCCTTCAAATCTTGATTCCTGATTAAAGCTTCTGACTGTAGTTGATCCAGACAAGGATTCTGCAAAATGTTGTATGATGGGAGTTTTGCACACACCGACTAACCTTGCTAACTCCCTTGCAGAATCTATATAGTACCTCTAAAGAAGAAGAAAAAAGCCAAGTCAAAAAAGAACACAAATGTTGCAAAGGAGAACCAATTAAATCATTAGTCAAAATGTTAAAGAAAAATGGCACATAAAGGATGATTACCTGGTACCAAAAGGAAATGCCGATCACAGGAATAAAAATAAGAATGATCTGCCATCCGACCTGTGACATAACTACAATGATTCCAAGCAGCTGTATGACAGCAAAGGCGAATGAACCAAGTTGGAGAGGAATGCCAGTGTCCACTTCACTTTGATCTGTTGATGCCTGCAAAAGAATAATTGCTTAATGCTTATACAGAAAAGACCCATACAAGGCCTTCAAAAGAAGAAAATTTGGTGAACTTCTCTCACCCTATTCAGTATAGGTCCGGTTGGAGTAGAATCAAAGAACGACATAGGCGCACGGAAAATGCATAAATGCATTTTGTTGAACATCAATGTTGCTGTCTTATACCCCGCAGTAACAAGAAGCACAGCCCTCACAAGAATACAAAAGGAGCTTCCAATCGCCAATGCCACAAAAACATAGATAAGCATTGAGCTACTTACAGGAGATTCAACATCTGCAGAAGTGGGTGCAGCCCAGGCCATCCAGTAATTACTACCGATTTGAAGGACTTGGAAGAGAATCTGAGCCAACAATATTAGAGGCACAAGAGCTCCTTTGTAAGCCATTATAATGTATTTCCAGTAGACAGAAAAGCTGACGCTGCCTTTTTCCCTTTCCTCATCTTGAACAAGCTGTCCCTTCTGATCTACTGCTTCATCTGTTTTACCTTTAAGTTCATCTTCTGCATGTTTGTCATTATCTTTGCTGCATGAACTATCTCCAGTGGCATTGGTTGTGGTATCAGTAGCAAGTTCCACTGAATCCAGTGAGGCCAATGCGTTCTGATGAGCACCGACAAGTTCAATGAAGTCTGTTCCTGAGCTAAGTATATCATTATACTTGCCTGCTTGTGTGATCCTTCCATCTTTCATAACCTGACAAAAAAGCACAAAGCAATGTACAATGCAGCAATGAGAGCTTGCATCTGAATGAGGTAATCTAATGACGAAACAAGGAACTAAGAGTTACCAGTATAAGATCAGCAGAAGGCAAAAACTCCACTTGGTGGGTGACATAGACCACAGTTTTTGACCTCAAAAGTCCAAGCAAGCATTCCTGGTATCAGCATAGGGATTGGTTACAACAAGCAATAACGCAAACATATCAATAACAAGTGAAAACCTAAATGTTAGATTCTACTTTCTCAAAATAAAGAATTAGCGAGTAGCAGATACCTTAAACAAGTGCGAACCCGTATGAGCATCAACTGCACTAAATGGATCATCAAACAGGAAAACATCAGCATCATGGTATAAAGCACGAGCAATCTGAACTCTTTGCTTCTGGCCTCCACTCAAATTGATTCCTCTCTCTCCAATAACAGTCTGGTCCCCAAATGGAAGAATCTCCAAGTCCTTCTTCAATGAACATGCTTCAAGAATACTGTCATATTTCTCCCTGTCCATTTCCTGTCCGAATAGAATATTATCTTGAATCTTTCCACTCTGAATCCATGGGGATTGAGCAACATAAGCTGTTGTCCCGCATAATTTAACTGTTCCAGATACTTTTGGTACTTCGCCTAAAATGCAAGAGAGCAAGCTGGATTTACCAGAGCCAACAGTTCCACAAACAGCCACCCTCATGCCTTGCAGCACTTGAAAGTTCAAATCTTTCAGAGTAGGATTCTCTGAAGTGAGCTCCCAGGAGAAACACCCATTAGTTACTTCAACGGCAACCTCAGAACTGCCTGGAGGGAGTCTCTGCACAACATCTGGCTCCAAATCTTCGAGGCATAGAAATGACGATATCCTATCAAGAGACACCTTGGTCTGAATAACCATTGAAATCGTATCAGGGAGGTTATAAATGGGCTCTTGCAGCACCCTGAATGTTGCAAGAGCTGATAGAACCTTCCCTGATTCTAATGGTATTCCCATTATCATGCAGGCTCCAAAAGTCACCACAGCAACAAACGTAGGAGCACCCCAGAACACAAATGTAGTCAAAGCGGATGTGTAAACATACTTCTTCAACCAGTTTGTCTCATCCTTTCGAAGATCAACAAGTTTGGACAAGAACTTCATCTCCCAGCCTTGAAGCTTGAGAATTCTCATGTTCCTCAAGATTTCTGAAGTGGCCTTCATCCTGATGTCTTTGGACTCCATCAACTTCTCCTGGTACTTCTCTTGCATCTTCCCCAGTGGAACATTCAACAACATGACAACAATGGTGGCTCCCAAAGCAGCAAATGAAGCAAGTCCCAGACTTGCATACAAGATCAACAAGGCCAGTGCAACCTGGATTGGCACTATCCAAAGATCGTGCATGTACCAACTGAAGAGTGATATCCTCTCAGCATCAACAGACATTATGTTGATGATCTCCCCACTGGTTCGGCCCTGCCGTGAGCTACTGGACAGAGTAAGGCCTTTTCGGTAGATAATCGCCACGAGAGAGGAGCTCACCCTTATCCCAGCCTCTTGCAATCTGAAAAACCAGTGCCTCTGAGAGAGGCACTCAAGAAGCTTGGCAACAATGAATGCCGCAACCAAGTAATAGCCTTCATTAGCAACTTTCCGGTCGCCGTTGAGGTATTGAACAAAGAAATCAATAAGATAAGGGCCTACATAAGTAGCTACAGTGTACACCAGTGCATAAAAGCCTGTCAAGAGGAATTGTTCCCACACAGAGAAGATCAACGCTTTGGCCAATTTGAATGTGGTGATTTTGTTGCTATTCTTGCCACCAGCATTGTCATCCATGGTGACATAAGATTCAAGCCTCCTCTTGAAGATGGGAAAGACACCATGAACAGTATCATAATCAGCGAGCTTCGGCACATCTTCAAGGTCTAAAGTCTTTTTATGACCAACGGCGAGCAAAGGTCCCATCCAAGAGAAGGTGAGGGTGCTAAGAAGCCCAGCGTTTGCAAACAGAGACACATTGCCAATGTCTGCAGTTGTGTTCTGAGTGTTGGCATCTAAAAGAGGCTCCCTTAGGTGAGTGTTCTCCTCATCTTCTTCTTTTTCTTCTTCTTCTTCTTCTTCTTCTTCTTCTTCATTCCTCTTCCCCGAGAAGCGGACATAGTTGAGGATCAAACCGAACAAAAGAGAACCAGAATCCAGAACCAAATCATATGTTTCAAGAACACCAGCTCTTCTAAATAAAGCAACGTCAATGACAAGCAAAGAAAGAGAAAGAATCAAGAATAAACAGCACCAAAACCTCAACAAGAGAGGGAATTTCTTCCGGCCAGCATGGATGAACTCAGAGTGCAAGTAAGAAGAGACTGCGAACCATGCAAGAGTTCTACCAGCTAAATCCAGAAGAGTAACCCAATGACCATCGTTCCACACATCAAACTCGAACAAAAAGTAGTCATATACGCAGAAGAAGAGATTCAGCAGGCCGAGAAACAAACAAGTGAAAACAGCAATCTTGTGATGCAAAGACCCACTGTTTCGCGACAAGCGCCGATTAAAGTTCTCACCTTTAAACTTGCGACGAAGCCAGAGCAGCAACAGAACAAGCAATACGAAAACGTGGCAAAAACCAAAGAAACCGTGAAGAAACACTGGTCTCAAGATCTCAAACCGGAAAGACTGCAATTTTGAAAGAAAAACATGAACTGAGGATTGAAAAGCCGCCATCTTTGACGGATTTTTGTGGCTTGTTCACTGCTAGCTCTTTTTCAGCTGCTCGTCCGTGAGAAGATTCAATGGAAGCAATTGTGATCAATATATATAGGACGGACAAAAGCATCAACCATTAAAGACAATGGCGATTCCTTGGGACGCAAGGCTTGGACGGAGGGTCCAAAAGTTCCCCTTTCTTAGAAAAAAAAAAACTTATTTATTAAATTGTAGAAGTACTGTTTTTTAAAAAGTGCTTTAGAAGTAAATTAAATGCTTTGGGTTTATTTGGATTCTCTTTTGAAAATCCAGAAGTGTTTTTTTATAAGTTAAGCACTTCTGGGTTCAAAAAAAATTGTTTGTATTGGTTTTTCTGTAAAAGCAGAAGCTGTAAAAAAAACTAACTTTTTTCAGAAGTTAGTTATGACCAGCTTTTGAAAAAAGCTGTTTTTTAACTTATATTACAGCTTCTGCTTCTACAGAAAATCTAATACAAACACAGATTACAAAAAAGTGCTTAACTTAATCTAGAAAATCACTTTTTTCCAGAAGCACTTCATATACTAAACTGAAAAAAAAAATATTTTTTTTTTATAAGCCAATCCAAACAAGGCCTTTGAATATTTTATGTTTGGGTAAGTTAATTCAAAAGCACTTTTATATGTGTGAAGTTGTTTGGATGTGGATTTTTAAGATGGCTTTTAAAGATGGTAAATTACCAAAATGGGCATTCATTGAGTTTATTGAGTTACTATTGTACATTAATATTGATATTGATAATGAAAACATTATTAGTACTAATAATAATAATACCTTAATGTATTATGATTATAATTATAATTACGATTAAATTTATTATTATTATTATTATTATAGCGTAATGTACTATGCTTATTACAATAATAATTATTATACTAATGATTATTAATGATTATTATAACTTCATGTACTACGATTATAATTATAATTAATATTACAGTAATAATTTTAATTATTATTATTATTATTATTATTATTATTATTATTATTATTATAACATAATGTATTATGATTATAATAATAATTATTATTACAAAGTTGAGTTTGCAAATGGATAGTAGTAATTTAAAGCTTTGTTGAGGGTAAAATAGTAATTATTCTTTTTCCAGAAGCACCTATTCAGCAGCTTCTCAAAAAAGCTAAAATTCAGTTTTTTTTACAGCTTCAGCTTTTGCCCAAAAACTAATATAAACATAAATTTTAAAACTCAGAAGTGCTTAACTTATAAATAAACACTTCTGGCTTTAAAAAAATCAATCCAAACAACCCTAAAGTGTGGGAATTTTCAAAGCTTCGCCACTCCGAAAGACGTGAATTCTCAGTCAACGAAGTTAATTTAATAAAAAATGAAATCTAGGTTTCGGAAACCCTAAGCACGAAGCTGGTGATCTCTTGCATGGCTTTCACTATTCCAATATAGCTCCGTGATTGAAGCACTGCCATTAATTTTCTTTTATTTTATCCCAATTTTGTATATATTTTTTATTTTAAAAAAAACATAATTACTATAACTACTGGATAGCCTAATGATATAACACAAAAATATAAAAAAGATGACAAGACTTCAAATCCTTCACCTGATAGAATTATTTCTGTATTGTTTTTATATTGTACATTTGGGTCAAATACTATTTATGTATTGTCTATAGTCCTCAGTGTGGATCTCTTTTGGAAAAAACGATGATTTTAGGCTTTCAAAATTGTTATATATAAAAAAAAAATTAACAATTTATAAGTCACATTAACTAGTGCACTTGTATTTATTTGTCCCTCTAACAATTTCTTAAATTTTTATATTCATGTTTTTAGAAAAACTCAAAATTTGTTATTATTATTATTAGCCTCAATATATCTAATTTTAAAAAAAAATCTCTTTTTCATGAATGATTTAATTTTCTTGGAGGAAAAGTCACAGACTTTTGTTTTGATTGTTGTGTTGGACTCACATCACATGGCAACCAAAATCACTTTCTAATTAATAAAAGCTTGAGAGCAATAGTCTATTGACCAAAATGGCTGTCATTTTCCCAATTATATTTATACTTTAGTAAGTCGGAAATTTTTTATTTTATTTCATTCTGTTAAGGAATCAATGTAAAAGTTGGGCATTCGGAAAACTGACTTTTGAGCAGACAACTGCTTTTATTTTTAAATTTTATTATTAAATTTTATTTTTATTAGAGATAAAATATTATTTTTATTCATTAAAAGATAATATAAGATTGGACGTAAAAATTCACACACATATATGTATATAGTTCTTGATTAATTAATATTATTATCTAAAAGGTTTTTCCCATATTAGTTTAATTTAAACATTTGCTTTCTTCTAAGTTTTATATTAGTACTTTAAAGGTTCAAGCTTATTGAAAATTTCTCATATTTAGGTCAAATTTAGAAGAACTTATTTACTTATTGGGCTAGCGAGTATTTTATAATTTCTTAATTTTTGATATATTTATAAACATTAGCTTTTTGTTTATTATATTTGTTTTAGTATTTTGTTAGATAAAGTGGATAAATTACGAATATATTAGAAAGCTAAAAAAAATTTAGTACCTTATTTTGAACTAATTAGATGATAAAATTTATAAGTTTTCAAACACTATAAAGTGAAAAATATTGATGATTTTATTTTGTAAATGTGATTTGTAAAATTTTAGACTTTGTTTTTTTGCAAGGAGATTTGCATGAAGACATGTCACACACACCCCTTCTACCGAGATAAATGTGGCACCCATCAATTAAAATCTCTTTTTAACTAAAAAACTGACAGTCCTAAAAAACCAAATCAGACTTACAAAAAATGATTAACAACCTTTAAACAACTATAGGTTCAAATACACGAATATAACAAACATAATTTCTCCAAATTTACCGATACTACTGCTACAAAATCAGGGCACTAACAATAGAAAGAAAGGGGACCCACTGCAAACCTGAACTTAGCCCTGATTGGCTCTATAGGCAATCTAGTAAGGTCCTGCTCCTGCAACTGTAACACATTTCAGTTGGTCGGTAGTGTCTCAATAATTTCAAATAATTAAATATAGCGCATATAAAGTACATAAAGATCAATTTCTCAAATAATTTCCCAACTTTCCAAAATACTAGAATCTTGGCAAAATACAACTTTACAGAGCTTTTAAAACATAAATTCATCACGAATCATCATTAAATCAATTTTCTAAGGAAATATGAAATTTTGTGAGAGATTGCCCTCCTAAGAGCGATAGCTGGGTTTCGCACCCTCATCACAATTCAAAATAACATGTAAAACCGATCTCAAATCATTGGCCTAAAAACACTACCCGACTTAGCCGCCGTAGCGACTAAGTTGAGAGCCATCAAGGTCTTCGTAACCTTGACGTTAGGCAATGAGATCCTCGTGTGGTGACCCCGGGTTTCTCAACAGAACCAAACCTTGTCAATAGCTCTACGCACCTCTTGACCAGGGTTAAACTTAGGGTTGACCATGCCGCCTCTCATCAGGCCGAACCGTGGGACCCCCCACTGCAGTGTCGGACTAAAGTCTGTAGTCACCATCAAAATCTGTAAAAGATCCACAGTACAATACATGCATAATACCAGTAAAGTCCAGATCCAAGATACCATTCCTATACCAGGAATGAAAACCAATTCCACAAACATTGCCGGTAAAACATTTTAATATGCGCACATGGTTTCACAAATCGTTCCAAATCAGAGCATGTGTAACTATTAAAATAAATATATGAAATGAATAATCATATATACACGTATTCCCACTATTTGAAAATATATATAATTATACCAAACCAGATGTATCAATACGATTGCCATGTTTCAATATAAGTATCTTTTACCTTTATACATAATTAAACATAATAAAATGATATAATTAAACAATCATTTCCAAAATATTAGCTATTAAATAATTATTTCAAAATAATAATAATTAACCAATTATTCAAAATAATAGCCACTACCAACTCACCTGGTCTCCCTTAGGCTTCTTGCTAGACCTGGAACTCCCTCCCAAGTCTGAACAACATCTAACAGGATAACAGAATAAAATAAATAAATATGGCAAACTAAGGACAAAACTAAACCCAAAAGAAATACAATAAACCAATAACTGACTCTCTAATTGGGTCCACTCACTCCAATCGATTAAAATCCAACCTTGCATAATTAAACTGGTCTCCAATTGCATTTAAACCAACTCAATTTGGGCTAAACCCTCCTGAACCAACCTGAACTAACCTCAATTTCACTTAACCATGTTCAATTTAACCAACCAGCATTGAACCAATTCCAATTCTATACAAAATCTCTTGAACCAGCTTGGTTCAACTGAACCCAATTCTCCTTGAATTGGTTCGGCCCAAAGTCCTTAGCCCAACATCTAAACCAGCCCAAGTCAATTTCAACCACTTAACTCAAATTCAACCCAACTCAACTTGATTTGATCAAACCTAGACCAAATCAATTCAATTGAACCCAACCAACTTCAATTCTCATCCAAACCCAACTTCACTTGATTTGATCAAGCCCAACTAAACCAAATCAATTAAACTCAACCAATTCTCACTTGACTTGATCCAATCAAATCAACTTGGTCAAACTCAACCACCTTCATTCCAACCATCATCATTACCATCTTAATCATCATCATCATCATCATCATCATCATCATCATCAACTTAATTAACCAAACCAAACCCTAATCCGGTTGCTACATTAATCTACATTAAACCAGAAAATTCATTCTCCATTCCAAGCAAAATCCCACTCAAATACAAACATTTTTCCAATTAAATTTGAAGCATTCATCCATTATAACAATAAACCATGTTTTTCTACTCAAATCCATCATCTTTTTCATCAAAATAACCATATATATATACATGCATACACATACACCCATCAATGAAAAATACAACAAGAAAGATTCTTACAACCTTTTATTTTAATAGTTACAACCAAGTTGATTCTCACCCTCCGACGATCTCCAAGTCTCTCCTTACAACCTTTTATTTTTCCTTCTTTTCTCTTCTTTTTTTCTCTCTCGAAATACTGTAGCACCAATGAAGGAGAAAGAGAAGAAGAACATCCATTTTCTAGACTTTTTCTCAATTTAAGTTTTCTGCCAAAATTTACTATTAGTCACTGAAAATAAAATATCTTACAAAAAGGTCCCTGAAAAATTCACTAATAGCCCCTGAATCATGAAATAGTATTTATAAAAAGTCCCTGCAAACTTACCTTTCAGTTCATGGTTTTTGGAAACAGCTTCGATCAAGTCATTTTTTATTATTTCTGAACCCAAAAATCTACTGTAAACTCTCACACTTAGGTCCTTGTTCTTTCCACTTGGGTTTCTCAGCAAAACTTATCTGCAGAAAAATTCTTACTGTAACTGTGATAATACCCTGAATATATATTCCAACAGATATCCAAAGGTCCAGGGTATTACAAGACATCTATATGAAAGTGCCACAAGAAATTAATGCAGAGAATCCAAAGGTTGTCTAGAAGCTCAAAAAATCTTTATATGGGCTTAAACATGCATCAAGATAGTGGCATTCGAAATTATCTAAAGCATTGAACTTGAGAGCCTATGAAACCTCTAAAAATGGTTACTCTTTATCATATAAAAAATTAGCTAAAACAGTGGTTTCATTGTAGTATATGTTGATGGTATTTTGTTAATAGGAACTGACTTACAAGAGATGCAATGTATAAAAGAGTTTTTGAATGCTCAATTTTAAATTAAGGATATTGGGAATCTGCATTACTTTAAAGGTATTGAAATAATTAAAGAGGCAGGAGGTGTTATCTTAACTCGACGCAAATTTGCATTGAATCTAATAGTAGAATATGATAGAGATTCCTTTTACTTGCATGAATTAAATTAAGCCTAGAAAATAGACCTCCTGTTCAGAATCCTCTTGCATATAGATGCTTGATTGGAAAGTTGAATTACTTGACTCACACAAGGCTTGGTATTTCTTTTGTAGTTCAATATCTTAGTTAGTATATGTTAGCTCCAAGAGAATCACACTGGAAGACAACCTTACACACACTGAAATATATAAAACACAATCCTTCTCAGGGTATTTTAATGAATGGAAAATTTACATTTAATTTGACTACATTTTGTGATTCTGATTGGGCTTCTTGCCCCAATCGAAGGTGTTCAATTAGTGGGTTCTTCGTCACTCTTGGAGGGAGCCCATTGTCCTTGAAATCAAAGAAGCAACAAGTTGTTTCTCTTTCTTCTGTAGAAGCATAATACAGATCCATGTGAAGAACTTGTGCTGAATTAGTAAGGTTAATAAGACTACTTGGTGAATAAACAGTTTTGAATATCACACTAGTGTCTCTCAAATGTGACAATCAAGTTGCAATTTACATATCTAAAAATCTTGTTTTATGGGCATACAAAGCACATAGAACTAGATTGTCACTATGTTAGAGAACAACTACAAGCTGGCTTTATTTTAGCTACTCATGTTCCTCCTAAAAAAACAATTGGCTTATGCAAGTTGGGTGTTGCTCAGTCTTCTTCACATCTTCCAACTTGAGGGAGGAGAGGTGTTGAAGTATTGATATTGAAGCTGTTGAAGAGAATATGAAGGTTATAGATGCAAAAATGCTGAAGAGAAAAAGCTGAAGATGGTGAAGCTGTTGAAGAGTTATAAAATATGCTGCCATGTTAGCATGTCATGTCAGCATCAAACTTATACAACTCAGCAACTTAGTTATGCCAAATTAGTTAGTTGGTTAGGATAAGTCAGCAAACAGTTATGTTAGTTATGGATGTTAAAATTCAACTCTATAACTATACAAAATAGAGAAAGCTCTTCAGTGTATCCAATTTTGGCTTTCTAATGATTTTTTTATTCTCCTTTAAATGTCACTCTCTTCTTGGTTGTTTCTTTTGCAATTCGTGATGTTTTGACTGAGAATTAACAGAAGAAGCGTTAGCTCCTTCCTTTCTTCGTGTTTAAAATCTATAAAATTCTTCAATCAATGGATATTAAATTTGTAATATTATATCATTTTTTTTTTGGTTTTTTCAATGTCTTTTTTTTCTTTTTAGAGGGTTTTTCTTGAGAAGCCTGCCTAATTCTTCATTCACAATCCTATATTTGTTTTGGTTTCTACATCTTTTTCTCTTCAGTCCATTTTCTATTTTCTGTATTCTTTCGTATTTATGAATATATATACAAAAAGGGCATTTTCCTTTAAATTAATTAGTTCTCTCTTATCCTAGGTTGGTTTTGCTTTTAATTACCTACAGAGTATGTTTCCTTTAAATCTTTTTAATCAATAATTGTTGGGATGTAATGTACTTGGGGGACAAAGTAATAGCATACAATTGAGAGATTTGTCTTTCTCTAGCAACCATAATTCTTTTTTTATTTATAAATTAAATCAACACTCAAAGGGGGACGTTTGGTGGTTTACCATAGGAATGCTATAATTTAATTTAACGGATGGGAAAGTGATAACTCATTATATAAATAAATTTATATAATAAACTGTGTTTCACCTTAAACCATTTCCATATTACATCATTTGAATCGGCAGGTACACGCCTTGGTTTCTTTAATAGTACTCCATGTAATTTGAGGATAGACTGCAATAATACCCCAAACTGCTTACTTACAGTTTCACCACTCCTCACAAATTCCCTTTTAAGAACTCTATTCTTTGCATGGTGAGAAATAACATCCAAAAATATTCCTATCATTTATTCAATATCCATGTTCTTTGTTGGTGAAAGTCCAACAATAATTTAAAGCATGTTATATAGCTTATTGAAAGCATTCCTATCCATCCTAGTGTTCTCGATGAATCTCAAGTCCGAATCAAATATCATCCTCCTAAAATTTAATTGCCTAATAACATGCTTATTATGATAAGAATATGATACTCTCTTGTGTTTTTTTAGCATTATTACAAGCCTATAGTACCATACTGTCAAAGAATAAATCATGATTAACAAATTAAGGAACTCTAAACTCATTGCACATGCAACCATCATCAATGTCAAATCTTCAACATTGCAAGCTTCCATTTTGCCCTAAAAAATAAATTAAAATATAATTAATTAGCAATATAATAAAGTATTAACCAAATAAATTATAGAACATAAGGGCTCGTTTGGATTGCATAATAGGAATGAGAAAGGGCGAATGAAAAGAAGGGAGGAATGTGAATGAGAATAGGAGAAAGGGGATGATAATGAAGGTGTTTGGTTGGAGGGAATGAGAGTTAGGAATAGGAAAAAGTAAGAGAGAGAGAGATATGATAAAATTACATTTATGCCCTTTTGTGTAAATAAGATCAGTAACTATCTGGATGCCTTTCAACTTACTCCGGTGACATCCACACTGGGGTGAAGTAAAGGTTGGGGCGAAAGCCCACTCTCCAAGGAGAGGGTTTGGATATATCAGAGTTAAAGGACATGAGAAGAGAAGAGAAGAGAAGAGTAGAAGAAAAACTCTCTTGATATTACTCCAAATGGATTTCTTACAAATGGTGCGTGACAAGGGATGAAGATAAGGATATCTTCATACAAACACTAAGGGGCCTTATATAGGCTCCAAGACTTGGCCCTTAAGCAACCTTAACTTTGGTTAACAAGCTAACCATCGTTAGGTTTACCTAACTACTAGACAAGGATAAGACCTTGATAAGACCTTAGTGGAGTACTAATATTCTCCACTAATTACAAGCTAACACTCTTAGCTATCATTCTTAGTACTAGATCACTGTATCTACAATGAATCTACTGTTACAAGCTACCATTCTGATTTTACATAATAAAAAAAACAAACACTAGCACTAAGAATGATAGTGTTTGTACGTATTGCCTGCATACCTCTTCCTGAACCACATGTACATGTTTGGGAATGCCATTATAACATCGTATATTAAATGCAGAATGGCCATTTATAAACCAATACGTGATAGCTGTTTACTTGTGTATGATGTACGCTTCTGGTTACTGTATTCTCGGAAATCGGGTACCTACTGACCTATACTATGTATTATATAACTAGAGACCTACTTATACTTATTTAGGTTCCTAGGACCACCGGTTCAATTATCCGCATATGGAGTTACTGCATCTACAGGTTCAAATGTCGGCTCTCTAGATATATAACTGATTTGAATATGGTGGGTCCCACTGCTACTATAGCAACGCGTTTTCTCCTGCTGGGCGGGAACTTTAATTTGAACTGACCAATCTGGCGACGCCACGTGCCGGTACGGACCAGGCGGCCATCCGTGTAATATTAACGGATGGCCTTTGGGGGCACTAGTATATAACATAGACACTTACACCCATAAGAATGGGTTTTTGCCTCTGCACTATTCAGAAGTGTGTAACCCATTATTTACAGAAGTGTCATTCTCCTAAAAGTGGTCTCCTTCCTTAATAAGCAACATACATAATTACTATAAATTGCTTTGCCACTCTGTCTAATATAATATTCATATTTTAGACATCCATTCCGCTATATTGTTGGTGGTTTCGTATTTATTATAATTTTTCAGCATGGATTCATAGCTCTTATCACTGACAGCCGAGTATCACATTTCCATGAGATCGGAGTACAGATTATCCACTGAGTTACAGCCAATTCACATTGTATTCCCTCACTTAGCGGAGATAGCATGGGCCAAAATAACACATCATTGTTTGAGGATTGATCATTGCAAGATCGAGTATAACCCCCAAGTGCCTTTCAATGCAACTGGTCTGGTTATTGTAGAAATCCATGATGAGCGTATGGAAATGGGTCATACTCTACAAGCTGAATTTCGTTTCCCAATAGATTGCCAAATTGATCTTCATTATTACTCATCATCTTATTTTTCAGTGAATGACCCTATACCGTGGAAGGCATATTATCGTGTTGAGGATTCAAATGTCAAGGTGGGATCAAACTTCACTAAAATGAAAGGTTTATTGAAACTATCGGCTGCTCGTAAATCTAACTATATTTCTTTTAGAGGACCTATGGTTAAGATCCATTCTCCGAAATACACATTGAAAGATGTGGATTTCAAACATGTGCCCTATAGATTAGTTTGTCAGGCTATATACCGTAGCAATTCATCATTATCAACATTGAATCCTTTGCATTTATTGCCTGGTGAGTCTTACAAGGATAGAGCATTTAGTTTATGCGGTCCTGTCGTGGATAATGGATCGAATGTGATAAATGATGTCGACCCAATTGGTCCATCAATTTTGGAGGTTGGGTCAAGTACATTTTGTAGACCGCGTACCAGCATCGGTATGGAACCGGCGCAGTTGGGTGTTCTCATAGGAAAATCTATTTCTGAAGCTCTGAATAAATTACAGGACAGTTCTCCGATGAATCTGCCACATAAACCAATCTAACTGAAGCCATGCGCTGCGCGACCAGATAAAAATAAATTAAGTTGATCGTATTTGCTTGTAAAATGTATGTATTTTGGACCGTCCTCGTCCATTATCATCATATTTTGCTCTGGTAATTTAAGCACTTCAACACTACCGGTTATATATAGGGTTTTTAATATAATAGAGGCCTTGTCCCGTTGGTCTTCTTTAAAACCGCCTGAAGGTAGGCTTATATAATTTACAGTGTTTAGACCGAGTTTGATGACAGCCTTGATCTTTTCTGTGACAAACTTCGTCTTCCAACGGAATTGTTGTTTCTTCGGGTAATACCTGGCATTCGTAGCTCGCGAGTCTTGATGACTATCATAGATGGTGGGTCTGTATGCGTATCTCCTCCTGTTATACATTGTATTTTACCTGTATGTATTGCCTACATACCTCTTCCTGAACCACATGTACATGTTTGGGAATGCCATTATAACATCGTATATTAAACGCAGAATGGCCATTTATAAACCAATACGTGATAGTTGTTTACTTGTGTATGATGTACGCTTCTGGTTACTGTATTCTCGAAAATCGGGTACCTACTGACCTATACTATGCATTCTATAACTAGACACCTACCTATACTTATTTAGGTTCCTAGGACCACCGGTTCAATTATCTGCATGCGGAGTTACTGCATCTACAGGTTCAAATGTCGGCTCTCTAGATATATAACTAATTTGAATATGGTGGGTCCCACTGCTACTATTGCAATGCGTTTTCTCCTGTTGGGCGGGAACTTTAATTTGAACCGACCAATCTGGCGAAGCCACATGGCGGTATGGACAAATTTCCATTTCTCCTGTTGGGAGGGAACTTTAATATGAGATTATTTTGTTATATGATTCTTCTGTAATTAAGTCTAATATTATTTGTTTATCATCACTTGTACAACAAATTTTCATTTCATCATAATGTTCATAAATTTTTGTTTTTATAATTCTTCTCCAGGTATTAATTTGATTATCATGTTTCTTATATTTTGTTGTTGTTCTTCAATTGTGTGTGTTACGTCTTTTCTTTTATGATGTTTATTAATTTGACTTGTGTATCTTAGATTATTTAAGAAAGAGAAACTTCTTATATTATCTATATTTTTTACTATTGTTTTATGTTTTGTATTTTCTAAATTTTCCTTAGACATATTTTATTTCTATTTCTTTTAATTGTTGAGATAGTTTTGTTTTCCAATTTTTTGAGAATTCTTTTTCTTCTTTTGATTTATTTTTGCCAATTATTATTTTTTCTGTTAAGTATTCTTCTACTTCATTTAACCATTGGAATTTTTGATATTTTATTTTGTCTTTTAGATTTTGTTTATTTAATTCTTCTAAAGCATAATACCTTATTGTTACTAATTCTAGTTTATAAAATTCTTTTACTTCAAGTAGATGTTTCATTTCCTGGAAATCTTAACCTATATTATGGTGGTTTTAATAATTCTTCTTTAGTCCAAATTTTAAAAGGTGTAATTTGTTTTCTAATTTTTTTTTATTTGTTCCTAGTTGGATATTTTTTACTTGGTTGCATAGGTTATCTATTTCATTTTTATTATTTTCCTTTTCTTTTATACTATTTTTTACATAGTCTAGGTTTGATAATATAGTTTCTAATTTTAGTAGGTGAGTATCCAAATTATTTAATTTTTTTTATTATTAATTCCATTTTTGCATCCATTTTAAATATTTTATGTTATTATTGTTTCTAAGATTTGTATTGTGATTTTTACTATTTTTATTATTATTTAATTGTTTTTAATTCTTTCTTCTTAGCATTTTTCATTTTAAGATTGTATTGATTATTATATTTATTATTATAGCTATTATTATAAATATTATTTGTATTATTATTAGTTCTATCATTTCTCTTTTGTTCATTGATTTTTTTAACTTTATCTGGATTTTTCATTTTTTGGATATTTATTTTGGATTTTGTTGTTTTGATTTGTTTAATTTTAGATATACTACTTAGAGTAGTAATTTTGGTTTATATTTATAGTTTATATATTTTCCATTTAATTGTTTGTAGTTGTTGATTTAATATTTATAACATTTAGATTTAATACTTATAGTTGTTGATTGATTTATATTTAGATTACTTTTGTTTTTTAGTTTTCTGATTCTTAGTTTCTTTTTGGTTTTTTATTTTTTATTTGTTTTTCTAGATTTATAATATATACTTGCAAAAATAAAATTACTGAAATAAAAGTACTGAAATAAACTGTGCAAAACTTAAAGAAAGTTGCTGAAAGTAAAATTGCAGAATTTAAAAGACTAAAATTAAAATTGCAGAAAAGTAAATTGCTAAAATTAAAATTTTCACAAAGAAAATTAAGAGAGAATTCTTATGCTCAAACAAGATCAGCCACATGTAATAATGATAGAAGTTAAACTCAGTTAAATAACTTATATTGATCCATAATTATTAAAAATAAACTTGCATATTTTTTGATTTTTTGGTTTTCTAATTTTTTCTTTTCTTTTTTAAGTATCTCATGTTCACTTTTCTTAATATGATATAGACGTCTATAATCAAGAATCATGATTATATCCTCCATATTGAGAGGTAATCCTTCAAATTTTCAGAGTAGCTAGGACTTACCTCCACACTTTGTTTCCCCATTTCTAACGGCTCTCCCTCGCCTCTTTGGGTACTTTCTGGTGCTCTCCAGTTCATCTTACTCACTCTTTATACCAGTTGGATTTTCTCAATTCAAATATTTTGGACTATGTTTAAGTGCTCATGATTTTTTCAAATTTCTAGTTGTTTTTTTGTTTTAGGGTTTATGGATCAACATAAAACTATAAAACCAAGATAAAACTTACTATCTACATATTGGGGGACCTTGTTAAGGGTTTTACCCCTGCATAATGAAAATTACCTTACTTCTGGGGAAGGAAACCTTGGCTCTGGTACCACAGTAGCTATCTGGATGCCTTTCAACTTACTCCGGTGACATCCACACCGAGGTGAAGTAAAGGTTGGGGCGGAAGCCCACTCTCCAAGGAGAGGGTTTGGATATATCAGAGTTAAAGGATAAGAGAAGAGAAGAGAAGAGTAGAAGAAAAGCTCTCTTGATATTACTCCAAATGGATTTCTTACAAGTGGTACGTGACAAGGGATGAAGATAAAGATCTATCTTCTTAACTACTCTGAAAGTTGGAAGGATTGACTCTCAATATGGAGGATATAATCATGATTCTTGATTATGGGCGTCTGTATCATATCAAAAAAAGTTAACCTGAGATGCTTAAAAAAGAAAAGAAAAAAAAATTAGAAAACCAAAAAATAAAAAAACATGTAATTTTACTTTTAATAATTATGGATCAATATAAGTTATTTAACTGAGTTTAACTTCTATCATTATTACATGTGGGTGATCTTGTTTGAGCATAAGATTTCTCTTTTACTTTTCTTTGTGAAAATTTTAATTTTAGCAATTTACTTTTCTGCAATTTTATTTTCAGCAACTTTTATTTAAGTTTTGCATAGTTTATTTCAGTACTTTTATTTCAGTAATTTTATTTCTGCAAGTATATATTATAAATCAGAAAAACAAATAAAAAATACCAAAAAGAAACTAAAAATAAAAAAAACTAAAAATTAAAAGTAATCTAAATATAAATCAATCAACAACTATAAGTATTAAATCTAAATGTTATAAATATTAAATCAACAACCACAAACAATTATATCAAAATTATATAAACTATAAATATAAACCAAAATTACTACTCTAAGTAGTATATCTAAAATTAAACAAATCAAAACAACAAAATCAAAAATAAATATCCAAAAAATAAAAAATCCAAATAAAGTTAAAAAATCAATGAACACAAGAGAAATGATAGAACTAATAATAATACAAATAATATTTATAATAACAGCTATAATAATAAATATAATAATCAATACAATCTTAAAATGAAAAATGCTAAGAAGAAAGAATAAAAAACAATTAAAATAATAATAATAATAGTAAAAATCACAATACAAATCTTAGAAACAATAATAACAGAAAATATTTAAAATTGATGCAAAAATGGAATTAATAATCAAAAAATTAAATAATTTGGAAACTCACCTACTAAAATTAGAAACTATATTATCAAACCTAGACTATGTAAAAAATAGTATAAAAGAAAAAGAAAATAATAAAAATGAAATAGATAACCTATGCAACCAAGTAAAAAATATCCAACTAGGAACAAATAAAAAAAATTAGAAAACAAATTACACCTTTTAAAATTTGGACTAAAGAAGAATTATTAAAACCACCAGAATATAGGTTAAGATTTCCAAGAAATGAAACATCTACTTGAAGCAAAAGAATTTTATAAAATAGAATTAGTAAGAATAAGGTATTATCCTTTAGAAGAATTAAATAAACAAAATCTAAACGACAATAAAATATCAAAAATTTCAATGGTTAAATAGAATACTTAACAGAAAAAATAAGAATTGGCAAAAATAAATCAAAAGAAGAAAAAGAATTCTTAAAAAAATTGGAAAATAAAACTATCTCAAAAGTTAAAACAAATAGAAACAAAATATATCTAAAGAAAATTTAGAAAATACAGAACATAAAACAATAGTAAAAAATATAGATAATATAAGAATATTCTCTTTCTTAAATCATCTAAGATACACAAATCAAATAAATAAACATCATAAAAGAAAAGAAGTAACATACACAATTGAAGAACAACAACAATATAAGAAACATGAAAATCAAATTAATACCTGGAGAAGAATTATATAAATTTGGAATATTTGAAATAAAAACAAAAATTTATGAACATTATGATGAAATGGAAATTTGTTGTACAAGTGATGATAAACAAGTAATATTAGACTTAATTACAGAAGAATCATATAACAAAATAATCTCATGTGGATATACATTAATTCACTTAGGCCTAATAATGTTAAGAGTAATTGGTTTACACAGAAAAGGTCTATGAACAAAAGTTTTAGTGAGTCTAGTTGACATAAGACAAATAAAAAATATGACTGAAGCAACAATAGAATCAATTGAAATAGATATGAATTGTAATCATCCAGAAGTAATTTATATGACACCAAACTTTTTAATCCCTCTGGAAACATTCTATAAATATATAAAAATAGTAATAAATTCAAAAGGATATAACATGATTCCAAATGCAGCAAATCTTTGTATAACAAAATCTTTTACAGGACAATTAACAAATAGCTGTAGGATAAAATACATCTTAAGACCCAAAAAAGTAAAGTCCTTCTTAGAAAATCAAGGATTAAAAGGAATAGAAGGAAAATATTATTCATCAGAAGTCTTAGAAGAAAGTGAATGGAATATCCAACCCATAGAAATCGAAACAACAAAAAGACCTAGTAATGCAAAGTTTTATGAAAATATAGATGGCAGCACTAGTGTAAGAATGATTGATTATAAGAATAAGGGCATAGTAATAGAAGAACTTCAAGAATAAACCTAAAAAAGAAAATGGACCTAATAGAAGTAAAAGATCCAGAATTAATTGAAAAAGAATTAAAGCCTTTAAGGAAATATTTAAACCAAATAAATATAAATATAAAAGAACAAATAAAACAAAGAAAAGCAATTTGGTTAGTATGTGTAAGAGATTATATAACAATAAAAAAATATTTATCAACAACAATCAGAAACAATAATTGAAGTAAATACAGTAGAATATGATAATTTAGGAAATTTGAAATGGATAACAAAATTTATACCAAGAAAAGAATTACATCCTTTAGAACACCAACATAGACAAAATATGCTAAGAAAATGGAAAAAATCTTTAGAAGAACAATATAAATCAATAGAAAGTTGTTGTACATGAAAAGCCTAATTGATTCATCAAACTTGACATTAATAGAAATTTGAATAGACAACTCAATAAAATATACAATAAAAAAGGATAAAAATTTAAAAGAAAAAATAAAAGCTAGAAAATGCATGTGGCTAAGAGGAGTTAAAAGATATATAATTTTAAGAGAACAAATAAATTATCAAGCAGAAGAATTAATAGAAATAAAAACTAAAACAAAAGAAAAAGATGAAAAAGGAAAATCAATATGGAAACCAACAAAAATAAAACATAAAAACTTTCATCAAGATGAATATCTTAGAAATCAAAATAGACTACGGCATTTTAGACAAAGATTAATAAATAAATATGATGAAATAGAAATAAGTTATGAATAAAATAACAAAATGAATAAACAAACATATAATTTAGATAATAATCCAAAATATCTATTAGAACAATATAATCAAGTAGAAAATTTTGAAAATTGTATACATGAATTTGAACCATATAAAATAAATTATAACAAAAATGTGATAAATGTTATAGATTTCATATTACAAAACATAGGACAACATGTCAAAAATGTGAATTATCTTTGTGTAGAAAATGTGTCCTAGAATTATATAAATTTAGTTTTGAAGAACAAAAAATAGAAAAATTTAAAAATAAAACAAACATAATAAATAGAGATATAATAGAACAATTATTAAAAAGAATAAAAAATTTAGAAGAAGAAAATGAAAGATTAAGAAAAGACTTAGAAAATATGAAAATCAAAGAAAATATAACAGAAGAAAATTTTAAAGAAGAATTAAATAACTTAAGAAAAATAATTAAAGGTAAAAATATAGTGGAAACTAACATACAAGAAAACAGAATAATTAAGAAAAAAGGTATAGTAATCTAGGAAAATATTCAGGAAAATAATAGGCAAGAAAAAGAAGAAAATAATGGTTAAAAAGAAAAAGAAACAAAATATAAAGAAACCCCTATAGAATTAGAAAATCTAATAAATGACTTAAAAAAATGTATAGATAAAATAATCTTAAAATATCATATCTCCCTTTCTAGAAGTAAAGCGGTAGAATCATTACAAAATTCTATAGATTTAATTTCAAAAAGAAAAAATATAATTAATGGATAAATAATTGGAATGAAAGAAAAGAAATTAACAATGAAACAAAAAATAATTATAATGGAAAATGAAATAAGAAAAATTCAAGAAAAGTTAAAACAGTTTGAAACTGAAAATCATCTTTCATTAGGTAGTACTTCCTCTTTAGGAATAGAAGATCCACAATTCTTTTCATCTCTCTCTCCAAACCCTACTCTTAATCTAGGAATAGAAGATTTACAATTATGTTCATCTTTTACTTTAAATTCAGAATATACTCAACAAAAAGAATTTCCTTTTCTCTTTCCTCTTTGGGAAACATAAAAAAGAAATGAGAAAAAGAAAAAAGAAAAGATAGAAATATAAAAAATGAAAACATCCTCATTATTTTGCAATAATTTTTATGAGGAAAAAATTCTTAAAATTAGCTCATAGTTTGTCCATTTGCATTAAAGGAAACTGTGATTGCAAAACCAGCAGGTTCACAAGCGTTTTCTTTAATTGTGAGAACTATGTAACCAAAGTCCCAAATAGACAAAAAAACTTGTCCATCCGTATAATGAGACTGTGGCTGCACAAACCAGCAGGTCCATTCGCGTTCTTACTATGGTGGGAGTCTGGATTACCTTTCCCAAAAAACTTGCGAAAGCAAGAAATATTATTATGCTAACAAGTTTTTGTTTTGTAAATAAATGCTTGCAATACAAAAAATATTATTAAAACAAGTTTATTATCAATGTTTTGCAGAAAATGGCAGGTAAAAACTTCTACAACCAATCATTCTCTTTTGATCCTCAACTCAACCTACCAATATTTCCTTCAACCTCATCCCTAAAATTTCGCACACAAACCAATCTAAGCTTGCCACAACAAACTATTTTTGATAACCTTTGGGCCAATAAACACGACCCAAAAAAGCCTTATCCCACTTTTTCACTCCCTTGCAAAATATTTTCATCAGTCAAATGAAAAAAAATCCAAAATCCACCTCAAAATCTACATCTACCATTACCAACAAGTCCCAATGTAAAATTCTCCTTGAAACCCCAAACACTTGATTACATGGTTGATCAAGAAAAAAGAATCAAAAGTCTTGAAATAGATATAATCCAAAAAACTGAAGAAATAAAAAAGATCCAACAACAACTTCAGGAAATTTCCAATGAAGCAGAAAAAATGAAAGAAATCCTGATTGAAGATAGAAGACAGAGAATGGAAAAGCTTGAACTGTTTCCTGAGCACATTGAAGAAGTGAAACAACTAGTGTTCAAGAAAATAATGGCAACACAATACAATCAGTTCATCTCTGAGCAAGAAGTCTTCAGGCAGTTAGCAAATGGAGAGATCTTTCTTGCAGGATTTGCATTAGCAGGAAACGTGTTCAGAGAAATAGTGCATAAAAACACAAGATGCCAATGTGAAGAAGGCTTTACGGTCCTCAAATGTTTGCTAGACATGACCCAATTGAGAGACCAAGAAATTAATGGTGTCCAAATACAAGCACTCAACTTATTCAGGCATGGGTACTTATCAAGAGTTATGCTGATAAGTCCTGAGCAAGTGAACTTCTTGAACAACTACTGGCAGCTGATACATCTTCTGCATAAATTCTTCAAAGCTCTTGGACCTCAAATTGATGGGTACTTGAATCTTGAATTAAATTCAATATCACCTTGTTATGATGAAGCGTATCCAGATGAAGCAAGACATCACATAAAGATTACTCTTCTTCGATATCAATAGCCTGATCAAGAAAGGATAGCTCCTGTTAGATTGGAAGACATGACTGTTCCAAGAGATATCAAGAAACAATTAAGGTTATGGCGTGCTTGTGTCATTTCAACTGATTAGAAAAGAACTTGCCCAACCATTGTTGATAACTAGAGGTGTTAGATGGTGCTGGAAACTAAAGTGATGAAAGTGTATATTGACCAGTACATGTTCCCTATGTACTGTCCTTTTCCAAACTTAATTTCTCAAATGCCAGCTACCGAATACCATATGAAGAAGATCTACGCCTGGGCAAGGGAATACAGATTTGGAGATTATTCAAGACTCAATGTCCCCTCTGCAGTCTTAATGCTACCAAGTCCAGACACAGAAGAATCTCCACAAGGCTTAGATGACATTGTTGAGTTCAACCTTCACAACATGATGGAAGCATAGAAGAACAACTTGGTCAACTGAAGTGTTTGTTTTTTTTTAATATGTAAAATAGGTGGTGTTTGTTTTTTTTATTATGTAAAATAAGAATGGTAGCTTGTAACAGTAGATTCACTGTAGATACAGTGATCTAGTGCTAAGAGTGTTAGCTTATAATTAGTGGAGAATATTAGTACTCCACTAAGGTCTAATCAAGGTCTTATCCTTGTCTAGTAGTTAGGTAAACCTAACGATGGTTAGCTTCTTAACCAAAGTTAAGGTTGCTTAAGGGCTAAGTCTTGGAGCCTATATAAGGCCCCTTAGTGTTTGTAAGAAGATATCTTTGGAAGATACCCTTATCTTCATCCCTTGTCACGCACCACTTGTAAGAAATCCATTTGGAGTAATATCAAGAGAGCTTTTCTTCTACTCTTCTCTTCTCTTCTCTTCTCTTATCCTTTAACTCTGATATATCCAAACCCTCTCCTTGGAGAGTGGGCTTCCGCCCTAACCTTTACTTCACCCCGGTGTGGATGTCGCCGGAGTAAGTTGAAAGACATCCAGATAGCTACTGTCATACCAGAGCCAAGGTTTCCTTCCTAAGAAGTAAGGTAATTTTCATTATGCAGGTGTGAAACCCTTAATAGGGTCTCCCAACATGTAGATAGTATGTTTTATCTTGGTTTTATAGCTTTATGTTGATCCATAAACCCTAAAACAAAAAACAACTAGAAATTTGAAAAAAATCATGAGCACTTAAACACAATCCAAAATATTTGAATTGAGAAAATCCAACTGGTATAAGGAGTGAGTAAGATGAACTGGAGAGCACCAGAAAGTACCCAAAGAGGCGAGCGAGAGCCGTTAGAAATGGGGAAACAGAGTGTGGAGGTAAGTCTTAACTACTCTGAAAGTTGGAAGGATTGACTCTCAATATGGAGGATATAATCATGATTCTTGATTATGGGCGTCTGTATCATATCAAGAAAAGTGAACATGAGATACTTAAAAAAGAAAAGAAATAATTAGAAAACCAAACAATCAAAAAACATGCCATTTTACTTTTAATGATTATGGATCAATATAAGTTATTTAACAGAGTTTAACTTCTATCATTATTGCATGTGGGTGATCTTGTTTGAGCATAAGATTTCTCTCTTACTTCTCTTTGTGAAAATTTTAAATTTTCAGCATTTTACTTTCGGTATTTTTACTTTCAGTCTTTTAAATTCTGCAATTTTATTTTCAGCAACTTTTATTTCAGTTTTGCACAGTTTATTTTATTTCAGTACTTTTATTTCTGCAATTTTATTTCTGCAAGTATATATTATAAATCAGAAAAACAAATAAAAAATAAAAAACCAAAAAGAAACTAAAAACTAAATAACAAAAAGCAAAAAATATTATATATATATATATATATATATATATATATATATATATATATATATATATATATATATATATATATATATATATATATATATATATATATATATAAAATCAAAAACAACAAATCAAAAACAATCTAAAATTACTAATATAAGTAGTATATCTAAAATCAATCAAATTAAAAATCAAAACCAACTATAACAATATAAGTACAAAATCAAAATCAACTAAAATGATAAGTATGAAAATAAAACAATAAAAATTAAACAAATATAAATTATTAAAACAACAAAATCCAAGAAATTAAAAATATTGCAAAAATGGAATTGTTAAAAAATATAAAAATAGAAGAAAAAATTGAAAATATATATCCAGTATATGACTGGATAGTAGATTTTGAAGAATTACTAGAAGAAATAGATGATATAACATTTTTAATTGAATGAAAATATGATAAATATAATTATCCTATAAAAAATAAAACAGAAGAAACTTATATAATTGAAGAAATAAATACTATTGAAATAAAGAAGAAATAAACATAATGGAAGAAATCAATAATAACAATGAAGATGAAGAATATAATGAAATGGTTAGACAATTAGAAGAAATTAATATAGAATAAATAATGATGAATGTAGAATTAGGAGCAAGCCATAATCCAAATAATCAAAGAGTAGAAAGTTCAAATACTAGAACAATAATAACACCAACAACAATTGAAAGAACCAGTAGAACAACCCAACCATTACAATTTCCATCTCAACATAATTTCAATAATAACTACTATGAACAAAATTATAAAATACATAAAGGAAAACCAGATCCCTTAGAAGTTATAAAAACAATGCCAAAACAAAACAGTGAAGGAAGCATACTAGTATTAAGTACAATCCATCCTAAAAAATGGGCAAAATTAATAGATAGATGGGAATTAGATGCCATAAATGCATTAGAAAGAATACCTCATACATTAGACTCAATAGGAACAACAAATTTCATCGAAAATCTTTTAGGAACCACTGCAAGAGATTTATTAAATAGTTAGAAAATTAATTACTCAGAAGAATATCAATACATGGTACAAATGGCAGATAATCCTTACAATGTAACAGGACAAATTAGACAAATCATTTTAGGAACAAATCCATCAAGAGGAGATACATTATTACAAGACATTGCAGCCAGAGATTTAGAAAGAATTCAAATAAATAATTTTGGAGAAATAGTTCAATTTAGCCAAGCATATATCATCTTAGCAGCCAAAACAGGAAGAGCATTCACAAATAATGAATTAACCAAAAAATGGTTTAACAAACTCCCAAAACCCTTAGGAGACATAATTTTAAGAAATAGGATAGAAAAAGGACATGAAAACTTAACTGGAATAGGGTCAGCAATAATGTTCACATTTAATTATTTAAAAGAAAAATGTTTAGAAGTAGAAGCAAATAGGCAAATTTCAAATTATAATTATTGTAGTAAAATCTATGTACCAGCACTAAATAATGAATGGAAAAAGAATAAAGGATTAAAAAGAAGTCAATATTTTAAAAAAGGAAGACCAAAACCAAACCCTGTTAAAAAATTTAAAACCCATAAACCACTAGGAAAATGCAAATGTTATCTATGTGGTATAGAAGGACATTATGCAAGAGAATGTAAAAATCCACAAGTTAAAAAAGAAAGATTAAATATGTATCAAAACTTAGAAATCCATGATGAAATAGATATTGTAAGTATAGATAGCAATGATAGTGAAAATGATAGTGATGTCTGTAGCATATTTGATGGAAATGAAGAACTGAATTTTTATTCTGAAGATTAATTAAAATAATAAAATGAATAAACAAATATATAATTTAGATAATAATCCAAAATATATATTAGAACAATATAATCAAGTAGAAAAATTTGAAAATTGCATACATGAATTTGAACCATATAAAATAAATTATAAACAAAAATGTGACAAATGTTATAGATTTCATATTACAAAACATAGGGCAACATGTCAAAAATGTGAATTATTTTTGTGTAGAAAATGTGTCTTAGAATTATATAAATTTAGTTTTGAAGAGCAAAAAATAGAAAAAGTGGAAAACAAAATAAATATAACCAACAATGATATAATAGAACAACTATTAAAAAGAATAAAAAATTTAGAAGAAGAAAATGATAAATTAAGGAAAGATTTAGAAAATATGAAAGAAATAAAGTTGAGACAAGAACTTAAAGAAGAATTTGAAAATAGAAAATTAAGGGAAGAGTAGAAAGATTAAGAAGAGAAAATATAAAAAAACCTAAAAATAAATGAAGAAAACAATAAAATAAAAGAAGAATTAAAGAATTTAAAACAAATGGTCATAGAAGGAAATAATAAAAATAATCCAATAATAATAGAAGATGATGAACAAGAAATCCAAAATAGTAAAAAAGAAATAAAAATAGAAATCCAGGAAATTGTTAGTCAAGAGAATCAAGAAAATAATAATCAAAATATAATAAAAGATATAGGAGCAAGTAAAACATATATAACAGAAAATCTAATCCCATCAAAATATAAAGAAAAAACTCCTCAAAAAGCAATAGTAAAAGATGCCTTTGGAAACCAATTAACCTTAAATGAAAAATTAATAGACTGTTCAATAATATTAAATAACCAAAAGTATAATCTATCATATACATGAATAAAACCAATCACAAATGAAAATTCAATACAATTTTTACTAGGCATAAATTTTATTAAAAATCAAGCAGGAGGAATATTTATTCAAGGAGAAAAAGTAATGTTGTTTAATAAAGCAAATTATTTAGAAACAACAACAAAAAAACAATCTTTAGAATATTTATCAGAATTAAGCATCCCATTAGATGAAGAAGTAGAAGTCATAAATTATGTGGAATTAAATCAAATAATTCCATTCAAAGATAAAATAGAACCCCTTTTAGAAGATCTTAGAAAAGATGGAACAATAGGAGAAAATCCTATTAAAAATATAAACAGAACAAATGAAGAATGCAAACTAGAAATAATAAATCCAGAAATCAAAATAACCTGCCCAGTAATAAAATCAACTCCATATGAACAAGAAGAATTTAATAAACACATCAAAGAGCTTCTTGATTTAAAAATAATAGAACAAACAAAAAGTCCTCACAGAACTAGAGCTTTCATAGTAAATAAACATAGTGAAATAGTAAACGGAAAAAGCAGAATGGTATTTAATTATAAAAGGCTTAATGACAACACAGAAGATGATAGATATCCATTACCAAATGAAGAAGCCTTATTAAATGAAATAAAAGGAACAAATATTTACAACAAATTTGATTTAAAAAGTGGTTTTTGGCAAGTCAAATTAGAACAAGAAAGTAGAAAATGGACAGCATTCGTAACTCAGAATGGACATTATGAATGGAAAATTATGCCATTTGGTCTAAAATATGCCCCTTAAATATTTCAAAGAAAAATGGATAATATATTCAGAAATGATCCTTTTATTGTAACATACATTAATGATATTTTAATATTCAGTAATCATTTAAAAGAGCATGTAAATCATTTAAAAATCTTTTTTTCAAAAATGCAAAAACCATGGTCTAGTTTTATCTGAAAAAAAAAGAAGAAAATAAGATGTAGAAAAATAGAATTCCTAGGAGTCATCATAGGAAAAGGGGAAATAGAATTACAAAAGCACATAGCAACTAGTATCCTAGAAATGCCAGACAAATTAGAAGGACTAAAATAGATTCAATCCTTTCTAGAAAAATTAAATTATGCAAGAAATTTCATACCAAATTTAAGTAAATTAGCTGGGCCATTATATAATAAAACAAAACAAAATGGAGAAAGAAAATTTAATAATGAAGACATCAAATTGGTTCTAAAAATAAAACAAATAGTAAGCATCATAAAACCTTTAGAATTGCCACCACCAAATTCTTACTTGATAATTGAAACAGATGGTCGTATAGGTGGATGGGGAGCTGTTTTAAAATTTAGATCCAAAAAAAAATCTTTAAAAAATGAAGAAAAAATCAGCAGATATGATAGTGATACTTACAATACCAAAGTAACAAGCACAGATGCAGAAATTTTAGCATGTATAAAAGCTATGGAAAAATTCAAACTGTTTGTTATAGAAAGTAAAGAATTCTTGTTAAGAACTGACTATCAGGAATAGTGTCTTTTAATCATAAAAAATCAGAAAATAAATTATCTACAAATAGATGGTTGACCTTTATAGATTATATAGTGGGAAATAGCTTTCATGTTATTATAGAACATATCAAAGGAAAAGATAATATTATAGCAGATCAATTGAGCAGAATTATACAGGAAAGCAAACATACTTAAGACAAAAGACTTGTCCATCCGTATAGTGAGACTGTGGCTGCAAAAACCAGCAGGTCCATTCGCGTTCTTACTATGGTGGGAGTCTGGATAATCTTTCCCAAAAAGCTTGTGAAAGAAAGAAATATTATTACTAACAAGTTTATTTGAATATCAACACTTGCTTGGAAAAGCAAGAAATTTTTATCTAACTAGTTTCTTTTTTGCAGATGGCAACACCAAAGAATTCCTCAATTCAAGAAAAAAAACTCCACTAAATATCACACCTTACCCTCCCATTTTCCTAAAAAGATCCACTCAAAAATTCCGTACTGCAAATATTGTTGATCAACAATACCAAACTCTTCTTGACAATCTTTGGGCCACTAGAAACAATTCTCTATTCCTACAATCCACGAAAAATCTTAGCCAATACTTCCAAGAACAAAATGAAAAACCTGATCAAATCATTCCTTACAACTCCACAACAAAAAATCAACCACAAACAAAAGTTTTTTCTCCACCTACTGCTGAACACTTTATTGCTCAAGACAGAAAAATCAAAATGATGGAAACAAAAATTGAAGTGAAGAAAAAAGAAATTGAAGAACTTCAAAAGAAATTTCAAAAAATGACTGACAACTATGATGAGATGTCTAAATACATAATCAAATATCAAAAGCAAAAGGAAGAAACTCTCGAAAGGTTTCCTTCAACAATTCAGGAGGTACAACATATAATCTTACAAAAGGTTCTGAAGACAGAATATGAAGACTTTGTTCAAACACAAGTACTTCTAAGAGAAATGGCTAAAGATGACATACATCCTCTGGGAATGGCATTCTCAGTAGACCTTTTCAAAGGAAAACCACACCGACATCAGAACTGTCAATGTGAGAAAGGTTTCCTCATCGTCAAAACATCTTTGGAGCTCTCTTCCTGGACTGACCAAGAAGTGAAAGGAATAGCAATCAGTGTTGAAAAATTGATGAAGTATGGAATGGTCAGACGAATAGTGCTCACTAAGCCCAAACAAGTCAAATTCCTTCAGAAGCACTGAAAACTCTCCTATCTACTAATAAAGATGTTCAAGAAGATGAAGTTTCCTGCAGTAATAAATCTAGCGGTTTCATCAATTCCACCAAGCTACAATGAAGGATACATAGAAGATGCAAGACACCGTATCACAACTGAAGTTTTCATGAAATTAGTCCCTTATCATATACATATTCCAACAGAAGCATTCAAAGAAGAACATCAATAATTTGACACCTCTGTAGCTGAGCAACTCTCTCTGTGGTGAGCATTCACTTTCCTCAACAATGGACAATCATATTATCATCCTTTAGCATTTGAAGATGCCACAATGAAAGTATATGCAAGAAAAGAGGTACTCCCCCATTGACATCCCATTTCCAAATCTACGGTTCAATAATCCTTCAGTAGTCCAGCATTTTAAAGATGTCAATGCTATCATCTCAATTTCTCACATGGGAGACTACTCTTCTGGATACCTCCCCATCATTGAAGAAGAAGATGAACTTCCTTTAGGCGTTCCACGAGGACAACCATCTAATTTTTATGATTCAGATCAGTCTCAATCTCCTCAGTTTGATGAAGTAACAATCGCTCATCTTTTGGTGGGCTGAAGCAGTGTTTGTTTTTTTAGTATGTAAAATAGGCGGTGTTTGCTTTTTTTATTATGTAAAATAAGAATGGTAGCTTGTAACAGTAGATTCACTGTAGATACATTGATCTAGTACTAAGAATGATAGCTAAGAGTGTTAGCTTGTAATTAGTGGAGAATATTAGTAGTCCACTAAGGTCTTATCAAGGTCTTATCCTTGTCTAGTAGTTAGGTAAACCTAACGATGGTTAGCTTCTTAACCAAAGTTAAGGTTGCTTAAGGGCCAAGTCTTGGAGCCTATATAAGGCCCCTTAGTGTTTGTATGATGATATCCTTATCTTCATCCCTTGCCACGCACCACTTGTAAGAAATCCATTTGGAGTAATATCAAGAGAGCTTTTCTTCTACTCTTCTCTTCTCTTATCCTTTAACTCTGATATATCCAAACCCTCTCCTTAGAGAGTGGGCTTTCACCCCAACCTTTACTTCACCCCAGTGTGGATGTCGC